>OY756948.1:32295575-33673700 GCA_963580275.1 Crataegus laevigata | reverse complement strand
TTGGCTATGTCACTCGCACGTGACGGCCAGCACAACTTGATATTTCGGGTCGGGATGTGACAAAGGGAGTTCAAAATAAATAAAATTCATAATCTTTAATTTATAAGTCTGAAAAAATGTGAAAGCATATATAAACACTCATGATTGCATCCTCTACGCTTAGACAATGGTTACATGGTTGTTTAGATTTTTAAAACCCTCCAAATCTCATGAATAATGTTTTTCGAGTGTAAAATTAATAATATTGTAGAAGTGTAAAAATGCAAAAATGTGAATACACACACACACACACACACACACACACACACACACACACAATCACTCGTAATGACAAGTTTTACAACTTTCGTAAAAGAGTCAACTCCAAAATCTGACACCATAATTCATAAACCTTAGATTTAAATTTAACCGTCCATTGTCGTTTACACTTTATTCTATTCATCAAATTTTATTTTTTAGATTTTATTTTTTGAAAAGTGATCTTTTAACGGATGTAGAAAATGAACGGTTCAGATCGTTGATATAACATTCCGATATTTACGGTTAACTAAAATATGAGTTCATGTTATATTTTCACTATTGGTAAAACTCTCATCGTAATATAGACAATCCAAACCATTCAACTTCCTGCATCCTCTAAGAGATCATATTTTCAAAAAAGAAAATCCGAAAAGAAAAAAAAAAACAAATTTGGTGAGAATAATGGAGCGTAAATGTAAACGACAATCAACGGTTAAATTTATATCTATAGTTTATTGATTATGGAAAACCTTAGTGAAAACATCATCAATATAACTCTTGAAACTAATATATCAAGCCAAAGTTCCAATACCATTTCCCCTCGTGATTGATGAAACTTGAAGGGTTTTATTGTAAAAAAGGTGCAGTGTTCCTCAATCTTGAAACACAACTCTCTTCATTTTGCATATCTTTGAACATTTGTAATTTGTGATATACACTAATGTTTTTTCAATAGACTCTTATTTTGGGGTATGTAAACTTGAAAGTAAAATATTTTATTTATTAATGTTTTGAAGTAGTATTTATGTGACAATGTGATATGTATATACTAATTTAGTATTATATTTTACATTTTTTGGGGTCAAATTATGTGACAGCCCGTCCCGACACATTTTATTGCGAGACGTGAATTGACGAATTTACCCCTTCAGGGTTGTGTACATGTGTGTGTGTGTGTGTGATAGACTAATTATTAAAAGTCCTCAATTATTGGGGCCAATCAGATCAGTCCATTATTATCTGATTGGGGGTTCCTGACCACACACATACAACTACCTTCAGTCTCTCTCATTCCTGAATCTTCTATCTCGAAAACTCTCTCTTTCTCTCTCTCTCTCTCTCTCTCTCTTGTACGGACACACCCACATCCGTTCATCTAGGCACAGATCGAGGAAAATAAGAACACCATTCGACTCCTGAGGTCATTGCGAGCACAGTGACATCGACTTCAGGTACTAACTCCATCGTTTTCACGTCGAAAACTCGAGCACAGTTTTTGTCACTGTTCATGAAGTTTTTATTGGTTGTGTTTTAGGGGAAAATAAGATCACCACGAGCCTTAGAAGGTCCCCACGAACCTTGAAGACCATCGTTTGCTCGAGTTGGACATCATCATAGCCTAGTTCGAACTTGGCCGGTTTTGGAGAAATTTCATGTCGTGATTTCAGACGTTTTTGAAGTGTTTTGAAGGTGGAATCCTCTTCCCCTCGTAATTTAAAGCTTGTAGGAAGAAAAATGGGTTAGAAAGGTGTAGAATCGAGAGAGAAAACCCGAGTTGCAGGTTTTCCGGCGCCGGCGGGAGCTCCGGCGAGCTGAGGTTGAAGACGACATGTGCCTGGCACATGCCGTGCATGGGGGCGCGTGGGCTCGAGAAAAATTATTTTAAAAATATGTTGACGTCGTGTAGGTCGTGTTGGTATATTCGTATACCAAAATTGAGCTATGTATGAGAAGTTATTTCCGTAGTTACGTTTATGTGCTTAAATAACGTATTTTTAGTAATTTCTCATATAGGTGAGACTTATTCCGAGGACGAGCGTAGCCAGGCTAGACGTGGGGACTACGACCTGGCGACCTATTAGTAAGTGGGCAGCTATTTTCTGTATATACCTATATATTACTATTTTTCCCAGAAAATGAAAATGAACGTTTATGTGATTTAAAATGCCATGCAAAGTATTCATATATTATATTAATGCATTAGTGATTGCGTATATGTATGATGGTGCTGCGGACACACAGGTAAGTGTCAGGTAAGTTTATTAATTACTGTTATGTTGAGAATGAAATGATGTGATGTGATGTGATTAGAGCTCATATACATGCACATTGATATTAGTGCTCTCGCCTAGAGATAGAGGCGTAGTCTTACACGTGTTGTTCACCTCCCGCACCGCATGCTCGCCTTGTATCCAAGTTAGGTGCACAGTCCTGTCGTATAGACCACTATAAGTGGGTTCGACTCGTAGGTGACCCGCGAATCCTTCACACAGTCTTCACGTGATTGTAGCACTAGAGCATACTTATATATATTCAGTGATGATGAGTACACTACTAGTGGTGATATTGATATTTGTGCAGGATTGATATACATGATGTGATGAGTTGATTATGAGCTATATATGCAGCCAAAGGCTGAGTTTATTATTGATATTGATTATGAGTTTTATATACGGCCGAGGGCCAAGATGATTACCTAACATTTGATCACATCCACAGATTTATGATTGAGATTCAGTTGTGATACTTTGGCATGACATACATACTCTTTTCCAGCATGATTTTGAGAAATCTACATATATGAGAATATACTTTGAATTCTGGGAATTTATACAGGTTTTACGGTGAGGGGTTATATTTTTTTAGAAAAGAATGATTTTGAAAAGATTTGTTTTCCTGACCCACTCAATTTTGTTTTTCGCCCCTCCAGGTTCTAAGTAGCTAGAGTATCTTTGGTGGCTAGCGAGGATCATTCGACAGTTCTGACAAACTTCTTCTTATGTAAGGCACCCTTTGGGGTTATTCGTATTTAATGATTCATGCTTGACTGCATTTGGACTTAGTACGCTCTGGTTTTGTATATAATCTCACTCTAGCACGCTGTCTCATTTAGGTTGCTAGTGGATTGATGGGTATTTTAAACCGCACAAATTTAACCCTCTTTTTGACAGTTGTAGTATAGATGTAAGTAGGGTATCGTTCTAGGCCGGGGATTAGGAGGGATTGCTAATCACTCTAAAATTAATTTAAAAACGTAAAAATAAAGTTTAAAACACAAAACTAAAATAAAAACACGAAACACACTAAAAATGACTCAAAATAATGAAAACAATTTAAAATAAAAACTAGGAAATTAATTAGACGGAAATTAAATTAAAAGAGTAAAAATAATAAAAACTAACTAAATAATAATATTTTAATAATGGGGGGATTGATTTTTGAAGAAACGTAAATTAAACTTAAATAAATTACAAAATTGACAAAAACATAAAATAAAGGTGAACGGATGGGCGACGGACTGGCTAGAGGGTTTTTCTCCACACATGACACAAATGCAACCTAAATTGATTCCCAGTTATGAATTCAACAAACGAATGAATGACAATGCTCCAAATTAATTAGGTCTGCTTAAATTAACTTTCAGATTTCCCTAGATTCATTGAATTGGACGGAATACGCATCACAACCAAATTATTCTTATCAAGTTCCCTAACTATGGAATACGCATGATAGAGAGACATATCAAAGATCATTAAATTCAATGGAAATCATAAACATCGACTAGGCATTCATAACTATGGAATACGCATGTTAATCCAACCTAGGGTTTACTAAACACAATCGTGACTAGCGATTTTTACTACTCATGAATATAAGTTCATAACGATTAGGTGAAATTCACTTATATTCTAGCATCAAGTCTAAGCATGCAAATTAAGTATCGACCCTTAACCTACATACATAGACAAGTTATTAATCAAATCAGAATAGTAAACCACATCCAAACATTTATAAATTCATAACTGGAGTAAATCAAATTAAAATTACAAATATAATCATGGTTTCGAATTAACCTCTAGCCAAAATAAATTAATTACACATCATTTATAAATTAAAACAGAAATTAAAAACTTGAGTTTGGAGGGATTTAACCAAATGGTGTGCAAGGATTGTTTCCACCGTGAGCTTCTGTGCTAATTTGGTTTGCACCGCTGCCTTCTCACCGATTCTCAAGCTGCCAAGGCAGCTCTTAATTGCTTTCCGTATCCCCCTCTTTTGGTTTTTCTGTTTTGAGTCTTCTCCTTGAATCCCCGCGCCCCTGACGCCAAGGCCTTCCTGTCTAAGCTGCCAGTTGGCAGCTCTCTTGTGCGCTGGCTAGTCTGGCCTTCTTCCAAGTCTGCCCTCCTTCGCTGCTTATTCTCTCGGTTTCCCGAGGTCCACTTGGCAGCTTCGGTGCTGCCTTGAATTTTCCCCAGTCTCAGCTGCCCGAGGCCTTCCCAAAAACTGGGCGCTGACTTCCCTTGCAAGCTGCACAGTAGCTCTCTCTCTCTAGCTGCGAAGGCAGCTTTCTTCCCGAGAGTCCCCAGCTCCCTCCTCTTTTTTTTATACCTCTTTTCTTTAATGCCAGGCTCCATTCTCATTCTTTGTTTAATCTCTATGATTTGCACGCTGCCTTCCTTTCTGTTTTCTTTAATCCCCACTTCATCAAGCTGCATGCCAGCTTGAAATCACACACAATATTAAATTATATTAATATATAAATATAAATATATAAATAAATATAAATATATATATATATTATTTTCTAAATGATAAGTATTAATTTAACAGACAAGATAGTTTAGATGAAATTAATACTTAACACTTCACTTATTCTATTTTTATTTTCTTTTCTTGAAAAACTTATAAAACATAAAAATAACGTAAATAGCTCAAAATATAACGAACTAACTAAGAAGAGACGAGAGAATTTGATATAAAAATATGTATAAATATCATCCGATCATGGATTGGTTTTAATTAGTTCGTATTCTGATATTGAATCTTGCTTCCGCACTGTGCACATGGTTACGTCACGCTCACGTGACGGCCAGCATGCCCCACTTTCGAATCGGGGTATGTTAGTTTGGTATCAGAGCCCTAGGTTGCAGTTTTGCATATTTTGTGAAATTTCTAAGGAACCAGCATCGTGGTGGAAATAGTTAGCTGATAGAATGCCCGAGGAGGAAGCACATGATTGGCAAGTGTTTAAACAGTTATTTTACAGGAGATTCATTCCTCCAGCGTATATTGATGGAAAGAAACAGGAATTCACCAGTTTGAAGCAGAAAAAGATGTCACCTAACGAGTACTACCGTAAGTTTACTGATCTCTCCCGCTATCACCTGGAGGTTGCTGCCAATCAGGTTGAGATGTTACGCCGATTTAAATTGGGTATGAAGAAGAAGTAGTAGCGACGGTGATTCCCTGCTCCACCTATCATGAGTTCTATGAGGCCTTATTGCAAATAGAGGATTCTGAGAACTTACCCAGTGACAGTGATGATGATGAGAGGGAAGGAAATCAGGGCAGGAATAATAAGGGAAAAGGCCAATTTTCACAAGGACCTCGCCAGACTTAGAATTTCAAACATAGCGGGGCTAGCTCTAGTTCTTCGAGCGGAAGTTTTAGTTTTACCAGGCAGAGAGGTGGTGGCAGATTCTTTGGTGGTGCCAGATCACAGAGGTAGGGGAACTCTGGTAGGAATAATGCTTCGTTGTGCCGTAAGTGCAACAATTGGCACTTTGGCGAGTGTCGACGTGGTACCAGTGGATGCTATACTTGTGGCCAGGAGGGACACCTAGCTAAGTATTGTCCTCAGACTCAGTAGAGGCCCCGATAGCCTTCTATACCACCACCAGCTCCAGTGCAGCAGTTTTCAGGGCCGAGCGGTTACGCTCCGATAGGTCGAGGAAGAGCCTTCCACTATCAGGGGGATTCCGTTCCGTATTCATCATATCAGTATCAGTATCCTACGGATCCCTACCAGCAGAGTGGCTACATGCAGCAATATTCTGGAGGATATATGCCTCCTCAGTAGCCATATTCAGGTGGATACTTACCTCAGCAGCAGTTTTCAGCTGGTAGCTTGCAGTGGTATTCAAGGGGACAGCCTCAACAGGTGGATGCTGCTGCCAGTGGTGTCGGGTCTTTATGACAGGCTGGACAGTTGTGTCAGAGGCAGAATTCTCAGGGACGAGGTATGCACGCTAACCGAGGTCGAGGTGGATGACAGCAGATGTAGGGACGCATTCATAACCTTTCACTACAGGACGCTCAGAACAACCCAGACTTGATTATGGGTACATTGAACATTCTTGGTCATTTTGCTAGAGTATTGATTGAATG
Organism: Crataegus laevigata; assembly: GCA_963580275.1. Taxonomy (NCBI): domain Eukaryota; kingdom Viridiplantae; phylum Streptophyta; class Magnoliopsida; order Rosales; family Rosaceae; genus Crataegus; species Crataegus laevigata. Next base: position 33,667,292 of record OY756948.1, on the reverse strand, counting down.
TGGTGCTATGCACTCTGTGATTTCTCATACATTTGCTCAATTGACTCAACCCAATCTTCACCCTTTGGGCATGAGTTGGAGTTCGCTATACCTAGAGGGGAGAAATGTTATGTGGATTGTGTATATCCAGGATGTCCCGTAATAGTGGAGAACATGGTTATGCCTGCTAACCTCACTTCGTTAGATATTGTTGACTTTGACGTCATTCTGGGCAGTAATTGGTTGTACTACAATCCTGCCAAGATTGATTCTTACGGGAAATCAGTGACTTTTCATCGTCCTAGATTACCTGAGATAACCTTTGTTGGTGAGCGTAGCGGAGTTAGACATGGTGTTATTTTGGCTGTGAGAGCCAAGAAGTTATTGAAGAAAGGTTGCCAGGGATACTTAGCTCACGTAGTACTTAATGATAATGCTCCGGCTAGTTTGGATGACGTTAAGGTGGTTAGACATTTCGCTGACGTATTCCCTGATGATTTACCTGGATTGTCGCCAGATTGTGACGTGGAGTTCACCATTAATTTGTTGCCAGGTACTAATCATATCTCTTTGACTCCATATTGAATGGCTCTTGCTGAGTTGCGAGAGTTGAAGATCCAGTTGCAGGAATTACTTGAGAAGTGATTCATTCAGCGAGTACTTCACATTGGGGAGCCCCAATCCTATTTGTTTGGAAGAAAGATGGTACCTTAAGATTATGTATCGATTACAGGCAGTTGAATCGGGCGACAATTAAAAACCGTTATCCGTGGCTGCGTATCGATGATCTTTTTTACCAATTCCGTGGTGCCTGTGTGTTCTCAAAAATCGACTTGTGGTCAGGCTACTATCAGTTGAAAATCAAGAGTGACGATGTTCCTAAAACTGCTATAAGGACTCGTTATGGTCACTATGAGTTTCTAGTTATGCCGTTTGGTTTGACTAATGCACAGCAGCTTTCATGGGATTGATGAACAAGGTGTTCCAGCAGTATCTGGATAGGTTTGTTATTGTCTTTATCGACGATATTCTGGTGTATTCTAAATCAAAGGCTGACCATGCTCGACATCTTTCGTTGGCGTTGAAGAAACTGAGAGAGCATCGATTGTATGCCAAGTTCAGTAAGTGCCAATTTTGGTTGAACGAAGTAGCATTTTTGGGTCATGTCGTTTCAGCTCAGGGTATTCAGGTTGACCCTCAGAAGATTGCGGCTGTGGAGAATTGGGAGCAGCCACGAACATTCACCGAGGTTCGGAGTTTCCTTGGTTTGGTAGGTTACTATCGGCGGTTCGTTAAAGACTTTTCTGTCATGGCGTTACCATTGATGAAGTTGACCAGGAAGGACGTTAAGTTCGAGTAGGATGATGATTCTGAGCGAAGTTTCCAGCAGTTGAAGTATTGTCTCACTCATGCTCCTGTCTTGACGCTTCCTGACGATGATGGTAACTTTGAGATTTACAGCGATGCGTCGTTGAATGGCCTGGGTTGCGTTTTGATGCAGTATGGTAGGGTGATTGCTTACGCTTCGCGCCAGTTAAAACCTCATGAGAAGAATTACCCTACGCATGATCTGGAATTGGTTGTCATTATCTTTGCTTTGAAGATTTGGAGACATTACCTCTATGGTGAGAAATGCAGGATTTTCTCAGATCATAATAGTCTCCAATACCTATTTACCCAGAAAGAATTGAATCTTCGTCAGCATCGATGGATTGAGTTATTGAGCGACTATGATTGCACGATTGAGTATCACCCTGGTCGTGCAAACGTGGCAGCTGACGCTTTTAGCAAAAAGTCCCAGGGCAAAATTAACACTTTTCATGCGAGTCGTGTTCCTCTTCTTACAGAGTTGAGATCGACTGGAGTGCAGTTGGAAGTAGAGAATTCGATGGTGGACAATCGAAAGGAAGCCCTACTTGCTTGTTTCCAAGTTAGGCCAATCTTAATCGACATAATACTTGAGATCCAGATGAATGATGATGAGATTCAGGAACTTATTCGGCTGTGGAATGATGGTAAGAAGAAATACCTTCAAATCAGAGAAGCAGACGGCATGCTTATGCTGGGAAACTGGATGTACGTGCCAAATAATGCAGAGTTAAAGAAGGATATATTAGACGAAGCGCATATTTCAGCTTATGCGATGCATCCCAGAGGCACGAAAATGTATCATACCATTCGACCATTCTACTATTGGCCAGGTATGAATAGAGAAATCACTGAATATGTAAGTAGATGTGTCGTATGTCAGCAAGTCAAAGCCGAAAGGAAGAAGCCATTTGGGTTGATGCAGCCACTTCCCGTTTTGTAGTGGAAATGGGAGAATATTACTATGGATTTTGTGTGCAAGCTTCCTCGTACTCAGAATGGATATGATGGAATTTGGTTATTGTTGATCGACTCACTAAGTCGGCACATTTCATTCTTGTCAGGGAAAAGTTTTCATTGAATCGATTGGCTGAGTTATTCATAAGGAAGATTGTGAAGTATCATGGTGTTCCAGTTAATATTGTATCAGATCGTGATCCTCGATTCATTTCTAAGTTCTGGATTGCTTTCCAGGAGGCTTTGGGTATGAGACTATTGTACAGCACGACATATCATCCCCAGACAGACGGTCAGTCAAAATGGACTATTCAGACATTGGAGGATATGCTGAGATCTTCAGTTTTGCAATTTGGCAACTCATGGTGTCATCGTTTGGATTTGATGGAGTTCGCCTATAATAACAGATTTCACTCTAGTATTGGGATGACACCGTTCGAGGCACTTTATGGGAAACCTTGTCATACACCTTTATGTTGGTCAGAGGTTGGCGAAAGAGTTCTAGTGGGCCCTGAGATAGTAGAGGAGACTACTCAGAATGTTCAGGTTATTAAGGCTAATCTGAAAGCAGCCTAAGATCGCCAAAGAACTTAGCAGATAGGCATGCCACTGACCGAGTGTATGATGTTGGTGATTAGGTGTTTCTTAAGTTATCGTCGTGGAAAGGTGTAGTTCGATTCCGAAAGAAAGACAAATTGAGTCCTAGGTACATTAGACCTTATCAGATCACTGAGCGAGTCGGTGAAGTGGCTTATAGGCTTGAGTTGCCGCCAGAGTTGTCCTGAGTACATAATGTATTTCATGTTTTGATGCTTCGACATTATGTTTCAGATCCATCACATTTGATTCCTCTACAACCTTTAGAGATTAATCCAGATTTGACTTATGATGAAGAGCCGGTGACGATATTAGATTGGAAACATAAGGTGCTCTGGAACAAGACAGTACGTTTGCTGAAAGTTTTGTGGAGGAACCACTCAGCAGAAGATGTATCCGAGGTTGTTTTATGGATATTAGTGTGTATTTATTGTATGAAATTTTGGGACGAAATTTTTATAAGGTGGGTAGATTGTGGCAACCCGTCCCGACACATTTTATTGCGACACGTGAATTGACGAAATTACCCCTTCGGGGTTGTGTACATGTGTATGTGTGTGTGTGATAGGCCAATTATTCAAAGTCCTCAATTATTAGGGCCAATCAGATCAGTCCATTATTATCTGATTAGGGGTTATGGACCACGCACATACATTTACCTTCACTTTCTCTCATTCTTGTATCTTCTCTCTCGAAAACTCTCTCTCTCTCTCTCTCTCTCCCATTCTCGTACGGACACACCCACATTCGTTCATCTAGGCACAGATCGAGGAAAATAAGAACACCATTCGACTCCTGAGGTCATTGCGAGCACAGTGACATCGATTTCAGGTACTAACTCCATCGTTTTCACGTCAAAAACTCGAGCACAGTTTTTGTCATTGTTCATGAAGTTTTTATTGGTTGTGTTTTAGGGGAAAATAAGATCACCACGAGCCTTAGAAGGTCCCCACGAACCTCGGAGACCATCGTTTGCTCGAGTTGGACGTCGGGATAGCCTAGTTTGAACTTGGCCGATTTTGGAGAAATTTCATGTCGTGATTTCAGACGTTTTTGAAGTGTTTTGAAGGTATAATCCTCTTCCCCTCATAATTTAGAGCATGTAGGAAGAAAAATGGGTTAGAATGGTGTAGAATCGAGAGAGAAAACCCAAGTTGCAAGTTTTTTCGGCGCCGACGGGAGCTCCGGCGAGTTGAGGTTGAAGATGACACGTGCCATGCGTGGGGGCGCGTTGCACCGTGCCTTGGCAGGCACATGGACACGAGAAAAATTATTTTAAAAATATGTTGACATCTGTGACGTCGTGTAGGTCGCGTTGGTATATTCGTATACCAAAATTGAGCTATGTATGAGAAGTTATTTCCGTAGTTACGTTTATGTGCTTAAATAAAAAAAAATTAGTAATTTCTCACATAGGTGAGACTTATTCCGAGGACGAGCGTAGCAAGGCTAGACGTAGGGGCTACGACCCGGCGACCTATCAGTGAGTGGGCAGCTTCTTTTTGTATATACCTATATATTACTATTTTTCCCAGAAACTGAAAATGAACGTTTATGTGATTTAAAATGCCATGCAAAGTATATGTATGATGGTGTTGTGGACGCACAGGTAAGCTTCAAGTAAGTTTAATTACTGTTATGTTGAGAATGAAAAGATGTGATGTGATGTGATTAGAGCTCATATACCTACACAGTGATATTAGTGCTCCCACCTAAAGATAAGGGCATAGTCTTTCACGTGTTGTTCACCTCCCACACCGCATGCTCGCCTTGGATCCAAGTTAGGTGCACAGTCTTGTCGTATAGACCATTATAAGTGGGTTCGACTCGTAGGTGACCCGCGAATCCTTCACACAGTCTTCACGTGATTGTAACACTAGAGCATACTTATATATATTCAGTGATAATGAGTAGACCACTAGTGGTGATATTGATATGTGTGCAAGATTGATATACATGATGTGATGAGTTGATTATGAGCTATATGTGCAGCCAAGGGCTGAGTTTATTATTGATATTGATTATAAGTTTCATATACGGCCGAGGGCCAAGATGATTACCTAACATTTGATCATATCCACAGATTTATGATTGAGATTCAGTTGTGATACTTTGGCATAACATACATACTCTTTTCCAGAATGATTTTGAGAAATATACATATATGATAATATACTTTAAGTTCTAGGAATTTATACAGATTTTACGGTGAGGGGTTATACTTTTGAGAGAAGAATGATTTTGAAAAGATTTGTTTTGCCAACCCACTCAATTTTGTTTTTCGCCTCTCCAGGTTCTAAGTAGCTAGAGTATCTTTGGTGGCTAGCGAAGATCATTCGGCAGTTCTCACAAACTTCTTCTTATGTAGGGCACCCTTTGGGGTTATTCGTATTTAATGATTCATGCTTGACTGCATTTGGACTTAGTACGCTCTCGTTCTGTATAAGTATTTTAATCTCACTCTAGCACGCTATCTCATTTAGGTTGCTAGTGGATTGGTTTTAATTAGTTCGTATTCTGATATTGAATCTTGCTTCCGCACTGTGCACATGGTTACGTCACGCTCACGTGATGGCCAACATGCCCCACTTTCGGGTCGGGGTGTGTCAAATTATGTTTTTCATTTTCATTATTTATTGATTTAAAATATATTTTTCTTAACGGGTAACGGGTCGGGTCATATTACCTGATAATTTTTTTGGGTTAATTTCAGGTTGGGTCATATTACCCGTGTATTTTAACAAGTGTTACACGACACGACCCGTTGAGCTATTGAGTATGACACGAAAACGATATGAACACGAGAAACACGACACGAATGTCAGGTCTACTCGTGAGTAGTCAAGACCAAAAAGAGAGAGAGAGAGAGAGAGAGAGAGAGAGAGAGAGAGAGAGAGAGAGAGAGAGAGATAGAGAGAGAGAGAGAGAGAGTTCTGTCTAGTGTCTACTAACTTGAGTTTGTGTTTAGATTGAACAATCAAAACCGATTCCGATTAAGTGGCGTCAATATTTTATTTTAAATTTTGCATGGAGAGAAAAGGAAAAAAAAAGTGTGAGAAGAAGAGAGGAAGGGAACAGGAGAGAATCCAAACAGCACATACATCAGTATATATTCTGTTGCAATACTTACATCTATTATAGAAAAGGGTATACTATTCATACACATATTTTTACTTTTCACACATTTTATTTTAATTTATGTCTTTTGATCTTCTTCCATTCGTCTGGTCCGAGAGTCGAAAATTAGAAAAATAGGTGAGAAGTAAAAAAGAGTACATGAATAGTACAACCTTATTGATTGTATTACATCCCTGATATTATGTAAATTCCATTAATGGACGTGGGTCCAATTGAATTTTGCATACTAATCACAATTGATAGTGGGAAGGAATGGATGTTTTGGTGATTATTATTTTAATTCAACTTAAGGATTAAAAAAAAAAGAGTAGTATAATTTTGTAACCAAAGACCTAATTTGACACATGGATTGTCATCGTCCACTCAATGTTGTAATGTTGTCCAGACAGAAAGAAAGAAATTCAACAAAAAAAAAAAAAAAAAATTAGACAGAAAGAAAGAAAGAAATTGAAACTTGCCCCTACATTATGACGTCCGATTATGACACATAGCAACCAAAAAAGAAATACAAAAGGATAATAGTGATAATAGTAAAGACTTTACCCTAATACTTATTAATGTTTTAGGCCTCTCGGGACTAGGAGTCCATCAACTCCTTCTGTTAGCCACCAGCGTCCTCCCAAGTAGTTTCCTCGACAAGTAGTCCTAGCCACTTGATTAGCCAAAGAGTGACGAGCTATTTTTGCGTTTGATAATACCCCTGCTTAGAATTTGTTCAAGCTACCACGCCACATGTCCATCTAGTTGAAGTAGCAGTAATTGAGTAGAGGAGTTGACATGATCACCCACTTTTTTTCTTTAACACAGAGACATGGAATGTATGGTGGATTCGAGCAATAAGGGCAACTCTAGCTTGTAAGCCATGATTGTGACAATGATTTTTCTTCATTGTGGTCTGCCAATAAGGCTGGAGGCCCAGATAAATCCCCCATTATGAACTCGCGTTCAATGTGACTTTTGTTCAAATAGTTTCTCATCCGATCCTAATCCATTTGTAGGCTATGGTAGAGGTGCTTCAGGATATAATCTCTCCTAAAGAGCAATATCAACAGGATGGACTGAAGTGGAAACCTGATCATAAGAAGTGACAGTATGTTGTTGGTAGCCATAAACTATTGGGTTTCTGGCCATGATTAATTTAATTCAAATAATTAAATATGTAGAGGCAAATGATAAACAATATACAATATTTATCCCAAATACGCATCTGGTTGGTTGCAATTAATAAAGCACTAAAGTAAGAAGTCGACCAAATTAACATAAATTTCTAGCCACGTGCATGCCGCATGATTGGATCATTCCATATGCTTGCAATCTTTCTCTTCGTAATGGGTCACGCAAAGCTCCCCAAGTGTTGAGCCTCTAAGAGTATCCATACTGATAAATCTAAAAATGGATGATGGAGTAATTGTGTAGAATTATAACTTTCTTAATTTCATTAATTCACAAGATTACAAATATATACAAGTCAAGTGACTTGGTGGACAAGTAAACCTAGGCCCATATAGATTTACAGAAGAAAGTACTGCAGTGTCATTCCTGAATAGTAATATGTCATCTACATACAATACTAGGAATACTACTGCATCCCTAAATCTTTCATGTGGAAGGTTTTGGACAACCACACTTTTACAGAAGAAAGTACTGTAGTGTCATTCCTGAATAGTAATATGTCATCTACATACAATACTAGGAATACTACTGCATCCCCTACGACCTTTTGATAAACACAATTGTCGTCTTCGTTTTGAGTAAAACCAAACGATTTGATTTCAATATCAAAACGGATGTTCCAGCTCCTGGAGGCTTGCTTAAGTCCATAAATGGACCTCAGAAACTTGCATACTTTAGTCTTTTCAGACTTGGACACGAAACCTTCGGGTTGAGCCATATAAAGCTCTTCCTCTAGGTAGCCGTTCAGAAAGGCCGTCTTCACGTCCATTTGCCAGATTTCATAATCATGGTACGCAGCTATAGCAAGCAAAATCTGAATGGACTTAATCATGGCTACAGGAGAGAAAGTTTCTTCATAGTCAATCCCTTCTCTTTGCCTGTAAACCTTGGCTACTAGTCTAGCCTTATAAGTCTCCACGTTCCCATCAACACCTATCTTCCTCTTGAATACCCATTTGTTTCCAACAGGTACTATACCTTCTGGATGGTTTACAAGAGTCCAGACCTGATTTGGATACATGGAATCCATCTCGGATTTCATGGCCTCTTGCCATCTCTTTGAATCAATGTCGGACATTGCTTCTTTGTAGTCCCTAGGGTCCTCCTTTGTGTCATTGTCACCTAGAAGGTGCAATTCCACAAATTCATTGTCTAAGCCATACCTCTTAGGTGGCTTACTAACCCTTTCAGATCTACGTGGAGCTAGGGGTCCAAGAACAGGGTTGTCAACTTATTGAGTGCTTGTTTGTGGTTCATCATTAATCTCATTAATTTCCATCCTTTTACTTATAGTTTCTTTGAGAACAAATTCGTCCTCTAGAAACTTAGCAGTTTTGGCGACAAAGACTTTCTGGTCGTCAGGATGGTAGAACTCGTATCCCAAAGTCTATTTGGAATACCCCACAAAATAGCACTTAACAGACCTCGCTTCAAGCTTGTCAGCTTCAAGCCTTTTAACATAAGCCGGACAACCCCAAATCCTAATATGATTAAGATTTGTTCTTTTGCCATGCCATATCTCATATGGCGTTTGTGAAACTGACTTGGAAGGTACTCTATTAAGCAAGTAAGTTGTTGTATATAGAGCGTATCCCCAGAATGTTACTGGTAGATCAGCGAAACTCATCATAGAACAAACCATGTTCATCAGGGTTCGGTTTCTCTTCTCAGAAACTTTGTTATGTTGAGGAGTTCCTGGTGGAGTCCACTGTGATACTATTCCACACTCTTTGAGATAATCTAGGAACTCATTACTCAGATATTCACCCCCTCGATCTGATCTTAGGATCTTTATATGTTTCCCAGTTTGCTTCTCAACTTCATTCTTGAATTCTTTGAACCTTTCAAAGGATTCTGACTTGTACTTCATAAGATACACATAGCCAAACCGAGAGTGATCGTCAATGAATGTGATATAGTAGGAGAAACCTCCTCTCGACGTAGTAGACATAGGTCCACATACGTCAGTGTGGATTAACCCTAGAATTTCAGTGGCACGCTCTCCTTTCCCAGTGAATGGAGATTTGGTCATCTTCCCTTTCAAGCAACATTCACAAGTACCCATCTGGTCATTACTTAATGGGTGGAAAGATCCGTCTTTCGACATTTTGCGAATCTTATCAAGGTTCACATGTTCAAGTTTAAGATGCCACATCTTTTCTTGGTTAACTTCTTCTCTAGCCCTTTTGGGTTTTGAGGTATTCCCGCTTTCAATACAGTGCATCCCACTATTCGTCTCTAGGTGAAAAAGTCCCTCTATCATATTACCATGAGAGATAATACGACCGTTCAAGTATAAAGTGCAACTCATTTTGTCAAACAATACTGAGTGCCCATCTCGTAAAAGCTTAGAGATAGAAATCAAATTCTTTATACATGAAGGAAAATATAAACAATTTTTAAGTTCCAGGACTTCCCCAGATGATAGGTTAAGCATGTAGGTGCCTATTGCTTTTCCAGAGATTTTAGTGCTGTTCCTAACTCGCACAACCATATCCCCATTGCGCAGTGTCCTACTCCCTGCTAGTCCCTGCATCGTATTACAGATATGTTGACTAGCGCCTAAATCAAATATCCAGGAATTGGAGCTCACTGTAAAAGCACTCTCTATGACGAAAATAGTCTCTTCAAAAGTTCGTGTCATAAGGCTCGCAATGCGCACCCTGTATTTCTTCTTCCAACATTCATCCTTTCCACAATGAAAGCATGTTCCTTTGGATTTTATTGCCTTCTTCTTATGCGACCTTTTCCTTGTGATTGCATTCTCACTCCCACTGTCCTTTTTGAAACCTTTTTCAAATTTACAGCATATGTTAATCATCTCGTTAAAAGTATGATCGAATCTATTCACTTTATAATTTACAATAAACTTAGTGAAATCATCCGAGAGAGATGCAAGGAAAAAATCTTGGGGCATTTTCCCATCGATGGAAGTTCCTAAACTTTCAAGATCTTGAAAGATCCTTTCCATCTTTTGTCCATGTTTATGGACCGATGCCCCCTTTGCCATTTTGGCATTTAATAGACTACAAACATTTGAGAATCGTACATTACTAGTCTCAATGTCATGCATCTTATGCAAACTTTCAACCATGGCACATGAAGTGTCCATGTGCTTATGTAGCTTCATAAGCTCCTTACTCAGTGAAGTGAGGATTAAGCATTTGGCTTGTAAGTCATCCTCATACTGTCTTGCATAATCATGACACTCCTCATTTAAAGCTAGTTTCTTAGGAGGTACATGAGGAGGGGATTGCTTAAGCACATACAATATGTCTTTCACCTTTGAGACATTCTCAATGTGGCGATACCAAGCAAGGAAACGTTGGCCCCTAAGGCCCCTTTTGTCAAGTATAATGGTGGGTATAATTTTAGGCATGTCGTTAACTACATAACATAACAGAAATCGCATTAGATTATTGATAAACTACTTGATTGGGTCTTGAATCAAATAGTACCACCCACTATTTTTTGGCATATTCCACATCCCTCAATAGAATCCGAGGGTTATGTTGAACTCTTAGCGGGGTATGGGAGACTCACCATTACCAAGCCCACCTCAGAAGAATATCTTATTGGCTAGCAACAATAATGATGAGAGGATAACGCTTTAGCCATTTACAACTTTTGTAATTACCCATCTGGTTTGGCCTCTAGAGAATGATGCCTCAGAAGAATATCTTTTTGGCACCATTGCACTTAGTTAAGTCATTCCCACCATGCTAGTTCAAGTAGGGGTTCAAGAATGACCTCAGAAGAATATCTTATTGGCCATACTCGTTGGCTACTTTCACTTCATCATATGTTTATAGGCTTCTCCTGAATGTAAGCACATACTTTGCAACCCCAGAACTGGACGAATACGATGTATGAGTTACAAATGATTGAAGCCCACCACGGTGGAAGGCCTACGAAGAGACATTCAAAGCATCTCTCGCTTATCAACTTAATATTCTCTTTATTTGAGGGAGTAGTGTTAGGCTACATCAAAATCATTTTAATCATATTAAAAGAACATGGGCCTATCACAACTATTGGTCCAAGTTAATATGAATTAGTAGCATATAATACTCCCACTGTTTCGTTGAAACAAGCGAGACTATATGGAACTACTAACGAACGCATTGCATCCTCATATGGACTATACAGTCATTTTAGGTTTTAGGATGATTATGAACCGATTTATTTGATCCAACACGAGCCTTGTGTTGGACCTTGGGTTTAAGGTAGATAGTTTGTTGATTTTAGTCACGCGTTTTATCTAATTAAACCGTTATTTCCTATTGGGCGTTGGACCCAACTATTCCAATTTGCATACAAATAAACAAATAGGAATACATGAAATAAAGAGAAGGGCTTATGCCCTTTTACAACACACTGGAGGACTTATGCCCTTTACAACACTTTGGAGGACTTATGCCCTTTACAACAAACTTGAATTAATCAAATTACATTCAAATCTATACTACTAAACCCAAGCATTCATAATGTAAATCGGCCAATCACATAGCTCAATTATCGAGGCCTTTGGTTCATAATCACCATTTTCTTAATCAATCAAATTAACTAAGAAAGCAACTTTAAACAATTGGTTTTTGGATTCATAGAATTGATTTAAATGGAACCAAATAAAATGAAAATCCAATTCTCATTTAAAGAGACAAAACCATTTTGTTCTCATTTTGTTTTGGGCCAAAAACAATGACCACAACAATTGGGTCACTTAGTTAAAACAAAAAACTTTTGGGGTCACTTTGTAAAAACACAAGAGTCCACAACTTCATGTAATTACAATTAGAACCCAAAATTTTCAACAATAACTAAACCTTCATTAAAGGAACAAAACAATTTGTCCTTTAGTGATTTTGGACCTTTACGTAAAATACATAAACTTTTGGGCCAAATGCAAATACACAAAAGTATCAAAACTTTATGTAATTGCACAAAAGGCCCAAAATTGCCCCACTTGAGGGGTGGCTGGCCATTTGAGTAAACAAGTGAAATTTTTGAAAAATTTTTTTGCAAGTTGATTTTGGTGGGTGAGATTAAAGGTGATGGAGATTGATTGTAAGAGATATTTGTCAAATATTAAATTTGTTTTGACAAACATTAAATTTGTTTTGACAAACATTAAAGATTTTTATCTTCCTTCACCAATAAGTCTTCACCCATTATTAATATACCAAAACTTTATGAAAAACATAAAACTTTTGAATCAAAACTTCAAAACTTTTTGTTCTTGGCAAGAACTTCAAGAACATTGAAGAACACTCATGAAAACTCATAATAGCTCCATGAATGTTTTCACTCACCAAGACTCAAAATTTCATAACTCAAAAGTGGGTTAATATCCTAGGGTACTTAGGGGTTCCAAAAAGCACTTTAAAACCATTTTAACAAGACTAACAAGAACCCAAAAAATCACCCTTTGGATTTGGCCGAAAATCCCAAAATACTTGGCACCAAATTTTAGTTCCAATATTCATGCTTATATGAACTACATCTACAACATTTGAGATGCAAATTTTCAACCAAAATTTATATTCAAAGCAAGAACAAAGCTTGTAACATTTACAACACATAAATCACAAATTATGAAAAATCACAAAACCTAAAAGGATTCACCATAAACTAGGCCTAGGCTCTGATACCACTTGAAGGGAAAATTTTGTCCTAGCTAAGAACATGTAAGAATATTTGAATACATATGCAAACTATTAACACATTAAAGTAGGCATGCATCCAAAAACAATTCATAAAACCCATGACTTTCAAAGCCTAGTGAATGGTGAACCAATAAACTCTTTAACTACATTAAAGAGAAGAAAGGATTTAGAGTTCATTACCCTTGAAGCTCATCCTTGTTTATACAAGGGATTTACCCAAGTGGAGGGCCTTCAAGTCACCTCCTTGCTTCTTTGAGAATTTGAGGAAATGATCTCCAAAACACCAAAAGCTTGATGTCTCTAAGTCTCTACACCAAAGATTAATTGTGAGGATAAAAATGGATGACTTAGGGAAGAAGAGATTGCTAGATATCCCTCCCCTAAGTGGCCGGCCTCTTTAGAGAAAAAGGAGAGAAAATGTTTCACCCAATTTCTACAAGAAAACCCTAAATGAAAATAAAGCTATAAAGTTGCTTTTATACTTCATTTCTTGTGAGTGGCAAACTTGTAATTAATCCAAGTTTGCAACCTTCACCCTTATGGCCGGCCTTACCTTTGTCATTGGGCTAATTGCCCATTTTGTTTTAGTTGTCATACAACTTAAACATAATGGGCCTTGTGGACCAAAACACTTTTGGGCCCCGAAGCCCAAAACCAACTTAAAAGCCCAATACGAACATTTCGTATAATTAATTAACTAATTAATTAACTTTGACCATTCTTCAATTAAACCATTTAATTGCATACCCATTTCATTTAATTACTTCACTTTCATCCTTACTCGGTGTACGATCCATTAGGTTCCAATTAGCGAGGTAGTGGGCGATCGTTACTCTTAACGATCGATTGTGAATTGAAACCACATTTCAATTCTCCCTTAAAATTAGTGTTTGCTAATATTTAGGGCTTCCACAAACCATGAGTGACACCTAGCAGCATGTCATGGTTACCCAAGCTAAGTAGAAGCGGTTGGAGAACCTATCCAGTTACAACTACAATGCAATACGGTCATTCTCTAATACAATACTCTTAATCAGATTGCTTTAGTGATAGTTTGTTTCATGTCTACTATGCAATGTGATACTTCCCTATATGATTCATTTGAATAAGATTTGGAACAAACTTCCTAAGTCTTATTCATATGCTTTGGCCAAAGACTCTCGAATCATATCTTAGAGTATTCTCCTTCCACCATGGAAGGTTAGAGATCCCTTGTTGTGCATTCATATGCCTACATGACTAGATAGCTTGACCCCAACAATGCCGTGGACACTCCAATGGAATGCCATTTGACATGATCAAAGATCAAGGACCTAACCATTAGACATCTATGATACCTCAGGTCAAAGGACTACTTTGCATATTGTAACTATCGAGTTCTTACATGACATGTATGTTCGAACTCTCTTTTGATCATTGTTCAGTGTACTTGATTACTCTTTCGAGCACCTATGTGTTTGTCTTAGTGTCCAACACTAAATGACTTGAGACTTGTCATACTCGCACTTGAGTCGACATAACACACACTAACTTTAGCGGATTGTCAATGCCCAATTGGCAATCCTATGGCTAGGAACGTTTTAGGAATGAACATAAGAGAAAGGTCTCGTTAATCTAACTTACTTAAACCACTTATCTCTTAGATCATATACATTCCTTGGATTCCCTTATTGCTTAAACACAAGATACAATAAATAGTGATTAACAATAAGCTTTGCCCTTCATTAAACAAATAAAATTTTAATACAATAAGTATTCCAAAAGCTATTACATCAAATGAGTGGCTTTGTGGGCATACTTCCAACAGATTCGAGCCCGGGCCGGGATGTGACAATTTGGTATCAGAGCCACTCTCTGGCCGGAAGTGTGCCGACGAGGACATCGAGGCCTTAAGGAGGGTGAAGATCTTGTAAGCCTTATATGTACATTCTTACCTTTAAATCGCATGAGGTCTTTTGGGAGCTCACTAGCTTCGGAATTCGTCGGAACTCCAAAGTTATGCGAGTTTGGGCGAGAGCAATCCCATGATGGGTGACCCACTGGGAAGTTCTCGTGTAAGTTCCCAGAAACAAAACTGTGAGGGCGTGCTCAGGGCCCAAAACGGACAATATCGTGCTACAGTGGAGTCGAGCCCAGGATGTGGTGGTGGCCTGGGCCGGGATGCGACAAAACTGACACACTCTGACCCAAAATGTCCACTAAGACTTCGAATCGAGCTATGCTAGCTGGCACTGGAAGGTAACGAAGCCATAAAATGTACTGATGTGGAAAATGTAAGTAAATTTAAACTTAATAGTGCCTAAATATCAGAGTGCGCTGGTGAGCGGGAGTGAACCCATCTCACATGTGATGTCAGAGCATAAGTAAAGTATAGTAGAGTGGGTAAGAATTATACCCTCAGAGGTAACCACCCATTTATGAGATTTGCCAAGAATCTTCGTCGATACGAACGTTTAGCAATTAAAACATGGAAGGTCACAAAATAGAAAATGTGAGTAAGCAAAACAAAGCTTTAAAAACATCTTTCTTTTTAGAAATGCAATAACCCTTCACCGTGAAATCTGTATAATTCCCCAGAAAAATAACGATACATATGTTAAAAAAATCATGCTGAAGAACGGTAAGAACCAAGGTATGCCATGTTGAAGTATCTCAGTAACAATCAAATTAACAAGACGAAATAAATCAATATAAAATGAGTGTCAATCGGAGTCACCTATAGTGACCTATACGACTCATCTATATCTCATTAATTAATGCTAGCACATAAGTCAGAGTCACCTATAGTGACCTGTACAACTCATCCATATCTCATCAATCAATGCTAGCACATAAGTCGGAGTCACCTATAGTGACCTGTACGACTCATCCATATCTCAACAATCATTTATGCACACGAGTCGGAACCACCTAAAGTGGTCTGTACAACAGGCTAGGTGTAAATAAATACGCTCAAGTGCTACGATCACGTGAAGGCTGTGTGAAGTATCGCAAGTCACCTACAAGTCGGAATCACCTAATGTGGTCTGTACAGCAGGCTGGTGCCTACCTTGGATCCAAGGTGAGTGTGTAGTGCGAGGTGAACAATCACGTGAAAGCTAAGCCTTAACCACAGACAGGAGCACTAATACTGAGGTACAGATTTATGAGCTCTAAATACATCTCAACATAACCATGAAAATCACATCCACAATTTATAAACTCACTTGGCACTTACTTGAGTGCCCGCAACGTCATTTGGCGTAAGTAATAAGCATAAATCAATTTAAAAATATTTGTGGAATTATCAATCACATAATTATAAAAGGTAAAGACCTATTCACTTGGAGTCCATGCTACAACTCCCTAGCATGAATATCGAGATGTCTTGAACGATCATCGCCTAGAACAAATATCAAATTACATCTCAGAATCCTTACTGAGAGAACATGTAATTTACATATAACGCATCCCTACATAACTCGATCCGAAAGATTCGCACTACGGATTTTTGATCTGTTACTTCCAAAGATTCACATTTGCTTCTAGAATAACATCCTAAAGTTTTGGAATGATCCAACGACTGGATCTCCGCCAATTGCCCAAACCAAGTGGCGGTTAACGTTTTATTTTATGAACTTAAAAATCCAATTCAGGAAGATCCGTACGTCGGATTCCCAAACCGTAAGTTCCTACATTCCTCAAATATTACAAATAATAACCTACTAAAGTTTTATGACTATCTAACGGTCAGATCACCGATTCATATTATGACCTATGAACATATCGCAGATACTTTAGGTTCTAACGATCAATCTACGTCATTCAATTCTCAAAATGAACTCAAGGCACTTATTATAGCCTAAAAATAGCATTAACGGCCCTCTAGCCACGCGCCGCCGCAGGTGGTAATCGGCCGCCCCGACTCGCCGAAAAAATCCAACTATTTCTAAAAATTTCCAAATTTTACAAAAATGAAGATCTCCTTGAGTAGAGCAAGTCTCATACCTACAACAAAGGCCAATTTAGCCCGGAAAGGCTCCAATTTCATCAAACCCCCCCCCCCCGGCGGAAAACCCTAAAATTGGGTGCACTAAAATTCACCATCGCCGGTGCTCCGCTACCCCTATAGCTGGCTGGGCTTTGTTATAGAGATCAAGGAGAGTACATTGGGGTGGTAGTCTATGAAATTAGTTTCAAGAATGGGAGTTGTCATCATATGTTCCTCGGTCGCGTCGTCGGTCCCCGTCACGAAATGGGACCAATTACCATCGTCCCATGGACGGAAAATGAAGGACAAAGAGTGGGGTGATGTTTACAAGTGATGGAGGGATTTGGTTTTCCAAAAAAAAAATGCTTGAAATGGCATCGGGATTTGCTACGAAAACCGGCTCAGAACCGGGTCACGAAATTGATAATGGGTCAAAGAGAAAGGGTGTCTAATCCCCTATTCTCTCCTTCTCTCCTTGGCCCTCTCTTCCCTCTTCCCGATTGGGCATCTTCTCCTTTTCTCCTTCCCCGATTCGCCATACCCTCCCTCCTTTCTTTCTCGAAAGCCCTCCTTCTTTTTCCTTCTCTTTTTGATTGGGTAGCTCAGCCACACACATGTGGCTTAACAATTTAATAATAAAAACAATATAACTATAATAATGATGCCTTTAAAACTATCTTTAGGTTCGTGGCTCTATAAAACCTTAACCGTAGCTCCAAATTCACCTCTGCTGGTGTTTACGCGTTCGTATCATCGTGTACTATGCAAATACACTACAAAAAAAAATCTTACATGACACGACAAGGCAGTCAAACAAAGGCAACGCATTTACCTCGAAGGGCATTTTCGTAAATTCACTTATTAAAACTATAAAAATCATAATTTTTAGAGATGGGCTGTTACACTGAGTAGGGTAGGACATGAACTGAGAAATATGATTGACGACATATGCAATGTTTAGACGAGTAAAGGTGAGCTACTATAAAGAACCCAACAGATGCCGAAATTCAGTGGGATCCGGATAGCAGTGTGTTGTCTTGATTAGATAGCCAAGCACGAGAAGCAATAGGCATGCTACACAGTTTACAACCAGTTATATATGTTTGTTTCAGTAAGTTAAGAGTGTACGTAGTTTGAGACAAGTAAACACCAACTGTCATAGGATGAACTTCAATACCCAAAAAACAGTGAAGATGATCAAGATCTTTAATCTCAAATTCATGTCCCAAAAGTTCCATAAAACATCGAAGAGCCACACAATCATTCCCAGTTAAAATAATGTCATCCACGCAAAGTAATAAGATGAGATAAGTCGTACCACAATGAAAAGTAAATAAGGAGGGATTGGTAATACTCTGTACGAAGCCCTGGTGAAGGATAAAATTGCTGAACTGCTAAAACCATGCTTGAGGAGCTTGTTTGTGACCATAACACACCTTTTGTAACTTACAAACATGATGAGGGCGCTGAAGATCAACAAACCCAGGCGGTTTGACCATAAATACATCCTCTTATAGGTAGCTATAATGCATTTTTGACATCTAGCTGACGAATTGACCAGCCATAGGTGACAGCTAAACTGAGGACACGCCAAATAGTGGCAGGTTTAACAACTAGACTGAAAGTCTCATCATAGTCGAACTTATGCTATTGATCAAAACCTTTTGCAACCAAGCGAGCCTTATATTGCTTAATAAAACCATCTACATTACGCTTGATACAAAAGATCCATTTGTAACCAACCAAGTTTTGAGAAGGATGAGAGGAAACAAAGACCACATACCAATTTTAAGTAAAGTATTAAATTCTTCTGTCATAGCGGAACGCATTCCGTGATACGAGATGCCTGAGTAAAGTATGTCGGCTCTATAGGGTCCAAAACAGAAGCAGTGAGAACATGTGGAAGGGATAACGAATAGTACCGTCGGTGAATTGCTTGGGCTTAAAATGTCCTGTATATGAGTGAGTTTTCATTGGATGGGCCGAGGAAGACTCGGCTTGGGAAAATATGGGTTGTGTGGCAGCTGGTGGGGCATGTAATATAGGCAGAAGGGCAGCGGCATGGGTTGAGGTCCACTAATAGACACGTTCAGTTGTGGCAATGCAAATAAGACAGAGGGGTTGGGAGTGGACTTGGGCTTGGGATGGCAACGGGAGAGAAACTTGGGGAATCATAGGTTGGGCTAAGTTACAAGTTAGGAGCAGCAAGAGTAACCATGGGCTGGGCTCAGGACACGACATGGAATTGGGCTACAAAATGTGAGTAGGCTCCAACAGAAGAGTCACGGCAGAAGACTAGGCTACAGGGGCGATAATGGATGCAAGTGGAAAATTGGATTTGTCAAAGATGACATAGATAGATATAAAAATCTGATTGGTCTTGGGATAAAGGCACTGGTATCCTTTGTATTGGAAACTATAACCTACAAAACATATTCTTTGGAAAAGGGTTCGAGTTTGTCAATAGTATAAGCACCTAGGTGCGGGTAACTATACTAGGTGAAGGTGACCTCGTATAGCTAAACCTTGGTAAAAACCAGCTACAAGGAGAAGGAAAGAAACTCAAGCCTATCTGTCATGGAACATTCAAAATCATTAAACAAATTGATGATAATATATTTCGGCTCAGTCTACCACTATACATGCATATGTACTCAGTCATTAATGTCGAGAATTTGAAGCTCTTTAAACCATGTCTATTGGATGATGATCCTAACAAACACATTCATCTCTCTTCAATTGATGACTTAAGAATGGAGTGATAAGATCCTTTTGAGGAAGACATAACCATTGTAGTTGAATGAATTTAATCAAGAAATTCTGAGAGCAATTCAAATCTTCTTATTAACTTCATATTTTTTTCATTTTCAATTTTCTCTGATTTACTGTAAGTTTACGTACTTTCAAAGAGAAGTCTGACCCTATATTTTGTTACAACCCATACCTTAAAATATTGTATTCTAACCCGAGACGTGGGAAATGACTATTTTGGCCCTGAGTGGGTGTTTTGATTAATTATCGAGCTTCAACTCGAGAATAATATCCTCGTACTTTCTTAAGTTTCATAATCTTTATTTTCATATGTAAGTTTTACCTTGAAGTTGATTTACGAATCGAGACCTTGAGGGCCTAATTGTAATTTTTACAATCAGTGATGGGCAATTTTGTAATTTTGCTTAATGTGTTTGAGTGGGATTGCATTACTCTTCGTCCCTTTCTTTTCTCCCTTAGCTGAAATCATATCTCACTTTCTCTCTCTAAGTCTCGAACTCTTTCTAGGCTGAGAGCTTTACCTTGCTTTCCTCTCAACCCTCTCACAAATTGAACTCAAAAACTTGATATTTGGAATCTTTGTGACTCGAGGAACTAGCCTATACCCTTGCATGTGCCATCAGAGCACTAGACAATGACCTTTCATGGAAGTCATGAGCTTTGAGCTCTAGCCCTCAATCTCAGGTGAAATTCCTTCATTGTTGTTGCTTTCTAGGCTTTTAGCTATGTTGGAACTGAATATTTCTTCGAGTTTGAAATCAAGTTCATGTGTTTTTGACCCTATGCCACTCTACACCTACATGCCTAAGCTCAGCTTCGAACTCTGGTGAGATTGCCATCGAGTTCGAGTTTGACTAGGTTTTTGCAATACTCTTATATTAGTTCCTACTTGTTTAGAACTGCAACGGATGAAGTTATACCTATTCTTGTGGTTCTAAACCTTTGCATGCTTCTCAATGCAATTTCCCATATTCCAATCATCTTTCTCGTGCAAACTCCGGTAAGTTTGTGATTTATAAAGCTTAGGAACACCTCCAATCAATCCTAGGTATTTAGATACCTTCATGCATGTTATTGTTGGTTCGAATTGGCTGAGTTTGACATGTATGCACACTGATTGCCATTGCCAAAATATGGAGAGGGTTTTCGAGGGAAATCTGTTGAATTAGAGTTGGATTTGTACCCCATTCATCTTAAATCGATTCAATGTAAGTCCCTAAGCCTCTAGTTGATGTTTTTTGTGAGTTGAGAAGTGAAATGTGTGAAATTTGGGACTGAAACCACCATCTACAATCTCTCAATGCAATTTTGTAGTTTCCTGTGAGGCTCCAACTACGATCACCGTTAGTTTTAATACCAGGAATTGAGATTATGTTAACTCTAACGAAATCTACTAATGGCGTAGGTATATTTCATTATCCCTATTTAAATCTTCACTATACTGGCGCGTGGTACTGGCGACAGCGAGTGTGACGCTTACTCGCAAAACCGCGGCAGCGAGTATGGCGACACGTTTGCTAGCGGTCGCTGACCCACTGCGGTGCGTGTTTTCCGGCGCGTGACACCACTACGGGGGTGGCATGTGACAAACCCGAGACCTAACCCTTGGTTTTTCAGTGTTCTAATTAATGTGGTGCCCTCCGTTTATGCAAATTCGAAGCCTAAATGGTTGAATTGGACTATATTCCATTAAAATGATGATTTAAGCTTATCTTAGCTTATATTGATATTCACATGATTGATTGAGGATCAGAAGGATATAGGTAATGAGCCTAATTGCGAGGGACGCTTTGCTTACTTGTGAGTGGACCCCTTCGAAAAACCAATTTTTTTTTCACGTTATAAATTTACATATACGCTTTAATGCTTAATATGTGGATGCATGTTGTTGTGTTAGTCTCGGATGAGACTTGTGATGATATTGATAATATCTTTATATCATTCATGATCTTTTTTCACCACATTGTCATCATGTGATGAGTTGTATAGCTATCTTTGGTCGTAGATTTTTTTGCATGCTTTATTTGTCCTAGTGGACACTAGGGTTGATGATTATTACCGGTATAGAGACTAACTAGTTGATGCTAGTATATTTCATGCTTGTTATACTTATGTTAGTGGATGCTAGCATGATTGATTGACGGGATGTATGATTTTTGAACTTGACTTGATGGTTTTTCTTTGATATTAATGAACGAGACTTTTCTATTATGGTAGTACTATATTATATAGTTTTTTGCTATATATGTTTTCAGAACATGAGTTATTATGTTTAATGATAATTTTATAACTATGATAAAACTAGTCCACTCACGTTTTATTTTATCAACTCCTTCAGAACATAATGAGACTAAGGAGAACACATGTGGGGGCGAGTGGGCTTAGCAGTAAGGCTTCCATCCTCTAAACTTTGAGTGATGGATCAATTACTGCAGTTTTATCTTAGTTGTAATAATGTTTGCATGATCATACTTTTGATTATGCATATCACCGGACTTTGTGTTTATTGTTGTGTGAAATTTCTGGCTGCTCTGATCTGATGTGATTAATAACAGGGTTAAACTCGAGACAATTTGTGTCCCCAAGTAGGAAGGATGATAAGTACTTTTGAAGCAGCTTTGGATTTATTATCTTCAATGAACAACTTTTGGTTCAAATTCTTGCACATCATAAATATCTTACTATGGCTTCGTCATTGAGTTGGCTTGTGAAGTCATCTCCGGATGGGGTCATATAGTCAATTTAGTGTTGTCCAGTACATCACAACCTTGTAACTTGTGTTATTGGGGTTGCGGTGTGTCAATATTCCTACAAGTTAGGAATTTAAAGTTTTGTCGCCTAGAATTGGAATCATTAACTTTTGTATGACAACTTAAACACAAAGGACACAAAAGCCTAATGACTTAGCATGGCTGGCCATAAGAGAAAGTTTGGTTTGATTTCACTTACGCCATTCAAATTTGGGTAGTTATATAAAGGGGATTATAACACAAACCTCATTAGTTTTTCTATGAGGAAAGAAGGAAAAATATAACTCCCTCTTTCTCTGTAGAAGGTCGACCCTAAGGGGGAGGATACTAGTATCCATCTCTCCCTTAGTCACTCATCTCTTCTACAAATCCTTCTTTGGTGTGGAGATGTTAGAGGTTCCCTCTCTTGGGAACTTGGAGAATCCATTCATCCATCCAACTCCAAGCAACCCATGAAGTAAAGAAGCAAGGAATGAAGGCCCTCTCTTTGAGTGATTACCCTTTGTTTATACAAAGAGGAATCTACAAAGGTATAAAAAATATCAACTCCTTCTCTTTGTGAATTTGAGTTGGGTCTTTGGTTTACCATACTACCAGGCTTTGAATTGCATGGGTAAAGTTTTATTTTGAGTGCATATGTTTTAGCTTCTGCTATTTAATTGTTAAATGTAATATTTTTGTTACTCAAATGAACTTAGAATGACCAAAATTATCCTTAAAATATAAGAGATAGGTCTCTTTGATCTAACATTCTTATATTACTTGTCTCTTAAGTTGATTACATTCCTTGGATTCTGTTATTTAGTAAACACATAATACATCAAACTAAATAAGAGTTTAACATAAGTATTTCAAAAATTATTTACATCAAATGAGTGGCTTTATGGTCATACTTCCTAGTTCCAACACATGTACCCACCTCTACCTCTATACCCACCATATTTTGCCGAGGACAATGGTTCAGTAGCGTCAAGAAACATTGAAGTTGTGAAACCGAAGATAGCTCAAGATCGAGGCTGCTAAAACTAAAAACCAATTGAACTGAACCAAAAAACTGAGTCGGTTTGGTTCGCTTGGTTTGGGTTTTCTTTTTATATTTTTTTGTTGTAGATTTTTCGATCTTTGGACTGAGCTAGATTGGGTGCAATATTTAGTTAAGTTTTCAATTTGGGTGATGAGATAGATTGTACCTAACGGTGCTCACCCTTACAAGGTGCCACTACAAACACAATCTTTTAAGGATCTTAACCAAGGTATTAAATATCGATCATATCGGAAATATAGGTAGTCCAAAAACACGAAAATTTCGATGGAAATATCGGGATATTATCGATATCGATAAAAATTGAATAAAAACCACAAAAATTGTAAGAAAAACTTGGAAATTTTTATTGAAACTTTGCAGGATGTTTATTTAGTCAATTATCTATTAGTTTATCACAAAAAATTGGAAGGAAATGCATTGCATGATGAATTTAACTGATTTAAGTTGATTATATAGCGAGCTGGCAAACATTGTGAGTGTAGAAAATATGTAAATATTTTAGCATATTTTCACAAAAACATAAGTGATATGGTGGTCAAGGTGTTGAAGGAGTAAAATGGGAGAGGTTTGAATCGCCTTGGTGTTTTTTTAAATATAAAATTTAAAAAATACGAAAATTTCTATGGAAATATCGGTAGTCCAAAAATACGGAAATTTCGTTGAAAATATCGGGATATTATGAATATTTTATACCATGATCTTAACCAGACTTATAGTCATAGTACATGTACCTGCAATAGAACTAGAAAAATGTAAACACAAAAACAATAAAAACGAAATACAATTATTAGGATATTGATGTCCCAGTTTACCCATTGCATCAGTTGTTATGTTCGCCTCTCTCGAAATATTTTAGAACGATAATTTGTAAAAATCTTTTCGTGAGATGAATTAACAGTGGATTTAGTTATTTTTCTATTTCATAAAAAATAAATTTAAAGAAAATTAATGAAAAGTTCAAAAAATTTAGTTTTAATGAAAAATGACAAATAAAGGTGTAGTGAATGGTTTCAGGAATCCGTAAAAATATGATTTTTCACTAAAAGTGAACAGTATCGAAATTGTTTCATTAAAACTCTCATAATTTTATGCACAATGTTTTTAAAAAAAAAAAATTTAATTTTTTTTTATCAATAAAGAATGATTTCCTTTCATAACATAGCCAATTATATTGCTTGAATGAGAGAGACGAGGAAAGAAACAACAATAGCAAACAAACAATCATACACACCTCTCACTAGCATGGTCATTCTTCATCAGAAATGAACCACCACCAGGAAAAGTTTGCCGCCTGCTATTCTTGGAAATTATACACTGCTGTCATCTAAATCATCTTCCAAAATTGGCTCTAGCCATGGAGAAGCCTCTTCAATCCAAGTCCTGCGCTCGTTGCAACTAAGCGTTGAGCGAGTGTGCCGCCTTATTTGCCGTTCTCAGCTGCCATTGACAACAACCAAAACTTTGAAAACAATTCCGTAAAACTTTGATCTCTTCGACTAGATGCCGGTCCACTCCTCTATCAGCTTCTTCATCTTTGAATGGTTAGTGACAAATTTTGCAACTTCCCAATCTACTTTGAATAGTTAGTGACAAAGGCTTTTCGAAGCCTTAGGGCTAGTTTGGTATTGCTGTGCTTTGAAAAAAAGCTGTTGTGAGAGTAATCGGCTGTGCTGTGAGAATAAGTGGCTGTGAAATAAAGCCAGCAGAGTGTTTGGTAAACTTTTTTGTAAAAGTGCTTTTGAAAAACAAAGTAGTATGATAGTGTTTGGTAAACTTGTGTAAAACAGCTGTAACTGTGTGAAATGACCAAAAATATTTACTAAATATACTTTATTTGTAAAAGAAAAGTATTTATAAACTTTATCTTAAATATTAATTAGTATGACAAACTACTGCAATTGAAATATTTTAGACTGAATAGCTAGGATTCATTAGTACAATATTGTTAATGTACTTGAAAGTAATCTAATTAGATGCATTCATCAAACTTGCCGCTATTCTATTTCTTAATGCTTCTATCTCATGTGATCCTTCAACTTGATAATTTTGGTACTCTTCATCATCATCATCACTACTATCGCTCTCTTCACAATAGTCCCTGGGGTCATCAAAATGACAATAACGTTCAGAATACCTCCGTATGTAGTTATGAAGAGCCATTGTAGCAATGACAATCTTCACTTGCTTATTGAACGGGTAATTAGGCATATCCCTTAAAATTGCCCATTTTTTCTTCCATACCCCAAATGTTCGTTCAATGATGCTCCTAAGAGAAGAATGCATGTGGTTGAATACCTCTTTATGACCCGTTGGTTCGCCACCCCTACGAAAATCCGAGAGATGATATCTTTCACCTTTATATGGTCCCAAATAACCTCTCATTTGTGGGTACCCTGCATCTACCAAGTAATATTTTCCTGAAAATTGAAAATTTTATTTTGTATTTTAATAATTATACAAAGCATGTAAAATGTTATAATAAGTATGAAGATTACCATTTGGAGGCTTAGAAAAGTTTAAATTTGGATTCTGTAGCACAGATAGAAAAACCCTTGTATCATGTGCAGTGTCTTCCCATCCGGCACAAGCAAATGTGAATTGCATGTCAAAATCACATGCATGTTGGAAATATGTCCTGAAAGTCAATCTTTGGAAGAAACCTTTCAGGACAATGAATTGATGTATATATGAATCTTATACATCAGAAGGCAAAGATACTAATTAGGACTATCTCAATAAACGAAATATGTCCTAAATGGTGAATCCATGGACAATGGATCGATGGAAGAAGTAATCTAATGACGTTAGACTACAGAGACCTTCTTCACATAACCATCATGTCCAAAAGGTTCCTGGTCATAGGATTGTCAGAGGGATACTGACAATGCATAGACCAATACATACTATGTCCACTTCAAATGGAAGGATGGAAAGTCTCATCCCATTCGTGTTGTGACACTAAGACAGGTATGTAGGTGCTCATTGAGGGAATGAGTTCACTGAACACAATCGAACAAGAGTACTTGCATGGAGGTCTACTCACATGTCAAGCAAGTAACTCTAATGGTTGGAATAATGTAAGTAATCCTTTGACCTGAGACATCGTCGTTGTCTTGTGGTTAAGTACTTGATCTTTGATTATGTCAAAGTCACTTCATCCGCGGGTGTCCACGGCATAGTCAGGGTTAAGCCACTTAGCCATGAAGGCAAGTGAATGGTCAACAAGGGATCTCTAATCCTCGTTAAGAGAGGATGAATACTCTAAGATATGATTCGGGAATCTTCGGCCGAAGTATCGAGCGTAGTAAAGGAAAACATTCCTATATGACTCAATTGAATCATATAAGAATGTATAATCACATTAGGAGTTTGACATAGTACATCCATACCCTAGTAATGTGATTAAGAGTATTGTATTAGAGAATGATCGAATTATATTGTAATTCCAACTGAATAGGTTCTTCGAATGACTTCTACATTAGCTTGGGTAGCCATGACATATGTTTAGATGTCACTCATGGCTTGTGAGTTCTTCTAGATGATTAATTGTAATCGTCAAAGGAAAACATGAATTAAAAGTAAGTTTTAATTCATCAAGTGATTGGATTAAATCAATTGGATTGATGCCAATCATCTCACTGCCTTGCTAATTAGAACCTAAAAGATTGTTCACCGATACACTTTTGTAGTGAGTAACCAATGGATGATGGAAATAATTAATTGGATTAATTAAGTGTGGTGATTAATTTAGAAAGTCTAAAGAAATCATAAAAGCGATAAAAGATCGTTTTGGGCTTAAGAAAGGTTCGGGTGTATTTGGGCCCATTGGGCCTAAACCCATTGGGCTTTTATTCAAGCATTGGATGACTTGAAATAATAAAAGCCCAAAGCCCAAATAAACACACATAGGGCCGGCCAAAGAGAGGAGGTGGGAAAGTCAAATGTTGACTTGTTTCTTTTTGTCTATAAAAGCAACATTATAGCAAATATCTCATTTAGGGTTTTTTGTATGTTCAAAACAAAACAGAGAAAAAGAAAATATCTCTCTAGAACAACAAAGAGGCCGGCCACCATTGGGGTGTTTTAGCTAATCATCTTTCACCCTTTTGGTTATTCCTTCATCCTTCTCACTACTCTAGTGGGTGAGGATCTTTAGAGGTTTCCTCTTTGGAAACTTGAAGGGAATCTTGGAGCACTCAAACATACAAAGTGGAGGAGGCAAGGAGGGAGGCTAGACTCAAGGACTTTGAGGAGCAAAGATCTTGGAGGTGGTCCATCCTTGGTCTTAAGAGTAGATCAAGAGGTACAAATCTACTCCTAAACTTTGTTCTTCAATAAAATAATTATGATGCATCTTACATAAACCTATGCATCTTGAAGGGAATTTAAATGACTAAAGCTATGATATTAATTGTTAACATGCTTCCGTTGTTTTCGTATATAAATTTTGAATTGTATATGCATGCTAGTCACTAGAAATCCCATGTGAATCTCATAAAATTCCTTCAATGCAGCCATAACATTTTGAGTCGGCATTCCTTTCCTACCAATGTATGGAACGTGATCCAGAGGTGGTATTGAAGCCTCAACATGTACTCCATCTATAGCACCAATACAATCCTACAAATAATAATATAGAAGAAAACTGTCAACCTACACTTATAGTTTGCAAACACTTATAGTTTGCAAATAAGTTAGAGCACGAGTCAAACTTTACCTTAAAATAAGGCATGTATCTTGTATCTCTCCTTATTTCTTGGGGAATGCCACGAAACTCCGAATCCATCGGTTTGATAATATTTATTGCCATCTTACATATGATATCCAACATACCACCAAAATATCTACTAACAGTCTCACCAAAATGTTGAAATCTCTCTTGCGCTAATCTATTTTTCACACCATGTCCCAACATATGCAAAAACATTCCTAATATTTTAGTTGCATTCATTCTCCTTGAACCTTTCAGTCCATAATTAGCTTGCAAGTCATTGGATAATCTATAAAAGACATCTTTGTTCATCCTAAACATTCTATAGCATCGCACATCATTTCCTTGTAGTACTTCCATCATCCAAATATTACCTGTTTGGACAGAATTCATACATGGAGTTTTGTGGACATATTTTAAATAATATGTTTCAACAGCTCTCGCTACATCGCATATAATTAGATCATCCTCCAACTCCTCAACATCATCATCAGAGGTGTTCATTTGAATATACACCTGTAACCTAACACATAGTTCAACATTCCACAAGTCAATCCAACAATCACTAAGAAGTCGTAAATTCAACATTCAAGAACAAGTCATAATCCAACGTTGAACAAGAAGTCATAACCCAACATTCAATAAACACAAAATACAAGCAACATTCAACACAGTCTTAATGCAAAGTACAAACCACACAAAGTCCTAATTCATAGTTATAGCTTCTTATTGTTCTTTGTTGAACATATATTTCAACCAAGCTAGCTGGACTTCAGGATCTTGCATTGTGGTAAACACCTCACGCTTCTCTGTAGAACAAAATAAACATGTAGCAAACATCCATAACTCGCTAGGTGGCTCACAACCAGGCAATTTTGTAACAGCTGCTAACACTTCCGGAATACTACTACCTATATGCAGCGACCTCATCAATGAGTATGCAGAACTCCTACTTTCATAAGCTTCAACAAGACGATCAATTTGACCACAAAGTTGGGCAGCACCTCCAATTTTTTTCCCTTTCTTATCAACATTCTTCTTTCGCAATTCTCCTTGGTTAGCCGCTTTTTTTCCCCCTTCCTACTAGCTTGCCTTAGATCATGCATAGTCTCAATTTCTTCCTCATCATTTGAATCAATTTGTCCTACAAATTCCTCTCTTGGCTCTGGTGGTAGTACTCCAGATGAAGGCGCCCAAGCATATTCACCAGTAGCAACTATACTCGAAAACATCTTATCTAACTTGTTCCTCCATCTCAGGACTAATGCCTTTTTTTCGAAATTTTCCATATTCTTTGTTTATCTACAAGTAAGAAAGAATATGGTAAATACATATTGCATGATATCATAATACATATTAAAAGATAAATACACACCTAAATTTTATTATTCCACCATTCCTTAGAGGCATCAACGGTACCCTTGCTCGGATTCCACCCTATGCCAGTTTCTTTACCAACTAGCTCTTTCCACAACTTCCAATCATACTTAAGTGCATCCCACTTATTTTTCAATTGCTTTCTTTCATAATCATGCCCTGTCTCTGCCTTGAAGTTAGCTCTAATATTTGCATATCCATCTTTGTCAAAGTGAGTGCCCGGACGATTTCCAGCCTCAACCTCCTTGATGCAAATATCACAAAATATAGATATATTGTGGGCATTCCATGTAGCAATAGGATTTGACGAAGATGCCCCCTTCTTTGCCATTGATACCAACTATTGATTTGTAACATAACTACAACGCATATAATAAAAAAGACCACATTATAGAAAGAAGAAAAAATTATGTTAATTTACATATAAGTTTGAAAAGTGGTTCGATTATTCTTTGGAATTTTAGAATGTTATGTCAACTATCCTTGAAGAAGGATCGACATACTACGTAATTAACAATTTGAAAACAAGGCTCATAAGTCCACATCTAAGTACAACATTTGTCTAAACCACACATGTTAAGGTGAGCGAGGCCAAGAATATTGTAATACATAAAATGATAACACACTTGATGATCTAATTCTAATAAAGCCAATATCTTACCATCCAAATTCACAAATCAAGATACCAAACGACCATCTAAGACACTATTATCCAAATCATATTATAAATCACAACCCTTCCTCCTCCTAGAGAGTAGAGAAGAAGATAAATAAGAGAGAGGCACCTATAAGCCAGGACATAATTTACTTTCCAAAGGTAATCATGGCATGTCAAAAGATCTATGGATATAAGAACAGTTATATGGCAAAGGACCTAGCGATATCAACTTAAATTTGCACGATTTGCATAATAAAACTTCTAGAACTGACATCTTCATTAACCAATCTGACTCTAGTTTCAACAATATAAACTACATCAGGATTTTGAGCAGCAATAAGCTTTCTCATATCCATTAGCTTAGGGTAGAAATAAGACCCCTAAAATTCCAACAAGCAAACTGGACTATGGAAAGGGAGATGGGACTTGGACCTGACCAAAGAGTGGTAAGTAACAGAGTCAATAAATGTAGTACAAATAGCATTATTGTATTTTGTAAGATATGGTAAAGGATGAAATAGTCAGACAACCATTAGATGATTTTCCAAGTACTAAGCAATGGTTAAAACCTTAACAGAGGAAGAAAACTGGCTTACTATATCTATACAATTCACAATCTACTAACTTGGGAAGAAAATAACTGCATACATTAAAAGACAAGAGTCGGGATAGTAATACCTCTACAAATTCTGCGATTCCAGATGGCAATGGCAAGCAAACTTTATGATGGCAAAATTGCTTCAACCATTAATTGTGAATATCTAAAAGTTTACGTGTCAGTTTATCTTGAGTAAGACAAACCAAAAATATGCTGGCAGAAGTTTGGCAGAGTAACCTCCAAAAATGAAAAATTAAGAATGCAGGAACCTGTAGAGCCAAATACCGAACATGGTGTTGTTAAAATTCATGTAACTCACAAAATTACAAAGCTATACAAGTATACTCCCAAAAAACAAAACTATAAGTAATTCAAATACTGGAATTCATTAAAATTCAGATAAGAAATTGCACACAACATTACTGCCCCAAGACAACATGAAGAGTTAATAATAGGGAGTGAGGCACTTGATATTTGGAATTAATCCTGGCTTTTTGCTCAGATTTGAAGGTGCGGGGTAACAACTCAAAAAGCTAAGGACTTGAAGACACACAAACTTAACTAAAGCAACCTTCCTAACTTGCCAGATAGCCTAAATCTAATCATAACAGTTGTGGGCATCTTTATAATCCGCAACATAATAAACATGAATTAGAGATATAGACATGTAAAACAGTAGCAGGTCAGGGGAAGTACAATAGTGAAAGCAGGACTCTCGGTAAGAGATGCCAGAGAATTTGAAAATAAAATAAAAAAGAATGTGAACTTGGAATGAACACCAAAATTTGTGAAGGCGCTAAGGTTGGTAGGTCTTAACCCTTCACAGGAAACAGATGCATGAGGAAGTTTTTAAAAAACTTTTGGTCAATACAACCAAAACACTTGCCCACTCATTCAGATATCCAAGAGACTGGTAAAGAAAAGAAAACAAACTTATGACCGGTCTGAATTTGGGTTTCAAAGTTCAAACTTGTAGTTTGGTGTTCTGACCAGCAAGCTATTAATCACAACCTAAGCACCACTACCAATGTCAGAAAGATCGGCTCCTCACCGACAAACTCATTTGAGTAGATAGCAAAGAAATGTCAAAAAGATCGGCTCCTCACCGACAAAATGTGGAAGTTCCAGATAAACCTGCATCGACAAGCTTGAAAAGCTCAAAAAGATCGGCTCCTCACCGATCCTTGTCGTTGCGCAAATTACACAATTGAATATGATCACGAAAATAAAACAAATTACACAAACTACAAAGTGCAGAACACAAATTACACAAACAACAAATTACACAAATTACACAAATTACCAAAATCAGAAGCAGACCTTCTCAAGTTTTCTTGTTTCCTCCACAAACCCTAATTTTTTCCCCAATTAATTTTTGCCCAATTAATTTTTTCCACAAACCATATCACCTTCCCCAATTAATTTTTCCCCACCCTCCATCCCCAATTGTTTTTCCCAACACCCATACCTCATCCCTTTGCTCTTCCCACCCCTTTTTCCCTCTCCCATCCCCAAAGTTAAAAATCTAAACAAATAAATAAATAAAATTTACAAGAGAATCTTACCAAACGAACTTGGAGAACGAGAGAACAAGGGAGAACGCTAGTTTTGGAACGAGAGAACGAGAGAGAGAGGCGGAGAGAGAACGCTGGTTTCGAGTATGCGAGAGGAGAGTAGACTGAAGGAAAAACAGATTTTACATTACTGAGCTGAGGAAGAGAGGCGGAGAGCTGAGGAGGGCAATTTTGGATTATTGAAAAATTCATTAAACTTACACTGTTCACCCATGTTTTTGGTTTGGGAAGTTGCAGCTGTTTTTGGAAAGCTGCAAATAGCAGCTTCAGGTTTTGGCTTCTTTTCACCCTCAACTTAAAAAAAAAACTGCTTTTGGAAAATTTACCAAACACCTAAAATCTTTCTAGCTTTTTTTCACCCTAGCTTTTATTTTTTAAGCACCTTACTCCCAAACTGGGACTTAGAATATCATATGAATTTCAAGGTAGATTTGGAAACTGCATTAGACTGCTAAAATGAAAATAAAAGAACGAAATACGACGGATGAGTTCATAACAAGTGCCCGTTCCCAGCAAGCATGCAACTTAGGCTATTTATTCTAGGGCTGGAGTGGAGTAAGCATACACTAGTAAGATATATATCCAAGACACCTTATCCTAGCGGTTTACACGCCAAAGGCTTCTTTAAAATCTATCAGCCTATGCCTATGATCTCTCGTCTAACCCTCGTTTGGTCCATACTTATATAAAGAGATTGAAAAACATATAGGTACGCATCCAGCTTCATCCTTCAATGATGGACAGCCTGTTACAATATCATTTTACACATTATGAAGTGCACATGCGTAAGACCGACTATAACAACAACCTCCACTATTCTAACTAAGAAAAGTATTCTTCTGCATCAATCAAGTCCACGTGAAAAGAATGCCATAGTGAATTACAAATAGGTCGGCACAGAAGCTGAGTTATAAGTAGAACATATATGATACACAATATGTTGGCAGATGCAACGATTATTTAAAACAACAAATTCATAGGATTTGAAAGAATAATACAAGAATTAATCTGCAATTCTTCAACCATGATCCAAAATCATCTCTATCGCATGAACATGTCGACAATAGCCCTCCAGTAGCCAACCAACTGAAGGGAAAAGGTTTCAGGCACGAAAATGTCAACAATGACACTCCAGTAGTCAACCAACTGAAGAGAAAAGATTTCAATCAAAGCCCACAATAGAAGGAATCCAGTGAAGTGGCAGAGGTTAAATTATCGGCCAATGAACTGGTGTGGCATATTTATGTGGGTGTGTGACGGTTGAACACCATGTTACATGAGCACTCAAAAGCTAGGAAAGTAAGTTAACCTGGGTTGGAATGCTTTTCCCAGTTTGAGCTTCAATTAGCAAGCCTGCTGTAACACCAATCATTGCCCATGCACCATTAATTGCTTCAATTTGACGTTTTCTCTGTAATCACGACAATATTTTTAGAAATGAATAACTTCTATGTTGATATGTAATCATAAGAAAGCTTGAAATATGACATCAGCTGACCCCAGTTGTCTTGCATTTTGTGATACATTTAGTAACAGAAAAGAAATGAAAATAAGGATTGGGGCCTCATCAAGGAACCAACTCTTGTTTTAAAAGAAATCAATATTAGCTAGAGGATACTGAAATATATGAATTGTACATGAATCTGGATATAACTTTAATGCAGAAGTTTGTCGGACAAGTCATTTTCATACTCGCTATCTTAACAAAGCATGCAATTCCTTAACCTTGTATTTCTCTTTTGCTTTAATTTCTTCCATTTGCTTGGCAGCCAACCGCTTGGCTTCCAAAGGATCAACCATAATCACTTCATTATTTGATGCTCCTTTCTTTGAAGATATCTATACCGAAAAAGAATACATATCATAATTCAATCAGAAGAAAAAAAAAAGAAAAAAAAAAAAGAAAAAGAAAGAAAGAATACACAAGAATTCTCCTTTTTATCAACTGTAAGCTAATTACCAAGAGAAGGAAGAAATGGAACCAGGAAAAATAAGTTTCACCATATAGCTTCAATTTGATCATGTACTAAGATTGGTGACGGTGCATAAAATGAAAAGTGAAGGATGCAACTTCATCGACTTCTAATTGAATTGGATTTGACAAAAGAAGTTTGAAACAATTTTTCTACGATTCTGAATATTGAAGTATTTTACAATAAAAGTCTTTATTAATTGTAGACCAAATCTAGATGATATTCAAGGAAAGCCCTTCCAGTAAGTCATAGACTGACTAACTTGTTTGAATTCAACATCCCTAGATGCAGCTTGCCACTAAGGTAATGGGCAACTACAGTATACAAGAGTGAACATCCTTGCTGGAACCTCCTTAACTTATGAGGATGCATCGCAAGCAAGCACACACAAGTTGGTTGATGATTCCTTTAATTTAATTTCTACAGATTATTGTTAGACGAAAGTAGAACACTCAAACAAGACTGGAAATTGAAGCAATTGATCAAACTGCACTTGGTGGGATTTAACGGAGATCTAAGAAAAGACTTAGAGTATTTGGATTTAACGGACGACATGACACAAGACCGAGCACAATGGCGTTCTAGGATTCATATAGCCGACCCCACTTAGTGGGAAAAGGCTTTGTTGTTGTTGTTGATCAAACTGCACTTAAAAGTCTCAAACTCCGACCCAAATGCAATCAGTTTAAAAACTTTTAGGACTGGTTTCAGCTGTTATACTTGATATGAAGGTTCCAGAAACCGATGACGCATTATTAAGTAGGAAAACAATGAACTATTAGCATCCGTATTTAATGTCTAGACATTCGGACCAACTACATACCTAAAATATCTTTGACCATATTCAAACCAATACATTGGTGTTATACATGTGGAATCCTTGGGGTTGATTCATACATTAGGATTGGCCAACAATTGAAGAGCACTGCCATTGGTTCTGTAAGCAACTACATTTCCACCTTGGTGTCTTCTCCAACCCCAACTGCAAAACCATTAAAATTTTGAAAAAATTATAAGCAAGAAACAAGCTTAGGAGCTTGGATATTAAAAGTTCTAAATTATATAAGAATCCATCAGCAAAGCAATAACTACGCTAATTACAACTGAACAGATTACCATACAGTCATGGAGAAAATCATCTTAATGACCTCAAACAATAAATTGTTATTCTTGTGCTCACTCCAATTTATGTTCATGTTCACCTTCTCAATGGGGTTCACTTGTATTCCTACAGAATATGGGCGTTCTTTCTGAGCCACGTCAAGTTGAGCCAGAATATAAGTGATAGATTGCATAATGCATAGAAATATCATTATTCTCCGTCTGACACTCTTTGATAACTAACACTGCTCAAACAAAAGTTTTAATAACTCCCCAAATGCACCATTCAAGCCTGTAAATTACAATCTTCAACTTTAAGAAACTCAGAAAATCACTCAAGAAATCAGATTATTGCATCTCCAATGCGCAACTATGATTCTGATGTACAAAAACATATACAACCAGTAAACCAAAATCATTTCAGCCTACCACAAAAAGGTTAACGGGGCAGTCTAAATTAGAAACTTACCCTTTTGTACCAGAAAAGGATAATGGGGCATATCATATGTGTATTATGACCAATTCATCATATTTTCATCAATTAAATTTTTCTGTCACGTAATTCTTGGGATATTTATTTGTATTAAGCACCACACTGTTGAAATATCAGCCAATATTTCTAAACAAAATAACTGCTAAAACATCACAAATGAAACATAAATCGACCCCCTCGAAGACATTTTTTTTTATATTTTTTTTTCTTCATTTTCTCGGTAACCAAACATAAATTGCACAAAGCTAAAGAAACGAGCAGGTAATTGCAGTTGTTGGAGTAATACAAAAGTGTGTGTGAGGGTTTTAAATTTGTTTTCCGCGAAATCAGTGGGCAGAAGTGAAGAAAGTCTGAGAATTGGAGCGAGATAGGAAAGAGGTAAGCAAGAGAAAGGATTGGACTTACTTGTAGAGAGGGGCAGAGCGACGATAGTGATTGGGAAAGGATGAGCTTTGAGTGAAGAGGAGGCCTCCATTGATAGGTAGCAGAGATGTGGATGACATCTTCCCCTTTCGTACGTGTTCTGTTCTTCTATAACCATTTCAGTTCGGTCTACCATTTTATATGCACGATTTTATTGTTCAGACCACATTTCAGTTTTACCCTCAACTTCATCCTTCTAATTTTTGTGTTTCGAGTTAAAATTTTATTTTATTTTTTAATATAAATTAGCATGGAACATTGTTTATACTTAAAATTTATATACTCTTTTAATTTTCTACTACTTTACAAAAATTGAAATGAGTATTTATCAAATATAGCAAAAAATTAACCCTTAATTTAAAAAATGTCCCTTCTTATAAAATCTTTCAAATATATCTAAAATTTCACCTAAATAGACACAAACACCCTCAAATTTAAGAATCAAATCAATTAAAGGCTTTTTAGCTAAAATGATTTGTAATATTGACATAACTCTTTAATCCAGTCCTTAACAATTAATGATAATCAATAGTAGTGTTTTTGAATTTGTCCATCGTGAATCATTTTAGTCTTTCTTTGAATTTGTCCATCGTGATCATTTTAGTTTTTTCGTGAAAAAATTGTCAATTGCTCTGTTAATGTGATGATGTGGCCCTACGTGGGTCTCATAAATACAATCATATAACGATATGTGGATTAACTTTAAAAACTATTTTTATATTTAAAACTAAAAATGATATTAGTAAGAAAAAAGGCATTGAAGGCATGATTGAAACTCTGCTGTTCCCACTAGCGGTAATCGCAGCGGCGCTCAATGTCGGTGATGAGGGGGTCGAAGGGAATAGGGTTGTGGTGGTGGAGTGTAGAAGCGAAGGTCAAGTTGGACTAGTGCTTGAGGCGGCAATAGCTAAAAACCTTTAATTTATTTAATTGTTAAATTTGAGGGTATTTGTGTCTATTTAAGTGAAATTTTGGATATATTTGAAAGTTTTTTTTTTTTATATATATATAAAAAGTGACATTTTTTGAAATTAAGAGTTAATTTTTGGCTATATTTGATAAATACTCAATTGAAATTATATAGACAGAACGTTTGAATGTTACTTGGGAGATAGGGGCGGAGAATGAAATATTTTCTCCTTGGGTTGGCCATACAACCTATCAGAAATAAAGAGCTACTAATAGCTAGTTGTAATACTGTTATAAGTTTGTTACAACTGTCCATGTAACTAATCCTAGTTTAGTTAGTTAACTAAGCTTAATTAGTCACTAAGTTATTTTCCAAAGTGTATATAAACCTGATTGTAATTCATTATTCATTAAGAAATGAAATACCAAGAGTTATTTCACATATGGTATCAACCGGCTCTCTGCTCACACACCGATCCTAACTTCCTCTACAATCTTCAATCTCTTAGATCGAATTTGCTTCAATTTTTGCAATTCTTAATCAATTTCATGGCGTCTTCTACCTCTATGCTTGAAAATCCAAAAGTTGTTGCTTCCAATCCCCACTCTCTCATCAAACTATGCTCCTATGAACCCTAATTCTTCAAATTCTTCTTCGAACTCTTCGATTTCCATCCAAAACATCAGTTGTATGGTTCCTACAAAGCTTAAGAGGGACAATTATCTAGCCTGGAAAGCTCTCTTCACTTCGATCTTTTGCTGAAATAAACTTACAAGCATCATCGATGGATCTAAGAAATGTCCACCACCTTTCCTTCTTGATCCCTCTAGTGTGACTCCTGGAATTCCTAACCCTAATTTCGAGATCTGGTATGAAAAGGATCAAAATATCCTGATATGGTTGAATTCTACTCTTTCTGAAAATCTAATTCTGTTCACAGTAGGTGTAACTTCATCTCGAGAATTATGGAAGAATCTTGAACAGCATTTTGGTGGAGTCTTAGCTGCTCACATTCATCAGCTTCGATCGCATCTTCATGCGATTCAAAAAGGTGATCTTTCAATCTTTGATTATCTGTAGCGTGTCAAAGGCATTATAGATGCTCTTATGGCTGCTGGAGCCCTAATTTCTGAACCAAATCTCATTGTTGTCACCCTCAATGGTCTCTCTGATGATTATAAATCATTCATTGATTCTATCATGCTTAGCATTTCATCTACTTCCTTAGATGAACTTCATGGCCTACTCATGAACAAAGAGCCTTTCATGCTTCGGAAGAAGAAACCTCATTCCTCTACTATTACAGAAGCATTTCAAGCCTTTTCTGCTCAAACTCCACAATTCCAGTAAGGTCTTTTACCCATGCCCTCCTTCTCACAAACATATGGGAATTCTAATAATCGCAACAATTTTCAGCGCAACAATCCTAATCGTGGTAACTTTCAGAAAAACATTTGAGGAAGAGACAATTATCATTGCAATTACAACAATTATGGAACTGGCAATGGTAACTCTAATCAAAATTCTAGCAACTCCAATCGCAATTCTGGTGGTTACAGTCGAAATTTTGGCAACTGGTCTCTTGTCAAATTTGCAATTCCTTTGATCATGAGGCCATTGACTGCTATGCTTGAATGAATCATGCTGTTGCTGGAAAAATTCCTCTTGCTCAACTTCCTGCCATGTGTATCAACACTTCTTCTTTTTCTCAGCCTCAATGGCTTCTGGATTTTGGAGCTACTTCACATGCCACTAATGACATTGCAGCAATCTTTTATCCCACTATGTACTCTAGGGAAGACAAGGTCTATGTTGGTGATGGAAAAGGTATGGAAATTTAGCACACCGTTTCATCTGTTCTTCAAACTCCACATGCTGATTTTCACTTAAACAATGTTCTTTATGTACCAATGATGCAATTTAATTTTCTCTCTGTGTATCAGTTTTCAAGGGATAATGCTTAAACATTCTGATGGTTCTGTTATCAAGGACCGTTCCACTGGGAAGATGCTTTTTTGGGGCCCAATTAGGAATGGTTTCTATCCCTTACAAGGTCAACCACTCAAAGCTTCACCTTCTGTTCTTGTTAGCACTCAAGCTTTTTTACAGCAATGGCATAACAGGCTTGGTCATCCCTCCACAACCATTCTCAGAGGGATTCTACATACTAATAAACTTGTTCATAATAGTTCTGCTTCTGTTAAAATTTTTTTGTGCAGACTGTGCCATTGGAAAAAATCATAAGTTGCCATTTTCATATAGCACTACTATTGTTTCTCATAGCTTAGAGTTAGTTCACTGTGATGTCTGGGGTCCCTATCCAGTTTCATCTACTAGTGGCTATAAGTACTATGTACTCTTTGTGGATGAGTTTGGTAAATACAGCTGGTTCCCTTAAAAGCAAAGTCTGAAGTTTTCTCTATCTTTGTAATTTTCAAAACCTATGTTGAAAATCTACTTGGAAATAAAATCAAGACTTTCATAACTGATTCAGGGGGTGAATTTACCAGTTTTGCATTTAGTTCTTTCTCATCAATTTAGTTGTTCCCATACACCTGAGCAAAATGGGTGTGTTGAACGCAAGCACAGACATCTTGCTGAGACTGCAAGGACACTTCTTGTTCGTTCTAAAGTTCCGCACAGATTATGGGTAGAAGCATTTTCTATTGCTTTATATCTTATCGATCGGCTGCCTATTTCTGGTTCATATAAATCTCCATGGAAAATTCTCTTCAACAAGCCTCTTGATTATTCCAAGTTGATGGTTTTTGGCTGTAGTTGCTATCCTTGGCTCAAACCCTATGTGCACTCCAAGTTGGATGGTAAAAGTACACAATGTGTTTTTCTGGGATATAGCCTTCAACATAAAGCCTATGGGTGCTTAGATGTCCTCTAAAAAGGGTATATATTTCATGGCATGTTCTTTTTAATGAAGATCATTTTCCATTTTGTGATCCCTCTTCACTTCTTAGAGGTTCTTCTTAATGGTCTTCTTCTTCTGCAACATCAACTATGCCAACTGAGTTTCTCCTGCCATTTCCTTAATTACGCACCTCTGCAACCCAAGAATCCCACTCATCTTAGGGACATAGTAAATGTTCTCTGAGTGATACTTCTTTACCATCCCTACACCTTCAACAACAATCTTAGGAGTCTACACCAATAACTAACTCTCAGGAGCATTCTATTTTTCCTTCTCTAGCTTTAGCTTCAGCTCCTACCAATAATCATCCCATGATAACCAGATCTAAAGCTGGAATTTTCAAGCCTAAAGCTTTGGCAGCTACTAAACACCGTATTGATCCAAGTTGATTTGTGCCTACAACATTTCTACAAGCCTCCAAACATGAGCACTGGCACAAAGCCATGCTTGAAGAGTTTCAGGTTCTTCAATCCACAGGCCCTTGGACTCCTGTACCCTTATCTCCACATCAAAATCTGGTAGGCTACAAGTAGGTATTCCGTATAAAAAGGAAACTTGATGGCTCAATTGATAGATACAAAGCTCGACTTATTGCTAAAGGCTTCCATCAACAAGAAGGAATTGATTTCAAGGAAACCTTCAGATTTGTTGCCAAACCTATTATAATTCGCTTTCTTCTTACTTTTGTTGTGCAACATGATTGGCTTTTAAACCAATTTGACATAAGCAATGCTTTTCTTCATGGTACTCTCCAAGAAGAAGTCTTTATGCAACAACCTCCTGGTTTCATTGATTCCTCCAATCTTTCCCATGTCTGCAAGCTCAACAAATCCCTTTAGGCTTAAAGCAAGCTCCTCGGGCGTGGTATGATAAGCTTTTTCAAACTTTGCTCTCACTTGGTTTCACAAATTCTCAATCTAATTACTCTCTATTTGTGAAACTTCAACCATTCCTTGTGTTAGTTCTTGTATACGTGGATGACATTCTGGTAACTGGCCCCAATACTTCTATGTGTCAATATTTTATTCAACAACTTAGTTCCTTATTTCTAGTAAAGGATTTAGGACCCTTACATTACTTTCTTGGCTTAGAGGTGCATAGATCTCCTAAGGGTATTTTTTTTTGTCTCAAAGCAAGTATGTTTTATATCTCTTAGTCAAGACACACATGGAAGGATGCAAACCATGTGTTACTCCTTTAGGAACACAGAAACTTGATCATGTTGGTGTTCCTTTGGCTGATCAAATAGAGTACAGATATATAGTTAGGGCATTATAATATCTCACTTGGACAAGACTTGATCTTTCCTTTGTAGTGAATCAAGTCTGCCAATTTCTTCATTGTCCAAGGGATTCATACTCTGAAGCTATCAAAAGAATACTACGCTTTTTAAAGGGTAACATTGATCAAGGTATGTGGTTCAAGAAAGGTCCATTGCATCTTACAGCCTTCTCTAATGTAGATTGGGCAGGGTGTGTGTTTGATCGACGGTCCACCAGTGGATATTTCATCAATTTGGGAAGAAACCTCATCAATTAGAGTGCCAAAAAGTAACATATTGTTGCTCCATCTTCTATCGAGGCTGAATATAGATCTCTTGCACACACTGCAACTGAACTAACTTGGGTGTGTAAAATTTTCAAAGATGTGGCCTTCCAACTCTCTACTATTCCTATACTTTGGTTTGACAACGTTTTTGCAATATCTCTGGCTTCTAATTCAGTTTTCCATGCTCGCACAAAGCATGTGGAAATTGATCACTACATTCGTGAACTTGTTCTTGCCAAACTGCTTCGAGTGCAATAAAAATCAATGACCATTGATCTCTTAACTCCTTAAAATGTGCAGCTATGATCTTTTTCGTCTGTCAGAACTTTTGTCAAATTGAGTCATGTTGGAAGAATCATTGCTACATTTAGGTTCAAGTCGAAACCATTGCTCCAATTGAGTAAACGTTGAGGGACTATTTCTCCAATTGGGTTAAAGTTGGAGACCATTTCTACAATTTTTTCATTTAGTTTCTCATATTCGCTCCTTGATTTTGACTTCATGTGCGTTTCAAGTGACTCATTTTTACTGAAGTTCTAATGGAGTTGACGAAAAGGATCATAGCTACACATTTTGATCGAAACTCTGAAGTTAAGCGAGTAGCATGCGAGAGCACTCCCATGATGGGTGACCCCCTTGAGAAGTTCTCGTATGAGTTCCCATAAATAAAACCGTGAAGGCGTGGTCGGGGCCCAAAGCGGACAATATCATGCTATGGCAGAGGTCGGGCCTCGGATGTGCCTGAGTCGGGATGTGACAATTTGGTATCAGAGCTAAACCCTAGATGTGGTGTGCCGACGAGGATGTCGAGTCCCTCAGGGGGGGTGGATTGTTAGATCCCACATTGCTCAGGGAAGTGATCCTTAAATGTATATTCCCATATCTACCTAGCACAAAGTCTTTTGGGAGCTCACTAGCTTTGGTGTTCATCGAAACTCCAAAGTTAAGGGAGTAGCGCGCAAGAGCACTCCCATGATAGGTGACCCACTGGGAAAGTCTCGTGTGAGTTCCCAAAAACAAAACCGTGAGGGCATGGTTGGGGCCCAAAGTGGACAATATAGTGCTATAGCGGAGTCGAGCCCCTCAAGTGGTCGAGCCCGGGCCGAGATGTGACATGGGAGGAATGCATAAGTAATTTTTAACTCTATCAAAACTACACCCAAATAGAATTATTATAAATAAAACTCTATTATACAAAAGACTTTTATTAATGGTAAGAAATTTCAAAGGTCCGAATTGTTTGAAGAGGAGGATTCAGTGGAAGGGATCCATAGAGAATCTATTTCCATATTAATTGGTTTAAAACTTGTTTCTTCTTTTTCCACTAATACCCCTAATTAAATCTCATATGTCAACCAAATCATTAAATTATCTACCAAATTTGACAAATCTAATTATTTTAATTATTAATTTATTAATTTTTATACAAATTTCATTTCCTTTTTTTGTACTCTCCTTCTATTTTTTTTCCCTTTCCATTTTAGGGTCTAGGAGACAACTACAATTTTTTTTGGAGATGTCATTTTTTATAATACATGACACACCCCGACCGAGAAAGTCCACTAGGACACTGAAGTCGAGCTGTGTTGGCCGACACCTAGAAGGTGACGAAGCCATAAAGTGTAGTGATGTGGAAAATGTGAATAAATTTTAAACCTAAAAGTGCCTAAACATCAAAGTGTGCTTGTGAGAGGGAGTGAACCCATCTCACGCGTGCCTTCAGAGCATAAGTAGATACAGTAGAGCGGGTGAGAAATATACCCTCATAAGTAGCCACCAGTCTTGAGATTCGCCAAGAATCCTCGTCGATACGAACCTCATCAACTAAACCTGGAGGGGCGCAAAACAGAAAACATGAGTGGGCACAAACAAAGCTTTTCAAAACCATTTTGATATCAAAAGTACTAACCCCTCACTATAAAACCCGTATAGTTTCCCAGAAAATAGTACGTATATATATATATATATATATATATATATATATATATATATATATATACTTATATAAGAAAACATTGTCCATAAATCAAAACTCATCATCAAATCTCATAAATAAGCCATGTCGATATACCAACTCAAAAGCAAGTAATATCAGACAGGTGAGATAAATCAATATGCATCAATACCATCATGTCAGCCGGAGTCACCTCTAGTGACCTGTACGGCTGAATCGATAGCTCATCAATCACAATCAATCACTATCCTGCACACGAGTCGAAACCACCTGCAGTGGTCTGTACGACAGGCTAGGTGTATAATATTACGCTCAGTGCTACGATCACGTGAAGGCTGTGCGACGAATCGCGGGTCATCTACGAGTCAGAACCACCTATAGTGCTCTGTACGACAGGCTGTGCACCTGGCCATCCACAACGCTGAAGCATAAAGAATGCAATCACAATCATAGTAATGAAATGTAATTTGGCATACGACATGGCAATTTGATTCTAAAATCAATTCGATTCGCAAATCATTCAAATCAAGTTTCTGGGAAAAACAGCACTTATATATATATATATATATATATATATATATATATATATATATATATATATATATATATATACTAAAAACAAAATCCCACTCACCTGGAGTCCACGCTACAGCCCCCTAGCACGACTCTCAAGACATCCCAAATGATCTCAAATGATCACCGCCTAGCATAAATATCAATTCATGTCTCAAAATTCGTACTGAGAGAATATGCAATTTATATAAAGCGCATCCCTACGAATTTGATCCAGAAGATCCGTATCACGAATCTTCGATCCGTCACTTCCAATAATGTACATTAAACTTCTAGAATAATACCCCAAAGTTAAGTTACGATCCAACAGTTGGATCTCCGCCAATTGCCAAAACCAAGTGGCGGTTAACGTTTTAATTACAAACTTACAATTCCAATTCGTGAACATTCGTACGACGGATTCCCGATCCGTAAATTCCTAAATTCCTCAAATATTACATACTACAACATATTAAAGTTTGGTGACGATCCAAAGGTCAGATCGTCGATTTATATTTTGACCTATTACCGAATTGTAACGAATTTAGGTCCTAGCGATCAATTTACGTCAATCCATCATCAAAACTAATATCAAGGCATTGAATAACGTCTAAAAACATCATTGGCGGCCCTCGGGCCACGTGCCGCCGCCGGTGGCGGTTGGC
The DNA here is from genome assembly GCA_963580275.1 of Crataegus laevigata. Classification (NCBI taxonomy): domain Eukaryota; kingdom Viridiplantae; phylum Streptophyta; class Magnoliopsida; order Rosales; family Rosaceae; genus Crataegus; species Crataegus laevigata. Next base: position 33,622,417 of record OY756948.1, on the reverse strand, counting down.
CGCCCCCGAGTCGCCGGAAAATTCAACTTTCACTAAAAATTCTCAAAATTTCCAGAATTAAAGATCTCAATGAGTAAAACAACTTTCATCCCTGTGAGAAAGTCCAATTTGGCCTCGAAGACCTCAAATTTTGCTACACCCGCCAAGAACCTTAGAAATAGGGTGTTCTCCAATTCGACTTCAATTCAATTCCGATGCTCCAAACAATGATTGGGCTTTGTTCCTGGGTTCTAGGGGAGTATTTTGGTAGTATTAATTTTATGAAAACGTTTCAAGTTTGGAGGATTTTGAGCACGACCCGTTTTGGCACCACATGGGTTTTCTCTATTTTGGAGACCAAATCTTCCTAAATTTGAGATGGAAAGGATAGAGGGAAGGTTATAGAGAAGTTTCTAGGTGATGGTTTGAGGTAATTCGACGGAAAAATGGGTGGAAAGCCACCGGAGGTGTCCCGGTTCGCCATACCCGCGTGTTGGGAGAAGGAGGGATCCTTGATCCCATGTGTTCCACCTTTCCTCCCGTCCCTCCCCTCTTCCATAACTGATTGGGCAAAGCCCAATCACTCCATTCACTGCCCAACACGTGGCACACCCAAATTTTCTAGAATTTTCCAGAAAATTATAAGTTTATAATTTCATCCCTAACTTTAAAGGTTGATAACTTCTTCGTTATAACGCCAAATTCGAATCTGTTTGCGCCCACGCGTCTGTAGCGACGAGTACTACAAGGATATACCAAGAAAACGAATCTTAGGTGTCACTACGAGGCAGTCTACACCAATCGAAGTATGTGCCTCGAAGGGCATTTTTGTAAACTCACTTATTAAAATTATACAAATCATAATTTTTAGGGACAGGTTGTCACAATATTGTGACATCCCACATCGCCCAGGGGAGTGATCCTTAAATGTATATTTCCATCCCTACCTAGCACGAGGCCTTTTGGGAGCTCACTGGCTTCGGGTTCCATAGGAACTCCGAAGTTAAGCGAGAAGGGGGCTAGAGCACTCCTATGATGGGTGACCCACTGGGAAGTTGCTCGTGAGTTCCCAGAAACAAAACCGTGAGGGCGTGAAGGGGGCTAGAGCACTCCTATGATGGGTGACCCACTGGGAAGTTGCTCGTGAGTTCCCAGAAGCAAAACCGCGAGGGCGTGCTCAGGGCCCAAAGCGGACAATATCGTGTTACGGTGGTGGAACGGGCCCGGAAAGTGGTCCTACCCGGGCCGGGATGTGACAATACATATACCACAAATAAATAAATAAAAGACATTTTCTCCTTTTATTGGAGTAAATAATCCTTTTTAATCTATTTTACTTGGATGTGCACTACTTGTGGACGAAACTGGTCCCACATTTATTGTTTGATGAAAACATGAGCTAAAGTAATGGGTAGAAGACCTCCTTTTGCTATATTAATTGATCCAGATAAGCCTGTCATTGCAAAAGTTTTTCCAAATGGTGCGACGTAGGTTGGGCTGCTGTGGTAAGACCAAAGCCTGTTGTGTAAAAGTGTGCTCGGCCATACCAGGCATTTGAACTTGGGCCGCATGCTGCGGCTGACATTGGGCTGGAAGATGGACACCTGGAGCAGTTGCAATCATGGCCTGGGCTACAGGTTCTAGGTGGATTTGAGACTAATTGTAGGAGCCCAGACCGAAGATGAGGAAAATCCGACAAGGGAGGAGAATTAATTACCGAAGTCATAAACATCAAATAATCAGGAACAAGAGCCTTTAAAACAGAGCTCACCAAATCAGTAATAGAGACAAGTTGATTAATAGCAGCAAGAGGGTCAGCAATAAACTTAGTGTGTTGAAGGTAGTCAGAGGTAGAATGCGAGCCTTTTGTAAGAGCAAGAAGTTGAACCGAAAGTTGGTGGCATTGGCCAAAGACTATTACGTAAAGTGGTCATGGAGGCACTTCCAAATAGCATGAGAGGAGTTTTGCCAATAGTAAGTGACAAAATAGGCTCGAAAAGAGTGAATGTCAAATAACTGACAATCAGTTGATCAATCTGAAACCACTGAGCAAACATGGGATTTGATGCAGCAGGTTCCTCGCTAGTAGTAGAGATAGTAGCGGTAGGGGCCAGGATTGAACTATCCATATAGCCAAATAAATCATGGCCTAAAAGAAACGGTTTCATCTGACTAAGCCATAGAAGGTAGTTAGAATCTGTAAGTTTGAAAAAGTGAGCAATGTTGGGATCGGATAGAGATGGTCCAGTTGTGGTAGAGGAAGAGGAAGCATGAGATGTTGGACATATGCCCTGAAAGTCAATCATTGGAAGAAACCTTTCAGGACAATGAATTGATGTATATATGTTTCTTATACATCAGAAGGCAAGGATACTAATTAGGACTATCTCAATGAACGAAATATGTCCTAAGTAGTGAATCCATGGACAATGGATCGATGGAAGAAGTAGTCTAATGATGTTAGACTATAGAGACCTTCTTCACATAACCATCATTTCCAAAAAGGTTCCTGGTCATAGAATTGTCGGAGGGATACTGACAATGCATAGACCGGTACATACTATGTCCGCTTCAATTGGAAGGATGGAAAGTCTCATCCCATTCGTGTAATGACACTAAGACAGGTATGTAGGTGCTCATTAAGGGAATGAGTTCACTGAACACAATCAAACGAGAGTACTTGCATGGAGGTATACACTCATGGTTAGGATAATGCAAATTAGTCCTTTGACCTGAGGCATCATAGTTGTCTTGTGGTTAGGTATCTTTGATTATGTCAAACGTCACTCCATCTGGTGGGTGTCCATGGCATCATCGGGGTTAAGCCACTTAGCTACGGAGGCAAGTGAATGCGCAACAAGGGATCTCTAACCTTCAAACCGTTTGAGGGAGAATACTCTATGATATGATTAAAATCTCTGATCAGAGTATGAATGAGATTTAGGAATGTGTTCCAAATCACATTCAAGGGAATCATATAAGCACAAGATTCACATTGGATAGTAGACATGAATAAACTATCAAACCAAACAATGTGGTCAAGAGTATTGTATTAGAGAAGGACCGTATTACATTTGTAATCCTAAACTGAATAGGTTCTCCACCTCTTCTGATTAGCTTGGGTAACCATGATATGCTGCTAGGTGTCACTCATGGTTTGTGGAAGCCCTAAACGTTTATAATCACTAAAGGGAGAATTGAAAGTAAGTTTCAAATTCACAATCGATTGAAAAGAGTTTTAATCGCCCACTGCCTCGCTAAAAGGAACCTAATGGATCGTACACCGTGTAAGGTAGAGATTGAAGATTCAACGGAGATGAGTAAGAATAATTAAATGGTTTAATTATTTATGGCAAGAATTAATTAATATGTTAATTAATCAAACGAATAAGTTCGTTAAAGACCTCAGGTTAGTTTTGGGCCGCAAGGCCCAATGGGATTTGAACGTCAAGCCCATTAACACAAGTTGTATGACAACTTGAATATACAAAGGGTAGCAAACTTGGACTTATTTACAAGTTTGCCACTCAAATGAATTAAGGTATAAATATGACTTTATAGCCAAAATTCATTAAGGTCTTTCTTTTGGGGAAATTGGAGAAAACACAAACTCCTTTCTCTCTAAAAATGGCCGGCCACCTAGAGGAGAATATCTAGCAATCCTACTCCTCCAAGGTCACTCATTTCTTCTTAAATCTAACCTTGGTGTGGAGACTTAGAGGTTCTCAATTTTGGGAACTTAGAGAACCCATTCTTCCATCTAAATCCCTAGATCTAAGATGCAAGGAATGAAGGCCCTCTCTTTGGGTGATTAGCCTTTGCTTATGCAAAGAGGAATCTACAAAGGTATAAATTTCAACTCACTTTGTTTTGAGTTGTGTATTGGTTCACCAAACTACTAGGCTTTGAACATTCATGGGTAATGTTTTGTTTTTAAGTACATGCAAGCATGATTCCGCCTTTAATTTGTTAATTGCATGCTATTTATGTTGCTTAAATGAACATGTTTCTCAAAAATAATCCTTCAGACGATTGGGTATTTCTTAAGTTATCGCCTTGTAAGGGTGTGGTTTGATTCGGGAAGAAGGGTAAGCTGAGTCCTAGGTACATTGGACCTTATCGGATCACCGAGCGAGTCGGTGCAGTAGCTTACAACCTTAAGTTGCCATCGAAGTTATCCAGAGTTCATAACGTGTTTCATGTTTCGATGCTTCGACATTACGTTTCAGACCCGTTGCCTGCGATTCCTCTACAACCTTTAGAGATTAATCCAGATTTGACTTACGTTGAGGAGCCGGTGACGATACTTGATTGGAAAGATATGGTGCTCAGGAACAAGTCAGTGCGTTTGGTGAAAGTTTTATGGAAAAACCATTTAGTGGAAGAAGCCACCTGGGAGACCGAGGACAGGATGAGAGGGATGTATCCGAGGTTGATTTATGGATATTGGTATGTATATGTGTTGTATGAAATTTCGGGATGAAATTTTTATAAGGTGGGTAGATTGTAACAACCCATCCCGGAATTTTTATTTCGACGTTATGAAATGACCATTATGCCCTTGAGTTCGGGCGAACGTTTATGTATGAGTTATTAATTTTTGGGCCAATTATATAATTATCCAAGTTTTTCGTAGCCAATGAAAAGTTAGGAAAATAATTATGGTGATTGGTGGTCTTAATTCACCTCACCACCGACACTCATCTCTCTCTCACGTCTCTCAGACTCTCTCTCCCTCTCATATCTCTCGACTGCCTCTCTCTTTACCATAATACACGGCACACCCACACCCATCCAAAAAACTTTGTAGATCGATGAAACAAATTATATATTCAGACTCATGAAGTCCATACGAACTCAACCATACCATTTTCAGGTAAGAACTACGATGATTTGACGTCCAAAACTCAAGGTTTATGTTTGGCACTATTCATCAACTTTTTATACGTTGCGTTTTAGGAGAATCTGAGATCACATGAGTGTTTGTTGGGTCCTCTAGAGGCTCGGGGATGTTTGTTTGACAAGCTTTGACGTCGGGATCGTCGAGAACAAGGAAGGCTGAATATGTGCAGATTTTCCGACGAGATTCTCGTTGGTTTTCGAAGTTTTTGGAGGTATAGACTTGTTCTACTCTTAATTTAGAACATTTTGGTGAAAATTTCATGAAGAATGGTTGAGAAACGAGTAAGAAATCACACACGGAAGTTTTCCGGTCACCGGAAAAACTAGTCCGGCGAGGGAGCTTGGGGACGACGCGTAGGGTGCACGCGCCACGCGTGGGGGGCGCGTAGCCCCGTGGCATTCTTGGCGCGTAGGGACGCATGCGGGACCCTAAAATTATTCTAAAAATATCACGACGTTCGTGACATCGTGTAGGTCGCGTTGGTATATTCGTATGCCAAAATTGAGCTATGTATGAGTAGTTATTCCCGTATTTGCGTGTATGTGCTTAAATGACGTATTTTTAGTAATTTCTCATATAAGTGAAACGTATTCCGAGGACGACCGTAGCCAGGCACGACGCGGGGGCTACGATCCAGCGACCTATCAGTGAGTGGGCAGTATTATTTTCCGTATAACCTATATATATATATAACGATTTCCCAGAATTGCTTTTTAAATGGAAAATACGTTTTATCGACTTGCATATTACTTGATTTTGATGCATGAGTATTTAATTATACATTTCATGCATATGTTGGTGCCGAGGACGCCAGGTAAGTACCAGGTAGGTACATGCATAGTTGAGAACGAACAGTGATGAGATAAGATGTGAAACGATGAGTTATGATATGATATGTTAGCTCATAGACTTGCACATATTGTTAGTGCTCACGCCCAGAGATAGGGGCACAGTCTTTCACGTGTCGTTCACCTCCCGCACCGTATGCTCGCCTTGGATCCAAGTTAGGCGCACAGTCTTGTCGTATAGACCACTTTTGAGTGGGTACGACATGTAGGTGACCCGCGTTCATTCGCACAGTCTTCACGTGATTGTAGCACTAGAGCATTTATTATTGATACAGCGGTGATAATGATGATGATATTGATGTATGTGCAGTGTATATACATGATGATAAGATAGAGAGATGTTATGAGCTATATTACAGCCGAAGGCTGAGATGATATATATAACAGCGATATGATTATGATAATGCATAGTATGGCATTGTTCATGAGATTCAGATGGCCTTGAAATGCATTGCACGACATATATTTGAGATACTTTGAAAACGTTTTATGCTGAGAAAGATTGAGATATATATGTACGTATTATTTTTCTGGGAATTATACAGGTTTTACGGAGAGGGGCTAGAATTTTGAGAAAAGAATGATTTTAAAAAGGATTTGTTTTTGCTGACCCACTCCCTTTGTTTTTCGTCCCTCCAGGTTCTAGATAGCTTGAATTCCGAGTTGGGCACATCGAGGATCCTTCGGCATTTCTGACAGATTTGACATATGTAAGGCACCGATGGTGTAAATAACTCTTTTATTTTATGCTGGACTGCACTGACCTAGTACGCTTTGAATATGTATAAGTATTGAATTATTTCTAGCACACATTCATATTTAGGTTGCTAGACTTCGGTTTTAATTAATTCGTACTACATTATCGATCTTAGCTTCCGCACAGCGCACTTGGCTACGTCACACTCACGTGACGGCCAGTATGCCCTACTTTCGGGTACGGGTGTGTCATAGCTAGCATTCCTCTAAGTCTTAAATAAATATGAAAACATAATAATAAGTCAAATACATATGATAACATAATAATAAGTCAAAATACATATACATAATAATAATTCAAATACATATGATAACATAATAATAAGTCTTATATACATATGAAAACATAGCACTATTATCTTAGTTAGAATTATAAGATTAGTACATCTTTAAGTTTGAGTCGATAAAGTTACGTAGTTGGTAGCCACATTTCAAATGTGGGGATGACAACGATTTAGTTTGGGGACGAAAATGCTATATTCATCCCTATAACCACGAAAACTAACCATATTCATAATTACAAATTAACCATCGGGGATTATCCATAACCACACTCATCGGGTAACGGATTTCCCATCGGTTAACGATTATATCCATCTTCATCAAAACAAAAAAATATATTCGTTCAATTGATGCATTATAATTTAGTAGATATTAATTTTGTCATTAAACATTTGATGTATAAAATGATTCAATGAATATATCTTGTAGAGTATAAAAATTAAAGCATTGAATTTAAAACATTGATGATGTTGGTTGATCTTTGATATCTCCCATAAACACTATTCAATTCTCATTGATTTTGATTCAAAACTTTTGAGCTTGCCCACAAAATGCAATTTTTGTGTTACAACGTAATGAGTTCGGTGAATAATAAATATACAAATATATATTATTTATTATCTGGGTTGGATTCGGATACGGATACAGATCGGGGACTCGTATAATCATATTCAAAACCATAATATTCCCAGTTTTTCTCGTATCCAAAATATACCCAAAACTGTTTCATCCAAACAATTATGCACGATTATCAAGTTAAACGGTTATAATTGTTATCCCTGTTCACATGGTGTGAAGAGAAAGCGATATAGGTGAAGAATTAAGGCTTCTCAACCCTTCTACTAAAAACTCCGGTGGGCTGTAGTGGGATAACTTTCCTCTAGTACATTGGAATTTAGGACGACTCTTCTGATTATCACTGATCATATTCAAGCGTTAGCCAAAACCAATCTTCCTCTGCATGCGCTAGGTTGTTTGCGTTTATTCACCTTTATCCGCATCAATGATATGAAATTGAATCTTGAGCTCTTCTGTGTGTCTTATTGGGTTATGCTGCTAACCAGAAAGGCTACCGGTGTTATAATCCCCTACACTAAAGGTATGTGTGACCCTGGATGTGGTCTTCCATGAATCCCTATGTATTTTGCCAATGAGTCTGCACTTCATGGGGAGAAAAGAAGTGAAGTACAAATGCTTAATTATGGATTTGCTTCTGCAAACGAAATTCCACAAAACTCGAGCATTGACTTTGAAACAAGTGGTGAAAATTTGGATTTAGGCTGTGAACATCAAATGAGTGAAGTGGATGAACCAGTTCCTGAATTAATCATTGCCAATCAGTCTACCAATCAACCCACTATCTATCAGCATGCCGATCAGTCTGCTAATTAGCCCACTCTCGATCAATGTGCTGATCGATTATCTGAAGTGTCCTCAGCGAAGCAGTATATGAGACTCCTAAACTAGCTATTGTCTGATACACCTCGAAAGAATTTCATCCTAATAGCATGAGTGGTATCCTAAAAGCTACCTATGAGGGTTGAACCTTACTAGTAAAGTCAAATATCCCATGAGCAATTATGTGTTAACCTATAGGTTATCAAGGTCATATTTAACATTTACGAACCAATTATATTCTACATCTATTTATCTGTTCTTAACAATGCGTAGAAAGCCTTTGCCGATCCATGGTGGAAAGCCACAATGGACAAACAGATGAATTCCTTAAAGAAGAATGAAACGTGGAAGATCGTTGAATTACCACCAGGGAAATAACCTGTAGGGTGTTGATGGATTTAAACATTGAATTATAATTTTGATGGATCAATTAAAAGATACAAAGCAAGACTTGTGGCGAAGGGATATACTCGGATGTATGGAATTGATTATGCTGAGAAACTCCAGTAGCAAAACTCAACACTTCTAGAATTCTTTTGTCACTATCAACAAATCTTGACTAACTGTTGCACCAATTTAATGTGAAGAATGTGTTTCTGCATGGAGAATCAACTAAAGAACTGTAAATAGAGTTCCCACCTAGTCCGAATAGGTCGGCCAAACATTAAAATAAAAGTGTGTCAATTGAAAAAAGCATTGTTTGGTTTCAAACAATCACCGAAAGCTTTGTTTGGATGATTCACGAAGTCTATGAGAGTCTTTGGCTACAAACAAAGTAATTTTGATCATACTTATTCCTGAAGAAAAAGAAAGGTAAGGTTAGGGTACTCATTGTTTATGTAGATGATATAGTAGTGACTGATGATTATCCTGAACAGCAACAAGCATTGCAAAGTTCCATGCTATGCGAATTGGAGATGAAAGATCTTGGTCCACCAAAGTATTCATTGGGTAAGTTGCCCATTCGAAGGATGGCATATTTCTGTCGTAGAGAAAACATGCTCTTGATTTGTTACATGACACTAAAATGCCAGCGTGTCAATTAGTTGATATACCATTGGAAGAAGGTTTGAAGTTGTGATTTGATCCGGATCAACGAGCGTGTGATAAGATGAGACACTAGCGGTTGGTAGGAAGATTGATGTATCTGGCTCGTACGTGGTTAGGCTTGGGTTATGCTATAAGTGTGGTAAGCCAATTTATGCCTGATCCTAGAAAGCAACATATGTATGCATTTGTGTGAATTTTGTGAAGGTAGCTTTAGGAAAGGGCTCTTGTTCTCAAAGAATGGTCATTTGACGGTTGAAGCATATATAGATGTCGATTGGGTAGATCGATTGATGATAGACGTTCAACTTCAAGTTACTTCATGTTTGTGGTAGGTAATCTGGTGATTGGAGAAGTAAAAAACATAAAGTTGTTTCTCGCTTAAGTGTCAAAGTTAGGTTTGATCATAATTCGTCAAAGTGGGGGTTTATCACAAAACCCCTCTATATTAGTTGGAGTGGAATTAGAATATTTAGATTCTTCTTTCTTTCTTCCTTTGGCCAATGAGTGTCAAATATCACTACTGTTACTTATTCCTATCCTTGTATCTAAGAGTGTTTCAGAATTAACCAACATATATAGTTATCCAATTCGATTAAGATTCAGAACCGGATAACATAATTTTTACCTTTCTAGTGCCGCGAAAACCTTGTTCCCAGCTTACCGTACGAATATAGGCCAATGCTATTAAAATTGACAGCTCCACATACATATAAATTGACGAAAATTTAATATTATTATTATTGTATTAAATTTATTAATTGAATGGAAATTATAAGTGATATTTTTTTAGAGAAGTACGTTAATTCATTGCAAGCAAATTCAGAATACAAACAAACTCAGAACAGTGTGCATACTAGGCCTCTATAAAACTTTGTCGGAAATTTCACTCCGGTCGAAGTGAAAAAAGTGTCCCACACAACATAAAGGACCTATCCTCAAATGTCAATCCATAAACAAATTTTGAACTATCTTCGAACAAGATATGCAACTCGTGCCCGGGGGGGGGGGGGGGGTCTTTAACCCACTAAATTAATTGGTTACAAAGCTTTCAACCATTTCGTGCAGTGAGCGCCAACCGTGGGGCAAAGCTTTCGACCATTTCTTCCATAGTCATTTCCACATGCTACAACTCAGTCTAAACCACTGCCAGAAAATGTCTCCAACAAATTAGATTAGTTGGACCAATATCCACATAGTATTAGTAGAAGACCTATGCCCGTAGAACTACGAACATAGAATCAAGGCAACTTGGCGCCATCGCCATAGACGAAGCAGTTGCTTCTCCTAGTGAAACGTAAGAAGACCTAGGAAAACCAATCCATTAACCCATCACCACCTGCAAGTAGTGTAGGTCCATTGCACCCATGAGCCAAGGCTGCTAGGGGAAGGCGAAGCCACCACATAACATAGAAAATCAAGCCATATGGGAGGATCTGACTCCCCAACAACAAAAAATACTATCCCAAACCCGCAGATCTAGTTCTAAAAACAGGGGAGAAGCCCTGGATTGGAATAAATCTCGAGAAATGGATTAGAGGCTTGCATCTGAGCCAAAAGGATGGTCGCCGACAAAGGGAGGGGAGAAAAAGGTGCTGTGCAGCACTACGGATGAGTGGACACGCGGGGGGTTGGGTGGGGGGACTGGGTAGGAAGCGGGGAGGGGAGAGGCTAGGAGGGGGCACTAGAAGGAGGGAAGAGAGGCTGCCACCAGTCCCAAGTCGAAGCAAAGGACTGGTGGCTGGAGTTTGTAGGTTTTGGGGTTGAGTTTGGAGATAAAGAGGGAGCGGCTATAGGGTTTTCAACTGGGTGTTGTTAGTTATAAGTGATGTTTTTTTTGACGGAAATACGTGTCTATCTTAATGAAGAGTTGTAACTTTTGACTCTTTATGAATGGTTACATGGTTTCTAAAAAGGTATCTCAAATTCTATTAATAAAGAAGACCCTGTAACCATTTAATAACTTCTACCTTCACATAATCATAGATAGAGTGCACTAACATTAAAGAGTCTCATTGAGTCCAAATGAGACAGTTTTCTACACAATTGTGTTTCATTGGAGCCTTGTGATTTGGAGTGCTACTATTACAAGGACGTGGTCGTTGTATCTTGGGAGACAAGCGCTGATCAACCATGAGCACAGTAGTAGGGCATAAACTTGTCGTAAGGACAGAATGTCTAACATTCGCCTCGACCGTATTTTCAAGTTTTTATAATCTATTATTTCATGTACATATAACATTGGCCATTCATGTGCATGCATTACTTTGATATATAATTGCATGAATTATTTCTTGATTTTATATGTGATTAATATAGCAAGTAGAACTTATTTTTCCAACATAAATGGAGCACCAGAAAATATGTTTACAATAGATGCGCAAATTGGAAAAATATTAGAAATGCAGACATCGTTCATCATGCTAGATGCAGATGTGGCCACTTTCGTATATTCGGTTCATCATGCTAGATGTAGATGTGGCCACTTTCGTATATTCGGTGCTTCCTTGCATTTCAAGCTCTTCTCCATGAGTCTCCTTACACTTATGGTAAAGGACAGTATAATCATTAGCATGGACATCCTGATGAAGCAGGATATAAGATTCATGAGGAGCAATGGAATCGTTGCCGCATTTAGTGACTTGACTGTTGTCCCACTCTTGTGCCAACCATACAAGACCAAAAGAGAGAATGCTGCGGACAAGAGATTTAGGAAAAATCCCCGTAGTGTAAATCCTTTAATAAGCTGTCCAACATTCCCTAGTGCCTCGATGCCACTTTTTTCATCGAGTACTGAAACAACGAGTGCTCAATTCCAAACAACAGCTAGATAGGCATGGAAAACCAGAGCTAAAAGAAATATGGTTTTGGAGAAAGCAGGCGTAGTATATGTTGTTGGAAATGTGCCCTAAAACCAATCATATGATGCTACTTTACGGACATTTCACATGTTAAACTAATCTAGTTTAATATCAAGGGCAAAGATTATTGTTTGAGCGGTCTCATATAAATGTTATATGCTTAAACGATAAAGTCCAAGGAATATGTGATTGGGAGAATGCAATCTAAAAGAAGTTAGATTCATGAGACCATTCTTTCGTAGACACATCCTAAACGTTCCTGATCATAGGATTGCCAATTGGGCATTGACAGTCCGTTAAGATCAGTACGTGCTATGTCTTCTCTCAGGGAGAGTGACTAGTCTCGACTCATTGATGTGAGTGACACCAAGACAAGTACGTAGGTGCTCAATAGAGAATGAGTTCACTGAACACGATCAACGACGAGTTCTCATATTCATGTCACGTGAGAACTCATGGTTAGGATAATGCAAATTAGTCCTTTGACCTGAGGCATCATAGTTGTCTTGTGGTTAGGTCCTTGATCTTTGATCGTGTCAAATGGCATTCCTTTGGAGTGTCCACGGCATGGTTGGGGTCAAGCTATCTAGTCATGGAGACAAGTGAATGCGCAACAAGGGATCTCTAACCTTCAAACCGTTGAGGGAGAATACTCTATGATATGATTTAGAATCTCTGGCCAGAGTATGAATGAGATGTTGGAATGTGTTCCAGATCACATTCAATGGAATCATATAAGCACGAGATTCACATTGGATAGTAGACATGAATAAACTATCAAGCCAAACAATGTGGTCAAGACTATTGTATTAGAGAAGGACCGTATTGCATTTGTAATCCTAAACTGAATAGGTTCTCTACCTCTTCTGATTAGCTTGGGTAACCATGATATGCTGCTAGGTGTCACTCATGGTTTGTGGAAGCCCTAAACGTGTGTAAACACTAAAGGGAGAATTGAAAGAAGTTTCAATTCACAATCGATTTAAAAGAGTTTGAATCGCCCACTGCCTCGCTAAAAGGAACCTAATGGATCGTACACCGTGTAAGGTAAAGATTGAAGATTTAACGGAGATGAGTAAGAATAATTAAATGGTTTAATTATTTATGGCAAGGATTAATTAATATGTTAATTAATCAAACGAATAAGTTCGTTAAAGACCTCGGGACAGTTTTGGACCTTAAGGCCCAATGGGCTTCGAACGTCGAGTCCATTAACTTAAGTTGTATGACAACTTAATGAATAATGATTCACAAAGACCAAATTGCCCAAATTAATCCCTAAGGCCGGCCACAATGTAAGGGTAGCAAACTTGGACTTATTTACAAGTTTGCCACTCAAATGAATTAAGGTATAAATATGACTTTATAGCCAAAATTCATTTAGGGGTTGTTTTTGGGGAAATTGGAGAAACACAAACTCTCCCTTCTCTCTAGAAATGGCCGGCCACATTGGAGGGTATAGCTAGCAATCCTACTCCTCCAAGGTCACTCATATCTTCTCCAATCTAACCTTGGTGTAGAATCTTAGAGGTTCCCAATTTTGGGAACTTGGAGAAACCTCTTCATCCATCCAAATCCATAGATTTAAGATGCAAGGAATGAAGGCCCTCTCTTTGGGTGATTAGCCTTTGCTTAAGCAAAGAGGAATCTACAAAGGTATAAATCTCAAATCACTTTGTTTTGAGTTGTTTAAAGGTTCACCAATCTACTAGGCTTTGAACATTCATGGGTAATGTTTTGTTTTTAAGTATATGCAAGCATGATTCCGCCTTTAATTTGTTAATTGCATGCTAATGATATTGCTTAAATGAACATGTTCTTGTAAAATAATCCTTCAAGTGGTATCAGAGCCTAGTTCTAGTAGTTGGTGAATCCTTTTGGGTTTTGTAGTTCATAATATGTGATTTAAAAGTTGTAAAATGTTACAAGCTTTATTCTTGTTTTATGAATGTAAATTTTGTTGGAAAATTTGGCATCTCAAATGTTGTAGATGTAGTTCATATGAACATGAATATTGGAGCTAAAATTTGGTGCCATGAGTTTTGGGAATTTCGGCCAAAATTAAAGGGTGATTTTTTGGGTTCTTGTTTGACTTGTTAAAAGTGTTTTCAAGTAACTTTTGGGACCCCTAAGTACCCTAGTTTGGTTATATGTTATTTCCCTTAAGTATAAATGGTTTTGGGATGTTTTTGGGTGAAAAATGATCATGGAAAATTTTTGAGTTTTTCATGAATGTTCTTCATTGTTCTTGACATTTTAGCCAAGAACAAAAAGGTTTGGTGTTTTGATTCAAAGTTTTGAATTATTTCATAAAGTTTTGTTATTAGATATTTTCATATATTTATTAATGATTAACATTTTTAATGTTAGTCAAAACTTTGAAAATATGTTAGATATTTGTTTGAAAGGTGTAAGAAACATTAATGGGTGTGTAAGGTTTAAATCCCATTCACACACACCACATGCATGCTTTATGTCAAAACTACAAATCAACACACACATCACACCAAGTCTTCTCCAAGGCCGGCCACTCCCTAGTGGGAGTACTTTTGGGGCTTTCATGCAATTACATAAAGTTTTGATACTTTTGTGTATTTGCACTTTGACCCAAAAGTTTACGTTTTTACGTTTAGGTCCAAAAACGCTAAAGGACAAATTGTTTTGCTCCTTTAATGAAGTTTTTACATTTGTGGAAAATTTTGGGTTCTAGTTGTGATTACATGAAGTAGTGTACTTTTGTGTTTTTACAAAGTGACCCCAAAAGTTTAAGTTTTTGCAAAATAGCCCAAAAGTTGTGGTTAATTGCACTATAGCCCAAAAGTTGTGGCTAATTGCAAAATAGCCCAAAAGTTGAGGTTAATTGCACAATGGCCCAAATAAGTTGAGGTCATTACATTTAGGCCCAAATTAAATAGAGAACAAAAATTGTTTTGTCTCTTTAAATGAGAATTGGATTTTCATTTAGTTAGCTCCATTTAAAATCAAATTTTATGGATACAAAAACCAAATGAAAAATGTTGCATTCAATTTTTAATTGGATTAAAATTTGTTTGAACCATGGGAATGTGTAGATTAGATTTTGGTTGTAATTTGATTAGATCAAATGTTGTAAAAGAGCATAAGCTCTTCTTTACTTTAAAGTAATTTGATTTGATCAATTGTTGTAAAAGAGCATAAGCTCTTCTTTACTTTGAAGTACTTATTTCTTGCTTTATTTGACATGCATGAAAATGAAGTAGTTGGGTCCAACGCCCCTAAGACAACACGCCTTAATGTGATTAAATACGTAACTAAAATCAATCACCATCCCTAGTCCGAGATTCAACACAAGGCTCATGTTGGATCTAAATAAAAGGTTCATAGTCATCCTAAGGCCCTAAGGCAACTATATAGTCCATCAATGAATGCAAACCTTATGTTAGTAGTATCATGTACTCTTGCTTTAAAAACCGTTTTAAAAGCTTAGTGGGAGTATTATATACAACTAAATAAATCATATGGACCAATAGTTGTGATAGGACCAAAAATGTTTTAATTGGATTAAAATGTATGTTTATATGTGATGAGACCTAAAAACCCTCAACCAAACCAATATTAAGTTGATAAGCGTGAGAGTGCTTTTGAACACTCTTTCGTGGCCTTCCACCGTGGTAGGTCCGAACGTTTGTGACGTGTACATCGGCTTCACCCTATCATGGGGGAGTTCAAAGTGCATGCTTACACTCGGGGAGGATTCTATACGCATACATGATGTTGTGAAAGGTAGGCAACAAGAATAGCCAACATCGTATCATCGTGAGGTTGTTCTTGAACCCCTAACTTGAACTCGCATGGTGGGAATGACTTAACTAAGTGTAATGGAGCCAACATCATATCATTGTGAGGTGACATTCTCTAGAGGCCAAATAAGATGGGTACTTACATTAGATGTAAATGAGTAAGCGTACTCTCTCATTATTATTTTTGCTAGCCAACATCGTATCATCGTGAGGTGGGCTTGGTAATAGTGAGTCTCCCATAACCTACTAAGAGTTTCCTCCAAAACTCTCGAATTCCGATGAGGGATATGGAATTTGCCAAAAATAGTGGGTGGTGCTATTATGATTTAAAGACCCGAATCAAATAGCTTAAAATCAATCAATTTATATTCGTTATGTATTTGTTTACCAATATATTTGCAAACGCTATCCAATACTTGACAAAGAAAAGCCGAATGCTTTAGTTTCCGGACTTAGTACTACAATTCCATAGATTGTCTTTAATGGATTGTAAATGTACCTAAGTAGTCTCATCCTCACAATCTTCCTATTGATAATGCATCATTGGAAGAACATGTTAGATAAGTCTATCATAAAGAGGGCAACAATTTTATTGTCATAATTCTTCAAATACAAATTGTTGTATGAAGAAATAAGAGTTGCTTCGAACAACCCTTAATCAACGCAAATATTAGTGCTTGTTTCTTTGTTACATGAACAAAGAACTTTTGAAGTAAGCACAAGGGCATGGACACTTTATGTGCCATGATTCTTCACTTACAAATCGTTGTATGAAGAAATGAGAGTTGCCTTGAACAACTCTTGAAAGTTTGTAATTGTGTTTAGAACATAATGGTTGGTTGACAAAAATAGTCCATCAACATGGACTTATGATGATTTTGAATCATTGAAGGTTGAAATGTTAAAACACTTAACGAGACGGAAACTAGACAAGGATTTCACCTTTGTGTCCCTATCCTAATGGTTCACTAAGTTTATTGTAAACTATATAGTGAAACAATAACCACACGCTCTCCAAATCGTTTGATGTGTAAAACACAATTGAAATAAGTTTCAAGAGAGATAGTGGGAGTTTAGGGACCATGACTATTGTAGTCAAAGGAGAAGTTAAATGAAGAAGACAAAATAACTCCAAGGGAACAAACTTTCTTTATGAAAGGATGGACATTGGAAGGGGTATTTGCAAGAAATGTCTTGCAAGTGTCAAGAACACATCTTTTGAAGGTGTTGTAGAATGTTCTTGAAAAGTTCATAACAGTTGGTTCTTCTACTTGAATGCTTGATTCTGTATTAGTAACTAAGTTTTACAAATCGTTGTAAAAGTGTCGCTAATAAGAAGTAGAAGATTAAATTCGAGAAGAGAAAGTACTTCACATTCGGAAAGTGAATAAAATAAAGATCTCTGCGAAAGCGGATTGTACTTACTTCCTCATATGAACTACCAAATAAGAATGATTAGATTATTGTAATCTAATTAATTGTCTCTATAGTAGAGATGATGTGGTAGTGTTAACTGTTTAGAATATAACAATGCTTAAAACCCAAAAAGGTTGCAAGGTAGTGACTAATCCCAACTAAGTTGTGATACCTCTAAAAACATAAATTACGAGTTGGTAATAGATGGATGCTTTGGATCGTTAGATCCGGATCCAATGCCTTCTTGTTAAAATTGTATAGAGGCGAAATGTTCGAATCTTTATTCTTTTGGAAAGAAGAAAGAATCACAAAGTTGTTGAGGTTAATTCACTTAGATGTTAGTGGCACTAGTCCACAACATAATACTACTCATGTTATATGACATTCACCGAAGATCACTCTCGGTTGGACTATAGTTTACTTTGAATAAACACAAGTCCGAATACTTTGCAAAAGGTTTCAAAGAATTCAAGAAATGTAAGTTGATGAGTAAGACGTCTAAAGTATTTAACTCCTTAGATTTGATCCAAGGAAAGATAACACTTTAGATGAGTTTCCTTGAAAGATATCAAGGAAAGTAGCATCACAAGATAATGAATTTCTCCATTTGGAGAAGAACGAACTTGAATAAGATTTAGTTCGTTGGTTATTATCTATTACCTATATATAGGATATATACACTTCTAAAACAATGTGATTGTGAATTAGAAGATCTTCCAAATTTTTCATAACTTCATAAGATGTAGTTAGAAAGAAAGACAAATCTTAAGCATGTTAAAGATTTGGGGTTGTGTGCTAATAAGCAATATTTGTTTGATAACAATCTTGTGGGATATCCTTAAATTAGCTTTTGGATATCGCTTCTATAAACCAACTAACAAATGTTGTTTTGTTGGGTAGTTCATTGTAATCCTACAATATGATTTGCCAAAACGCAAATGAACGAGACATAGAACTCAAAGAATAGGTTCTTTAAGAGACAAGAAAGTGATCAACAAATATAACAACCTAGTTCCTATACCACAAGCTCCAAGGTAGTCGAGAAGGATTTATAAACCGTCTCAGTTGAATGGTTTGAACTTTATGACTTTGTCATAGAGTTGCACCTCTTAAATCGAAAGAAATAAGAATGAAAATCCTTATGACTACATTGAGTGTGTATACGATATATACTCAAGGAAATGGTAAAGTACCATTTGACTCGAAATAATGAAACCTTAATAGCTAATTGGTAGCTTAAGGTGACTACAATCAAAGAGAATGGTTGACTTTGAATGAACCATCTTTGACATAGTCTTAGCTTCAATTAATTCGAGGATCACTAGCTACAACTAAATGGTGATTTAATGTTTGGACATAATATGGGTTTCCATAACCATTATTAAGATAGTCTTGATAATATATGTCTAAAACTATAAATCACAAGACATGTAAGTTGTAGAGATCCATCCATCATGGATCTTAGCAAGCTAGTGGGAGCTACAACCGTCTTATGAAAGATCAAATTGTTTGATTTCTCATAAAGGTGTAAATGAATGTTTTGTTTACTAGGTTTACAAAAGATTAGTGGGAGTTAATCATATTCCTAAAATTTAAATATATATATGATATATTAATTTTGGAATTGAAAAGAATACTTCTTCATTAAAGTAATGACTTTAAACATTCTATAAACGATAGAATGTATATGGGAGATATAGTCTATGTATATGGGATTGAAATATATAATGATGCATTTCAAGATATAATTGGATTATATCAATCCCTAAAATAGACAGAGAGATGCTAGGAAGTTTCTCATATGATGATAAACTTCAATTAGAATGACAATTCTAGTGAGACTAGGAAGTTGTTCTTCTCAAAGGGAATGTACCCTTTGACTCCCAAAGAAATAATGCGTAAATAGGATCCTTTATGCATTAGCAGAAAGGTGATTTATGTATTTCATATTGTATGAAAAACATTGATATAAGTTGTACCTAGAAAGGTACAAAACGATATCAGTGCAAGCCCAGGATCAGAACCATGGCAACTGTCAAGTGAGTCCTTAAGCATTTAAGAAATACTAAAGGATAAATTCCTCAAAGAATGAGGAAGAATCAGAGTAACGTAATGGAAGCGTAAATGTATTAGATTATGAATCTAATCCATCATTGGATGTTTCTTCATTATGAATGAAGAGATGAACAGATATCTCTTTATTATTATGACTAAAGAGATATTTGGATGGAAACATTAAAGTAATGACTTTAGTGTGTTCCATTATGAATGCAAAATATATTGCCATATAGAAGCTTACAACAATGTTGTTTGGATGGGAAAGTTCATTTATGAACTATCTATTCGGTTCCAACCAGAAAGTGTATGACACTAATGGGGCGATAGCTCAAGCCAGGGAATCAAGGTCTCATCAAGGTCCGAACTCATATGAGAGACTAAACCACATGATTGGGAATCATGTATAATGGTGACGTCGTTATTCTCAAGGTTGCTTCTATGGATAACATATAGATATCCATTGTCTAGGCCTAATATTAAGCCATTTTTGAAATGACTACAGAAGAGGTATCATCACTGATGACCAAGCTGATTGGCTCTAGTGCAAGTGGGAGATTGTTGGAAATGTGCTCTAAAACCAATCATATGATGATACTTTACGGACATTTCACATGATTAAACTAATCTAGTTTAATATCAAGGGCAAAGATTATTGTTTGAGCGGTCTCATATAAATGTTATATGCTTGAACGATAAAGTCCAAGGAATATGTGATTGGGAGAATGCGATCTAAATAGTTAGATTCATGAGACCATTCTTTCATAGACACATCCTAAACGTTCCTGATCATAGGATTGCCAATTGGGCATTGACAGTCCGTTAAGATCAGTACGTGCTATGTCTTCTCTCAGGGAGAGTGACTAGTCTCGAGTCATTGATGTGAGTGACACCAAGACAAGTACGTAGGTGCTCAATAGAGAATGGGTTCACTGAACACGATCAACGACGAGTTCTCATATTCATGTCACGTGAGAACTCATGGTTAGGATAATGCAAATTAGTCCTTTGACCTGAGGCATCATAGTTGTCTTGTGGTTAGGTCCTTGATCTTTGATCGTGTCAAATGGCATTCCTTTGGAGTGTCCACGGCTTGGTTGGGGTCAAGCTATCTAGTCATGGAGACAAGTGAATGCGCAACAAGGGATCTCTAACCTTCAAACTGTTGAGGGAGAATACTCTATGATATGATTTAGAATCTCTGGCCAGAGTATGAATGAGATGTTGGAATGCGTTCCAGATCACATTCAAGGTAATCATATAAGCACGAGATTCACATTGGATAGTAGACATGAACAAACTATCAAATCAAACAATGTGGTCAAGAGTATTGGATTAGAGAAGGACCGTATTGCATTTGTAATCCTAAACTGAATAGGTTATCCACCTCTTCTGATTAGCTTGGGTAACCATGATATGCTGCTAGGTGTCACTCATGGTTTGTGGAAGCCCTAAACGTGTGTAAACACTAAAGGGAGAATTGAAAGTTAGTTTCAAATTCACAATCGATTTGAAAGAGTTTGAATCGCCCACTGCCTCGCTAAAAGGAACCTAATGGATCGTACACCGTGTAAGGTAGAGATTGAAGATTCAACGGAAATGAGTAAGAATAATTAAATAGTTTAATTATTTATGGCAAGGATTAATTAATATGATTATTAATCAAACGAATAAGTTCGTTAAAGACCTCGGGATGGTTTTGGACCTTAAGGCCCAATGGGCTTCGAACGTCAAGTCCATTGACTTAAGTTGTATGACAACTTAATAAATAATGATTTACAAAGGCCCAAATACTCCAAAAATATCCCTAAGGCCGGCCACTTAGTAAGGGTAGCAAACTTGGACTTATTTACAAGTTTGCCACTCAAATGAATTAAGGTATAAATTTGACTTTATAGCCAAAATTCATTAAGGGTTTTTTTTGGGAAATTGGAGAGAAGAAAAGCTCTCCCTTCTCTCTAAAATGGCCGGCCACTTTGAGGAAATAATCTAGCAATTCAACTTCCTCAAAGTCACTCATTTCTTCTTCATCTAACCTTGGTGTGGAGACTTAGAGGTTCCCAATTTTGGGAACTTGGAGAAACCATTTCATCCAACCAAATCCAAAGATCTTAGATGCAAGGAATGAAGGCCCTCTCTTTGGGTGATTAGCCTTTGCTTATGCAAAGAGGAATCTACAAAGGTATTAATCTCAACTCACTTGTTTTGAGTTGTTTAAAGGTTCACCAATCTACTAGGCTTTGAACATTCATGGTTAATGTTTTGTTTTTAAGTATATGCAAGCATGATTCCGCCTTTAATTTGTTAATTGCATGCTAATGATATTGCTTAAATGAACATGATCTTCCAAAATAATCCTTCAAAAAGGTGGTTGACCGGAGGTCCTCCACCGGTCCCTTACAACTTTTGACCAAGCAAGTTCCAACTATTATGTTTGATTCAAGTCATTCGTGTGATATTTGTCCTCTTGCTAAACAAACTCGTTTGTCTTTCCCGTCAAGTTTTATTTCATCTCAAGCACCTTTTGATTTAATACATTGTGATATTTGGGGACCCCATCGAGTCAATTCCCATTCGGGGGCTCGATATTTTTTTACTATTGTTGATGATTATTCACGTTTTACTTGGATTCACCTTATGCGTTTAAAATCTGAGACACAGGGTTATTATATTCTTTTGTTGCTTGCGTTCAAACACAATTCCATTGTATGATCAAGACAATTAGGGCAGACAATGGGGCGGAATTCACTTCTTTATGTTCATTTTTTGATAGCAAGGGTATTGTGTTTCATACTTATTGTCCTTCTACTCCCCAACAAAATGGAGTAGTTGAAAGAAAACACCGCCATCTTTTAAATGTTGGGAGGGCACTTCGATTTCAAGCTAATTTACCTTTAGCCTTTTGGGGGGAAAGTATTCAAACAACGTGTTATTTAATTAATCGCTTACCCACACCACTTCTTCACCACAAAACCCCCTTTGAACTTTTACATCGTACCCTTCCTGTTTTTAATCACTTGCATGTGTTTGGTTGCTTATGTTATGCCACAAATCTCAATCCCGCTCACAAGTTTGATCAACGTGCTCGGAAATGCATTTTTGTGGGATATCCTCTTGGTCAAAAAGGGTACCGTGTCTATGACCTCACTTCCCACAAATTCTCTACTTCTCGTGATGTGGTTTTTCATGAGGATATATTTCTTTTCCTTTCCCAGCCACCAGATCACCAACTTGATACTATTGTCCTACCTTTACCTGTGGATACCCCCATTGCCTCGTCTACTACACCTCTCGACAATCCTTCTCCTTCTGCTCCTACTACACCTTTATCCTCTGACCCTAACCCTACTACACCTCTATCACTTGATCTTATTCCCACCGAGCCTTCCCTCAACATCACCTCTTCCCAAGCCCCTCTTCCTACCGAGACTAATCCTCCACTTCTTCCTCTAACCACTCGCCACTCCAATCGTCCCCCTAAACCCTCTGTGCGACTTTAGGGCTACCATTTATATCATGTTCAATCTCTTGCTCCTGGTGCCACCTCATCTTCCATGCCAGGTACACGCTATCCTTTATCTCACTATGTTACTTATGCTCATCTTTCTTCTTCCCATCGTTCTTTTGCTTGTGCCATTTCCACCGTTGTCGAACCCACTACTTTTGAACAAGCTAATAATGATCCCCAGTGGCAAGCTGCCATGCAATCCGAACTTCTTGCTCTTGAACAGAATGACACTTGGACTCTCACTCGACTTCCCCCCGGTCATCGGGCCATTGGTTGCAAGTTGGTCTATAAGGTCAAGTACCATTCTGATGGGTCTCTCGAGCGTTATAAAGCTCGCCTTGTTGCCAAGGGTTTCACTCAACGTGAAGGCATCGACTACAAAGAGACCTTTGCCCCCGTTACTAAACTGATTACCGTTCGTTGTCTTTTGGTCGTGGCTTCCGTTCGCAATTGGTCTCTCTACCAAATGGATGTTCAAAATGCCTTTCTCCATGGGGATCTTGGGGAAGAAGTGTATATGCAGCTGCCTCTCGGACTTCGTCGGCAGGGGGAGCATAATGTATGCTGACTCAACAAGTCTCTCTACGGACTCAAACAAGCCTCTCGTAGCTGGTTTCACAAATTTTCAGCCGCTATACACCAAGCCGGATATCAACAATCCAAGGCTGATTATTCCTTGTTCACCAAGGTACATGATCATACATTCACAGCCGTACTAATCTACGTTGATGACATGATTATCACAGGTAACGACGAAGAAGCCATTCGTGATCTCAAACAGTTTCTACACACTCATTTTCGAATCAAGGATCTTGGACCATTGAAATATTTTCTTGGAGTAGAAGTAGCTCGATCCTCTCAGGGTATTTCCATCTCTCAACGGAAATACACGCTTGATATTCTTGATGAAGCCGGCTTACTTGGTGCGAAACCTACCAAATTTCCAATGGAAGAAAACTTGAAGTTATCTCCAACAGAAGGGCAAGTTCTTCACGATGCCTCGAAATATAGGAGGCTTGTTGGTAAACTCATTTATCTCACGATCACCAGGCCAGAAATTTCATACGCGGTCCATGTACCCAGTCAATACATGCAACAACCAAGAAAACCACATTTGGATGCAGCTCATCGTCTCTTGCGATACTTAAAGGGGGCACCTGGTCAAGGCCTTTTATTTCCTTCGAAGGGGGACTTAACCTTGACTGGATATTGTGATGCCGATTGGCGGACTTCCGAGTTGATCACCGCATGCCAGCAAAATTATATTGTGATAATCAAGCCGCTCTCCATATAGCAGCCAATCTGGTGTTCCACGAGCGTACCAAACATATAGAAATTGACTGTCATGTTGTCCGTGAGCGTATTCAGTTAGGAGTCATCACGACAGCCTACATTCGAACTGGAGCACAATTAGCTGATATATTCACCAAGCCGCTTGGACAAGGGATGTTTCGGTCATTACTTGGCAAGATGGGTGTGATTGATATTCACACTCCACCTTGAGGGGGCGTATTAAGCAAAAATATCATTGAAGATTGTTTTCTTTCCTTAATTATAGGAATAGATTGATTCATGTAATCTGTGTATAGTTGACTTCCTAGAATAGCCTCTCGTATATTGTATAAATCTTGTACTCCTTGTAAAGCAAATCATTGAAATAAAATCACTTCCAATATTTCTTTTGCATGGTCTGAAACCTAGGATCTACAAACCCTAGCAGGTTGAAATCCTAGCGAGCTCATATTTTAACACAATGAGCGATGGTTTGATGGAGGACATATTGCTCACCAAGAGAATAGAGCTAAGGGAAATTATGAGTAAGATGATGCAGAACATGAGCTTCACATTTTCAAGAAATGTTTGAGGGTTTCTCTTAGAATTCACACGAAATCGAAAAGCATATAAAATTTCATCATGAAATTAAAAGGATTGAATTTCTTGAAAAAGTTTCAATCTCTTGTTTTTTGAATTAACTGTAAAACAGCACTGATGGCTGATATTTATGGACCATTAATTTATATTGTGAACTGTTTTTTGTATTATTTTCTGAATCTTTCTACTGGCTACGTACACAAAGAAAAAGTAAACAAGTTGCCTTGTATTATCAGCAGCATGTAGGAGTACACAAGTTGCCCTGTATTATCAGAAGCCAACAATTGGTAGTTAAAAGTCAATGATGTGTTTATTATGCAGGAATAATACTTTATACTATTCTTCATTACTTTATTTCCTATTAATTTCGTTCAGATCCAAAAGAGTTGACGCGGCAAAGCAGAAGAATAGACCCGGCCTGCAATTAAGAATAATTAATAATACCAATCATTTTCAATTTACTAGAACACGATCACATGATGTTATTTTCCACTTACATTATAACATGTAGTTTTGTTCTTTATCAATATACCCTCGAAGTGTAACACCATGTCGCCTAGTCTTATCACAACAGATAAAATGATATAGCACGTGACTTGTATTTTGCTATAATTAAAATTTCCATAAAAAAATGTTAGTTAATTGTCCCATTCCACAGGAGAAATCCACATGAGGAACGTGTAAGACCTGCTACAGATTGGTGTGGATGTAGATAAAAATAAAAACAGTGACAAGGTCAAGCCCATTGTTTAATCCAGCAGCTTATGGGCACAAAAGTAAATACCGGGCAGATTATATATGAATATCTATGGTCTAGTCAAGTCCATCTTCAAAACAGATTATCCCTCACAAAAATGGTCTAGGACTGGTTCAAATACCCAACTTCCAGAGTCTAAAGTCATGGTGATAAAAGATCATAATGTTGGATTTATTCTAATATAAATCAACCTTAAATGGTCTACAACATATAAGGTATCAATCTTATATTAGGTATTAGGTATCTTGTAATACAAGTAAGATCGATGAAGTTTTTGATTATATGTGATTATGATTTCTAACTGATAGGCTAAAAAAATGGGGTTTGGAATTCCTTTATGGACGGAACCTTAATGCCGTAGCTAGTATAAATGCAAACCCTAGATACACAACAAATGTTTCTCATAAAGTAATTGTATCAAGCTAGATGCTTTGTAGAAGACTTTGGGGTTGCCGCAGCTCTCATCCTTGATTTGATTAAAGTTACAGAGAAAAATTGAAAAATTGATGCAGATGTCAGGTTTCTTCGTCTTTACGTTGATGACTAAGAGCTGAATAAAATACAAGCCACGTGCTATATCATATTTGACCCACATCCGTCTATTGCCGTAAGTAACATCATCATATTTGATCACATGATTTTATTAACCCACACCGGTCTATTGCCGTAAGTAACATCATCATATTTGACCTCCGCATTCCTTTTCTCTTGCGGCCACAAGGTCATAAATTACAGAGCATGGTTTTAATCTCTGCCATTTTTTTACAGGATTTATACTAATTAAATTCATATCCATATCACCATGTTTTCGATTAGGCTGAATAAAATCATCTACCATAGCAAAATGGTTTGTTTCATTGACTTCAACTTTCCTGATGGTTTATGGTATTGTACTTTGGTTGATATATATTTGGTTGGATCCCTGAAGCTTAAATTGGTTATAAGATTATGATATACTTGCATAAGTGATGTGCTAATTATTATAAAGCATGTACATACTTTGAATACCATGCTTCAATTCAGTAGTGCCGCCCTAGTAAAGAGGCCCATATGGATGCCTCTCTTAAAGCCAACATCTTACATAAGAACACACCTTCCCGAGAGAAGACTAGTCATGGTAACAAGCCTTTGGGGTCGGTGACGATACAGTAGGGGAGGTCGGGCGGAGCATATCGTTATATATATATGTTTGTTTATTTCGAGCAGATGAAGTTAGTAATATTATCCACAAGTGTACACATTCCAATTGACCGACTAATTCTAATTGTTTTGTTTCGAAGCCAATATAATAAAATTATGTAATGTAATGTGATGCATATACCTCAAAGAGTAGACACTGTGGGGATCTATTTGTGAAGTATGACTTATGCATTTATTCCACGCCATTTTTTTGTGTCTCCATATTTGGGTCAGAAACTAGCATTAATAAGCTCGGCAAAAGTATAGGTTATATACAATTATAATCTCAAGGTTTGTAAGCATTTATGTGTATTTACATTTGTTCTAACCTTGCACTATAGAATTTCTTGAGATCCCTCAATCTAGGAAGCTCAATGAAGAGGTTCGTACATACATCAACATGTACGATTCTGGTATGATTTTTTCTTTTGGTCATCACGATAAATTAGATTATATACGCACAAAGAATGGTTGTGTTGGATTCAAGAAGTGTTAAATTGTTCCCGCAAAATTCAACCATATCGTGACATCTTTCTGATTGCAGGAGATGGAATTAGTTCTGTTATAGAATTTATCAATACTATTGTGATATGTTGTGTAACATATATTAAAGTTGCATTGTAGGGATGCATATGCTAAGTTTTATATTTATCTTTACATGAAAGTAAGTTAAACAAATTTTGACAACTTTTGTTATGGCGTGAATAGCATTACAAGTATGGCTATTTTGTTTCACTGATGTGTAAGGTGACACATTTTCCCCTAATTTTTTCGTGACCTCATTTGATAAATTATAACTATTTGTATGAACCAATTTTCACGAGATGTGAATGAAGTTTTATGACATTAATAGCACAAGAAATCTGCATGACTAATTCATCGGGTTTGTCTACAATTTTGCTTTCTTATCTCAGTAGTCATTCAATTCTACTTGACTAATTCACTATGAAGAATTGGTGCATAACAGGTTGATTGACTGAGAATGATAGAAAAAGTATACAATGGCAAGGACAAGAATGCTATACAAATGAATGAGGTTTGTAGTAATTATGTGATAATTCTCAGTTGATTTTATTTATTCTTATATGAGAGTTATGGTTAATCATGTGATTATATATATGTTTGTAAAGAAGTAGTGAACATATAAAGGCATAAAGTATGTATTTCATCCAAAGCATGTGACTTAATTGATAAGCATAAGTTTTCAAACTTTTATATAGTTTGCTAGTTTTTCCTATGCCTAAAGAACTTAAACAATGCTTTCATCAGTTAATTTTTATGTGCCATAAGGGGAGAAAAAAGAAATTATGGCAATGTATTGGAGATGTTGCTTTTGGAAGAAAAGAATTTTGGTTGTTCCTTTATTTAATTTGGTATTTTTGTTCCTTTATTTAATTTGGTATTTACAAAGCTAATGCATGATTTTGATGCTAATGATTTAGTAGTCTAGTTGTACTGACCCGTCCCTAATTTTCTGTGGAAATTTCCTTCCCGAGTATGTAATATGACGATTATGCTCTTATTGGCAAAGTGGAACCGGATGTGGACGTAGTTATTAGGCTTTTAATCGTAGACTCGAATTGGATTTGTAAAGTTACATTTAGTTAAAGTACGTTAACAACGGGTATAATTGTACACGTGTGTGTTAATAATTTAGTGTAGAAAATACTGTTTTTGATAAGGAGACATATTTCGTGTGCCTTGAATTATACAAAATCTTATCACTTTCTCTCTTTAAAAATCGAGTCCTGTGAACCTATCTCACCACCAATCAGCTTTTCCCTAATTTCTACTCACCCAATCAGAGACCTCATCTCTCTCTCTCTCTCTCTCTCTCTCTCTCTTTCTTTCTCTCTTTCTTTATTTCTCTCTTTCTTTCTCTCTTCTTCTTTTATCCTTCACGCTGAGCCTCTCTCTTCTCTCTACAATACAAACACCATCATCAAATCTCACGGATCGAACCTCAAATCACCACCATCATACTTCCCTCATCACCACGATTCTATTCATACGAATCGATTTTAAAATGATCGAGGTTTGAGCTTCGAACTCGGAGCTTCGACTTGGATGTAAGTTCTCTGATGACCTCTGTTCTAGTTACAAAGTTTTGGATGGTCTAGATGTGACTACGCAACTCTCTGAGGTCCCTAGCCTAAGTTTGAAGTCGAGCCAACATGTAAACATGCGGATTTGGGAAGTTGGAGTTAGGTCTAAGCCTTTCGATCTGTTTTCAATCTATTTTCATCCAATTTTTAGACTTTTAAAAGGTACAAGCTTGTTCTTCTCTTCCCAAGCTTCATTTCCATATAAAGTATGTCAAAAATGGTTGAGAAATAAGAAAGATATGATGTTTTAAAGTTTTTACAAAATCCGGCCAAATTTTCTAGAATCCGGCGAACTAGATGACGGTGGACGGTGGCGCTGGTAGCGATAAAGCTCTACCGAAGAAGGAGGAGGAATATTTCGTTAGGTTGATGGAATATTCTGACGCCATTAAGGTATTTAACTGACGCCGTTGGATTTAACAAAATATTTTGTCAAATCTTATGGAATATTCCCTAGGAATTTGCCAGCGTGTGCATGCGCGTGACCTGCGCATGGGCACACGTGTGGTCGTGACTTGGCAGCGTGTGAGGGCGCGTGAGACCTCATGGCGGCGTGTGGTCGACGTGTATGGGTCTGTGATGTGAAGTAGAATGTTTTCGTATATTTAAACCCTCTATTTGAGCAAACTATGGGAGATTTTCCTAATCTTTTAGTGTATGTCCTAATTCATTTATTACTATCGTTGTTTCACATATAAGAGAGAATTATCCTGAAGAGGTATGAGGATAAGCAAGGCTAGGAGGCTACAATCTTACTACGTATCAGTGAGTAGGCATTTATTTTTATAAGTTTTATAGTTTCCACAAATAATTTTTGGATTGATATTACGCCTATTATGCCATGTTTTATTTAATTTTAAAAGTGCTATTATATTGTTGAGATTTATAAACTACCATGGCATGTTTGTATACCTTATACTTGCTCATCATGCATGCTTGCACCGATGTAGTACTCGCCTCGGGCCAAGGCCAGGCTTCACGTGTATGTTCACATCGCACTACACATTCACCTTGGATCCATTGTAGGTACCAGTCCTGTCTTAGGTTCCAATAGGCAACTAGGACTCGTGTGTAAGGCGCCTAGCGCCAGTCTTCATGTAATTGTAGTACCAGAGCATATATCATGATCACACCCAGCCCTGTTCATGTCACAATCCCTTTGCATGAACTCGTGTGTTAGCATAGATTGATGAGCACCTGATTTTCTTATGCTCCGGTTGAGATATTATGATTGGTATATTTCTACATTTATTGTTGATTTGCATTTGATTTCATACTTATACGTAGTATGAGTTTTTGGAAACTATACTTGTTTTACGGCGAGGAGTTAGTATGTTTAGAAAATAATTGTGCTTTATAAACCTTTGTTTTACCCACTCACCCTTTTGTTTTTTACCCCTATAGGACTTTGATGCGGAAATAAGCTAACACACAAATTAAACCCTCTTGTTGACAATTGTAGTATATATGCAAGTAGGGATCGTTCTAAACCGGGGATTAGGAGGGATTGCTAATCTATATAAAATAAACTTAGAAACACTAAATAAAACTTTAAAAACACAAATCTAAAATCAAAACACTTAACTAGATTCAAATGATTCCAACTAAACTAGAATAACTCAAAATAAAACTAACAAATAAACAAAAACAGATTCGCGAATGAATTTAAAAGATTCAAGCTATGAAAATTAACCAACTCTAAACTAAATTAACTCAAAGAACTCAAAAGAAATTAAATAAGGTAGATTCAAATCAAAAGATACAAATTGTAAAAGGGGGATTGGGTCTGGATGAGAATAACTTGAAAACAAACAAATTGTAAACTAGACCGATTTAAGCACAAAATATGGTTGTTTGAATGGATGATGGATTAGCTAGAGGGGTCTCCTCCACACATGATACACTGTATATAAACCAATTTTTAGTTGTTCTTTCGATAAGTTATGAAACTCAATACTCCGGGTTAACCGTGATAGAATTTTTTTAACCTTCAAGTTCTCCTTAAGTTAATGAATTGAATGGGATAGCGCATATAACAATTCAAAACATTCTTCAAAAGTTCCATACGTGAAAAGCACAATAAAGATACAATCAAAGATCATTAAGATTCATGAGAACTATAAGTATTGACGAGACATTCGTAACTATGAAAAGCATTCTTAACAGGATTGTGGATAGCAACCTTTACTACTCGTGAATATAAGTTCATAACTATTAGGTGAAATTCCCTTATATTCTAGCATCAAACTTATGCATGAGAACTAAGCGTGCATTCTTGATCAACATACATAAATAAGTTATCAATCAAATAGTTAAGGGAATTGAAATCACAAATTATTAAATCACAACCAAAAGTAATTAATTCATAATGCAAATGTAATCATGGCTTTGAATCCCCCCCCCCTAGAAAAATGGGGTTTAGTTCCTCATAATCATAAAACAAAGGTAAATAGATTTATACATATAAAATAAAAGAAAGAAAACACCAAAACACTCCAACGATCCTCGTTAAGTGGCAAGCACGTCCAAGCACAAGGAATGGTTGTGGGTTGAAGGGTTGATTGTATGGAGGAATGGATAGGGGGATGTATGGTGGTGTTTAGGATGGGTAGGGAGGGGTAAGGCTAGGATAGGTTAGAACCAGATTTTTGGAAGAAAGAAAAAGGAGTTGCGGCTAGGATAGTTTAGGGAGTGTAGAATGGAAGTGTTGTGTGAATTGGTGTCTTTGGCCTTGATGGAGAAGCCTATTTATAGGCTTTGAGAATGAATCACTACCATCCATTTTCTTGGTGAGAATGAATCACCACAATCCATTTTTGTAGGTGAGAATGAATCACTACCGTCCATTTTGTTGGTGAGAATGAATCACCACCATCCATTTTTTTTGGTGAGAATGAATCACTACTATTCATTTTGTTGGTGAGAATGAATCACAACCATCCATTTTTTATGCTCCCCATGCATGCAATCCATTTCACCCCAAAATAGCTCCAAATTGCACCAAAATGCACTTCTTTGCTAACTTTGTTATTTAGAACCTACAAACACACGAAAATAGCTTAAAACATTCTAATAAGATGAAACTAATTAAGTAAATGCAAGGAAACAAACTAATAAAGTCACATAAATATGTTCCTATCAGACTTAGTTAGCTGAATTCTCTATGGCGTATGAGGGATCTCTTGTGGTTCTGACATAGCCCTAAATAAATGTAGGAGCTTATTTGTAGTCGTGTAATAAGTACTTTAACTAGTTTCGATTGCACTACTTATGTCGTACTGTCATCTATGCTCTGAACAGTTGTATTTTATGGGTTCTTGCCACTATTGCACACTCTCTTTATTAGCTTAAATAAATCTTAGCTTTGGTGTAAATTTGTCACTATTTTTATGCATCACTTTCCTTTTTGGTTACATCACCTTCAGGTGTCGACAAGCATGCCTCGACTCTGGTCAGGGTGTGTCACTTGTACTATAGAAAGAAAGGTACAAAAAGAAAGGAACCCATTTGAATTAAGAAAGCATTTAGGTGATATCACAATTTGGCTTTTGAATTAAAGCGATTATATTGTTTATAAAATAAACAATAAAAAGTTTCTATTTTGAAACAATTTGCTCCATCGTGTTCTCTTATATGTTTTGCCATCCTTGTGATAGAAGACTGATATTACAATTCTTGTACAACCTTTTCTATATGTGTTTAATCTCTTTCAAATATGATGTCAGGTTTTTTGAAATTAGTTGAATATTGAAGGGAGTCGTGAAGGAGATTATTAAATTAAAGCTATTTGTTGGCATGACTCGAAGCTTGAATCAGGTTATCATAATTTTGTCACTTACAACTAATTAATCCATGTGACATTTGTCAATGTCTTGTCAACTAAGCAAGTTGTAACAGCTTAGTTGATGATGTGATTGTGGTTTTAAGTTACTTCGATCAACATTACATCTTAATTAGAATAAAAGGGATAATCTTCTTGCCCGTAGGTGTGGATTCTTTCTTTTGTTTTAATTAAGATGGCATAGTATGAGTTTTATTTCAGAGGAGTTTGTGAAAGCTTCATCTTGCCCGTAGGTGTTGAAGTTTCTTCATGATGGTAACTCTTATGACATATAATCCAGTACTAGAAACTACTTAAGTTGCTTGCCTATAGGTGTAAATTAACCTAGTTTCATGAAGTTTCGTTAGGGATTAAGTTCCATGTCTCCAGTTACAAATATTTTCACCATGAGCCCACTATAGATTGTGGTTTCAAGCATGGAATTTGGTTGCATTATGATGTATTTTATGTCTCTTCATGAGACTTGTTGATGCAAAGTATTGGACCCATGAAGGTTAATCAAGGATTTCTAAGGTACGCATTGCTTAAGTAGTATACTTGTAAATCTTTTCAATTTGAACTATGATGTCGGTTTAGAGGATAAAACTCAACTACTAGAGTTTCCTTTGGACATCAAAATTGAAATCATATGAAATTGAATTTGTTATGGATACATAGATTCATGATAGATACACATAATTGTTTCTGGCAGACTGCATGTCTTGACTAAAATCGGATGAAGGACAAGTCTAATGGCCCAAATGACCTGAATTTTTAATATGTTCTACATATGTACGCCTACTAAGTTTTTGCATATTTTCATACTTTTTTGCCATGTATTGTAATTATGGTAAACTTACTAGTAACCCATTTTCATATGTTGGGCTTCACACTCATTAACTTATTTGTAATAAGTGTATAAACTATAAAAGCTTAGTGGGAGTTGTTCTAAAGTTTTGAGGACTTGCTATTAAAGTGATTCTATCTTCCATGAGTATTTGTTTTGGTTGATGAAATTGGAATAAACCATGACTTAAATGACAATAATATGTTTAAGTTACATGAATGAGTACTTGGTGTATGTGTTTACTTTTTATGTTACTTGCAATCATTTGGATACCTTGATTGATTATTTGTTAATCTTTATACAGAATTTTGAGGCTCATGGGACTTAGCATAAATATGGAATTATTAATACAAACAAGATGGTTGTTGGATGCTTGATTTTGTATAAACAACGGTGAATGTATAAGTTTTACCTTTCATTGAAATTATGCTATTCAATGCGTTAAGCAAAGGTTAAAGAAAGACAATTTTGTAGTGGCATGCATTCCTTGACTAAGTAAGGGTGTTCTCACAAGCATATTTCAAAAGTATGACTTAAGTATTGATTTACAAATTAAGTGACGATGTTGCAGATCAGTAGGAGCTTGAGTTTCATGTTAGTAATGCCTTACATTTATAGATGACCTATAAGGTATGTATGATTTTTTTAACCCATGTATTCAATTTAATCTCTGGTTGGATTCATTGAGTCATATTTTTATGTGTTGGTCAATTATCAGAAGACTATATATCTAATATTGACGGGATTTTAAACCGCACAAATTTAACCCTCTTTTTGACAGTTGTAGTAAAGATGTAAGTAGGGTATCGTTCTAGGCCGGGGATTAGGAGGGATTGCTAATCTACTCTAAATTAATTTAAAAATATTAAACAAGACTCAAAGACACAAAACTATGCTAAAAACTCTAATAACTCGAAACACACTTAAAATGACTCAAAATAATGAAAACAATTTAAATAGACACTAGAAAATTAAAATGGACGGAAATTGAAATAAAAGATTAAAAACAATAAAAACTAATTAAATAATATAATATAATAATGGCGGGGGGGGGGGGGTTGGTTTGGTTTTGACGAAGTAAATTAAACTTAAATAAATTACAAATTGACAAAAACATAAAATTAAAGTGGAATGGATAGGCGACGGATTGGCTAGAGGGTTCTTCTCCACACATGACACAAATGCAACCTAAATTGATTTTCAGTTGTTCTTTCAATAAGTTGTAAATTTCAATACTCCAGATTAATTAGGTACGCTTAAATTAACCTTTAGATTTTCCTTATGTTATTGAATTGGATGAACAGCATACAACAACTCAAATTATTCCCCAAAAGTTCCCTACGTGAAAAGCACTATAGAGATACGATTAAATATCATTATGTTCTATGAAAATCATAAGTGTTGACAAGGCATTTATAACTATGAACAGCATGATACGTTTGCTAGGAATTTACTTAACGCGATTGTGGATAACAACCTTCACTACTAATGAATATAAGTTCATAACGATTAGGTGAAATTCACTTATATTCTAGCATCAAATTCATGCATGTAAATTAAGTATGCATTCTTAATCAACATACACAAATAAGTTATCAATCAAGCAGTTAAGCAAATTAAATCACAACTCAGAAATCACAACTGAAGTTACCAATTTAAATTACAAATATAATCATGGCTTTGAATTATCCTCTAGCCAAACAAATTTAACTACACATTATTTATAACTTAAAACATAAATAAAAACAGAGTTTGGAGGATTAAACCGAAACGGGGATTAAGGGTTTTTGTGAACTGTGCAATTGCTGTGCACTGTTCTTCTCCTTGCTGCCTTCACGCAGAAACTGCATGGCTGCACTCGGTGGTTCTCTCCTTTAGCGTGCTGCTTGCGCAGCTCCTTCCAAAGCTCCCCGTTTTGCTCGCTGCCCAGGGCAGCTGCCTTCCGTGCGCTGCTTTTCCTTTAGCTGCCAAAGGCAGCAGCTAGTCTCAGTTGCCTTCAAGCTTCTCTCTGGATTGGCCCCCCTTCCCGTAGCTCTCTGACCTCTGCTCCCCCTTTTGACGCCTGCCTTCTCGTTTATGTTCCTACGCCTTCAATTCCCCCTCCAATTAGTTGGCTGCCTGTACCGCGTCCCTCTCCCGAGGCTCTCAGCGGCTAAATGGCAGCTTCAAGCTCGCTGCACTCCCTCGCAAGCTTCTGTTTCTTCAATTATTCTGTTTTCCCCAAGCTGCCAGAGGCAGCGTCCTCTTTCCTCTGTGACTTCTTCCTGCCCAAGGGAGTTTTCTGTTTTTATTCAATCCCTCTGGCTTCACACGCTGCAAGGCAGCTTCCTCCTTTATTCTCTTTTTTTTTTATATTTTTCCTTTGGTCCACTGCCTTGTGCTTTCGGTATTCTTTTTATTTTCTGTTTGTTGCATTCCCAATTGGCAGCTATGCACCGCTGCTTCCCTCATGGATTTCATCATTATTTTCTGCTATTATTCCTCCCTTTTGACCGACTCCCTCACCTTCTTTTCTTTCTTTTCAGCCTTCGTGCTTCCAGCTAGTAATCACACACACACAACATATTTATAAATATAAATATATAAATATATATATATAAATAAATAAATATATATATATATATATATATAAATATATATATATATATATATTATTTTTCAAATGATAAGTATAATTCAACAGACAAGATAGTTTAGACGAATTTATTACTTAACACTTCACTTATTCTATTTTTATTTTCTTAGCTAGATAAATTCTAAAAACACAAAATCAACGTAAATAGCTCAAAATATAACGAACTAACTAAGAAAAGACGAGTGAATTTGATATAAAAATATATATAAATATGATCCGATCAAATACCCCCACACTTAGCTTTTGCTAGTCCTCGAGCAAAACAAAGAAAACAGAAAAAATAATAACATGAAAAACATTAGCTTCCCCCTATTTGACCCTCAAAGAATTTCATTTGAGAACATAAATCAGCAAGAACCATAGCTAGCACCAAACAAACTAATCCAAGTTCATCTTCCTTATTCAAATATTAGCAGTAATCTTTAAATCATCCTTGAAGTGTAGTGTGTGAGATAGCCATGCTAATGCAATTTCAAGTTTTTATTTTTAAAATCATCATATGCAAACCAGTAACCTTTTCACGGGATATGCACTCAATCACACATGTGTTTAGTTTTAATGTGTTTCGCTCAAAGAAACAAATGTGAAAGATCTACCATAAGCTTGCATAAAAATCACTTCTCCACAATCATAATTGCAAAACTTAAATTAAGAGGACTTTTATTGGATGCAATGAGGCTTAGGGATAGGGCTATTGAAACGAAAGAATAGGAAAACACAAGTTCCAAGCTATATTGCAAGCGATTCTTTTGTTGAGATTTATAAGAACTCAAGCTCTCCAACGATTCTTCTAACACCTCCAACCACACCCATAAACTGAAACTTTAGAAACTTTTTTATTTCTTCGTATACAATCTTTTTTTTTTCTTTTCTTTTCTTCCCTTTTCTCATTTTTTTTTTAAATACAAACATGAAATACCCCCACACTTATTCTTTTGCCAAACCTTCCAAGTACTTCACAAACATTTCTCAAAAGATAGTCTCAAATTGCTCGCTTGGAAATGGTAAGGAAACATGTTTGAGGTATAAGGGTAGACATATCTGGTGATAAGAAATAAAAGGCTCAACATAAAGGCTCAAATAGGCAATCTAATGATATTTTTTTTTCTTTGGGAAATAAGGTTATTTGGGCCATGGTGGTGAACCTAATGCCTCTATCATTTTCAAGTTCATGCAATCAATGACAAATATTTCAAAAGATCGTTACGCAAGTTCTAGAGATGCATCTCACATAAGTTCATCACACATAAAAGAATGGGAGTGTATGAAAAATGCACACACTTTCAATAGGCTCAAAACCTCACATAGGATGTATACGGTCACTAAATTCACATATGAAGCTTTAAATCATGCTTTAGTTTCACATCAACAAGGTTATGTGCATTTGGTTTTTCAAAGATGATCAAACATGTACAATACTAACAAGAGAACAAGGAATTTCATAAAACACATGTTAACTAAGTTCTTGATAATTATGGTTCAAATTTCATCCAGTTATATCATTGGGTCGGGAAACTAATAAAAATCTAATTTAAAACCATAAGGAAAACAAGACAATATTTTTGAATTTTTTTAAATTTTTCGAAAAAAAATTAAATAAAACAAAACTAATTAAGAAAACAAAAAGCAATAACATGGAAACAAATGAACCAGTTCAAAGTCGAAGGTACAAAAATTTTCAATTTGGTCATTTTTTATCATTTTTTTATACTCTTGATACCCCCACACTTAAACTAGACATTGTCCCCAATGTCAAAAAACATTAATAATGCAAATAAATATAAAAATAAAAATAAAAATAAAATTACTAAATGAAAAGAAACAAAATAAAGCAAAGGACTGAAAACTTCCCTAATTTGTAGAAAACCAAGCGATGACACCCAAGCGTAAAATTTGCAATCAACTTCAAGGGACAAAATAACCAAACGTTCCTGCAAAGAAAAGAAATAAATCAGTTAAGCACGCAAGAAAATATAGAAAATTCAAACGAAAAATTGAAAATGAAAATAAACGACAACGAAAAGAACTAATAGGCGATCATTGGTCATGATTGTTGATTTTCCACAGCTTTCATCTTGAACTGGATGGGCCTTCTTCTTGCAAGTGCTCCTCAGCTTAGTTGAGGATGGGTCAGCACGTTGTCTCCACATGCTTCAAGTAGTCCGGTCTCCACGCAGGTGTGGCATCTTCTTGAACTCTTGGATCAACCCAGACTCATCTGCTCTTCGAAGCAACTCAGACTCCTCCTGCTTCGTCTGTGAGGTACTTTTGTTTTTAAAGAAGTACCTCAACACAGGTTTATTTTTGAAGTGGGTTGGGAGGGGTTTGAGATGAGTACTCGAGAGCAAGACTAGGTAAGCAATCAGGATCTCACTTTCTCCATGTTCTTCAGATGAAAGTGAGGAGAAAGCGTGATATGAGATACTTTTGCTTTTAACCTTTTTGATATGAAATACTTTTGCTCTGGAAGGTTTGTTTTCTGGGGTGATCCAAGGGATGAAGAACACTGAATAACTCGAAAGCTTTCTTTGGGAAGACATTATCGGAGATGAAGAGAGGTTGAGAGGTTGAAAGGGTGTGAAGGTGTGCCTTTGATGTGGAAAGCGAAGGTCGAGACTTATAGAAATTTTTCTTCCTCAACCGGAACTATTCCCGCACTATTTGTCGGCAGCCGGTGGATGAATGAACAGTGCCAGTTACGCGCTTTCTGACAAAGCGTCCGTAATTTTCGCAAGGCTGACGGTGCAAGTGACGAGTGACGACAAACCGGAATGATGATCTTTTGAAAACCGGGGTTCAAATCCGGGTTCGGCTCGTGGTTTTCGCAACGCTCCAAGCTGCACGTGAAAGCGACGACAAAACTGGAAAAGCTGAAGCCACGTGATTGCTGAGTCAAGCCCAGCTTTTGAGAAAGGAAACGACTCTTTTGAGACAGGACTCCGGCCTTTGAGAAAGGAGCGTCCAGCTTTTCCGATTTGCGTGAGGACGCGTCTTCAACCTCCGAGGAGCGCTCTTTGATCTTTGAGGAGCGGGTGCTCTTCATTTTCTTCTTTTTATAGAGGCATGAATTTTGTTTCACCTCACACTTGAACTCCTTTCCCCAAACACTCATTTCTGTAAACACACATAATCTTTCCGAACTCTTCCTGCACTTTTAATCTTTCCGACTCTTCCTCCTCAACACCTTCTAAAAAAAATGTCTTGCCTTTCCGACTGTCGCCTTAACTTGAATGTCGGGGAAGACGATGACTCGTCTTCTCCAAACAATATTTGGAATCCGTCCTTCATATCCCCCAATGGTCATCTTACAGTCGGGGACACAATGATGAGGAATGAAATCACCGCTACGGTGATTGCCAGAAATCTGCTCACTCCAAGGGAGAATAGGATGCTATCCAGGCGGTCGGACGAGCTGGCCGTTCAGGAATCTCTGGCCCTTAG
Organism: Crataegus laevigata; assembly: GCA_963580275.1. Taxonomy (NCBI): domain Eukaryota; kingdom Viridiplantae; phylum Streptophyta; class Magnoliopsida; order Rosales; family Rosaceae; genus Crataegus; species Crataegus laevigata. The sequence continues at coordinate 33,582,929 of OY756948.1, read as the reverse complement.
CGTCCAAAGTGCAGGCTCAGTTTCAAACATGGGCCAGCGCCTGCTTGCAAGATCTCGTCAGGTGGAGTCGCTGATGGTGGAGGTGGCCAGTCTTCGGTAGGAGGTCAGAGGACTCAGGCACGAGAACAAGGAGTTGCACATGCTTGCAACTAGTTACTCGACCAGCATGAAGAGGAAGCTGGACCAGCTGCAGGAGTCGGACGGTCGGATTCAGAGCGATCATGAATGGTTCATGGCGCTACTCCCGAGGTTTATGTTGCCTTCGTCCTCTGGAGTGGCACCAAGTGTTCCGGCTCCGGAGATTCCAACTCTGGCTCTTCGTCTTCCCGGAGCTCCGTCGACCTCTGAGGCGCCACCTAACCAATGACCAATGATTTCTATCAGTTTTTCGCATTATTGTAAATTTTTTTTTCTCGCTTTTATGTTAATTTAAATAAATAAATATATATATATATTACTATTTATATATATTACTAATATTATAATAATTATTATTATTATATTATATATATATATTTTTTTTTTCAGGTTTATTTTAAGCAAATTAAAATATGTAATGTAAAATATGTAAATTAATGCAAAAAGACTTTGTTTATCCGCACTAAAAGTAAACATTGCCCTTAATTTATTTAAACACAAACTAAACAAAAATCAACCAAATAAAACAACTAACTAAACAAATCAAAAATTGTAAAGTAAAGGAAAAGAAGGGTGTAAGAATGCAAATCTGGTTGCTTGGGTTGCCTCCCAAGAAGCGCTTGCTTTAACGTCTTTAGCCGGACGATTCTTTCCTTAACCTCCCCTCGGCTCCAAAGCATGAAATTTATCTTTCAATGGGAGGTGATACTTGAAATGATTCGGCAGTGGTTTGAATTCTCTGATGGGTGCCTGAATCATCAAAATTAGAGACATTTTAGTATAAAATAAAATAAAAATAAAAATTGGAGAAGATTGCTTACTGTCTTTCTCAGACACAAACTCAATTACAAAAATTACGCCTTTGGATATTTCAGGGATTTTGAACTGGGCCAGGTTTACTATGATGGTTGTGGCCTGTCCCGTGTCACCAATCTCCATTTCTTGGGCCTTGATTGTCTGCACAGTCTCTTGCATGTATTCTTGATAGTCTCCAGCCACTTCGATATCTTCAACCATTTTTCTTGGTGCACAAGGTTCTGGAACAGCTTCATCCTCCATATCACCTTCCGAAGTGATGGCTTCATTAACTTCACAATCTTCCTTTGAATTTTCAATAGGTGATTTGGAGAGTTCACGTTGCTCTTGAATCTGTGCCTTGATTTCCACAATCTGCCCCATTTGATTATTCAATTCTCCTATCTCCTTGGTTTGATTTTCTACTTCCTGGTTCAAAGAGATGAGTAATTGAATAATATTATCATTATCCACAGATGTACCTGAATTGAATTGGGCTGATTGTTGTGGTGGTTGTGACGGTTCATATGGCCACTGATAGAACTCTTCCGATGGCGGCAATTGTTCCTCTTGTTGTGAACCCTGCGTCAAAGAGATTAGTTCTTCAAGAATTTCATTATAATTCACAGGCATACTTGAATTCGATTGTAATTGTTGTGGGGGATACTGTGGTGGCTGCGTAGGTCTTGAATAGAACTCGTTTTGCTGCCAATATCCACTTTGTTGAACTTGTTGAGGTTCTCTCACATCTGATCTGAATAACCTATCCAATCCGAATTGCAAGCGTTGGAAAACATGTTGCCCCTTGATTGACTGTGGCCTTGATATCCCCATTCATCTTCATATGCAGAAAATTGAGGAGACTGATGAGTCTGATATCCTTGCCCATAGGGCACATCAAGTGTAGGGACACTTGGCATTGTAGTCCGTTCGGCATACTGCGACAATTGAGAAGTAAGATTTGCCAATTGAGCTTGAATACTAGCATTGTAGTCCGTTCTCCCTTTTCGTATCCTCTATCTGTACAATTCCCTTTCTCTTCCCATGAGAAACTAACCTGCTAATATTTCTTCCTTAATTTCGTCTCCTCCCTTTTCGATCCATCTCTTTCACCCTCTTTTTCTATCACACACACACACACACACACACACACTCTCTCTCTCTCTCTCTCTCTCTCTCTCTCTCTCTCTCTCGGTTTCATCTCTAATGTTTAAAAGCCAGAAGTGAATTTTGGTATCTTAAGACTTCACCAAAAATAATTGGACGTAAAAACCCTTCAAACAAAAAAAAACAAAAACTGACAGGTAAGCAGTTGGGAGGTGTAGAAGCCTTCGGTGACACACCCCGACCCGAAAGTGGGGCGTGCTGGCCGTCACGTGAGTGTGACGTAGCCATGTGCGCTGTGTGGAAGCGGGAATCGATAACTAAGAACGAACTAATTAAAACCAAAACCACTAGCAACCAAGGTAAGATAGTGTACTAGAGGCATAATAAGGTACTTATACATAATCAGAGCGTTCTAAGTTATCGATTCCCGCTTCCGCACAGCGCACATGGCTACGTCACACTCACGTGACGGCCAGCACGCCCCACTTTCGGGTCGGGGTGTGTCAGTTTGGTATCAGAGCTCTAGGTTGCAGTCTTGCATATTTTGTGAAATTTTTAATGACTTGATGTCTTTTGTCAGAACTATGCCGCCTCGCCGTGAGCCACGTCGTTCTTCTGAGCCTATGTTCCCCGATATTGCCCAGCTGGGGGAAGCTATAGCCCATGCCTTTCAGAATATTATCCGTCCTCCTCTTCCCCCTCCTCAGCGGACCCCTTTGGAGTGAGTGCATAATTTAAAGATAAACCCATTAGTTGGGGGTGAGGGGCCCGAGGGTTCTGAGAAATGGTTCATGCATATCGAGAAGACTTTCGAAATTTTGACGAGTCAGGGGAGTTTATAACCGAATAAGTGGGTGGAGACGACAAAATGGTTTTTGACCAAGGAACCAACTTCGTGGTAGACTGAGTTAGCTAAGCATATGCTTGAGGAGCAGGCAAACGATTGGGAGGTCTTTAAGGAATTATTCTACCGAAAGTTTATTCCTCCAGCCTACATCGATGGAAAGAAACAAGAGTTCACCAGACTCAAACAGAAGAAGATGGGTGCTAATGAATACTACCGTACCTTCACTAATCTTTCACGCTATCACCCAGATGTTGCTCCCAATCAGGCGGAGAAGTTGCGTCGATTCAAGTTGGGTACCAGGAAGAAATGGCGCACTATTACGACGACGATTCAATGCTCTACTTACCATGAGTTTTACGAGGTGTTGTTTCAGATCGAGGACTCGGAGAACTTGCCGAGTGATAGTGATGATGAGCAGGACACCAATCAGGGTAAGAATAATAAGGGCAAAGACCCATACTCACAGGGGCCTCGGCAGACTCAGAACTTTAAACGTAGTGGGGCCAGTTCGAGTTCATCCAGTGGAGGTTACAGCGCCACCGGGTAGAGGGGCGGTGGTAGATTCTTCAGCGGCGGCAGATCTCAGAGGCAGGGGAACTCTGGTCGTAACAGTGCTCCGGTTTGCCGTAGGTGCAATAACCGGCATTATGGCGAGTGTCGTCGAGGCCAAGAACTGCCCTAGAGCCAGCAGAGGCCACAGCAGCCTCCCATGCCACCACCAGCGCCAGTACAGCAGTTTTCTGGGCCGAGCGGTTACGCTCAGACCAGTCGTGGTAGAGCATTCCATTATTCTGGAGAGCCTGTTCCGTATACTTCAGAGCAGTATCAGTATCCGATGGACCCCTATCAGCAGAGCGGCTATGGCCAGTACTCAGGAGGATATATGCCTCCTCAGCAGCCGTATTCTGGAGGGTACGCACCTCCGCATCAGTTTGCAGCCGGCGGTTCTCAGTGGTACTCTGGGGAACAGCCCCAACAGTTGGATGCTGCATCTAGTGGTGTTGGATCCTCTAGATAGGCTGGACAGTCTAATCAGGGGCGAAATGCCCAGGGGCGTGGAGCGCACGCTAACCGAGGTCGTGGAGGACGTCAACAGACCCAGGGTCGTATCCACAACCTATCACTCCAGGACGCGCAGAACAACCCAGATCTGATCATGGGTACGTTGAATATTCTTGGTCATTATGGTAGAGTCTTGATTGATTGTGGTGCCACGCACTCTGTTATTTCTCATACATTTGCTCAACTGACCCAACCTCAATCTTCACCCCTGGGGTATAAGTTGGAGTTTGCTATGCCCAGAGGGGAGAAGTGTTATGTGGATTACGTATATCCAGAATGTCCCGTGATAGTGGAGAATGTGATTATGCCTGCTAACCTCACTCCGCTAGATATCGTTGACTTTGATGTCATTCTTGGCACTGATTGGTTGCACTACAATCGTGCCAAGATTGATTGTTACAGGAAATCAGTGACCTTTCATCGTCCTGGATTACCGGAGATAAGTTTCGTTGGAGAGCGCAGCGGAGTTAGACATGGCGTTATTTCGGCGGTAAGAGCCAAGAAGTTGCTGACGAAAGAGTGCCAGGGATACTTAGCTCACGTAGTACTTCATGACGATGTTCCTGCTAGCTTGGAGGATGTTCGAGTGGTTAGGCACTTCGCCGACGTATTCCTTGATGATTTACCTGGTTTACCGCCAGATCGTGACGTGGAGTTTACCATTGACTTGTTGCCAGGTACTAATCCTATCTCGTTGACTCCTTATCGAATGGCACCTGCCGAGTTACGAGAATTGAAGATTCAGTTGCAGGAATTACTTGAGAAGGGGTTTATTCAGCCCAGTACTACGCCTTGGGGAGCCCCAGTTCCATTTGTTCAGAAGAAATATGGTACCTTGAGATTATGTATCGATTACAGGCAGTTGAATCGGGCGACGATTAAAAACCGTTATCCGTTGCCGCGTATCGATGATCTTTTCGATCAACTTCGAGGTGCCTGTGTGTTTTCGAAAATCGACTTGAGGTCAGGCTACTATCAGTTAAAAATCGGGATTGACGATGTTCCTAAAACTGCCTTTAGGACTCGTTATGGGCACTACGAGTTTCTGGTTATGCCATTTAGTTTGACTAATGCACCAGCTGCTTTCATGGGATTGATGAACAAGGTGTTCCAGCTGTATCTGGATAGGTTCGTTATTGTCTTCATCGACGACATCTTGGTGTATTCTAAGTTAAGGGCTGACCATGCTCGACATCTTTCGTTGGTGTTGAAGAAATTGAGAGAGCATCGATTGTATGCTAAGTTCAGCAAGTGCCAGTTTTGGTTGGACGAAGTAGCATTTCTGGGTCATGTTGTTTCAGCTCAGGGTATTCAGGTTGACCCTCAGAAGATCACGGCTGTAGAGAATTGGGAATAACCACGAACCGTCACCGAGGTTCGGAGTTTCCTTGGTTTGGCAGGTTATTATCGGCGGTTCGTTAAAGACTTCTCGATTATGGCGCTACCGTTGATGAAGTTGACCAGGAAGGACGTCAAATTCGAGTGGGATGATGATTGTGAGCGGAGTTTCTAGCTATTGAAGTATTGTCTCACTCACGCTCCTGTTTTGACGCTTCCTGACGATGATGGTAATTTCGAGGTCTACAGTGATGCTTCGTTGAATGGCTTGGGTTGCGTTTTGATGCAGCATGGTAGGGTGATTGCTTACGCTTCACGCCAGTTAAAACCGCATCAGAAGAATTACCCTACACACGACTTGGAGTTGGCTGCCATTATCTTTGCTTTGAAGATTTGGAGACATTACCTCTATGGTGAGAAATGCAGGATCTTCTCAGACCATAAGAGTCTCCAGTACATTTTTACCCAGAAGGAGTTGAATCTTCGCCAGCGTCGATGGATTGAGTTACTGAGCGACTACGATTGCACGATTGAATATCACCCTGGTCGTGCAAACGTAGTAGCTGACGCTCTTAGTAGGAAGTCCCAGGGCAGAATTAACGCTTTTCATGCGAGCTGAGTTCCTCTTCTTACCGAGTTGAGATCGACTGGAGCGCAGTTGGAAATTGAGAATTCGACGGTGGATGTTCGAGATGAAGCCTTACTTGCTAGTTTCCAAGTTAGGCCAATCCTAATCGACAGGATACTTGAGATTCAGACTCATGACACCGAGGTTCAGGAACTTATTCAGCTGAGGAATGATGGTAAGAAGAAAGACCTGCGAATAAGAGAATCAGACGGTATGCTTATGCAGGGAAACAGAATGTACATGCCGAATAATGCTGAGTTAAAGAAGGATATCCTAGATGAGGCGCATATTTCAGCTTATGCGATGCACCCGGGAGGCACGAAGATGTACCATACCATTCGACCGTTCTACTATTGGTCGGGTATGAAAAGAGAAATCGCTGAGTATGTAGGCAGATGTATCATATGTCAGCAAGTCAAAGCCGAGAGGAAGAAGCCGTTTGGGTTGATGCAACCCCTACCCATTACGCAGTGGAAATGGGATGATATCACTATAGATTTCGTGTACAAGCTTCCTCGTACTCAGAATGGATATGATGGAATTTGGGTGATTGCCGACCGACTCACGAAGTCAGCGCATTTTATTTCGGTCAGGGAAAAGTTTTCGTTGAATCGGTTGGCCGAGCTGTTTATATCGAAGATCGTGAAGTATCATGGCGTTCCAGCGAGCATTGTCTCTGATCGCGATCCTCGATTCACCTCTAAGTTCTGGATTGCTTTCCAGGAAGCGTTGGGTACGAGACTGTTGTACAGCACGGCTTATCATCCTCAGACGGACGATCAATCTGAGAGAACTATTCAGACTTTGGAGGATATGCTGAGATCCTCAGTTTTGCAGTTTGGCGACTCATGGCATCAGCGTTTGGATTTGATGGAGTTCGCTTGTAATAATAGTTTTCATTCTAGTATCGGGATGGCACCGTTCGAGGCACTTTATGGGAAACCATGTCGTACACCCTTGTGTTGGTCAAAGGTTGGCGAAAGAGTTTTAGTGGGCCCTGAGATAGTAGAGGAGACTACTCAAAATGTTCAGGTTATGAAGGCTAATCTGAAAACCGCCCAAGATCGCCAGAAGAGTTTAGCGGACAGGCATGCTACTGACCGAGTGTATAACGTTGACGATTGGGTGTTTCTCAAGTTATCGCCTTGGAAGGGTGTGGTTCGATTTGGGAAGAAGGGTAAGCTGAGTCCTAGGTAGATTGGACCTTATCGGATCACCGAGCGAGTCGGTGTTGTAGCTTACAGGCTTGAGTTGCCGTCGGAGTTATCTAGAGTTCATAATGTATTTCATGTTTCGATGCTTCGACATTACGTTTCAGACCCATCGCATGTGATTCCTCTGCAACCTTTAGAGATTAACTCTGATTTGACCTACAATGAGGAGCCAGTCACGATTCTTGATTGGAAAGATAAGGTGCTCCAAAACAAGACGGTTCGGTTGGTGAAAGTTTTGTGGAGGAATCATTCAGCGGAGGAAGCTACTTGGGAGGCCGAGGATCGGATGAGAGAGATGTAACCGAGGTTATTTTATGAGTATTAGTATGTATATGCATTGTATGAAATTTCGGGACGAAATTTTTATAAGGTGGGTAGATTGTAACAACCCGTCCCGACATATTTAAATATTGATTATGAAATGACGGAACTACCCCTTCGGGGTTATGTACGTGTGATTATGTGTGTGTGAATTGGGCCAATAATTACATGCCCTCAATTATTGGAATTTAGATCACTCACACAACTCCTCTCTCTCCCGTCACTTCCCTCTCTCCTCTCTCAGACCTCACTTTCTCTCTCCTCTCTCACGATCTCACTCTCTCTCCCTCCCTCGCAAAAACGTACGGACAAGGCCAAGGGTGGCCAAAACCTCACAGATCGAATCATCCAACACCACCATTCGACTCCTGAGGCTCCTACGAGTGCATTGACACCCATTTCAGGTGAGATTTCGTTCGTTTTCACGTCGAAACCACGAGGCCCAATTTTGGTATTGTTCACAAACTTTTTGTACGTTGTGTTTTAGGCAAAACTAAGCTCACTACGAGTCTTAGAAGGTCCCAAGGAGGCTCGGGGATGTTCGTTTGCTAGGCGTTGACATCGGGATCGTCGAGAACGAAGGTGGCCGGTTTTGGAGAATTTCTCGACGAGATTCTCGTTGGTTTTCGAAGTTTTTGAAGGTATAGACTTGTTCTACACTTAATTTAGAGTACGTAGGAAGAAAAATGGGACAAAATGGTGCAAAAATGGCCGAGAAATACAAAGTTGCAGGTTCCTGGCGACCGGTGGCCGGCGCCGGCGAGAGCTCCGGCGAGCTCGAGGTAGAAGGCGCGTGGGGGGCGCGTAGACCCATGCCACGTCAGGCGCGTGGGGGCGCGTGCCACATCAAAAAATTATTTTAAAAATATAGCGACGCTCGTGGCGTCGAGTAGGTCGCGTTGGTATATTCGTATGCCAAAATTGAGCTATGTATGAAAAGTTAATTCCGTAGTTACGTGTATGTGCTTAAATAATGTATTTATAGTGATTTCTCATATAGGTGAGACATATACCGAGGACGAGCGTAGCCAGGCTCGACGCGGGGGCTACGACTCAGCGACTTATCAGTGAGTAGGCAGCTATTTACCGTATTTACCTATATGTTATTATTATTTTCCCAGAAAACGATAAATGAACGTTTATGTGATTTTGATGCCATGCAAAGTATTCATATATTATATTAATGCATTAATGATTGCATATTCATATGTCGGTGCTGCGGACGCACAGGTAAGTGTCAGGTAAGATTTACATGCTGGTTATGATGAGAACGATGTGATATGATGTGATTAGAGCTCATATACCTGCACATTGATATTAGTGCTCACGCCCAGAGATAGGGGCACAGTCTTTCACGTGTCGTTCACCTCTCGCACCGCATGCTTGCCTTGGATCCAAGTTAGGTGCACAGTCCTGTCGTTTAGACCACCTTTGAGTGGATTCGACTCGTAGGTGACCCGCGAATCATTCGCACAGTCTTCACGTGATTTTAGCACTAGAGCATATTTACTTGATATACATGATGATGAGTAGACCACCAGATGTGGTAGTGATGATTGTGCAGTATTGATATATATGATGTTATGAGCTATATGAGATATTAGACGGCCGAGGGCCAAGATGATTACCTGGCATTTGATCACATCAACAGTTTATGATTGAGTTAATGTTTTGGATACTTTGGCATGTCATACATATACTTTTCAGCATGATTTTGAGAACCTATACGTATATATGAGTATATATTTTGATTCTGGGAAATTATACAGGTTTTACGGTGAGGGGCTATATGTTTTATAAAGATTGGTTTTAAGAAGGAATTGTTTTGCTGACCCACTCAGTTTTGTTTTTCGCCCCTCCAGGTACTAGGTAGCTAGAGGTTCTTTTGGTGGACGCGAGGGCTTATCAGTAGTTCTGACACATTCATTTATGTATGACACCGGTCGTGTTATCTAAACTTATTTCACGCTTGACTGCATTCAAACTTAGAACGCTCTGATTATGTATAAGTACCTTATTATGCCTCTAGTACACTATCTTACCTTGGTTGCTAGTGGTTTTGGTTTTAATTAGTTCGTTCTTAGTTATCGATTCCCGCTTCCGCATAGCGCACATGGCTACGTCACACTCGCGTGACGGCCAGCACGCCCCGCTTTCGGGTCGGGGTGTGTCATTCGGCATTGGAAGGTACAATTTAATCTTTTCCCAAAACTCATTCCTTATTTTTCCTTCAATGGGTCTTCAATTAATTGTATTATTTTTTGGAAAAGTCTTTCTGATTTTTTAAATTCCATTATCAACAATTAATTTATGTATTATATTGATTGTGTTGTGTTTGTTTTCTCTTATAACCTATTTATTTTCTTTATAATTAAATAGTCGCAGATGAAAGTTTTGAAGCATCTACGTCCGATCATTATCTCCAAAAGAGAAGGTGAGTGGTTATTATGTTGCATATCAATCTCTCCAATCACAATGGTGTGACAGAAGTATAGCTATTTTGCTATTACATTGGACTTGGATTTATTTTTTTGGTATACACATTGGACTTGGATTTTTATACAAGGTTTCAAGAGGTTTTCCTTATGCAGAGTAAGGTGATTATCGTCGCGTGATTTAAGTTGTCATCTCCAAAATTTTAAATATTATGAATTGAGTCAAGAAGATTAGGATTCTTTAGGCTTCCTATGGGAACAATTTCCGTTAGAAGAGAAGATTCCATGGGAACAATTATTTATTTCTATTTTCAGGGTACTTCATCTCATTTTTTTTAAGAACAAAAAAAAGAAAAAGAAAAAAGGAAGTGTGGGGAGAAATGATAAGAAGATATTGGATCATCAATTTGGAAGAGATGATGGAAGCAGGAGTTCATTTTGGTCATGGTAGTCAGAAATGGAATCCTAGAATGGCACCTTATATCCTTGCAAAGCTTAAAGGCATTCATATTATAAATCTTACTAGAATTGCTCGGTTTTTATTAGAAGCTTGTGATTTAATTTTTGGTGCAGCAAGTAAGGGAAAACAATTCTTTATTATTGGTATAAAAAATAAAGCAGTTGATTTAGTAGCACGGGCTACAATAAAGGCTTGGTGTCATTATGTTAATAAAAAATGGCTTGGTGGTATGTTAACGAATTGGTATACTACAGAAACGATGGGGAGACTCAACCATCTTTCGAAAAGGGATGTGGCTGTGTTGAAGAGACAATTATTTCATTTGCAAACATATCTCGGCGAAATTAAATGTATGACGGAGTTACCTGATATTGTAATAATTGTTGATCAGTATGAAGAATATACGGCTCTTTGAGAATGTATCACTCTGGGAATTTCAACGATTTGTTTAATCGATACAAATTGTGACCTGAATCCCGCAGATATTTCGATTCTAGTGAATGATGACGCTATAGCTTCAAGTCAATTAATTCTTAACAACTTAGTATTTGCAATTTGTGAGGGCCGTTCTTGCTATATACGAAATTCTTGATTAAAAATAAGATAAGTAAATATTTTGGGGAACTCCATAAAATAGATTTATTGTATCAGTTACTATTCTTGAATAGTACAAAAGAGATAAAAATAACTGTGGGAATATTATGTGATTAGTTGATATTCAAAATATACAATTCAAGTAGGCAAGTCAAAAAACAATGGTTGAATCAAAATAATTCCTTTAAAAATTCTATTTCTTTTAAAGGGTGATATGAATGTTCAATTATGTTAGATCAAAATACTAAAATGGTCGGACGATACAGCCGGTGTGGAGGTATGCCAACATTTCTATTGGCAAATATGAAGTTTCCAAGTCCATGCCCAAGTACTTATTACTTCTTGGGTCGTAATTGCTATTTTATTAGGGTCAACCATTATAGCCGTTCGTAATCCATAAACCATTCTTACTGACGGTCAGAATTTCTTTAAATATGTCCTTGAATTCATTTGGGACGTAAGCAAAACTCAGATTGGAACTATGTTTCTATTTATGTTTGTTTCGAATTGGTCAGGGGCTCTTTAAGCTTGGAAAATTATGCGGGCCTTACAATAAAGTGATTAGGTTATTACGGTAAATACATTCAACTAACACACCCCGACCTAAATCAAGGCATGCTGGCCATCACGTGAGCGCGACGTAACCATGTGCACATTGCGGAAGCAAGATTAATAAGAGGAATACGTACGAATTAAAACCAAACGACTAGCAGTCCAAGCTAAGGTAACGTGCTAGTGTGAGAATTAATAGTGTTTACATAACCAGAGCATAAATAAACTAAGTGCACTCAAGCAAGAAAGTAATAAGTTCAAATAACACCAAAGGGTGTCCTACATAGGGAGTGGTCTGTCAGAAATTCCGCTGGAAACCTCGTAGCCACCAAAGAACACTACCTAGAACCTGGAGGGGCGAAAAACAAAACGTGAATGGGCAAAAACAAAGCTTTCCAAAATCATTCATTTCTAAAAAATTATAACCCCTCTCCGTAAAACTTGTATAGTTTTCCATAAATAAAGCATATATTCATATACATATATATGTCAAAATCCTACCATGAAAATATATATGCCATGCCAAAGTATCTCTACTGGATGCCAATCGTAATTGAATGACTAAGAACAAATGTCATGTATCAAATTAGCCCTCTGCTGAATCTATAACACATACTCAATCTCAATCAATCATATATATATATATATATATATATATATATATATATATATATATATATATATATATATATATATATATATATATCCTGCACACAATCAATACCACCTCTAATGGTCTGCACAACATAACTGAATATATATAATAAATATGCTCTACTGCTATGATCATGTGAAGACTGTGCACCTAATTCAGATCCAAGGCGAGCATACGGTGCCGGAGGTGAACATCACGTGAAGGACTGTGCCTTAACTCTGGGCGGGAGCACTAATATCAAGGTACAGGTTTTTGAGCTCTCATCATATCACATCATTATCATCATAACAAATAAAAAAACTTACCTAACACTTACCTCTGTGTCCGCAACACCAATCATAAATATATGCAATAATTAATGCAGAATAAAATAGGCAGATACTTTGCATGGCGTTTCAAATCATATAATCATTCAAATACATTTTATGGGAAAAAAGTAACTATATAGGTATATACAGAAAACCAAACGCCCACTCACTGATATATAGCCAAGTCATAACCCCTGAACCTAGCCTGGCTACGCTCATCCTCCGGATAGGTCTCGCCTATATAAGAAGTAACTGAATAAACGTTATTTTAAAGCACATAAATGAAACTCGGAAATAACTTATCATACATTGCTCAATTTTGGTATTTGAATATACCAACGTGACCTACACAACATCAGGAACATCCCCATATTTTTAGAAAAAAATTTCGACCTCCCACACGCCACCAAGCGCCGGCGACGGCAAGGCCCTACGCGTCCCCACGCGCGGCCACATGACAGGCACACTGACGGCGTTAGTTAACGCCGTCAAGAATATTTCAGGCATATTCCGTCAAATCCCAATGGTAACTGTTAGTTTTAATTGGCGGCGTTGAAATATTTTGTCAGACTTGATACAATATTCCGTCGTCTTCAACCTTCAAACTCCAGCAAGTCTCCGGTCACCGGAAAACCGGAAAATCTTTAGAATACTATAACTCCGTCATTTCTTCACCAAAATGCATGAAACTTGTCCCAAATTAAAGCTTATGACAAGAGGAACAAGATCATACCAATTTCAAGCTCCCAAAACCACATAGTCTCGCCTGAGAACCTTTGAACTTTCGGCCCAACTTCAAACTTGCATATCTTGCTACTCCGACGTCCAAAATCTCTCAACTAACTTCCCCGAGCCTCGTGGGGACCTCTTTAAGCTCCCTATGAGCTTGAAATTCCCTAAAAATCACGCATTAAAATTTTCATGAATAGTGCATGGAAACGGATTAGGGTTTCCACGTGAAATCGAAGTTGTCCTTACTTGAAAATGGTACCTTTGAACTCGTATGGTCCTCATGAACACGATGGTGACCTTATAATCCTCGATCTATGAAGTTTAGGGAGGTTTTGGTTGTGTTCTGTACGAATGAGGAAGAGACAGATAGAGTGTCTGGGAAAGAGAGCACGGGAGTGAGAGAGAGAGAAGTGATGTGTGTGGTCCAAATCAGACCAACCAATCACCACAAAAGTTTTCTAACTTCTCATTGTGTCCAAGAACTTAGGAAATTGTATAATTGGACCAAAACCTTAGTTCAAATTACACACACCCCTCGCTCAAGGGCAAATTCGATAATTCACAATAACGATAATCATTTTTCGGGACGGGCTGTCACAATCTACCCACCTTATAAAAATTTCATCCCAAAATTTCATACAACAAGTACAACCACTAGTATCCATAAAACAACCGCATATACATCTCTCTCATCTTGTCCTTAGTTTCCTAAGTAACCTTTTCCACTGAGTGATTTCTCCATAAGACTTTCACCAAGCGCACTATTTTGTTCCTGAGCACCTTATCTTTCCAATCCAGTATTGTCATTAGCTCCTCGTCGTAAGTCAAATATGGATTAATCCCTAAGTGCGGAGGAATCACATGCGACGGATCTGAAACATAGTGTCGAAGCATATAAACATGAAACACATTGTGCACTCCGGACAATTCTGACGGCAACTCGAGCCTGTAAGCCACTTCACCGACTCGCTCTATGATCTGATAAGGTCCAATGTACCTAGGACTTAGCTTTCCTTTCTTCCCGAATCGAATCACACTTCTCCAAGGCGATAACTTAAGAAACACCCAGTCACCAACTTTGTACACTCGGTCAGTACCATGCCTGTCTGTAAAATTTTATAGCGATCCTGGGCCGTTTTCAGGTTAGCCTTAATAACTTGAACATTCTGAGTAGTCTCCTCCACTATCTCAGGGCCCTCTAAAACTCTTTCACTAACTTCTGACCAACATAAGGGTGTATTACAAGGTTTTCCATAAAGTGCCTCGAACGGTGTCATACCAAAGCTTGAATGAAAGCTATTATTGTAGGCGAACTCCATCAAATCCAAATGATGATGCCACGTGTCACCAAACTACAACATCGAAGATCTTAGCATATCCTGCAACTCTGAATCATCCTCTCAGATTGCCCATCTGTCTAAGGATGATGTGCCGTACTATAACGTAATTTCACACCAAGAGCTTCCTGGAATGCTATCCAGAACTTGGAAGTGAATCTAGGATCACGATCTGAGATAATACTGACTGGAACTCCATGGTACTTTACAATCTTTGATATGAACAACTCAGCTAATTGGTTTAGAGAAAACTTCTCCCTCACAGGAATAAAATGCGCTGACTTAGTGAGCCGATCAACAATCACCAAGATTCCATCATAACCATTCTGTGTATGAGGAAGCTTGTACACAAAATCCATAGTAATGTCTTCCCATTTCCACTGTAGGATGGGAAGTGGCTGCATCAATCCAAATGGCTTCTTCCTTTCAGCTTTAACTTGCTGACATGTGATACACCTACTTACATATTTAGCAATTTCCCTTTTTATACCCGGCCAATAATAAAATGGTTGAATGGTATGATACATCTTTGTGCCTCCGGGATGCATCGCATAGGCTGAAATATGTGCTTCATCCAAGATAGCCTTCTTCAACTCTGCATTGTCTGGTACGTACATCCTGTTTTCCTGCATGAGCATGCCATCTGATTCTCTGATCTGAAGGTCTTTCTTTTTCCCTTCGTTTCTTAATCGAATAAGTTCCTCATTTTCTTCATTATTACTTCGGGCCTCGAGTATTCTGTCAATTAGGATTGGCCTAACTTGGAAACTGGCAAGCAAGGCTTCCTCTCGATTTTCTACCACGAGATTCTCTACCTCTAACTGCACTCTAGTTGAACTCAACTCTACAAGAAGAGGAACATGGCTCGCATGAAAAACATTAACTTTGCCCTGAGATTTCCTGCTAAGAGCGTTAGCCACCATATTTGCACTCTATCGTGCAGTCATAGTTGCTTAACAACTCAATCCACCATCGCTGACGAAGATTCAAATCCTTCTGAGTGAACAAGTACTGGAGACTCTTATGATTTGAGAAGTTCATACATTTCTCACCATAAAGACAGTGTCTCCAAATCTTTAAAACGAAAATAATGGCCTCCAATTCCAAGTCATGAGTAGGAGAATTCATCTCATGAGGCTTTAACTAATGTGAAATGTAAGCAATTACCCTACCATGCTGCATCAAAACACATCCCAGGCCATTCAAGGAAGCATTGTTATAAATCTCGAAGTTACCATCATCATCAAGAAGAGCTAAGACAGGAGCACGAGTGAGACAAAACTTCAACTGCTGGAAACTCCGCTCACAATTATCATCCCACTCAAACTTAACATCCTTCCTAGTCAACCTCGTCAGTGGTAAAGCCATGACTGAAAAGTCTTTAACAAACTGTCCATAGTAACTTGCTAAGCCAAGGAAACTTCCGTCAAATAAGACTGGGCTCCCCAGGGTGAAGTACTAGGCTGAATGAAACCTATATCAAGTAACTCGTGTAACTGGATCTTCAATTCTCTCAACTCAGCAGGAGCCATCAGGGAAGACGTCAGAAAAATGTCTGACCACCCGAACATTCTCCAAGCTAACAGGAGTATCATCATTTAGTACCACGTGAGCCAAGTACCCTTGACAACCTTTATTCAATAACTTTTTGGCTCTCACAGCCGAAATGACCCAATGTCTCACCCCACTACGTTCTCCAACAAAAGTAACTTCAGGTAATCCAGGATGATGGAAAGTCACTGTTTTCCTGTAACAGTCAATATTAGCACGATTGTAATGTAACCAATCTGTGCCTAAAATAGCATCAAAATTAACAATGTCTAACGGAGTGAGGTTAGCTGGCATAACCACATTCTCCACTACTACGGGACATCCTGGATATATCTAATATACATAACACTTCTCCCCTCTAGGCATAGCAAACTCCAACTTCTACCCAAGGGGTGAAGGTTAAGGTTGAGTCAACTGAGCAAACGTATGAGAAATTACAGAATGTGTAGCACCACAGTCAATCAACACTTTAGTATAATGACCAAGAATATTTAACGTAGCCATGATTAAGTCTGGGTTGTTCTGAGCATCTTGAAGCGAAAGGTTATGGATACATCCCTGAGCTTGCTGCCTTCCTCCTTGACCTCTGCTAGTATGAACTCATCGACCCTGAGAATTACGTCCTTGGCCTGAGTGGTTGGGCTGCCTTGACGACCCAACACCACTGGTAGTAGCATCAACTTGCTGAGGCTATCTACCAGAATACCAATGTGATGCACCAGCTAAATACTGCTCCTAAGGTATATATCCTCCTGAATACTGCTGCAGAGGCATATATCCTCTTGAATACTGCCCATAACCACCTTGCTGATAGGGATCCTAGAGGTACTGATACTGCTCTGAAGAATAAGGAACTGGATCCCCCTGATAGTGGTAAGCTCCACCACGACCCATCTAAGTGTAACCACTCAGTTCTAAAAACTGCTGAGTAGGAGCTGGCGGTGGTGAGGAAGGCTGTTAGGGCCTCTGGTGGCCCTACGGACAATATTTAGCCAGATGTCGCACCTAACCATAGGTATAACACCCACTGCTACCCCTTCGGCATTCCCTAAAATGTCGATTTTTGCATCTATGGCACAAGGGAGCACTACCCCTACCAGAATTGCCCTGCCTTTGGGAGTTGAAACCTCCTGAAAACCTACCTCCTCCTCTTTGTCCTGTAAAACTGAAGCCTCCATTGGAAAAACTAAAGCTAGCCCCACTTCGTTTAAAGCTCTGGGTCTGGCGAGGTCCCTGTGAGAATTGACCTTTACCTTTATTATCCTTCCTCTGATTCCCTTCTTTTTCTTCTTCCTCATCACTCTCACTGGGTATGTTCTCTGAGTCCTCAATCTATAATAAGACCTCATAAAACTCGTGGTAAGTGGCATAAGGAATCACGGTTGCTATAGTATGCCATTTCTTCTTAGTACCCAATTTGAAGCGACGAAGCATCTCAACCAGATTAGCAGCAACTTCTAAATGATAACGAGATAGATTAGTGAATTTCCTGTAATACTCATTAGCTAACATTTTCTTCTGCTTCAAACTATCAATATACACAGGAGGAAAAAATCTTTTATAAAACAACCATTTGAATACCTCTCAATCCTTAGCTTTCTTCTCGGGTAACTCATCAGTCTGCTGCCCCACCATGATGCCGGTTCTTTACCCAAAAACCAAAAGGTCATCTCGATCCACCTATCTAGAGATAGACTTCCCTGACTCTAGATCAGCCTAAAAGTCTTCTCAATATGCATCAACCATTTCTCGGAACCTTTGGGCCCTTCATTTCCCACAAAAGTGTTTATTGTCAAATTATGAACAGACTCTAGAGGGGTCCTATGGGAAGGACGAAGTGTCAACTGTATAGCATTCGCTATAGCTTCCCCTAACTGAGCTATCTCAGGGAAATTAGGCTCATTGGAATGACATGGCTCTCTACGAGGCGGCACAGTTCTGACAGAAGACATTAAATCATTAGAAATTTCACGAGATAAGCAGAACTGTAACCTAATGCTTTGATACCAAACTGACACACCCTGACCTAAATCAATGCATGCTGGCCGTCACGTAAGTGTGACGTAACCATGTGCACAGTGCAGAAGCAAGATTAATAAGAAGAATACGTACAAAATAAAACCAAACAACCAGCAGTCCAAGCTAAGGTACCGTGTTAGTGCGAGAATTAATAGTGTTTACATAACCAAAGCATATATAAACTAACTGCAGTCAAGCCGGAAAGTAATAAGTTCAAATAACACCAAAGGGTGTCCTACATAAGGAGTGGTCTGTCAGAACTTCCGCTGGAAACCTCCTAGGCACCAAGGAACACTACCTAGAACCTGGAGGGGCAAAAAACAAAAGCGTGAGTGAGCAAAAACAAAGCTTTTCAAAATCATTCTTTTCTCAAAAGTTATAATCCCTGTTCGTAAAACCTGTATAGTTTCCCAGAAATAAAGCATATATTCATATACATATATATCTCAAAATCCTGCCATGAAAACATATATGCCATGCCAAAGTATCTCCATTGGATGCCAATCGTAATTGAATGACTAAGAACAAATGTCAGGTATCAAATCATCCCTCAGCTGAATCTATAGCTCATACTCAATCTCAATTAAACATCATATATATATATATATATATATATATATATATATATATATATATATATCCTACACACAATCAATACCACCTCCAGTGATCTGCACAACATAACTGAATATATAATAAATATGCTCTAGTGCTATGATCATGTGAAGGCTGTACGAATAATCGCGGGTCACCTATGAGTCGAACCCACTTATAGTGGTCTATACGACGGGACTGTGCACCTAACTTGGATTCAAGGTGAGCATACAGTGCGGGAGGTGAACATCATGTGAAGGACTGTGCCTAACTCTAGGCGGGAGTACTAATATCAAGATCCAAGTTTATGAGTTCTCACCATATCACATCATTCTCATCATAACAAATAAATAAACTTACTTGACACTTACCTCTGCGTATGAGCACCAATCATAAATATATGCAACAATTAATGCATAATAAAATAGGCAGATACTTTGCATGGCATTTCAAATCATATAATCATTCAAATTCATTTTCTGGAAAAAACAGTAAGTCTATAGGTATATATGGAAAACTGAAAGCCCACTCAATGATATGTAGCCGGGTTGAAACCCCCGGGCCTTACCTGGCTACGCTCGTCCTTCGGAGAGGCCTCACCTATATGAGAAGTAACTGAATAAACGTTATTTTAAAGCACATAAACGAAACTCGGAAATAACTTCTCATACATTGCTCGATTTTGGTATTTGAATATACCATCGTGACCTACACAACCTCAGGAACATCCCCATATTTTTAGAAAAATTTTCTGACCACCCACACGCCGGCGACGGCACGGCCCTATGCGCAGCCATGTGATAGGCACACTGACGGCAATTAACGCCGTCAGGAATATTCCGGGAATATTTCACCAAATCCCAACGGTAACTGTTAGTTTTAACTGACGGCGTTGGAATATTCCGTCAGACTTGATGGAATATTTCGTTGTCTCCTACCTTCAGACTCCGGCGAGTTTCCGGTCACCGGAAAACCAAAAAAGATTTAAAATACTATAACTCAGTCATTTCTTCACCAAAATGCATGAAACTTGTCCCAAATTAATGCTTATGACAAGAGGAACAAGATCATACTAATTTCAAGCTCCCAAAACCATGTGATCTCACCTGAGAACCCTCGAACTTCCGGCCAAACTTCAAACTTGCATATCTCTCTACTCTGACATCTAAAATCTCTCAACAAACTTCCCCGAGCCTCATGGGGACCTCCTTAAGCTCCCTATGAGCTTGAAATTCCCTAAAAAACAAGCATTAAAATTTGCATGAACAGTGCATGGAAACCAGTAAGGGTTTCCACGTGAAATCGAAGTTGTCCTTACCTGAAAAGGGTACCTTTGAACTCGTATGGTCCTCACGAACAGGATGGTGACCTCAGAATCCTCGATCTGTGAAGTTTGGGGAGGGTTTGGTTGTGTTCCTTACGAAGGAGGAAAAGAGAGATAGAGTGTCTGAGAGAGAGAGAGAGAGAGAGAGAGATGAGTGATGTGTGTGGTCCAAATCTGACCAACCAATCACCACAAAAGTTTTCTAACTTCTCGTTGGATCCAAGAACTTAGGAAATTGTATAGTTGGACCAAAACCTTAGTTCAAATTACAAATGTACACCCCACGCTCAAGGGCAAATTTGACTATTCACAATAACGATAATCATTGCTCGGGACGGGCTGTCACAACCAACTGCAATCCTTTTACCCATTAACATATTAGAAGATATCACAAAACCCTTATCTCTTAGTTTTTGACTTTTTGAAAATATTTTAGCTAATGAATTACTAATTGTTGTTATTGTTTCTTTAGTACCTTCAATAGTTCCTATACTTGTCATGTTCCTTGGATTATTTGTTAGTGGTATTCAATATCTTATTTTTGCAACCTTAGCTGTGGTTTATATAGGTGAATCCATGGAAAGTCATCAATGACTAGTTACATAGTTTTAGCATGACGCAATGTACGCACAACTCAAGGTAATCCACTTAGGGAAGATAAATTAGGTATATATGATCTATTGTAAACAAAAGATTATGATACGATATTATGGAATTGAAAATAAAAAAGAGGAAGGAGATCTAAAAGATCTTGTAAATATGATCTATTGTAAAAAAGATTACGATACGATATTATGGAATTGACAATAAAAAAAGGAACGAGATCTAAAAGATCTTTTTCCTAACATTTTCTCTTGGCCCATTTATATCTCCCTCCAATGAATATTCTCTTGGTAGTGTTTTGTTTATTGAATTCCAATATAAAGTATTATGAGATATATTAAATATTAGGAGTCATAATCCTCCTAGTAAGAATTTTACTGTATCTGTTTACGACATGCGATTTTGATGGTATAGAGAATTATTCTCATTTTAGGCGATTTTATTCAATTTTTTTATGGTATCATGATATGTACGTTTGTTATGTTGTAAAATTTAAAGAATTACACATGGATACAGTTAACCAGCCTTATTTGAATGCTATTTTTAGACCCCAAAACAAAACATTTGTAGTGCTTATCACTCTTATTTTAACTATGCAATTCAATATGTAGGTAATAAATTAAATGATTTCGAGTTTAATAGGAAATTTTCAAAAGTGCTATCAGTTGTGAAACTATGTATGTAATATTGCTATTTTAGTATATGGGTTTGAAAGCGGAGTTTATTCACGTATCTTTCCACATACGAATTGTAAAAATAAAACATATATTTTTGACACCAGTTGTTTCTATTTTAAAAAGAAAAAGAAAAGAAAATAAAGTTCTTGTTGTGGACTATTTTATCTGACAATGGGAGAAAGACCTGCGGCAGAGAAAGAGAGAAAAGAGAGATGTGTGTTTGTAGAATTGTAGGGGAATTGTGTGTTATTTTCCTCCTACCTTGTACCTTTATTTATAATAATAAGATAAGGGTATTCTTTGCTCTCCAAGGAATATGAGATACAATAGGATAAGAATAAACCTTAATCAAACCTAATCTAGGATTTACACAATCACACTTAAACTAGGAATGTTTACAACACTCCCCCTTGAGTGTGTAAATACTCAAGGTAAATTTAGCATCATGCAGAAGTTGATGAAGTCGACTTGTCAGTGCTGATTCCAAGGAACAACGCTTGTTCTCAATAAGGTTGGAATTTGCATAAGTAAGTAAGTCTCACAAAAACCCTAAGGCCATGGCAAAAACCCGAGTAGGGACAAAATCCATAGTCTAAGGAAAAATGTGTGCTAAAGGCAAAGTCAAAGAAACGTCTACAGGACGTCATCAGGGATATGACCAGCCCAAGGTGGGTGCCTCGTTAAAACCTAGTTAGGTAGCAAAAACCTAGTGGGAAAAATGCTCCTAATCGTAGGGAAAAAAGTACATTAAGATCAAGCAAGTATCTACAGGATACTCCCCCTGAGTTTGACATAATTCCAAAGAGAAATAGCAAAGTTACAACTCAGAAAGTTTACGCATACCAATTCCATGAACAAGCTTCTGAAACGTCTCCTTCGGCAGTGATTTGCTGAAGAGGTCAGCCAGATTGTCTTGTGAACGGATTTGCGTGACTTCAATCTTCTGATGCTCTTGTTGTTGATGTGAAAAGAAAAACTTCGGCGCAATGTGCTTGCTGTTGTCTCTTTTAATGTAACCCTTCTTGAGCTGTTCGATGCAAGCTGCGTTGTCTTCAAAGATCGTGGTCGTGACATCAACAGCGAAATGAAGATCGCAAGAGCTTCGAATATGGCCCACTACTGCTCTCAACCAAAAGCATTCACGAGTTGCTTCATGTAAGGCGAGAATTTCAGCATGGTTAGATGAAGTGGCAACTAAGGTCTGTTTCGTTGACCTTCAAGATATTGCGGTGCCTCCAATGGTAAAGACATAACCCGTTTGAAAACGCGCCTTGTGCGGATCAGATAAGTATCCAGCGTCAGCATAACCAACAAGGCGAGAATCAACTCGAGGAGCATAAGATGTAGCATCATTCGATGATTCATAGGGATATAACAAGCCCGGATCCATAGTACCCTTAAGGTAACGAAAGATGTCTTTCACGCCAGTCCAGTGACTGCGTGTAGGTGCATTATTGTATCTTGCCAAAAGATTAACAGCGAAGGAGATGTCGAGTCTAGTGCATTGAGCTAAGTACAATAAAGCGCCTATTGCACTTAGATAAGGAACTTCAAGCTCCAAAATCTCTTCATCATCCTGTTTCGGACGGAAGGGATCTCATTTTGCATCTAGCGTACGAACGACCATAGGAGTACTCGAAGACTTCGCTTTATCCTCATTAAAGCGGCGCAACACCTTCTGGGAGTAGTTTGATTGATGTACTAGGATTCCATTCGAACAATGCTTTATCTCGAGACTGAGACAGTATCGAGTCTTACCTAGATCTTTCATCTCAAATTCCGACTTCAGGTGCGAAGGAGTTCTTGCGAGCTCTTCAAGTGTTCCAATGAGATTCATGTCATCGACATATAATGCAACAATCGCAAATCTGTAATGTGACTTCTTAATGAACACACAAGGGCATAATTCGTTGTTCACATATCCCTGACTAGTCAAATATTCACTCAGACGGTTATACCACATTATTTCGGATTGCTTCAAACCGTAGAGTTAACGCCTCTGCCGAATTAAGAGCGTGTTCCGGGGTTTGAAAATATTTGAACCAGTCAATGTAAGTCCTTCGGGAACTTTCATATAAATTTCCGTATCAAGATCCCCGTAGAGATATGCGATTACTACGTCCATCGGCTGCATATCCAGTTTTTCGGAAACTACCAAACTGATAAGGTAGCGAAAAGTAATCACATCCATAACGGGTGAATAAGTTTCGTCATAGTCAATCCCGGGGCGTTGTGAGAAGCCTTGCTCAACAAGACGAGCTTTGTAACGCCCAATTTTGTTCTTCTCATTAAGCTTCCGAACGAAAACCCACTTGTAGCCAACAGGCTTCACACGTGGAGGAGTAGGAACTACAGGTCCAAACACATTACGTTTCGCAACTGAATCGAGTTCGACTTGGATTGCTTGTTTCCAATTTGACCAATCAGCTTTACGTCGACATTCACCAACGGAACGCGGTTCAATGTCATCGTTCAACATGATCTCAGTAGTTACTGCAAATGCTAATGCATCGTCGACAATCATCTCATTTCTACGCCACACATCATCTAAGCTAGCATAATAGACCGAAATTTCACGATTCTCAGGAGGAGGATTCGTCTCTTCAAGGACGCTTTCGTAATCTAGAATTTCCTCATGAGTTAGGTAGAATGAGTAAGCGATAGTCGGATTCACGATAGGCTCTTCAGGACCTTGTGTCGTGGATTTCCTTTTTCGAGGGTGTGAATCCTTTGAACCAAGAGGTCTGCCACGCTTTTGTGCAGGGGCAGATGATTGGCTAGTCGCTATTGTACATGGATCACCAGAATTGGCTTCCCGGGCTTCCAGGAGGGCAGTCCATCGTACATTTGGTACATCTATCTTTACAGGCATATTCGCAGCTAGAATGTGTGATCTTGTCATGCGCACTAGATCGGTGAAAGCATCTGGCATGCTCTGAGTTATGGTCTGAAGATCTAATGTGCGCTGCACTTCAGTTTCAGACTGAGCGGTGCGGGGATCTAAGTGAGACAAAGTGGGATTCGTCCACGATAATTCACATCGTTCTTCAGGAACGTTGACGTTCTTATCTCTCCTTAACGACGGGAAGACTGTCTCATAGAAGTGACAATCCACAAAATGAGTGGTAAACAGATCGCCTGTGATAGGTTCTAAGTAATGACTAATCGAAGGAGAATCATATCGGACATAGATGTGTCTTCGAATGAAGATCATAGCAGTGGCTTCTTTGCAGTGAGGTGGAGCTTCACATCTTGAACCCACTTGAGATAGTTCCTTCCAGAAACCTCTAAAGCAGTGAAGTCGAGTTTGTTCAAATTCGACATGTTCCTATCGCAAAATAGATGGACAAGATGTGGTTAGTGTAATGGAGAAAAATCAATCCATTCACATAGGAGTAGAACATACAGGTTCTAATAGACATGTATTAGTTTAATTTTGCATGAAAAACTTCGGGTTTTCATGGGTGATGTTTAGGGTTTAGGCAAACAAGTATGCAACAAGTATATGCAAAAATATAACTTTAGGTTTACAATTATAATTGAATTAATTTATTTGGACTTTGGGTCAAATTTGATTGTGGGTGAAAAATATAAAAACCCATTGGGCCTAAAAATAATTAGGCGAATAAAATTCGGGGCCCAATATAAAAAAAAATGAAGCCAGTGGCTTAAAGAAAAATGCTGTGTGTCCCAGGCCTAAAAAAAATGGGCTAGGGAGGGTCTCGGGTGAGCTGCAGGCTCACGGAGAGATATGGGGCAACAGGAATGGGCTGCTGTATGCAGCCCAAAAAAATTCTTCTTTTTTTTTTTTTTTTTTTTTCACGGGCAAGCAGGCCTAAAAAACAAAAAATACTTTTTTTTCTCGAGCTGGGCCGCTGGAGGCGAGCCCAAAAAACAAAAAAAATTGTTTTGTTTTTTTTTTTCTCGCACGGGACTAGGAGTCGGAGCCCACTAGGGCTCGGGTGAAACATAACAGCCCAGTGGCGCTGGGTGTGCGTGGCCGAGAAAGAAGGTCGGGGAAGAAAACCAGAAAAAAATTGGACAATACCACTTCATGGGTTGTGTCGGGGTTTGTTGGGGCTCAGAGTGAGTCACGGTTGCCATGGACAACCACAGAGATAGGAAATATCTCAACATTTTTGCAACAATTATTAAACCCGAAAAAATAAATTTTGAAATCAAATTTTCAAAAAAAAAATCCGACGAGATTCCGGTGAATCTCAATTCAATTTTAGATGTGGGACGACATGAACCAGAGGTTCAAGGCAATGGCTCAGGCCATGCCGTGGTCAATGGGCACCATGAAAGGTGTCGGGTTTTTTTCGGTTGTCTAGGAATTGGAGTTTCTGGCTCCATGGGGGTTCTGGGAAGGGGAGAGTTGCAAGCTCTCGGCTTGGCGTGTGGAAAAACCCATCTACATGATGGGGCACGGGTTCGAAGGAACCCTTGGTTCCCAATTTCCCCTTTTTTTCAATTCAAATATAATTATAATTATATGCATATATAATTCAATTCAACATATATTTTAATGAATCACATATATAAATTGATGAAGAGGCAAAAATAATATTTTCAATGCATGTACATATGTAAGATTCAATTCATAACCAATATCAAATACACATAATTTTAACAATTATGGTTATGAGGCATACACAATTTATGTAGAATTTAAAATACGTTAAACGTAACGTTGGGTCATGCATCATGGTGAATGTTCTTGCTATCAGAGTTGCAAAATATCGAGATAAAAACCGTTGTTTTGAAAGAACCTGATTATGTGATGATATGGATGAATTGGTTTAATGCAGAAAATTTCTCCAACGTCAGATTCCTAAGCGCAACGGTAGGAGCGTGCTGATAACGTGTTGTGGACTATTTTATCTAACAATGGGAGAGAGACCTGCGGCAGAGAAAGAGAGAAAAAAGATATGTGTGTTTGTAGAATTGTAGGGGAATTATGTGTTATTTTCCTCCTACCTTGTACCTTTATTTATAATAATAAGATAAGGGTATTCTTTGCTCTCCAAGGAATATGAGGTACAATAGGATAAGAATAAACCTTAATCAAACCTAATCTAGGATTTACATAATCACACTTAAACTAGGAATGTTTACAACAGTTCTGTTAATTGTACGGCATAAATCACATGTCTTCAAGTTATCGTGACCAAATGATGGTATGTTTTGATACATTGATCCAAACACAAATGTTGAGCAAGATGTACATACCACCATCATTTGGTCGTGATAGCTTGAAAAAATGTGACCTACTGTGACAACCTGTCCCGCATTTATAATTCTCGATATATGAATTGACTTATATACCCTTGAGTGACGGGTGTATGATTATGCATTGGTTTAAAGATTTGGCCAATTATATAATTTCCTAAGCTTTTGGGGCCAATGAGAAACTAGGAATATATTTTGTTCGATTGGTGGCTTTTACACCACACAAATTCATCTCTCTCTCACCTCACTCCCGTGCCACACTCTCCCTCTCTCAAACTCTCAGATTCACTCTCTCTTTCTCTTCGAATTCACTCTCTCTCTTCGTTTTGGTACGGACGATCCCAAAGACCCTCAAACCTTCACGGATCGAAGGTTTCAAGGCCTCCATTATAGTCCTGAGGTCCTCACGAGTACATCGACACCATTTCAGGTAAGATCTCTCTCGAAATCACATCGAACCACTTTTCCCCGAATTAGGTAGTGTTCATGCATTAATTATTGGGTGATTTTTAGGAGTTTTCAAGCTCACAGTGAGCTCTAGGTGGTTCCCACGAAGCTCGGGGATGTTTGTTTGTAAGTTTTGGACGTCAGGAAGCCCTAGTTCAAAGCTTGGCCGGTTTTCTCAAAACTTCTCAACGAGATTCGTTGGTTTTGGACGCCAAAAGAGGTATAAACGTGTTCTTTTCTTCATATGCTTCATTTTGGTGTGTAGATCGTGGAAAATGGTGCAAAAATGACAAAGATAGGACGATTTTCAGATTTTCCAGAAACCGGCGAGTAGTCGCTGGCGTCCGGTGACTCACCGGAGAAGACGAAAGCATATTCCGTTAGTTTTTTCGGAATATACTGACGCCGTCAGTTAGTTTGGACGGTTTCCGTGAGAAGTTAACGGAATATTCCTGACGCCGTTTGCCATTCCTTTACACGTGCCAGGCATGTCCCGCGCGTGGCGGCGCGTGCGGGGTCTAAAAAAGTTTTGAAAAATTTGTATGGGTTCGTGATGTCGAGTAGGTCACATTGGTATATTCAAATACCAAAATTGAGCTATGTATGAAAAGTTATTCCCGTGGTTCCGTATATGTGCTTAAATGACGTATTTTCAGTAAATTCTCATATAGGTGAGACATATCCCGAAGACAACCGTAGCCAGGCTAAACATGGGAGCTACGACCCGGCTACTTACCAGTGAGTGCGCAGTTTGTTTTCTGTATATACCTATATATATTGCTATTTTCCCAGAAAATGAAATTGAACGTTTTAAGGATTTGAAATGCCATGCAAAATATATATTTATTTTATTTATGCATTCATGATTGCATATAATTATGATTGGTGATGCGGACGAACAGGTAAGTGTCAGGTGAGTTTTATATTAGTTATGATGAAAACGATGTGATGTGATATGATGAGATGTGATTAGAGCTCATATAGACCTTGATATTAGTGCTCCCGCCCAGAGTTAGGGGCATAGTCTTTCACGTGTTGTTCACCTCCCGCACCGCATGCTCGCCTTGAATCCAAGTTAGATGCAGAGTCCTATTGTATAGACCACTATAAGTGGCTTCGACTAGTAGATTACCCGCGAATACTTCGCACAGTCTTCACGTGATTGTAGCACTAGAACATAATTATTCTATATTCAGTGATGATGTGTAGACCACTAGAGGTGGTATTGATTTGTGTGCAGGATTGATATACATGATATGATGAGTTGATTATGAGCTATTTATACAGCCGAGGGCTGAGTTGATTATGAGTTATATATATGGCCGAGGGCCGAGATGATTACCTGACATTCTATCACATCCGCAGAGTTATGATTTAGATTTCAGTTGTAATACTTTGGCATGGCATATATTCATATTTTCCAGCAGGATTCCTAGAATATATATATATATATATATATATATATATGAGTATATACTTTATTTCTGGGAAATTATACAGGTTTTACAGCGAGGGGTTATACTTTTGAGAAAAGAATGATTTGAAAAGATTTGTTTTGCTAACCCACTCAACTTTGTTTTTCGCCCCTCCAGATTCTAGGTAGCTAGAGTATCGTTCATGGCTAATGAGGATCGTTCGGCAGTTCTAACAGACTTCTCACTATGTAGGACACCCTTTGGTGTTATTCGAATCTATTATTTCATTGCTTGACTGCAATTACTTAGCATGCTCTGAACTTGTATAAGAACTATAACTTCACACTCTAGCGCACTATCTTACTTAGGTTGCTAGTGGCTTGGTTTAAATTAGTTCGCATTCTTCTTATGAATCTCGCTTCCGCACTATGCACATGGTTACGTCACGCTCATGTGACGGCCAACATGCCCCACTTTTGGATCGGGGTGTGTCACCTACGCTGCACAATTAAATATTAACATCATTTTTGTTTACACATGAATCAAACATATTTTAAAATTTTAGGTTGGCCTGTAATAAATAAAAAGCCTTTTTCTCACGCGCTTGTAGAAAGGCTAATAAGAAGAAGAAGGGCGGTTCCTTCCTATTTGATGAATAGCTTCAGTCGGTTGGAATACGTCCTCCCTTATCTATTAGCTAGGACCAATAAGAATGCTAATTCAAGCATCCCAAAATCGTAACTCATACACCGACTACAAATTTGAAGATAGCTAATAATTGATCGGACCATATTTATATATATTTTTATATCAAATTCACTCGTCTTTTCTTAGTTAGTTCGTTATATTTTGAGCTATTTACGTTATTTTTATGTTTTATAGAATTTACCAAGTTAAGAAAATAAAAATAGAATAAGTGAAGTGTTAAGTAATAAATTCATCTAAACTATCTTACTTGTTGAATTGAACTTATCATTTGAAATATAATATATATATATATATATTTTATATATATATTTAATGATGTTGTGTGTGTGTGAATGATTAAAAGAAGTCTGGAAGATAAGGCAGCAGCTGGCAAGCATAGGAACGCCTCATGTGCTTTCGGTGGGAAGGAAGTTGTGGAAATGATAAGCAGCATGTAAGGAAATAATGATGAAAGGCCTCGGTGGGCAGCATAAAAGAGAATCCGAGGGAACCAAGGGGTGGAAAAAAAAGCTGGGGACGGAATAAAGGCAGCTTGGAAGGCGCAAGCCTGCGAGAGAAAACAGAAAATAAAGGAGGGCGCTGCCCTTTGATTTGGCGTGAAGGCGAGCACAGATGGGAGCTGCCTTTGAAGGCAGCATCGCAAGCAGATAAAGAACAGCGCCCATTGGCTGAGAGGGCAGTCAAGGCACGGAAACGGAGAGCAGCCTTGAAGAGAATAAAACAGGAGCTCAGCGAGGGGGACTCGGGGTGAGTTCAGAAGGCGCGAGGGTGAGCTGCCATTTGGCAGCCTAGGAAGAAACATGAAATCAACTAGGCAGCGCGCCAGAAGCTGCCAGAGGAGGGATTGGCGAGAAGCGGTGCTGTTCAAAAGCTTGCGCCTCGGGGAAAGCTAGGCAGCAAAGCTGCCTTTGAAATCAGAAGGCCAATCCGTGGGCAGTTTGAGCCAGTAGCGCGGGGCAGCCAGAGAAATAGAATGTGTGAGCTCTCGGTGAAGGCACAGAAAACAAAGGCAGTCACGGTGGAAAACAAATCCTTACACTCCCCGATTCGGTTTAATCCTCTCCAAACTTATGTTTTTAATTTCTGTTTTTAATTTATAAATAATGTGTAATTAATTTATATTGGCTAGAGGTTAATTCGAAACCATGAACATATTTGTAATATGAATTGATTACCTTCAGTTGTGATTTTATGAGTTGTGATTTAATTTGCTTAACTGCTTGATTGATAACTTATTTGTGTATGTTAATTAAGAATGCATACTTAATTTACATGCATGAATTTGATGCTAGAATATAAGTGAATTTCACCTAATCGTTATGAACTTATATTCATGAGTAGTGAAGGTTGTTATCCACAATCGCGTTAAGTAAATTCTTGGCAGGAGTATCATGCTTTTCATAGTTACGAATGCCTCGTCAGTATTTATAGTTTTCACAAAGTTTAATGATCTTTGATTGTATCTCTATTGTGCTTTTCACGTAGGGGACTTTTAGAGAATGTGTTAAATTGTTGTATGCTATTCATCCAATTTAATAACATAAGGAAAACTTGAAGATTAAAAAAGTGCTGTTCACGGTTAATCTGGAGTATTGAAATTTACAATTTATTGAAAGAACAACTGAAAATCAATTTAGATTGCATATGTGTCATGTGTGGAGAAAAACCCTCTAGCCAATCCGTCGTCCATCCGTTCACTTTTATTTTATGTTTTTGTCAATTTTGTAATTTATTTAAGTTTAGTTTCCGTTTCGTCAAAAATCAATCCCCCCATTATTATAATATTATTATTTAGTTACTTTTTATTATTTGTAATCTTTTAATTTTAATTTCCGTTCATTTCAATTCCTAGTTTTTATTTTAAATTGTTTTTATTATTTTGAGTCATTTTAAGTGTGTTTCGAATTTTTAGCCTAGTTTTGTATTTTTGAGTCTTTTGATTTATTTTAGTTTATTTGTTAGTTATATTTTAAGTTTTTTTCTAGTTAAGTGTTTTTATTTTAGTTTAGTATTTTAAATTTTGTTTTTACGTTTTTAATTTAATTTTAGAGTAGATTAGCAATCCCTCCTAATCCCCGGCCTAGAACGATACCCTACTTACATCTTTACTACAACTGTCAAAAAGAGGGTTAAATTTGTGCGGTTTAAAAACCCGTCAAATTTTTGGCGCCGTTGCCGGGGATTAGCAACTTTGCTAATCCCTTTATTTTTGTTTGTGTTTATTTTTTATATTTGTGTTTATTTTTATTTTTGTGTTTTTGTCTTTTACTTTTGATATTTGATTTAGTTTTCTTTATTTGATTTTAGGTTCAAATGGAGCGAGACATGGCACTTGCATCCATTCAAGCTCAATTGGCGAATCTCACGTCTCAGTTGACTCAGAATGCCGAAAGGGCCACAATGCCAAGTGTCCCTACATTTGGTGCATCGTATGGGCAAGGATATCAAAATCATCAATGTCCCCAATTTTCTGCAAATGAAGATGTTTGGGGACATCAAGGATTTCAAGCCAATCAATGTCCACCAAGAGATTGGAGTGATCATTCAAATTCTATGTGGTGGGAAGTTCAACAAGTTCCACATGAAGCAAATTGGCAGCCATATGAGGAGTTTTATTCAAAACCTATGCAACCACAACCTCATATGCAATATTCTCAATCAAACTCAGGTTCGTCAATAGATTATAATCAAATTCTTAATGAATTAAACTCTTTGGTGCAGGGTTCACAAGATCAAGCTAAGGAGACTCACCAAGGAGAATATTGGCAGCCGTATGAGGAGTTCTGTCAATGGCCATATGAACCACCACAGCCTCCCCCTCAACCTTCACATCCAAATTCAGATAGATCAAATTATTATAAGGAAGTTAGTCAGCAACTAAATTCTTTGGAGCAGGGCAGGGAAGCTCAACCATTTCAACAAGACGCATTTTGGCAACCAATTGAGGATTTCTATCAAGCAAAGGAGTTCGCTGAGTGGAACAATCAATTTGGGCAGAATGCAGAATGCATGGAACAAATTCAAGAACAAATGGTTGAAGATAAACCCGTGGATGAATTACTACTGCTCGAAGAGGAGGAGGATGCACAAGACACGGCAAGGGAAGAACAACCCTTGCCGCAACTTCTAAACGAGGAAAAAGTGGTTGAGGACCATCTTGAATTCATCAAGGAGGAAATTGGAGTGGATCACACGGCCACAATCATCACTTGCAATTTGGCCAAATTCAAAATCCCTGAAACGTTCAAAGACGTGATTTTTGTTATTGAGTTTGCGTCGGAGAATGAAAGTAAGCCATCTTCTCCATTTTTAATTTTGTTTTTTACTAACAATCTGATTTTTATGATTCAGGCACCGACTCGTGAATTCAGACCATTGCCGGATCATTTCAAGTACCACTGTCCGTTCAAGGATAAAGCCATGCACTTGAATAAAGAAGGGAAGCCTAGGAATCACCCACAATCAGATTTGCATTCCTAAACCCTTCTATTTACTGCTTTCATTTTTGTTTTGTTATTTTGTTATTTGGTTGATTTTTATTTAGTTTGAGTTTAAATAAATTAAGGGCAATGTTTATTTTTAGTGCGGATAAACAAAGTCTTGTTACTTCAATTTACGTATTTTACTTTACTTATTTTAATTTGCTTAAATTAACCCTAAAAAAAAAAAAAAAAAAAAAAAAAAAAAATTTAAAAAAATTTACAATAATACGAAAAACTAATTACAATCATTGGTTTTGGTTAGGTGGTGCCCCAGAGGTCGATGGAGCTCCGGGAAGACGAAGAGCCAGAGTTGGAATCTCCGGAGCCGGAACACTTGGTGCTGCTCCAGAGGACGAAGGCAACATAAACCTCGGGAGTAGCGCCATGAACCTTTCATGATCGCTCTGGATCCGACCGTCCGACTCCTGCAACTGGTCCAGCTTCCTCTTCATACTGGTGGAGTAACTGGTGGCGAGCATGTGCAACTCTTTATTTTCATGCCTGAGTCCTCTGACTTCTTGCCGAAGACTGACCACCTCCGCCATCAGCGACTCCACCTGACGAGACCGGGCAAGCAGGCGCTGGCCCATGTTTGAAACTGAGCCTGCACTTTGGACGCTGAGGGCAAGGGATTCCTGAACGGCCAGCTCGTCCGACCGCCTAGATAGCATCCTATTGTCCCTTGGAGTGAGCAGATTTCTGGCAATCACCGTAGCGGTGATTTCATTCCTCATCATTGTGTCCCCGACTGTAAGAGGACCATTGGGGGATATGAAGGACGGATTCCAAATGTTGTTCGGAGAAGACGAGTCATCGTCTTCCCCGACATTCAAGTTTAGGCGACGGTCGGAAGGGCAAGACATTTTTAGAG
This sequence comes from Crataegus laevigata, assembly GCA_963580275.1. NCBI lineage: Eukaryota > Viridiplantae > Streptophyta > Magnoliopsida > Rosales > Rosaceae > Crataegus > Crataegus laevigata. Next base: position 33,549,483 of record OY756948.1, on the reverse strand, counting down.
GGGGTTGAGGAAGAAAAGAGTTCGGAAAGTTTAAGAGTGCAGGAAGAGTGCAAGAAAGGAGTAAGTTGCAGAAGTGTTTACAAGAGGGAAATGTTTACAAGAGGAGAGAGTGTTTATGGCAATTCAGTGTGTCGTGAAACAAATTTCGTGCCCCTATAAGAAGAAGAAATTGAGAGGCGTTCTTCAGAGGTCGATGACGCGTTCGCTCGAAGATTGAAGACGCGTCCTCGCGCAAATCGAAAAAGTCGGGCGCCTTTCTCAAAAGCAGGAGCAGTCAGGAATCACGAGGCGGTCGATTTGGCCGGACGTGTCGTCACTCATGACGTGCAGCGTGGAGCGTTGCGCAAACCACGAGCCGCACCCGGTTTTGAACCCCGGTTTTCAAAAGATCATCATTCCGGTTTTGTCGTCACTCGTCTTTGCATCGTCAGCCTCGCGAAAATTACGGACGCTTTGTCAGAAAGCGCGTAACGGGCACTGTTCATCCATCCACCGGCTGCCGACAAATAGTGAGGGAATAGTTCCGGTTGTGAAGCCAAATTTCTATAAGTTCGACCTTCGCTTTCCACAGCAAAGGCACACCTTCACACCCTCTCCACCTCTCAACCTCTCTTCCTCTCTTCATCTCCGATAATGTCTTCCCAAAGAAAGCTTTCGAGTTATTCAGTGTTCTTCATCCCTTGGATCACCCCAGAAAACAAACCTTCCAGAGCAAAAGTATTTCATATTAAAAAGGTTAAAAGCAAAAGTATCTCATATTACGCTTTCTCCTCACTTTCATCTGAAGAACATGGAGAAAGTGAGATCCTGATTGCTTACCTAGTCTTGCTCTCGAGTACTCATCTCAGACCCCTCCCAGCCCACTTCAAAAATAAACCTGTGTTGAGGTACTTCTTCAAAAACAAAAGTACCTCACAGACGAAGCAGGAGGAGTCTGAGGTGCATCCAGATGAAGGCAGAGTCTGAGATGATCCAAGAGTTCAAGAAGATGCCACACCTGCGTGGAGACCGGACTACTTGAAGCATGTAGAGACAACGTGCTGACTCATCCTCTACTAGGCTGAGGAGCACTTGCCAGAAGGAGGCCCATCCAGTTCAAGATGAAAGCTGTGGAAAATCAACAATCATGACCAATGATCGCCTATTAGTTCTTTTCATTATCTTTTATTTTCAATTTTTATTTTTCGTTTGCATATTTTCTATATTTTCTTGCGTGCTTAACTGTTTTATTTCTTTTCTTTGCAGGAACGTTTGGTTATTTCTCCCTTGAAGTTGATTGCAAAATTTACGCTTGGGGGTCATCGCTTGGTTTTCTGCAAATTAGAGAAGTTTTCAGTCCCTTTTCTTTATTTTGTTTCGTTTTATTTATTCCTTTTATTTTTATTTGCATATTTTTGTTTTATGACATTGGGGACAATGTCTAGTTTAAGTGTGGGGGTATCAAGTATAAAAAATTGACCAAATTGAAAATTTTTGTACCTTCGACTTTGAACTGGTTTCATTTGTTTCCATGTTATTGCTTTTTGTTTTCTTAATCAGCTTTGTGTTTTACTTAATTTTTTTCGGAGTTTTGTGTTTTATTTAATTTTTCTCGAAAAATTTAAAAAATCCAAAAATATTGTCTTGTTTTCCTTATGGTTTTAAATTAGATTTTTATTAGTTTCCCGACCCAATGATATAACTGGATGAAATTTGAACCATGATTATCAAGAACTTAGTTAACATGTGTTATGTGAAATTCCTTATTCTCTTGTTAGTTTTGTACATGTTTGATCATCTTTGAAAAACCAAATGCACATAGCCTTGTTGATGTGAAACTAAAGCATGACTTAAATCTTCATATGTGAATTTAGTGACCATATACATCCCATGTGAGTTTTTGAGCCTATTGAAAGTGTGTGCATTTTTCATACACTACTATTCTTTCATGTGTGATGAACTTATGTGAGATACATCTCTAGAACTTGCGTAACGATCTTTTGAAATATTTGTCATTGATTGCATGAACTTGAAAATGATAGAGGCATTAGGTTCACCACCATGGCCCAAATAACCATATTTCCCAAAGAAAAAAAAATTGATATCATTAGATTGCCTATTTGAGCCGTTATGTTGAGCCTTTTATTTCTTATCACCAGATATGTCTACCCTTATACCTCAAACATGTTTCCTTACCCTTTCCAAGCGAGCAATTTGAGACTATTTTATGAGAAATGTTTGTGAAGTACTTGGAATGAGTTTGGCAAAAGAATAAGTGTGGGGGTTTTTCATGTTTGTATTTATTTAAAAAAAAAAAAAAGAGAAGAAAAAAAAAAAAAAAAAGAAGAAAGATTGTATACGAAGAAAATAAAATAAAAAGTTTAAAGTTTCAGTTTAAGGGTGTGATGGGAGGTGTTAGAAGAATCGTTGGAGAACTTGAGTTCTTATAAATCTCAACTAAAAGAATTGCTTGAAATGTAGCTTGGAACTTGTGTTTTCCTATTCTTTCGTTTCAATAGCCCTATCCCTAAGCCTCATTACATCCAATAAAAGTCCTCTTGATTTAAGTTTTACAATTATGATTGTGGAGAAGTGATTTTTATGCAAGCTTATGGTAGATCTTTCACATTTGTTTCTTTGAGCGAAACACATTAAAACTAAACACATGTGTGATTGAGTGCATATCCCGTGAGAAGGTTGCTGGTTTGCATATGATGATTTTAAAAATAAAAACTTGAAATTGCATTAGCATGGCTATCTCACACACTACACTTCAAGGATGATTTAAAGATTACTGCTAATATTTGAGTAAGGAAGATGAGCTTGAATTAGTTTTTTTTTTTTGTGCTAGCTATGGTTCTTGATGATTTGCGTTTTCGAAGGAAATTCTATGAGGGTCAAATAGAGGGAAGCTAATGTTTTTCATGTTATTACTTTTTCTGTTTTCTTTGTTTTGCTCGAGGACTAGCAAAAGCTAAGTGTGGGGGTATTTGATCGGACCATATTTATATATATTTTTATATCAAATTCACTCGTCTTTTCTTAGTTAGTTCGTTATATTTTGAGCTATTTACGTTATTTTTATGTTTTATAGAATTTACCAAGTTAAGAAAATAAAAATAGAATAAGTGAAGTGTTAAGTAATAAATTCATCTAAACTATCTTACTTGTTGAATTGAACTTATCATTTGAAATATAATATATATATATATATATTTTATATATATATTTAATGATGTTGTGTGTGTGTGAATGATTAAAAGAAGTCTGGAAGATAAGGCAGCAGCTGGCAAGCATAGGAACGCCTCATGTGCTTTCGGTGGGAAGGAAGTTGTGGAAATGATAAGCAGCATGTAAGGAAATAATGATGAAAGGCCTCGGTGGGCAGCATAAAAGAGAATCCGAGGGAACCAAGGGGTGGAAAAAAAAGCTGGGGACGGAATAAAGGCAGCTTGGAAGGCGCAAGCCTGCGAGAGAAAACAGAAAATAAAGGAGGGCGCTGCCCTTTGATTTGGCGTGAAGGCGAGCACAGATGGGAGCTGCCTTTGAAGGCAGCATCGCAAGCAGATAAAGAACAGCGCCCATTGGCTGAGAGGGCAGTCAAGGCACGGAAACGGAGAGCAGCCTTGAAGAGAATAAAACAGGAGCTCAGCGAGGGGGACTCGGGGTGAGTTCAGAAGGCGCGAGGGTGAGCTGCCATTTGGCAGCCTAGGAAGAAACATGAAATCAACTAGGCAGCGCGCCAGAAGCTGCCAGAGGAGGGATTGGCGAGAAGCGGTGCTGTTCAAAAGCTTGCGCCTCGGGGAAAGCTAGGCAGCAAAGCTGCCTTTGAAATCAGAAGGCCAATCCGTGGGCAGTTTGAGCCAGTAGCGCGGGGCAGCCAGAGAAATAGAATGTGTGAGCTCTCGGTGAAGGCACAGAAAACAAAGGCAGTCACGGTGGAAAACAAATCCTTACACTCCCCGATTCGGTTTAATCCTCTCCAAACTTATGTTTTTAATTTCTGTTTTTAATTTATAAATAATGTGTAATTAATTTATATTGGCTAGAGGTTAATTCGAAACCATGAACATATTTGTAATATGAATTGATTACCTTCAGTTGTGATTTTATGAGTTGTGATTTAATTTGCTTAACTGCTTGATTGATAACTTATTTGTGTATGTTAATTAAGAATGCATACTTAATTTACATGCATGAATTTGATGCTAGAATATAAGTGAATTTCACCTAATCGTTATGAACTTATATTCATGAGTAGTGAAGGTTGTTATCCACAATCGCGTTAAGTAAATTCTTGGCAGGAGTATCATGCTTTTCATAGTTACGAATGCCTCGTCAGTATTTATAGTTTTCACAAAGTTTAATGATCTTTGATTGTATCTCTATTGTGCTTTTCACGTAGGGGACTTTTAGAGAATGTGTTAAATTGTTGTATGCTATTCATCCAATTTAATAACATAAGGAAAACTTGAAGATTAAAAAAGTGCTGTTCACGGTTAATCTGGAGTATTGAAATTTACAATTTATTGAAAGAACAACTGAAAATCAATTTAGATTGCATATGTGTCATGTGTGGAGAAAAACCCTCTAGCCAATCCGTCGTCCATCCGTTCACTTTTATTTTATGTTTTTGTCAATTTTGTAATTTATTTAAGTTTAGTTTCCGTTTCGTCAAAAATCAATCCCCCCATTATTATAATATTATTATTTAGTTACTTTTTATTATTTGTAATCTTTTAATTTTAATTTCCGTTCATTTCAATTCCTAGTTTTTATTTTAAATTGTTTTTATTATTTTGAGTCATTTTAAGTGTGTTTCGAATTTTTAGCCTAGTTTTGTATTTTTGAGTCTTTTGATTTATTTTAGTTTATTTGTTAGTTATATTTTAAGTTTTTTTCTAGTTAAGTGTTTTTATTTTAGTTTAGTATTTTAAATTTTGTTTTTACGTTTTTAATTTAATTTTAGAGTAGATTAGCAATCCCTCCTAATCCCCGGCCTAGAACGATACCCTACTTACATCTTTACTACAACTGTCAAAAAGAGGGTTAAATTTGTGCGGTTTAAAAACCCGTCAATAATATATATTAAAAAATTTAAATTTTTATCTCAAATCAACAATCTAATAAAATAATTAATAAAATATCACATGAAAATGGTTAAATAAACTAATTGTTGCAATCTTATTAGATTAACAATGTGATTGTGTAAATCCTAGTGTATCTAGGGATATATTGGAATAATCTCTGGGGTTAGATTTCCTATTAGAGTTGTAATCCTAAAGGGGTAAGGATTTAACCTTTCCTGCTACTATAAATACAGGCACACTGGGATGGAATAGAACACGCCTCACAATTACACATCTCTCTGTTCTCTCTCTATATGTCGTACCCACTCTCTCTGGCCTCTATAATTGTTTAGTAAATTATACCTACAACACGTTATCAGCATGCTCTTGACTCTGCGCTAAAGAGAGTTTATTCTTCAATTAGCAGAGTATTACGTTTTAATCCAATTTTTATGATTAAATTGATCTACATGCTATTGATTCAATTTAATTTTTCTTTGTTGAACGTGATACAATGCATTGGCAATGCAATTCCAACTTTTCCAAGAAACGACCATGAAGTATGAAAACATTCCTCATGATGCATGAACCCCCTACATTTATATTTACCGTCCGATATATATATTGTATACGTTTCATGCATTACGCAATTTTTGCTATGTGGAATTTGTGAGTCATAGAATTGATATAAATTAGAAGCAATTAGGGTTTTTCAAACCTTAGCAAAAGTCGAAAAAAAAATATGGGATTTTTGCGGCATAAGTTGCGGCTCATCGCCAAAACACACTAGGCCTTTGACCTGGTAGAGTTTCCTCGGGCCTTCAGCCTAGCCCAACTCTAAAGAGGCTTGCAGCTCTCTTAGGTCTGTCCTATAGTGTCCCTGGCCCAATAACCAATAACCCTACGCTACTGGGCCTTCGTCCTCAAGCCTAGGCCTACCTGCAGTAAGCTAGAAACCTGAAAGGCTTCGCCCAAGCCTTCGGCCCAACTCGCCAGTAACCTATGCTGTTGGGCTTGCCTTTCCCCCAACTTAAAATCTAAAACTAGCTTATGTTGGGCTTTCTCACACACCCAGGCCAACCCCGTGCTGGGCCTCTACCCTCGCGCTCTGTTTTGGCCCAAACCAGCAGCCCTTGCTGCTAAGCTCACCCTAAACTCATGGCCTTGAGGCCTGTAGCATCCCCGAAGCCCGTAAAGCTTGCAGCCGTGCTACAGGGCCTGTCGATTGACTGCAACCAACCCAAATAAGGCTAGGCCGTAACCCTTTTTCGACCCAATGCCAATTTTTGGCATTCCCTCGTTATAAATCATACCCATTCAATTTTTGGGGTATTTTGGTTCACGTTAATTAAGCTTTAATACACTTGTCACTTGGCCCATCACCAATCAAAGCTAATATGACCTGAACGCCATTATTTTGCTTCCACGATCGACCCCAAATGGTCTTGATCTATTGAATTAATTAAAAGTGACCAAGAATCCCTTAATCTAACAAGAAATCTAGAATTATTGACCTGAAGTTCACTTTTGGACATTAACGATTTAATAATTTATTTCTCTTCTTTAAACTGTTAACATCCTTTTGTAGTCCCAAAGCACTCACACTTGAGTTTCTAAAGCAACTCAAATCTACTACACTTAAATCATCATATTATATTATGTGTTCTTACAGAAACCTTTGTTTTATGAACTAAAAGTTCATAAACTCAATTGAACCTGTAGATTCAAATGCTCTAACTTTGATACTTATGGATGATTCATTCATATAGCTTTATTCACAATCTTGTTCCCTCAATTCAGTGGATTAACAAATCGTCACAAGTTCGATATCACTCATTTGGACGTTTCTAACAGAAACCACTTTATGTGGGTACAAGACGTGAATCTGCATTTGACTATCAAGAAACTGAGAAACCATTGAAGCCAACAATGGAATAGAATAATTGAATAAGCCTCTGCCGTGATCTTCATTTAAAGACTTATGCCCAAAGCATTACAAACAGAAAAACCTCCCAACCGAGGATTTCATGGCTCTTTGGCTCGCTCCTATGGTCCGTCTAATCATGAAAGACATTGCCTGAAGAGCACCATGATTACGTCCATAAATGTGTACAATTCTGAAGTTTATTAATCTGATTGAATTTTGACTGAAGAATACTTTTTCTCATCCGTACATGTTTCTAACTCGCTCATGAAGCGGCAGTGTAGAAAGTGGAAATTTACCAAATTCTTGGATCTGATTACTACCACAAACATGAGAGAAAGGTATAGACGGCTAGATTCTACCGAACAATATAGACCCAGTTCGGCTGGAGTCTACTGAATGGCTTAACCCAATTCAGTCAATGCCTACCGAATTGTGGTGCCTTGTTTCGGCTGAGATGCACCAAAGGGCATGCTTTGCCTCGGCAGAGGTACATCAAATGTTACTGCTCTATTTCGATTGAGGCCTACCGAACAAACCCCTTCAACTTTAGCTGGAGCCTATCGATTCTCACAATCCAATTTTGAGTTTGTTTTTTTAAAACATATAGTAGAATCAGGGCCTGCCAAGAGGTAGCATCATCCCCGAAGCCTGATCCTTGGTACCTAAGATCTAACACTTCAAGAATAAGGGACAATATTTCCAAACTTTAACTCTGCAGAACCTACTTTTGTTTTGATGGAATAGATCATTGGTTATGCACCTGTTTGTGCCCCTACCAATGTCGTTGAGGAGTATCATTCTCGTAGTCAATATATGAGATTGATTTTGCTTCACCAAACACCGTTGGAAGAGCAGAATTTTGACATGAATGGCCTTGTTGGCCGAATCCCCTTAGTAACTTTGGTTTACTTTGTGAACATTTTTCCATGTTCTTGGATTCAAGTTTGGTGTTTGTTTTTTCGTAATGGATAATCTTAGTGATATTGTCCTCGAATACGAGTTAATTGAATCATGTTTCTTGTATACATGTGACTGAATTCAATTAAACACGTGATTAGGTACGAATGTGGGAAAGTTAGTTGTCTGGATGAATACAATGCTAAGCACACTAACTTTACACCTAAATCACATCTCTAGCAATGACTTCAGGTCTATCCAACCTAATTAAGAGCATTGGCACGCTCCTCGTTGTATGAATTACCATGTCAGATACCTTATACTCTCCCTATTTTGGAAGAACATCGTTAAGTCTTAAGGATATTCAAGATGACAATAATCATGAATCAAACCACTGAAAAAAATAGAGTGAAATATCTTTGCACCACCTCAAAATGAGCTTGAAGCTTTGATTTGGGGTCAATGGGATGCCTCTTAACTGGGAACACTCCACATGTGGCCAGCTTGGAGCCAAATGATTGAGTAGTTTACTTGTTTTTGCACGACCTTTTAGGACACTTAGGTCCAACAATAATGCTACAACACATCTCCTTACCTGAAGGATCTTGTGCCTACAACACTTTGTCTAGTTTATAATTTGTTTATTTTCAAGTTATTCTCATCAAAACCCAATCCCCCTTTTACAATTTATGTCCTTTGATTTGAATCTACTTTATTTGATTTCTTTTGAGTTCTTTGAATTAATTTAGTTTAGAGTTGGTTAATTTTCATAATTTGAATCTTTTAAATTCAATTCACATCCTAAAACAACCCTAGAATATGTTTTAGTTTATTTGGTAGTTTTAATTTGAGTTATTCTAGTTTAGTTGAAATCATTTGAATCTAGTGAAGTGTTTTGATTTTAGATTTGTGTTTTTAAAGTTTTATTTAGTGTTTCTAAGTTTATTTTATATAGATTAGCAATCCCTCCTAATCCTCGATTTAGAACGATCCCTACTTGCATATATACTGCAATTGTCAACAAGAGGGTTTAATTTGTGTGTTTGCTTATTCATCGCATCAAATTTTGGCGCCGTTGCCGGGGATTAGCAACTTTGCTAATCCCTTATTTCTTTTTCGTATGTTTTAATTTAGTTACTAACTTTGCTTTGTTCTTCTTGTTTCATAGGTACTAGTGTATGACTCGAAATTCTCATCCAGTTCATAAGCATATCTCTGACTTTGCCAACAACTTTGAGCGAACTTTGAGAAAGACAAAGAAACAACAAGAGGCTCAACCATCCAATCTTGAACCTGATCTTGAGGAGAACAAAATAGAAGAGGAAAAGGAGCCCACGACCCAAGGAGTTGAGCAACCACAAGTCATGGCGGCGGATAACCAAACAATCAAAGAGCTCTCACCTTCGGGATTGGACAACACCGCACCCCTATGCATTCAATACCCTAGGGCGGATGAAAACAAGAGCGACGAGTTTGAATTGAAATCAAGCTTGCTGCACCACATCCCTAAATTCCATGGGCTGTCCATGGAAGATCCAAACAAGCACTTGAAGGAGTTTGAAGCGGTGTGTTCAAGCATGACCCCAATCAATGTCGATGGAAACATTTTGAAGATGAAAGCCTTTCCATTCTCTCTTCTAGAAAAAACTAAAGATTGGCTATACGAATTAGCCCCTGGAACTGTCACCTATTGGGAAAGCATGAAGAGGGCATTCTTGGAAAAGTTCTTCCCCACTTCGGGAGTCATTCTCTTGAGGAAGAAGATTAGTGGAATCCAACAAAGCCAAGGTGAATCATTTCCAACATATTATGAACGTTTTAAAAGTCTTGTTGCTTCTTGTCCGCAGCACCAAATGAAGGACGAGCTTCTCCTTCAATACTTCTATGAAGGCCTTCTTCCGATCGAAAGGCAAATGCTTGATGCTTCGGCAGGAGGTGCGTTAGTGAACAAAACACCCCTGACAGCCAAGACACTAATTGCAAACCGTGCATTGAATGCACAACAATATGAAGGAATTGGCCAAAGAGACATGCCACGGCAACAAGTTCATGAGGTAAGCTCGTCATCTGATATTCAAACCCAATTAGCTAATCTTACTTCCATTGTGTCACAGATGGCCGAGGGGATGACAGTGCAAGGACCTAGTGTTTGTGGCATGTGTTCCATCCAAGGACACTCCTCTGAAAAGTGTCCCCAATTGATTGAAAATGGTGGATGGGAGAGCGCTAATGCCATTGGATTCCAAAATCAGAATCAGCCCCGAAACGATCCATATTTAAACACATACAATCCAGGGTGGAGAGACCACCCAACTTCAAATGGAGGGAGCCCCAACAACCCCAACAACAAGGGCGCTTGAGGCAGCAACCTTAGGGGTTCTACACCAAGCTGTACACCCCAAATCAAGTCCAACAACAACCTGCCCAAACTTTAGGTAATTCTCTCGATAATGATACACTTCTTAAATTGCTAACCAATTTGTCTCAGGGGCAAGAGAATCAAACCAAGGTCATGCAAAACCAAGACAAAAAGGTAGATCAATTGGAGAAGCAAATTGGACAAATTGCAGAGTTTGTAGGGCAATTTAGAAACCAAGGGAAGCTTCCAAGTTCAACCATTGCAAATCCAAAGGGTGGCTTCGAATCTGCCAAGGCTATCATGCTAAGAAGTGGCAAGGAAGTTGGGACAAGTCCTACCTCATCAAAAATAAGTCACAAGGAGGATGAAATGATGCAAATTGAAGAGGAGGAAGAAGCAAATGCCACGGCAAAGGGATCCAAAACCTTGCCGCAGCTACCTAAGTCCCCTAAGCCATCTATGCCGTCCATCACAGGTAAGGGAATTCCAAATTCTATTATTTCTAACGTCGTTCCTCCAAATGTGCCCTTTCCTCGCAGGTTCATGCAATCGAAGAAGGAGGAAGCTGAGAAGGACATTCTTGATACGTTTAGAAAGGTGCAAGTCAATATCCCTCTCATTGATGCAATTAAGCAAGTTCCAAGATACGCCAAGTTTTTGAAGGAACTATGCACAACAAAGAGGAAGATTTCGAACAAGGAGGTTGTCCAGGTAAGTGAGAATGTCTCCGCTGTTTTACAAAGGAAATTACCCCCTAAATGCAAAGATCCGGGTAGTTTTACGATTCCTTGTGTTATTGGCAATACTAAATTCGAACATGCCATGCTAGACTTAGGTGCATCATTAAAATATAATGCCATACTCAATCTATGCATCTATGAACTTAGGGGAACTAAAAAAAGATGGTGTAATCATTCAATTAGCCGATCGCTCTAACGCCTATCCAAAAGGAGTTTTGGAAGATGTTTTAGTGCTGGTGGATCATTTAGTATTCCTGGCTGATTTCTACGTTCTAGATATGGATGAATCAGTCCATACTACACCATTGCCAATCTTGCTTGGGCGACCATTCATGAAAACAACCCGGACAAAGATCAATGTGTTCAAAGGGACATTGTCAATGGCATTTGATGGGGAAGTTATTGATTTTAATATTTCTGAAGCCATGAAATATCCTATTGATGATCATTCGTGTTTTTCTATTGATATTTTGGAATCTTTGGCGCAGGAATTTCTTGACTCATTGGATCGAGATGCCCTTGAAACAACCATCGTTCAAGGAATAAAAAGCACAATCCAAACCCCAGAAATTGTGCAAGGGCACGGCAACAACATGGAAGAAGCTTTTTCCGTGGGTTTTAGTGAAGAAATTGAGGAGATGGTGGCTGCAGTTGAGTTATCCCCACCTTGCGTTGGTAAGTCTTCAATCCCAATGTCAATTCCCGTTTCTACTAATAAGATGTTACCTTCAGTGGTGCAGGCACCTACGCTAGAGCTTAAACCATTGGCCAACCATTTGAAGTATGTCTTTTTGGGAGAAAAAGAAACGTTGCCCGTCATTGTTTCATCATCACTCACGGAATTGGAGGAAGAAAAACTTATTCAAGTGTTAAAGGATCATAAAACTGCCATTGGATGGACCCTAGCCGACATCAAGGGAATTAGCCCTACTATATGCATGCATCGCACACATCTTGAGGAGGGGGCTAAACCAACTCGAGAGGCTCAACGCCGTCTCAACCCTCCGATGGTGGACGTTGTGAAAAAGGAAATTACCAAGCTCCTTGATTGTAGGGTCATCTATCCAATCTCAGATAGCCGATGGGTTTCACCAATTCAAGTCATTCCAAAGAAGTCAGGAGTTACTGTGGTAAAGAATGAAGAAAACGAACTCGTGCCTACCCGAATCCAAACAGGCTGGAGAGTGTGCATCGACTACAGGAAGCTCAACGCCACCACGAGGAAGGACCACTTCCCCTTGCCATTCATTGACCAAATGCTCGAGAGGTTAGCGGGCCATTCATTTTACTGTTTTCTTGATGGATATTCTGGGTATAACCAAATTGTCATAGCTCCGGACGACCAAGAAAAGACCACTTTTACTTGTCCGTTTGGCACCTTTGCATATTGCCGTATGCCATTTGGTTTGTGCAATGCTCCAGAAACTTTTCAACGATGCATGGTAAGTATATTTTCAGATTTTGTTGAACAAATTATTGAGGTTTTCATGGGCGATTTCAGTGTTTTTGGTGATTCGTTTTACGGTTGCTTAACTAATCTCAGTTTGATCTTAAAACAATGCATGGATAAGAACCTTGTTTTAAATTGGGAGAAATGCCACTTTATGGTTAAACAAGGCATTGTTTTAGGTCACATCATTTCGGAAAGGGGAATTGAGGTTGATAAGTCGAAAATAGATCTTGTGCGCTACTTACCCTCTCCCACTTCGGTGAGAGAGATTCGTTCTTTTCTTGGTCATGCAGGATTCTATACGCGATTCATCAAGGACTTCTCAAAGATTTCTACCCCCCTTTGCCGTCTCTTACAGAAGGATGTACCTTTTAAGTTTGACGAGGAATGCGAAAAGGCCTTTAAACACCTCAAGGAGATGCTTACTTCGGCCCCCATCATTGTACCACCAGATTGGAGCCTTCCTTTCGAACTAATGTGCGATGCATCAGACTATGCAATTAGAGCTATTTTGGGACAAAGAAAAGACAAAAGGCCTCACGTCATCTACTATGCCTCAAGGACCTTGAATAACGCCCAGTTGAACTACTCCACTACGGAAAAAGAACTTCTTACTGTAGTTTTTGCTTTAGATAAATTTCGTTCATATTTAATTGGTACTAAAGTGATTGTTTACACTGATCATGCAGCGTTGAAGTACTTGCTCACAAAAAAGGAGGCCAAGCCAAGGCTTATTCGATGGATACTGTTGCTTCAAGAGTTCGACATCGAAATTCGGGACAAGAAAGGCAGTGAAAACGTGGTGGCTGACCATCTAAGTCGTTTGGTGCATAACGAGGAGCAATTACCCATCCCAGAAGCATTCCCGAACGAGCAGTTGATGTCCATAGAGGTAAGTGAGCCATGGTATGTTGATTTGGTTAATTTTTTAGTGTCTAAGCAAGTCCCAAAACACCCTACACAAAAACCAACGTGAAAAATTGAAAAAAGATGCTAGGTTTAATGTTTGGGATGACCCATACTTGTGGAAGTATTGCCCGGATCAGATTATACGTAGGTGTGTGCATAATTCGGAGTGTAACTCAATTTTAAGTTTCTGTCACACTTATGCATGTGGATGACACTTTGGCACACAACGCACAGCCCTTAAAGTGTTAGAATGTGGATTTTATTGGCCTATGATATTTAAGGATGCTAGGACGTTTTGTGTTACTTATGATCGTTGCCAACGAATAGGCAATATAGGTCCAAGGGACCAAATGCCGCAGACCCCTATCTTTACTGTTGAAATTTTTGATGTTTGGGGTATTGATTTTATGGGTCCTTTTCCTTCATCTCATGGTTTTAATTATATTTTACTTGCGGTTGATTATGTCTCGAAATGGGTGGAAGCAAAAGCCACCCGAACTAATGATTCTAAAGTTGTCGCAGATTTTGTTAGAACTAACATATTTGCAAGGTTTGGCATGCCGCGAGTACTTATCAGTGATGGGGGATCCCATTTTTGCAATAGAACCATTGAGGCGCTACTCAAGAAGTACAACGTTAAGCATAAGGTTTCAGCACCTTATCATCCTCAAACGAGTGGGCAAGCAGAGGTTTCAAATCGTGAGATCAAGCAGATTTTAGAGAAGACAGTTGGGCCAACGAGGAAGGATTTGAGCTTGCGCTTGAATGATCCACTATGGGCATATCGCACGGCCTACAAAACACCCATTGGCATGTCCCCATTTCGACTCATCTATGGGAAACCATGCCATCTTCTCGTTGAGCTAGAGCATAAAGCACATTGGGCCGTTAAGGCCTTCAATATGGACATAGATGCCGTTGGAGTTCATAGGAAGCTTCAATTGAACGAGCTCGAGGAAATTAGGAATGAAGCTTACGAGAACGCTTGAATCTATAAGGAGAAGACGAAAGCCTTTCATGACAAGATGATTCGAACCAAAACATTTTCAAATGGGCAGAAAGTTCTACTTTTCAATTCCCGTCTTCGATTATTCCCAGGTAAGTTACATTCTAGATGGATTGGACCATTTGTTATTACTGATATTTTTCCTCATGGTGCAGTTCAAATCCAGAGTTTGAAGAAGGGGCAAGAATTCAAGGTAAACGAACATCGTTTGAAGCCCTACTATGACAATTTCGTGGAGCGCATTGTGAAGGACATACCCATCCATGTCGCGGGTTCTAATAAAGCCTAATTTGAGGATTCGTCCGGCTGTACGACATTAAAGCAAACGCTTCTTAGGAGGCAACCCAAGCTTTCAACGAAGGGAGACTTTGGAATTGCTCACCAAATCAAATTTGCATTCCTAAACCCTTCTCTTTACTACATTTATCCTGCCTTGCTTAGCTCTTTAGTTGTTTGTGTGAATCTTTGTTTAAAACATTGAGGGCAATGTTTAGTTTAAGTGTAGGGGAGGGTAAACAAAGTCTTTTTACATTGATTTACATATTTTACATTAATTTAAAAAAAAATATATATATATATAATAAAATAAAATAAAAAAAATATATATATATAAAATAAAATACAAATAAAAGAAAAAATATTTTACAATAATGTGTAAACTAATAGCATTCATTGGTCAGGTGGTGCCTCAGCAGTCGACGGAGCTCCAGAAAGACGAAGTGCCAGAGTTTGATCCTCCGGAGCCTCAACACTTGGTGCAACTCCAGATGACGAAGGCAGAAGATGCCTCTGCAGTAACGCCACGAACCTTTGATGATCACTCTGAACTCGCACTTCGGACTCCTGCAGCTGGTCAAGCTTCCTCTTCATACTTGTTAAGTAACTAGTTGCGAGCATGTGCAACTCCTTATTCTCGTGCCTGAGTCCTCTGACCTCTTGCCGAAGACTAGCCACCTCAGCCATCAAGGACTCAACCTGATGAGATCGTGCAAGAAGGCGTTGGCCCATGTTTGAGATTGAGCTTGCACACTGGACGCTGAGTGCCAGAGAGTCCTGAACAGCGAGCTCGTCGGACCGCTTGGAAAGCAACCTATTGTCTCTTGGAGTGAGAAGGTTTCTAGCAACCACCGTAGCAGTTGTATCGTTCTTCATCATAGAGTCCCCAACTGTAAGAGGACCATTGGGGGATATGAAGGACGGATGCCAAATGTTGTTTGGAGAAGACAAGTCATCATCTTCCCCGACATTCAAGTTAAGGCGACGATCAGAGGGGCAAGACATTTTTCGAAGGTGTTGAGAAAGAAGAGAGCAGACAGATTAAGATTTCAGAAGTGTAAGAAGGGAGTTTTTATAGGAGGTAATTCAAGTGTGCTGAGGAACAAAATTAGTGCCTCTATAAAAAGAAGAAATCGAAGAGGCACTACTCAGAGATCGAAGCGGTGCCTGCTCGCAAATCAAAGAGGCGTCTGCTCGCAAATCGAAGAGGCGCTCATTTCTCAAAAGCCGGGCCTGCTTAGAAACCACGAGTCGATCCACTTTTCCAGACGTGCCATCACCTTTCACACGCAACTTTGGCTTTGCATGAATTACGGGTAATTTTTTCAGAAAGCGCGTAAACCGTACTGTTCAATCATCCACCGGTTGTCGACAAGAGTAAGAGAACAGTATCGGTTGTGAAGAAATTCCTATAAGTGTCTACCTTCGCCCTCCATAGCAAAGGTAGACTTACTCAACACTTCTTCATCTCCGAGAATGTATTCCCAAAGAAACCTCTCGAGTTACTCAATGTTCCTCATCCCCTAGAGTACCTTTGCAAACAAGTCATCAAGAGCAAAAGTATTTCATATCATAAAGGTTAAAAGCAAAAGTATCTCATATCATGCTTTCTCCTCACCTTCATCTGAAGAACAGGGAGAAAGAGAGATCATGATTGCTTACCTAGTCTTGCTCTCGAGTACTCATCTTCGAGCCCCTCCAGCCCAGTTCAAGAACTCGAGAAGATGCCACACCTGCATGGAGACCGGATTACTTAAAGCATGTGGAGACAACGTGCTGATTCATCCTCAACTAAGCTGAGGATCACTTGCAATAAAAAGCCCCATCCAGTTCAAGATGAAAGCTGTGGAAAATCAACAAGCACGACCAAGGATCATCTACCATATGAAGCTAAGTTGTTTCTCATTTTTTTTCTAAGTGTTTTTAAGCTGTTTTGGTGTGTTTTATTGTGTTTTGAGGTAATCATACGAAAATGACATAAAAATTTGAATTTTTTTTTAAAAATACCAAAAAGAGTTGTTTTAGAGTCATTTTGGTGTATTTGTGTCTTAGGTACCTTCCAACACAATGATGAGGATTCGATTTTTAATTGCATAACTGTTAAAGAAAGTTACAGGCATGGATTGAAGTTTGATATGCTCTTGTCCTATGCTTAGTTGTAGTTGTTGTTTATGAACTCACATTTGATTACAAAGTGGATAAAATAAGTTTTCATAACATGCTTGAAGGAAGGAACTCATATAATGCTACATCCTTGTGAGACTTGAGCCTTTACTTTCTTTGGAGAGTTATAATCTGTGAGTTCTTGTTTTCTAAAGTCGTTGCATGATCTCATTATTCTTTGCTTGGTTGCTATTTAGAATGCATTTTGATAGAACTAAATGCTAGAAATTGTATCCGTTTCATTCAAAGCATGACATTGAATTGCATAACACATATCAAGATGAAGTGGTGTATTCTCCACCATAGCCAAATAGCCGTGCCCTCCATTATTATTTGTTTTGAAGATTAAACCCCGTTTGAGCCTTGTTTAGCCTATATCCTTTGTTAACCCACAATAACCTTACCTAGCCTAGTTTAGGACTTTCCATACCCTTGTTCTTAAAGGCTAGTAAGCATAACATAAAATGAATTCCTTTTGATCTACATTATGCAAGAAAACAAGTGTGGGGGAGGGAATGGTTGTTTTTGAGCTCATTTGTACGTTTTGGGTTACAAAAGAAAAGAAAAAGATGTGAAAAACATATGAAAAGAAAAATAGAAAAGAAAAGAAGAAAGAATGAGTTTGAAAGTATTGATTGTTGAAGGAAGGGTCCAAATTATCAAATCTAGCCCTAAAATGTGTGAGCTCTCCCCGTTTTGTTCAAAATTTGAGTTTGCATTCAAAAGTGAATTCTAAGTTGATTTCATTGCTTTGCTCACTATGTCTTTAAGAACCTTTGTTTTCCATATCCGTTCTTTGTTAACCAAACACCATTCGCCCCGTTACAACCCTTACACTTATATCTTGAGTGTTATGTGTTCAATATGTGGAGTTTGGGATTGGTATGAGTATATGGTGTCACTAGTTCTTGCATCTAAGTAGTAACATTCCTTTCATGAGACAATATTCATATATTCACTTAAAACTCCAAAAAAGTGCTTTCTTTGTTAAAACATATGTGAGTTTTAGTTTTCATGTGTACATCAATCTTCTCACATATACCTAGTGTAGGGAGTGTAGTTTAAAAATCTGTGTGAAAATGAGTGCATATCTAGTAAGGAATTGAGGGAATTCTCTAAGGCATGTTATTACATTCAAAATTATGTTTTAATCGATTAAAAGAGAACTAGTAAATGGTGATTGTGGTTAAGTGTATGCTTAAGGATATTGATGGCCAAAATCTGTGCAAGTAATGATTTTTAACATGTGCATTGGAAATCCCTGAGGTAACGTTGGAAGGTTTAGATTGTGTTTTGTTTCTTTTTGTTTCTTTGTTTTACTAGAGGACTAGCAAAAGTTTCTTTGTTTTGCTAGAGGACTAGCAAAAGTTAAGTGTGGGGGAGTTTGATAGGAACATATTTATGTGACTTTATTAGTTTGTTTCCTTACATTTACTTAATTAGTTTCATCTTATTAGAATGTTTTAAGCTATTTTCGTGTGTTTATAGGTTTTAATAACAAAGTTAGCAAAGAAGTGCATTTTGGTGCAATTTGGAGCTATTTTGGGGTGGAATGGATTGCATGCATGGGGAGCATAAAGGATGGACGTTTTGGTGCATGAAAGGGCTTCAAACATATGCTAAAATATGATAAAAATGAAGAAGATACCTTGCAAAGACCAAGCATGTGTATTGCTAGCTGTTTTAATCATGAAAACACAAGTGTCCAAGTTGTTTTTGCAAGGAAACCCCACGGCATGGATGGGTAATCATGTTTTGCAAGTGTGCTAGCTATTTTACAAGTGTACTAGATGATTCATCATGAGAAGACCAAGAGGGACCAAAGGCATGGACCAAGGAGGATGAATGCAAGTTGTTTCATCATGAAATTTCTGCAAAGATGCATGTGTGCTAGCTATTTTTGATGATTAATTCTTGCTTTGTATTGTTTATTAAAACAACTTGTGTGGTTCTTTACTTTTGAGCACCTATAAATAGGCCTTCTTGCAAGGCTTAAAACTCACCAATTCATACAACAACTTCCTTCTACACATCCATTCATTCTCTCCAAAAACAGCCGCACTTATTCCATAAAACCCTCCACAAAAATCTGCCCATAAACACCATTGCCACACCCCCCCCCCCCAACCATCCTAAATACCACCATACATCCTCCTATTCATTCCTCTATACAACCAAACCTTCAACCCACAACCACCCCTTGTGCCGTAGCAAAGGAAGGGAAGGAAAGTGCTTGGACATGCTTGCCACTCAATGAGGATCGTTAGAGCGTTGAGGTGTTTTCTTTCTTTTATTTTCAATGTATAAATCTATTTACCTTTGTTTTACAATTATGGGGAACTAAACCCCCCCCCCCTTTTTGCTAGGGAGGGATTCAAAGCCATGATTACATTTGCATTATGAATTAATTACTTTTGGTTGTGCTTAATAATTTGTGATTTCAATTCCCTTAACTATTTGATTGATAACTTATTTGTGTATGTTAATTAAGAGTTCACGCTTAGTTTTCATGCATAAGTTTGATGCTAGAATATAAGGAAATTTCACCTAATCGTTATGAACTTATATTCATGAGTAGTGAAGGTTGCTATCCACAATCATGTTAAGTGAATTCGTGGCAAGAGTATCATGCTTTTCATAGTTACGAATGTCTCGTCAATACTTATACTTCTCATGAATCTTAATGATCTTTGATTGTATCTCTATATTGTGCTTTTCACGTATGGAACTTTTGAAGAATGTTTTGAATTGTTATATGCGCTTTTCCATTCAATTCATTAACTTAAGGAGAACTTGAAGGTTAAAAAAGTGCTATCACAGTTAACCCGGAGTATTGAGTTTCATAAGTTATCGAAAGAACAACTAAAAATTGGTTTATGTACAAGTGTATCATGTGTGGAGGAGAACCCTCTAGCTAATCCATCATCCATTCAAACAACCATATTTTGTGTTTAAATTTGTCTAGTTTATAATTTATTTATTTTCAAGTTATTCTCATCAAAACCCAATCCCCCTTTTACAATTTATGTCCTTTCATTTGAATCTACTTTATTTGATTTCTTTTGAGTTCTTTGAGTTAATTTAGTTTAGAATTCGTTAATTTTCATAATTTGAATCTTTTAAATTCAATTCACGTCCTAAAACAACCCTAGAATCTGTTTTAGTTTATTTGTTAGTTTTAATTTGAGTTATTCTAGTTTAGTTGAAATCATTTGAATCTAGTGAAGTGTTTTGATTTTAGATTTCTGTTTTTAAAGTTTTATTTAGTGTTTCTAAGTTTATTTTATATAGATTATCAATACCTCCTAATCCCCAATTTAGAATGATCCCTACTTGCATATATACTACAATTGTCAACAGTAAGGATCTTGTGCCTACAAGCACACTTTACCAAGCATGCTCGTTGAGGAAATTGATTTTCAGCATCATCCGTAGCAAAGATATGAGATCACCCTCTTTTCACAGTGGATTCAAGGGAATATATGAGCACTAATCCAACCAAAATGCAGACCATATAAATACTTATGGTTTTGGTTGATGAATCAAGAAACTGGTCACATGTTTGTCCACACACATTGCGGCTAAACCTCTTGGCCGATTTTAAGGGTTCACCACCCTGCTTATTCCTTGAAGTCTAGGAGACTGGATAATGCCAAAGAGTTTATATTGACGGTTTTCGATAAAGTATTGCATGTTTTTTTAGGTTTATAATTGAACATCAAATTCCCATGTTCACTCCAAATAACCTCTCATAGTGATCATATAACGCAATTTAAATGATCGTCCAGACCTTGGTGAACGTACCAAGTTTCTGATTTCTGTCTAGGGCTATGCAATCGTGTACACATCTATGTTGGTATGCCTTGAAGCCCATTGCCACCCAACCTATTGGACGTTACAGTTGGTTACCGGGTACTAACTTGATGCTTCGTATTTATGCGTTTTGGGTGCGTATTCCATGTGCCAAGTTGTGCTTCCATAACTTACCAATATGGGTCCTCAAAGAATGATGTGAATCTTTGTCTATTATGATTCTCCTTCACACTAGCTCTCTTAGAGCCCTTACATGCAATCTCTTTATTGCTCATTTGCAGATTGTCACTTTAATGAGACAATATTCTCGCCGTTAAGGGGAGATAAGAACGCCAACATTCCTATAGAACGGCGCAAATTTACGTAGATGTTGCCCACTATGTCTCATCTCGATCCCTGTACCACACAAATGTGATAAGCAAGTGCAATCTATTCTAGCTTTCAGAATGTTGCTTCAGATGCATTCTTCTGATATAGCTAAAGTGACAAGATCATATACTAGCTGCAAGCATTCAAGCAAGGATAGACGGTTTAACGAATGTTGAGTTAACATCACCGAAGAGTGTGCCACCCCTGTTGGACGGTTTGGACGCCCCTGTTAGATAGTCCAACACACCAGCAAATAGCCAATCAATCTATCGTGCCCTAGAGCACGACAGATCACTTGGTTCATAAGATTCACTTCCCTAGAAGTGGAAGGTCACGGCATTAAAATGAATCCATATCGTCGTCTCAAATCATTTCCATCTCATGAGATTAATCTGGATTACTCCCAAGACTTGAAGTTCTTGGTCCTGTATACTAGTTTGGATGAGTTAATGGAATTGAAATGAGATTACCATGGATGATGTTTTCACTTATATGATAGCTACCGGCATAAATTAAAAGTGATGATATTGAACTGAGTTTCGTTGATTAAGTGACAACATAGAACTAATTGGACAACTGAAACTACAATCCAGGTTAAAATTCCTTACGAAAGTGTGTTTTAGATCTATCATTCCAACACTGCCCAAGGTAACCCTATTATGTTACAAGTGGGAAAGGAAGCGTAATGAGACGAATGAAATAGTGTGATATGATGCACGCCTTACGATGCAAGGTTTCTCTCAAACGCCCTTTGATTGATAGTAGCATTATGAAATGCGGTTAGTGTTTCTCCATGGGGATATTGATACAGATATTGATATGTAAGTTCTTGAAGAATTACATGGATTAGTTCGAATAGTTCCAAATCATGAAACACCCTCTTAAGTTGTTTAAGGCGTTCACTTACAAATTAAACAATTCGGCGTATGTGTATAACCGTCTAAGTGATTATTTGATCATCTAAGTGATCATTTAATCAGTCAGGGATGTGAATGAATGCCCTTGCATGTTAAATCATGGAGTTTTATTTTGAATTGCTAGAGTTACAGTTTATGTCGTTGACATGAATCTCAAGACTCTAGAAGAGCTTAAGAAAACTGTCTTGCACCTAAAGACGGAATTTGAGGTGAAGGATCTTGGGAAAACTCATTTATACCTTGACTTGAAGTTGAAGCATTGTTTTGATGGTACTTTGTTCTACGAGTCAAACTACACCCTGAAGGTGTTAACTTTGAGTATACCTATGATCTTCCATACGTTATATGCAAATGAGACCCTTGAAAAGGTTATGGAATCCGAAATTCCATATCTCAGTTCAACTTTGCGCTTCATTGTACTTAGCTCATTGTGTTAGATAAGATATCTCCTTCGATGTTGATCTATTAGTAAAGATGCAGCATCGCGCCTACACGCAATCACTAAATTAGTATTAAAGACATACCTTGAAGGTATTACGAATTTAGGCAAATCCCAATGCACCTCGAGCGAATCCGACCCCTCGATCCTCTGAATGATGTTTGCCTTGTTGTTATGTTGATGTTGGCTACTTATCAAACCCACACAAGGTAAAATCGCTGAATGGTTATGTCTTTACCATTAAGGGATATCGTAATATCTTGGAGTTCCATGATATGGCCTTAGTTGCAAAATCTTTGAATTATTCCAAGGGTCACCTCATTTTACTACGCCACACATCAGACATAGTTAGGAGTTCTTGTTGAGCATATTTGAAGTACTTACTGTGTTTTCATCCATTGTTGAGTCCCGACAACGATCCATGAAGATTATGCCGCATGTATGAACCTGACCAAGATATGATACATCAACGAAGTCAACACCAAGACATATTTCGTTTACATCAGCAAAGCACCAGGAGATTGAAGTCATGCAAGCTGATCCTGTCATGCCCTGGACCTGGGTTAGTAATAAAAATTCAAACCTGAATCCAAAATGTGAGTTAAAAGCTTAATAAATAAAAGAAAATTGACACGGGTTGGAAAATAAATTCCTCTTATTAAAAATAATTCATGATTCTCAAACAATTCAAGACATCTTTACAACCTATAGTAAATAGATGAATAAACTTTCTATTCTCCAATCTAATTCGATCTCATCTTGCCTACTATCTTGAGTGTCTAGTTCATAAACCTGCATAATAATAAAAGGATGAGCTTCAACAGCTCAGTAGGAACATAACCTTATCACAATAAATTGACAATATTTAATTAAGTGTCATGAAATCATATAGCCAAATATCAAATCACTATTGATAATAATGCATGAATGCAATGCACCCTCTTTAGTTACCCCTATTTATTTGTATAATAAAACATGCGAACCTGCACGTCCCATAACATGCATTTTATCCCTACAGAGGTGGTTCGACTATTCTATTATAGAAATTAACCCCATATGATATCCCAAGATCATAAACCCTTTTTGCTAGTCATCTTATCTAATTTATTGATCTCTAGCCCAAATCACCCGCATCAAGAATTTCCGTAGATATCCTATTGTAATGTGGACATCGGGCTCGCCTGGAATTGGTTTCACAATGAGTACATTCAACTTCACAAAGATTATTTCCAATTACCCTCATTTCCATACTTCTGAATACTGAAATTCCAACCACATCAACATGAATGATGCACAAATAATGTCATTTTATCTTTCACATGTATCACAATATATTCTGAACGAATAGTATTCCAGCAATAATTCCATAACCAAGAACAAGTAGACACTTAACTGAAACAATTAGCCAATTATTATCCAATCACATTAATCAACCGAAAAGATCAAGAATATTATAGTACTTCATGAAATTTAATAAAATCCATTTCCGCAAAGGTTTGCCGTATTTCCCCTACCTGGATTCTAAAGCAGGTCACTACTGAAATAACTAAGCTCTATGTACTTAAACAAGTTCCTTGATCACGTCCAAATACCGTATATTTCTTCCACTCTTATCTTTTCTAATCTCTCTCACTATATGTGAATATATAAAAATATAGACAAATATTTATACACACATATTTTTGCATGGTTTCCTGAATTGCACAGCCACTGCACTTCCCTTTGAAAAACAAGGAAATGCCCCTTATTTATAGCATAGAAAAGTCGGTTACAAAACTTACAAAGAAAATATAAATATAGTAAAATATAAATATAGGAATAAGATTAACTTGACAACTATCCTGAATGGGATAAAGAAAATAGGTGGAACACTTATGGAATTGACACATGGCTATGTTGTATTAGGGTTCGACACTTGGTATACATGTGTCATCATAATACGAATACTGGAGGCTTATCACAATGTTTGCATGAGGTGTACTAACCTAATGCAAATGCATGAAACTGTGGATACTTATACCGCTAGGGTTTAATATAAAAACTAAAGTAGATAGATATATTGAGTTAAACTAAGGTACTAGTAACTATAAGGCTGTTTCGATATCACGTCATCTTTTTTAATAAGATCCTATTAACTCAAAAAGACATCTAAATTTGTAAAATTAAACTCTTTTTAGTTAATAATAATAATAATAATAATGATAATAATAATAATAGTAATAATAATAAACATATATTTCTAAAATGCAAGGTCTCACAATCTATCCTCCTTAAAAAAAAATTCGTCCTCGAAATTTTATTTTAGACACTCAATTACTTGACAAGTCCAAAGTTTTCACCTTTGATCAGATTCTAGTTTCCATGTCAATCCATAGTTTCATGTACAGTAAGGATTCATCTAATTCTCCAGGTCAAATTCTAAATCTTAAGTGACTATTTACTCGTATTCATATCTAGTACTTAGTCGAACACACATAAACTTCCAAGAAAATTATGGGTGCCTTTGCACAATTTTCTTAGCATGCTATTTGTCATATTTCTTATTCCATAAATCAACGGACATTCCACTATGGAGTATTAAAGATCCAGTGGTCAAACGGTCCTTTAACTAGAGCGAATGACAATGATTACATGAATAAGAAAAGAAACAAATAGCTAATAATTTCCAGTCATTATACTACATGTGCATTCCACTAAATAGTGAACTACTCAACAAATGTAGATGAGTATCTAAATGTCGGATTCTAATCCCCAAATTGTTTCTTCGGCTTCATAGCTTATTGAACTTGTACACTAACCTTGATGCGAATTGTCAACTTTAAATTTCTCATGTCGTTTTCTAGTAGTACCTTACCTTTAAGGTAATAAGAAGATCTAATCTTCCATCATTTGTAAAGATTGCTATTCTCTAATTTTGTCCTCAAATTTTACCCAACACATCAAACATGTGCAAATATTTCCTTCTTATGTCGAACTCTAGTTTCCATGTGGTTTCTTCAGTTCCATGGTATTGCCATCTAACCTTCACAAATGGTATTTACCAATTCCTAAACATTTTCCGTTCAATTATACAAATCGTTCCTTCTTCATAGAACACATTATGTATATAAGATCATTCTCACTACACCTCCAATCTCAAAGCTTAATTGCCACAACTCCAGTTGCCTCAAACTGCAATCTCATGAAAGTACTTGTAACTAACAAGGCTATTTAACCAAACCCTAAATGGAATCATAACTACATGTGGTATTTCGGATGCCTTAATAGTTTACATCATTCGGAACCCATCACTCGGTCCACTAAATTGATTCTCATATTCTTATCACATGTTATTTGTGATTTCACTTGATTCATCACACAATCCAATGTTGTGTAGTAACGAAGTTCAAATATCCATCGCACAACAAATCTCCAGTCTTATTTTCACAATCAAAATATGTGTACCTAACAAACTAAAACTTCTACACTACACTTGTGTGTTTAAAACTTCTACACTACACTTGTGTGTTTAATCTCCACACTTAAGTCATGGATTGAAACTCCAAAACATATGTATATTCCAAGTACTTCTCTTGACTATAACATATCATCAAGCTTATGCTACCACAAAAATACATCTTATAACCTTCAACTCTAATCTCATAATATTTCTCTCCAAAAGTCAAATTTAACAATTCAACTTATTAATCCTTAATTGATAACTCTTCTTCTCTTAAAACTTAGAAACATTCGATTATCATTCCTTTAAGAAATTTCACCATTTGCATTATCAACTCTCAAATATCCTCCAAGGAGTTCAACTTAAAGTGAATACTCTTCCAAGTATTTCTATAAATTAGTACATGCATTACTTATATCTCCAAATCCAAAATAATTAAATCCTTTTTGAGAAGTCACATACTGAGAAACTACAACAATATCACTTTATGACGTCAATCTGAAACTAATTTCATGATTCCACTGAACAACTGATATTCCAAGTTATCTCCCTATTCTAATCCTCTACTAACCAATAACTTCAACCGCATAATAATTTATCAAGGACTAAAATCTTACATTCTCCAATGACTTCATCTTATGTACTTCTACTACGAGACTAAATGCCAAGTTAACATCCGTAAATTTATTTCTTGAACCTACAAATCCAACACTCAACAGAGATAATTCAAGGTACTGAAGTTCATCAATTTGAGTCAATAATACATATGTCAAATATATTCATGCGTAGGGAACTAGATCATATGGTTCATGACTCACCAGTAATATTCATTAAGTCTCAAAGATATTTGTGTACAAGACACTCTTAGCTCCAATGATTACTTCCCTTAGTCATATAAACGTGTACATATCAATCACTACTTAGCTTCTAAAACAAAGATAGAATAAGTACTATGCATCATAAGCTCTTTGTTTAGTATTCCAATTATCGACAACCTTATGCATACTAATTAAACACTAAAATAAGATCATCCAATTCCAAAAATTCAATGACTTCAATACATGTCAAGCCAATAAGAATTCTCTAATAGTCTTATTTTTACCACACATAATTCAAATACCTAACTAATAATAAGAACCTCGTCAATTTGTTCCCATTATTTCCTCTGGTTCAGTAGTAAGCCTTAACTCCATTTTTCCTTCATTTTTACTATTTATTCAAGCCTAATTAGCATTACACAAAGTCTCAACAACATATTTGTACATTTCTTTTGAATTCTTCAACACTAAAACATGTAGAATACTTTCTGCGTCAATAAAGGTACTCCCAAATTCTTCTAACAAATATATAAATACCCAAATCCTCATAATGAAGCACTAATTCTCTTTCATAATTATGATTCTGTATAACAATAATTTTGTAAGTGATTCTCTAAAATCGTGAACCACCACTAAGTTCAAGACTAACTCCTAGAGCTTATATTAGCTATAGAATAATTCATAACTCAATTGCAAAATTACAAATCCAAAGAGATCATAATCCTATCTAACATCTTAGGAATAAATTTGGCAATTTGTTCAGTGATCCTACTGCATATATAATCATATGCATGCTAATTGTCCAATGAAAATACTTTAGTATCTTACAATCCGTTAATAAATTGAGACTACTAGCTTCATATCTATCACGAAGTAATCCATTGACCTATTGAAACCTAAATTTCCTTCGTACATACTTGGTCTTACATCAAAATATACAAGTAACAAAATCCAAGTGTTCATAGCATCTTAATCTCTAATATGCTCATTCCAACATTGCACGTAACTAGCTTATTATAAAATCGTTCTTATTTGTCCACTACTCAAATTCAAAACAACACCAGAAATTATAAAACCTTATGTCGCATCAAATTCTCATCTCATTCAGTTCTTAACTCTAAGATGAATTCTAATCCCTCAACTATCGGATAAATTTTCTCTAGAATTTACTTGAACACTTCATGTTTCCTTCACCATTAAGAGTCAAATGAGTTGAGTATCACTGACTTCTCCAATTGATAACAGTCATATCTCTCTTTAAATGGCAAAAACATTATAACCAATTACTCATTTTATTTTTTATTTCTTCCAATGTAAGAATGACCACTATCCTCTAACTCATATCCATAGTCCAAGTTCTCTTGTCCATTAGTTATTCATGAACCCATTTCTCCTAAAAATTCATCTTAAATTTATATGCATGCATTGCTTAATTTCCATCCTTTTCATTTTTGGATCAAACTTAATTTCCCTTCTCAAAAGATCCACATATAAATTCCTTTGCCAAGATCACATGCAAAAACTGACTTCACATTCAAGCCTATCTCATACACTATCACCAGAGGCCAACAAAACCTTTACTTCCAAAAATCTATCTCACAGACACTTCTAAATTCAAACTTATTTAGCTCATGCTGATCTTCTCCCATAGTTCTTATCCAAGGATGTCTAATACCTATGCTCTGATACCATTCTATCACACCCCAGACCTAGGTTGGTAATAAAAATTTGAACCCGAATCCGAAATGTGAGTTTAAAGCTTAATAAATAAAAAGAAATTGACACGGGTTGAAGACTCCTCTTATTAAAAATAATTCAAGATTCTCAAACAAATCAAAAATTCTTTACAACCTTCAGCAAAAAGATGAATAAACTTTCTATTCTCCAATCTAATCCGATCTCATCTTGCCTACTCTCTTGAATGTCTAGTTCATAAATCTGCATAATGATCGGATCATATTTATATATATTTTTATATCAAATTCACTCGTCTTTTCTTAGTTAGTTCGTTATATTTTGAGCTATTTACGTTGATTTTGTGTTTTATAGAATTTATCTAGCTAAGAAAATAAAAATAGAATAAGTGAAGTGTTAAGTAATTAATTTCATCTAAACTATCTTGTCTGTTGAATTTATACTTATCATTTGAAAAATAATATATATATATATATATATATATATTTATTTATATATATATATTTATTTTATATATATATTTATTTTATATATATATTTAATGATTAATAGTGTGGATGCCAGCTAAAACAGGGAGCTTTCGGTGCAGCATTATGGAGGAGAGCAAGTGGAAGGAGGCCTCGGGGGCCAGTCACAGATGAATAAAAAAACAGAAAGAGAAACATGATGGGTTATGATGGAGGAGAGCTGGCGGAAAGAAGAAAAAATAAAATAAAAACGGAATCAGAAAAAAAGGAGAGAGACCAGCCTTCATTCGAGGATAAGAAGAGGCCTTGAGGCACAACCAGGAAAGGAGGGAGCTGCCCTCAAGGCAGCGAGCGAAGAAAATAAAAAATAAAATAAAAGGAATTCAGAAACGGGAAACAAAGGCAGGAATCAAAGGGGAGCTCCTCGGAGCTTAGGGAGAATTAGGAATAGAAAAAGGGATTAGAAAAAAAATAACGGTGAGTGCCTTTGAAGGCAGCTTCGGTGCTGCCAAGTGAGCTCCTCGGAGTACGGCGGAATAAAACAGGAGTTGGCAGCGAGAGCACCGAAGGAGGAGCTGCCTTGGGCAGCTGAGATTGTGAGGTTTGCGGTGAAGTCAAGCTAGTCACGCAGGAAGGCTGCCTCGGCAGCAACTTGGACAGAAAGCAGAGGCAGTCAGCGATTGAAGCAGACGGAAAGAAAAACAAGGCAGGGAGGTGCACGGCAAAATTGCAGAGGGCACGGTGCAGTGGAAAATCTTGCACTCTCTTTCGGTTTAATCTCTCCAAACTCTGTTTTATTTATGTTTTAAGTTATAAATAATGTGTAGTTAAATTTGTGTTGGCTAGAGGTTAATTCAAAGCCATGATATATTTGTAATTTGAATTGGTAACTTCAGTTGTGATTTCTGAGTTGTGATTTAATTTGCTTAACTGCTTGATTAATAACTTATTTATGTTTGTCGATTAAGAATGCATACTTAATTTACATGCATGAATTTGATGCTAGAATATAAGTGAATTTCACCTAATCGTTATGAACTTATATTCACAAGTAGTGAAGGTTGCTAGTCACAATCGCGTTAAGTAAATTCCTGGCAAACGTATCATGCTGTTCATAGTTACGAATGCCTTGTCAACACTTATGATTTTCATAGAACATAATGATCTTTAATCGTATCTCTATTGTGCTTTTCACGTAGGGAACTTTTAGAGAATGTGTTGAATTGTTGTATGCTGTTCATCCAATTCAATAATATAAGGAAAATATGAAGATTAATTTAAGCGTACCTAATTAATTTGGGGTGTTGAAATTCACAATTTATTGAAAGAACAACTGAAGGTCAATTTAGATTGCATATGTGTCTTGTGTGGAGAAAAACCCTCTAGCCAATCCGTCGTCTATCCTTTCACTTTTATTTTATGTTTTTGTCAATTTTATAATTTAGTTAAGTTTAATTTACGTTTTATCCAAACCAAACCCCCCCATTATTAAAATATTATTATTCAGTTAATTTTTATTATTTTTTATCTTTTAAATTCTGTCTAATTAATTTCCTAGTTTTTATTTTAAATTGTTTTCATTATTTTGAGTCAATTTTAGTGTGTTTCGAGTTTTTAGCTTAGTTTGTATTTTCTAGGGTCTTGAGTTGTTTTGAGTCTTTTGATTTGTTTTAGTTTATTTGTTAGTTTTATTTTGAGTTATTTTAGTTAAGTGTTTTTATTTTAGTTTAGTGTTTTAAACTTTGTTTTTACGTTTTTAAATTATTTTAGACGTTTTAGCAAGCCCTCCTAATCCCCGGCCTAGAACGATACCCTACTTACATCTATACTACATCTGTCAAAAAGAGGGTTAAATTTGTGCGGTTTAAAATCCCGTCAAGTTTTTGGCGCCGTTGCCGGGGATTAGCAACCTTGCTAATCCGTTTATTTTTTTTGTTTGTGTTTATTTTTATATTTGTGTTTTTGTTGTATTTTTGTTTATATTTGTGTTTGTGTGTTTTATTTTTGATATTTGATTTATTTTTCTTTCTTTAATTTTAGGTACTAATGGAGCAAGATATGGCAACCATTCAAGCTCAATTGGCGCAGCTCACTGCTCAATTGACTCATAATGCTGAACGGACCACAATGCCAAGTGTCCCTACACTTGATGTGCCCTATGGGCAAGGATATCAGACTCATCAATATCCTCAATTTTCTGCATATGAAGAGGATTGGGGATATCAAGGCTATGATCAATCAAGGGGCAACTTGTATTCCAACGCTCGCAATTCGAATTGGAGAGATCATTCTGATTATATGTGGGGAGAACCTCAACATTTTCAACAAGGTGGATATTGGCAGCAAGACGAGCTCTATTCAAGACCTATGCAGCCACCACAGCACCCCCCACAACAATTCCAATCGAATCAAAGTATGGCCGTAAATTATAATGAAATTCTTGAAGGACTAATCTCTTTGACGCAGGGTTCACAACAAGAGGAACAATTGCCGCCATCGGATAAGTTCTATCAGTGGCCATATGAACCGTCACAGCCACCACAACAATCAGCCCAATTCAATTCAGGTACATCTGTGGATAATGATAATATTATTCAATTACTCATCTCTTTGAACCAGGAAGTAGAAAATCAAACCAAGGAGATGGGAGAATTGAATAATCAAATGGGGCAGATTGTGGAAATCATGACACAGATTCAAGAGCAACATGAATTCTCCAACTCCACATTTGCAAATTCAATGGAGAAAGTTGAAGTTGCTGAAGCCATCACTTTGGAAGAAGAAGATGAGGAGGACGACCTGGGCAGTTTAGACGAATTCTTGTCTCAAACCCCTGAAGTCCCTATGTTGTCCAACTTCGGTAATGATGTTCCAAATGAAATTCATTCTAACATTATTCCACAAAATGTCTCTTTTCCTTGCAGATTTTTGATTCCAAATATCGAAGAGAGTGAAAAGGACATTGTGGACGCTCTTCCAATGGTCCAAAGTGATATCCCAATTCTTGGTGCACCAAAACAAGTTCCCGAACCTTGCACACCAAGAAAAGGGATTCAAGAAATCGAAGTGGGTGAAGAATCTGTAAATTGCATCAAAGAGGCTGTGCAGGAAACAAAGGCCCAAGCAATTGAGTTTGATGACACGGGACAGGCCACAACCATCATAATTAATTTGGCCAAGTTCAAAATCCCGGAAATATCCAAAAATGTGGTTTTTATAATTGAATTCATGTCGGAGAATGACAGTAAGCCATATTCTCCAATTTTAATTTTATTTTCTACTAACATGCTAATTTTAATGATTCAGGCACCCACCCGAGAATTCAGACCATTGCCGAATCATTTCAAGTATCACCTCCCATTAAAAGATAAATTTCATGCTTTGGAGCCGAGGGGAGGATAAGGAAAGAATCGTCCGGCTAAAGACGTTAAATCAAGCGCTTCTTGGGAGGCAACCCAAGCAATCAGATTTGCATTTCTTAACCCTTCCTTTTGTTGCCTTTACTTTCATTTTTGTTTTGTTTAGTTAGTTGTTTTATTTGGCTGATTTTTATTTAGTTTGTGTTTAAATAAATTAAGAGCCTTATTTATTTTACGTACGGATAAATAAAGTCTTTTTACATTTATATACTTTACATATTTTAATTTGCTTAAAATAAACCTAAAAAAAAAAATTAATAATAATAATAATAATATTAGTAATATTTATATATATATATATTTATTTAAAGAAACTTAAAAAAAAATTACAATAATGCGAAAAACTGATAGATTTCATTGGTTATTGGTTAGGTGGCGCCTCAGAGGTTGACGGAGCTCCGGGAAGTCGAAGAGCCAGCGTTGGAATCTCCGGAGCCGGAACGCTTGGTGCAGCTCCAGAGGACGAAGGCAACATAAACCTCAGGAGTAGCGCCATGAACCTTTCATGATCGCTCTGAATCCGACCGTCCGACTCCTGCAGCTGGTCCAGCTTCCTCTTCATGCTGGTCGAGTAACTAGTTGCAAGCATGTGCAACTCCTTGTTCTCGTGCCTGAGTCCTCTGACTTCTTGCCGAAGACTGGCCACCTCTGCCATCAGCGACTCCACTTGACGAGACCGGGCAAGCAGGCGCTGGCCCATGTTCGAAACTAAGCCTGCACTTTGGACGCTGAGGGCCAGAGATTCCTGAACGGCCAGCTCGTCCGACCGCCTGGATAGCATCCTGTTGTCCCTTGGTGTGAGCAGATTTCTGGCAATCACCGTAGCGGTGATTTCATTCCTCATCATTGTGTCCCCGACTGTAAGAGGACCATTGGGGGATATGAAGGACGGATTCCAAATGTTGTTCGGAGAAGACGAGTCATCGTCTTCCCCGACATTCAAGTTAAGGCGACGGTCGGAAGGGCAAGACATTTTTAGAGGGGGTTGAGGAAGAAAAGAGTTCGGGAAGATTAAGATTGCAGAAGTGCAAGAAGAGAGCGGAAGGAGTATGAATGCAGAAGTGTTTGAGGAAGGGAGTTCAAGTGTGAGGTGGAGCAGAATTAGCGCCTCTATAAAAAGAAGCAAATCAAAGAGCGCTCCTCGGAGGTTGAAGACGCGTCCTCACACAAATCGGAAAAGCTGGACGCTCCTTTCTCAAAAGAGTCGTTTCCTTTCTCAAAAGCTGGGTTTGACTCAGCAATCACGTGGCTTCAGCTTTTCCAGTTTTGTCGTCGCTCTCACATGTGGCTTGGAGCTTTTTGAAAACCACGGGCCGCACCCGGATTTGAACCCCGGTTTTCAAAAGATCATCATTCCAGTTTGTCGTCACTCGTCGCATGCGCAGTCAGCTTCGCGGAAATTACGGACGCGTTGTCAGAAAGCGCGTAACGGGCACTGTTCATCCATCCACCGGCTACCGACAAATAGTGCGGGAATAGTTCCGGTTGAGGAAGAAAAAAAATTTTATAAGTTCGACCTTCGCCTTCCACATCAAAGGCACACCCTCTCCACCTCTCAACCTCTCAACCTCTCTTCATCTCCGACAATGTTTTCCCAAAGAAAGCTTTCGAGTCACTCAGTGTTCTTCATCCCTTGGATCACCCCAGAAAACAAATCATCCAGAGCAAAAGTATTTCATATCAAAAAGGTTAAAAGCAAAAGTATCTCATATCACGCTTTCTCCTCACTTTCATCTGAAGAACATGGAGAAAGTGAGATCTTGATTGCTTACCTAGTCTTGCTCTCGAGTACTCATCTCAGACCCCTCCCAACCCACTTCAAAAATAAATCTGTGTTGAGGTACTTCTTCAAAAACAAAAGTACCTCACAGACGAAGCAGGAGGAGTCTGAGGTGCATCCAGATAAAGGCAGAGTCTGAGATGATCCAAGAGTTCAAGAAGATGCCACACCTGCGTGGAGACCGGACTACTTGAAGCATGTGGAGACAACGTGCTGATTCATCCTCAACTAAGCTGAGGAGCACTTGCAAGAAAGGAGGCCCATCCAGTTCAAGATGAAAGCTGTGGAAAATCAACAAACGACCAATGATCGCCTATTAGTTCTTTTCGTTGTCGTTTATTTTCATTTTCAATTTTTCGTTTGAATTTTCTATATTTTCTTGCGTGCTTAACTGATTTATTTCTTTTCTTTGCAGGAACGTTTGGTTATTTTCTCCCTTGAAGTTGATTGCAAAATTTACGCTTGGGGGTCATCGCTTGGTTTTCTGCAAATTAGAGAAGTTTTCAGTCCATTGCTTTATTTTGTTTCTTTTCATTTAGTAATTTTATTTTTATTTTTATTTTTATATTTATTTGCTTTATTAATGTTTTCTGACATTGGGGACAATGTCTAGTTTAAGTGTGGGGGTATCAAGATAAAAAATGACCAAATTGAAAATTTTTGTACCTTCGACTTTGAACTGGTTTCATTTGTTTCCATGTTATTGCTTTTTGTTTTCTTAATTAGTTTTGTTTTATTTAATTTTTTTCGGAAAATTTAAAAAAAAATCCAAAAATATTGTCTTGTTTTCCTTATTGTTTTAATTTAGATTTTTATTAGTTTCCCGACCCAATGATATAATTGGATGAAATTTGAACCATGATTATCAAGAACTTAGTTAACATGTGTTGTATGAAATTCCTTATTCTCTTGTTAGTATTGTACATGTTTGATTATTCTTGAAAAACCAAATGCACATAGCCTTGTTGATGTGAAACTAAAGCATGACTTCAAGCTTCATATGTGAATTTAGTGACCATATACATCCTATGTGAGTTTTTGAGCCTATTGAAAGTGTGTGCATTTTTCATACACTACTATTCTTTCATGTGTGATGAACTTATGTGAGATGCATCTCTAGAACTTGCGTAACGATCTTTCGAAATATTTGTCATTGATTGCATGAACTTGAAAATGATAGAGGCATTAGGTTCACCACCATGGCCCAAATAACCATATTTCCCAAAGAAAAAAAAAATGATATCATTAGATTGCCAATTTGAGCCGTTTATGTTGAGCCTTTTATTTCTTATCACCAGATATGTCTACCCTTATACCTCGAACCATGTTTCCTTACCCTTTCCAAGCGAGCAATTTGAGACTATTTTATGAGAAATGTTTGTGAAGTACTTGGAATGAGTTTGGCAAAAGAATAAGTGTGGGGGTATTTCATGTTTGTATTATTTAAAAAAAAAATGAGAAAAGAGAAGAAAAGAAAAGAAAAAGAAAGATTGTATACGAAGAAAATAAAGTTTCAGTTTAAGGGTGTGATGGGAGGTGTTAAAAGAATAGTTGGAAAGTTTGAGTTCTTATAAATCTCAACTAAAAGAATCGTTTGCAATATAGCTTGGAACTTGTGTTTTCCTATTCTTTCGTTTCAATAGCCCTATCCCTAAGCCTCATTACATCCAATAAAAGTCCTCTTGATTTAAGTTTTGCAATTATGATTGTGGAGAAGTGATTTTTATGCAAGCTTATGGTAGAACTCTCACATTTGTTTCTTTGAGCGAAACATATTAAAACTAAACACATGTGTGATTGAGTGCATATCCCGTGAGAAGGTTGCTAGTTTGCATATGATGATTTTTAAAATAAAAACTTGAAATTGCATTAGCATGGCTATCTCACACACTACACTTCAAGGATGATTTAAAGATTACTGCTAATATTTGAATAAGGAAGATGAGCTTGAATTAGTTTTTGGTGCTAGCTATGGTTCTTGATGATTTATGTTCTCGAATGAAATTCTTTGAGGGTCACATAGGGGGAAGCTAATGTTTTTCATGTTATTACTTTTTCTGTTTTCGTTGTTTTGCTCGAGGACTAGCAAAAGCTAAGTGTGGGGGTATTTGATCGGATCATATTTATATATATTTTTATATCAAATTCACTCGTCTTTTCTTAGTTAGTTCGTTATATTTTGAGCTATTTACGTTGATTTTGTGTTTTATAGAATTTATCTAGCTAAGAAAATAAAAATAGAATAAGTGAAGTGTTAAGTAATTAATTTCATCTAAACTATCTTGTCTGTTGAATTTATACTTATCATTTGAAAAATAATATATATATATATATATCTATATTTATATATATATATATATTTTATATATATATTTAATGATTAATAGTGTGGATGCCAGCTAAAACAGGGAGCTTTCGGTGCAGCATTATGGAAGAGAGCAAGTGGAAGGAGGCCTCGGGGGCCAGTCACAGATGAATAAAAAAACAGAAAGAGAAACATGATGGGTTATGATGGAGGAGAGCTGGCGGAAAGAAGAAAAAATAAAATAAAAACGGAATCAGAAAAAAAGGAGAGAGACCAGCCTTCATTCGAGGATAAGAATAGGCCTTGAGGCACAACCAGGAAAGGAGGGAGCTGCCCTCAAGGCAGCGAGCGAAGAAAATAAAAAATAAAATAAAAGGAATTCAGAAACGGGAAACAAAGGCAGGAATCAAAGGGGAGCTCCTCGGAGCTTAGGGAGAATTAGGAATAGAAAAAGGGATTAGAAAAAAAATAACGGTGAGTGCCTTTGAAGGCAGCTTCGGTGCTGCCAAGTGAGCTCCTCGGAGTACGGCGGAATAAAACAGGAGTTGGCAGCGAGAGCACCGAAGGAGGAGCTGCCTTGGGCAGCTGAGATTGTGAGGCTTGCGGTGAAGTCAAGCTAGTCACGCAGGAAGGCTGCCTCGGCAGCAACTTGGACAGAAAGCAGAGGCAGTCAGCGATTGAAGCAGACGGAAAGAAAAACAAGGCAGGGAGGTGCACGGCAAAATTGCAGAGGGCACGGTGCAGTGGAAAATCTTGCACTCTCTTTCGGTTTAATCTCTCCAAACTCTGTTTTATTTATGTTTTAAGTTATAAATAATGTGTAGTTAAATTTGTGTTGGCTAGAGGTTAATTCAAAGCCATGATATATTTGTAATTTGAATTGGTAACTTCAGTTGTGATTTCTGAGTTGTGATTTAATTTGCTTAACTGCTTGATTAATAACTTATTTATGTTTGTCGATTAAGAATGCATACTTAATTTATATGCATGAATTTGATGCTAGAATATAAGTGAATTTCACCTAATCGTTATGAACTTATATTCACAAGTAGTGAAGGTTGCTAGTCACAATCGCGTTAAGTAAATTCCTGGCAAACGTATCATGCTGTTCATAGTTACGAATGCCTTGTCAACACTTATGATTTTCATAGAACATAATTATCTTTAATCGTATCTCTATTGTGCTTTTCACGTAGGGAACTTTTAGAGAATGTGTTGAATTGTTGTATGTTGTTCATCCAATTCAATAATATAAGGAAAATCTGAAGATTAATTTAAGCGTACCTAATTAATTTGGGGTGTTGAAATTCACAATTTATTGAAAGAACAACTGAAGGTCAATTTAGATTGCATATGTGTCTTGTGTGGAGAAAAACCCTCTAGCCAATCCGTCGTCTATCCTTTCACTTTTATTTTATGTTTTTGTCAATTTTATAATTTAGTTAAGTTTAATTTACGTTTTATCCAAACCAAACCCCCCCCATTATTAAAATATTATTATTCAGTTAATTTTTATTATTTTTTATCTTTTAAATTCTGTCTAATTAATTTCCTAGTTTTTATTTTAAATTGTTTTCATTATTTTGAGTCAATTTTAGTGTGTTTCGAGTTTTTAGCTTAGTTTGTATTTTCTAGGGTCTTGAGTTGTTTTGAGTCTTTTGATTTGTTTTAGTTTATTTGTTAGTTTTATTTTGAGTTATTTTAGTTAAGTGTTTTTATTTTAGTTTAGTGTTTTAAACTTTGTTTTTACGTTTTTAAATTATTTTAGAGGTTTTAGCAAGCCCTCCTAATCCCCGGCCTAGAACGATACCCTACTTACATCTATACTACATTTGTCAAAAAGAGGGTTAAATTTGTGCGGTTTAAAATCCCGTCACATAATAATAAAGGGATGAGCTTCAACAACTCAGTAAGGACATAATTTTAACACAGTAAATTGACAATATTAAATTAAGTGCCACAAAATCATATAGGGAAATATCAAATCGTTATTGATAATAATGCATGAATGCAATGCAACCTCTTCAGTTACCCCAGTTTATTTGAATAATAAAACACGCGGATCTGCATGTCTCATACCATGCATTTTACCCCTGCAGAGGTAGTTCAAATGTTCTATTATAGAAATTAACCTCCATATGATATCCCAAGTTCATAAACCCCTTTTTCTAGTCATCTTATCTAATTCATTGATCTCCAGCCCAAATCACTCACGTCGACAGTTCCCCATCGATATCCTATTCTAATGTGCACACAGGGCTCACCTGGAACTGGTTTCACTATGAATAGATTCAACTACACAAAAGATCCTTTCCAAATACCCTCATTTCCATACTTTTGAGTACT
Source organism: Crataegus laevigata (assembly GCA_963580275.1). Taxonomy (NCBI): domain Eukaryota; kingdom Viridiplantae; phylum Streptophyta; class Magnoliopsida; order Rosales; family Rosaceae; genus Crataegus; species Crataegus laevigata. The sequence goes on along the minus strand of OY756948.1, from coordinate 33,510,901 downwards.
GAAATTCCAACCACATCAACATGAATGATGCACAAATAATGTCATTTTATCTTTCACATGTATCACATTATATTCTCAACGGATAGCATTCTAGCAATCATTCCATAACCAAGAACAAGTAAACACTTAACTGAAGCAATTAGCCAATTATTATCCAATCACATTAATCAACTAAAAAGATCAAGAATATTATAGTATTTCCCGAAATTTAATAAAATCAATTTCTATAAAGGTTTGCTGCATTTCTCCTAGCTAAATTCCAAAGCTAAAACAAAGATCCACATCACTACTGAAATAACTAAGCTCTATGTACTTAAGAAATTTCCTTGATCATGTCTAAATACTGTATATTTATTCCACTCTTATCTTTTCTAATCTCTCTCACTATATGTAAATATATAAAAAATAGGGTTTTTGAACTTTAATCCTTCAAGAAGATTAAAATTTAAAAAAAAAAAAACTAGTGTTAGATTGAATATTGATTTTTAGTCCCTAATGTGTCCTTAATTCAAAATAATTAATGTGAATTTTATTTAATATCTCCCATTAAATATTTAAATTTATTAATACACAAATTTTAATTTATTTTTTGACCAAAAAAGAGTTTTTTTAATTTATTAATTTTATTTAACATTCTTCAAACTTGAAAGACTCAATTAATGTACATAAATGCTAGTACCTAAATGTGAGTACCGAAATATATTATATTGAACTAATATATTTAAATGTTAGTACCGAAATGTATTAATATTAAATTAATGTACCTAAATGTGTATACCGAAATGTATGCACCGAAATGTGTGTACCTAAATATATGCACCGAAATTTATATACCTAAATATATGCACCGAAATGTATGTATCTAAATATATGCACCGAAATATATGTACCTAAATATATGCACTGAAATGTATTAATATTAAATTAATGTACCTAAATGTGTGTACCGAAATGTATGCACCGAAATGTTAGTACCGAAATGTATGTACCTAAATGTATGCACCGAAATGTGTGTACCGAAATGTATGCACCGAAATGTTAATACCAAAATGTGTATACCTAAATGTATGCACCGAAATGTATTATAATGAATTTAATATACCTAAATGAAGAAGTTACAGTACATCGAAATATTGTATAACAAAAATTAGTTTATCTAAATGTTCACAACAAAAATATATTACAATGAATGAAATGAAAATAAAAATTATAATGAAATAAAATTAATAAATTAAAAATTAGAAAAGAAAAAGATAAATAATTAAAAAATTAAAATATAATTAATAAATGAGGTTATTAATGTATCAATGGACTAAAATTAGATTTTGATCTTACTCATGGTTTTTGACACACCCGTACCCTAAAGTAGGGCATGCTGGCCGTCACGTGAGCGTGACGTAACCATGTGCGCTGTGCGGAAGCGAAGATCAATAACGAAGTACGAATGAATTCAAATCGAAGTCTAGAAATGTGTACTAGAGTCAATTCGACACTTATTACAAATTCAGAGCGTACTAAGTCGGTGCAGTCAAACACGAATAAAAGATGTTTAAAATACACACTCGATGCCATACATGATGATAAATCTGTCAGAAAGGTGCCGGAAGGTCCTCGATGCGTCAACCCAGAATTCAAATTATCTAGAACCTGGAGGGGCGAAAAACAAAAAGGGAGTGGGTCAGCTAAAATGATTCCTTTTTCCAAAATCATTCTTTTCTCAAAGTTCTAGCCCCTCTCCGTAAAACCTGTATAATTTCCCAGAAAATAATACATACATATATCTCAATCTTTTCTCAGCATAAAACGTTTTCAAAGTATTTCAATGTATGTTGTGCAATGCATCTCATATCATATCGTTAACATATTTCATCTCAGCCCTCGGCTGTAAATATAGCTCATAACTCTTCAATCACATAATCATATATATGTCCTGTACACACATCATAACCACATCATATCATCATTATCAACACTGTTTCAATAGTAAATGCTCTAGTGCCACAATCACGTGAGGACTATGCGAATGAACGCGGGTCACCTACATGTCGTAACACTCAAAAGTGATCTATACGACAAGACTATGCACCTAAACTTGGATCCAAGGCGAGCATGCGGTGCGGGAGGTGAACGACACGTGAAAGACTATGCCCCTATCTCTGGGCGAGAGCACTAACAGTGTGTACAGATCTATGAGCTAATAATTCATGATATCATCATCATATCTCATCACATTTCATCATATAATTCATCATATCTCATGATCGTTATCAGCATAATATTTCAATCGTATCCCAATCACTTTTTCAATTATATCATAACATATCTCAACTATATCTCAATCACATTTCATACGTATATCAAATGTATTTCATACGTATATCGAATGTTATTCGTTCTCAACTATACATGTACCTACCTGGTACTTACCTGTCGTCCTCGGCACCAACATATGCATGAAATGTATAACTAAATACTCATGCATCAAATTAAGTAATATGCAAGTCGATAAAACGTATATTTCCATTTAAAAAGTGATTCTGGGATAATCATAAGTATATATAGGTATACGGAAAATAATACTGCCCACTCACTGATAAGTAGCTGGCTCGTAACCCCCGCGTCGGGCCTGGCTACGGTCGTCTTCGGTATACGTATCACCTATACAAGAAATTACGTAAATACGTTATTTAATACATACTCACAACTACGAGAATAACTTCTCATACATAGCTCAATTTTGGTATTTGCATATACCAACGTGACCTACTCGTCGTCACGAACATCCCCATATTTTTAAAATAATTTTTCGATGTCCCACGCGCCCCCACGCGCCTGACGTGGCACGGACCCACGCGCTCCCCACGCGCGGCCACGCGCCGAGCACAGTGACGGCGTCAGTTGACGCCGTCAGGAATATTCCTGGAATATTCCGTCAGATTTAACGGCGTCAGAACTAACGGTGTCAGTTAACGGTGACGGAATATTCCGTCAGGTCGCCGGAATATTCCGTTCCGGCTTTCTTCTCCGGCGACTTCGCCGGCCGCCGGCGACTGGTTTTTGCCGGTTTTCTGGGTAATTTTTAAATTGTCATATCTTGCTCATTTTTCATCCTTTTTGACCCATTTTTCTTCCTATGTGCTCCAAATTTAGTGTAGAACATGAATATACCTTCAAAAACCTTGAAAAAGGTCCTTAAATTCCTCGGGGACAAACTTCCAATTCGGCCACTCTTGATGCTCGTGATCCCGACGTCCAAACACCTCCAACGAACTACTCCGAGCCTCCTTGGGACCTCATAAGGATCACTGTGATCTTAGATCGTCCTAAAACATCACGTATGAAAAGTTTGATGAATAGTGCCAAATAAGAACATCGAGTTTTGGACGTGAAATCGAAAGGATCCTTACCTGAAAATGGTACCGTTGTGTTCGTGTGATCTTCACGAGTCCAAATATGTATTTAGTTTCGACGATCGTCGAGTTTTGGTATGGGTTGACCTTATGCCGTGTGTGAAGAACAAGAGAGAGAGAGAGACAGTCGTGGGATGAGAGAGAGACAGAGAGAATGTCTGGAATGGAATGATTGAGGGATAGTGAAAGTGAGGGAATAATGGAATGAGAGATGGAGAATGACGGAAGTGATGATGGTGAGGGATGAGTGGTGTGATCATGCTGTCCAACACCATCAATAAAATAACTTCTAATAATTTGAGGGCTACTTTCATCTTCACACCACACACATGCACACGTAAATAATCCCCGTAGGGGTAATTTCGTCATTTCATATCCAATAATTTACAAATGTCGGGACGGGTTGTCACAATCTACCCTCCTTATAAAAATTTCGTCCCGAAATTTCATACAACACCCACACATACAAATACTCATAAAAATAACCTCGGATACATCTCTCTCATCCGGTCCTCGGCTTCCCACGTAGACTCTTCCACTGCATGATTCCTCCATAAAACTTTCACCAATCGCACAGTCTTATTTCGGAGCACCTTATCCTTCCAATCCAGTATCGTCACTGGCTCCTCATCATAAGTCAAATCTGGATTAATCTCTAGAGGTTGCAGAGGAATTACATGTGATGGGTCTGAAATGTAATGTCGGAGCATCGAAACGTGAAACACATTATGAACTCGGGATAACTCCGACGGCAACTCAAGCCTGTAAGCTACTTCACCGACTCGTTCGGTGATCCGATAAGGTCCAATGTACCTAGGGCTCAGCTTACCCTTCTTTCCGAATCGAAACACACTTTTCCAAGGTGATAACTTAAGAAATACCCAATCGTCAACATTATACACTCGGTCAGTAGCATGCCTGTCTGCTAAACTCTTTTGGCGATCTTGGGCGGCTTTCATGTTAGCTTTAATAACCTGAACATTCTGAGTAGTCTCCTCTACTATCTCAGGGCCCACTAGAACTCTTTCGCCAACCTCTGACCAACATAAGGGTGTACGACACGGTTTCCCATAAAGTGCTTCGAACGGTGCCATCCTGATACTAGAATGAAAACTGTTATTATAGGCGAACTCCATCAAATCCAAACACTGATGCCATGAGTCGCCAAACTGCAGCACTGAGGATCTCAACATATCCTCCAAAGTCTGAATAGTTCTCTCAGACTGACCGTCTGTCTGAGGATGATAAGCCGTGCTGTACAAAAGTCTCGTACCTAACTCCTTCTGGAAAGCAGTCCAGAACTTAGAGGTGAATCGAGGATCGCGATCAGAGATAATACTCACCGGAACACCATGATACTTCACAACCTTCGATATGAATAACTCGGCCAATCGATTCAACGAAAACTTTTCCCTGACCGGAATAAAATGTGCTGATTTCGTGAGTCGATCGACTATCACCCAAATTCCATCATATCCATTTTGAGTACGAGGAAGCTTGTACACGAAATCCATAGTTATATTATCCCATTTCCACTGCGGAATGGGTAGCGGTTGCATCAACCCAAACGGCTTCTTCCTCTCAGCTTTTACCTGTTGACATATGATACATCTGCTTACATACTCAGCGATTTCTCTCTTCATACCCGGCCAATAGTAGAATGATCGAATGGTATGGTACATCTTCGTGCCTCCCGGATGCATCGCATAAGCTGAAATATGCGCTTCATCTAGGATATCCTTCTTTAACTCAGCATTATTCGGCACATACATTCTGCTTTCCTGCATAAGCATACCGTCTGATTCTCTGATTCGCAGGTCTTTCTTCTTACCATCATTCCTTAGCCGAATAAGCTCCTGAATCTCTTCGTCATTCGTCTGAATTCCAAGTATTCTGTCGATTAGGATTGGCCTAACTTGGAAACTAGCAAGTAAGGCTTTCTCCCGATCATCCTCTGTCGGATTCTCAATTTCCAATTGTGCTCCAGTCGATCTCAACTCGGTAAGAAGAGGAACTCGACTTGCATGAAAAGCATTAATTCTGCCCTGAGATTTCCTGCTAAGAGCGTCAGCTACCACGTTTGCACGACCAGGGTGATATTCAATCGTACAATCGTAGTCGCTTAGTAACTCCATCCATCGACGCTGGCGAAGATTCAGTTCCTTCTGGGTAAAAATGTACTGGAGACTCTTATGGTCCGAGAAGATCTTACATTTCTCACCATAGAGGTAATGTCTCCAGATCTTCAAGGCAAAAATAATGGCCGCCAACTCCAAATCATGTGTAGGGTAATTCTTCTCATGAGGTTTCAACTGGCGTGAAGCATAAGCAATCACCCTACCCTGCTGCATCAACACGCAACCCAAGCCTTTCAACGATGCGTCACTGTAGATCTCGAAATTACCCTCTTCGTCAGGAAGCGTCAACACAGGAGCATGAGTTAGACAATACTTCAGCTGTTGGAAACTCTGCTCACAATCTTCATCCCACTCGAATTTGACATCCTTCCTGGTCAACTTCGTCAATGGTAGCGCCAAAATCGAAAAGTCTTTAACAAATCGTCGATAGTAACCTGCCAACCCAAGGAAACTCCTAACCTCGGTGACAGTTCGCGGCTGTTCCCAATTCTCTACAGCCGTAATCTTCTGAGGGTCAACCAGAATACCCTGAGTTGAAATGACATGCCCCAAAAATGCTACTTCGTCCAACCAAAACTGGCACTTACTGAACTTAGCATACAGTCGATGCTCTCTCAATTTCTTCAACACCAACGACAAATGTCGAATATGGTCATCCTCTGACTTAGAATACACCAAGATATCGTCGATGAAGACAATAACGAATCTATCCAGATACGGCTGGAATACCGTGTTCATCAATCCCATGAAAGCAGCTGGTGCATTAGTCAAACCAAATGGCATAACCAAAAACTCGTAGTGCCCATAACGAGTCCTAAAGGCAGTTTTAGGAACATCATCATTTCTGATTTTTAATTGATAGTAACCTGACCTCAAGTCAATTTTCGAGAATACGCAGGCACCTCGAAGTTGATCGAAAAGATCATCGATACGCGGCAACGGATAACGGTTTTTAATCGTCGCCCGATTCAACTGCCTGTAATCGATACACAATCTCAAGGTACCGTCCTTCTTCCGAACAAATAAGACTGGGGCTCCCCAAGGTGAGGTACTGGGCTGAATAAACCCCTTCTCCAGTAATTCCTGTAATTGAATCTTCAACTCTCTTAACTCGGCAGGTGCCATTCGATAGGGAGTCAACGAGATAGGATTAGTTCCTGGTAGTAAATCAATGGTAAACTCCACGTCACGATCTGGTGGTAATCCAGGCAAATCATCAGGGAACACGTCGGCGAAGTCCTTAACCACTCGAACATTCTCCACGCTATCAGGGACATCATCATGAAGTACTACATGAGCTAAGTATCCCTGGCAACCTTTCGTCAACAACTTCTTAGCTCTTACCGCCGAAATAACGCCATGCCTAACTCCGTTACGCTCACTAACAAAAGTTATCTCCGGTAATCCAGGACGATGAAAAGTCACTGATTTTCCATAGCAATCAATCTTGGCACGATTGTAGTGCAACCAATCATTGCCAAGGATGACATCGAAATCAACGATATCTAGTGGAGTGAGATTAGCAGGCATAACCACATTCTCCACTATTACAGAACATTTGGGATATACATAATCCACATAACACTTCTCCCCTCGAGGCATAGCAAATTCCATCTCATACCCAAGAGGTGAAGATTGAGGTTGAGTCAGTTGAGCAAATGTATGAGAAATTACGGAGTGTGTGGCACCACAATCAATTAAGACTCTAGCATAATGACCAAGAATGATTAACGTACCCATGATTAAATCTGGATGGTTCTGAGCATCCTGCAGCGATACATTATTCACGCGACCCTGAGTTTGCTGTCGTCCCCCACGACCTCGGTTTGCGTGCACTCCACGCCCCTGGGCATTCCGCCCCTGATTAGGTTGTCCAGCCTGTCGAGATGATCCAACACCACTAGCTGATGCATCCAATAGTTGGGGCTGATATCCACTAAAAGACTGCTGCGGAGGAGGCATATACCCTCCGGAATACTGCTGTTGTGGAGGCATATATCCTCCGGAGTACTGTCCGTATCCGGTCTGGTGATGGGGATCCATGGGTTGCTGCGGTTGGTATTGGTCCGTAGGATACTGCATAGGGTCTCCTGAGTAGTGGAAGGCTCCACCACGTCCCTGCTGAGCATAACCGCTAGGACCTGAATACTGCGGCATTGGTGCTGGTGGTGGCCTAACAGACTGCTGAGACCTCTGCTGGTTCTGGGGACAGTTCTTGGCATGATGCCCATCCTGACCACATGTATAACATCCGTTCGTACCTCGACGACACTCGCCATAGTGCCGACCATTGCACCTACGGCAAAACGGAATATTGTTCCTCCCAGAGTTCCCCTGTCTCTGACTTCCACCGCCGTTGAAGAATCTACCACCGCCCCTCTGACCGGTGGCGTTATAACCTCCACTTGATGCACTCGAATTGGCCCCACTTCGTTTGAAGTTCTGATTCTGTCGTGGTCCAGGTACAAAAGGAGCTTTACCCTTACCATTCCTGTTCTGAGTATCCTCATCATCACTATCACTCGGCAAGTTCTCCGAGTCTTCGATCTGCAGCAATATCTCGTAAAACTCATGGTAATTGGAGCACTGAAACCCTGTCGCAATCGTACGCCACTTCTTCTTAGTACCCAATTTAAAACGACGCAACATCTCTACCGGATTTGCAGCTGTATCCGGGTCATATCGGGCAAGATCAGTGAATCTCCGATAATATTCGCTAGCAGACATCTTCTTCTGCTTAAGACTGGTGAATTCTTGCTTTTTTCCATCGAGATATGCTTTAGGAATAAATCTTCTGTAGAAATGACGTTTAAACACTTCCCAATCATTTGCCTCTTCATTAGGCATTCGAATAGCCAACTCATGCCACCATGAAGCAGGCTCTTTAGCTAGAAACCATTTAGCTGTCTCAACCCACTTATCAGGCTGAAGACTCCCCTGACTCGTCATGATACTGAAAGTCTTATCAATATGAAGAAACCATCTTTCTGCACTTTCGGGCTCTTCACCTCCCGATAATTGAGTTATCTTCAGATTATTCACCGACTCCAAAGGTGTTCGCTGAGGAGGGGGTGGAGGAGGACGAATAATATTCTGGAAGGCATAAGCTATCGCTTCCCCCAGCTGGGCAATATCGGGAAGCGTAGTCTCAGTAGTACGACGCGGCTCACGACGAGGCGGCATAGTTCTGACAGAAGACATCAAGTCGTTAGAAATTTCGCAAAATATGCAAGACTGCAACCTAGGGCTCTGATACCAAGTTGACACACCCGTACCCTAAAGTAGGGCATGCTGGCCGTCACGTGAGCGTGACGTAACCATGTGCGCTGTGCGGAAGCGAAGATCAATAACGAAGTACGAATGAATTCAAATCGAAGTCTAGAAATGTGTACTAGAGTCAATTCGACACTTATTACAAATTCAGAGCGTACTAAGTCGGTGCAGTCAAACACGAATAAAAGATGTTTAAAATACACACTCGATGCCATACATGATGATAAATCTGTCAGAAAGGTGCCGGAAGGTCCTCGATGCGTCAACCCAGAATTCAAATTATCTAGAACCTGGAGGGGCGAAAAACAAAAAGGGAGTGGGTCAGCTAAAATGATTCCTTTTTCCAAAATCATTCTTTTCTCAAAGTTCTAGCCCCTCTCCGTAAAACCTGTATAATTTCCCAGAAAATAATACATACATATATCTCAATCTTTTCTCAGCATAAAACGTTTTCAAAGTATTTCAATGTATGTTGTGCAATGCATCTCATATCATATCGTTAACATATTTCATCTCAGCCCTCGGCTGTAAATATAGCTCATAACTCTTCAATCACATAATCATATATATGTCCTGTACACACATCATAACCACATCATATCATCATTATCAACACTGTTTCAATAGTAAATGCTCTAGTGCTACAATCACGTGAGGACTATGCGAATGAACGCGGGTCACCTACATGTCGTAACACTCAAAAGTGATCTATACGACAAGACTATGCACCTAAACTTGGATCCAAGGCGAGCATGCGGTGCGGGAGGTGAACGACACGTGAAAGACTATGCCCCTATCTCTGGGCGAGAGCACTAACAGTGTGTACAGATCTATGAGCTAATAATTCATGATATCATCATCATATCTCATCACATTTCATCATATAATTCATCATATCTCATGATCGTTATCAGCATAATATTTCAATCGTATCCCAATCACTTTTTCAATTATATCATAACATATCTCAACTATATCTCAATCACATTTCATACGTATATCAAATGTATTTCATACGTATATCGAATGTTATTCGTTCTCAACTATACATGTACCTACCTGGTACTTACCTGTCGTCCTCGGCACCAACATATGCATGAAATGTATAACTAAATACTCATGCATCAAATTAAGTAATATGCAAGTCGATAAAACGTATATTTCCATTTAAAAAGTGATTCTGGGATAATCATAAGTATATATAGGTATACGGAAAATAATACTGCCCACTCACTGATAAGTAGCTGGCTCGTAACCCCCGCGTCGGGCCTGGCTACGGTCGTCTTCGGTATACGTATCACCTATACAAGAAATTACGTAAATACGTTATTTAATACATACTCACAACTACGAGAATAACTTCTCATACATAGCTCAATTTTGGTATTTGCATATACCAACGTGACCTACTCGTCGTCACGAACATCCCCATATTTTTAAAATAATTTTTCGATGTCCCACGCGCCCCCACGCGCCTGACGTGGCACGGACCCACGCGCTCCCCACGCGCGGCCACGCGCCGAGCACAGTGACGGCGTCAGTTGACGCCATCAGGAATATTCCTGGAATATTCCGTCAGATTTAACGGCGTCAGAACTAACGGTGTCAGTTAACGGTGACGGAATATTCCGTCAGGTCGCCGGAATATTCCGTTCCGGCTTTCTTCTCCGGCGACTTCGCCGGCCGCCGGCGACTGGTTTTTGCCGGTTTTCTGGGTAATTTTTAAATTGTCATATCTTGCTCATTTTTCATCCTTTTTGACCCATTTTTCTTCCTATGTGCTCCAAATTTAGTGTAGAACATGAATATACCTTCAAAAACCTTGAAAAAGGTCCTTAAATTCCTCGGGGACAAACTTCCAATTCGGCCACTCTTGATGCTCGTGATCCCGACGTCCAAACACCTCCAACGAACTACTCCGAGCCTCCTTGGGACCTCACAAGGATCACTGTGATCTTAGATCGTCCTAAAACATCACGTATGAAAAGTTTGATGAATAGTGCCAAATAAGAACATCGAGTTTTGGACGTGAAATCGAAAGGATCCTTACCTGAAAATGGTACCGTTGTGTTCGTGTGATCTTCACGAGTCCAAATATGTATTTAGTTTCGACGATCGTCGAGTTTTGGTATGGGTTGACCTTATGCCGTGTGTGAAGAACAAGAGAGAGAGAGAGACAGTCGTGGGATGAGAGAGAGACAGAGAGAATGTCTGGAATGGAATGATTGAGGGATAGTGAAAGTGAGGGAATAATGGAATGAGAGATGGAGAATGACGGAAGTGATGATGGTGAGGGATGAGTGGTGTGATCATGCTGTCCAACACCATCAATAAAATAACTTCTAATAATTTGAGGGCTACTTTCATCTTCACACCACACACATGCACACGTAAATAATCCCCGTAGGGGTAATTTCGTCATTTCATATCCAATAATTTACAAATGTCGGGACGGGTTGTCACAGTTTTAATCAATGAGGTTATATAAACACACACACACACATTTTTGCATGGTTTCCTGAATTGCACACCCACTACACTTCCCTTTGAAAAACAAGGAAATGCACCCTATATATACTAGAGAAAAGTCGGTTACTAAACTTGCAAAGAAAATAAAAATATAGTGAAATATAAATATAGGAATAAAGAAAACAGGTGTATTAAATCCTAGGGTGTATTTAACTCAATATATCCATCTACTTTAGTTTACATATAGTAAAATATATTAAACCCTAGTGGTATAGGGTTTATATATTAACTTGACAACTAATGGGATAAAGAAAACAGGTGGAACACTTATGGAATTGATGCATGGCTATGTAGTATTAGGGTTCGCCACTTGGTATACATGTGTCATCATCATACGAATGCTGGAGGCTTATCACAATGTTTGCATGAGGTGAACTAACCTAATGCAAATGCATGAAACTGTGGATAACTATACCACTAGGGTTTAACATATAAACTAAAGTAGATGGATATATTGAGTTAAAATAAGGTACTAGTAACTATAAGGTTGTTTAGATACCACGTCGTCTTTTTTAATAAGATCCTATTAACTCAAAAAGACATACAACTATGTAAAATTAAACATTTTTTAAATAATAATAATAAACATATATTTCTAAAATGTTGGGTCTCACAGATCCCAGACAACTTTGCCGACCTCTACACGACGTCATTGCGGAAGTCAACCTTCCAGAAACACTTGTATGAGGAATTTGTATGCCTAACGATTCATATGCAATGCTTGTAGTTCTCATTTGAAAGTGCTGTTAAACTGAGGGGGAGTATCCAGAAGTATACTCACTTGATCTTAATGTACTCATTTTCCCTACGATTATGAGCATTTTTTCCACTGGCTTTTTGCTACCTAACTAGGTTTTGACGAGGCACCCATCCTGGGTTAGTTATACCTTTGTGAGATCTTCTACTTGCATCCATAAGAAATATAGTTTTGACTTAATGTAACTTCTCACCTTTCTCCTTAGCGTATGGGTTTTTCTCTTAACTTGGGTTTAACCATAGTGAGATTTGTGAGTTTTACCTTTTATGCATTCTTTTGTTGATTTGAGATTCGCATTCGCCCATTGTGCCGACAACTTCATCAAATGATCTATTTCATCACTGAAGACTAGATGCGCCATTTTGTTGAGTATCTACACACTCAAGGGGGAGTGTTGCGGTCCTATTAGATTAGGAACGTGATTGTGTAAATCCTAGTGTATCTAGGGATATCATGGAATATTCTCTAGGGTTAGATATTATCCTATTAGAGTTGTAATCCTAAAAGGGTAAAGAATTAAGCTTCCCTGATAATATAAATAAAGGCACAATGGGGTATAATAGAACACACCTCACAATTACACATCTCTCTCTTCTCTCTCTATGTGCTACACCCCCTCTCTCTGGCCTCCATAATTGTTTATTAAATTATGCCTACAACATTAATCATATTTTAATGATAGAATTATTAAATACATACTTCTTTAAATACAGGTCTTTACAGTGTGCGACTTTAGGGAGAGTACATGACCAACAAAAGAATGGAATACAAAATAATATTCTATTAATTGCAGGTAAAGAAATACTACAAACTCGCCGAGACAGCTACATAATCCATAAATCTACATTGTAACTAGCTTGTTTAGAGGTGAATAACAAACATCCCATTTATAATAAACTAAACACTAATCTCGAAATGCAAACCTAATTCTAACATGCTAGGCTTAAAACTAACAATAAAATGGTCCTAAATATTAATATTTTCCAACACTCCTTGTGAGATTTCATATTTTTATAAAATTATTTGGAGATATTAGAGTGAATTCTAGATGTTTACTACATTTCAACCATGCTAGCCGTTATGCATGTTGCAAGCTAAGTGATTTCATGCTTACAATTACATGACTAAACGTTATAGCTTAGCCAAGTGGACACGACAAAGAGGGGATGGCTTTGGAATTGCTTAGCAAGGAGCATGTGTGTATGTGACTCATGAAATTTAAGAAAGAAGTGGCCACTTGTGAGAAGACACAGGTGCTTAGTGAGCACTCTACATAGTGACTATGTGAAACTATATACATGGATGTGTCTTTTGGTTATTCCATGCAATTGACACCTTCACTTTGTTGCCAACATAGTAGCACTATCATCTACCTTAGTTGTCATACTTGTGTTACATTCTAATATCAAACTTCTCCACAAAACTAACACCTTTCATGTTAGCTTTCAATAGCTGTCAAAACCCACCAATTAGGAGGAAGTTTTGGCCACTTCTTTTTCCTATAAATAGCAAGCCATTCCATAATCCCATTCATATCATCTTCACCCCTCTTTGGTCAGGTTATATACATATAGTAGTCTTGTATTCGTAATATTATATATATATATATATATATGTATATGTTGTAGAGAGAGTTTAGAAAAGAAAATAGAGTGGAAGAAATACATGGTATTCGGACGTGATCAAGGAACTTATTCAAGTACGTGGAGTCTAGTAATTGCGGTAGTGACATGGATCTTTATTTTAGCCTTGGAATCGAGGTACTAGTGAGGAATATTGCTTGCATGGCTTGGAGACCAGGTAGGGGGATCCTCACTAACCTTAGTTATGGAATTTGGTTCGGGGTAAGAGGGTAGTTGGTCATTAGACAGGTCAAACTAAATAAAGCTTTTGTTGTGTATCAATCATTTTCCTATAGTATATATAGTATCATATACTATTTTCAAACCTAGCTGTGTGGATTCCTTGAGGGGGAGCGATGAACGTTTGTGATGCTCACCCCTACTTTATTACAGGATTGGTGCACCTATAATTACACGATTTGGACTAATGTTAGGACAAGAATTGTTGGTTACTTGTCAAATTCATATTGCTAATTGACTTTCCACATGTTTTTGTTTGTACATATGCTTGATTCCCTCCTTCTTGAAGGAATCTTTTGCAGCTAAACTTAGTGCTTTGTACTTTCCAAATCATACCTAAGAGTTGGCTTTTGTTGTAAATTGTAAACTTCGCCTTTAATGAGAAAAAGAATTTATCCAAATTTCGTTGCCTTTTATTCTTCATTTTGCCAAAATGATTTTCGCTTCCGTACTGCTTAAAAATAAACGATTTTACTTCCCCTCAAATAGCCTTATGTTCTGTTAGGAAGGTAGTGCTATAGTGTTGAAATTTAACATTATAGTATTGCGTTACCAATAGAGCGTGGCATTGTTACGTGCCCATTTTTGGGGCGTGACAGAAAAATGGTATTAGAGCAACAGTTAATCTACTTCAATAGAGTTTTTTTTTTTCTCTCTTTGCCTTGTCCTTTGTATTCAAACTTTTAATTCATCCGTTGTCGAGTCAAATTATGAATGAATAGTTGATTCAATCTCTTTCATTTCAGTTACTACTCTATTCACAAGATGCCTCGTCCTCCAACAAGTCCAAAAGAAAATAGGGGAGCTCTTGAAGCTGAAAAAGCTGAGAATTGGTTGGAACATATTAAGAAAAAGATGAGAACTCTTCATGTACCACCAGAACTTCAAGTTAATCTAGCTGCATATGTCTTTGAAGGTGAAGTAGATTTATGGTGGGGTACTATACATGCTCAGTGTAACATTGAAGAGATGAATTTTGATGATTTTAAGAAACTCTTTCGCAAGCTTTACTTTCCTAATGCAGTGAAGCATACTAAGATTCAAGATTTTTTTGATCTTAAGCAAGAGAATATGACTGTGGCTAAGTATGTTGCCAAATTTACTGAGTTGAGTAAGTACTTAGATGGTAATGCTAATGATCAGAAAACAAAGGCAATTAAGTTCAGACAAGGGCTTAGAGACTCTGTTCGAAGGCACATTGTAGGTCAAGGACCTAAAACTTATCATGAAATTGTGGAAGCAGCCTACGAGTTGGAGCAAGATTATCTGTTTACTTAGAAGAATCAAAATCAATATAAAGGATTGGGATCGAGAAAAAATGACTAAGAAGTCTAAGAGTAGTGAATAAGGGAGTAGTAGTGGCAATGGTGGATATGGATTTAGAAGGCCAGGGCCTATTGAATGTTATCATTGCCATGAATTTGGACATACTATATATAAATGCCCAAATAGAGAAGCTTCAGAATCTATTACAACTCCACCAAATCACTTTCAGCAACCAAACAGGATGGAAACTGTACAACAACCTAATCATCGTCAGCCTGGACAACAATGTGTCCCACAGAGACAAAATCAAGAAAATCAAGGTCGTGGAGCTAGGGCTCGTGCATCTGGAAGCTGTGGTAAGGTGTTTGTTATGTCTGGTAGTAATACTGGAGAAAATATTGACGGGGCACTTGATGGTGTGGTTTTAATATCTAGTACTGAAGCTCATGTTTTGTTTGATACTGGTTCATCTCATTCCTTCATATCTTTCTGATTTAGTTACATTTTGGGATTTCAATCTGAAACACTAGTGAGACCTTTGTATTTAAGTGTTCTATTAGGATATTGGGATATTGTTGATTGAACTTATCACTCGTGTGACATTTTTGTTAATAATCAAAGGTCAACTGTTGACTTGTATCCTTTAGAACTGAAAAAGTACGATCTAATCTTAGGAATGGATTGGTTGAGAAAGCATCGTGCTATCATAGATTGTGAGGAAAGAAAGTTGAAGGTGTGTATCTTTGAATGAGATAAAGTTATTATAAAATTGGATGAAAAGTTTGTGTCCCCTAGTCCACTGTTGAAAGCCAGTTTACAAAACAAGAGAGCATTGTTGTGTTATGCACTCATAGTAGAAACAAAAGAGAAAAGAGAAAAGGAAAAGAGAAAACCTGTGATAGATGAGCATCCTATAGTATTTCCTGAAGATTTTCCAAGATTACCACCCTATAGTGAAGTTGAATTTAAGATTGAATTGATACCAGGAATGCAACCAATTTCGTGGCAGCTTATCTTATGGCACCAATTAAACTGGTGGAACTTAGGAAGCAGTTGCATGATTTACTTAGAAAAGGTTGCATACAAGAGAGCACTTCACCTTAGGGAGCACCAGTGTTGTCGGCTAAAAAGCATGATTTCACATTCCAATTATGTGTTGATTATCAAAAGTTAAACCTTGTGACTATCAAGATTAAGTACCCTTTGCCAAGAATTGACCAGTTGTTTGATCAATTATTGTGTTCCAAGTTGGTAATTAGGTGAGCATTTCCCAGAGTAAGACAACCTCTTGTGTTCCAAGTTGGTAATTTTGTATTTTTGAAGGTTTGTCCTCAGAAAGGAGTGAATCGGTTCGGAGTGAAAGGGAAGTTAGCACCTAGATACATAGGTCCGTTTAAGATTAGTGAACGCATTGGACCTGTTACTTATAGATTGGATTTGCCGCCAGAGTTGTACTACATACACAATGTTTTTCATATATCTCAATTAAAGAAGAGTGCACCCGATATCCAACAAATTATGCCCTGGGTTAACCTGCTACTAGAGCAGACTGTGTCCTATGAAGAATGACCGATTTGTATACTTGATCGAGAAATGAAAAACCTTAAGAATTGAGAAGTGCCTTTGGTGAAGGTTAAATGGCAACATCATGGAACTGAAGAAGCCACATGGGAATTAGAGTCTGAAATGAAAAAGAAGTATCCCCATCTTTTTTTATAGCATTGCAAATTTCGAGGACGAAATTTCTTTTAAGAAGGGTAGATTGTGAGATTCCATATTTTTATAAAATTATTTGGAGATATTAGAGTGAATTGTAGATGTTTACTACATTTCAACCATGTTAGTAGTTATGCAAGTTGCAAGCTAAGTGATTTCAAGCTTACAATTACATGACTCAGCTTTATAGCTTAGCCAAGTGGACACGTCAAAGAGGAGATGGCTTTGGAATTGCTTAGCAAGGGACATGTGTGTATGTGACTCATGAAATTTAAGCAGGAGGTGGCCATTGTGAGAAGACACGGGTGCTTAGTGAGCACTCTACATAGTGACTATGTGAAGCTATATACGTGGACATGTCTTTTGGTTATTCCATGCAATTGACACCTTCTTTGTTGCCAACCTAGCAGAACTATCACCTACCTTAGTTGTCATATTTGTGTTACATTCTTATCAAACTTCTCCACAAAACTAACACCTTTCATGCCAGCTTTCAATAGCCATTAAAACTCACCAATTAGGAGGAAGTTTCAGTTGCTTCTTTTCCCTATAAATAGCAAGCCATTCCACAATCTCATTCATATCATCTTCAACCCTCTTTGGTCAGGTTACATGCATATAGTAGTCTTGCATGCGTAATATTATATATATATATATATATATATATATATATATATGTATGTATATGTTAGAGAGAGAGTTTAGAAAATAAAATAGAGTAGAAGAAATACATGGTATTTGGACGTGATCAATGAACTTATTCAAGTACATGAAGTCTAGCTACTGCGGTAATGATGTGGATCTTCGTTATAGCTTTGGAATCGAGGTACTGGTGAGGAATATTGCTTGCTTGCCTTGGAGACCAAGTAGGGGGATCCTCACTTACCCTAGTAATTAAATTTTGTGCATGTATGTATATGTAAATATACAAATGCCTATGAAAGCTGCATAGATTTTGTTGTGATAGAACCATGAGGAAAATGGTTTTGTTTTATATCATGATATGCATGTTGTTTTATGCTAGAAATTAAAGTAATGACTTGAGAGTGAAGGGAGCATAGCGACTGCCTTGGGTTTCAATCCCCTAAATCTTCGGAGGGGCTACTACGATGGAATTAGTATTGCTACCTTTCTAGGAGAGGTACTCGGATATCTAAGGGTAGAGCATTAAAGGACACTCTCGCTATACCTTACCATAAGTATGTTCGCTCAGAGTTGCTCCAGGTAAGGGGTAGTTGGTCATTGGACTGGTCATTAGGCATGTAGCGATTTATAGGGATCCCTGTTTTCTTTTTAAATGGAAATTAGGTGAGCATACCATCTATTTTCAAACTAAACCAAGCTTTTGTTGTGCATCAATCATTTTCCTATAGTATATATAGTATCGTATACTATTTTCAAACCTAGCTGGGTGGATTCCTTGAGAATAAGCGATGAAC
Organism: Crataegus laevigata; assembly: GCA_963580275.1. NCBI lineage: Eukaryota > Viridiplantae > Streptophyta > Magnoliopsida > Rosales > Rosaceae > Crataegus > Crataegus laevigata. Next base: position 33,492,511 of record OY756948.1, on the reverse strand, counting down.
ATTTGTGATGCTCACTCTTACTTTATTACAGGACTGGTGCACCTATAATTAGATGATCTGGATTGAAGTTGGGACAAGAATTGTTGGTTACTTGTCAACTTCATAGTCGCTAATTGACTTTCCACATGTTTTTGTTTGTACATATGCTTGATTCCCTCTGTCCTGAAGGAATCTTTTGTACCTAAACTTAGCGCTTCGTACTTTCCAAATCGTACCTAAGAATTGGATTTTGTTGTAATTTGCAAACTTCGTCTTTAATGAGAAGAAGAAATTATCCAAATTTCGTTGCCTTTTATTCTTCGTTTTGCCAAAATGATTTCCACTTCCCTACTGCTTAAAAATAAACAATTTTACTTCCCCTCAAATAGCCTTACATTCTGTTAGGAATGTAGTGCTATAGTGTTAAAATTTAAGACTATAGTATTGCGTTACTAATAGAGCATGGCACTGTTACGTGCCCTTTTTTGGGGCGTGACACTCCCAGTCAAACTCACGGCGATACATGCCATGAGGTCGTCAACAAGTAAATGTGGATGCAAGCTCTATTAGGCGGACAAGACAAGACAAGCTGCATTAAGCGGACATGACAAGACAAGCTTTGTTAGGTGGACAAAACTTGTTCAGTTAGGCAAACGAGGCAAGTTTCGTTAGGTGGACAAGACAAGCGAGCAAACTAATTAACCAACAAATTTCGTCAGGCAGCAGACTTAGAAGACAAGAAAAGGGAACCGTCACTAAACGAATGAGATTCGTGTATCCCAATTGCAACAAACAAATGATCCAACTTATCACCATGTAAATGACAACTCGGACAACGTCACCCAGGCGGTCACTAGTCCAAGCACTCAAGTGATTAGGCAATGACAAACTCCAAACACAAGCCCAATAACAGTAACACGTAGGCGCCAACAAAACAACAAATTCCTTCTTTTTTTTATGTCCTTTCCTTCTTCAATTCGCGCAAAACAAGCACTTTCCTTTCTTCTTTTTTTCTTCCTTCTGTATAAGTGCAGCGAGTAGCATGAACATCGATTGCGTCCTAGTTGGTGTAAATCAACAGAGGCGTGGTAACAAATGGTGAGTGCGGCAGTGGGTCTGATGCTGGAATGTCAGATGTGGCGGTGAGGTTTATCATCTGAAAACTGGTCAGCAATGGTTCAAGGTATTGGTGCATAACTCTCTAGCTGATTTCTAAGAGTCGTTGGATCATAGTCCAAGTGGCTTCTCTAGCTAGCCTTTGTCCTAAGTCATGAATTATAACAAGTGTAAGCTGTCAAAATAAATGGTTATGATCTGTTTTGATGTAAGAAAGAGAGAAGAATATCCCTTCCTCTCTCTTCTAACAGTAATATCCCACCTCTTGTGTGATTAGTGAATGTAATGCACACATCACCACCTTCAACATTCTTTGAAATTCTCTGCAACTATTTTCTCAGAAATCTAAAATCGTTCAAATCCATTTTCAAAGCTCAAAAACATTACTAAATGCTAACATGGCCTTAGAGCCTAGATTTATCGTCTAAACTGGGTATGAACCCGAGGAAGAAAATTTGAATCGTTTTAAGTTGTATTTGAGGTCATCTGCGTTTTAAGTTTGTTTGATTTCTCGATTTCAATATGGCTAGATCGAGTACTACAGAGCTTCGCACTCTATTTTTCAATGGTGACAACTGTGAATTCTAGAGAATTCATATGGAAACCATACTAAATTATCATGGACTCTAAGATCTTGTAGAGAATGGCTTCGATGTCTCAGATCCAAAGAAAGTGAATGAAGAGGTCATTAAAGAAATAAAGTGTTGGAAATGTGCCCTAAAACCAATCATATGATAATACTTTACGGACATTTCACAAAGTTAAACTAATGTAGTTTATATATAAAGGGCAAAGGTTATTGTTTGAGCCGTCTCATATAAATGTTATATGCTTAAACGATAAGTCCAAGGAATATGTAATTGGGAGAATGTAATCTAAAGAAGTTAGATTCAAGAGACCATTCTCTTTCGTATACATATCCTAAATGTTCCTGATCATAGGATTGCCAATTGGGCATTGATAGTCCGTTAAGATCAGTACGTGCTATGTCTTCTCTTAGGGAGAGTGACTAGTCTCGAGTCATTGGTGTGTCTGACACCAAGACAAGTACGTAGGTGCTCAATAGAGAATGAGTTCACTGAACATGATCAATGAAGAGTTCTCATATTCATGTCACATGAGAACTCATGGTTGGGATAATGCAATGTAGTCCTTTGACCTGAGGCATCACAGTTGTCTTGTGGTTAGGTCCTTGATCTTTGATTATGTCAAAGTCACACCATCAGGAGGGTGTCCACGACATCGTTGGGGTTAAGCCACTTAGCCATGGAGGCAAGTGAATGCGCAACAAGGGATCTCTAACCTTCAAACTGTTTGAGGGAGAATACTCTATGATATGATTAAGAATCTCTGGCCAGAGTATGAATGAGATGAAGGAAAGCGTTCCAAATCACATTCAAGGTAATCATATAAGTACACGTATCACATTGGATAGTAGACATGAATAAACTATCAAACCAAACAATGTGGTCAAGAGTATTGTATTAGAGAAAGACCGTATTGCATTGTAATCCTAAAACTAAATAGGTTCTCCACCTCTTCTGATTAGCTTGGGTAACCATGATATGCTGCTAGGTGTCACTCATGGTTTGTGGAAGCCCTAAACGTGTATAAACACTAAAGGGAGAATTGAAAGTAAGTTTCAATTTACAATCGATTTGAAAGAGTTTTAATCGCCCACTGCCTCACTAAAAGGAACCTAATGGATCGTACACCGTGTAAGGTAGAGATTGAAGATTCAACAGAGATGAGTAAGAATAATTAAATGGTTTAATTATTTATGGCAAGGATTAATTAATATGTTAATTAATCAAACGAATAAGTTCGTTAAAGACCTCGGGATGGTTTTGGACCTTAAGGCCCAATGGGCTTCGAACGTCAAGTCCATTGACTTAAGTTGTATGACAACTTAATGAATAATGATTCACAAAGGCCCAAATAGCCCAATAAATCCCAATGGCCGGCCATTTAGAGTTGGAGTGGGTTTTGGACTTATTTACAAGTTTGCCACTCCAATGAATTAAGGTATAAATATGACTTTATAGCCAAAATTCATTTAGGGTTCCTTTTGGGGAAAATTGGAGAAAACACAAACTCCTTTTCTCTCTAAAGAGGCCGGCCACCCTAGAGAAAAATATCTAGCAATCTTACTTCCTCTAGGTCACTCATTTCTTCTTAAATCTAACCTTGGTGAAGAAACTTAGAGGTTCTCAATTTTGGGAACTTGGAGAACCCATTCTTCCAACCAAATCCATAGATCTAAGATGCAAGGAATGAAGGCCCTCTCTTTGGGTGATTAGCCTTTGCTTATGCAAAGAGGAATCTACAAAGGTATAAATTCCAACTCACTTTGTTTTGAGTTGATTATTGGTTCACCAATCTACTAGGCTTTGAACATTCATGGGTAATGTTTTGTTTTTAAGTACATGCAAGCATGATTCCGCCTGTAATTTGTTAATTGCATGCTAATGATGTTGCTTAAATGAACATGTATTCTCAAAATAATCCTTCAAGTGGTATCAAAGCCTAGGTCTAGTAGTTGGTGAATCCTTTTGGGTTTTGTAGTTCATAGTATATGATTTAAAAGTTGTAATATGTTACAAGCTTTATTCTTGCTTTCTTTGAATGTAAATTTTGTTAGAAAATTTGCCATCTCAAATGTTGTAGATGTAGTTCATATGAGCATGAATATTGGAGCTAAAATTTGGTGCCAAGACTTTTGGGAATTTCGGCCAAAATTAAAGGGTGATTGTTTGGGTTCTTGTTTGACTTGTTAAAAGTGTTTTCAAGTGACTTTTGGAACCCCTATGTACCCTAATATGGTTATATGTTATTTCCCTTAAGTTTGAATGGTTTTGGGATGTTTTTGGGTGAAAAATGATCATGGAAATTTTTTGAGTTTTTCATGAATGGTCTTCATTGTTCTTGACATTTTAGCCAAGAACAAAAAGTTTGGTGTTTTGATTTATTTCATAAAGTTTTTGTTTTATGTTTTTCATATATATAAATATGTTAGATATTTATTAGAAAGGTGATGGAAATGGTGATGGGTGTGTAAGGATTAAATCCCTTTCACACACACCACTTGCATGCTTTATGTCAACTTACAAATCAATACACACATCACTCACACTTCCCTCTAAAACCGGCCACTCCCTCAATGGGAGTACTTTTGGGTCTTTTATGCAATTACATAAAGTTTTGATACTTTGTGTATTTGCACTTTGGCCCAAAAGTTTACGTTTTTACGTTTAGGTCCAAAAACGCTAAAGGACAAATTGTTTTGCTCCTTTAATGAAGTTTTTACATTTGTGGAAATTTTTGGGTTCTAGTTGTGATTACATGAAGTAGTGGACTTTTGTGTTTTTACAAAGTGACCCCAAAAGTTTATGTTTTTGCAAAATAGCCCAAAAGTTGAGGTTAATTGCACTATGGCCCAAACAAGTTGAGGTCATTGCATTTTGGCCCAAATTAAATAGAGAACGAAAATTGTTTTGTCTCTTGAAATGAGAATTGGATTTTCATTTTATTTAGCTCCATTTAAATCAATTCTATGGATACAAAAACCATATGAAAAATGTTGCATTCAATTTAATTAGTTAAAGCGTTAATTAATTAAAGGGTGATTATGAACCTAAGCCTACGATAATTGAGCTATGTGAAAGGCCGTTTCAAATTTGTTTGAATCATGGGAATGTGTAGATTAGATTTTGGTTGTAATTTGATTTGATCGAATGTTGTAAAAGAGCTTAAGCTCTTCTTTACTTTAAAGTAATTTGTATTATTCAAATGTTGTAAAGAGCATAAGCTCATCTTTACTTTGAAGTACTCATTTTCTTGTTTTATTTGATATGCATGAAAATGGAGTAGAGGGTCCAACGCCCCTAAGACAACACGCCTTAATGTGATTAAACGCGTAACTAAAATCAATCACCATCCCTAGAACGAGATTCAACACTAGGCTTGTGTTGAATCTAATCAAAGGCTCATAGTCATCCTAAGGCCCTAAGGCAACTATATAGTCCATCAATGAATGCAAACCTTATGTTAGTAGTACCATATACTCTTGCTTTAAAAACCGTTTTACAAGCATAGTGGGAGTATCATATACTACTAAATCAATCACATGGACCAATAGTTGTAATAGGACCAAAAATGTTTTAATAAGATTAAAATGTATGTTTATATGTGATGAGACCTAAAAACCCTCAACCAAACCATTATTAAGTTGATAAGCGTGAGAGTGCTTTGAAAACTCTTTCGTGGCCTTCCACCGTGGTAGACTCCAATCATTTGTGACTTGTACACCGGCTTCCCCCTATCATAGGGGAGTACAAGTGCATGCTTACACTCAGGAGGAGTTTATATGCATACTTGATGTTGTGAAAGGTAGGCAACGAGAATGATCAACATCATATCATTGTGAGGTTGTTCTTGAACCCCTACCCGAACTTGCATGGTGGGAATGACTTAACTAAGTGCAATGGAGCCAACATCATATCATTGTGAGGTTACATTCTCTAGAGGCCAAATAAGATGGGTACTTGCAAGAGATGCAAATGAGTAAGCGTACTCTCTCATTATTATTAATGCTAGCCAACATCGTATCATCGTGAAGTGGGCTTGGTAATAGTGAGTCTTCCATACCCTACTAAGAGTTTCCTCCAAAAACTCTCGAATTCCGATGAGGGATATGGAATTTGCCAAAAATAGTGGGTGGTGCTATTTGATTTAAAGACCCGGATCAAATGGCTTAAAATCAATCAATCTATATTCGTTATGTATTTATTTACCAATATATTTGCAAACGTTATCCAAAACTTGACAAAGAAAAGCCGGAAGCTTTAGTTTCCGGACTTGGTACTACAATCCCATAGATTGTATTTAATGGCTTGTATGTGTACCTAAGTAGTCTCATCCTCACAATCTTCCTATTGATAATGTATCATTGGAAGAACATGTTAGATAAGTCTATCATAAAGAGGACAACACTTTTAATGTCATAATTCTTCAAATACAAATTGTTGTATGAAGAAATAAGAGTTGCTTTGAACAACCCTTAATCAACGCAAACATTAGTGCTTGTTTCTTTATTACATGAACAAGGAACTTGAGAAGAAAGCACAAGGGCATGGACACTTTATGTGCCATAATTCTTCACTTACAAAATTGTTGTATGAAGAAATGAGAGTTGCCTTGAACAACTCTTGATAGTTTGTAATTATGTTTAGAACATAATGGTTGGTTGACAAAAATAGTCCATCAACATGGACTTATGATGATTTTGAATCATTGAATGTTGAAGTGTTAAAACACTTAACGAGACGGAAACTAGGCAAGGACTTCACCTTTGTGTCCCTATCCTAATGGTTCGCTAAGTTTATTATAAACTATATAGTGAACAATAACCACACGCTCTCCAAATTGTTTGATGTGTATAACACAATTGAGACAAGTTTCAAGAGAGATAGTGGGAGTTTAGGGACCATGACTATTGTAGTCAAAGGAGAAGTCAAATGAAGAAGATAAAATTAACTCCAAGGGAACAAACTTTCTTTATGAAAGGATGGACATTGGAAGAAGTATTTGCAAGAAAAGTCTTGCAAAGTGTCAAGAACACACTTTTGAAAGGTGTTGTAAAATGTTCTTGAATTGTTCAAAACACTTTTCAAGGTTTGCGCTGAAACTTTAAATATACTCGCATGAAAGATAGTGAATCCTTGTCCCCATATCTCACTAGACTATTATAATTAATCAAATGAAGAGTTATGGTGAAGATTTGTCTAGAGAGAAAACTATACATAAATTATTGATTAACTTGCCTAGATCATATGACTCTATATGCTCTGCGACTAAACATTCCAAGGACCTTGAAGCACTTGAGGTCCAGGAAGTTTAGCCTCCTTGAAAGGTTTTGAACAAAACAAACATACTGAAAATTCAACTGAAAAAGGCTTTTTGCAAGCTTAAATGTAAAAGTTAAGAACCCTAAGGCTGGTGGATTCTCTAGAAATCAAAGGTTTCAGAAGAATTGAAAATCAAAAGGAAAGAAGTGGGATAATAGGCCTAACTTTTCTCCCAAGCAAAATCCTATTCAAGGTATGAATGAAACAGCTTGCAAACACTGTGATTAGCTACAATGTAGGAAGTGTTTATTTGAAGGAAAGCCAAAAGAACTGGACGTGGTAAATTTGGTCATGTGTGGCTTGTCACAATGTTAGTTTGAAGGAAAGCCTAAATGCACTGGATGTGGTAAATTTGGTCATGTGCTCTTGCAATGGAAACAAAGGCACACAAAAGGTGAATTATTCCAATCGGTTTGAAGAGACAAGATCATTGTTCTATGTTTGCAATGTTGTTATAGATGTGAAAGTCAACTACTCTTGGTATATTGATAGTGGTTGTAGTAACCACATGAGTGATGAGAGATTACTTGTCAATGTAGGAATTTAATTTCAAAAGTGAAGATGGGAACAGGAGGAATAGTCAATGTGGCAGGCCAAAGAACGCTGGTAATTGGGACCAAATTGGGAGATTTGACAGATTGTGCAAACCAAGTTACCAAACCAAAATCCCTAATTTAACAGACTGACCCATATTTAACAGATTGACCAAATCCAAAATCCCTAAAACCCAAATTGATCAGCCACAATATTGAGGAAACCAAACCCTAATTCATAAATTACCAAGGGATTTGGAGGATAATGGTGGACGAATAGAGTTTGGACCATGGTTCTCGACAGTGAGGATGGGGTGGTGGTCATCGCTAGTCTTAACTCGTGATTGGGTGGAGCCGTGGAGGAGGATGAGAGGAGAGTCAGGTGCCGGAGTGAGGTGATGTTGTGCCGTGAAGGAGGATGAGAAGAGAGTCAGGTGGTGGAGTGAGGTGGTGCCGGAGCTGTTTGGGACTCTGGGAAGTTGATAGATAGAGGATGGCTGGAAAACGATGCAAGTGTGAGACTCTGAATTCTGAAACGAATGGGAAGTCTGAGAGATTGAGACTCTGAATGAAAACAATGAGTGATTACCGGTGTTTGTTTGGAAACTGTAAGTCCAATGGATGCATTTCGTTGTATGAGTGAATATTCTCATTTGTGGTTGATCTCCATAATTGAGTCCAGCTTACTCAAATTGTATGTTAGCTTTTAGTAATGCAGCTCCTCTTACTAAAATTGCATATTAGCTTAGTGGTGTCTTTCCTCCGAATGAACGGTTCAAGGGCTATAGCTTAATAATGCAGCACTTCATCATCTTCATGTCACCTTCTATTCATAGTGGTTAGAAACCTAGTTAATATAACATCTAGATATGTTGCCAAGGCTACGGCCTTCGCTGCTTTTTCCCATGTAACATATTGGTTTGCAACTTTTTGCAGATTATTCATTCGGGCGAGGAGCAGTATTTAACAATATATAGTGATATTCACAATGAATTGTTAAACGTTGTAGAATATAATGCTCACATGGTAAAACTCATTGATGGGGGCTGGAACTGGAATACTCAGTAAAATGGTTGTGTTGTGTATTTGTATTAAGATTGTAGAATGTATTGTGTTTGAAATTTCTGGTGTCTAAAGTGTTAGTAGCATGAAGGTGGTTGTCATTTGCGTTTGGGGTCACGATGACGCTTTTAAAAACTCCAACCTTGTGCTTTGCCAGGTATTCTTTTGGCCTTCATGTTGTTAACCTCAATAAATTCCAGCAGTAGCTTGGTTATGCGTACAGGGAACAGTGGAAAGATTTAGTGAATTGGTTGGGTCGTGGTTCTTTTTGTGTTATCTTTTTGAGTTTCTGATTTATGGGTTTTTCAGATGAAGATGACATTTTGATTTTCTGGGACAAAGTTGACGAGTTGAGTTAGTTCTTGTTCTTGTTCTTGTCATGGGCTCGCAAAGTAGGTATTGTACGCTGAAATGGATCCATGGTTTGTATACTCGATCAGTTCTAGTCGTGTTCAAGGGTCTTAAGTTAGTCAGGGCCATATATACCGGGTTCAAAATTAATCATGCTATGTCATGTAAGAACACTAAAAAATGTTGTGATGCATGATAGATTTAGAACATCGCCACATTTTCGTCTCCATCCTTGTTTAGTAAATGATGTGTCATCTAATATTTATTCAAAGTAGGACACACTCTGAACCTCAATTTATTATTTTAACAAGTATGACATTGACATGCATATAAACGCATCAAACGAAGTGAAAAACATTGGCGCCTCCAGTAGGTTAGAAACTTTGATAATGTTGACGACTCTCATACCGAACGAGATCAGCGTGGATGACACACCCCGACCCGAAAGTGGACGCGTGCTGGCCGTCACGTGACTGTGACGTAGCCAAGTGCACAGTGCGGAAGCAAGAATCATTAACGGAGTACGAACTAATTAAAACCAATCCACTAGCAACCTAAAAGAGATAGTGTGCTAGAGAGTTGGTTTTAATTAGTTCGTACTCCGCTAATGATTCTTGCTTCCGCACTGTACACTTGGCTACGTCACACTCACGTGATGGCCAGCACTCCCCACTTTCGGGTCGAGGTGTGTCAGTAGATTTGGATTGGAACAAAATACAATAGAGTCCCCTACTTTGTAAAATGTGCTCTATAAATGATGTAGTCAGTGTGTCCTTACGCACATATTCTCATCCGAGTACAATGATAAAACAAAGATAGTACTAGAGGCTAAAAGAGACTTGATGAGCAAGTGATTCGATGATTAATCATATTTTTAGAAAAACTAGCCACCAATAATTTTGCCATTTTAACATAAAGCCACATACCAACATGTATTTCGTTTTTTTTTTTTTCTGACAAAAGAAATTTTGTATTTCGTTTAGTGATTTTCCTCCTATAATAATTCCTAGATTATAATCTGCCGAGGGTTAGGAAAAGAAGAAGAAAAGATGTGTGGATCAAAAAATAAAAAAATAATAAAAGATGTGGAGCTGCTATATTAAATTCAAATGCAAAATATCTCTTTCTTCAACTTGATGAAGAAACCAAATGAAAAGTTAATTTCAATTCTATCCTATTCATTTAAAAATAGAAAAAATTACACATAAAGTGTCCTTTTAATACTTAATTGTATATTTAAGACAACATTTTTTAAACATTACAGGAAGAGACAAAAGTCAATACATGTGAAATATGACATCATTATTTTTTTCTCAAGAGTGTAGTTACAAAATTACCCTTTAATTAGAAAAAAAAAATCACACTTTTATCCCTTCTGCACAAAAGCCAAGTGGTCTTCCTTACCAATAGAAAATTGACATCTAAATCTAGTTTTATTTGTTTTTAATAAAATAAATTCTTAAAAGCTGGAAGTCTAATAGTCAAACAAAAACTAAAGGATTGAACTTCCCCATCAAGCGCCTCTGCAACTTGATTTAGAATTCCATCATATTTCCTATTCAAGTTTGAATTCAATCTTGTTTGCCCAGCACTTGCCCTCCACTTTTGAATAGAAAACTACAGTCTAAAAAGAGAGAAAAAAACTAACGAAGGTGAACTTCTAAATCCCAAAGCCTGGCGCGCCCAAACCTGATTATCTCCCTCTTTCTCTATCTCGCATTTTTTTTTTCTTATGGGTGTTGGTAAATTTTGTGGTGATTTCTGAATTAGTGAAAAGATTTACAAAATGAGTAATTGGCAATGACGGTAAGAGTTGACAGTGGAAGTACAACTCCATTAAATTAATTTGTTTTCTATCGATGGTTTAGCATTTCAGTTTTTAAGAATTAAAGATATAAAAGAATATTTAGGTGACAAATTTCAATTGGTGGGAACACCAGCTAGCTTTTGTGCCAAGAACCCCAAAAAATTTCTCCATAGTGAGCTCGCGTTTTTGTCTTCTAATGAATCAATATTCAAATTATTAATGAATGGTTTTGGTTTGGGGTACTATTCAGGCAATAGGCATTGCTGAGAAATCCAATAAATGGTGTGGGTTTATAATCACAATTTTAAAGAAACTTTGGTTGAAATGATTCTACAAACTTGGTCGAAGACGGATTGAATTGATTTTGCAAAAATGGTCGAGGACAGGTTGGAGTGATTTTGCAAAAATAGTGGGTTGAACTGATTCTGCAAAAATTGTCGATGATTGATTGAACTGATTATGCAAAAATAGTCGAGGGTGGGTTGAAATGATTTTGCAAATTTGTCGAAAACATGTTGAACAGATTTTGCAGAAATAGTCGAGGATGGATTGAGCTTATGACATATATTAATTTTGTTGGAGTTCTGAGTGGTTGGGTTCTATTAACAACCATAAGCCTTAGGGGTATATCTAGTATTTAAAACATTGTTTCATATTTTTTGGGCTAGGCTTTAGTTGTTTTTATATTTTTGTCTCTCCTTAACATGCTAAAAAATTAGTAGAGTTCCTTAAAATATAGTGAAAGTATTTGTCTCTCTATATAAAGCTCCCATAAAAGAACTGTTGTTGTGAATATTATTTATTATATGTGATTACGCAAATCCTAGTTATATAGGGTTTTAAGTTAAAGCCTAATACAAACTTTTCGTATCATTAATTAACTATTTAATCAATCTTGACTATTCTCAATTAAACTATTTAATTGATCTTTTCCATCTCATTAATATTTATTTACACTCATCCTTACACGGTGTACGATCTATTAAGTTCCAATTAGCGAGCCAATGGGCGATTGTACTCTTACTAAACGATTGTGAATTGAAACTTACTTCCAATTCTCCTTATGATGAAGATTAGTGATTGTCAATCTTCAAGGCTTCCACAAATCATGATTGACACCTAGCAGTATGTCATGGCTACCCAAACTAAGTAAAAGTGGTTGGAGAACCTATTCAATTACAACTACAATGCAATACGGTCTTTTTCTAATCCAATACTCTTAATCATACTGTTTGGTTGATAGACTATTTCATGTCTAATATCTAATGTGATACTTCTCTATATAATTTTGTTGGATATGATTTGGAATACACTTCAGTATTCTCCTTCCATTATGGAAGGTTAGAGATCCATTGTTGCACATTTACATGCCTACATGACTAGGTAGCTTAACCCTAACAATGTTGTGGACATCCTCAATGGAATGGCCTTGACATAATCAAAGGTTAAAGACCTAATCACTAGACAACTACGATGCCTCAGGTCAAAAGACTACTTTGCATTATTGCGAGCAATAAGTTCTTATATAACACATATGTTATAACTCTCTCATTGATCATTATTTAGTGTACTCAACAACCTTTGGAGCACCTATGTGTTTGTCATAGTGTCCAAACTGTAATGACTTTGAGACTAATCATACTCTTGATAGAGTTGACATAACACATACTAGCCTTAGCAGATTGTCAATGCCTAATTGACAGTCCTATGGCTAGGAACACTTTAGGAATGCTAACACTTTTATCACTTTCCTCTTGGGTAGATTACATTCATTTGATTATGTTATTGATTAAACACACAATACATTAAATAGGGATTGACAATGAACAATGCCCTTCCAATAAAGTAAACAAGAGTTTAACATAATAAGTATTCTAAAAGCTACATTAAATTGGCTTTATAGGCATACTTCTAACAGTAGGGAGGTGCTACAGAGTCAACACCACCTTGTAGTTCATTACCTCTTCAATAAGTCTTGGGCTAAAGCCTTACAGACCCCCTCCGAAGCAAGCGTGCTACACGTGGTTTATTCACCCCTTCCTTTGGAGTCACCAACCCCCTAACCTTTGACATTTTAGGGGCTCTAAGCAATCATGAGCGAAGACGTGTCAAGGAGAAAGCACTTGGAATTTTTGAACGTAAATTTGTGCATGAGCCTATGCAAACAAGGGAAGAATAGAGATCGATTTGTCCTGTCTTAAGCTAGTCCTACTCCACCCATCTTGACTATCTTGAGCTTATTCATAAGCGTGGGGTTACTTTTAATTTATGCTTGCAATAAGGGCTTCCTACCCTTATTCCTACGCTTAATCGGGTCTCATAACCCATGTGACATTCACTTCATAGCCTGATTAATTAAAAAAATGTACGGCGTTTGAACATAGGCGTCCTAGCTATGCATTCCTCTCTTAGGTTTCTTACTTCACATCAAAAGTCTAGTGAACATCCTTCTATGAGCCACAAGAATAAAGATGAAAATGAGGCTATCATTAGGCGAAGATCATTGATCATAGTTTCTTTCCTCGTCCACTATTGAGTGAGAGGGATTTCGACTTTCCTTAGATCACTATCAAGTAAGAGAACGTCATAGCACAAACACAAGCAGAAAGGGATTGGCTTGGCTGAATAGAACAGATGCAAGTGGTGATGGGGTATTGATTGGAAAGAACGAAAGAGAGCATCGGTTGCAACAATAGGAAACTATGGCCGGTAGAGTCCCGCCCGATCCATTTTGTAAGATCGACAAAATCAACGGGCTTAATCTGGTCTGAAGTTGTCGAAAAGAATCGTTTGCTTTATCGAACGAAGATGCATTAGGATAGGGTCTGGGGGTTGCCCTCTGTTGGTAATGCCAGGCACACATTAAAGTAAAGTGCTCCTCCTCGTCAACTATCGATAACCTGCCTGAAGAGTTCTTCAGGCACTTCATAGTCTTTGCTGGCCTCTCTATCAATTGGCAAATCTGAGCCTTAATCTCTGTATTCAAAATAGGGTTACAGAATATGAATATATTGTCTTTTCCGCAAAAGTATTATCATTAAGAGTTTATGAAATTTATAATAGTTGGTAAGGAGCTACAAAATGGCGAAAATCCATCACTTCAAAAAATCAACAAAAGTCCATATGAATCATAATACAAGCTTTTCAAATTAAGTCTGATAGTATCGCACTTTGGACATAAACATATCAAACTAAATTTCACAGCTAATAGAAATAGTGTTTTTCTGTGCAACTTGTAAATGAACAAGTAGGAGGGGAAAACAACAAAAAAGAAATCATACCTAGGAATGGAAATGACATATGATGCAATATAAGAAACAAAGCCGTGCCGCATCAACCACATTTAGATAAGTTTATTTTTCGTCTCTTAATCTATAAGAGGTCTCTTAACATCGAAACGAGACTGTAAAAATTATTTCTTATAAGCCACGATTAAACTACTAATATGTTTCAAAATTCTTTTAAAATAACTAGAAGTATTTTTATGATAATATTTTTGACACAAATTATTTATAAAAATACAAATAAATTATAATAATTAAGTGTTTCTCTGACAATACAGATTTCAGTCGTTTTAAAAACTCATTCCATCATTTCATTGGAAAACAGCCAGAACAAAAGGGAGGGTAGGAAAAAAAGGGACGGACAAAAATCAACACAAACCTGCTGAAATTCATACCCAAAGCATCTGTTATACATAAGAAATTTGAAAAAAAAGAAAAGAGCATCTGTTATACATAAGAAATTTGAAAAAAGAAAAGAAACTAAAAAGTGTCAAGTATGTTACAAACCTCAAAATATGCACAAAATTTACATTGCAAGTCCTAACAAACCCTCAAACCATTGTTGTTTCTATTAAAATTCCACAAGTACTTTGCTTCCTCTTCTCCTTCCAAATCAACCACCGACTCCGTGTCCCCGTAATCTAACCTTACACGCGTTCGGCAAATCGGGCACGCCGACACCTTAACCAACCAGGTGTCCAGGCAGCGCCTATGGAACACGTGATCGCACGCCGGGAGTTTCCTGCACCACTGGCCTTCCCGGAACGAGTCGAGGCAAACAACGCAGTCTGTCTGCGGCGACGGCGACGAGGACGAGGATTGCAATTGGGGCTGGGGCCGGGCAGCTCTGAAGCGGAATTGGGGGAGGGTCTTGAGATGTTTGGGAAAGAACCCAGATGAGGGATGGGGGGATTGGGTGCGGCGTCGGTGGAGAGCGCCAGCGGCGAAGAAGGGGAAGAGAACGGTGGCGGCGAAGCCGAGGAAGAGGAAGAAGAGGGAGGTTATAAAGGTCATCACCAGGGCCTTGATGATTAGAGAGAGGAGCTTTGGGTTGGGTTTTGGAGGTGGTGTTTGTGGAATTACATGGCTGTGGTGGTGGTGAGGAGGAGGAGGAGGAGGAGATGGAGATGAAAATGGAGGAGGAGGCATGAGGTTGTTTTGAGGAAGGTCAGGAGTTTGGATTCGGAAATGTTGGGAGGAAGTAATGGGAGAGAGGTTTGGTTTTGTGGATATTTTTGTTAGAGAAATCACGGTCCTTTTTTATTTATTTTTTAATTATTGAATTTATTTATCAGGGGATGGTTGTGGCCCATTGGACATGGCATTATGGCGGTTCAGAGTGAAAGGACAATTATACCCGTTAAAGATAAAACCACCTAGCTGTAGACTTGTGTCGTCTTTGTTTTCGCATCCTAATTTGTGTTGTTAAAATGGGGCCATATGTTAAGCTAGGCCTGATTAGGGGTAGACCGTAACAAATTAGGGCCGGAAAGAGTCCAAACTCAATACGACATGAATATGTTTCAGATTGTCATCAGTTCTTAGGATTGGGTTCGGTTTGGTTTCTGTTTTTTGTTTTTTCTTTTTTTCTTTTTTTAATGAAGAAAAAAAAAATCTGATCTGAGAGAAGGCATTAGAATTTATGGGCATAATGTTCTATATTTTGGTGTTGCTGAGACTTCCAATGCTAAGAAAATGAGTCATTAAGTATACCATGGAGTTTCAAGATATTATAACATTGGTCTTGTATTAACATGCAGATATGCAAATTTTCTAAAATAATGAGCTTTATGTACCCATGTTTCTGTTAAAACGTTGTTTGGTGCATGTTTGTGTGCAGTTATGTGATATTATTATTCTTGGGGTGATGCTTACTCGTTTGATTCGTTGTCATTGTAGGTAAATTACTATGCTCAGTCTCACATTCAAATGAATTAGTACAGAGATCGTGTTGTATTGGTCAGTACTTGAGAATGTTTTGTTTTATCTTTCTAACAAGGAATTCTTTTAGGAGCCTGATTCCCCCCTCCCTTTTTATTCTAGCCTTCCGCAACGAAGAAGTATGGACAATATATTGGAACGTGTGTGAAGGTTTTGGATATGACTGGTTTAAGGCTCTCAGCACTTAACCAGATAAAGGTATCTCTTGCTATAGCATGAGCCTCTATTTGTTTGCCATTTGTTTTTCTTTTTAATTTTTTTTGTAAGGACCCGTGAGATTGACACTTTGTATGATCTATTGATGCAGCTTTTGACTGTTATCTCTACGATTAATGACTTAAACTATCCAGAGAAGACAGATACATACTATATCGTCAATGTCCCATACATATTTTCTGCCTGGTGGAAGGTTTGTATCCTAACAACTCAGAGCACATTTAGAAAATAATACCTAAAACATATAAGTAAATAAAAAAAATATTAATTTAATTAATTCGGTTCAGTTCGGTTTTTTCAATTCAGTTCAGTTTTTTCGTTCGGTTCGATTTTTTCGGTTGGGTGCAATTTCTACGATGAGTCCCTACGAAGGGCACGATCTTCTTTTGAAGTGCAGGGATGAAAAATTGTTGTAGACATGTAAAACGAGTGAAACGAACGAATAACTTAGCTGTAGAAAACTGCATAACAACTGGATAGTCCCTGGCTTGCGAGGTGGTGCCCGTTGAGCAGCTTGAGTTTTCGGGTCTTGATATAGCAGGAGGTCACACATGGTACTTCCACAGGTTGTAGGCATTCCATTGCTTCTTGATCTCTTTGTCATTTATGGTGGTGAGGGTGTAATTACTTTTGCCGTTTACTTTGCTAATCTTGTACGAACCTTCCTAGATGGGATCCATCTTTTTGAAGCCCTATTGATAGGCAGTGCTGAAGGCTTTTCTTAGGACTAGATCTCTAGGTTGGAACTATCGGATCTTGACCTTTTATTATAGTTAGAGAGGAGCTATTGTTGGTAGGCTGCGATGCGAGTGATGGTCTACTCGCACTTTTCCTTTACCAGATCTAAGCTTGTGGTCATCTCCTTACTATTCTGCTCAATACTTTGGCAATTGAGTGCTGATACTTGACACGATGACATTGGGAGAAATGATTGCTTCTGAACCAAATGCCAAAAAGAAAGGAGTCTCACCAGTTGCTCATTTTTTGGTGGTACAATATGCCCATAGACATCCAGGGAGTTCGTCTGGCCATTTTCCCTTCTTGTTGGTGATGGATTTCTTGAGGTAGTCGAGGATTGTCGTGTTGGATGCTTCGGCCTGCCCATTGCCTTGAGGATATCTCGACGTGGACATGTGTTGCTTGATGCCATATTTTTGGAAGAACTTCACCAAATCGTTGCCCACAAATTGCGGGCCGTTGTCGGTGATGACAGATTGAGGGATGCCCAATCGGCAAATGATGTTCCTCCATATGAAGTGCTCTATGTCCGTCTGAATCATGGTCGTCATGGGCTCTAATTCTAGCCATTTGGTGAAGTAGTCGGTTGCCACGATCATCATGCCTCTGTCCCTAGTAACAGGCGGCATAGGTCATACCAGGTCGATTTCCCACTATATGAATGGCCAATGACTCATCTGCAGGTGTAGTTCACTGGCAGGCAGTGTTGGTACCGGCTTGTAGCTCTGGCAACGGTCGCACTTTTGTACTAACTCCTTAGCATCTTGGTCCATGGTAGGCCAATAGTAGCCTGTGTTAAGAGCCTTCTGTGCTAAGGATCGATCTCCAAAGTGATTTCCACAAACACCTTCGTGGATTGAGCTTAGAACCTTTAAGTCAACGGGAGGCGCTATGCAACGGAGATGTGGTCCGATGTAGGATCTTCGGATGGGAATGCCGTTGCACATGTAGTAACGTGATGCCTTGATTTGGAGCTTTATAAACTCCAATCTTTCCATAAGGAATGTGTCATTGACTAGGTAGTTCGTAATAGAACTTTGCCAGTTTGGAGTTGTACTAACTTGTGAAGTTTCGGCTACCAGCTCCGCCTCTATGCTTGGCTAGCATTTGAGTTGGCAGTCAACGGCCGAGCCTAGGCCGGCTAGTGTGTCTGCGTGAGTGTTGTCTGCCCACAGAACTTGAATGAGGTGTAAGTCTGAAATGCCTCAAGTTGCTTGCGTACCTTTTCTAGGTATTGCGCCATCTATGGATGTTTTGCCGTGTACTCCCTAGTATTCTGGCTGGTGATTAGCTAGGAATTAGAATGAATTGCGAGCTTCTTCACCGCCAGGTCTTTTGCCATTATGAGGCCTGCTAATAGGGCCTCATACTCCGCTTCGTTGTTGGATGCTTTGACGTCTAGAGTGATTGACTGCTCGGGCATTGAACCGTCTGGGGTGAAAAGAACCACTCCTACCTCCAAACCTTTGTAAGTTGGATTTGTCGTCGATATGTAAATGCCAGAAGTCTCTATCGAGCGAAGCAGGTGCTGCTAGGGCGTGCTCGGCTTGTTGGGCCTCTCTATTACGTCGCCTAGACTAGGTGTGAATGCGCGGTAGGGAGCTGTGGAGCTGGGCCATGTAACACGTAACAAGAGATGCTCAACTGCTGGTATTGGGCCACTATAGAGTTGAATTATAGAGCAAACATCGATTGGGGCTGTGTGACACATAGCAGAAGATGGTGTTCAACTGCAGGTATATGTTACTACCAAGTAAAATTGTTTGGGGTAACGAGGACAAAACTTGCTTTCGAGTGTGTCCTTCTAGTGTTCGTCTGCCGTTGGCGCACCTTTTGGGCCGAGTTGTTGCGTTTGTCAAAAAACTTTGCATTCGCTAGTGTCTACGCCTTTGTTGTTGTGTGTCTAGATTGGGTATAATAGTGCGTCATAAGGATGACTGCTTGCGTCTAAAGGTAAAACTTGAGCTTCCGGGTTACAACAACTATTGCCAAAGTTAGCTTTTGAATTTATGGTAGCATCGATGAGAGCTTTTGAACCGTGGAATACAGGTAGTCGGGCCCCCAACTCTTATTGTATGATGGTAGAGCTTATTACTTCTTCAGATACCGTCAAACATGCTAATAGGCCCTCCACTGCTTCCAATTTGGATAGTAAGGAGGTGATGTCATGTTCTTCTTCAAGTCCTTGAATGTGCATTAGTGAGCCTCGTCCCAAAGTGCATGTTTCTCTGCCAGAATAAAAGAGTTTGCTAGAGTTAGATCTTATTTCATGATCAATTTTTTGAATAGCGGGTGGTCTGCTGGAAGTCATTTTTGGAAGGTTGCTTTAGCCATCAAGTTGTTGCATCCGACTATCTTTGCCTTCTCTACTTTGAACCTCTTCACATAGTCGCGAAATGACTCCTTTGGGTTCTTCTTGACGTTGAACAAATGGTCGGACTTCTTCTTGATCGAGCGATAAGATGAATATTCTTTGGTGAAAACCAAAGAAAGTTCATCGAAACTTTGGATGGATTGTGGCGGCAGGGTATGAAACCAATCTTGCACTTCGCCTTGCAAAGTAATGGCGAATATCTTGCACATAAGTGCATCATTGTTCCAATAAAGGACCATCATGCTTCGGTAGTGCTTCAAGTGCCTATCTGTATCTCCATCTCCTTTGAAAGATGTGAAATGTGGCACGTTGAACTCGCGTGGAGACTCTGCCTGCTCGATCTCGTCCGTGAAGGGTGACTTGTTTATGTTGGTTTTGTTCTGTCGTAGTGCCTCGTTAGTGACCTCGTTGCATCAAAAATTGCGCAATCACTTGGTGAAGAGTCTATTTACGTCTTTCTGAATTTGCCTTTGTTGGGGGTAGTGGAGCTTTCGGCTGCCTCTAGTTATGACTTGCTGGTCTAAGTTGCTCTTCCATGTGTTTGGCTCGTCTATGCCACAGATACAGTGCATGTGGTACATTCTTGGCAGGCGAGCTAGTTCTTCGCAGGCTGCCGGTTGAACTTAAGCTGGATTGAGTGACTACTTCTCTCTGTCCGTCGTGTTGCTTACTCCGATATGAGGTAGATGATGCTCTTTGCGGGCTTAGCCGCAAATGAACACTTTGCCTGGAAGGTTGCTCATGTTGACTATCGAAGTATGACCCCAACCGTTAATATATGTTCATCCATGGGCTTAGTAAAGAGTGCACACTCCTCTGCGCGCTAAGACGGGAGTATACGCTATTTCCAGGGCCCAGTCTGGAGTGTACACTGCCCGAACCCTCAGTTTATAGCTGGTTGAGTGGCTGCTTGTCGGGACGCTGCTGAAGAGGTTCTTCATCTACCCTTGTCCTACTTCGGGACACCTCGTCTAGAGCACGTTGCATCTCAATGCGTTGCAAGAGTTGGTTCGCCAAGGTCGTCTGTTGTGCGAAGGCGCTCGTCAACTCTATGACTTGTCGAGACAAGTGTTGTTCTCTATTTGGGTTGGAAAGCTTGGAAGAAATGTATCCCCTTGAGCAGTGGAAGTGTGGTAGACTCCAGGCGTGAGATTTGAGTTGGGAAATGTCAAATTCACAAAAAAATATGGTGAAAATGCCTCCGGTTCGATCATGGGTCCCGAAATTTAGAGTCAAGGCAGTTGTGCTACTTTTGAGCTAACTTGGGCTGCTTGGGAAATTAGGGGAATTGGCTGGGCCATAGGAGCAAGTTGGGCTGCAGGAGCATGCTGGGCCGCGAGAATAGGCTAGGCTGAGAAAAAAGGTTGGGCCACGAGAGTGGGCTGCTCGGTGGGAGCAGGTTGGGTCACGAGAGTAGGTTAGGCTTTGGGAGCAGGTTTCTCAGTGTGTGATGCATGCGAATATCAAGCTTGGGCTCGGGCCCATGCAAGCTTGGATAGCATGGCTTGGGCCATGATGGTGGTGCCATTAATCTCACTGCGGGTGGTTGCCATGGTGGATTTTCGTGGTGGTGCCACTCCACCTATGACCACCTTTAACATTGTGGATCGCCACGGTCCCATTTCTTGATCATTGGAACTTTTACTTGTGGAAATTTCTTTTTAATGCGAGAGTCTTCTACGAGTATGGATCTTCAACTCTCAATGAAAGCACCAATTTGTGGATGCAAATTTTCTCCTTCTCCTTCTTTGACAAAATTGAACCTACAAAACAATCAACACCTTTGGTCAAGGCCAAGAGCCCCACGCGCCCATGATGAATTCGGGGGGGGGGGGGGGGGCTTTGGCCAAAGAACCTCCGATGCCAAAGTTAGAATTTAGAGAGACAAAGTGTTTAGAGAATTTTTGGGAGTTTTGCAAGAGTGTCGACTTAGCTTTTTAGAGAAAATGGGGTCTAATTTATAAAGGATGGCCGGTCCCCTTTGGAGAAGAGGTGGCCGGCCCTTTGGGGCCTTTTTTGGTGTGTCATGGGTGATGAGTTATGTAATGGGTGATTAATTGGCATAATGGGTGATTTAACTGGTGATTAATGGATTAATTAGGAACTAAATCCATTAATTAACCAATTAACCTAATTTAAATGAAATGTTTGGAAGGTTATGGAATGATTACTTTGTAGAGAATATGGAATGAAGAAGGATGAAATAATTTTGAATTTGTTACCTTCTTTGGGCACTTTTAACTTGGTTGAGGGATGATTGTCCGCTGCTCGCGCGTAGAAATCCCAGTATGCCTCAAGGGTATTTTTGTCCTCTTTTATCCAAAAATCCACGTATCGCCTTGTGATTATTTTTGGCTCCACAAATATGATAGTAGGGGATGGGGTTCGATAAGGGGAGTGGATAAGATTAGACACGTGGGAGGACGTAGAAGAGGTGTTGATGACTTTAAGTTAGAAACGGGCTTTCGAGGCCCTATTGTTGTAAATATTAGGGCCCGGCTCACCCCTTGTAACATCCCGTCCCGGTTTATAAATATTATCGACGTAGAATGACGTTTTCACCCTCGTTTATACGCGAACGGGTGTGTTTGGGCTTTATTTGGACTTTTGGGTGTCTTAAACCCTTCAAGCCCAATAGATTTGGGCTAAGGATGATGGTTGGATATTTTTTTAAATGCACAGACGCACACCATGCACCCACGTGCATCAGTTTCTGTCATCTCTCTTTCTTACCTTCTCAAACTCTCCTCTCTTTCTTCCTCACCATTTTATGTACGGACACACATTAAAAACACCATCGTAACTCGGATCAACGACTTGGTTAGCATATCTGGACTCCCTGGGACTTGGTAAGTCTTGTGATAGTTTTGGTTTAGTGATAAGCTCATATTTACATATATTTTACATCAAATTCACTTGTCTTTTCTTAGTTAGTTCCTTATATTTTTGAGTTATTTACTTTGTTTTTGTGTTTTATAGGATTTGTCAAGCAAAGAAAATAAAAATAGAACAAGTAATAATTTCGTCAAAACTGCCTGTGCAAATCAGCTGCCTTTGGAAGTAATTTTCGAACTGCTCAAAATGAACTAGAGAATGAGCCTTATATGCATGGAAAGCTCCAGATGTCTATTTTCTGGAGCATTTTGCAGATTGTTAAGATCATTTTTCTAGAAGAAGTTATGGGCATTTTAGCATGGAAAGGTCAAAAGAGCACATGGGGATGGAATGGCAGTGATAAAGCAAATAAGGGCAGCGCCCTTTTGTTTGTTTGAAGGCAGCTGCACAAAAGCAAATAAGGGCAACACATGCAAAAGAATGATTGCCTTTGGATGAAGGCAAGGCACGGCAAAAAGAAAGAATAAAGAAGGAAAGCACATGAGAATGATGAATTAGCATGGGATGTATTACACAAAGGCAGCATGGCTAAAAGAATTAAAAAAAGAACATAGGTGCCCTTTATGTTTTTGAAGACAGTGGGCAATAAGGAAATAAGAAGAAAGCAAAAACACATGCGCACATGGAATAAAGGCACGACAGAAAAGAAAAGGTGGGAGAAGAGAAGTCAACACATGCAAAATAAAAGGGCAGTTTTAAAAAACTGCCAGGAGGGCAGCGCCACAGAGAAGAAAATGAGGATAAATAGAGAGAGCTGCACAGAGGCAGCATACAAAATGCAGCCAAGCAAATAGAGAAGAGCTGCACGGCAAGGGCAGATTGCAGCCAATCAAAAGAAACAATCTTTGCACTCTCCTCTTTTGGTTTTATCTTCTCAAATTCATGTTTTACTTTTGTTTTAATTTGCTTAACAGCTTGATTGATAACTTATTCTTGTATGTCGATTAAGGATGCATACTTAGTTTGCATGCATGAATTTGATGCTAGAATATAAGGGAATTTCACCTAATCGTTATGAACTTATATTCATGAGTAGTGGAGGTTGCTAGTCACAGTCACGTTAAGTGAATTCTTGGCAAGAGTATCATGCTGTTCATAGTTACGAATGCCTCGTCAATGCTTATAGTTTTCACAAAGCTTAATGATTTTTGATTGTATCTCTATTGTGCTGTTCACGTAGGGGACTTTTAGAGAATGTGTTGAATTGTTGTATGCGTTTTCCCATCCAATTCAATAACTTAAGGAGAACTTGAAGATTAAAAAAGTGCTGTTCACGGTTAATCTGGGGTGTTGAGGTTTACAATTTATCGAAAGAATAACTGAAAATTGATTTATGTTGCATATGTGTCATGTGTGGAGAAGAACCCTCTAGCTAGTCCATCTATCCATCAATCTATCTTAATTTTATGTCTTTGTTTAATTCTGCAAGTTTATTTAGGTTTAGTTTTAATTTTCGTCAAAGCTAAACCCCCAATTGTTAAGTTGTATTATTTAGTTAGAATCTGTCCAATTTGGTGTCTCTTGAGTATTTTGAGTCTTAGTAGTGTAAAATTCGTCCAAATCAGTCCCTAGTGTCTAGTTTGAGTCAATTTGGTTGTTTTGAGTCATTCTAGTGTGTTTTGAGTTATTAGAGTTTAGTTAAGTGTCTTTTTCCTAGTTTTGTGTTTTTGAATCTTGTTTAATATTTTAAAATCAATTTAGAGTAGATTAGCAATCCCTCCTAATCCCCGGTTTACAACGATCCCTACTTACATCTATACTACAATTGTCAAAAAGAGGGTTTAATTTGAGTGTTGTTTACAATGCATCAAATTCCTAGTTCCGATTGTAAAGAAATTCCTATAAGTGTCTACCTTCGGCCTCCATAGCAAAGGCAGACTCACTTAACACTTCTTCATCTCCGAGAATGTATTCCCAAAGAAACCTCTCGAGTTACTCAGTGTTTTTCATGCCTTGGAGCACCTCAGAAAACAAATCATCAAGAGCAAAAGTATTTCATATCATGAAGGTTAAAAGCAAAAGTATCTTATATCATGCTTTCTCCTCACCTTCATCTGAAGAACAGGGAGAAAGAGAGATCCTGATTGCTTACCTAGGCTTGCTCTCGAGTACTCATCTTTGAGCCCTCCCAGCCCAGTTCAAAAATAAACCTGTGGAGAGATACTTCTTCAAAAGCAAAAGTATCTCACAGACGAAGCAGGAGGAGTCTGAGTTGCATCGAAGAGCATGATGAGTCTGAGTTGATCCAAGAACTCAAGAAGATGCACACCTGCATGGAGACCTGATTACTTGAAGCATGTGGAGACAACGTGCTGATTCATCCTCAACTAAGCTGAGGATCACTTGCAAGTAAAAAGCTCCCCAACCCAGTTCAAGATTTAACCTGTGGAAAGATACTTCTTCAAAAGCAAAAGTACCTCATATCATCAGAATCGAAGAAGCCTCATCCAGTTCAAGAACAAAGCTGTGGAAAATCAACAAGCACGACCAATGATCACCTATTAGTTCTATTCATTGTCTTTTATCATCATTTTCAATTTTTTGTTTGCATTTTCTACATTTTCTTGCGTGCTTAACTGAATTATTTCTTTTCTTTGCAGGAACTTTCAGTTATTTCCACCCTTGAAGTTGATTGCAGAATTTAAGCTTGGGGGTCATCGCTTGATTTTACTGAATTATTTGTTTCTTATTATTTATTCATTTTATTTTTATTTGCATATTAATGTTTTCTGACATTGGGGATAATGTCCAGTTTAAGTTTGGGGGTAAAGAGTATAAAAAATGACCAAATTGAAAATTTTTGTACCTTCAAATACGAACTGGTTTCATTTGTTTCCGTGTTGTTGCTTTTTGTTTTCTTAATTAGTTTTGTTTTTTTTAAACAAATTAAATTTAAATTTATCGGAAGATTTCAAAATCCAAAAATATTGTCTTGTTTTCCTTATTATTTTGAATTAGATTTTTGTTAGTTTCCCGACCCAATGATATAACTGGATCAAATTTGAACCATGGTGATCAAGAACTTAGTTAACATGTGTTGTGTGAAATTCCTAATTCTGTTGTTAGTATTGTACATGTTTGATCATTCTTGAAAAAAAACAAATGCATATAGCCTTGTTGATGTGAAACTAAAGCATGACTTAAAAGCTTCATATGTGAATTTAGTGACCATATACATCCTATGTGAATTTTTGAGCCTATTGAAAGTGTGTGCATTTTTCATACACTCCCATTCTTGCATGTGTGATGAACTTATATGAGATACATCTCTAGAACTTGCGTAACGATCTTTCGAAATATTTGTCATTGATTGCATGAACTTGAAAATGATAGAGGCATTAGGTTTACCACCATGGCCCAAATAAGCATGTTTTCCCAAAGAAAAATGATATCATTAGATTGCTAATTTGAGCCGTATATGTTGAGCCTTTTATTTCTTATCACTAGATATGTCTACCCTTATACCTCAAACAATTTTCCTTACCCTTTCCAAGCGAGCTAGTGAGCAATGTGAGACTGTCTTATGAAAAATGTTTGGGAAGTACTTGGAAGGAGTTTGGCAAAAGAATAAGTGTGGGGGTATTTCATGTTTGTATTTAGTTATGTGCTAAATTTGAAAAAAAAAAAAAAAAGAAGAAAAGAAAAAGAAAAAGAAAGATTGTATACAAAGCAAATAAAAAGTTTTTAAAGTTTCAGTTTAAGGGTGTGGTTGGAGGTATTAAAAGAATCGCTGGAGAGCTTGAGTTCTTATAAATCTCAACAAAAGAATTGCTTGCAATGTAGCTTGGAACTTGTGTTTACCTATTCGTTCATTTCAATAACCCTTTCCCTAAGCCTCAGTACATCCAATAAAAGTCCTGTTGATTTAAGTTTTGCAATTATGATTGTGGAGAAGTGATCTTTATGCAAGCTTATGGTAGAACTTTCACATTTGATTCTTTGAGCGAAACACATGAAAACTAAACACATGTGTGATTGAGTGTATGTCCCGTGAGAAGGTCGCTGATTTGCATATGGTGATTTTAATTTAAAAAGAAAAAAAAAACTTGAAATTGCATTAGCATGGCTATCTCACACACTACACTTCAAGGATGATTAAAAGGTTACTGCTAATATTTGAATAAGGAAGATGAAATTGGATTAGCTTGTTTGGTGCTAGCTATGGTTCTTGATGATTTGTTTTCTTAAATGAAATTCTACGAGGGTCACATAGGGGGAAGCTAATGTTTTTCGTGTTATTACTTTTTCATGTTTTCTTTGTTTTGCTCGAGGACTAGAAAAAGCTAAGTGTGAGGGTATTTGACAAGCTCATATTTATATATATTTTACATCAAATTCACTTGTCTTTTCTTAGTTAGTTCCTTATATTTTTGAGTTATTTACTTTGTTTTTGTGTTTTATAGGATTTGTCAAGCAAAGCAAATAAAAATAGAACAAGTAATAATTTCGTCAAAACTGCCTGTGCAAATCTGCTGACTTTGGAAGCAATTTTTGAATTGTTCAAAATGAACTAAAGAATGAGCCTTATATGCGTGGAAAGTTCCGGATGTCTATTTTCTGGAGCATTTTGCAGATTGTTAAGATCATTTTTCTAGAAGAAGTTATGGGCATTTTAGCATGGAAAGGTCAAGAGAGCACATGGGGACGGAATGGCAGTGATAAAGCAAATAAGGGCAGCGCCCTTTTGTTTGTTTGAAGGCAGCTGTACAAAAGCAAATAAGGGCAGCACATGCAAAAGAATGATTGCCTTTGGATGAAGGCAAGGCACGTCAAAAAGAAAGAATAAAGAAGGAAAGCACATGAGAATGATGAATTAGCATGGGATGTATTACACAAAGGCAGCATGGCTAAAAGAATTAAAAAAAGAACACAGGTGCCCTTTGTGTTTTTGAAGATAGTGGGCAATAAGGAAATAAGAAGAAAGCAAAAACACATGCGCACATGGAATAAAGGCACGACAGAAAAGAAAAGGTGGGAGAAGAGAAGTCAACATATGCAAAATAAAAGGGCAGTTTAAAAAGCTGCCAGGAGGGCAGCGGCACAGAGAAGAAAATGAGGATAAATAGAGAGAGCTGCACTGAGGCAGCATACAAAATGCAGCCAAGCAAATAGAGAAGAGCTGCACGGCAAGGGAAAATTGCAGCCAATCAAAAGAAACAATCTTTGCACTCTCCTCTTTCGGTTTTATCTTCTCAAACTCATGTTTTACTTTTGTTTTAATTTGAAAATAATGTGTAACTGAATTCGTTTTGGCTAGAGGTTGATTCAAAGCCATGAACATATCTGTAATATGAATTGATTACCTTCAGTTGTGTTTTCATGAATTGTGAATTTAATTTGCTTAACAGCTTGATTGATAACCTATTCTTGTATGTCGATTAAGGATGCATACTTAGTTTGCATGCATGAATTTGATGCTAGAATATAAGGGAATTTCACCTAATCGTTATGAGCTTATATTCATGAGTAGTGGAGGTTGCTAGTCACAATCACGTTAAGTGAATTCTTGGCAAGAGTATCATGCTGTTCATAGTTACGAATGCCTCGTCAATGCTTATAGTTTTCACAAAGCTTAATGATTTTTGATTGTATCTCTATTGTGCTATTCACGTAGGGGACTTTTAGAGAATGTGTTGAATTGTTGTATGCGTTTTCCCATCCAATTCAATAACTTAAGGAGAACTTGAAGATTAAAAAAGTGCTGTTCATGGTTAATTTGGGGTGTTGAGGTTTACAATGTATCGAAAGAATAACTGAAAATTGATTTATGTTGCATATGTGTCATGTGTGGAGAAGAACCCTCTAGCTAGTCCATCTATCCATCAATCTATCTTAATTTTATGTCTTTGTTTAATTCTGCAAGTTTATTTAAGTTTAGTTTTAATTTTCGTCAAAGCCAAACCCCCCATTGTTAAGTTGTATTATTTCGTTAGAATCTATCCAATTTGGTGTCTCTTGAGTATTTTGAGTCTTAGTAGTGTAAAATTCGTCCCAATTAGTCCCTAGTGTCTAGTTTGAGTCAATTTGGTTGTTTTGAGTCATTCTAGTGTGTTTTGAGTTATTAGAGTTTAGTTAAGTGTCTTTTTCCTAGTTTTGTGTTTTTGAATCTTGTTTAATATTTTAAAATCAATTTAGAGTATATTAGTAGTCCCTCCTAATCCCCGGTTTAGAATGATCCCTACTTACATCTATACTACAATTGTCAAAAAGAGGGTTTAATTTGAGTGTTGTTTACAATGCATCATTTAGCTCGGGACGTAGTAAATCCTAAGAAACCCGAGCTTAATTCCTTGGGCACTGTTCATCAACTTCTCAATGGTTGTGTTTTAGGGGAAACCAAGATCACCACGAGTCTTAGAACTCTCCCTCGAACCTCGGAGACTTCGTTTGCAAGCTTTGGACGTCAGGATAGCCCAGTTCGAGTTTGGCCAATTTTGGAGGAATTTCCCAACGAGATTCTAGCCACTTTTCGAGGATTTTGAAGGTATAGCCCTCTTCTTCACTTAATTTAGAGGACGTAGGAAGAAATTTCAAGAAAAATGGTGAAGAAATAAGTGAGAACGGACGAGTTGCAGGTTTTCGACGCCGGCGATGTGAGGAAGAAGACGACGCGTGTGGGGGCGCATAGGTCCATGCCACGAACGGCGTGTGGCGTATCAAAAAAAATTTCTAAAAATATTACGACGCTCGTGAGGTTGTGTAGGTCTCGTTGGTATATTCGTATGCCAAAATTGAGCTTCGTATGACAAGTTATTACCTAAGTTAGATTATGTACATTTAAATGATGGTTTTATAGTTATTTCACATATAGGTGAGACGTACCCAGAGGACGAGCGCACCCACGCCAGGCTCGGGGCATACGACCCGTCGACTTATCAGTGAGTGGGCTTTTTTTTCAATATATACATAGTAAGTGATGTTTTCCCAGAAACTTAATTTTGAAATAATTTTAGAATTGAATTGGTTTTATGATTGAAATGCCATGTCGAATGTTTATTATATTTGATGATTATGATTATGATTGCATTGGTTATGCTTCGGCGCAGTGGACGCTCAGGTAAGTCAATTGAGTATGATTGTTAGTGATAGTGATGATGATGAGATTGTGATATACCTCATATTCCTGCACCTCGAGTGTTTGTGCTCCGCCAGAGTAGGGCTTAGCCTTCATGTGATTGTTCACCTCCCGCACCGTACGCTCACCTTGGATCCAAGGAAGGTGCTAGCTTGTCGTACAAACCATTATAGGTGGTTCTGACTCGTATGTGACCCGCGATTCGTCGCACAACCTTCATGTGATTGTAGCACTGAGCGTATTATTATACACCTAGCCTGTCGTACAGACCACTATATGTGGTTCGGACTCATGTGCAGGATAGTGATTGAGGAGCTATAGATTTAGCCGTACAGGTCACTATAGGTGACTCCGGCTGCCATGTTATTAGCGATGACATGTTATGATTATCTCACCTGCTTGATGTTGCCTATTTTTGAGTTGGTATATCGACATGGCTTACTTCTGGAATTTGATGCTGAGTTTTGATTTCCATACGATGTTTTCGTATATGATTATACATACGTATTATTTTCTGGGAAAGTATACTGGATTTATAGTGAGGGGTTATATACTGATTTCTGAAACGGTTTTGGAATAGATTTGTTTTTGCCCACTCACGCTCTATGTTTTGCGCCCCTCCAGGTTCTAGGTAGCGGTGATGTCGGCAGCTATCCAGGCATCCAGGCAGTTCTGACAGACCACCATCTATGAAGGATTTCTTCTGGTATCTGTTAGTGTTTGTTTAATCTGGACTGCACCTAGGATTTGCTCTGTGTTACTGTGTTACTTCACTTTCGCTTTACTTTCCACTTACTCTCTTATCATATTGTAAATTATCGTGTTTGACTTTTATTTCTGCACTTCATTCATATCTGTTCTTCTGCCTTGCACTTTTGGCTTCGTCACTCTACGTGACGGCTAGCACGCTTCGACATTCGAGTCAGGGTGTGTTAGTTTGGTATCAGAGCATAAGTTTGGCAGTCCTGTGTAGCTTATGAATATTCTAATTATTCTGGTGTTTTATGTCAGAATTATGCCGCCTTGCCGAGAGCCACTTCCACCTTATGATCCTAGTTTCTATGGCTTTTCTCAATTAGGAGATGCTATTGCAAATGCAATTTAATCGACACTTCACCCTTCTCACAAGACCCTTCTAAAGAGTGTTCATAATCTGAGGTTACATTCGTTTGTGGGAAACGAGGGGCATGGGGGTGCTGAGAGATGGATACTTCAAATAGAGAGGACTTTTAAATTGATGCAAAGTCAGGGCAGCCTAACCGTAAGGAGCAGGGTAAAGACGGCTATTTGGTTTATGGGAAAGGAACCTGCGTCTTGGTGGGAGCAGTTGGCTAAGGGAATGTCAGCAGAAGAAGCTGTAGATTGGGAAGTATTTATGCAGTTGTTTTATAGGCGATTTATCCCAGCTGCTTATATCGACCGCAAGAAACAAGAATTCACAAGTCTGAAGCAGAAGAAAATGTCGGCAAATGAGTACTTTAGAAAGTTTATAGATTTGTCCAGCTATCATCCTAAGATCACAGAGAATTAAGCAGAGATGCTTCGTCGATTTAAGCTTGGTACCCGTAAGAAGTGGCGTTCGATGGCGACCACGACCCACTGCAGCACTTATCATGAGTTCTATGAGATCCTGTTACAGATTGAAGATTCAGAAAATATGCCTAGCGATAGCGACGAAGAAGAAGAAAAAGGAATAGAAGAAAGATGATAAAGGCAAAGGGCAGGCATCACAAGGGCCCAGGAAGACTCAGAGTTTCAAAAGAAGCAGGGTTAGTTTGAGTTTATCTAGTGGAGGTGTGAATTCTCCAGGTCAGAGGAGAGGGGGCAGATTTACTGGAGATCCGCGTTTTCAGAGACAACGAGATGTTGGTGGTTCTGGTGGTTCGTCAGCACCGTTCTGTCGGAGGTGTAATAGTCGGCATACTGTCGAGTGTAGACAGGGCAGTCGAGGATGTTTCACTTGTGGACAGATTGGTCATCGAGCAGCAAATTGTCCACAGAATCAGCAGAGACCTCAGTTACCTTCCCTACCACCACCTCCAGCACCGATCCAGCAGGTTCCAGCTCCAAGTGGTTATAGTTAGTTAAGTCACGGAGGCACTTATCTATCAGGGAGATGTTACTCTTTATTCGGCGACGCCGTATCTGTATACTCCAGACTCGTATTATTTAGGTGGTTATCAGAGTGGATATCCTCAGTATCCTGGAAGGTAGACCCTGCATCCTCCTTATCCTGCTAGCGGATCACAATGGTATCCTGGAGTGCAGCCACAACAGGGAGAGGTTGCTTCGAGCAGCGCAGGATAATCTAGACAGCCTAATCTGATAGGTCAGAGTCGTGGTACACCTAGGCCAATGGTCAGATTAGCAAAGGTCGCGGTGGATGACAGCAGCCGCAAGGCCCTATTCATAATCTCACAGCACAGGATGCCAAGAACAAGCCTGATTTGATAATGGGTATGTTAAACGTTCTTGGTCATTTTGCTAGGGTGTTAATAGACTGTGGCGCTACTCATTCGATTATTTCTCACTCATTTGCTCAATTGACCTAACCTAATTCCGCACCCCTCAGATTTGAGTTAGAGGTTTTGATGCCTAGGGGAGAGACGTGTCTAGTCAATTTGATGTATCTAGGGTACCCCGTGTTAATTGAGGATGTGGTTATGCTCGCTAATCTCATTTCGCTGGATATAGTTGAGTTTGATGTGATCTTGGGAACTGATTGGCTACACTATAATCGAGCCAACATTGATTATTATTAAAAGAAAGTTATGTTCCATTGGCCGGGGTTACCTATGGTTACATTTGTCGGCGAGCGTAGTAATGTTAGACACGGCATTATTTCGGCTGTGAGAGCTGAAAAGTTGTTACAGAAGGGTTGTCAGGGGTATCTGGCACACGTGGTATTGAATGATAATGCTCCTACCAGTTTAGAGAATGTGAAGGTAGTTAGGTGTTTCCCTAATGTATTCCTTGACGGTTTACCAGGCTTGCTACCGGAGCGAGACGTAGAGTTCTCTATCGATCTCTTGCCAGGTATGAACCCCATATCTTTGACTCCCTATTGTATGGCTCCTGCAGAGTTACAAGAGTTGAAAGTTCAGTTGCAGAAGTTGCTAGATAAAGGTTTTATACTGCCGAGTACTTCACCTTATAGATCTCCAGTGCTGTTCGTGCGTAAGAAGCATGGTACTCTAAGGCTATGTATAGACTATCGGCAACTGAACCGGGTGATGATTAAAAACCGTTATCCGTTACCCCGTATCGACGACTTATTTGATCAGCTACGAGGAGTTTGTGTGTTCTCGAAGATCGACTTACGGTCTAGCTATTATCAGCTGAAGATTAAGAGTGAAGATGTTCCGAAGATGGCGTTCCGAACCCAATATGGTCACTATGAGTTCTTGGTAATGCCGTTTAGGTTGACTAATGCCCCAGTTGTTTTTATGGATTTAATGAACTGAGTGTTTTAGCAGTATTTAGACCAGTTCGTCATTGTCTTCATCGATGATATTCTAGTCTACTCTAAATCGAAGTCAGATCACATGCGACATCTTTCATTAGTGCTGAAGAAGCTGATGGAGCATCGGCTATACGCCGCCAAGTTTAGTAAATGTCAGTTTTGGTTGAACCAGGTGGCATTTTTGGGGCACGTCATCTCAGCTCAGGGTATTCAAGTAGATCCCCAGAAAGTAGCAGCCGTAAAGAACTGGGAGCAGCCACGGACCGTTTCAGAGGTACGGAGTTTTCTCGGATTAGCAAGTTATTACAGACGGTTCGTTCAGGACTTTTCAGTCATAGCATTACCACTGACGAGGTTAAACAGAAAGAACTTTAGATTCGAGTGGAACAATGATTGTGAGCGGAGCTTTCAGTAGCTAAAACATTGTCTCACTCATGCACCAGTATTAACACTTCCGAACGACAGTGGTAACTTCGAGATCTACAGTGACGCGTCGTTGAACGGTTTGGGTTACGTACCGATGCAACACAGTAGAGTGCTCGCTTATGCTTCGAGGCAATTGAAACCGCACGAGATGAATTATCCCACTCATGATCTTGAGTTAGCGGCAATCATTTTTGCACTAAAAATTTGGAGACACTATCTTTATGGTGAGAGATGTAGGATTTTATAGATCATAAGAGTCCAATATTTGTTCACCCAGAGAGATTTGAACCGTCGTCAGCGGAAGTGGATTGAACAGCTGAGTGACTATGACTGCACGATCGAGTATCATTCGCATCGTGCAAATGTGGTAGCTGATGCACTCAGTAGAAAATCTCAGTGTAGAGTGGATGCTATCTCCGTGAGCCTTGTTCCTCTTCTGGCTGAGTTGAGATCGACCGGAGTGGGATTAGAGATTGAGTACTCAGAGGTGGAGAATCGAAAGAAATCTTTACTCGCTCACTTCTAGGTCAGGCTGATCTTGATTGATAGTATTCTCGAGGCCCAGATGGATGACGAAGAGACTCAGGAATTGATTCGACTGAGGGGTGAAGGTAGAAAGAAAGATCTTCGAATTCGGGAAACTGACGACATGCTTATGTAAGGAAATAGAATGTATGTACCGGATAATGCAGAGCTAAAAAAGGCTATTTTGGTCAAGGCATACGTATCGGCTTATGCGATGCATTCGGGTAGTGCTAAAATGTATTATACCATTCGACCATTTTACTGTTAGCCTGGTATGAAGAGGGAGATTGCCGAGTACGTGAGCAGATGCATTATATGTCAGCAGGTGAAGGCTGAGATAAAGAAACCGTTTGGACGGAT
Organism: Crataegus laevigata; assembly: GCA_963580275.1. Taxonomy (NCBI): domain Eukaryota; kingdom Viridiplantae; phylum Streptophyta; class Magnoliopsida; order Rosales; family Rosaceae; genus Crataegus; species Crataegus laevigata. The sequence continues at coordinate 33,458,460 of OY756948.1, read as the reverse complement.
GCAGCCACTTCCCATTCCCCAATGGAAATGGGAAAATATCACTATGGATTTTGTCTATAAGCTACCCCGTATATAGAATGGGTATGATGGCATTTGGGTAATAGTAGATTGGCTCACGAAGTCTGGACATTTCATCCCAGTCAGAGAGAAGTTTTCCTTGAATCGACTAGCTGAGCTTTTTGTGTCGAAGATCGTTAAATACCATGGTGTACCAGTTAGTATCATTTCCGATCGAGATCCGAGGTTTACTTCTAAGTTTTGGACGGCATTTCAGGAAGCCCTTGGCACGAGATTATTTTATAGTACGGCTTATCATCCGCAGACGGATGGGCAGTCCGAGAGAACTATTTAGACACTTGTTTATCATCCGCAGACGGATGGGCAGTCCGAGAGGACTATTCAGACACTTAAGGATATGTTGAGATCATCCGTACTACAGTTTGGCGATGCGTGGCACAGACGCTTGGATCTGATGGAGTTCGCGTATAATAATACCTATCATTCAAGCATCGGGATGTCACCGTTTGAAGCGTTGTACGGTAAATCGTGTTGCACGCTTTTGTGTTGGTCGGAGGTTGGCCAGAGGGTGTTAGAAGGCCTATAGATTGTGGATGAGACCACACAGAACATTCAGGTAATTAAGCCTAATTTAAAAGCAGCCCAGGATCGCACGAAAAGCTTAGCCGACAGACATGCTACAGATTGAGTTTATGAGGTAGGTGACTGGGTATTCTTGAAGTTATCACCATGGAAGAGTGTTGTACGGTTTGGTAAAAAGGGGAAACTGAGTCCCAGGTATATCAAACCGTACCAGATCATTGAGCGAATAGGCGAAGTAGCGTACAGACTCGAGTTACCTCCGGAGTTATCCAGAGTTCATGACGTGTTTCATATTTCGATGCTTCGTCCCTACGTTGCAGAACCGTCTCACATTCTACCTCCGTAGTGGTCAGAGGTTAATCCTGATTTAACATATGAGGAGGAGCCAGTGACCATTTTACACTGGAAAGATAAGGTTCTACGGAACAAGACGGTAAGATTGGTAAAAATTTTGTGGAGGAATCATTTGATAGGAACATATTTATGTGACTTTATTAGTTTGTTTCCTTGCATTTACATAATTAGTTTCATCTTATTAGAATGTTTTAAGCTATTTTCGTGTGTTTGTAGGTTCTAAATAACAAAGTTAGCAAAGAAGTGCATTTTGGTGCAATTTGGAGCTATTTTGGGGTGAAATGGATTGCATGCACGGGGAGCATAAAAAATGGATGGTTGTGATTCATTCTCACCAACAAAATGGATGGTAGTTGGTGTGAGAATTACTTGACACACAAATTAAACCCTATTGATGACAATTGTAGTAATGATGCAAGTAGGAATCGTTCTAGACTGGGGATTAACTAGGGATGCTAATCAATAAATATAAGACTCAAAAACACTAAACTAGACTCTATAAACTCAAAACTAATTTAAAACACTCAAAACAGCAAATAATAATCAAAAAGACTCAATTCTAAACTTAACAAGTGATTTGGACGAAAATATAACTTTAAAAGACTCAAAAGATTTAAAGAAAACAAGTTTTGACTCTAAAAGCAAGACTTAAAAGCAAGGGGTTTTGTTTTGATGAAAATTGAACTTTAAAACTTAAACTTTGAAAACAAACTCAAAGCAAAATAGATTGTGATGAAATAGAATGATGAGAAACTAGTTAGAGGGTTCCTTATCCACACATGAACATATGCATATAATTTGATTCCCAGTTATGAATTCAACAAACGAATGAATGACAATGCTCCAAGTTAATTAGGTCCGCTTAAATTAACTTTCAGATTTTCCTAAAGTCATTAGATTGGATGATTGCATACGACAACCCAAAACATTCCCCACAAGTTCCCTACATGAATTGCATAATAGAGATACAAGCAAGAATCATTAAGTTCTATGAAAACCATAAGCATTGACGAGGCATTCATAACTATGGAATACGCATATTACTCTTGCCAAGGATTTACTTAACACAATCGTGACTAGCGATCTTTACTACTCATGAATATAAGTTCATAACGATTAGGTGAAATTCCCTTATATCCTAGCATCAAGTTTAGGCATGCAAATTAAGTGTCGACCCTTAACCCACATACATAAACAAGTTCTTAATCAAAACAGAAAAGTAAACCACATCCAACATTCATAAATTCATAACTGGGGTAAATCAAATCATAACCGACATATGTCCATGGCTTCAAATTTGCCTCTAACTAAAAAGAAATTAGTTCCACATGTTTAACATAATTAAACAACAATTTAAATTAAACATTTAAAAAAAAACAAAAGAAAGAAAACACCTAAACGTTCCAACGATCATTGTTGGATAGCAAGCACGTCCAAGAGCTTTCCTCTTCTTCTTTGCCGTGCCTCAAGGGTGGAGTGATGTTTGAAGGGTTGGTTTTATGGAGGAATGGATGGGGGAAGTTTAGATATGTAGGGAGAGGCAAGGAAAGGCTTGTAGAATGGTTTATTCTTGGATGATTTGAATGAGGTTGCTACCATGGGTATTTATAAGGAGAGCATGGACTTGTTTAATTCAATTTTCTGGTGGGAATCAACAAGAAAGGCACGGCAATGATAGAAAAATAATGGTGGGTTAGGTTTTGAGTCATCCACTTCACATGTCATGGTGAGTTAAGCATTGCATCACCCACTCAAATGTCATGGTGAGCTAAGCATTACATCACCCACTCAAATGTCATGGTGAGCTAAGCATTACATCACATTTTTAGGCCCATTGCATCAAATTCTTGGGCTTCTTTGCATCAAATTCGTCCATCCTCATGCCTCCATGTTTGCACTATCCAATCTTGGCCCAAAAATGCTCTAGAATGCTCCAAATTGCTTCTTTTTGCATACTTTGACATATAAACCTACAAACACAACATAAATGCATAAGAACTAGCTAACTAAGGTGCATAAATATGCTCCTATCAAATTCCCCCACACTTAGCTTTTGCTAGTCCTCGAGCAAAACAAAGAAATAAAACAAAACAAATAAACAAACATAACCTAAACCTTCCAACGTTTGCCTCAGGGATTTCCAATGCACATGACATGTTAAAGATTATCATTCCCACATATTTGAGTCAATTTAACACTTAAGCACATACTTAATCATAGTCACTACTTACTAGTTCACAATGAACCAATTAAAACAATGTTTTGAATGTAGTTAACATGCCTTTAGAGAATTCCCTCAATCCTTACAAGATATGCACTCTATTTTCACTCAGATTTTCTAACTACACACCCTATACTAGTTATATGTGAGAGAATTGATGTAGATATATATAAAAAAAAACGAATGCTCACATATATGTATCACAAAGAACGTAATTTCCGGAGTTAATAAGCATGTTTAGATATGATCTCATGAATGGAATACTACTACTTAGATGCGAGAACCAATGCCACCATATGCTCATACCAAATTCAAACTCCACAAATTGAAACACATATCACTCAAGAAGAAGTTAAGGGTTGCAACGGGGCTTGGGGTATTGGTTAACAAAGAAAGGAAAGGGAAAACAAACGTTCTTCAAGCATTAGTAAGCAAAGTAATGAAATTTAGAATTCACTTAGATTGCGGAATTTAACTTAAAAACACAAGGGGAAGACTTAGACAACTCTTTAGGGCCGAATTCATTGTTTTGGACCCTTACTTCAACAAACAATACTTTGGAACTCTTTTTCACATCTTTTCAACCTTTTTTTTTTTTTTTTTTTTTTTCGTGCCTATGGCACACAATTCACAAAATAAAAACTTCCCCCACACTTGATTTCTGCCACAAAGGAATTCAATTTGAATCATGCTTACTATACTTTAAGAACGAGGGTATGGATAATCCTAATTTAGGCTAAGTGAGGAAAACATGGGTTAACAAAGAACATAGGCTAACAAGGCTCAACAGGGTTAACTTAAACATAAAATAGAGTAGGGCACATGGCATTTTGAAGAAATTTTTGAATTGTTATATGCGCTATCCCATTCAATTCATTAACTTAAGGAGAACTTGAAGGTTAAAAAAAGTGCTATCACGGTTAACCCGGTGTATTGAGTTTCATAAGTTATCGAAAGAACAACTAAAAATTGGTTTATATACAGTGTATCATGTGTGGAGGAGACCCCTCTAGCTAACCCATCATCTATTCAAACAACCATATTTTGTGCTTAAATCTGTCTAGTTTACAATTTGTTTGTTTTCAAGTTATTCTCATCAAGACCCAATCCCCCTTTTACAATTTGTGTCTTTTGATTTGAATCTACCTTATTTGATTTCTTTTGAGTTCTTTGAGTTAATTTAGTTTAGAGTTGATTAATTTTCATAGATTGAATCTTTTAAATTGATTCGCGAATCTGTCTTAGTTTATTTGTTAGTTTTATTTTGAGTTATTCTAGTTTAGTTGGAATCATTTGAATCTAGTTAAGTGTTTTGATTTTAGATTTGTGTTTTTAAAGTTTTATTTAGTGTTTCTAAGTTTATTTTATATAGATTAGCAATCACTCCTAATCCCCGGTTTAGAACGATCCCTACTTGCATATATACTAGAATTGTCAACAAGAGGGTTTAATTTGCGTTTTAGCTTATTTTCACATCAAATTTTGGTGCTGTTGTCGGGGATTAGCAAATTTGCTAATCCCTTTGTTTCTGTTTGTGTTTATGTTGATGTTTGTGTTTGTGTCTTTTACTTTTGATATTTGATTTAGTTTTCTTTCTTTGATTTTAGGTACAAATAGAGCAAGACATGGCACTTGCGACCATTCAAGCTCAATTGGCGCATCTCACTTCTCAATTGACTCATAATGCCGAAAGGACCACAATGCCAAGTGTCCCTACATTTGATGTGCCCTATGAGCAAGGATATCAAACTCATCAATGTCCTCAATTTGCTGCAAATGAAGATGTTTGGGGATATCAAGGCCATAGCCAATCAAGGGGCAATATGTTTTCCAACGCTTACAATTTGGATTGGAGAGATTATTCAGATTATATGAGGGGAGAACCTCAACAAGTTCAACAAAGTGGATATTGGCAGCAAGATGAAGCGTTACCTATGCAGTCACCACTGCCCCCCTCCCCCAACAACAATTCCAATCGAATTCAAGTATGCCCAAGTTATAATGAAATTCTTGATGGACTAATTTCTTTGACGCAGGGCTCACAAAAAGAAGAACAATTGCAGCCATCTAAGGAGTTCCATCAATGGCCATGTGCACCACCACAGCCTCCACCACAATCTTCCCAACCAATTTTAGGTTCGTCGATGGATAATGATAATATTATTCAATTAATCACCTCTTTGACACACTGAGTAGAAAATCAAAACAAGGAGATGTAAGATCGAGTCAAAAGAGTGGACGAATTGGAGAAGCAAGTGGGCAGATTGTGGAGTTCATGGCACATATTCAAGAACAAAGTGAACTCTCTAATTCAAACATTGCAAATTCAATGGGAGATTTTGAAATCCATGAAGCCATCACTTTGGGAAGTGATATGGAAGATGAAGCTGTCCCAGAACCGTTCAAACATAGCCAGAGTGTGGATGAATTGCTGTTGCAAGAAGAAGAGGAGGACGACATGGGCAGTTTAGAACAACTCTTGCCGCAAGCCACTCAAGTCCCTATGCCATCCAACTTAGGTGAGGTGGTTCATTCTAACATTATTCCACCAAATGCTCATTTTCCTCACAGGTTTTTGATTCTTAATGACGAAGATAGTGAAAAAGACATTGTGGAAGCTCTTCCAAAGGTGCAAAGTGATACCCTAATTCTTGGTGCACCAAATCAAGTTCCAGATTGTGTTGAATTGTTTAAAGAGACTTGTACACCAAGAAGAATGATTCAAGAAAAGGAAGTGGCCAGAGAATATGTTGAATACATCAAAGAGGATGTAGTTGAGACAACCAATGCCAAAGAAGTTGAGTTTGATGACATGGGACAAGCCACAACCATCATAGTAAATCTGGCCAAGTTCAAAGTCCCTGAAACATTCAAGGACGTGGTGTTTGTCATTGAGTTTGTGTCAGAGAAAGCAAGTAAGCCATCTTCTCCAATTTCAATTTCATTTTATACTTACATGTTGTTGATGATTCAGGCACCCACCCTAGAATCTAGACCATTGCCGGATCATTTCAAGTATCACCTCCCATTGAAAGATAAATTCCATGCCGTGGAACCTAAGGGGGCATAATTGGAGGTCTCGTCCGGCCGCAAGACGTTAAAGCAAACGCTTCTTGGGAGGCAACCCAACCATTCAACGAAGGGAGACTTTGGAATTGCTTAACAAATCAGATTTGCACTCCTAAACCCTTCTCTTTACTGCATTTATCTTGCCTTGCTTAGTTCATTAATTGTTTGTTTGCTTAAGTGTGAACCTATGTTTAAAACATTGAGGGCAATGTTTAGTTTAAGTGCGGGGAAGGGTAAACAAAGTCCTTTTATTTAAAAAATAAATATAAAATAAAATAAAATAAAAAAATAAAACAAAATAAAATCAAATAAAATAAAAATAAAAGCAAAAATATTTTACAATAATGTGTAAACTAATAGCCTTCATTGGTCAGGTGGTGCCTCAGCAGTTGACGGAGTTCTGGAAAGACGAAGCGCCATATTATGTGACTTTATTAGTTTGTTTCCTTGCATTTACTTAATTAGTTTCATCTTATTAGCATGTTTTAAGCTATTTTCGTGTGTTTGTAGGTTCTAAATAACAAAGTTAGCCAAGAAGTGCATTTTGGTGCAATTTGGAGTTATTTTGGGGTGAAATGGATTGCATGCATGGGGAGCATAAAAAATGGATGGTTGTGATTCATTCTCACCAAAAAAATGGATGGTAGTGATTCTTTCTCACCAATAAAAATGGATGGTGGTGATTCATTCTCACCAACAAAATGGATGGTAGTGATTCATTCTCACCAACAAAAATGGATGGTGGTTATTCATTCTCACCAAGAAAACGGATGGTAGCGATTCATTCTCAAAACCTATAAATAGGCTTCTCCATCAAGGCCAAAGACACCAATTCACACAACACTTCCATTCTACACACCCTAAACTATCCTAGCCGCAACTCCCTTTTCTTTCTTCCAAAAATCTGGTTCTAACCTATCCTAGCCTTACCCCTCCCTACCCATCCTAAACACCACCATACATCCCCCTATCCTTTCCTCCATACAATCAACCCTTCAACCCACAACCACTCCTTGTGCCGTAGCAAAGGAAGGGAAGCAAAGTGCTTGGACGTGCTTGCCACTTAACGAGGATCGTTGGAGCGTTTATGTGTTTTCTTTCTTTTATTTTCAATGTATAAATCTATTTACCTTTGTTTTATGATTATGAGGAACTAACCCCCCCTCCTTTTGCTAGGGGGGATTCAAAGCCATGATTACATTTGCATTATGAATTAATTACTTTTGGTTGTGATTTAATAATTTGTGATTTCAATTCGCTTAACTATTTGATTGATAACTTATTTATGTATGTTGATTAAGAGCACACGCTTAGTTCTCATGCATAAGTTTGATGCTAGAATATAAGGGAATTTAACCTAATAGTTATGAACTTATATTCATGAGTAGTAAAGGTTGCTATCCACAATCATGTTAAGTGAATTCTTGGCAAGAGTATCATGCTTTTCATAGTTACGAATGCCTCGTCAATACTTATAGTTCTCATGAATCTTAATGATCTTTGATTGTATCTCTATTGTGCTTTTCACGTATTGAACTTTTGAAGAAAGTTTTGAATTGTTATATGCGATATCCCATTCAATTCATTAACTTAAGGAGAACTTGAAGGTTAAAAAAAGTGTTATCACGGTTAACCCGGAGTATTGAGTTTCATAAGTTATCGGAAGAACAACTAAAAATTGGTTTATATACAGTGTATCATGTGTGGAGGAGACCCCTTTAGCTAATCCATCATCCATTCAAACAACCATATTTTGTGCTTAAATCTGTCTAGTTTACAATTTGTTTGTTTTCAAGTTATTCTCATCAAGACCCAATCCCCCTTTTACAATTTGTGTCTTTTGATTTGAATCTACCTTATTTGATTTCTTTTGAGTTCTTTGAGTTAATTTAGTTTAGAGTTGGATAATTTTCATAGCTTGAATCTTTTAAATTGATTCGCGAATCTGTCTTAGTTTAGTTGTTAGTTTTATTTTGAGTTATTCTAGTGTAGTTGGAATCATTTGAACCTAGTAAAGTGTTTTGATTTTAGATTTGTGTTTTTAAAGTTTTATTTAGTGTTTCTAAGTTTATTTTATATAGATTAGCAATCCCTCCTAATCCCCGGTTTAGAATGATCCCTAATTGTATATATACTACAATTGTCAACAAGAGGGTTTAATTTGTGTGTTAGCTTATTTTCGCATCATCATTCGGTAGAGGAGGCTACCTGGGAGACTGAGGAGCAGATATGAGAGATGTATCCACGCTTATTTTATGATTATTAGTATTCTATTTGTGTTGTATAAATTTCAAGGACGAAATTTTCTTAAGGGGGGTAGGTTGTAACATCCCATCTCGGTTTGTAAATATTATCGACGTAGAATGACGTTTTCACCCTGTTTATATGCGAACAGGTGTGTTTGGGCTTTATTTGGACTTTTGGGTGTCTTAAACCCTTCAAGCCAAATAGATTTGGGCTAAGGATGATGGTTGGATATTTTTTTAAACGCACACACGCACACCATGCACCCACGTGCATCAGTTTCTGTCATCTCTCTCTCCTACCCTCTCGAACTCTCCTCTCTTTCTTCCTCACTATTTTAGCATATCTGGACTCCCTGGCACTTGGTAAGTCTTGTGATAGTTTTGGTTTAGCTCGGGACGTAGTAAATCCTAGGAAACTCGAGCTTAATTCCTTGGGCATTGTTCATCAACTTCTCAATGGTTGTGTTTTAGGGGAAACCAAGTGAAGGAAAATTTTTGTCCTAGCTAAGAACATGTGAGAATATTTGAACACATATGCAAACTAATAACACTTTAACATAGGCATGCATTAAAAAACAATTCTAAAACCCATGACTTTCAAAGCCTAGAGAATGGTGAACCATAAGACTCTTTAACAACATTAAAGAGAATGAAGGATTTGAGATTCATTACCCTTGAAGCTCATCCTTGTTTACACAAGGGATTCACCCAAGTGGAGGGCCTTCAAGTCACCTCCTAGCTCCTTGGATCTTGCTTGTGATTTTCTTCTTTGTTGATGCTCCTTTGCTCCTTGAGGATGTGAGGAAAGGATCTCCAAGAACACCAAAGATTTGGTGTCTCTAAGTCTCCACACCAAGGATGAGGTGTGAAGATGAAATGGATGACTTAGAGAGTTTTTGATGCTAGTAAAAACCCTCTAAGATGGCCGGCCTCTATGGAGAAAAAGGGAGAAAATGTTTCTCTTCTTTTCTCTAGAAAACCCTAGTGAGAGAATGGCTATAAAGTTGCTTTTATACCACCTCACATTTGAGTGGCAAACTTGCAATTAACCCAAGCTTGCTACCCTGTCACCCTAGGCCGGTTTTGGCTTTGTTTTTGGGTTAATTTCCATTTAGTTTTTAGTTGTCATACAACCTAAACTCAATGGGCCTTTTGGACCAAAAACCCTTTTGGGCCCCGAAACCCAAAACCAACTTAAAAGCCCAATACGAACCTTTCGTATAATTAATTAACTAATTAATTAATCTTGACCATTCTCAATTAAACCATTTAATTGCTTATCCATCTCTTTTGTATCTTCACATTCATCCTTACTCGGTGTACGATCCATTAGGTTCCATTTAGCGAGGCAGTGGGCGATTGTTACTCTTCACGATCGATTGTGAATTGAAACTACATTTCAATTCTCCCTTTGATGAAGATTAGTGTTTGCTAATCCTCAGGGCTTCCACAAACCATGAGTGACACCTAGCAGTATGTCATGGCTACCTAAGCTAAGTAGAAGTGGTTGGAGAACCTATCCAGTTGCAATTACAACGCAATACGGTCCTTCTCTAATACAATACTCTCGATCACATTGTTTAAGTGATAGTTTATTTCATGTCTACTATCCAATGTGATACTTCTCTATATGATTCAATTGAATATGATTTGGAACAAACTTCCTAAGTCATATTCACATGCTTTGCCCAAAGACTCCCGAATCATATCTCAGAGTATTCTCCTTCCACCATGGAAGGTTAGAGATCCCTTGTTGTGCATTCACATGCCTACATGACTAGATAGCTTGACCCCAATAATGCGGTGGACATTCTCAATGGAATGCCTTTGACATGATCAAAGATCAAGGACCTAACCATTAGACATCTATGATGCCTCAGGTCAAAGGACTACTTTGCATATTGCAACTTACGAGTCCTTACATGACATGTATGTTCGAACTCTCTTTTTGATCGTTGTTCAGTGTACTCAATTACCTTTTGAGCACCTATGTGTTTGTCTAAGTGTCCAACACTAAATGACTTGAGACTAGTCATACTCACGCTTGAGTTAACATAACACATACTAACCTCAGCGGATTGTCAATGCCCAATTGGCAATCCTATGGCTAGGAACGTTTTAGGAATGAACATAAGAGAAAGGTCTCGTTAATCCAATTCACTTAGATCACTTCTCTCTTAGATCAAATACATTCCTTGGATTCCCTTATCGCTTAAACACATGATACAATAAACAGTGATCAATAATAGGCTTTGCCCTCTATTAAACATATAATAGTTTAACACAATTAGTATTCCAAAAAGCTATTACATCAAATGAGTGGCTTTGTGGGCATACTTCCAACACCAAGATCACCACGAGTATTAGAACTCTCCCTCGAACCTCAAAGACCTTCGTTTGCAAGATTTGGACGTCAGGATAGCCCAGTTCGAGTTTGGCCAGTTTTGGAGGAATTTCCCGACGAGATTCTAACCACTTTTCGAGGTTTTTGATGGTATAGCCCTCTTCCTCACTTAATTTAGAGCACGTAGGAAGAAATTTAAGGAAAAATGGTGAAGAAATGAGTGAGAACGGATGAGCAGCAGGTTTCCGGCACCGGCGACATGATGCGATGATTATGCAAACACACAAATTAAACCCTCTTTTTGACAATTGTAGTGAAGATGTAAGTAGGGTATCGTTCTAAACCGGGGATTACGAGGGATTGCTAATCTATATAAAATAAACTTAGAAACACTAAATAAAACTTTAAAAACACAAATCTAAAATCAAAACACTTAACTAGATTTAAATGATTCCAACTAAACTAGAATAACTCAAAATAAAACTAACAAATAAACTAAAACAGATTCTAGGATTGTTTTAGGACGTGAATTGAATTTAAAAGATTCAAATTATGAAAATTAACCAACTCTAAACTAAATTAACTCAAAGAACTCAAAAGAAATCAAATAAAGTAGATTCAAATCAAAGGACATAAATTGTAAAAGGGGGATTGAGTTTTGATGAGAACAACTTGAAAATAAGCAAATTATAAACTAGACAAATTTAGACACAAAATATGGTTGTTTGAATGGATGATGGATTAGCTAGAGGGTTCTCCTCCACACATGATACACTTGTACATAAACCAATTTTTAGTTGTTTTTTCGATAACTTATGAAACTCAATACTCCGGGTTAACCGTGATAGCACTTTTTTAACCTTTAAGTTCTCCTTAAGTTAATGAGTTGAATGGGAAAGCGCATATAACAATTCAAAACATTCTTCCAAAGTTCCATACGTGAAAAGCAAAATAAAGATACAATCAAAGATCATTAAGATTCATGAGAACTATAAGTATTGACGAGGCATTCATAACTATGAAAAGCATGATACTCTTGCCAAGAATTCACTTAACACGATTGTGGGTAGAAACCTTCACTACTCATGAATATAAGTCCATAACGATTAGGTGAAATTTCCTTATATTCTAGCATCAAACTTATGCATGAAAACTAAGCGTGCACTCTTAATTAACATACACAAATAAGTTATCAATCAAATAGTTAAGCGAATTGAAATCACAATTTATTAAAGCACAACCAAAAGTAATTAATTCATAATGCAAATGTAATCATGGCTTTGAATCCCCCCCTAGCAAAGGGGGGGTTTAGTTCCTCATAATTGTAAAACAAAGGTAAATAGATTTATACATTGAAAATAAAAGAAAGAAAACACCTAAACGCTCCAACGATCCTCGTTGAGTGGCAAGCACGTCCAAGAACTTTCCGTCCCTTCCTTTGCTACGGCACAAGGGGTGGTTGTGGGTTGAAGGTTTGGTTGTATGGAGGAATGGATAGGAGGATGTATGGTGGTATTTAGGATGGTTGGAGGGGGGGGGGTGTGGCAATGGTTAAGCGTGCACTCTTAATTAACATACAAAAATAAGTTATCAATCAAATAGTTAAGCGAATTGAAATCACAATTTATTAAAGCACAACCAAAAGTAATTAATTCATAATGCAAATGTAATCATGGCTTTGAATCCCCCCCTAGCAAAGGGGGGGGGGGGTTTAGTTCCTCATAATTGTAAAACAAAGGTAAATAGATTTATACATTGAAAATAAAAGAAAGAAAAAACCTAAATGCTCCAACGATCCTCGTTGAGTGGCAAGCACGTCCAAGCACTTTCCTTCCCTTCGTTTGCTACAGCACAAGGGGTGGTTGTGGGTTAAAGGTTTGGTTGTATGGAGGAATGGATAGGAGGATGTATGGTGGTATTTAGGATGGTTGGGGGGGGGGTGTGTGGCAATGGTCTTTATGGGCAGATTTTGAAGGATAATTTATGTCCTAGTTAAGAACATTAAAGAACATTTGAATACATATGCATAATATTAACAAATTAAATTAAACATGCATCCAAAATCAATTCATAAAACCCATGACTTTCAAAGCCTAGTAGATGGTGAACCAAGACTCTTTAACAACCTTAAAGAGAATGAAGATTTAGAGAATATTACATTTGAAGCTCATCCTTGATTACACAAGGGATTCACCCAAGTGGAGGGCCTTCAAGTCACCTCCTTGCTTCCTTGAGGATATGTTCTCCAAAACATCAAAAGTTTGATGTCTCCAAGTCTCTACACCAAAGATAAATTAGTGAAGATAAGATGGATGACTTAGGGAAGAAGAGATTGCTAGATGTCTTCCCCCTAAGTGGCCGGCCTCCTATAGAAAAATAGAGAGAAAAGTTTCACCCAAATTTCTTAAGGAAACCCTAAATGAAATAAAGCTATAATGTTATATTTATACTTCATTTCTAGTGAGTGGCAAACTTGTAAATAACACAAGTTTGCCTACCCTCACCCTTATGGCCGGCCTTGTCTTTGTTATTGGGCTAATTGCCCAATTTGTTTTAGTTGTCATACAACTTAAACATAATGGGCCTTGTGGACCAAAACACTTTTGGGCCCCGAAACCCAAAACTAACTTAGAAGCCCAATACGAACGTTTCGTATAATTAATTAACTAATTAATTAATTTTGACCATTCTTCAATTAACTATTTAATTGCTTATCCATTTCATTTAATTACTTCACTTTCATCTTTACTCGGTGTACGATCCATTAGGTTCCAATTAGCGAGGCAGTGGGCGATGTTACTCTTAACTATCGATTGTGAATTGAAATCACATTTCAATTCTCCCTTAAGATTAGTGTTTGCCAATCTTTAGGGCTACCACAAACCATGAGTGACACCTAGCAGCATGTCATGGTTACCCAAGCTAAGTAGAAGTGGTTGGAGAACCTATCCAGTTACAATTACAATGCAATACGGTCATTCTCTAATACAATACTCTTAATCACATCGTTTAAGTGATAGTTTGTTTCATGTCTACTATCCAATGTGATACTTCTCTATATGATTCGTTTGAATAAGATTTGGAACAAACTTCCTTAGTCATATTCATATGCTTTGGCCAAAGACTCTCGAATCATATCTTAGAGTATTATCCTTCCATAAGGTTAGAGATCCCTTGTTGTACATTCATATGTCTACATGACTAGATAGCTTGATCCCAACCATGCCGTGGACACTCCAAAGGAACGCCATTTGACACAATCAAAGATCAAGGACCTAACCATTAGACACCAATGATGCCTCAGGTCAAAGGACTACTTTGCATATTGTAACCATGAGTTCTTACATGACATGTATGTTTGAACTCTCTCTTGATCGTAGTTCAGTGTACTCGATTACTCTTTCAAGCACCTATGTGTTTGTCTTAGTGTCCAACACTAAATGACTTGAGACTTGTCATATCCACGCTTGAGTCGACATAACACATACTAGCCTTAGCGGATTGTCAATGCCCAATTGGCAACCCTATGGCTAGGAACGTTTTAGGAATGAGCATAAGAGAAAGGTCTCGTAAATCTAACTTACTTAGATCACTTATCTCTTAGATCAAATACATTCCTTGGATTCCCTCATTGATTAAACACAAGATACAATAAACAGTGATTAACAATAAGCTTTGCCCTCTATTAAACATTTATAAGTTTAATACAATAAGTATTCCAAAAAGCTATTACATCAAATGAGTGGCTTTGTGGGCATACTTCCAACAGATTTTTGTGGAGGGTTTTAGGGAATAGGTGCGGCTGTTTTTGGAGAGAATGAATGGATGTGTAGAAGGAAGTTGTTGTATGAATTAGTGAGTTTTAAGCCTTGCAAGAAGGCCTATTTATAGGTGCTCAAAAGTAAAGAACCACACAAGTTGTTTTAATGAACAATACAAAGCAAGAATTAATCATCAAAAACAGCTAGCACACATGCATCTTTATAGAAATTTCATTATGAAACAACTTGCATTCATCCTCCTTGGTCCATGCCTTTGGTCCCTCTTGGTCTTCTCATGATGAATAAGCTAGTACACTTACAAAACAGCTAGCACACTTGTATTTTATGATTAAATAAGCTAGCACACTTGCAAAACATGATTACCCATCCATGCCGTGGGGTTTCCTTGCAAAAACAACTTGCACACTTGTGTTTTCATGATTAAAATAGCTAGCAACACACATGCTTGGTCTTTGCAAGGTATCTTCTTCATTTTGATCAGATTTAGCATGTGTTTGAAGCCCTTTCATGCACCAAAACGTGCATCCTTTATGCTCCCCATGCATGCAATCCATTCCACCCCAAAATAGCTCCAAATTGCACCAAAATGCACTTCTTTGCTAACTTTGTTATTAAAACCTATAAACACACGAAAATAGCTTAAAACATTCTAATAAGATGAAACTAATTAAGTAAATGCAAGGAAACAAACTAATAAAGTCACATAAATATGTTCCTATCAAACTCCCCCACACTTAACTTTTGCTAGTCCTCTAGCAAAACAAAGAAACAAAAAGAAACAAAACACAACCTAAACCTTCCAACGTTACCTCAGGGATTTCCAATGCACATGTTAAAAATCATTACTTGCACAGATTTTGGCCATCAATATCCTTAAGCATACACTTAACCACAGTCACCATTTACTAGTTCTCTTTTAATCGATTAAAACATCATTTTGAATGTAATAACATGCCTTAGAGAATTCCCTCAATTCCTTACTAGATATGCACTCATTTTCACTCAGATTTTTAAACTACACTCCCTACACTAGGTATATGTGAGAAGATTGATGTACACATGAAAACTAAAACTCACATATGTTTTAACAAAGAAAGCACTTTTCTGGAGTTTTAAGTGAATATATGAATATGATCTCATGAAAGGAATGCTACTACTTAGATGCAAGAACTAGTGACACCATATGCTCATACCAATCCGAAACTCCACATATTGAACACATAACACTCAAGATAGAAGTGTAAGGGTTGTAACGGGGCGAATGGTGCTTGGTTAACAAAGAACGGATATGGAAAACAAAGGTTCTTAAAGACATAGTGAGCAAAGCAATGAAATCAACTTAGAATTCACTTTTGAATGCAAACTCAAATTTTGAACAAAACGGGGAGAACTCACACATTTTAGGGCCAGATTTGATGATTTGGACCATTCCTTCAACAATCAATACTTTCAAACTCATTCTTTCTTCTTTTCTTTTCTATTTTTCTTTTCATATGTTTTTCACATCTTTTTCTTTTCTTTTGTAACCCAAAACGTACAAATGAGCTCAAAAACAACCATTCCCTCCCCCACACTTGTTTTCTTGCATAATGTAGATCAAAAGGAATTCATTTTATGTTATGCTTACTAGCCTTTAAGAACAAGGGTATGGAAAGTCCTAAACTAGGCTAGGTGAGGTTATTGTGGGTTAACAAAGAATATAGGCTAAACAAGGCTCAAACGGGGTTTAATCTTCAAAACAAATAATAATGGAGGGCACGACTATTTGGCTATGGTGGAGAATACACCACTTCATCTTGATATGTGTTATGCAATTCAATGTCATGCTTTGAATGAAACGGATACAAGTTCTAGCATTTAGTTCTATCAAAATGCATTCTAAATAGCAACCAAGAAAAGAATAATGAGATCATGCAACGACTTTAAAAAACAAGAACTCACAGATTATAACTCTCCAAAGAAAGTAAAGGCTCGAGTCTCACAAGGATGTAGCATTATATGAGTTCCTTCCTTCAAGCATGTTATAAAAACTTATTTTATCCACTTTGTAATCAAATGTGAGTTCATAAACAACAACTACAACTAAGCATAGGACAAGAGCATATCAAACTTCATCCATGCTTGTAACTTTCTTTAACAGTTATGCAATTAAAAACTGAATCCTCATCATTGTGTTGGAAGGTACCTAAGACACAAATACACCAAAATGACTCTAAAACAACTCTTTTTGGTATTTTTCAAAACTTTTTCAAATTTTTATGTCATTTTCGTAAGATTACCTCAAAACACAATAAAACATACCAAAACAGCTTAAAAACACTTAGAAATAGTGAGAAACAACTTAGCTTTATGTGGTAGATGATCCTTGGTCGTGTTTGTTGATTTTCCATAGCTTTGATCTTGAACTGGATGGGACTTTCCATAGCTTTCATCTTGAACTGGATGGGCTTTTTACTTGCAAGTGATCCTCAGCTTAGTTGAGGATGAATCAGCACGTTGTCTCCACATGCTTCAAGTAATCAGATTTCCATGCAGGTGTGGCATCTTCTCGAGTTCTTGAACTGGGCTGGAGGGGCTCGAAGATGAGTACTCGAGAGCAAGACTAGGTAAGCAATCAGGATCTCTCTTTCTCCCTGTTATTCAGATGAAGGTGAGGATAAAGTATGATATGAGATACTTTTGCTTTTAACCTTCATGATATGAAATACTTTTGCTCTTGATGACTTGTTTGCAGAGGTACTCCAGGGGATGAGGAACACTGAGTAACTCGAGAGGTTTCTTTGGGAATACATTCTCGGAGATGAAGAAGTGTTTAGTAAGTCTACCTTTGCTATGGAGGGCGAAGATAGACACTTATAGGAATTTCTTCACAACCGGTACTATTCTCTTACTCTTGTCGGCAGCCGGTGGATGATTGAACAGTAAGGTTTACGCGCTTTCTGACAAAGTTACCCGTAATTCCTGCAAAGCCAAAGTTACGTGTGAAAGGTGATGGCAAGTCTGGAAAAGTGGATCGGCTCGTGGTTTCTGAGCAGGCCCGACTTTTGAGAAATTAGCGCCTCTTCAATTTGCGAGCAGGCGCCTCTTTGATTTCTGAGTAGCGCTTGTTCGATTTCTTCTTTTTATAGAGGCACGAATTTTGTTCCATAACACACTCGAATTGCCTCCCGTAAAAACTCCCTTCTTGCACTTCTTTAATCTTGACCAGTCCGATCTCTTCTTTTTCAACACTTTCGGAAAATGTCTTGCCCCTCTGACCGTTGTCTTAACATGAATGTCGGGGAAGATGATGACTTGTCTTCTCTAAACAACATTTGGCATCCGTCCTTCATATCACCCTATGGTCCTCTTACAGTTGGGGACTCTATGATGAAGAACGATACAACTGCTACGGTGGTTGCTAGAAACCTTCTCACTTCAAGAGGCAATAGGTTTCTTTCCAAGCGGTCTGACGAGCTCCCTGTTCAGGATTCTCTGGCGCTCAGCGTCCAGTGTGCAGGCTCAGTCTCAAACATGGGCCAACGCCTTCTTGCTCGATCTCGTCAGGTTGAGTCTTTGATGACTGAGGTGGCTAGCCTTCAGCAAGAGGTCAGAGGACTCAGGCACGAGATAAGGAGTTGCACATGCTCGCAACTAGTTACTTAACAAGTATGAAGAGAAAGCTTGACCAGCTGCAAGAGTCAGAAGTGCGGATTCAGAGTGATCATCAAAGGTTTGTGGCGTTACTGCAGAGGCATCTTCTGCCTTCGTCTTTCTGGAGCTCCGTCGACTGCTGAGGCACTACCTGACCAATGGATGCTATTATTGTAAAATATTTTTGCTTTTATTTTTATTTTATTTTTATATATATATATATATATATTTTAAATCAATGTAAAATATGTAAAATCAATGTAAAATATGCAAATCAATGTAAAAAGACTTTGTTTACCCTCCCCCGTACTTAAACTAAACATTGCTCTCAATGTTTTAAACATAGATTCACACAAACAACTAAAGAACTAAGCAAGGCAAGATAAATGCAGTAAAGGGAAGGGTTTAGGAATGCAAATCTAATTTGGTGACCAATTCCAAAGTCTCCCTTCGTTGAAAGCTTGGGTTGCCTCCCAAGAAGCGCTTGCTTTAACGTCGTACAGCCGGACGAATCCTCCAATTAGGCTCTATTAGGCCCCACAACACAGATGAGTATGTGTTGGAAATGTGCCCTAAAACCAATCATATGATGATACTTTACGGACATTTCACAAAGTTAAACTAATGTAGTTTATATATAAAAGGCAAAGGTTATTGTTTGAGCTGTCTCATATAAATGTTATATGCTTAAACGATAAGTCCAAGGAATATGTGATTGGGAGAATGCGATCTAAAGAAGTTAGATTCAAGAGACCATTCTTTCTTAGACACATCCTAAACGTTCCTGATCATAGGATTGCCAATTGGGCATTGACAGTCCGTTAAGATTAGTACGTGTTGTGTCTTCTCTTAGAGAGAGTGACTAGTCTCGAGTCATTGGTGTGTCTGACACCAAGAGAAGCATTTAGGTGCTCAATAGAGAATTGAGTTCACTGAACACGATCAACGAGGAGTTCTCATACTCATGTCACATGAGAACTCATGGTTGGGATAATGCAAAGTAGTCCTTTGACCTGAGGCATCACAGCTGTCTTGTGGTTAGGTCCTTGATCTTAGATTATGTCAAAGTCACACTATCTGGAGGGTGTCCACGGCATCGTCGGGGTTAAGCCACTTAGCCATGGAGGCAAGTGAATGCGCAACAAGGGATCTCTAACCTTCAAATTGTTTGAGGGAGAATACACATTCAAGGTAATCATATAAGTACACGATTCACATTGGATGGTAGACATAAATAAACTATCAAACCAAACAATGTGGTCAAGAGTATTGTATTAGAGAAAGACCGTATTGCATTTGTAATCCTAAACTGAATAGGTTCTCCACCTCTTCTGATTAGCTTGGGTAACCATGATATGCTGCTAGGTGTCACTCATGGTTTGTGGAAGCCCTAAACGTGTATAAACACTAAAGGGAGAATTGAAAGTAAGTTTCCATTCACAATCGATTTGAAAGAGTTTTAATCGCCCACTGCCTCGCTAAAAGGAACCTAATGGATCGTACACCGTGTAAGGTAGAGATTGAAGATTCAACGGAGATGAGTAAGAATAATTAAATGGTTTAATTATTTATGGAAAGGATTAATTAATATGTTAATTAATCAAACGAATAAGTTCGTTAAAGACCTCGGGATAGTTTTGGACCTTAAGGCCCAATGGGCTTCGAACGTCAAGTCCATTGACTTAAGTTGTATGACAACTTAATGAATAATGATTCACAAAGGCCCAAATAGCCCAATAAATACCCTAAGGCCGGCCATGTTAGAGAGGGTAGTGAACTTGGACTTATTTACAAGTTTGCCACTCAAATGAATTAAGGTATAAATATGACTTTATAGCCAAAATTCATTAAGAGGTTCTTTTTGGCGAAATTGGAGAAACACAAGCTCTCCTTTCTGTCTAAAGAGGCCGGCCACCTTGAGGAAAATATCTAGAAATCTTACTTCCTCAAGGTCACTCATTTCTTCTTAAATCTAACCTTGGTGAAGAAACTTAGAGGTTCCCAATTTTGGGAACTTGGAGAAACTTTTTCATCCATCCAAATCCATAGATCTTAGATGCAAGGAATGAAGGCCATCTCTTTGGGTGATTAGCCTTTGCTTATGCAAAGAGGAATCTACAAAGGTATAAATTTGAACTCACTTTGTTTTGAGTTGATTAAAGGTTCACCAAACTACTAGGCTTTGAACATTCATGGGTAATGTTTTGTTTTTAAGTACATGCAAGCATGATTCCGCTTTAATTTGTTAATTGCATGCTAATGATGTTGCTTAAATGAACATGTATTCTCAAAATAATCCTTCAGTATGTCCTCCACAATGTGCTCCACGGAATTATCATAGTAGGGCTTCAAACGATGTTCGTTTACCTTGAATTCTTGCCCCGTCTTCAAACTCTGGATTTCAACTGCACCATGAGGAAAAATATCAGTAATAACAAATGGTCCAATCCATCTAGAACGTAACTTACCTGGGAATAATCGAAGATAGGAATTGAAAAGTAGAACTTTTTGCCCATTTGAAAACGTTTTGGTTCGAATCATCATGTCATGAAAGGCTTTCGTCTTCTCCTTATAGATTCGAGCGCTCTCGTAAGCTTCAATCCTAATTTCCTCAAGCTCGTTCAATTGAAGCTTCCTATGAACTCCAGCGGCATCTATGTCCATATTGAAGGCTTTAACGGCCTAATGTGCTTTATGCTCTAGCTCAACGGGAAGATGGCATGGTTTCCTATAGATGAGTCGAAATGGGGACATGCCAATGGGTGTTTTGTAGGCCGTCCGATACGCCCACAGTGCATCATTCAAATGCAAGCTCCAATCCTTCCTCGTTGGCCCAACTGTCTTCTCTAAAATCTGCTTGATCTCACGATTTGAAACCTCTGCTTGCCCACTCGTTTGAGGATGATAAGGTGTTGAATGCTTAACGTTGTACTTCTTGAGTAGTGCCTCGATGGTTCTATTGCAAAAGTGGGATCCCCCATCACTGATAAGTACTCGCGGCATGCCAAACCTTGCAAATATGGTAGTTCTAACAAAATCTGTGACAACTTTAGAATCATTAGTTCGAGTGGCTTTTGCTTCCACCCATTTCGAGACATAGTCAACCGCAAGTAAATATAATTAAAACCATGAGATGAAGGAAAAGGACCCATAAAATCAATACCCCAAACATCAAAAATTTCGACAGTAAAGATAGGGGTCTGCGGCATTTGGTCCCTTGCACCTATATTGCCCATTCATTGGCAACGATCACAAGTAATACAAAACTTCCTAGCATGCTTAAATATCGTAGGCCAATAAAATCCACATTCTAACACTTTAAGGGTTGTGCGTTGTGTGCCAAAGTGTCCTCCACATGCATAAGTGTGACAGAAACTTAAAATTGAGTTAAACTCCGAATTATGCACACACCTACGTATAATCTGATCCGGGCAATACTTCCACAAGTATGGGTCATCCCAAACATAAAACCTAGCATCTTATTTCAATTTTTCACGTTGGTTTTTGTTTAGGGTGTTTGGGAGTTGCTTAGACACTAAAAAATTAACCAAATCAGCATACCATGGCTCACTTACCTCCATGGACATCAACTGCTCATCCGGGAATGCTTCTGGGATGGGTAATTGCTCCTCGTTATGCACCAAACGACTTAGATGGTCAGCCACCACATTTTCACTGCCTTTCTTGTCCCGAATTTCGATGTCGAACTCTTGAAGCAGCAGCATCCATCGAATAAGCCTTGGCTTGGCCTAATTTTTTGTGAGCAAGTACTTCAACGCTGCATGATCAGTGTAAACAATCACTTTAGTACCAATTAAATATGAACGAAATTTATCTAAAGCAAAAACTACAGAAAGAAGTTCTTTTTCCGTAGTGGAGTAGTTCAACTGGGCGTCATTCAAGGTCCTTGAGGCATAGTAGATGACGTGAGGCCTCTTGTCTTTTCTTTGTCCTAAAATAGCTCCAATTGCATAATCTGACGCATCGCACATTAGCTCGAAAGGAAGGCTCCAATCTGGTGGTACAATGATGGGGGCCGAAGTAAGCATCTCCTTGAGGTGTTTAAAGGCCTTTTCGCATTCCTCGTCAAACTTAAAGGGTACATCCTTCTGTAGGAGACGGAAAAGGGGGGTAGAAATCTTCGAAAGTCCTTGATGAATCGCCTATAGAATCCTGCATGACCAAGAAAAGAAGGAATCTCTCTCACCGAAGTAGGAGAAGGTAAGTAGCGCACAAGATCTATTTTCGACTTATCATCCTCAATTCCCCTTTCCGAAATGATGTGACCTAAAACAATACCTTGTTTAACCATAAAGTGGCATTTCTCCCAATTTAAAACAAGGTTCGTATCCATACATCGTTTTAAGATCAAATTGAGATTATTTAAGCAACCGTCAAACGAATCACCAAAAACACTGAAATTGTCCATGAAAACCTCAATAATTGTTTTAGCAAAATCTTAAAATATACTTACCATGCATCGTTGAAAAGTTGCTGGAGCATTACACAAACCAAATGGCATACGACGATATGCAAAGGTGCCAAACGGACAAGTAAAAGTGGTCTTTTCTTGGTCGTCCGGAGCTATGACAATTTGGTTATACCAGAATATCCATCAAGAAAACAGTAAAATGAATGACCTGCTAACCTCTCGAGCATTTGGTCAATGAATGGCAATGGGAAGTGGTCATTCCTCGTGGTGGCGTTGAGCTTCCTGCAGTCGATGCACACTCTCTAACCTGTTTGGATTCAGGTAGGCACGAGTTCATTTTCTTCATTCTTTACCACAGTAACTCCTGACTTCTTTGGAACGACTTGAATTGGTGAAACCCATCGGCTATCGGAGATTAAAGTCATTCCAACCAATTATGTGAGGAAGAAAAACGTTTCTTTTTCAATGGTTGGGCAATGGTTTAAGCTCTAGCGTAGGTGCCTGCACCACTGAAGGTAACATCTTGTTAGTAGAAACGGGAATTGACATTGGGATTGAAGACTTACCAATGCAAGGTGGGGATGACTCAAGTGTAGCCACAATCTCCTCAATTTCTTCACTAAAACCCATGGCAAAAGCTTCCTCCATGTTGTTGTCGTGCCCTTGCACAATTTCTCGGGTTTGGGTTATGCTTTTTATTCCTTGAACGATGGTTGTTTCAAGGGCATCTCGATCCAATGAGTCAAGAAATTCCTATGCCAAAGATTCCAAAATATCATTAGAAAAACACGAATGATCATCAATAGGATATTTCATGGCTTCAAAAATATTAAAATCAATAACTTCCCCATCAAATTCCATTGACAATGTCCCTTTAAACACATCGATCTTTGTCCGGGCTGTTTTCATGAATGGTTGCCCAAGCAAGATTGGCAATGGTGTAGTATGGACTGATTCATCCATCTCTAGAACGTAGAAATCAGCCGGGACTACTAAATGATCCACCTGTACTAAAACATCTTCCAAAACTCCTTTTGGATAGGCGTTAGAGTGATCGGCTAATTGAATGATTACACCATCTTTTTTTAGTTCCCCTAAGTTCATAGATGCATAGATTGAGTATGGCATTACATTAATTGATGCACCTAAGTCTAGCATGGCATGTTCGAATTTAGTATTGCCAAAAACACAAGGAATCGTAAAACTACCCGGATATTTGCATTCAGGGGGTAATTTCCTTTGTAAAACAGCGGAGACATTCTCACTTACCTGGACAACTTCCTTGTTCGAAATCTTCCTCTTTGTTGTGCATAGGTCCTTCAAAAACTTGGCGTACCTTGGAACTTGCTTAATTGCATCAAGGAGGGGGATATTGACTTGCACCTTTCTAAACATCTCAAGAATGTCCTTCTCAGCTTCCTCCTTCTTCGATTGCATGAACCTGCGAGGGAAGGGCACATTTGGAGGAACGGCGTTAGAAATAATAGAATTTGGAACTCCCTTACCTGTGATGGACGGCATGGATGGCTTAGGGGACTTAGGTGGCTGGGGCAAGGTTTTGGATCCCTTTGCCGTGGCCTTTGCTTCTTCCTCCTCTTCAATTTGCATCATTTCATCCTCCTTGTGACCTTTTTTTGATGATGTAGGACCTGCCCCAACTTCCTTGCCACTTCTTAGCATGATGGCCTTGGCAGATTCGAAGCCACCCTTTGGATTTGCAATGGTTGAACTTGGAAGCTTCCTTTGGTCTCTAAATTGCCCTACAAATTGCCCTACAAACTCTGCAATTTGTCCAATTTGGTTCTCCAATTGATCTACCCTTTTATCTTGGTTTTGCATGACCTTTGTTTGATTATCTTGCCCTTGAGACAAATTGGTTAGCAATTTAAGAAGTGTATCATTATCGAGAGAATTACCTAAAGTGTTTTGGGCAGGTTGTTGTTAGACTTGATTTGAGGCGTACGGCTTGGTGTGGAACCCCGGAGGTTGCTGCCTAAAGCCTCTTTGCTGTTGGGATTGTTGGGGCTCCCTCCATTTGAAGTTGGGGTGGTCTCTCCACCTTGGATTGTACGTGTTTGAATATGGATCGTTTCGGGGCTGACTCTGATTTTGGAATCCAATGGCATTAGCGCTCTCCCATCCACCATTTTCACTCAATTGGGGACACTTTTCAGAGAAGTGTCCTTGGATGGAACACACACCACAAACACTAGGTCCTTGCACTTTCATCCCATCGGCCATCTGTGACACAATGGAAGTAAGATTAGCTAATTGGGTTTGAATATCAGATGAAGAGCTTACCTCATGAACTTGTTACCGTGGCATATGTCTTTGGCAAATTCCTTCATATTGTTGTGCATTCAATGCACGGTTTGCAATTAGTGTCTTGGCTGCCATGGGTGTTTTGTCCACTAACGCACCTCCCGCCGAAGCATCTAGCATTTGCCTTTCGATCGGAAGAAGGCCTTCATAGAAGTATTGAAGGAAAAGCTCTTCCTTCATTTGGTGTTGCGGACAAGAAGCAACAAGACTTTTAAAACATTCATAGCATTCTGGAAATGACTCATCTTGGCTTTGTTGTATGCCACTAATTTTCTTCCTCAAGAGAATGACTCTTGAAGTAGGGAAAAATTTCTCCAAGAACGCCCGCTTCATACTTTCCCAAGAAGTGATAGTTCCAGGGGCTAATTCGTACAACCAATCTTTAGCCTTTTCTAGAAGAGAGAATGGAAAGGCTTTCATCTTCAAAATGTTTCCATCGACGTTAATTGGGGTCATGCTTGAACACACCACTTCGAACTCCTTCAAGTGCTTGTTTGGATCTTCCATGGACAGCCTATGGAATTTAGGGATGTGGTGCAGCAAGCTTGATTTTAATTCAAACTCGTCGCTCTTGTCCTGGGCAGCCCTAAGGTATTGAATGCATTGGGGTGCGGTGTTGTCCAATCCCGAAGCTGAGAGCTCCTTGATTGTTCGGTTATCCACCGCCATGACTTGTGGTTGCTCAACTCCTTGGTCCGTGGGCTCCTTTTCCTCTTCTATTTTGTTCTCCTCAAGCTCAGGTTCAAGATTGGATGGTTGAGCCTCTTGCTGTTTCTTTGTCCTTCTCAAAGTTCGCTTAAAGTCGTTGTCAAAGTCAGAGATATGCTTATGAACTGGATGAGAATTTCGAGTCATACACTAGTACCTATGAAACAAGAAGAACAAAGCAAAGTTAGTAACTAAATTAAAGCATACGAAAAAGAAATAAGGGATTAGCAAAGTTGCTAATCCCCGGCAACGGTGCCAAAATTTGATGCGATGATTATGCAAACACACAAATTAAACCCTCTTTTTGACAATTGTAGTAAAGATGTAAGTAGGGTATCGTTCTAAACCGGGGATTAGGAGGGATTGCTAATCTATATAAAATAAACTTAGAAACACTAAATAAAACTTTAAAAACACAAATCTAAAATCAAAACGCTTAACTAGATTTAAATGATTCCAACTAAACTAGAATAACTCAAAATAAAACTAACAAATAAACTAAAACAGATTCTAGGATTGTTTTACGACGTGAATTGAATTTAAAAGATTCAAATTATGAAAATTAACCAACTCTAAACTAAATTAACTCAACGAACTCAAAAGAAATCAAATAAAGTAGATTCAAATCAAAGGACATAAATTGTAAAAGGGGGATTGAGTTTTGATGAGAACAACTTGAAAATAAGCAAATTATAAACTAGACAAATTTAGACACAAAATATGGTTGTTTGAATGGATGATTGATTAGCTAGAGGGTTCTCCTCCACACATGATACACATGATACACTTGTCCATAAACCAATTTTTAGTTGTTCTTTCGATAACTTATGAAACTCAATACTCCGGGTTAACCGTGATAGCACTTTTTTAACCTTTAAGTTCTCCTTAAGTTAATGAATTGAATGGGAAAGCGCATATAACAATTCAAAACATTCTTCAAAAGTTCCATACGTGAAAAGCACAATAGAGATACAATCAAAGATCATTAAGATTCATGAGAACTATAAGTATTGATGAGGCATTCGTAACTATGAAAATCATGATACTCTTGCCAAGAATTCACTTAACACGATTGTGGATAGCAACTTTCACTACTCATGAATATAAGTCCATAACGATTAGGTGAAATTTCCTTATATTCTAGCATCAAACTTATGCATGAAAACTAAGCGTGCACTCTTAATTAACATACACAAATAAGTTATCAATCAAATAGTTAAGCGAATTGAAATCACAATTTATTAAAGCACAACCAAAAGTAATTAATTCATAATGCAAATGTAATCATGGCTTTGAATCCCCCCTAGCAAAGAGGGGGGGGGGGTTTAGTTCCACATAATTGTAAAACAAAGGTAAATAGATTTATACATTGAAAATAAAAGAAAGAAAAAACCTAAATGCTCCAACGATCCTCGTTGAGTGGCAAGCACGTCCAAGCACTTTCCTTCCCTTCCTTTGCTACAGCACAAGGGGTGGTTGTGGGTTAAAGGTTTGGTTGTATGTAGGAATGGATAGGAGGATGTATGGTGGTATTTAGGATGGTTGGGGAGGTGTGGCAATGGTGTTTATAGGCAGATTTTTGTGGAGGGTTTTAGGGAATAGGTGCTGCTATTTTTGGAGAGAATGAATGGATGTGTAGAAGGAAGTTGTTGTATGAATTGGTGAGTTTTAAGCCTTGCAAGAAGGCCTATTTATAGGTGCTCAAAAGTAAAGAACCACCAAGTTGTTTTAATAAACAATACAAAGCAAGAATTAATCATCAAAAACAGCTAGCACACTTGCATCTTTGTAGAAATTTCATGATGAAACAACTTGCATTCATCCTCCTTGGTCCCTCTTGATCTTCTCATGATGAATCAGCTAGTACACTTACAAAATAGCTAGCACACTTGTATTTCATGATTAAATAAGCTAGCACACTTGCAAAACATGATTACCCATCCATGCCGTGGGGTTTCCTTGCAAAAACAACTTGCACACTTGTGTTTGCATGATTAAAACAACTAGTAACACACATGCTTTGTCTTTGCAAGGTATCTTCTTCATTTTGATCAGATTTTAGCATGTGTTTGACGCCCTTTCATGCACCAAAACGTGCATCCTTTATGCTCCCCATGCATGCAATCCATTCCACCCCAAAATAGCTCCAAATTGCACCAAAATGCACTTCTTTGCTAACTTTGTTATTAAAACCTATAAACACACGAAAATAGCTTAAAACATTCTAATAAGATGAAACTAATTAAGTAAATGCAAGGAAACAAACCAATAAAGTCACATAAATATGTTCCTATCACGACATTGTGCCGGCAACGCGAGGAAGAAGACGACGCGCATGGGGGCGCGTAGGTCCGTGCCACCCACGGCGTGTGGAGGCGCGTGGCCTATCAAAAACAATTTCTACAAATATTACGACGCTCGTGAGGTTGTGTAGGTCTCGTTGGGATATTCGTATGCCAAAATTGAGCTTCGTATGAAAAGTTATTACCTAAATTAGATTATGTACATTTAAATGACGGTTTTATAGTTATTTCACATATAGGTGAGACGTACCCAGAGGACGAGCGCAGCCACGCCAGGCTCGGGGTATACGACCCGTCGACTTATCAGTGAGTGGGCTTTTGTTTTCAGTATATACATATATAAGTGATGTTTTCCCATAAACTTAATTTTGAAATGATTTTAGAATTGAATTGGTTTTATGATTGAAATTCCATGTCGAATGCTTATTATATTTGATGATTATGATTATGATTGCATTGGTGATGCTTCGACACAGTGGACGCTCAGGTAAGTCAGGTGAGTATGATTGTTAGTGATAGTGATGACGATGAGATTGTGATATAACTCATATTCCTGCACCTCGGGTGTTTGTGCTTCGCTAGAGTAGGGCCTAGCCTTCACATGATTGTTCACCTCCCACACCATACGCTCCCCTGGGATCCAAGGGAGGTGCCAGCCTGTCATACAGACCACTATAGGTGGTTCTAACTCGTAGGTGACCCGCGATTCGTCGCATAGCCTTCACGTGATCGCACTGAGCGTAATATTATACACCTAGCCTGTCGTACAGACTACTATATGTGGTTCGGACTCGTGTGCAGGATAGTGATTGAGGAGCTATAGATTTAGCCGTACAGGTCACTATAGGTGACTCCGGCTGCCATGTTATTAGTGATGACATGTTATGATTATCTCACCTGCTTGATGTTGCTTGTTTTTGAGTTGGTATATCGACATGGCTTACTTCTGGAATTTGATGCTGAGTTTTGATTTCCATACGATATTTTCATATATGATTATACATACGTATTATACTGATTTCTGAAACGGTTTTGGAAAAGATTTGTTTTTGCCCACTCACATTTTCTGTTTTGCACCCCTCCAGGTTCTAGGTAGCGGTGACGTCGATGGCTATCGAGGCATCCAGGCAGACAGACCACCATCCATGTAGGATTTCTTCTGTTATCTGTTAGCATTTGTGTAATCTGGACTGCACCTAAGATTTGCTCTGTGTTACTGTGTTACTTCACTTCCTCTTTACTTTCCACTTACTCTCTTATCATATTGTAAATTATCGTGTTTGACTTTTATTTTTGCACTTCATTCATATCTGTTCTTCCGCCTTGGCTTTTGGCTTTGTCACTCCCACGTGACGGCCAGCACGCTTCAACATTCGGGTCGGGGTGTGTCACCCCTTACATACCATTGTCCCTGCCTCGCCCCGCCTCGCCTTGTTTAGTATTTAAAAAAATTAGAACCGCCTCGTAGCCGCCCTGAACTTGCATTACCCAGTTCGACCCATGGTTCTTATACCCGTTTGACCACCTTCATTTGACCATATATGGCCGGCCCCTATTTTCCAAATATGGCCGGTCACTCCTTTATAAATAGGCCTATTCTTCCACTAAAATTCTAAGTCATTCTCTACCCACAAATTCCTAAACACATTCAAACTTTGGCATCGGAGATTCTTCGGCCAAAGCCCTTTCCCCCATTCATCGTGGGCGTGTGAGGTTTTTAGCCTTAATCTGAAGTGTTATTATTTTGCAGGTGCATTTTTATCAAATGAGAAGATGGCAGACATTTACATCCATACACACCTTTGTTACTTTTTGTCCCTTGATCTTTTTCAATTCATTACATTCGAGGATTGAATATTGATGGGTGTGTGAGAAGTGAAAAAGAGTATCGATAACACACCCCAAAATTTATCAAACAAGAGTGGCGAGGCATTAAACTTTTATGAAAAATTTAGTATTTAGATGATTATATCATAAAAACATAACTTGTTTACGAGTTTTAATAAAAAAGAAAGATTGAACAAAAATTTAAGTTCATAACTCAAAACTATTACCATGAAATTTTTCTTTCAATGTAATTGAATCTTCTTCTAAATGAATTTCCTTTTCAAAATTATTACATGAACTCAACAAAAAAGGAATTAAATTTTATATGATAAAACATAAGGCTAATTATTTTGAAACTGTTGTAAAGAATCCTAGTTTCAATATGATTTTGTAAGTCCTAGATAAGATTTAATTAGAGTTTATCTTTACCTATTGTATCTCATATTCCTTGGAGAGCAAGGAATATCCCTATTATAAATAGAGGTGCAAAGTAGGAGGAAATACACAACACAATTCCCCTACAATTCTCTCTTTCTCTTACCTCTCCCTCTCTCTAATTGTCAGATAAAAATAGTCCACAACAGAAACCTATTTATAATATGGACCTTCTTTTATATGGTAAAACAAAAGAGGTTTAAGTTTGAAAAAACTAGGCGGCCCTTTTTTCTTTTTTGTTTTATTTTTTTTGGTAAACAACTAGAAGGCTTTTAACATCAATGATTTTCAAACCCAGGGGCTCGTGGAACTCTCAAACTCCACTTACCAGTCCACTACAAGCTATTTATTGGAAACATTAACAATACATATATATGATCAAATTTCAGGATGGGCCTAGGCCATTATTGACCTCCATGTTATTGTTTTCAATTAGAAAATTACAGCGAACACCCAATTAGCATTAATTTTGACTATGGTTAAATAGAAGGGAATTTTAACAAAAAGTTTACAGTACTGTTCACTTTAACGAAAACCACATTTTTACACTAAAAAGTCAATTATGGTATTGTAAACACGGAAAATTCCTGAAACAAGAACACGTGTCGTACAAAATAATATTTGTATTTGATGAATTTTAGGTTACAATGTCTTTATAATTTATCCTCTGATTCTATCTTCATAAGATATGGATTTGTTGATGGGCTGTTGATCCAAAGGGCCATTGGTTCTTGATTCTTGGGATGAATAGTGGTGTGGATTCGTTGATGTTGTGTTGATCCGAAGGGCCGTTGAGGCTTAATCTTAGGATGAACGAGGATGATCTTCAGGGATTTGACGATGAACGTTGGTGTTGTGTTGATTCAAAGGACCATTGGGGCTTGATCCTTGGGATGAACAATGGTGTGGATTTGTTGATGTTGTGTTGATCCGAAGGGCCGTTGGGGCTTGATCTTAGGATGAAGAGCGTTTCTTCAAGGGCCGTCGGGGCTTGATCTTGAAGAACGATGAACGAGGAACGAAGAACGAAGAACGAAGAACGAACTTTAAGAGAATTCTCTTCCAATTTGGGAGTAGAGAAATGTGTTGGTGAATTGGTGTGGAATGGCTTCCTATTTATGGAATTCCAAAACTTGATTTTTGGATTTAAATAATCAGATGAAATAAATCATTTCTGCCAGGTGTTGACACGTGTCCTATTTGATGGCTTTTCTGACTCATTTCAATTTCCGTCGAATCACACGTTACATGTAAAATTTATGTAACACATGAGCGTTGAAACTTTGGCCATCGGTCAACATTTTATATACAGAAATTTCGATGTCTACAAATGCCCCTATTTCAAGGCGCGCCGCATGCATGTGCTTGTCACGGGTAGAAGGTACGTTTTGAAGTTTTCCTCAATGTAGACGTCGATCCAAAGGTCGTCAAGGCTTGATCTTAGATTGGGCTGGGATCTATTCAACTTTACTGGGAGAAATCGGCACGTGCATTTGTTGTGCTTGTTGACTTTCGATAGGCTTCATCTTGAACTGGTTTTGATTCAAGGGTGATGGACACTTGAATCAGGATTGCAATTTCTCCAAGGGTTGTTGAGGCTTGATCATGGAGGTTGATTCAAGGGTGATGGACACTTGATCTTGAATCGAGCTTTTGATTTCTCTAAGGGCCGTTGCAGCTTGATCTTAGAGGTTGATTCGAGGGTGGTGGACATTTAATCTTGAATCGGATTTGTGATTTCTCCAAGGGCCGTTGCGGCTTGATCTTAAAGGTTGATTAAAGGGTGATGGACACTTGATCTTGAATCGAGCTTTTGATTTCTCCAAGGGTCGTTGCGGCTTGAGCTTGGAGGTTGATTCAAGGGTGATGGACACTTGATTTTGAATCGGATTTGTGATTTCTCTAGGGGCCGTTGAGGCTTGATCTTGAAGGTTGTCGTACCACGAGCGGCTTTATATGGCAAGCAGTTGTCGTACCACGAGCGGCTTTATATGGCAAGCAATCTTTGGTTTAGTTGAGGATTAATTAACACATGCAATTGTACGGCTCATGCTGCATTATTCTCTGCTTTGTTTCTTTTGCATGGCAAGCAGGCACGAGGTAGAGGTGTTGGTCTGTTTCTCTGTTCAATCTTTCCAAGTGTCGACCGATCGCTCTATTTCTCCTTGTCCTGCATGCAAAAGCAAGGGTAAAGGAAAAGCATGCCATGAGATATCTTTGCCTTCGACTCTGATGATATGAGATACTTTTTCTTTTAAAGAAGCAGCTTTCCACAGGTTTATTCTTGAACTGGGCTGGAGGGTTTTCCTCTGCTAGACTTGCTTCAAAAGTCTGAGCTTACCCATTTATCTGGAGTTGAAGTTGATTCAAGGGTGGCGAACACTTGATCTTAAATCGAACTTGTGATTCCTTCAAGGGCCATTGGTGGCTTGATCTTAAAGGAAATGGGACCATGAGCGGCTCTACGTGGCAAGTGATCTTCGCGAGCCGACTCGAGAATTTGAGGGTCAAAACAAGTTCATCAAATCTAGAGTACATCAGATCTTGATGATATGAAATACTTTTGCTTTTAAAGAAGTATCAGGCGGCCTGACATATGTTTCGTCATGCTTGTCTCTACATACTTCAATGTATCATTTTCCCTTGCCTTATCTATTCCTCTTGCAGAAACGGCATCTTCTCTAGAAGTACATCAGCCGTTTGAAGATGACTACGCAAGATCAATGCTAGGTAAGCAATCAGAGAAGGTTTCCAGGCAGTCAGTTCCAGATCGAAAGTTTGATCTCAGGTTCCGACTGATTGCTCTCTTTCTCCTTTCCCTGCTGGTGAGAACAAGGACAAAGACAAGGACAGATAGAAATCATGATATAAGATACTCTTGCTTTTGACCCTGATGATATGAGATACTCTTGCTTTGGTGTGGCTTGTTTTGCAGAGGTATTCCAGGGGATGAGGAATACTGGGTATTTCGAGAGGCTTTATTGGAAATGCATTCTTGTAGATAGGGAAGAGTTTGCCATTTTTACAGGTCTGGCTTACTGTCAATGATGGGGGTTGGCCTATATAGGGATTTCTGAGTAGCCGGTAGTGATATTGTTCGTTTACTCTTGTCAGCGACAGTGGGTAACTAGAACAGTAAAATTTACGCGTTTTTAGACTAGTCCGCGACTTCTGCAAAGCTGAGACACCACGTGAAGGGTGGTGACAAGCTTTTCAAGACGTAACGCCACTTTGATTTCTGGGTGAGCAACTCTTCGATTTTTGAACAAGCGGCAGATCTTTTGAGGTTTGGATGATAGTTTCGAGCTTCCTTGATTTTGGCCCGTGACACCCTGAAAGTTGAGATTGCACGTGAAAGGTGCTGACAGATTGATCAGAAAATTTGACTTTTGAAAAAGTGGTACCTCTTCAATTTCTAAACCAGCGCCTCTTTGATTTTTGAACAAACCCCTCTTCGATTTCTGAAGAGGTAGCTATTCGATCTCTGAGCAAACGACCCTTCGATTTTTGAGCAGGCAGCTCTTCGATTTCTGAGCAGGCGGCCTCGTTTCTTCTTCTTTTTATGGAGGCACCGATTGCTTCCCAAAGCACACTTGGGAGTTATTGCTTGCAGAAGTTCCCCTATTGTACCTTTGAGATCTTGATATGTCCGACCTTTTCTTTTCTTCAAAACCTTCGGTAAATGTCTTACCCATCTGACCGTTGTCTTGACTTGAATACTGGGGAAGAGGCTGTGATGTCTTCTCCGGACAACGTATGGCACCCATCCTTTTTATCCCCGAGCAATCCTCTTACGGTTGGGGATTCGGTGATGAAGAATGATATAACAGCCACAGTGGTGGCTAGAAATCTTCTCACCCCGAGAGACAACAGGGTGCTTTCCAAGCGGTCCGATGAGTTGGCTATCCAGGACTCATTGGCCTTCTTGCTCATACTCGTCAGGTTGGATCCTTGATGGCTGAGGTGGGGAGCCTTAAGCAGGAGATCAGAGGGCTTAAGCATGAAAATAGGGAGTTGCACATGCTTGCCAACAACTACTCGACGAGCATGAAGAAGAAACTAGACTAGCTGCAAGAATCCGATAGCCAGATTCAAAGTGCTCATCAGATGTTTATGGCTTTGTTCCAGAGGCATCTTTTGCCGTCGTCGTCTAGAGCTTCACCAAGTGTTGAGGCTCCGAATAATCAAACTCTAACACCTCGTCTTTCTGTGGCTCCGCCAAGTACTGAGGCTTCTCGTGATAGTCTTTGAAGAGTCATTCCTGTAAATTTGTTTGAACAGATTGCCATTCTTGCTTTTTAGGCGTCGTTTTGCCCTTGGATTTTACCTCTTTTGGGAAAGCTTCGGGTATCATGTCTTCCTCCATGTAGAACTTGGCGTCTGCAAAATGTGAATCAGCTTCGGTAAATGGCTTGGTATCGCCTCGAATCACCTTACTCCTTCCCGATAGAATTTTAAACAGTGATGAAAGGCGGATGGTACTACTCCATTCTCATGGATCCAAGGTTTTCCTAAGAGCAGGCTATATGAAGTCCTTGCATCAATCACATGAAATATCGTGCTTGATTTGAGTTCACCAATGGTCATCTCTACTCGGATCATGCCTATCGCTCTTTGTCCTCCTTGGTTGAAACCTTGGATTAGTAGACGGCTTAGGGATAGTTCGTCTATTTTGATGCCGATTGTAGCCATCGTTGACTTTGGCATGATGTTTATGGCCGATCCACCATCCACAAGCATGCGTTTGACTTTGCTCTCCCTTATGTACCCTGAGACGAAGAGAGGGCAGTTGTGAAGTTTTGATCCCAGCAGTAAGTCTTCGTCAGTGAAGTTGATTGAGTCTTGGGTGGCACAGCATGTGGCATATTCATATGACCGAAGCCTTGAGCCTTCTTCCTTGTTTCCTTGTACTTCATGGTCGTTGGGATTTGCTAAGACCACTATCAGTGCTTTCTGCATCTCCTCGGGTAATCGTAATGCCTCATCGATGCTAACGTGGGTCGGCAAACCTTCTTTGGTCATGAGGGTCTTCACTTCTTCAACGGCGATAACTTCGTCCCTTAATGGTTCATTTACTTCCACCATGTGACATGCAGTGATCCGTTGGAAGAAGTCATTTGGGAATTACTCGTCCAAGGAGACGGGAATACGTGGCTCTTGTTCCATAGGCTCCTCAGCGTATGTTGGCTTAGCAACTCTTGCGCTTCTTTTGGGGTTCTTCTTTCTTCCAGGTCGAGTTCAATTCGCCCTTGTTGTGCTAACTTCGTGATGAGTTCCTTGATGATGAAGCACTTTCCAACGGGATGACTCACGATGCGATGGTACTTGCAGTACTTGGGATCGTCAACGCGATTCATCTCTTCCGGGTGCTTGCATTCAGGCAGCACAACCACCTTTTTCTCCAACAGGTGGTCTAGCATTAAGGCCATGTCAGAGTCTGGAAATAGGTATGTTTTCTACTCCAGTTCCCTAAAGGTGTTCTTGTACCTGTCTTGGGTATGAGAGGGCTCACCTCTTTTTAACTCATTTGTTTTGTTCTTATAGGAGATTTTGACGGGTGCGGATAAGGTCTTGATGGGGGTAACGTCAATGGTAAAAGCTTCCTTGGCGGGCTTCTTTCCACGAATGTCCACCTTTGGAGTAAACACCTTATCCTTCTTAAAGTCGGTGATCAGCTCCTTTTTTCCATGATGAGCTATGCTTAGCTCCATGTCGTGAGCGTGGGTGGCTAACTCTTCAAATGTCCGTGGTTTGATGCCTTGAAGGATGTATTGTAATCCCCACTGCATACCTTGAATGCACATCTCGATTGAGGAGATTTTCGAGAGTCCGTCCTTGCAGTCTAGGCTCAGAGTGCGCCATCGGTTGATGTAATCGACAACTGGCTCGTCCATCCACTGTTTTGTGCTTTTGAGCTCCAACATGCTTACTGTGGGATGAGTGCTATAGAAGCGATTCAACAACTCTACCTCTAATTGCTCCCAGCTATTGATGGATTCAGGTTCTAGATCCGGGTACTAGTCGAATGCATTTCCCTTTGACAAAATGGGCAACGTGCTGCTTTGGATTTCCTTTCCCATCGAACTGCATGAACTTTTGCGGTTGATATCCCCTTGGCATCTTCAAGTTGTCAATTTTCTTAGAGTAAGGCTTCGAATACAACATGTAGTTATGTAAGCTCCCCTCGTACTGTGCCTTGATGGTGCTAGCAATCATTTGTTGCAGCTGCTGGAGAGACAGAGATCCCATGCGTGCCGTTGCTTGGTCTGGCTTTTCCTCGATTTCTTTTGTCGAACGTTCCTCATCCTCACCGCCTACCATTTTGTCGTTGTTCTTCATTTCCAATTGGTTGACAAGTGTGGCGATTTGTAAGTCTTTCTCTTCCACAGTCTGTGTGAGCTTTGCATTCGCTTCATTCATTTAAGCCAACTACTTCTCGATCAAAGTTGCTCCAGTGGTCATGACTTGCATGGCTGTGCTACTGCTCGAGTCGGCATCAGAGAGCAGGGGGAAAATACGGTGAAAAGAGCTCTTGCCTTGCTTCGAGTCGTGATGCCAAAAGCCCTATCGCTCGTGATGACGATACTATTGTTCCTCGTGTTAGTTGTGGGAACAATTTGAGCCTTCCTTGATGCCATATGTGCCTTCTTTTGCGGATTTGAAGATAGACATAAGAGGTAGAGATTGTCTCACTAGGCGTGCCAAATTTGTAAATACGAAAAATTCCTGAAAGAAGAACACGTGTCGTACAAAATAATATTTGTATTTGATGAATTTTGGGTTACAATCTCTTTATAATTTATCCTCTGATTCTATCTTCGTAAGATATGGATTTGTTGATGGGCAGTTGATCCAAAAGGGCGTTGGGGCTTGATTCTTGGGATGAACAGTGGTGTGGATTCGTTGATGTTGTGTTGATCCGAAGGGCCCATTAGGGCTTGATCTTAGGATGAACGAGGATGATCTTCAGGGATTTGACGATGAATGTTGGTGTTGTGTTGATCCGAAGGGCCATTGGGGCTTGATTCTTGGGATAAACAATGGTGTGGATTTGTTGTTGTTGTGTTGATCCGAAGGGTCGTTGGGGCTTGATCTTACGGTGAATGAGGATGATCTTCAGGGATTTGATGATGAACGTTGATGTTGTGTTGATCCGAAGGGCCGTTGGGGCTTAATTCTTGGGATGAACAATGGTGTGGATTTGTTGATGTTGTGTTGATCCGAAAGGCCTTTAAGGCTTGATATTAGGATGAGCGAGGATGATCTTCAGGGATTTGATGATGAACTTTGATGTTGTGTTGATCCGAAGCGCTGTTGGGGCTTTATTTTTGGGATGAACAATGGTGTGGATTTTTTGATGTTGTGTTGATCCGAAGGGCCGTTGGGGCTTGATCTTAGGATGAACGAGGATGATCTTCATGGATTTGATGATGAACGTTGATGTTGTCTTGATCTGAAGGGCCGTTGGGGCTTGATCTTAGGATGAAGAGCGTTTCTTCAAGGGCCGTCGGGGTTTGATCTCGAAGAACGATGAACGAAGAACGAACTTCAAGAGGATTCTCTTCCAATTTGGGAGTAGAGAAATGTGTTTGTGAATTGGTGAATGAAAATGAATGAAATGGCTTCCTATTTATAGAATTTTCCAAGGCTTAATTTGGAATATAATATCCAGATGAAATAAGTTGTCTTTGCCAGGTGTTGACACGTGTCCTATTTGATGGCTCATCTGACTCTTTTCGATTTTTCGTCGAGTCATACACTGTGTGTAAAATTTATGTGACACGTGGGTGTTGAAATTTTAATTATTGGTCAACATTTATTTTATCGAAATTTCAATGTCTATAAATGCCCCCACTTCAAAGCGTGTTGTGTACATGTGCTTGTCACGTGTAGAAGATGCATTTTGAAGTCCCTTAATGTAGACGTCGATCCAAGGGCCGTCAAGGCTTCATCTTGGGTCGGGCTGGGATCTCCTTCAAGTGTCGTTGAGGCTTGATCTTGAATTGGGCCGAGATTTATTCAACTTTGCTGGGACGAAACGGCACGTGCATTTGTTGTGCTTGTTGACTTTCCAGAGGTTTCATCTTGAACTGGTTTTGATTCACGGGTGATGGACACTTGATCTTGAATCAGATTTGTGATTTCTCCAAGGGCCGTTGAGGCTTGATCTTGAAGGTTGATTCAAGGGTGTTGGACACTTGATCTTGAATCGGGCTTTTGATTTCTCCATGGGCCGTTGAGGCTTGATCTTGAAGGTTGTCGAACCACAAGCGGCTTCACATGGCAAGTGATCTTTGGCTTATTTGAGGATGAATCAGCACATGCGTTTGTATGGCCCATACTGCATTCTTCTCGCCTTTGTTTCTTTTGCATGGCAGGCAGGCACGAGGTAGAAGTGTTGGTCTGTTTCTTTTTGTCAATCTTTCCAAGTGCCGACCCGATCACTCTATGTCTCCTTGTCCAATAGGTAAGAGCAGGGGTAAAGGAAAAACATGCCATGATATATCTTTGCCTTTGACTCTAATGATATGAGATACTTTTGCATTTGAAGAAGTATCTTTCCACAGGTTTATTCTTGAACTGGACTGGAGAGTTTTTTTTTTCTTCTGCTAGATTTTGTAAAAGTCTGAGCTTACCCATTTATCTAGAGTTGAAGTTGATTCAAGGGTGGTGAACACTTGATCTTGAATTGGACTTATGATTCATTCAAGGGCGGTTGGTGGCTTGATCTTGAAGGAAATGGACCATGAGCGACTCTACATGGCAAGTGATCTTTGTGAGCCGACTCAAGAATTTGAGGGTCAAAACAAGTCCATCAAATCCAGAGTACGTTAGATCTTGATGATATGAAATACTTTTGCTTTTGAAGAAGTAGCTGAAGGAAAAATTATGTCCTAGCTAAGAACATGTAAAGAACATTTGAATACATATGCCAACTATTAACAAATTAAAGTAGACATGCATCCAAAAACAATTCATAAAACCCATGACTTTCAAAGCCTAGTATATGGTGAACCATAACTCTTTAACAACATTGAAGAGAAGAAAGGATTTAGAGAATCATTACCCTTGAAGCTCATCCTTGATTACACAAGGGATTCACCCAAGTGGAGGGCCTTCAAGTCACCTCCTTGCTTCTTTGAGGATGTGTTCTCCAAAACACCAAAAGCTTGATGTCTCCAAGTCTCTACACCAAAGATAAAATGTGAAGATAAAATGGATGACTTAGGGAAGAAGAAATTGCTAGATTTCCTTCCCTAAGGTGGCCGACCTCTTTTAGAAAATAGAGAGAAGATGTTTCCCCAAATTTCTATTAGAAAACCCTAAATGAAATAAAGCTATAAAGTTTAATTTATACTTCATTTCTAGTGAGTGGCAAACTTGTAAATAACACAAGTTTGCTACCCCTCACTTATGTGGCCGGCCTCCCTTTGTTATTGGGCTAATTGCCCATTTTTGTTTTAGTTGTCATACAACTTAAACATAATGGGCCTTGTGGACCAAAACGTTTTTGGGCCCCGAAACCCAAAACCAACTTAAAAGCCCAATACGAACGTTTCGTATAATTAATTAACTAATTAATTAACTTTGACCATTCTTCAATTAACCATTTAATTGCTTATCCATTTCATTTAGTTACTTCACTTTCATCTTTACTCGGTGTACGATCCATTAGGTTCCAATTAGCGAGGCAGTGGGCGATGTTACTCTTAACTATCGATTGTGAATTGAAACCCCATTTCAATTCTCCCTTAAGATTAGTGTTTGCTAATCTTTAGAGTTTTCACAAACCATGAGTGACACCTAGCAGCATGTCATGGTTACCCAAGCTAAATAAAAGTGGTTGGAGAACCTATCCAGTTACAACTACAATGCAATACGGTCATTCTCTAATACAATACTCTTAATCACATTGTTTAAGTGATAGTTTGTTTCATGTCTACTATCCAATGTGATACTTCTCTATATGATTCGCTTGAATAAGATTTGGAACAAACTTCCTTAGTCATATTCATATGCTTTGGCCAAAGACTCTCGAATCATATCTTAGAGTATTCTCCTTCCACCATGGAAGGTTAGAGATCCCTTGTTGTGCATTCATATGCCTACATGACTAGATAGCTTGACCCCAACCATGCCGTGAACACTCCAAAGGAATGTTATTTGACACGATCAAAGATCAAGGACCTAACCATTAGACATCTATGATGCCTCAGGTCAAAGGACTACTTTGCATATTGTAACCATCGAGTTCTTACATGACATGTATGTTTGAACTCCTTTTGATCGTAGTTCAGTGTACTCGATTACTCTTTCGAGCACCTATGTGTTTGTCGTAGTGTCCAACACTAAATGACTTGAGACTCGTGATATCCTCGCTTGAGTCGACAAAACACATACTAACCTTAGCGGATTGTCAATGCCCAATTGGCAACCCTATGGCTAGGAACGTTTTAGGAATGAACATAAGAGAAAGGTCTCGTTAATCTAACTTACTTAGATCACTTATCTCTTAGATCAAATACATTCCTTGGATTCCCTTATTGCTTAAACACAAGATACAATAAACAGTGATTAACAATAAGCTTTGCCCTCCATTAAACATATAAAAGTTTAATACAATAAGTATTCCAAAAAGCTATTACATCAAATGAGTGGCTTTGTGGGCATACTTCCAACAGTAGCGGATGACCCGGCACATGTTTCGTCGTGCTTGTTTCTACATGCTTCAACGTATCATTTTCCCTTGCCTTATCTGTTTCCCTTGTAGAAGCGGCATCTTCTCTGGTTTTCTCCCATACATGTGTAGCATCTTCTCTTGCAGTATTTGCTTTACTAATCAGGGAAGGGTTTCCAGGGAGTCGGTTATAGATCAGAGAGTTGATGCCAAATGCCGGTTGATTGCTCTCTTTATCTTTCTCTTGCAAGTGACAACAAGGATAAAGAAAAGGAAGGGAGAAAGCGTGATATGAGATACTCTTGATATTCAAGAAATGGTGACAATTTGCCAACATTGCACAGCGAAGCTTTGCTCTTCGGTGATGGTGCTAGCTCATCGTTGATCCTTCTGCTTCAATCGTTTTTGCATAACAGAAGTGGTGCGCATGAGCCACCACCGTATTAACTGCGCTGCAGTATTTCACGAAGGAATTCGTGACCTTGACAACAGCTGAGGATGAGTGCTCGAGAGCAATGCTATATAAGCAATCAGGGAAGGTTTCCAGGCAATCGATTCCAGATCGAAAGTTTGATCTTAGGTTTCGACTGATTGCTCTTTTTCTCATTTCCCTGCTGGTGATAACAAGGACAAAGACAAGGACAGGGAGAAAACATGATATGAGATACTCTTGCTTTCGACCCAAGTGATATGGGATACTCTTGCTTTGGTGTGGCTTGTTTTGCAGAGATATTCCAGGGGATGAGGAATACTGGGTATTTCGAGAGGCTTTGTTGGAAATGCATTCTCGAAGATAGGGAAGAGCTTGGCATGTTTTGCGGGTCTGCCTTACCGTAAATGATGAGGGATGGCTTATATAGGGATTTCCGAGTAGTTGGTAGTGATACTGTTCGTTCACTCTTGTCAGCGACAGTGGGTAACTAGAACAGTCAAATTCACGTGTTTTTAGACTCGTCTGTGACTTCTACAAAGCTGAGACAGCACGTGAAGGGTGGCGACAACCTTTCGAAGATGTGGCGCCTCTTCGATTTCTGGGTAAGCAACTCTTCGATTTTTGAACAAGCGGCAGAGCTTTTGAGGTTTGGAGGATAGTGTCGAGCTTCCTCGATTTTTGGCCTATTGCTCCCTCGAAGTTGAGATTGCACGTGAAGGGTGCTGATAGATTGATCCAGAAAATTTGGCTTTTGAAAAAGTGGTGCCTCTTCGATTTCTGAACGAGTGGCTCTTCGATTTCTGGACTACGCCTCTTTGATGATAGAGCAAGCAGCTCTTCGATTTCTGAGCGGACGACCTTGTTGCATCTTCTTTTTATGGAGGCATCGATTGCTTCCCAAAGCACGCTTGAGAATTGCTACTTGCAGAAGTTCCCCTCTTGTACCTTTGAGATCTTGATTTGTCTGACCTCTTATTTTCTTCAAAACCTTTAGAAAATGTCTTGCCCATCTGACCGTCGTCTTGACTTGAATGACGGGGAAGAGGCAGTGATGTCTTCTCCGGATAACATATGGCACCCATCTTTTTTATCCCCGAACGGTTCTCTTACAGTTTAGGATTCGGTTATGAAGAACGATATAATAGCCACGGTGGTGGCTAGAAATCTTCTCACCCCTACAGACAACAGGGTGCTTTCCAAGCAGTCCGATGACCTGGCCGTCCAATGTGCGGGCTCTGTGTCGAACATGGGCTAACACCTTCTTGTTCGTACTCGCAAGGTTGAATCCTTAATGGCTGAGGTGGCGAGCCTTAAGTAGGAGATCAGAGGGCTTAAGCATGAAAATAGGGAATTGCACATGCTTGCCAACAGCTACTCGACGAATATGAAGAAGAACCTGGACCAGCTACATAAATCCGATAGCCGGATTCAAAGTGATCATCAGTCGTTGTCGTCTAGAGCTTCACCAAGTGTTGAGGCTCCAGATAATCAAATTCCTGAGCCTCGTCTTTCTGCATCTCCGCCAAGTGTCGAAGCTTCTCGTGACCGTCTTTGAAGAGTCCCTGCTTGTTTGCACATTTCTTGTAATAATTTTTTTTTTGGCATGTAGAACGTTAATTTATGTAAGAATTTCAAGAGAAATAAATAAAATAGACTTTATTTCACTGAATGCATTTTTTTAAAATCTTTTTTATTCTTTTTTTAAAATAATATATATATATATATATATATATTTTTTTTTTCTTCTAATATTCATTTTTTATATTAAAATATACATATATACTTTTTTATGCTTTTAGTGGAGTTTACCCACACCACCACCAATAATTTTGACCACCTTCTTTTATTTTATTTTATTTTTTTATTTTTAATATTATATTTTTTGCTTTCGGCGGCTGCCCATTTCCTTCACATGTGGTGCCAGCCAGCTTCCATCATTTTTTATTTTTTTTTCTGTCCCGATTGGTTTGCCCTCTTTCTTTTTGTATATATATTCCCTTCATGGTGCAGGGAGGAGATGCAAAGGAGAAGGAGCATTGTGTTGTTGCTGTGAAGGAAGGACTGTGGCATAGACGGAGGTGTGCTCGACAGAGCAGTGGAGCCAGATAAACGCTGCAGTCTCCGCCAAATCGCCCGCCTCTCCCTCTTCACAATCTTCGCCACCGCATCAAGGCCCTTTGGTTCACTCCAACTGTCCTCTTCCTCCTCCTCATTGTCCTGATTAGCACCATTGCCATTACTTTAAACTTGGGCTCCAGGTTGAGCACCGTGGCAGAAGACCAGCGTCTGCGTCCCCGTCTTCTTCCATAAAAAATTTGCTAATTTTCCGGAGCTTCAAGAAATTCACACAATACTCAATGCCTCGTGCCATCGAAGTATGCAACAACGGTGGCGTCAACCTTATGACGCTATTTGTCAACTAGGATGCCAGCTTTGAAGGTCAGATTAAAGGTGCTCAAGGATCGTAGAAAACCGTATCGATTATGGCTGCAACTACTGTGATGGAGGATGCTATTTGGATTTTTCGGTAGGAGCTTCCAGAGTGGCCTATCCCTGCTCTCTACAAATAGCAAGCTGTAATCAAGATCTCTAAGTTCAGCAGCTGAGCACTCTGTCCTCTTCCGTGAAGAACGGTGCCGCTCGCTTGAGCTGGGGAGCTGGTACAGTGGACGAAGGTTCGGCGGGAGGAGAGTCGACTGGGAGGCTCCGGAGGTGGGCAGCAATGGCGATAGGTGTCTTGAGGAATTTTGCAAGAAATGGGAAAAGTTGGGCTCTTGGAGCCGGGCCTGGGCTTGTGGGAGTTGATGGGTTTTGATGACAGAGATGAGGTTCGGCGGCGAGGAAACTGTCCGCAGGGTCTTCGACCTGTACGGTAACGTCATTGCTGTTAAGATTATCAACGACGCGGTGACTCGAGGAAAATGCTATGGCTTTGTCACTTTTAGGAATCCTCGTTCGGCAATTCTCACCAGGGGAAATTTGTAAGAGAATGAGGGAGTCGATCTGTCGCCGTGCTTCTGGTGGCATAGTTCATTGATTTGAGGAGATGTCAACACGGGCATTTGCTGTTGGTCGAACTCGGTGAGGAGAGTGCTTGGGTCGAAATGAGATGGTGGTCAAATTGGGCCTTCACCCTCAACAAAAACACTCCAGCCCACTATTTTGGGCTTGCCGACATTTTGTTCTCCTTTTTTTTTTTTACATAAAACATATATATATATATTTTTTTTACAGGCGCTCCTTGCATTCATGGATTTCCTTACTGTTTTGACATAGTGAGCGGGATGTGGATGCAAAGTGTTGAGCTTTGTGACCGGCTAGTCGTTTGACGACGGTCACTGAAGTTCTTCACCGGCCTTGCTGTTTGTGACAGAGCGAGCAGGACATGGGTACAACTATGTTAAACTTCGTGACCGGCTAGTCGTTTG
Organism: Crataegus laevigata; assembly: GCA_963580275.1. Taxonomy (NCBI): domain Eukaryota; kingdom Viridiplantae; phylum Streptophyta; class Magnoliopsida; order Rosales; family Rosaceae; genus Crataegus; species Crataegus laevigata. The sequence goes on along the minus strand of OY756948.1, from coordinate 33,413,645 downwards.
ACGGCGGTCATTGAAGTTCTTCACCGGCCTTGCTGTTTGTGACGAAGTGAGCAGGATGTGGGTGCAACTCTGTTGAGCTTCGTGACCGGCTAGTCGTTTGACGGCGGTCATTGAAGTTCTTCACCGGCACTGTTTGTGACGAAGCGAGAAGGATGTGGGTGCAACTTTGTTGAGCTTCGTCACCGGCTAGTCATTTGATGGAAGTCACTGAAGTTCTTCACCGGCCTTGTTGTTTGTGATGGAGCGAGCAGGATGTGGATGCAAAGTGTTGAGCTTCGTGACCAGTTAGTCGTTTGACGGCAGTCACTGAAGTTCTTCACCGGTCTTGCTGTTTGTGATGGAGCGAGCATGACGTGGGTTCAGCTGTGTTGAGCTTCGTGACCGGCTAGTCGTTTGACGGCGGTCATTGAAGTTCTTCACCGGCCTTCCTGTTTGTGACGAAGCGAGCAGGACGTGGGTGTAACTGTATTGAGCTTCGTGACCGGCTAGTCGTTTGACGGCGGTCACTGAAATTCTTCCCCGACCTTGCTCATGGAGGTGACGTTGCCGTGTACATTAACTTTGCCGCTTGCCGTTACTGCTTGGAGCTTGTTCTAGTGCGTCACTTTTACCTTGCGGGGTTGTGCGGAAGGCTATACCGGGGTTTCGTTGTGTTGTGCCTTTTGATCACAATTTTCCCTTGGTGGTGCGCTACCGTGTGATGTTGTACAAGAGACTGCATTGGGGCATCGTTGTGTAGTACCTTTTGGTCACAACTTTCCTCGGAGGTGACGTTGTGCACATCAACCTTGCTGCTCAAGCTTCATGGCTGGTTTTTTCTTTGTCGTTGTGGCCTTGTCATTGTCATCCTTCAACGCTCACAAGATTTCGCTCGCATGTCTTTTGCTCATCTTTGTAACAAACTTTGTAGCCACATCCTTCCTTCAAAGAAATGAAGTATTTACATTGACGATATGACTGTACTTGAAGTTTTGAAGTTTCAAGTTGCCTACGTACCCTTCTAACGAAAGGGATTAAGTCATAATGTAGTTCAAGGAGCGATGATTTTTTTTTTTTATGTTTTCCGTACACAGTTTATGCGTTTATGGGCTATGAGCGTGATTCATTCTCAGGCGTAGTACCGCTTCAAGAACCTACCGTTTATGGGGCCAATCCTCAAGCCATTTTCTTCCATGATCTTGTAAGCACCGTTTGTGTAGACTTTTTGTACTACGTAAGGTCCATGCCACTTCGAGGTGAATTTGCTTCTCGTCTTGTGTGTCGTGATGATAGGCCTACGTAATGCAAGGATAAGATCCCCTACTTGAAATGACCTTGGGTGAACTTTTTTGTTGAAGACCTTGGACAATCGTGCTTGATAACACTCCTGATGGTGTTGAGCTTCGAGCCTCTTATCATCTAGCGCTTTTCACTCTTGAAGACGTAACTTTGCATTCTCTTCATCAGTCAGTCCTTCTTCTATAGTCATCCTCAGCGAGGGAATCTGGCTTTCCAACGGCAAAACGGCCTCTACACTATATACGAGCGAATATGGTGTAGCTTGAGTAGGTGTCTGATGCGTCGTCCTGTATGCCCAAACTGCTTTGCTCATTCTCTCGTGCCATTCTTTCTTGCTCCTACCAACAACTTTTCTCAAAAGGTTGCATAGAGTTTTGTTGAATGCTTCTGCGAGACCATTGGCTGGGGCATGATACATGGAAGACTTATGCTGCTTGAACTTGTATTTCTCCCAGAGTTCGTCCATGAATCGGTTGGAGAACTACTTTCCATTGTTAGTAATGATGTAGCGGGACACACCATATCGGTGGATGATATGCTCCTTGATAAAACGGACGACGGTTTCTTTCTTGACTTCCCTTAGGGGTATGGCTTCTGTCACATCCCGGCCCGGGCGACGCCACCTCCCGGGCCCGCTCCACCACCGTAGCACGATATTGTCCGCTTTGGGCCCCGACCACGCCCTCACGGTTTTGTTTCTTGGAACTCACGAGCAACTTCCCAGGAGGTCACCCATCCTGAGATTGCTCTAGCCCCCTTCTCGCTTAACTTCGGAGTTCCTACGGAACCCGAAGCCAGTGAGCTCCCAAAAGGCCTCGTGCTAGGTAGGGATGGGAATATACATTTAAGGATCGCTCCCCTGGGCGATGTGGGATGTCACAATCCACCCCCCTTAGGGGCCCGACGTCCTCGTCGGCACACACGCGGCCAGGGTTTGGCTCTGATACCAATTGTCACATCCCGGCCCGGGCGACGCCACCTCCCGGGCCCGCTCCACCACCGTAGCACGATATTGTCCGCTTTGGGCCCCGACCACGCCCTCACGGTTTTGTTTCTGGGAACTCACGAGCAACTTCCCAGGAGGTCACCCATCCTGAGATTGCTCTAGCCCCCTTCTCGCTTAACTTCGGAGTTCCTACGGAACCCGAAGCCAGTGAGCTCCCAAAAGGCCTCGTGCTAGGTAGGGATGGGAATATACATTTAAGGATCGCTCCCCTGGGCGATGTGGGATGTCACAGCTTCAGCCCACTTGGAGAAGTAATCTATTGCAGCTAGGATGTAAGCTTCTCCTGCAGATGACTTTGGTGCGATCGGTCCCATGACGTCCAATCCCCATGCGTCGAACGACCATGAAGCAACTGTAGGATGTAATGGTTCAGGTGGTTGATGTATGAAGTTGACATGGAATTGGCAGGCTTGGCACCTTTTGGCGTATTCCATGCAATCCCTCACCATGCTTGGCCACTAGTAACCTATTCTTTTAAGCTGGAAATATAGCTTTGGCCCCGACTGATGCACCTCACATACACCTGAATGTGCTTCTTCCATGGCTTGACTGGCTTCTTCTTCACCTAGGCATCTCAGAAGTACTACTTCAAAAGAGCGTCAGTAAAGTGTTCCCTTGTAGTAGAGTAAGTGATGTGCTTGTCGACGTATTTCAAAGCGGTGTCTGGATTGTCTGGAAGCCTTCCTTGCTCCAAGTAGTTGATCAACGGCTGTCTTCATTCTTCAGTGTCGACCAGAAGCATTGAGATGACGTTTGTGTCATTTAGCAGTATTTTAGTAGCAAGTGGGACCACTCATCTTTGGCAAACTGGCACGTCTGCGACTTCTCATTCTTCTAGTGCCATACTCGAGGCTAGGTTGGCGAGAGCATCTGCCATTTGATTTTCTTTTCTTGGCACATGTTCTAGTGTCACTATCTCGAACTTTTGTAGCAACTGAGTTGCCAGCCGGAAGTATGGGACGAGATCATCTTTCGTCACCTCATACTCGGCCAATAGTTGATTGATTATGAGCTTGGAGTCGCCATATACCTCAAGGGCTGTGATTCCCATGTTTATTGCCATTTGGAGACTGAGGATCAGTGCTTGGTAGTCAGCGACATTGTTGCAGCATAGTTCGCTTAGTTGGAAGGATTAAGGCATTATTTGCCTTTGCGGTGACATGAATATTACTCCTACCCCCGCTCCATCTGCTCGTGCTGATTCGTCGAAGAACATCGTCCATGTTGGGAAGATGTCGATGTAAAACACCTCATCATCAGGCACGTCGTCTGAGATTTTCCAATCGACTGGGATCAGATGATCAGCAAGGAAGTCTGCCAGTGCTTGTCCTTTGACGGCTTTAGCTGGAACGTAGATGATCTCGTGTTGATTGAGAAGCAATGCCCATTTAGCTAGTCGCCCTGTCAAAACTAGTTTGGACATGACGTATTTAACAGGGTCAGCTTTAGCAACCAAGTGGATGGTGTAAGCATGCATGTAATGTCTGAGCTTTTGAATGGCGAATACCAAGGCAAGGCACATCTTTTCTATCAGGGAATAGTTCAACTTGGCACCGGTGAGAGTTCGACTGAGGTAGTAAAGCGCTATTTCTTTCTGGGATTCATTTTCTTGTGCCAAGAGTGCTCCCACTGAACTTTCTTGAGCGGCAATATACAATATGAGCGGCTTCCCGAGCACAGGTGCCCCTAAGACAGGTGGACTTGACAAATACCTTTTTATGCTTTCAAAGGCATTGTGGCATGCTTTGTCCCATACAAATGGGACATCCTTCTTCATAAGTCAGCTAAACGGTTGACAACGTCCTGCTAGATTGGATATAAATCGTGTAATGAAAGCGAGTCGTCCTTGGAGACTTTTTAGTTCGTTTAAATTTCTTGGCTCAAGCATGCTTTGAATGGCTTTGATCTTTGATTGGTCTACTTCGATGCCACAGTGCTTGACAATGAAGCCGAGGAACTTTCCAGAGGTGAGGCCAAATGCACATTTCATCGGGTTCATCATGAGGTTGTATTTTTGCAGCCTTTCGAGCACCATTCGCAAATCCTTCAAGTGGTTTGATCTCTTTTTTGTCTTGACCACCACATCGTCTACGTAACATTCTACATTTTTGTGTAGCATGTCATCAAAATTTTTTTGCATTGCACGTTGGTATGTAGCTCCAGCATTCTTTAGACCAAATGGCATCACCTTGTAGCAGTATATACCTTTCGGAGTGCGAATGGCTATTCGTTCCTCATCTTCGGGAGCCATGCGAATTTGATTGAATCCAGAAGAGCCATCCATGAATGACAGTGCCTCGTGGCCAGTGGTTGCGTCCACCATGTTTTCGATGATTGGCAAGGGAAAATCATTTTTCGGGCAAGCATTGTTGAGGTCTCGGAAGTCCACGCAAACACGTATTTGTCCAGATTTCTTAAGGACAATAATGATGTTAGAGATCCACTTGGGGTATTGCACCTCTCGAATGAAGCCTGCTTCAATTAGCTTGTCAATCTCAGCCTCAATCTGTGGGATGAGCTCGGATCGATAGCGCCTTTGAGTTTGCTTTATCGGTCGTGTTCCGGGCTTGACTGCAACACGATGCACAGCGATAATAGGGTCAAGGTTGGGCATTTCCTTATATATTTAGGCAAACAGGTCTTTGTACTCTAATAGCAGCTGGTAGTACTCTTCTATCTCGTCCGCACTTAGCAGCGCACTTATGAAGATAGGCCTGGGCTCTTCTTTCGTTCCTAAGTTGAGCTCCTTCAGCTCATCAACCGTGGCTTGCCCTCCATCTTCGAGCTGTGGTGGTGCAGCGGTGACATCTTCCTCAGGGGCTTCACTTTATTTGTCTTCTTGGATTGTGATGTGGAAGACGTCTTGGACCCCTTCTTCAGTACCGTCCTTTTGGGCTTGTTGGCATGAAGATTGGCTGGTGTGGATAGTGGTGCGCCTCCTTACTTTCAGTGGTCCATTTGTGTCAACCTCCAAGATTGCTTGGTGCTTCATTTTTTAAGGAACAGAGCTTTGGATGTCGTCCTTTTCTCCTAAGCTGTCGGGCTTCTGTTTCTTTGGCGTTGTTTCTTTTCTCCCTGAAGGCTTCTCGGTTTCTTCGAGTCTCCTCAAAACCGATCGTTGTGGAGGGAAGCTAAGCTCAATGCTTTGTTTCTTAGGTTCTGACAACCTTTCAAAAACGAAACTTTGGGATGTTGGCGTGTTAAGCCTCTTGAAGACGGAGGTTCGGCTTTGATCACCAACGTGATGAAATGACGATATTCTAGGTCTTGGATAATTCATCCTATTAAAGACTGATATCCGAGGGGCAAAATTAACCACTTCTCAGTTTTGGACAACACTCACGCTGATGTGCTGGGCGCTAATGTTTTTCGCTTTGCTTGAAATCTTCACAGGTGCATTTGGTGTGAAGCTGATTCCTGCTTTTCCGTTGTCAACTCCGTAACCATGCTCTTTCAGCCTCTTTGGAGTCTTGGTAAGGTTACGTTCTTTGTTGTTGTCAGTGTCTGAACCCTTCTCTCTAGGATTCGAAGAGAGAATGAAGGCGTACCCAGCCTTCGACATGAGTTTGTAGGCGTTTGGATCAAAACCTTCTTCGGTCATCTTAGTTAGGAGAAAGCTTGGTTCTACTCCTTTTGGTAGAGGTTTTATGAAGCCTTGTGGTGGTCTTGCAATCTTAGTCTCGCGTAGCTGTGTTAGAGGTAAAATTGCATTCGTCTTGAGCAATTCTACATCATCCTTGCGTTGCTGCATGTCGGCTTTGCTTGTCCCCGTTTCGAATGGGGTTTGACCCTTCTTTCTTCTAGACATCGGGATGTATCGGAAGACGGGTGTGTTTGGCCTTTTTAAGGGCGTCTCACCCCATTTGGCCGTCACGAGTTCGTCGTTGTTTTTGCTTGAAGACGGTGTGGCTTCTCCTCCTTGCTTTCTTGGAACAGATTGCCATTCTTGCTTTTTAGGTGTTGCTTTGCCCGTGGATTTTACCTCTTTTGGAAAAGCTTCGGGTATCATGTCTTCCTCCATGTAGAACATGGCGTCTACAAAATGTGATTCGGCTTTGGTAAATGGCTTGGTATCGCCTTGGATCACCTTCACTCATTCCTGGTAGAATTTTAAACATTGGTGAATGGTGGATGGCACTACTCTATTCTCATGGATCCAAGGCCTTCCTAAGAGCAGGCTGTATGAAGTTCTCGCATCAATCACATGAAATATCGTGCTTGATTTGAGTTCACCAATGGTCATCTCCACTCGCATCATGCCTATCGCTCTTTGTCTTCCTTGGTTGAAACCTTGGATTAGTAGATGGCTTAGGGACAATTCCTCTATTTTGATGCCGATTGTAGCCATCGTTGACTTTGGCATGAGGTTTATGGCCGATCCACCATCCACAAGCATGCGGTTGACTTTGCTCTCCCTTATGTATCCTAACACGAAGAGAAGGCGATTGTGAGGTTTTGATCCCAGCAGTAAGTCTTTGTCAGTGAAGTTGATTGAGTTTTGGACGACACAGCATGTGGCATATTCGTATGACCGAAGCCTTGTGCTTTCGTCCTTGTTTCCTTATATTCCATGGTCGTTAGGATTTGCTAAGACCACTATCAGTACTTTCCACATCTTCTCGGGTAATCGTAATGCCTCCTCGATGCTAACGTGGGTCGGCAAACCTTCTTTGGTCATGAGGGTCTTCACTTCTTCAACGGCGATAACTTCGTCTCTTAATGGTTCATTTACTTCCACCATGTGACATGCAGCGATAATGCACCGTTAGAAGAAGTCATTCGGGAAGTATTCGTGCAAGGAGACGGGAATGCGTGGCTCTTGTTCCATAGGCTCCCCAGCGTATGTTGGCTTAGCAACTCTTGCGCTTCTTATGGGGTTTGGGCTTCTTCGTCTTTTGACGAGTCACTAAGCTCCATCCTTCATTATCGCCAGTCGGTGCATCCTGGTTGTTTGCCCCCAACGATGGTTGTGCAGAAGGTGCCGTGTGACTTGAGCATAGATGAGGATGGTCACGCATTACCTGAAGAGGCACAGGATCAAAGTACCCAAACATGATCGTCGTAGTGTGCGTCGCGACCGTGTCTTCCAGGTCGAGTTCAATTCGCTCTTGTTGTGCTAACTTCATGATGAGTTCCTTGAGGATGAAGCACTTTTCGATATGATGACTCACGATGCAATGGTACTTGCAGTATTGGGGATCGTCAATGTAATTCATCTCTTCTGGGCGCTTGCATTCAAGCAGCTCAATCACTTTTTTCTCCAATAGGTCGTTTAGCATTAGAGCCATGTCAGAGTCTGGAAATGGGTATGTTTTCTGCTCCAGTTCCCTCAAGGTGTTCTTGTACCTATCGTAGGTACGAGAAGGCTCACCTCTTTTTATCTCCTTTGCTTTGTTCTTAAAGGAGATTTTGACGGGTACGGAAGATGTCTTGATGGGGGTAGCGTCAATGGTAAAAGAGATCCTTATCCTTCCTTGGCGGGCTTCTTTCCACGATTATCCACCTTTGGAGTGAACACCTTATCCTTCTTAAAGTCGGTGATCGGCTCCTTTTTTCTATGATGAGCGATGCTTAGCTCCATGTCGTGAGCGCTGGTGGCTAACTCTTCAAATGTCCGCGGTTTGATGCCTTGAAGGATGTATTGTAATCCCCATTGCATACCTTAAACGCACATCTCGATTGAGAAGATTTTCGAGAGTCTGTCTTTGCAGTCGAGACTCAGATTGCGCTATCGGTTGATGTAATCGACAATTGGCTCATCCCTCCACCGCTTTGTGCTTGTCAGCTCCAGCATGCTTACTGTGCGACGAGTGTTGTAGAAGCGGTTCAAGAACTCTCGCTCTAATTGCTCCCAGCTATTGATGGATTCAGGCTCTAGATCGGTGTACCAGTCAAATGCATTTCCCTTCAGAGAGCGGACAAACTTCTTCGCGAGGTAGTCTCCTTCCGTCCCTACGTTGTTGCAAGTTTCGATGAAATAGGAAATGCGCTGCTTTGGATTTCCCTTCCCATCGAACTGCATGAACTTTGGCGGTTCATATCCATTTGGCATCTTCAGGTTGTCAATTTTCTTGGAGTAAGGCTTTGAATACAACATGGAGGTATGTGAGCTCTCTTCGTACTGTGCCTTGATGGTGCTAGCGATCATTTGTTGCAGATGCTGGATAGACAGAGATCCCATCAGTGTCGTTGCTTGGTCTGGCTTCTCCTCGATTTCTTTTGTAGGAGGTTCTTCATCCTCACCGCCTACCATTTTGTCGTTGTTCTTCATTTCCAATTAGTTGACAAGTGTGGCGATTTGTAAGTCTTTCTCCTCCACAGTCTGTATGAGCATTGTAATCGCTTCATTCATTTGAGCCAACTGCTCCTCGATCGAAGTCGCTCTGGTGGTCATGACTTGCATGGCTGTGCTGCTGCTCGAGTCGGCATCAGAGAGCAGAGACTCGGGGCACTTCCTTGGGATATCCTCCATTGGCGCACTTAGTGAGGCCAGAGTGATCACAGGCTTGTATTTCGGGTGTTCATGAACTTTTGGCAAAGTTGATGCAGAGGGGAAAGATACGGCGGAACGAGCTCTTGCCTTGCTTCGAGTTGTGATGCCAAAAGCGCCACCGCTCGTGATGAGGATACTCTTGTTCTTCGTGTTAGTTGCAGGAATAGTTTAAGCCTTCCTTGATGCCATATGTGCCCTCTTTTGCGGATTTGAATATAGAGATGAAAGGTAGAGATTGTCCCACTAGGCTTGCAATCTCTTTATAATTTATCCTCTGATTCTATCTTAGTAAGATATGGATTTGTTGATGGGCCATTGATCCAAAGGGCCGTTGGGGGTTGATTCTTGGGATGAATAGTGGTGTGGATTCGTTGATGTTGTGTTGATCCGAAGGGCCGTTAGGGCTTCATCTTAGGATGAACGAGGATGATCTTCAGGGATTTGACGATGAACGTTGATGTTGTGTTGATCCGAATGGCTGTTAGGGCTTGATTCTTGGGATGAACAATGGTGTGGATTTGTTAATGTTGTGTTGATCCAAAGGGCCGTTGGGGCTTTATCTTAGGATGAACGAGGATGATCTTCAGGGATTTGATGATGAACGTTGATGTTGTGTTAATGCGAAGGGCCGTTGGGACTTGATTCTTGGGATGAACCATGGTGTGGATTTGTTGATGTTGTGTTGATCTGAACGGCCATTAGGGCTTGATCTTAGGATGAACGAGGATGATCTTCAGGGATTTGATGATGAACGTTGATGTTGTGTTGATCCGAAGGGTCATTGGGGCTTGATCCTAGGTTGAAGAGCGTTTCTTCAAGGGCCGTCGGGGTTTGATCTCGAAGAACGATGACTGATGAACGAAGAACGAACTTCAAGAGAATTCTCTTCCAATTTGGGAGTAGAGAAATGTGTTTGTGAATTGGTGAATGAAAATAAATGAAATGGCTTCCTATTTATAGAATTTTTGAAGGCCTAATTTTGAATATAATATCCCAGATGAAATAAGTCGTCTTTGCCAGGTGTTGACACGTGTCCTATTTGACGGCTTTTTTGACTCTTTTCAATTTTTCGTCGAGTCATACACTGCGTGTAAAATTTATGTGACACGTGAGCGTTGAAATTTTAATTATTGGTCAACATTTGTTTTACCGAAATTTCAATGTCTACAACTATCTCTCTGGAGCTGTCACTCCCAGATTCAAGAACAAGAACAATGGGTGAGCAGCCATTGCTGCGTGAGAAATCAGGGAGCAAAGGGACAAGTGGAGTGAGACAAGAGCCAAGTGTCAATGCACTTCATGTGGAAGGCATGGCCGCATTTGGGGAGCAATCTGAGGTTATCCTCAGCCTCAAACTCACACAAACAGACAGCATAACCAAAAGGGTTTTTCAATCCAATGATGGCTTTGTAGTGGAAGACATGGAGGGCGTCTATGAAGGACTGGTCAACGCCTGCATCATGGAGAACTGGTCGACGCCTGCAGTTGCCCTTGGAGAACTGTCACACTCTCCAAGTCCTCTCAATCTCTGGCAGGAGGCCTTAGAAGGAATCTAACAAGGAGGTGGAGCAGCACAGAAACAAAGAAAACAATGGCTACTATTATGATTATTAGCAGTGTGCTTGGACTGTCTTTGTTCCCAAAACTCACACTATTTGATTGGAGATTTGGGGGTGGGGGAGGAAGCTGGGAACAAAGTATGGTGGGAAAAATGTGGGAATTGAAGAAACCCCATTTCTTTGATTTCAAGGAGCTTCCAAGGCGCTTCCACATCCACACCATTTTCTTTGATTTCAAGGAGCTTCCAAGGACAAAAGGTTTGGTACAATGAGCTCCCCAAGATTGCAGCTTTGAGCTTCAGGCAGCTAACTGAAGAACCCCATCTGGTATGCAAAGTTGGAAACAAGTCCGACTCCAAAACATCGAAACCCCAAAAAAAAATTTAGGCTTGGTGTCGTGTTGCAAATTGAAATATTGAGAGAGAGAGAGAGAGAGAGAGAGAGAGAGAGAGAGAGAGAGAGAGAGAGAGGAGACAGGAAATATTGAATGTGAAAGATGGAAATAAATGGTGACACGGGTGAGATTTGAAAAGCATAAATGGTGACACAGGTAAGATTTGAAAAGCCAATAAATCCACCAACCTGCAAAATTATAAATGACACAGGTAGTCACTCACATTGTTTAATTTAAATTTTTTAGAACATGAAATCATGCTCTTCATCAAATGCAAGGCTCTTCTTCTTGTACTTGTTCTGATTGACTACAAACCAAACCTGCATCAACCCGAATGAAACTTACCTGGAAATAATGCTAGAAGTCTTCAGAAAGTTATGTGAAACTATAATTCTTAAATGGATTTTCTTTATTTGGTTAACATATTTAATAACATTTGTTATGGGTAATACTTAGACAAAATATTTAGAAAAATTTGCCAAACTAAATGAAAAGACGAGCAATGTTGTGGATTCCCAAATCATATCTCAGAGTATTATCTCTCCACCACGGAATGTTAGAGATCCCTTATTGTGCATTCATATGCCTACATGACTAGATAGCTTGACCCCAACAATGTTATGGACACTCTCAATGGAATGCCTTTGACATGATCAAAGATCAAGGACCTAACCATTAGACATCTATGATGCCTCAGGTCAAATGACTACTTTGCATATTGCAACTTACAAGTTCTTACATGACATGTATGTTCGAACTCTCTTTTGATCGTAGTTCAATGTACTCGATTACCTTTTGAGCACCTATGTATTTGTCTCAATATCCAACACTAAATGACTTGAGATTAGTCATACTCACACTTGAGTTAACATAACACATACTAACCTTAGTGGATTGTCAATGCCCAATTGGCAATCCTATGGCTAGGAACGTTTTAGGAATGAACATAAGAGAAAGGTCTCTTTAATCTAACTTATTTAGATCACTTCTCTCTTAGATTAATACATTCCTTGGATTCCCTTATTGCTTAAACACATGATACAATAAATAGTGATTAACAATAAGCTTTGCCCTCCATTAAACATATAATAGTTTAACATAATAAGTATTCCAAAAGCTATTAAATCAAATAAGTGGCTTTGTGGGCATACTTCCAACAAGTTTAAGCCCGACCACAATAAGATTCATATCCCTTTGAGAAATTATTGGCGTGTGTATCTGACCGCAGACATATGTATGTAAAAAAGTCTTTCTCTGTGCAAAGGAAAAACAATTGAAAAGAGAGATCCAGTCGTTCGTTCGAAGACATGGTGACTCATTCCATAGGGCTTGGGATCACTTTAATAAATTGCTCATCAATTGTCCTCATCATAATCTTCCCATAGATGAAAAGGTACAAGCATTTTATGAGGGATTAAATTACTTGAATAAAGCCATTGTGGATTCCACTTGGAATGGTATATTAATGAAGATGAGTGATGAGAAAGCAATTGAAATTTATGAGGAACTTGCAAAGAATTCGTATCAATTTAATACAAGGGGATGGCAGACTAAAAAACGAGCATATGCGACAAGTGCTAATGATGGTATGCTAGCTGAGATGGCTTCCATGAACATTAATATTGTCGCACTAATCAAAACCTTATCGCCTTAGAGTTCTCAAAAATCTCTCGAGTCTGATGTATGTGTGACACAGCGGAAGTTGTACGAAAAAGAGATCCTGAATGTCCCTTGCGTTTGTTGCACCGGACTGTCTCGGACTGGACTAGCTTCAGGGACTAAGCTGTACTGGCTTAGACTAGACTAAGCTGGACTAGCTTAGTGAAGTGTTTGGTGCAGTGTCGGACTAACAAGCAGGATAATTAACAAACTCTAATATTATATTATTTAATCCATAATTATTAATATTTTATTTTTATCCTTTTTTTTATCCCTCTAATCTTTTCTTACCCCCCATTCTCTCCCTCTTTTTCTCCATCTTTTTCTCCCTTGTCTGTTCCAATCTATTCTTCAATTTGGTATTTTATATGAAAATTGGTTGTGAAAAGCATCTAGTCCAATGACTTTCGAATGTGAGTGGTCGAGGAGCAAGGCGAGGAGGAGAAAGGGGACAGTCTTAGCTAGTCCCATGGTTTTTGAGGGGTCTCGCTAAGACTAGCTAGTCCCTGATTTAGTCCAGGCTAGTGAGACTTAGTCTCATTAAACCTAGTCCCTGTCAGGAACAAACATGGGACTGGACTAACCCTTAGTCCAGTCCAGTCCAGTACCCTTTAGTGAGGGCAAACAAAAGAACTCTGGAATACCAGAAGTTGTGAAGAAACTTTCGTTTCTAAATTTTTGTATTGATTCAAAAGCTATCTAATACAAGGCACAAGAGTAGATTATAAAGACTTGTTTTCAAGAAAATGAAAAGACAAGCAACAATAAATCCCCATTTATTAATAAAGACCGTTTAAACGACTCTTGCATCATCATGCAGTTTCTTTATGCCTACGTCAGTCTCCTCTCCTTGAAAAGAACTCGTCCTCGAGTGATCAGGATGTAATGGAACATCGTCATGATGGAAAGGATGTAGATCAACAACATTGAAAGTGCTTGAAATCTCCATTGATGTTGGCAAATCCACCATATAGGCATTGGCATTGATTTTGTGCACAATCTTGTACGGGCCAAACTTACGAGGCTGAAGCTTACTGTATTGACCAATTAGAAAACATTCTTTTTGAATGAACACCATAACTAAATCACCAACTTCAAAAACCTTCGAGCGTCGGTGTTTATCAGCAGCAGCCTTGTTTTTGGCATTCGTTTAAGCTCGTTCTTTACTGCTTAAACCTTTTCAGCTATATGTTCAGCTGCAACACTCACTCTTAGGCCACGAGAAAGCTTTACAAGATCTACCACATGACAAGGAATCGAACTATAGACAATAAAAAATGGCGACTTGCCGGTCACTGAATGTACACTACTATTGTAAGTAAATTTGCCTTGAGCAAGAACCATATCCCATTGCTTGGGTTTATCGCCATATACACAACAAATCATATTACCCAACGTTCGATTGGTCACTTCAGTTTGGCCATCCGTTTGAGGATGAGCAGTGCTACTCCGATTCAATGTCATTCCAAATATCTTCCACAAAGTCATCCAATAGTAACTGAGATACTTGGAATCTTGATCAGACGTAATGGACTACGGAACGCCAAGAAGATACACCACCTCTTAAAAGAACAACTGAGCAATGTGAGATGCATTATATGTTTTACGATAAGTGACAAAATGTCCCGTTTTTTAATATTGATCAACCACCACAAATACAGAATCGACTCCACGCTGGGTTTGGGGAAGACCCAACACAAAATCCATACATAAATCTAGCCAAATATCAGTAGGGACATGTAATGGCATGTACAAAACCATGTTTTGGGACTGACCTTTGGAGGATTGACAAACAAAGTACTTGCAAACTATGTTGCCATTGTCATTTTTGAGTTATGGCCAGTAGTATCACTCTGCCAAGCTTGCAATGGTTTCATCACGCCCAAGATGACCGCTTAAACCACTACCATGAAAGTCTCTAATGAGTTTCTCCCATAAGGAGCAACGTGGAATGCATAAGTGCCCCTTGAAAAGAAACAAATCGGTAATATGAAAGTTAGAAGGAGGATGAGAGCGGAGATACTTTGCCCAAATATCCTTAAAATTGTCATCCCTCTCCTAAAACTCCTTTAAGAACTTAAACCCCACAATTTTATGACTCAAAGTCACCAGTAATTGGTCTCCCCTGCTTGAAGCATCGACGACGCGATTAAGCGTGCTGGATTGGTGCTTGATGACAAAAGGAAACTTTTAGACATATGATGCGTTGTAAACAACACTCAAATTAAACCCTCTTTTTGACAATTGTAGTAAATATGTAAGTAGGGTATCGTTCTAGACCGGGGATTAGGAGGGATTGCTAATGCACCTAACTGACTTAAAAATATTAAACAAGACTCAAAAACACAAAACAAAACTCTAAAACAGAAAGCTAAACTATAATAACTTAAAACACACTAGAATAGTCAAAACAACACAAAACTAGCAAATTGAATAAAAACAGATACTAGGGATGGATTTAAACGAATTTGGGATTACAAAGACTCAAAATACTCAAAAGACATCAAATTGTACAGATTATAACTAAAGAATACAACTTAACAATGGGGGGTTTGGTTTTGAACGAATTTAAACAAAAACTAAGTAAACTTTGTAAAACAGATTTTAAGACAGATTTGAGTAAATCAATGGATGAATGGATGACTAGAGGGTTTTTCTCCACACATGACACACTTGCATACAAACCAATTTTCAGTTGTTCTTTCAATAAACCATGAATCTCAACACCCCAGTATAACCGTGAACAACACTTTTTTAACCTTCAAGTTTTCCTTAAGTTATTGAATTGGACGGAAAAGCGCATACAACAATTCAAAACATTCTTCAAAAGTCCCATACGTGAACAGCACAATAGAGATACAATCAAAGATCATTAAGCTTTGTGAAAACTATAAGCATTGACGAGGCATTCGTAACTATGAACAGCATGATACTCTTGCCAAGAATTCACTTAACGCGATTGTGACTAGCAACCTCCACTACTTGTGAATATAAGTTCATAACGATTAAGTGAAATTCCCTTATATTCTAGCATCAAATTCATTCATGCATGCAAACTAAGTATGCATCCTTAATCGACATACAAGAATAAGCTATATATCAAGCAATTAAGCAAATTGAATTCACAACTCATGAAATCACACCTGAAGGTAATCAATTCATATTACAAATATGTTCATGGCTTTGAATCAACCTCTAGCCAAAACGAATTTAGTTCCACATATTTGCAATTAAACAACTATAATTGAATTTAAACATGATAAACAAAAGTAGAAGACACCTAGAACGCTCCAGCAATCCAACGTCTTGAATGGTTAGCACAGCTCCAAGTCGTCCTCCTTTCTTGCAAACATGCGGCACCAAGGTGGGTGTGGTGTTTGGATGGTCTAGGGGATGTGGCAGAGATTGGATAGGTTGAGAGAGTATGGAAGGGTGGTAGGGGATGGATAGGAAAAGAGGTGGATGGAAATGGATGGAGGAAGAAGGAAACTTGCGGCAGAAATTGTGTTGTTTATGGAATGTGTTGTAGATGTGAATTTTTTTTGTGATGGAGAAGCCTATTTATAGATTTTGAAAATGAATCACCACCACAAAATTTCTTGGTGAAGTAAGTGGATGTTGTAGGTGAAGTGGGTGTGGATGTTGTAGGTGAAATAAGTAAGTGTGGATGTTGTAGGTAATAAGTGGATGTTGTAGGTGAAGTGGGTGTGGATGTTGTAGGTAGGTGAAGTGGGTGTGGATGTTGTAGGTGAATTGAGTGTGGATGTTGTAGGTGGAATAAGTGGATGTTGTAGGTGAAATAAGTGAGTGTGATGTGTTTTTGGGTCAGAAAATAGGAAAGGAGAGGATCCCTTAATCTTCAATTTCATCCATCCACTTGGCTCCAAGCATAAGCTAACCATCCAATGCCCAAAAATGCTCCAAATTGCTCCAAATTGCACTTTCTTGCATACTTTGTCATTTGGACCTACAAACACACGAAAATAGCTTAAAATACTAAAATAACTAAGGACTAACAATCTAAATGCAAGGAAACAAGCTAACTAAGTTGTATAAATATACTCCTATCAACATAAGTCACCCATCGCATATACATCTTGTTAACACTTTTCTGATTATTGACCCATTTTAGTGCTTGATGGTCAGTGTATAGGACAAATTCATTCTGAACAACGTAGTGTCCCATTAGTGTAAAGGACGAATGACAGCATAAAACTCTTGAGCAGCGGAAGAAGCAGTTGCAGACCGGTACGAAGACGTTAATGGTTCCGATGATGAATATGACGTGGTGGTATCACTATTGATGGGGAGCATTTAGGAACAAAAATGAAGGTCTATTTGACAGGGGTGACAGCCAAAGCTAAGGCACTTGGAAAGAATAAAACAACAGGAACACAAAGTGGCCATATATCAAACGGGATGGTCTTTGAACTCACCAAATGCAGAAGGCTTGATGTCGGTCAGCCTTTGGAGGATGTGGTGCACATAGATGTCCCCAACAAAAATGTGGATTAACAATGCGTGGTTGATATGATGGACTTTTTTTTATAATACACAAATTTTAATTTTATTTTTTTGACCAAAAAAGAGTTTTTTAATTTATTAATTTTATTTAACATTCTTCAAACTTGAAAGACTCAATTAATGTATCTACATGTTAGTACCGAAATGTGTGTACCGAAATATATTATATTGAACTAATATATTTAAATGTTAGTACCAAAATTCATGTACCTAAATATATGCACCGAAATGTATTAATATTAAATTAATATACCTAAATGTGTGTACTGAAATGTATGCACCGAAATGTGTGTATCTAAATATATGCACCGAAATGTGTGTACATAAATATATGCACCGAAATTTATGTATCTAAATATATGCACTGAAATGTATGTGTGTACCAAAATGTGTGCACCGAAATGTTAGTACCTAAATGTGTGTACCTAAATGTGTGTACCTAAATGTATGCACCGAAATATATTATAATGAATTTAATATACCTAAATGAAGAAGTTACAGTACATCGAAATATATTGTATAAAAAAAATTAGTTTATCTAAATGTTCACAACAAAAATATATTACAATGAATGAAATGAAAATAAAAATTATAATGAAATAAAATTAATACATTAAAAATTAGAAAGAAAAAGATAAATAATTTAAAAAATCAAAATATAATTAATAAATGAGGTTATTAATGTATCAATAGACTAAAATTATATTTTGATCTTACTCATGGTTTTAATCAAAAAGTAATATTTGCCAATGATTAAAATGAAGTTTTCTACTTTTTTTATTAGTTCAAGAATGAGAATGAGAACGAGAAGAAGTAAGTTACTCTTTAAATTTTTTTCTTATTTATGCATGAATTTTAAGTAAATGTCCATGAGTACATTGATGAGCATTATGTTTTTGTGACATTGTTAGTATTTTGGCCCCGTTAGCCATTAGAACGCTTGGGGACACTGGGTTTTAGTGGCGCATCATTGACTCAAAAGGTTGGCTGTCCACGAATGTAAGTAACTAAATACTGTTTATAGAAAATTTCATTTTAATCTTTAGCAAAAAAGACTTTTAGATAAAAGTCATGAGTAAGATCAAAATCAAATTTTAATCCCTCAATATATTAATAACCTTATTTATTAATTATATTTTGATTTTTTTAATTATTTATCTTTATCTTTCTAATTTTTAATGTATTAATTTTATTTCATTATAATTTTTATTTTCATTTCATTCATCGTAATATATTTTGTTGTGAATATTTAGATAAACTAATTTTTGTTATACAATATATTTCAATGTACTTTATCTTCTTCATTTAGGTATATCAAATTCATTATAATACATTTCGGTGCATACATTTAGGTACACACATTTCGGTACATACATTTTGATACAAACATTTAGGTACATGATAGATATTTTACCACCTGTGTAAAAGGGATAAAAACACTCAAAATACTTGCAAGAGAAACAAAGTTGTTGTAGTATAAACGGCTCAAGCAATGTCGTTTCCTCAGGGATTAATTTGAATAAATTTATGTAAACCAAAACCCAATGAATTATTAAGAACAAAATATTAGAAAAAGGTGATTTTAATGCCCTAATTTAAATCAAACGAATTTAATTAAAAACAAAAACTAAAATCTGCAATTTTTAAAGGAAGAGAAAAGAAAACAATTTTGTTTTAGAATTCAAGTGAGAAAGCACTAGGGTTCTGCCGTCACCTTAACAATCCTATGTAGTTCTTCTATTTACTCATGAATTACACATGCCTATTTCGAAGGTTAGGTTTTCCTAAAGTATGTCCTACTTGGAACCTCCAACATATAACGTATATCTAACATGAAACTCGTCTGTGGTGTCCAGATCGAATGTGAACATGCAAGACTCATTAAGCTTTGTGAAATCCTTTTGAAAAACTATATAACCCTTAAAACGTGTCGTCTGTGACAACCCGTCCCTAAAAATTATGATTTTTATAATTTTAATAAGTGAGTTTACGAAAATGCCCTTCGAGGCACATACTTCGATTGGTGTAGACTGCCTCGTAGTGACACCTAAGATTCATTTTCTTGGCATATTATTATAGTATTCGTCGCTACGGACGCGTGGGCGCAAACGGATCCGAATTTGGAGTTATAACGAAGAAGTTATTAACGTTTGAAGTTGAGGGCAAAATTGATACTTTCTAAAATTGTTTGGGAAAGTTCCAGAAATTTAGGGTGCCACTTGTGTGGCCCAGATTTAAAGGAAGGAGGAATGGGCGGTCAGGATGGTTTAGCAAAGGAAAGAAAAGGAGGGAGAGTGACTAATGGATAAAGGAGAGAGAAATGGGCTTGTCCAATCAGAAAAGAGAACAAGGAGGAACAAGGAGAGAAGGAAAAAGAGGGGAAGCAAATCGGGTCCGTGACCCGTGTGGATTTCGTCAAAATTTAGGGGGTTTTCCGACGAATTGAGTAAAGGTACTACCTGGAAATCATTCCTTAACCCTCCATCTTCCATTTCCAATCAAATTTCACAAGATTTAACCTTGAATTTAGGTAAAACCGCAACAAAGGGGGCGCACGGGTTGGGTTACTCTCCGCCATTATTTGAAGCAATTTCTTCCAATTGACACCACCACTAGACTCCCTTAGAACCCAGGAACAAAGCCCAAGCAATGGATGGAGCATCGGAGTTGATTTGGAGCTCGAATTGGAGCAAACCCATTCTAGGGTTCTTGGCGGGTATAGCAAAATTTGAGGTCTTCGAGGCCAAATTGGACTTTCTCACAGGTATGAAAGTTGTTCTACTCCTTGAGATCTTTAATTCTGGAAATTTTAAGAATTTTTAGTGGAAGTTGAATTTTCTGGCTGCGGCACGTGGCCCGAGGGCCGCCAATGATGTTTTTAGATGTTATTTAATGCCTTGAATTTAGTTTTGATGATGGATTGACGTAAATTGATCGCTAGGACCTAAATCTGTTACGATTCGGTAATAGGTCAAAATATAAATCGACGATCTGACCGTTGGATCGTCACCAAACTTTAATATGTTGTAGTATGTAATATTTGAGGAATGTAGGAATTTACGAATAGGGAATCTGTCGTACGAATCTTCCCGAATTGGAATTGTAAGTTTGTAATTAAAACGTTAACCGCTACTTGGTTTTGGCAATTGGCGGAGATCCATCCGTTGGATCGTAACGAAACTTTAGGGTATTATTCTAGAAGTTTAATGTACATTATTGGAAGTGACGGATCGAAAATTTGTGTTACGGATCTTCCAGATCAAATTCGTAGGGATGCGCTTTATATAAATTGCATATTCTCTCAGTACGAATTCTGAGACATGAATTGATATTTATGCTAGGCGGTGATCATTTGGGATGTCTCGAGAGTCGTGCTAGGGGGCTGTAGCGTGGACTCCAGGTGAGTGGGCTTTTGTTTTCAGTATATATATATATATATATATATATATATATATATATATATATATATACTGCTGTTTTTTCCAGAAACTTGATTTGAATGATTTGCGAATCGAATTGATTTTAGAATCGAATTGCCATGTCGTATGCGAAATTACATTTCATTACTATGATTTTGATTGCATTCTTTATGCTTCGGCGATGTGGACGGCCAGGTAAGTCAGGTGAGTTTGATAGCTAGTGATAGTGATGATGATGATTGTGATATAGCTCACTTACCTGCAGCTCGGGTGTTAGTGCTCCGCCATAGTAGGGCCTAGCCTTCACGTGATCGTTCACCTCCCGCACCGTACGCTCACCTTGGCTCCAAGGCAGGTGCACAGCCTGTCTTACAGACCACTATATGTGGTTCCGACTCGTAGGTGACTCGTGATTCGTCGCACAGCCTTCACGTGATCGTAGCACTGAGCGTAATATTATACACCCAGCCCGTCGTACAGGATAGTGATTGATTGTGATTGATGAGCTATCGATTCAGCCGTACAGGTCACTAGAGGTGACTCCGGCTGACATAATGGTATTGATGCATATTGATTTATCTCACCTGTCTGATATTACTTGCTTTTGAGTTGGTATATCGACATGGCTTATTTCTGAGATTTGATGATGAGTTTTGATTTATGGACAGTGTTTTCTTATATGAGTATATATATATACGTACTATTTTCTGGGAAACTATACGGGTTGTACAGTGAGGGGTTAGTACTTTTGATATCAAAATGGTTTTGAAAAGCTTTGTTTTTGCCCACTCACATTTTTTGTTTTGCACCCCTCCAGGTTTAGCTGTTAAGGTTCGTATCGACGAGGATTCTAGGCGAATCTCTAAACTGGTGGCTACTTCGGAAGGTATACTTCTTACCCGCTCTACTGTATTTACTTATGCTCTGAAGTCACGCGTGAGATGGGTTCGCTCCCGCTCACGAGCACACTCTGATGTTTAGACACTTTTAGGTTTAAAATTTATTCACATTTTTCCACATAACTACACTTTATGGCTTCGTCACCTTCCAGGTATCGGCCAGCACAGCTCGACTTCAGTGTCCTAGTGGACTTTCTGGGTCGGGGTGTGTCAATTTGGTATCAGAGCATAAGTTGGGCAGTATTGTATCCATCACACGCGTGATGAGAGCATTCTAGGCTTTTGAACCTAATTTTCGAATCTTGCCACCTCGTCAAATACGGAAAAAAAGTGTTAGTTTCTCATAAATTTTGGACGTTTTTGCCAACTCCTTGGTATTTTAGGAGATTACTTGGCAAATAGTTTTAGACCTGAGGTGAAGAATTTTCTCGCCAAGGAAAAATGTGGATTGAGTTCAGTTGATTGCCTTAAAGAAAGGTTAGTGCTTCGGCATCGGCGTATCACCAGAGATTTATAAATCGATTTCATCACTGTTTTTGGCCATCATTACTAAACCTTTTGAGTTGGAATTAGAAATGGTTTTGGTTCCTTGGCAAAATCCGTTAGAATACCTCCTATTAGAATGCATTCGAAGTTTACCTTTGCCGAGATTTCAAATGTCTAGAGTGATAATGTGAGGCTACAAGGGTAACACTCGATGGAGGAACCCCTTGAGATGGTTACTTTTGGTTCTTAATAACGCTAATCCTCCCAATGGAATTGGTGATCATTCTGGATTTTTGGAGGAAGATCGACTTCTATTTAAGTTCGTCCTAAAGTGGATTACTCGAAAATCCTATCCTTCTGGCTTAGGACATTATAACCAGTGTTAGTTTCCAGAAGTTCTTGGCGCTATACTTGTCAATTCAATGAATATGGGCAGGCAAGAGAGTTGGTGTACCTTTGGTTAGGAGGAATTTTCGAAGTAGAAAGTATCTTTTCCTAGGATTGGGGAACCATCTTCTAGGACCAATTTCTTACCCACTATTGAACCAACTACCTAAGTGGACTCTAATCTATAATTAACCTATGGTAGAGCTACTAATCAGTGACACTATCTTATAACCAGAAACTGTTAACTAGTATTCAGGTGGTATGATTTCTGGCACCGGACACATGTTAGTATCGAGAAGTGACACTAGTATGCCAGGACACTGGTGTATAGTCAGGGTAATAAACAATATTAGAATTATTGCATATGTGTTAATTCACAACGCAATGGATAAGCTGATTAACATGGATTGTTTGAGCTGAAGGAACTAAATTGTGGAAACTTAGGAGCAGACCTTTGTTGACCATACTACCTACTTAGGTAATTAAAACTTCTAGGCTAGCCACCTTCGATCACTTCCATAGGTTGTTGTAGGATCAAAATAAGAAGTGGCATATCGTTGCTAGCATGTTTGAGGGCCGAGGAATTGTGAAGACTTTTTAGCTCGTGGAGCAGAGGTGGTTAGCTGATGACTGGTTCGAAGAAGTATATTTTGGGTGTCTTTTCTCAACATTCTACTTGGTGGTCGCTGAATACGAGGAATGGAATACGCCATTGATTCACCTTGTTAACTCCGCATTTACCTTCCCTATTCCTTGTCGAACCACTCGCAGTTTTCCTGGTGACTTTCGAATGAGTCTCACTTTGCTGAATGACTTTAGTCACTGAAGCTTATTGGTTAGAGAATTACCAATCAAATACCTTACCTAGAGAATTCAAATCTATTCACGAAGTTGAAAGCCAGAACCTTAGGTTTTGCACCTATTTAACCAACCTTTGCTATTTGAGCTTGCCTCCTTGGTTTGACGAATTCATAATGATTCTATCGATGATCTTCTTCTTACCTCGATAGTGAGATCATATCCTTTATGCCCTGTTAATCAACTTTGTACCAGCCTTCTCGATCGTAGACCTTGATTAAATTGATATTCTTCTTGGAAGACGTGATCTCAGTGGGTGAAATTCTTTCCTTCTCCCAAAAATGGTTATAGTGGAAGAAAGTTGAATTTCTCATAAATACTGCGAAATTCAAGATATCTTCAGCCTTGTTGATTTTATCGACACTTTGTTAGTGATTCTTCGACTATAGTATTCTTTTACTTATGGTCGAAGAAAGTTAGCTTAGTTTGGAAAGTTGGATTTGAATAAAGTTTCTTACAATTGAATTGTCATCTCAGTTCTCCCTCGCGTACAGTTTTCGATGACAATGATTTTTCGAAATTCACGATGATGTGTCCTTGGATATTTCAGCTGTGCAGAGGCGGCATAACAGACTACCAAGTATTTTCCAGCGTGCAGAACTGTTTGGAATAAGCCATCTTTTCTATGACTTAGTCATCATTGATTAGCCTTGATTGAAAATCCAATGACAATTCTTTATGGAGAACGTGTCTAAAATCTTTCTCAACCTTAGAACTTTTCCAATGCACTTAATTGTGGAATGAACTAAGTTCTGGCAGCGGTAGTGGAAAGAATAAATCAATATCTATAAGTGCACTATCGTGTATCATTCCACTGTACAAATTTAGCTATTTCTTTCCATCCATCCGTATTCCATTTCAGCGGATGTTCACTGACATTGATTGGCGCTATTTTTGGATTATCAAGAATTGTTGGATTGGTCCTAATCACTGCTTGAGGTCGACTGGAGATAGGGAATTATTACTATAAGCCCCTATTGGAATTATTTTGGTACGTAGAGAAAATACGAACGCCAATAATCAGGATGATGAATCCATACTATGCACATGCGATGGTTCAATGGTGGTAGCTTTACTAGAGTGGGAAGTCATATTCTTCCAGTCCTAAAGCTTCAAGTTGGTGTTAGTAACGAGTTCTTTCCTAAAATGGCCCTAGAATTGTAATATCAAGACACTTGTGAAGCTAACTAAGATGGAAGTGGGATGTTGTTAGCTTCTCCACATGTTGAGATTTAACTGTCCTCGTGCGTGATGTGAGCAGATGAGGAGATGGGAAAGGAATCAAAAGTCGAGGCTCTATTTGATGTGTTTGAGGAGAATTCTTGGTTCAGACGTACCTCGCCTTTGGTTAAGTAAAGAGGATATTAAGAAAAATAAAGTCCAGACTTTATGGACAACTACAGTTTCTTCTCTGGTTACTTTCAGAGGATGATAGCATTATAAGAGAGCTACTTTTGGACTTCTATGCTAGTTCAGGCAAGCAGAAATCAGACTAGGTTATTATTTAGATATGTATATTTCATCGTGGGATACGTTTTGCTTCCAAGCGTTGAAAAGTCGTTCCAAAGACTGTGAGTACTAGATTTTGTCTAGTATCACATTACCGCCTGAAGACTAAGAGTTTGTCCAAAATGAGCTATTTAGATCTTATGAGGCATGTGACAGATTGTCATCACATAATTAGTATGGTTGTGATATATCGTTAGCTCCATTTTAGTTGCTTGTAACTATGGTTACATTTCTGGTTTAACTACGTCATCATTGGAGCTAGTATACAGAGACTTTATGCATCGTGCATAGTTGGTAGACACTTACCCTTGTTAGGGTTGTGTGTAATGATGATTACACTCCTAATTTTGAGCATGGCATTGCTGAGAAATGGTACGGATATGTATGCACAGTTGGTGAGTGGCAGAAGAGGATTATGGAAAAGTATTTGAGTTATGAAGATTGTGACCTAGAGAAAATTACGATATTGATGATGTTGTCTGAGGAGTAGTGCAAAAGCACGATCGAGGCTTTATTTAGACGGTGTGTGTATGTTTCCCAATGAGGGGCAAGATGGTAATATTGTACCCTCGGGAATTATTTACTTGCTTATCGTGACAACGATGAGTTATCAATATTACGGGCTGCAGACCGTAATATTGATGACATACTTGTTGGATTCGTTATGCAAGTGAATAAATAGATTTATTATATTAGTATGCTTACCTATTTAAAGGTTAGACTTGAGCTAGGGGTATCGCATGCTTATCTTTGGAGTTTAATACGCTTTGAGTGCGTATGTAAATGCTTTTCTCTCTAAGCAATTTTGATTTTAGTAAAACTATTTTTGCAGTTTTCATATGCATATTTGAAACCTTATGCTTTCATATGTTTATTTTAATACTATGTTTTTCTAAGTACTGGATTTTAGTATAATGTTGAAGGAGAAAGAAAGTTGAGCTAGGAGGCATAAAAGAGCAATCACTCCACGCCGATCGCGACGGAATGGCATTCTCTTATATGCAGCTGCTCTACCTTGATATCTCCTTCACTCATTTATTTTTCTACTACATTTTCACTATTTTTCTCCAGTAAAAGATTTTAAATTTCGGGGACGAAATGTTTAAAGGTAGGAAGATTGTGACAACCCGTCCCTAAAAATTATGATTTTTATAATTTTAATAAGTGAGTTTAAAAAAACCAATCAGAAAAGAGAACAAGGAGGAACAAGGAGAGAAGGAAAAAGAGGGGAAGCAAATCGGGCCCTTGACCCGTGTGGATTTCGTCGAAATCTAGGGGGTTTTTCCGACGAATTGAGTAAAGGTACTACCTGGAAATCATTCCTTAACCCTCCATCTTCCATTTCCAATCAAATTTCACAAGATTTAACCTTGAATTTGGGTAAAACCGCAACAAAGGGGGCGCACGGGTTGCGTTACTCTCCGCCATTATTTGAAGCAATTTCTTCCAATTGACACCACCACTAGACTCCCTTAGAACCCAGGAACAAAGCCCAAGCAATGGATGGAGCATCGGAGTTGATTTGGAGCTCGAATTGGAGCACACCCATTCTAGGGTTCTTGGCGGGTGTAGCAAAATTGGAGGTCTTCGAGGCCAAATTGGACTTTCTCAGAGGTATGAAAGTTGTTCTACTCATTGAGGTCTTTAATTCTGGAAATTTTGAGAATTTTTAGTGGAAGTTGAATTTTCCGGCGGTGGCACGTGGCCCGAGGGCCGCCGATGATGTTTGTAGATGTTATTTAATGCCTTGAATTTAGTTTTGATGATGGATTGACGTAAATTGGTCGCTAGGACCTAAATTCGTTACGATTCGGTAATAGGTCAAAATATAAATCGACGATCTGACCGTTGGATCGTCACCAAACTTTAATATGTTGTAGTATGTAATATTTAAGGAATGTAGGAATTTACAGATCGGGAATCCGTAGTACGAATCTTCCCGAATTGGAATTGTAAGTTTGTAATTAAAACGTTAACCGCCACTTGGTTTTGGCAATTGGCGGAGATCCATCCGTTGGATTGTAACGAAACTTTGGGGTATTATTCTAGAAGTTTAATGTACATTATTGGAAGTGACGGATCGAAGATTCGTGATACGGATCTTCCGGATCAAATTCGTAGGGATGCGCTTTATATAAATTGCATATTCTCTCAGTACGAATTCTGAGACATGAATTGATATTTATGCTAGGCGGTGATCATTTGGGATCATTAGGGATGTCTCGAGAGTCTTACTAGGGGGCTGTAGCGTGGACTCTACAAACATCATTGGCGAAATTGCTGCTGCAAGATGAATTGCTGCAAGCCCCTCAAGTCCCTATGATGTCCAACTCCAGTAATGTTGATCCAAATTTAATTCATTCTAACATTATTCCACCAAATGTCCCTTTTCCTCGCAGGTTTTTTATTCCCAATGACGAAGAGAGTGAAAAAGACATTGTAGAAGCTCTTCCAAAGGTGCAAGGTGATACCCCAATTCTTGGTGCACCATATCAAGTTCTAGATTGTGTTGAATTGTTTAAAGAAACTTGTATACCAAGAAGAATGATTCAAGAAAAGGAAGTGGCTGGAGAATATGTTCAATGCATCAAAGAGGATGTATTTGTGGAAATAGAGGCCAAAGAAGTTGAGACTGATGACACGGGACAAGCCACAACTATCATAGTAAATCTCGCCAAGTTCAAAGTCCCTGAAACTTTTGAAGATGTAGTATTTGTCATTGAGTGTGTGTCGGAGAAAGAAAGTAAGCCATCTTTTCCAATTTTAATTTTGTTTTATAATAACATGCTGATTTTGATGATTCAGGCACCCACTCTTGAATTTAAACAATTGCCGGATCATTTCAAGTATCACCTCCCATTCGAAGATAAATTCCATGCCGTGGAACCTAGGGGAGTTTAATGGAAAGTCTCGTCCGGCTGCAAGACGTTAAAACAAGCGTTTCTTGGGAGGCAACCCAAGCATTCAACGAAGGGAGACTTTGGAATTGTTCAACAAATCAGATTTGCACTCCTAAACCCTTCTCTTTACTGCATTTATCTTGCCTTGCTTAGTTCACTAATTGTTTGTTTGCTTAAGTGTGAACCTATGTTTAAAACATTGAGGGCAATGTTTAGTTTAAGTGTGGGGGAGGGTAAACAAAGTCTTTTTACATTGATTTACATATTTTACATTGCTTGAAAAAAAAAACAAAATCAAATCAAATAAAATAAAAATAAAAGCAAAAATATTTTACAATAATGTGTAAACTAATAGCATTCATTGGTCAGGTGGTGCCTCAGCAGTCGACGGAGCTCCAGAAAGACGAAGCGCCAGAGTTTGATCCTCCGGAGCCTCAACACTTGGTGCAACTCTAGATGACGAAGGCAGAAGATGCCTCTGCAGTAACGCCAGAAACCTTTGATGATCATTCTGAATCCGCACTTCGGACTCCTGCAGCTAGTCAAGCTTCTTCTTCATACTTGTTGAGTAACTAGTTACGAGCATGTGCAACTCCTTATTCTCGTGTCTGAGTCCTCTGACCTCTTGCCGAAGACTAGCCACCTCAGCCATCAAAGACTCAACCTGACGAGATCGTGCAAGAAGACGTTGGCCTATGTTTGAGACTGAGCCTGCACACTCAGCCATCAAACACTCAACAGCGAGCTCGTCGGACCGCTTGGAAAGCAACCTATTGTCTCTTGGAGTGAGAAGGTTTCTAGCAACCACCGTAGCAGTTGTATCGTTCTTCATCATAGAGTCCTCAACTGTAAGAGAACCATTGGGGGATAAGAAGGACGGATGCCAAATGTTGTTTGGAGAAGACAAGTCATCATCTTCCCCGACATTCAAGTTAAGGCGACGGTCAGAGGGGCAAGACATTTTTTGAAGGTGTTGAGAAAGAAGAGATCGGACAGATTAAGATTTTAGAAGTGCAAGAAGGGAGTTTTTACAGGAGGTAATTCAAGTGTGCCGTGGAACAAAATTAGTGCCTCTATAAAAAGAAGAAATCGAAGAGGCACTACTCAGAAATCGAAGAGGCGCCTGCTCACAAATCAAAGACGCGCCTGCTCGCAAATCGAAGAGACGCTCCTCTCTCAAAAGCTGGGCTTGCTCAGAAACCACGAGTCGACCCCCAGATTTCAAAACATCAACTTTTCCAGACTTGTCGTCACCTGTCACATGCACCCTCAGCTTTGCGGGAATTACGAATAACTTTGTCAGAAAGAGCGTAAACCTTACTGTTCAATCATCCACCAGCTGCCGACAAGAGTAAGAGAATAGTACCGGTTGTGAAGAAATTCCTATAAGTGTCTACCTTTGCCCTCCATAGCAAAGGCAAACTTACTCAACACTTCTTCATCTCCCAGAATGTATTCCCAAAGAAACCTCTCGAGTTACTCAGTGTTCCTCATCCCCTGGAGTACCTCTGCAAACGAGTCATCAAGAGCAAAAGTATTTCATATCATGAAGGTTAAAAGCAAAAGTATCTCATATCATGCTTTCTCCTCACCTTCATCTGAAGAACAGGGAGAAAGAGAGATCCTGACTGCTTACCTAGTCTTGCTCTTGAGTACTCATCTTCGAGCCCCTCCAGCCCAATTCAAAAATAAACCTGTGGAGAGATACTTCTTCAAAAGCAAAAGTATCTCATAGAAGATGCAAGAGGAGTCTGAGTTGATCCAAGAACTCGAGAAGATGCCACACCTGCATGGAGACCTGATTACTTGAAGCATGTGGAGACAATGTGCTGATTCATCCTCAACTAAGCTGAGGATCACTTGCAAGTAAAAAGCTCCCCAACCCAGTTCAAGAATCAACCTGTGGAAAGATACTTCTTCGAAAGCTGTGGAAAGTCCCATCCAGTTTAAGATCAAAGCTGTGGAAAATCAACAAGCACGGCCAAAGATCATCTACCACATGAAGCTAAGTTGTTTCTCACTATTTCTAAGTGTTTTTAAGCTGTTTTGGTGTGTTTTATTGTGTTTTGAGGTAATCATACGAAAATGACATAAAAATTTGAAAAAAGTTTTGAAAAATACCAAAAAGAGTTGTTTTAGAGTCATTTTGGTGTATTTGTGTCTTACGTACCTTCCAACACAATGATGAGGATTCGGTTTTTAATTGCATAACTGTTAAAGAAGGTTATAAGCATGGATTGAAGTTTGATATGCTCTTGTCCTATGCTTAGTTGTAGTTGTTGTTTATGAACTCACATTTGATTACAAAGTGGATAAAATAAGTTTTCATAACATGCTTGAAGGAAGGAACTCATATATACTACATCCTTGTGAGACTCGAGCCTTTACTTTATTTAGAGAGTTATAATCTGTGAGTTCTTGTTTACTAAAGTCGTTGCATGATCTCATTATTCTTTGCTTGGTTGCTATTTAGAATGCATTTTGTGAAGGATTATTTTGTGAAAACATGTTCATTTAAGCAACATCAATAGCATGCAATTAACAATTAAAGGCGGAATCATGCAAGCATGCACTTAAAAACAAAACATTACCCATGAAATTCAAAGCCTAGTAGATTGGTGAACCAAGACTCAACTCAAAACAAAGTGAGTTGAGAAATTAATACCTTTGTAGATTCCTCTTTGCATAAGCAAAGGCTAATCACCCAAAGAGAGGGCCTTCATTCCTTGCATCTTAGATCCATGGATTTGGATGGATGAAAAGATTTCTCCAAGTTCCCAAAATTGAGAACCTCTAAGTCTCCACACCAAGGTTAGATTTAAGAAGAAATGAGTGACCTTGGAGTAGTAGGATTGCTAGCTAATCCCTCCAAGGGGGCCGGCCTCTTTAGAGAGAAAAGAGAGTTTGTGTTCTCTCCAATTTCCCCAAAAAGAACCCTAAATGAATTTTGGCTACAAAGTCATATTTATACCTTAATTCATTGGAGTGGCAAACTTGTAAATAAGTCCAAAACCCACTCCATCTCTAAATGGCCGGCCATTGGGATTTATTGGGCTATTTGGGCCTTTGTGAATCATTATTCATTAAGTTGTCATACAACTTAAGTCAATGGACTTGACGTTCGAAGCCCATTGGGCCTTAAGGTCCAAAACTATCCCGAGGTCTTTAACGAACTTATTCGTTTGATTAATTAACATATTAATTAATCCTTGCCATAAATAATTAAACCATTTAATTATTCTTACTCATCTCTGTTGTTTCTTCAATCCTACCTTACACGGTGTACGATCCATTAGGTTCCTTTTAGCGAGGCAGTGGGCGATTAAAACTCTTTCAAATCGATTGTGAATTGAAACTTACTTTCAATTCTCCCTTTAGTGTTTATACACGTTTAGGGCTTCCACAAACCATGAGTGATACCTAGCAGCATATCATGGTTACCCAAGCTAATCAGAAGAGGTGGAGAACCTATTCAGTTTAGGATTACAATGCAATACGGTCTTTCTCTAATACAATACTCTTGACCACATTGTTTGGTTTGATAGTTTATTCATGTCTACTATCCAATGTGATACGTGTACTTATATGATTACCTTGAATGTGATTTGGAATGCCTTCCTTCATCTCATTCATATCTGGCCAGAGATTCTAAATCATATCATAGAGTATTCTCCCTCAAACGGTTTGAAGGTTAGAGATCCCTTGTTGCGCATTCACTTGCCTCCATGGCTAAGTGGCTTAACCCCAACGATGCCGTGGACACCCTCCTGATGGTGTGACTTTGACATAATCAAAGATCAAGGACCTAACCACAAGACAACTGTGATGCCTCAGGTTAAAGGACTACTTTGCATTATCCCAACCATGAGTTCTCATGTGACATGAATATGAGAACTCTTCGTTGATCGTGTTCAGTGAACTCATTCTCTATTGAGCACCTACGTACTTGTCTTGGTGTCAGACACACCAATGACTCGAGACTAGTCACTCTCCCTAAGAGAAGACATAGCACGTACTGATCTTAACGGACTATCAATGCCCAATTGGCAATCCTATGATCAGGAACATTTAGGATATGTATTCGAAAGAGAATGGTCTCTTGAATCTAACTTCTTTAGATTACATTCTCCCAATTACATATTCCTTGGACTTATCGTTTAAGCATATAACATTTATATGAGACGACTCAAACAATAACCTTTGCCCTTTATATATAAACTACATTAGTTTAACTTTGTGAAATGTCCGTAAAGTATCATCATATGATTGGTTTTAGGGCACATTTCCAACATTTTGATGGAACTAAATGCTAGAACTTGTATCCATTTCATTCAAAGCATGACATTGAATTGCATAACACATATCAAGATGAAGTGGTGTATTCTCCACCATAGCCAAATAGCCGTGTGATAGGAGCATATTTATGCGACTTAACTAGCTCATTTCCTTGCATTTACGTTGTTAGAACCTAGTTGTTTTAGTACTTTAAGCCATTTTCGTGCAATTTCAGGTTCTAAGGTCAAAGTATGCAAAAAGGTGCATTTTGGAGCGTTTTGGAGCAATTTTGGGCCTAAGATGGATAGGACATGTTGGAGCTAAACGGAAGGATGAAATTGAAGTGCAAATGAGCTAAGGAGCGAATGAAGATGTGAAGAATGGAATTCAAGGCAAATGAAGAATGAAGAGTCAAATTTGGAAACCGAAGTTTCTAAGTTTGGAAGTTTCTATTTTCGAAGGTTTCCATTCTTGAAGAGTTTCTATTCTTGGAATGGAAGTTTCCCAACCTTTCTTCACCAAAGTTTCAGCCACAAAGGAGTTCCTAAATATGTGAGGATAGTCAATTGAGGGTTCTAGAAGCCTAAGCATTCCTAAACAATCCTTGCCGCACATGGACACCCTTTCTTGCCTAATTTCTGAACATAAGCACATACCTATTTTGTGCTAGTCCTTGCCGTGCAAGGAGGGTGATTTCCTACTTGTTTTGTGTCCTAAAAACATTCCTATTTCCTTCACAAATCTGTCACACAAGGAAGGGAGGTTCTTTCCTATTTTCTGGACACATCTCACATTCCTAAATCTGTCCCATAAATTCCTCCGAATTTCCTTTCCTATTCTCTTTAATTCCTGCACCTTAGTTGCCTATTTTCTGTCATAAAACACATTCCCCTTTAGTACCTAGCCTTGCCACACAAGGAGGACCCTCTCTTTCCTATTTTCTGACCATTAAACACATTCCTTTTTCCTCCTACATAATTCTGCCGAATTTCACATTCCTATTTTATTTTCTGATTTCTTTTCTTCCTTATTCAATTAGGGAACCATTTTAGCTAAGTTTTAAAAGGCCTTTCCTGAACCCTAAGCCGTGCCCTATATATATAAGTCCATTCATTCACCACAATTCAGTTTTGACACAACCTAGACACCATTCCAAGTCCTTGCCGCAACTTCTCTCTAAGTCCTTCACAATTTCTGTCCATCCTTCACTCTTGCCGCACCACCCCTCTACCCTAAACATATCCCTTTCATCCATACACATCCACCATACCCTGAGCACTTGTGCCGCAGCAAGGAGAAGAAGGATTGGACGTTTGAAGATTGGAGCGTTTTAGGTGTAATTCGTTTCATGTCTCTTATGTTTAATTTCTGTTCACTTTGTCTTGCTGTAATCATGAGTGGCTAAACCCCTAATTAGTTAGGGGAAAGTTTGAAGCCATGAACATGTTTGAGATATGAATTGATTCCTTCCAATTGTGATTTGTCAAGTTGTGATTGCAATTCAATTATCTGTTGTATTCATAACTGATTCATGCATGTTTATTGAGGATGCATACTTGGTTTTCATTCATGAATTAGGTGCTAGATTATGAACGAGTTTCACCTAATTGTTACAAGTTTATATTCATAAGTAGTGAAGGTTGCTAGTCACAACCGCGTTAATTGAATTCTTGGCAAGAGTATCATGCAGTCATAGTTACAATTGTCTCGTCAACACTTATGATTTTCATGGAACGTAATGATCTCTATTTGTACTTCTATTATGCAGTCATGTAGGGGACTTTTAGAGAATGATTTGGGTTGTTGTATGCAGTTCATCCAATTCAATGAGTAAAGGAAAATCTGATGGTTAATTAGTGCAATCACGGTTAACTTGGGGTGTTGAGCATCATAGTTAGTGAAAAGCAATTGGAAAATCGATTCATATACAAATATGTCATGTGTGGAGAATGGACCTCTAACTAATCCATCTATCATCTTATTTCTCAAATTTGTTTTACAATCTGTCTAGTTTCATACATCGTTTTGTTATTTCAATTTTCGTCAAAACCAAAACTCCCCTTTACTTTCTTGTTCTAAAGTGTTTAGAATCTGTTTTATTTATGTTTTAGAAGGTTTTGAGTCAACCCAAAACCTTATTTTCGTCCAAAATTGTGTTTAGAACTAGAAACTACCTATTTAGTGTTTTTAGGCAGTTTTGAGTCTTTTTAGTTAGTTTTGAGTCTTTTGAACTTGTTTTGGAGTCTTTGAGTCTTTGTGAACGTTTTTAACTTTGTTTTTATGTTTTTGAGTCAGTTTAGAGGTTTTAGCAAGCCCTCCTAATCCCCGGTCCCTAACGATCCCTACTTGCACCTTTACTACAATTTGATAACAAGAGGGTTTTATTTGTGTGTTAAGTTAATTTTCACATCAAATTTTGGCGCCGTTGCCGGGGATTAGAAACTTTGCTAATCCCTCGTTGTTCTTTTTGTTTATTTTTCATTTATTTTCGTTTTAGTTACTGACTTTATCTTTTGTTCTTATTTCTAGGTACTAGTTTATGACTAGAAGTTCAAAACCTGTTCATGAGCACATCCTTGACTTTGACGACGATTTTGAGCGGACTTTGAGGAAGCAGAAGAATCAACAAGGCTCTGAACCACCGTCTTCTAGCTCTACATCCGAGTTTGAAGAAGTTGGTGAGGAAGGAGAGCCCACGGCACAGTTTGAAGGAGAAGTACAAACCATGGCGGTGGACAATCTAACCATCAAAGAGCTCTCTGCCTCAGGTATGGATAATGCCATTCCTTTATGTATCCAATACCCCGCGGCGGCTCAAGGTAAGACAGATGAATTTGAACTTAAGTCTAGTTTGTTACATTATATTCCTAAATTCCATGGGCTTTCCATGGAAGATCCTAACAAACATCTTAAGGAATTTGAAGTTGTTTGCTCAAGTATGACACCCATCAATGTGGATGGGAGTATTTTAAAGATGAAGTCCTTTCCATTCTCCCTAGTAGACAAGGCCAAAGATTGGTTGTTTGAATTGGCACCTGGAACCGTAAATTCTTGGGAAAGTATGAAGCGTGCATTCTTAGAGAAATTCTTTCCCACTGCAAAGATCATTCTTTTGAGGAAACGAATTAGTGGCATCCAACAAAATCAAGGTGAGTCGTTTCCATCATATTATGAACGTTTTAAATCACTTGTTGCTTCATGTCCACAGCACCAAATGAAGGAGGAGCTACTCATTCAATATTTCTACGAGGGACTCCTTCCCATGGAACGTCAAATGCTAGATGCCTCGGCGGGTGGTGCATTGGTGGATAAGACTCCGGTGGCTGCCAAAACTCTCATTGCAAACCGAGCACATAATGCACAACAATATGAGGGTGTTGGACAAAGAGAGGGGCCACGGCAACAAAGTGTGAATGAGGTAAGTGCAATTTCTGATATTCAATCCCAATTGGCTAATCTTACTACTCTTGTGTCTCAGGTTGTCAAAGGATCAAAACCACAAGAAAACCACGTGTGTGGCGTGTGTTCAATGCAAGGACATCCATCCGAGACATGCCCTCAGTTGATAGAAAATGGAGGATGGGAATCCGCGAATGCTATTGGTTTCCAAGGCCAAAACCAAAACAAATATGATCCGTACTCCAACACCTACAACCCCGGATGGAGAGATCACCCTAACTTCAAGTGGAGAGATCCCCAACAATCTGCACAACAAAGGGGATTTCAACAAAACCCCCCTGGGTTCCCACGGCCATACCAAGCTAATCAGCCACAAATGTCCCAAACCAACTCAGGTTCGTCTTTTGAGAATTCTCAAGTTATTCAATTACTAACTACGTTGGCGCAGGGGCAAGAAAAACAAACCAAGGACATGCACAATTACGCCAACGAAGTGCAAAATCAAGCTCGAGAGGTGAGTGAATTGAAAAGACAAGTGGGACAAATGGCTGAATTCATGGGGCAATTTGGTAGAGAACAAGGTAAGTTACCAAGTTTGACAAATTTGAATCCCAAGGGGGGATTCGAATCTGTCCAAGCCATCACCTTGCGAAGTGGAAAAGAAGTAGGATCCGGGCCTAACCACTCCAAATCCAACCAAAAGGAGGACGAAAGCACGCAATCTGAGGAGAAGAACCAAGAAGAGCCCACGGCAAGGATGGAGCAATCCTTGCCGCCCCAATCCATTCCTCTTCATTCGGCCACCAAAGGTAAGTTGGGTTCAAATTCCATTATTTCTAACTCCATTCCACCCAATGCACCCTTTCCTCGCAGATTTATGCAAGCAAGTAAGGAAGAAGAGGAAAAAGACATTTTGGATACATTTAGGAAAGTGCAAATCAACATTCCACTCCTTGATGCCATCAAACAAATTCCAAAGTGTGCCAAGTTTTTGAAGAAGGTGTGTACAACAAAGAAGAAAATTCAAGAGAAAGAAGTGGTTATGGTAAGTGAAAATGTCTCCGCAATCTTGCAACGTAAAATGCCCCCTAAATGCAAAGATCCGGGCAGTTTTACGATTCCTTGTGTTATTGGAAATACTAAGTTTAAACATGCTATGTTAGACTTAGGGGCTTCAATAAATGTCATGCCATACTCCATATATGCATCTATGAATTTGGGAGAACTTAAAAATGATGGAGTAATTATCCAATTGGCTGATCGATCTAATGCATATCCGAAAGGTGTTTTGGAGAATGTTTTAGTGCAGGTAGATCACTTGATTTTCCCCGCGGATTTTTATGTGCTTGACATGGAAGAATCACCTCATTCTCCCCCTTTGCCAATCCTACTTGGGCGACCATTCATGAAGACAGCATCAACCAAGATTGATGTGGCTAAGGGAGCTTTAACTATGGAATTTGATGGTGATGTAATTGATTTTAAAGTTTCTGAACTTGTTAAATGTTCTAATGAGGTTCGTTCTTGCTTTGCTATTCATGTGAATGAGGACATAAGGCAGGGACATACATCTAGATCTACCATTGAAGAAGGAATTGGAATGGAGCACAAAGTGCAAGCCATTACACTCCAAGCACCAAATCTGGCCGAAAGCACCATTTCTGGAGTTGTTGAGCAAGCAACGGCTTTTGAGTCTCCATTGCAACATATGGGTGCGTTTCCTCATATAAATTCAATTTCCAATTCAATTGATAGGTTGCTACTTCCTTTGGTGCAGATATCCAATCGAATTCATGCTCGTGGGAGTGTTTTAATTGACTTTGGGAAGTGCAATGCCACAATCTGGGAGCATCATTATCCATTGCCATACATAGACTCAATGCATGGGAAGTTCGTGGGGCAGGTTGTGGAGGACATTCCTCTCCAACCCGTGGGCTCCAATGGGGATTGATTGAGTTCTTCGTCCGGCTGCAAGACGTTAAAGAAAGCGCTTCGTGGGAGGCAACCCATGCGATTCAACAAAGAAAGCCCTAGGAATCACTCCAATTCCAGATTTGCGTTCCTAACACCCTTCTCTTTGTTGATTCTTTCTAATCTGCCTAGTTTTGCATTATAGTTGCTGTTTGTGTGTTTCCTTCTATTTGGTGTGATTTTTTTGCTTGAAACATTGAGGACAATGTTTGATTTAAGTGTGGGGGGAGTATTTTAGTGTTTTTGATGCAAATTCGTGGGATTCTATCACCCAATACTTTTGGACTTGTTCCTTGCTGTTTTAAGGCGTTTTTAAGCTGTTTTGAAGCATTTTAGTGTGTTGTGTCTGAAAACTCCGAAAATCACATAAAAATTTGAAAAATTGTTTTGAAAAACCCAAAAGGAGTTGTTTTGAGTCGTTTTTGTGTGTTTGTGTCTTAGGATACCTTCCAACACAGTGATGAGATTCGGTTTCTAATTGCATAACTATTAAAGAAAGTTACAAGCATGGATTAAAGTTTGATATATTCTTGGCTTATGCTTAGTTGTAGTTGATATTTATGAACTCACATTTGATTATAAAGTGGTTAAAATCAGTTTTTGTAACATGCTTGAAGGAAAGAACTCAACTAACGCTACACCCTTGTGAGACTTGAGCCTTTGCTTACTTTTGGAGAGTTATAATCTGTGATTTCTTTGTTTTCTAAAGTCGTTGCATGATCTCATTATTCTTTGCTTGGTTGTCACTTAGAATGCATTCGTATCATGATAGAACTAAATGCTAGAACTTGTATCCATTTCATTCAAAGCATGACATTGAATTGCATAACACATATCAAGATGAAGTTGTGTAGTTGCCACCATAGCCAAATAGCCTTACTTCCCATATTTCGTATGTTTTGTAGGTTTTAGCCCCATTGAGCCTTGTTTAGCCTTTATTCTTTGTTAACCCATATTACCCTCACCTAGCCTAGTTTAGGACAGTCCACACCCTTGTTCTTAAAAGATAGTGAGCATGACTTAAATGAATTCCTTTTGAGTTGCATTATGCAAGAAAATGAGTGTGGGGGAAGGAATGTTTGTTCTTAAGTTCATATGTATGTTTTG
The DNA here is from genome assembly GCA_963580275.1 of Crataegus laevigata. Taxonomy (NCBI): domain Eukaryota; kingdom Viridiplantae; phylum Streptophyta; class Magnoliopsida; order Rosales; family Rosaceae; genus Crataegus; species Crataegus laevigata. The sequence continues at coordinate 33,375,522 of OY756948.1, read as the reverse complement.
GGGTTCAAAAGAAAAGAAAAAGTTGTGAAAAACGTATGGAAAAGAAAAACAGAAAAGAAAAGTAAGAAAGAAAGAAAAAAGAGCTTGAAAAGATGTATGAATGAGTGATTAAGTGTTGAATGATGAAGAAAGGGTCCAAAACACCAAATCTGGCCCTAAATTGTCTAAGTCTTCCCTTTTTGTTCAAAAGTGAATTCTAAGTTGATTCAAATACTTTGCTCACTATTTCTTTAAGAACCTTTGTTTTCCATATCCTTTCTTTGTTAACCAAACACCCTTAGCCCCGTTACAACCCTTACACTTCTATCTTGATTGTGTTATGTGTTCAATATGTGGAGTTTGGGATTGATATGAGCATATGGTGTCAATGGTTCTTGCATCTAAGTGGTGGCATTCCTTTCATGAGATCATATTCATACATTCACTTATAACTCCAGAAAAGTGCTTTCTTTGTTAAAACATATGTGAGTATTAGTTTTCATGTTGACATCAATCTTCTCACATATATCTAGTATAAGGAGTGTAGTTAGGAAATCTGAGTGAAAATTGAGTGCATATCTAGTGAGGATATGAGGGAATTCTCTAAGGCATGTTACTACATTCAAATTGTTGTTTTCATTGATTAAATGTGAACTAATGAATGGTAACTATGGTTAAGTATGTGCTTAAGTGTATGGAAGACCAAAATCTATGTAAATCATGATCTTTAATGTGTTATGTGCTTTGGAAATCCCTGAGGTAATGTTGGAAGGTTTAGGTTGAGTTTTGTTTCTTTTTGTTTATTTCATTTTGCTCGAGGACTAGCAAAAGCTAAGTGTGGGGGAATTTGATAGGAGCATATTTATGCGACTTAACTAGCTCATTTCCTTGCATTTACGTTGTTAGAACCTAGTTGTTTTAGTACTTTAAGCCATTTTCGTGCAATTTCAGGTTCTAAGGTCAAAGTATGCAAAAAGGTGCATTTTGGAGCGTTTTGGAGCAATTTTGGGCCTAAGATGGATAGGACATGTTGGAGCTAAACGGAAGGATGAAATTGAAGTGCAAATGAGCTAAGGAGCGAATGAAGATGTGAAGAATGGAATTCAAGGCAAATGAAGAATGAAGAGTCAAATTTGGAAACCGAAGTTTCTAAGTTTGGAAGTTTCTATTTTCGAAGGTTTCCATTCTTGAAGAGTTTCTATTCTTGGAATGGAAGTTTCCCAACCTTTCTTCACCAAAGTTTCAGCCACAAAGGAGTTCCTAAATATGTGAGGATAGTCAATTGAGGGTTCTAGAAGCCTAAGCATTCCTAAACAATCCTTGCCGCACATGGACACCCTTTCTTGCCTAATTTCTGAACATAAGCACATACCTATTTTGTGCTAGTCCTTGCCGTGCAAGGAGGGTGATTTCCTACTTGTTTTGTGTCCTAAAAACATTCCTATTTCCTTCACAAATCTGTCACACAAGGAAGGGAGGTTCTTTCCTATTTTCTGGACACATCTCACATTCCTAAATCTGTCCCATAAATTCCTCCGAATTTCCTTTCCTATTCTCTTTAATTCCTGCACCTTAGTTGCCTATTTTCTGTCATAAAACACATTCCCCTTTAGTACCTAGCCTTGCCACACAAGGAGGACCCTCTCTTTCCTATTTTCTGACCATTAAACACATTCCTTTTTCCTCCTACATAATTCTGCCGAGTTTCACATTCCTATTTTATTTTCTGATTTCTTTTCTTCCTTATTCAATTAGGGAACCATTTTAGCTAAGTTTTAAAAGGCCTTTCCTGAACCCTAAGCCGTGCCCTATATATATAAGTCCATTCATTCACCACAATTCAGTTTTGACACAACCTAGACACCATTCCAAGTCCTTGCCGCAACTTCTCTCTAAGTCCTTCACAATTTCTGTCCATCCTTCACTCTTGCCGCACCACCCCTCTACCCTAAACATATCCCTTTCATCCATACACATCCACCATACCCTGAGCACTTGTGCCGCAGCAAGGAGAAGAAGGATTGGACGTTTGAAGATTGGAGCGTTTTAGGTGTAATTCGTTTCATGTCTCTTATGTTTAATTTCTGTTCACTTTGTCTTGCTGTAATCATGAGTGGCTAAACCCCTAATTAGTTAGGGGAAAGTTTGAAGCCATGAACATGTTTGAGATATGAATTGATTCCTTCCAATTGTGATTTGTCAAGTTGTGATTGCAATTCAATTATCTGTTGTATTCATAACTGATTCATGCATGTTTATTGAGGATGCATACTTGGTTTTCATTCATGAATTAGGTGCTAGATTATGAACGAGTTTCACCTAATTGTTACAAGTTTATATTCATAAGTAGTGAAGGTTGCTAGTCACAACCGCGTTAATTGAATTCTTGGCAAGAGTATCATGCAGTCATAGTTACAATTGTCTCGTCAACACTTATGATTTTCATGGAACGTAATGATCTCTATTTGTACTTCTATTATGCAGTCATGTAGGGGACTTTTAGAGAATGATTTGGGTTGTTGTATGCAGTTCATCCAATTCAATGAGTAAAGGAAAATCTGATGGTTAATTAGTGCAATCACGGTTAACTTGGGGTGTTGAGCATCATAGTTAGTGAAAAGCAATTGGAAAATCGATTCATATACAAATATGTCATGTGTGGAGAATGGACCTCTAACTAATCCATCTATCATCTTATTTCTCAAATTTGTTTTACAATCTGTCTAGTTTCATACATCGTTTTGTTATTTCAATTTTCGTCAAAACCAAAACTCCCCTTTACTTTCTTGTTCTAAAGTGTTTAGAATCTGTTTTATTTATGTTTTAGAAGGTTTTGAGTCAACCCAAAACCTTATTTTCGTCCAAAATTGTGTTTAGAACTAGAAACTGCCTATTTAGTGTTTTTAGGCAGTTTTGAGTCTTTTTAGTTAGTTTTGAGTCTTTTGAACTTGTTTTGGAGTCTTTGAGTCTTTGTGAACGTTTTTAACTTTGTTTTTATGTTTTTGAGTCAGTTTAGAGGTTTTAGCAAGCCCTCCTAATCCCCGGTCCCTAACGATCCCTACTTGCACCTTTACTACAATTTGATAACAAGAGGGTTTTATTTGTGTGTTAAGTTAATTTACACATCACCGTGCCGTCCATTATTATTTGTTTTGAAGATTAAACCCCGTTTGAGCCTTGTTTAGCCTATATTCTTTGTTAACCCACAATAACCTTACCTAGCCTAGTTTAGGACTTTCCATACCCTTGTTCTTAAAGGCTAGTAAGCATAACATAAAATGAATTCCTTTTGATCTACATTATGCAAGAAAACAAGTGTGGGGGAGGGAATGGTTGTTTTTGAGCTCATTTGTACGTTTTGGGTTAAAAAAATGTTAAAAACATATGAAAAGAAAAACAGAAAAGAAAAGAAGAAAGAATGAGTTTGAAAGTATTGATTGTTGAAGGAAGGGTCAAAATCATCAAATATGGCCCTAAAATGTGTGACTTCTCCCCTTTTTGTTCAAAATTTGAGTTTGCATTCAAAAGTGAATTCTAAGTTGATTTCATTGCTTTGCTCACTATGTCTTTAAGAACCTTTGTTTTCCATATCCGTTCTTTGTTAACCAAACACCTTTAGCCCCGTTACAACCCTTACACTTCTATCTTGAGTGTTATGTGTTCAATATGTGGAGTTTGGGATTGGTATGAGCATATTGTGTCACTAGTTCTTGCATCTAAGTAGTAGCGTTCCTTTCATGAGATCATATTCATATATTCACTGATAACTCCAGAAAAGTGCTTTCTTTGTTAAACATATGTGAGTTTTAGTTTTCATGTGTACATCAATCTTCTCACATATACCTAGTGTAGGGAGTGTAGTTTAAAAATCTAAGTGAAAAATGAGTGCATATCTAGTAAGGAATTGAGGGAATTCTCCAAGGCATGTTATTACATTCACAATGATGTTTTAATCGATTAAAAGAGAATTAGTAAATGGTGACTGTGGTTAAGTGTATGCTTAAGGATTTTGATGACCAAAATCTGTGCAAGTAATGATTTTTAACATGTGCATTGGAAATCTCTGAGGTAACGTTGGAAGGTTTAGATTGTGTTTTGTTTCTTTTGTTTCTTTGTTTTGCTAGAGGACTAGCAAAAGCTAAGTGTGGGCGAGTTTGATAGGAACATATTTATGTGACTTTATTAGTTTGTTTCCTTGTATTTACTTAATTAGTTTCATCTTATTAGAATGCTTTAAGCTATTTTCGTGTGTTTGTAGGTTTTAAATAACGAAGTTAGCAAAGAAGTGCATTTTGGTGCAATTTGGAGCTATTTTGGGGTGAAATGGATTGCATGCATGGGGAGCATAAAAATGGATGGTTGTGATTCATTCTCACCAACAAAATGGATGGTAGTGATTCATTCTCAAAGCCTATAAATAGGCTTCTCCATCGAGGCCAAAGACACCAATTCACATCTACAACACATTCCATAAACAACACAATTTCTGCCGCAAGTTTCCTTCTTCTTTCATCCATTTCCATCCACCTCTTTTCCTATCCATCCCCTACCACCCTTCCATACTCTCTCAACCTATCCAATCTCTGCCACATCCCCTAGGCCATCCAAACACCACACCCACCTTGGTGCCGCGTGTTTGCAAGAAAGGATGAGGACTTGGAACTGTGCTAACCATTCAAGACGTTGGATTGCTGGAGCATTCTAGGTGTCTTGTACTTTTTTTTATCATGTTTTTAAATTCAATTATAGGTGTTTAATTGCAAATATGTGGAACTAAATTCGTTTTGGTTAGAGGTTGATTCAAAGCCATGAACATATTTGTAATATGAATTGATTACCTTCAGTTGTGATTTCATGAGTTGTGAATTCAATTTGCTTAACTGCTTGATTTATAACTTGATCTTGTATGTCGATTAAGGATGCATACTTAGTTTGCATGCATGAATTTGATGCTAGAATATAAGGGAGTTTCACCTTATCGTTATGAACTTATATTCACAAGTAGTGGAGGTTGCTAGTCACAATTGCGTTAAGTGAATTCTTGGCAAGAGTATCATGCTGTTCATAGTTACGAATGCCTCGTCAATGCTTATAGTTTTCATGAATCTTAATGATCTTTGATTGTATCTCTATTGTGCTTTTCACGTATGGAACCTTTGAAGAATGTTTTGAATTGTTATATGCGCTTTCCCATTCAATTCATTAACTTAAGGAGAACTTGAAGGTTAAAAAAGTGCTATCACGGTTAACCCGGAGTATTGAGTTTCATAAGTTATCGAAAGAACAACTAAAAATTGGTTTATGTACAAGTGTATCATGTGTGGAGGAGAACCCTCTAGCTAATCCATCATCCATTCAAACAACCATATTTTGTGTCTAAATTTGTCTAGTTTATAATTTGTTTATTTTCAAGTTATTCTCATCAAAACCCAATCCCCCTTTTACAATTTATGTCCTTTGATTTGAATTTACTTTATTTGATTTCTTTTGAGTTCTTTGAGTTATTCTAGTTTAGTTGGAATCATTCGAATCTAGTGAAGTGTTTTGATTTTAGATTTGTGTTTTTAAAGTTTTGTTTAGTTTCTAAGTTTATTTTATATAGATTAGCAATCCCTCCTAATCCCCGGTTTAGAACGATCCCTACTTGCATATATACTACAATTGTCAACAAGAGGGTTTAATTTGTGTGTTTGTTTATCCATCGCACCACCTAATGGATAAAAAGCCTTATTTATACTACTACTAATTAAAACCCGCATAGGAAAAGGCTTTCTAAAAACTAGGAAAAAAAATAATAAAAGAATAACTAAAAATTACATTTCTATCATGACTAGGAAATCTGTCCCTCAAAGGAGAACGCACGTTTCTGGACCTTCAGGGCTTCAAAACAGACCCAAAACAAGTCAAATTATAGATTAGAACCTCCTCTTCAAATTCCAAGAACAACCCAAGTCCAAAATCCATCATCTTCCAGCCCAAAAGTCGCTCCCAAGCTCTGTAGCCCAATCTGCCAACACTGCGCGCTGACCATAAATTAATTCGCCACGATCAGATGCTTCAGGATAAAATTATGAAATTTTGATATCACCTCCTGGACTGACGCACGAACCCGTTCCAATTGGAATTTCTCAAAAATTTCTCCGTTTGATTACTTTATGCTCCGAACAAGTCCGCACGTCCTATATTAAAAACATATAACAAAGCATCAAAATCTCACCAAAATTTACTAAGAATAGGGAATAATATATAATATGAAATTGACTCATCAAAATACCCCTAAACTTAGCTTTTTGTTTGTCCTCAAGCAAAACAAAACTTAGAAAAAATAAAATAAAATAAAATAAAGACTAACAAACCTAAAAAAACGTAACTAAAACTAAATGACAAAAAATTTCACCTTCAAAGTTGCAATCCATAGAAAACCTTAAAAATTAGAACATCTTTTCAAAAGTTCCAGGCAATCCCACTACAGAGTCTAAGCCATTTAGAATTGATTAGAAACGAATTCACAAACTTCCTCTGGTGTAAAGTGAACCAACATAGTTAAGGAGACTCGACTAGAACATTTACCCTCTGTCCTTTTATTTAATACTTCACCATACTAACTTCGTACATACCTCTTTTTTTTTCTTTTTCTTTTTTTAGATATACTTTTCTCTTTTTTTTTTCTTTTCAGTAACAGTAGTGGTCGTGCAATGTTAGTTCACTTAAGCTTTCAATCCAACCCATGTAGCGAGCTTTAGGTCAATGACTCCCAAACCACAAGGGCTTTAGGGCACTAGATGTAGAACACCCCTAAGGACTTATTAACTCGAGCTGGAAAGGCTACGAAACCAACTAACCACCCTGCCCCATGCCAAAACTCTACTGTTTTATGCGAGAATCACTGCTGATTAGGCAGGACTGGCCCGGTTACTAGGCAAAGCCTCGGGTGGAACAATTATTACTTTATTCATAACAAGAACTAAACCTTACTTTACTAAGAACAAAAATAAAAAATACACTTAGACTGAAAGTACGTGTTTCAATCTCGCTCCCCACAAACCATGTTGATGTGAATGTGCAAATTTTCAAAGTATAACTCATGAATTATTGTCTAAGCAACGATAAATAGAAAAGACTCTACTGTGGAATTAATCTTCACCATGTGCATTTGTTCTCACGTTTAAAATAATCTATGAATATTAACTTAGAAAGAATAATTTTTTTTTAACCTGACTCAAAAAAATAAAATAAAAAATAAAAAACCTAAACTTTTTATTTCCCACCCCCAAACTTAAATCACACATTGTCCTCAAGGTGTGAAAAAAAAAAGTAACAACAAGCTGAAAATAACAAAAGAAAAATAAAGAAAATCCTGTTTTACAAAAAAAAAAAAAACAAAAACTAAAAAAAAATTGAGAATAAAACAATAAAACAAGGAACCAAACAGAAAATAAAAGAAAAGAGAGGGAAGTGGACACACCTGGGTTCGAAGGCAGGACCTGGACTCGGGGAAGTCGCAGGAAACAAAACCGGAAAAGAAAACCACAAAGCTGCCAGGCGTGGGCGTCGAACTCGGGTCAGGAACGGCGAGATAGGCAGACGGAGCAGTTGGATTCCTTGTTTGGATTTGCACTTTCTCACGCGCACAAGTATATGTTCACTTGGGATTCCCCTTTGTGCTTGTCCCCCATGCGCACAAGCATGTGTCAACATTGGATGCCCCTTTTTTTTCGGATCTGCACAGGTTCTGGAGCCAAGAGCCAAACGGCTCTTTTTGTTTTTTTTTCTTGTGCCGAGAGCCAACCACCCTCTGGTTGTTCTTTCACAGCCACAAGGCACACTTTATTTTCAAAATAAATACTCATTCTAAGACAACCATCAGAATTGGCCCGCGACACGTGGCGTTCATCTATGCATTAACGTCTTAGGATTCCAAACGAAGGGTTTGATCTTTCTTGCAATTCTGAAAACTTTGTGTAGCCCAAGTTATCACTCATTTTTCAGAACACTTCATTTCTCTCATTAAAAATTAACAACACTCTTCAGGACATGCATCCCTCTATCTGTCTCGGTGCTCTCCTACGGAGAAACTATCCTCATAACTTCTCTCATCTGCACAAAACCCAGTCTTCCCAGTTCTCTACAATGGAGAAAAAAATCCTCCATACGTCAGGTTCTTCACCATGACCTCCATTGCTCATGGATCCCGTTCATGGCAGTCATCACCCTCACTGGATCTTGGTAGCGAAACCCAAAAATCCCAAAGGTAAAAATCTGTCTTGCTGCCATGTAATTCCCTTTTGTTATTTATGTATTAGTCCAAAGGGAAAAATCAAAGACGTATAAAAAAAATTCAAATCCATGTCTTGCTAACACATGCATGCATTTTGAATAATGCGAGATGGCATAGACCCAAAACACAAAAGCGGCATGCCATCACCCAATCTGCACAGATCCACGGTTACTGGACCAAAACTCAGCCATGTTTCAGGTAAAAATAGAGGCACCCCTAAACTTCAGTTCTGATATTAGTGTCAAAGATGCATTTCGGTCATTTGTGTGTAGACTTGCTCACAGATTTGACTTATGTCCGTCTCTCTGTGCATGAAGGTCACACGGATCAAGTGGAGATTCGAGATGATAACTACCCAAGCTGCAGATCGAGTAAGGCAAAAAGGAAAAAGTTACATTCAAGATCCTGATACTGCTACAGGTATAAAACTTCTTCCTCTGTTCGTATTCTTCTCTGCATGTATGGCTGACACAGTCTTGTAAATGCAAAACGGAAAATGTGGATGATGATGTTGGACTTCGAACACCTTCTTCCCGTGATTGAGATGGAATCTGCGAAATTAAAATTTGTGGATCTGCATAAAAATACAGATAGCTCCTTGGTTACTCATCCACGACTTTGCTGTTGTTGCAAGATTCCCCAGATTGGAAGTGATAGATCAATGTCGAACACTGAAGAATGGCCGCTTAGCAAATAAAAGAGGTATAATGTTTCATCCCTGCACACTCTTATGACTGAATCTGTGGTTCTGAGTTGCTGTAAACTTGCTGCTGGGTGCATGATTCCAGCCTAGAATGATTTCTGTGCATAAATTCTTGTGTGCTCTGTTTGCTGGCTGCAAAAACCCAAATTGTGAAAATCAGAGATAAAATATAGAAAATACTTGCAGTAAAAGAAAACAAAGAAAGTACTAAATTTTTTGTTTTTGTTTTTTTTTTGTTTTTGTTTTTTTTTATGAACTGACAGCTTAGGAAATTATATGCATGTAGAACGAAAGATAAAGAACAAACGTTAAGAAAAATTAAGAAAGGGTTACAAAATTGGGTTGTCTCCCAATAAGCGCTTTATTTAACGTCTGTAGCTAGACTGTGCAGAAGACCGGTAATTAAATTGCTGGATCCTTAAGAGTTGATGATTGGCTTGCACAAAACTTATTTAATAATGGCTTTAGTAGGTACTTCTTGATCGTGAGCACACAACCCCTGCCCTTTGTTTCAATGTCCATGTTACCGTTTTGAAAAACCTGCATAACCATATAAGGGCCTTTCCACCGAGACTCTTGTTTCCCTGGAATTAACTTGAAACTGGACTTCAACAACCACACTTGTTTACCTGGCTGTATTTTCTTACAAGTTGGGCTGCCTTGCAACATTTTATGTTTTTTTTTCTTATTGACAATTTGCTGCACATCATGTTGCACGCGTTGTTGTTGCGTTTTAGGACTTATGCATTCACGAATTAAATTTGGGGGCTTTATGGACAAATGGTCAGTTGATGATCTGGTCATAACTTTGGCACTTGGTAAACCTTCTAATGCATCAATACGCATGCATTCTTGCTTATCACCTGGATGTGTGATGGCTTCAAACAATCTAAAAACAACTGTGTGATCTTCAACCCTAAATGTTAGTGTTCCGGCTTCGACATCAATAATAGTACGTGTTGTTTCCATGAAAGGGCGGCCTAAAATGATGGGTGTTTTCAAATCTTCATCCATGTCTAGAACCATAAAATCTGCTGGCAGAAATAAGTTGTCGACCTTTACAATAACATCTTCAATGACCCCTCTAGGATAGGTAATTGATTGGTCGGCCAATTGAATAATGCTGGATGTTGGCTTTAGCTCACCTTCACCTAAACTTTTAAAAATAGAATAAGGCATTAAGTTTACACTAACACCTAAATCGATTAAAGCACTATTAAAATCACAATTTCCAATGGTGCAAGAGATAGTAAAACTCCTTGGATCTTTCTTCTTTAGAGGCAATTTATGCAATAAGACAGCACTGCACTGTTCTGTTAGCACAATTTTGTCTGTCTCAACAGGCTTTTTTTTCTTTGTGCACACATCTTTCAAAAACTTTGCATATGAGGGAATGTTCTTGATTGCTTCAATTCATGGTAGATTAATTTGAACCTTTGCCAATGTCTTCATGAAATCTGTTAATTGTTGATCTTTTGCTTTTGGCTTCAACCTCTCGGGATATGGCATTGGTGGCAGATAAACACGTTCTGATTTTTCTGCAGTTATTGCAGCAGGTGTATTTTCGGATCTGTCCAGTGGCTGGACAGATTCTGCAGAAATTTCAAAATTTGGTTGTGGCTGCAAAAGTGCTGCCCGTGAAGTTCCCTCACTGATTTTTGTATTTTCCACATCACGGTTGTCATAACTTTTTCGACACTGTAACATGCGTATTACGTTACAATTTTCTGTACCCCTTGGATTTGGAACTATTTGGCTGGGAAATTTCCCTGGTTCTCTGCCTAAAAACTGGAGTGAAAGTTGCCCCATTTGTTGCTGTGAATATTGCATGGTAGCTTTTATGTTCTGAATGTCTTGTTTGGTTGCATCAAAACCGGCCTTAGTGTGCCCTGCCAATTTTTCAATTGAGACTTCCCAAGGTGCCTTAGTTTGTCCAACAGGTTGCTGTTCCAATGGTTGAAACTGTGGGTGGCTCTGTTGGTCTCTGTTCCATTTGAAATTTGGGTGATCTCTTCATCCGGAGTTGTAGAAATTTGAGTATGGATCATTTCTAGGCCTCTAATAATTGTTGAATGCATTAATCTGTTCTGTAACCGGCTCTGGAAATGCGTTCCTGTGCGGGCAGCTCATAGAATCATGTGTTGTAAGGCCACAAATAGTACAAACTGCTGCAGTAGGGTCCTGGACAGCAACTTTCTGCACAGGTGTTGCCATTCTTTGTAAAATCATATCAAATTTTGCATCAAAATTTTCTAATTTTTTCTCCATCTTTTCTATTTGTGCAGAGACATGTGGAGATCCACTGGACATCTCAAAAACGGCCCTGGCCTAAGGTAGATCAGCAGCCCACTGTTGAGATTTTGTCGCCATGTTCTCAAATAACTGATAGGCTTCTTGCGCATTTTTAGTAGAATAAGACCCTCCTGATGATGCATGTACATGATTCTTTGTAGTTGAATTTAATCCTCTGAAAAATATCCCCATCCTCATGTCTCCATCAATACCTGCGTGGGGACATCGTCTGAATAACTCCTTAAAACGCTCCCATGCCTCGTGAAATTCTTCATTAGGTTTTTGGGCAAAAGATATAATTTGTGTCCTCATATCAAGAGATTTAGATGCTGGGTAATATTTGTTAAGGAATCTGTCACTCATCTGAGTGCAAGAAGTAACACTGGCAAATGGTAATGTCAGTAACCATGTCCTCGCCTTATCCTTCAACGAATATGGAAAAAGACAAAGTTTGATTGATTCTACTGAAACCCCCTTAACTATGATATTTATGCATCCCATTAGAAACTCTGCAATATGCATATTAGGGCCTTCATGAGCTAATCCATGAAAAGTAGGCAAAATTTGTAACATGTGATGTCTTATCTCGAACGTGTCGCCTTCCTCTTCTAGGTAAACAATGCAGCTTGGTAACTCATTAGCATGTGCTGCTAATGTATCTCTCAAAGGTCGCCCAACATTGGGTATGGCAAAAGCCATGCTGTCCTTACTGTCTTCAACCCCAGAAAACAAATTTATGAAAACAGTATCCTCTAAAGAATGATCCCACGTTAAAAACTACTCTTTGATCTTGTGTCGTAATGTGCGTTTTGGCACTGGATTGAAATTTGGAAATTGCTATTTTTGAGATCTAATGCAGACCATGCAGTGTACATACAATCTGCAGAAAATAACAAAAAAACGAAATTAAATTTTTCTTTTTTATATTTTATATACGAGAATAACTAATTGAGAATATGATAAACAAAAATTTATAAGGAATCAATCCCCGGCAGCAGCGCCAATTTCTTGATAGATATTTTACCACCTGTGTAAAAGAGATAAAAACACTCAAAATACTTGCAAGAGAAACAAGGTTGTTGTAGTATAAATAGCTCAAGCAAGGTCGTTTCCTCAGGGATTAATTTGAATAAATTTATGTAAACCAAAACCCAATGAATTATTAAGAACAAAATATTAGAAAAAGGTGACTTTAATGCCCTAATTTAAATCAAACGAATTTAATTAAAAACAAAAACTAAAATCTGCAATTTTTAAAGGAAGAGAAAAGAAAACAATTTTGTTTTAGAATTCAAGTGAGAAAGCACTAGGATTCCGCCGTCACCTTAACAATCCTACGTAGTTCTTCTATTTACTTATGAATTACACATGCCTATTTCGAAGGTTAGGTTTTCCTAAAGTATGCCCTACTTGGAACCTCCAACATAGAACGTATATCTAACATGCAACCCGTCCGTGGTGTCCAGATCGAATGTGAACATGCAAGACTCATTAACCTTTGTGAAATCCTTTTGAAAAACCATATAACCCTTAAAACATGTCGTCCATCCTCAGAGGTTACACATATTAACCACAAGAAGCCTTAGTCAATTTTAGGGACAGCCCTCTGCCAAAATTGCATCAAATTACTTTTGTAGATATCCTAATGGTTGCGAATCACTAAGACAACTAGATAGTTTAAACCAGTGATTAATAATTCAAGACTAGCATCCATAAATTCATAAGAAAATTAAAAGAAATTACATATTCTTGCTAAGGATCATGGCCTCACCCTAGCAAAGAGAGAATTTGTTACGAGTACTCATAATAAAAATTAAAAAGAATATCATTAACTAGAAAAAGATTGAAAACACCTTGTAGGTAAAAAGTCTGAAATTCTCCAAAGCCTTGCTAAGTTCTCTAATGTTGTACCCCCTTAACCTAATGGCTAAAAAGCCTTATTTATACTACTACTAATTAAAACCCTCATAGGAAAAGGCTTTCTAAAAACTAGGAAACAAAATAATAAAAGGATAACTAAAAATTACATTCCTATCATGACTAGGAAATCTGCCTATCAAAGGAGAACCCACGTTTATGGACCTTCAGGGCTTCAAAACAGCCCCAAGACGAGTCAAATTAAAGATCAGGACCTCCTCTTCAAATTCCAAGAGCAACCCAAGTCCAAAATCTATCATCTTCCAGCCCAAAAGTCGCTCACAAGCTCTGTAGCCCAATCTGCCAGCACTGCGCGCTGACCATAAATTATTTCGCAACGATCAGATGCTTTGGGATAAAATTATGAAATTTTGACATCACCTCCTGGACTGACGCACGAACCAGCTCCAATTGGAATTTCTCAAAAATTCCTCCGTTTGATTACTTTATGCTCAGAACAAGTCCGTACGTTCTGTATTAAAAACATATAACAAAGTATCAAAATGTCACCAAAATAATAACCAAAATTTACTAAGAATAGGGAATAATATATAATATGAAATTGACTCATCAGTACATTAATTCAATAAAATACATTTTGGTACTAACATTTTGGTACACACATTTAGGTACATTAATTTAATATTGATACATTTCGGTACTAACATTTAAATATATTAGTTCAATATAGGGGTTTTTCACCTTTAATCTTTCAAGAAGATTAAAATTTAAAAAAAAAACCTGGTGTTAGATTGAATATTGATTTTAGTCCCTAATGTGTCCTTAATTCAAAATAATTAATGTGCAATTTATTTAATGTCTCCCCTTAAATATTTAAATTTATTAATACAAAATTTTAATTTTTTCTTTTGACCAAAAAATAGTTTTTTAATTTACTAATTTTATTTAACATTCTTCAAACTTGAAAGACTTAATTAATGTACCTAAATTTTAGTACCGAAATGACACACCCGTACCCGAAAGTAGGGCATGCTGGCCGTCACGTGAGTGTGACGTAGCCATGTGCGCTATGCGGAAGCGAAGATCGATGACGAAGTACGAATGAATTAAAACCGAAGTCTAGCAACCCAGAAATGAATGTGTGCTAGAAGTATTACAATACTTATACATATTCAGAGCGTACTAGGTCGACTGCAGTCAAGCATGAATAAAAGAGTTATTTACACCATCGGTGCCCTACATATGTCAAATCTGTCAGAAAGACCGAAGGATCCTTGATGTGCCTAACTCGGAAATTCAAGCTATCTAGAACCTGGAGGGGCGAAAAACAAAGGGAGTGGGTTAGCAAAAACAAATCCTTTTCAAAATCATTCTTTTCTCAAAATTCTAGCCCCTCTCCGTAAAACCTGTATAATTCCCAGAAAATAATACGTACATATATATCTCAATCTTTCTCAGCATAAAACATTTTCAAAGTATCTCAAATATATGTTGTGCAATGCATTTCAAGGCCATCTGAATCTCATCAACAATGCCATACTATGCATTATCATAATCATATCGCTATTATATATCATCTCAGCCCTCGGCTGTAATATAGCTCATAACATCTCTTTATCTCATCATCATATATATATACACTGCACATACATCAATATCATCATCATTAACAGCGCTGTATCAATAATAAATGCTCTAGTGCTACAATCACGTGAAGACTGTGTGAATGAACGCGGGTCACCTACATGTCGTACCCACTCAAAAGTGGTCTATACGACAAGACTGTGCACCTAACTTGGATCCAAGGCGAGCATGCGGTGCGGGAGCACTAACAGTATGTGCAAGTCTATGAGCTAACAATTCATGATATCTCATCATTTCACATCATATCTCATCGTTATTCGTTCTCAACTATGCATGTACCTACCTGGTACTTACCTG
The DNA here is from genome assembly GCA_963580275.1 of Crataegus laevigata. Taxonomy (NCBI): domain Eukaryota; kingdom Viridiplantae; phylum Streptophyta; class Magnoliopsida; order Rosales; family Rosaceae; genus Crataegus; species Crataegus laevigata. Next base: position 33,360,451 of record OY756948.1, on the reverse strand, counting down.
GTGTCCTCGGCACCAACATATGCATGAAATGTATAATTAAATACTCATGCATCAAAATCAAGTAATATGCAAGTCGATAAAACGTATTTTCCATTTCAAAAGTGATTCTGGGAAATCATTTAATATATATAGGTTATACGGAAAATAATACTGCCCAGTCACAGATACGTAGTCGAGACGAAGCCTCGTAGCTTGGCTCAATCACATACGTCCTCGGAATACGTTTCCCTATACGTGAAATTTCTAATTAACTTAGTTTAATAACACATAAACGGAAACGTAAATAAAATCTTCATAGATTGTCCAAATATAGGGTTTAAATATATGAAATCGATCTACTCGACGTCACGAACGTCGCTATATTTTTAGAAAATTTTTGGGAGGTCCCATGCGCCCTCACGCGCCAGGACAAGGCACGGGCTACGCGCCCCCACGCGCCTTCTCCGGTAGTCCTCGCCGGACTGGTTTTTCCGGTGACCGGAAAACTTCCATGTGTGATTTCTCACTCGTTTCTCAACCATTCTTCATGAAATTTTCACCAAAATGTTCTAAATTGAGAGTAGAACAAGTCTATACCTTCAAAAACTTCGAAAACCAACGAGAATCTCGTTGGAAAATTTGCACATATTCGGCCACACTTGTTCTTGACGATCCCGACGTCAAAGCTTGTCAAACGAACGTCTCAGAGCATCTAGAGGACCCAACAAACACTCCTGTGATCTCTGATTCTCCTAAAACGCAACGTATAAAAAGTTGATGAATAGTGCCAAATATAAACCTTGAGTTTTGGACGTGAAATCGTTGTAGTTCTTACCTGAAATTGGTATGGTTGAGTTCGTATGGACTTCACGATCATGAATATGTAATTTGTTTCGTCGATCTACAAGGTTTCAAATATGGGTGTGGGTGTGCCGTGTGCGGCGACGAGAGAGAGAGTGTTTATGAGAGGTAGAGAGAGAGTCTGAAGTCTGAGGGTGAAAAGAGAGAATAGCCAATAATTGAGGGCATACAATTATTGGTCCATTTCACACACACATTCATCACGTACATAACCCCGAAGGGGTAATTTCGTCATTTCATAATTAATAAATCTAAATAATCGGGACGGGTTGTCACACGAAATGTATGTACCAAAATATATTATATTGAATTAATATATTTAAATGTTCGTACCGAAATGTATGTATCTAAATATATGCACCGAAATGTATTAATATTAAATTAATGTACCTAAATATGTGTACTGAAATATATACACCAAAATGTTAGTACCAAAATGTATTATATTGAATTAATGTACCTAAATGTTTTTATCAAAATGTATATACCGAAATATGTGTACCTCAATGTATGCAAATGTATTATAATGAATTTAATATATCTAAATGAAGAAGATAAAAATTATAATGAAATAAAATTAATACATTAAAAATTAGAAAGAAAAATATAAATAATTAAAAAATCAAAATATAATTAATAAATGAGGTTATTAATGTATCAATGGACTAAAATTAGATTTTGATCTTACTCATGGTTTTAATCTAAAAGTCATATTTGCCAAGGATTAAAATGAAGTTTTCTATTTAATATAATATATTTCGGTATTAACATTTAGGTACATTAATTGAATCTTTCAAGTTTGAAGAATGTTAAATAAAATTAATAAATTAAAAAAACTATTTTTTGGTAAAAAAATAAATTAAAATTTGTGTATTATGAAATGTAAATATTTAATGGGAGACATTAAATAAAAGGATTAAAATCAATATTCAATCTAACACTAGGTTTTTTTTGTTAAATTTTAATCTTTTAAAATTCAAACGCAACCCACCCCCCCCCCCGCGGGGGCGGGGGCACCACATCCATTTGTAGTTGTATCTCCTTAGGAAGCATCGGCATGAGCTTCTAAGCGTTTGGCTAGTGGTGACAACAAAATACAAATGACTATTTTCTGGTACGCACAATTTGTATGCTGTCAGATTATTGTTTTGAAATCTGCAATAGACAGTTGTCGTTTTAAAAATCTGCTTAGGTGTATTGTACATGATGCCATGAGTCGATGACAGCAGCAAGACGAAGATGAGGCAGAGGTTCCAAAGCTTTGAAAGGATTTGAGCCGGTTTTGGTGAAAACGGCAAAGGGCGAGGGGTCAGAGTATGGTATATCTTGGCTCGATGGGATGGAGAAGGTTTTCATGCCACTCAACCTTGATAAGCATTCGGTGGCTGTAGTGATCCATCTTGTTGAAGGAAAAACCAGTTTGTACAACTCATTACAAACCACAACCCATGTGCGCCACGCAGTAAAGAAGTTGACTCCGATTGATCACATGTTGCCGGATCTATAGAAAAGCCTGTCGTGGAAGGGGAAGGAATGACCCTGGCCTATTGTGATTGTAGGGGATGCTCCGCAGCAAGATAACGGGTGAGTGACTGACTGATTGAGTGGCATGATATTCATGAAGTTTTATGTAATTGATAGTGTGGTTTGGTTATAATTCGTTACCTTTGGATGTACTGAAGCTGTGAACGTGTCTGCGTTCTGCTTCAAAATGGGGTCCATAACGTGTAGAAGTTTTTTGAATGATCACTGGATTTGTTTTAGAACAGAATATGTTAGTCCAGGTGTTGTTGGACAAGTTTTGCAAGCCCTGTGAGAGTTTATGATAATTTTAATGATGCTGTTAGTTCACTTGGTTTCAGGTGTTAACGCATGCTTTAACATTTTCTCTCCAGAATGTTGCCTTTGTGTAATGCCAAATTTCGTTACTACCCTCGCTGGCATTTTTTGGATGAAGCATTGTGACACCTTATGAAATTAAACCCGATACCCTAATGGGAATAAAATAATGTAAGAAGTGTCAAACACTATATAAAACCTTCACTACGAGTTCAAATGAAATCGGAGGGAGTTCACGTCAAAGATGACATTCCTTATCATGTACTAACCGACGTCATACTTTTCGCACTTCTAAATAAATAATTATGCATTATTATTTATTTTAAACCCTCCCTAAATACCAAAGCAAAATATATAAAAAGTTCATACTAATTAACGTAGAAAAAAAAATTATAATAAAAAATGATGCCAAACGTTCAGGATCACATCCTCTATGTTTCGACGATGGTTAGATTGTCAATTGAATTTTTAACCCTCAAACCCTCATGAATAGTATTTTTTCATTGACTCGAAAAAAAATTAAAAATTAGTAATAATTAATTTACAAATGTGATAAATGTAAAAAATATTTATAAATATTTGTAATGACAAAGTCTACAACTTTCATGAAGGAGTCAATTCCAAAACGTGAAAATCATTATTCATAAACCATAGTGAGAAACTCTAACAGTCCAATTGTCGTTTACATTTACACTTTAACTTTTCATCACCGGAAAGCGATTTTTAGATTTTATTATTTGAAAACATGGTCTTGTGTTGGATGTAAAAAGATGGACAGTTTGGACTGTGGATGTCATGTTACGATTTTTAAGGTTAGTGCAAATATTGCTCAATATTTGTAAAGTCTCTAGACACTATATAACAATTGAACAATATTTGCACTAACATTAAAAATTGGAATGTGATACTAATTGTTCGAACCGCTCTTCTTTTTGTATCCATTGCAAGACCATGTTTTCAAAAAATAAAATCCCAAAACACTTTATGGTGATGAATAATTAAAGCTAAACGTAAACGACTTTCGAACGGTTATGTCAAGTTTTGGAGTTGACTCCTTCACAAAAGTTGTAAGCTTGTCACTACAAGCGTTTGCGCTTTTTTTTTCTTTGCATTTTTGCATTTTTCACACTTGTAAATTAATTAATACTATTTTTTTTGCAAAAAAACTATTCACAAGGGTTTGAAGAGTTAAAAAAAATCCAAATGACGATCTAATCTGTGACAACCCGTTCCAAATTTTATGTTTTTATTAATTTTAAAAGCGTGAATTTACGAAAATGCCCTAGAGGCAAAGATTTTGACTACCGTTGACCGTTGTCTAGAGAGACGTATGACTTATTCTTTTAGCACATCCTCATAGTACTCCTTGGTGCGAACGCATAGGCGAAAGCCGTTTGCGAGTCCGGATTCTAACGGTATAGTTATGGACGTTTGAAGTTGGTTATTGAGAGTTAGTTAAAAGATTAAGAAGGACCAATTAGATGAAAAAGAAGAAAAGGGCAGCAGCCCAATCAGAAATCAGAAAGAAAAAAACAAAAAAAAGAAGGGAAAAGCTTTCCCGTTGGTTTTCCGTCCGTACACCTCCATGACCACCCATCTTCCAAGGCCGATTCTGGCCAACTCCGATGGAGTTTTTCGACGCCACCACCACCATCTTGAAGCTCTCATTCCCCTCTACAAAATCCACCCAAGAACAACTTTGATTAACCTCTATATGTGGCGGTTTAAGACCACGATAGTTGATGGTTCTCACGGTGCTCCGCCCACCCTTTTTGATTTTCCGGCATAACGGCAAAGCGATGGCCAATGCCACCACTTGGGCTTTGTAGCCCATCATCCCAGGAGCAAATCCCAACCAACCTTGACCCCGTTGGTCCACCGTAGACGACGAATCGACGCAAGGAAGTTTTAGTCACTGCCGGCTTTGTGGGCAAACTTGACCATCTTCTGTCCACTTTTGGACTTTGTGGCAGGTATGAAAGTTGCTCCACTTACGACTTATATGCTAGCATTGATTGATGAGATATGAGTACCGTCGTACAGGTCACTAGAGGTGACTCACGACTTATCTGCTAGCATTGATTGATTAGATATGAGTACATTCGTACAGATCACTAAAGGTGACTCCCGACTTATATGCTAGCATTGATTGATTGATGAGATATGAGTACAGTTGTACAGGTCACGTTAGGTGATTCTAGTTGATATATCAGTTTATACTGATTAAGTTCATCTGGCTTACTTGTTAATGTATGATAGAGTTGATAGACATGGCATACCCGTGGTTTTGGTCATTCTTGAGTATGGTTTGGATATATAGATATATATATATATATATATGTGTGTGTGTGTGTGTAGTACTGTCCTATAGAAAACTATACAGGATTTACAATGAGGCGTTATTACTGTTAGAAAGATAATAGCTTAGGGAAGCTTGGTTTTATTACTCACTCACACCTTCTGTTTTGTGCCCCTCCAGGTTATAGCTGCTAAGTTCGTATCGACGAGGATCTGTGGCTATTCTTAGTATTGTTGGCTACTTCTAAGGGTATATTTTTTACCCACACTACTGTACTTTACTGATGCTCTGATACCAAACTGACACACCCCGACCCGGAAAGTCCACTTGGACTTGGAATCGATTTTACGTTTTTTTAATTTTAAATGCGTGAATTTACGAAAATGCCCTAGAGGCAAATATTTTGACTACCGTTGACCGTTTTCTAGAGAGACGTATAGCTTATTCTTTTAGCACATCCTCATAGTACTCGTTGGTGCGAAAGCATAGGCGAAAGCCGTTTGCGAATCTGGATTATAACGGTATAGTTATGGACATTTGAAGTTGGTTATTGAGAGTTAGTTAAAAGATTAAGAAGGACCAATTAGATGAAAAAGAAGAAAAGGGCAGCAGCCCAATCACAAATCAGAAAGAAAAAAAAAAGAAAAAAAAAAGAGTTTTGAAGTTGAAGGTCGAAATTCTCACCAAGCGTTGTGAGATTTAAGATATTCTTAGTCTTGTTGAGATTATCGATTATCGGTTAGCAATTTTTCAATTATAGTGCTCTTCATCACTTTTGACCGAAGAAGTTGGATTTATGTGGGTTTTGGATTATGACAAAAATTTCTGACATCTTAAATGTTACCTTTTCTCCAATTATGGTTTCCTTTTTGCATTTTCGATAGTAGCGATAATTTCAAAATCCATGGTGACGTTTGCTTTGGAGGTTAGATGTGTAGAGACATCGTGGTATGTTAACCCTTATGTTTCTTAGCGATAGAATCGTTAAAGATAAACCATCATATTTATGACCTAGAAGTAGCAATTTTCATTTTCATTGAAAACCATTTGGTGCTCCTATGTAGAAAAGTGTATCCGAATCTTCATTTACCTTAGAACTTCTTAATACACTTATTTTTGTAACGAACTAAGTTTCTGACATGGCAGTAGAAGAATTTTAACAGCAAATGTGAGTATCGATATGGAGTTACCTTTAACCTATCAAGAAGTGGTTCGAATGATTATAATCATTTTGTTATACGAGTGAAAGTTGGGAAGTATCATTTTTCACTATTAGTTTAAGGTATTTTGTATGTGTAGAGAATGTGAAAGTCAATAATTGTGATGTTGAACCAAGGTTACGCTCATGTGGTATTTCAATTGGTGGTAGTTTTACTTAAGTAGAAAACAATATTATTCCAGCCTTCAAACTTAAAGTATTGGCGATAGTTATTTCCTTAAAAAAGGGTGTTAAAATTTCAACAACAAGACACTTGTGAAGACAACTAAGATAGAAGTGGGATGTTGTTAACTTCTTCAGGTGATGTAATCTAGAAGTCCTCATTATGACGTGCTCAAATGTGGATACACCCTGCTTTGGATTAATGCTGAGGGGGTATTGAGGATATGGAGTTCAAACTTCTTGGGCAACTACAGTTTTCTAATTGCGTCCAGAGGATGATGACTTTTTGAGAATGGCTTCTAGACTTTTATACAATTCAGACAAACAGAAATGACAAGATTATCATTTTGGTGTATTTATATTTCATTGTGTTACATTTTTCACTTCCAAGCCCTTGGAAGTCTTTATGAAGGTTTTGAGTATTAGATGTTGTTTAGTATCGCGTTTCTACCCCATAGACTAACAATTAGTTTGAAATGAGTTAGTCAGACCTTAGTGGACGAGTTGCATCTTGTTCGTCCCACCATTAGAATGATTGTAGTATATCATTATCTCTATTTTAGTTACTTGTAACCACGGTTACAATTTTGGGGTTAACTATGGTATCATTGGAGTTGGCGTATAGAGATTTTACGCACATTGCATATTTAATAGACGCTTATTTTTTAAAAGGTGATGGAAATGTGTAAGTGATAGGTATGGTGTGAATAGTAAAATAAGTGTGGGTGTGTAAGAGAAGTACCAATCACTTGTTTGAAAAACAATCATACCATCCATCACTAACAAAAAGAAATAACAACCAAACACCTTTTTGAATCAAATATCCCAACCTTTTTGTTATTGACAAGAACATATCAAGAATTATGAAGAACATCCATGAAAACCCATAAGAGCTCCATGAACATTTTTCACCCAAAAACTCACAAACTTAAGAGAAATAACATATTACCAAACTAGGATACTTAGGGGTTCCTAATGTCACTTTAAAACACTTTTAACAAGACAAACATGAACCCAAAAATCCACCCTTTGGATTTGGCCGAATTTCCCCAAAAACATGGCACCAAATTTTGGCTCCAAAATTCATGCTCATATGAACTGCATCTACAACATTTGAGATGGCAAATTTTCTAACAAAATTTAATTCAAAGAAGCAAGAATAAAGCTTGTAACAATTACAACATTCAAATCACAAACTATGAACTACAAAATCTAAAAGGATTCACCAACTATTAGACCTAGGTTCTTGATACCACTTGAAGGAAATTTTGTGAAAAACAAGTTCATTTGAGCAACATCAAACAACATGCAATTAACAATTAAAGGAGGAATCATGTTATATGCTCTCAAAAACAAAACTTAACCCATGAAATTCAAAGCCTAGTAGATTGGTGAACCAAGACTCAACTCAAGAACAAAGTGAGTTGAGAAATTTTATACCTTTGTTGATTCCGCTTTGCATAAGCAAAGGCTAATCACCCAAGGAGAGGGCCTTCATTCCTTGCTTCTTAGCTCCATGGATTTCTTGGAGGAGGATAGTTGAAAGGATTCTCCAAGTTCCCAAAATAGAGAACCTCTAATTTTTCCACACCAAGGAGAGCTTTGATGAGGAGATGAGTGACTTAGAGGAAGTGAGATTGCTAGCTAATCTTCCTCTAGGGTGGCCGGCCTCTTAGAGAGAAAAAAGAGCTTTCGTTCTCATCTTTTCTCCAAAAGAAAACCCTAATGAAGAAAAGGCTATAAAGTCACATTTATACCTACCTTCATTGGAGTGGCAAACTTGTAACAAGTCAAAAAACCCACTCCTTTCTCTACATGGCCGGCCGTAAGGGTTTATAGGGCTGTGTGGGCCCTTATGTATTTTAGTCATTAAGTTGTCATACAACTCAAGTCAATGGGCTTGACGTTTGATGCGTTGTAAACAACACACAAATTAAACCCTCTTTTTGACAATTGTAGTAAAGATGTAAGTAGGGTATCGTTCTAGGCCAGGAATTAGGAGGGATTGCTAATCTACTCTAAACTAACTTAAAAACACTAAATAAGACTCAAAAACACAAAACTAGGCAAAAGACACTTAACTAGACTCGAACAACTCAAAACTAACTAGAATGACTCAAAACAACTTAAAACAAGTAGTTAGACTCAAACTAGATACTAGGGACTGATTTGGACGGAATTTGAATTAAAAGACTCAAAACAATGAAATCTAACTAAATTGGACAGATTCTAACTAAATAATACAACTTAACAATGGGGGGATTGAGTTTTGACGAGAAGTAAACTAAACCTAAATAAGTTGCAGATTTGACAAAAACATGAAATTAAGGTGAATGGATGGGGATTGACTAGCTAGAGGGTTCTTCTCCACACATGACACATATGCAACGTAAATTAATTTTCAGTTGTTCTTTCAATAAACCATAAATCTCAACACTCCAAATTAACCGTGAACAACACTTTTTTAATCTTCAAGTTCTCCTTAAGTTATTGAATTGGATGGGAAAGCGCATACAACAATTCAACACATTCTCTAAAAGTCCCTACGTGAACAGCACAATAGAGATACAATTAAAGATCATTAAATTTCATGAGAACTATAAGTATTGACGAGGCATTCGTAACTATGAAAAGCATGATACTCTTGCCAAGAATTTACTTAACTCGATTGTGGATAGCAACCTTCACTACTCATGAATATAAGTTCATAACGATTAGGTGAAATTCCCTTATATTCTAGCATCAAATTCATGCATGCAAACTAAGTATGCATCCTTAATCGACATACAAGAATAAGTTATCAATCAAGCAGTTAAGCAAATTGAATTCACAACTCATGAAATCACAATTGAAGGTAATCAATTCATATTACAAATACGTTCATGGCTTTGAATCAACCTCTAGCTAAAACAAATTTAGTTACACATTATTCTTAAATTAAACCATAAGTAAAACATAAGTTTGAGAAGATAAAACCGAATGAGGAGAGTGCAAAGACTTCCTCCTTCCCTTTTCTTCCCTTCCCGAGCTCTCTGTGCTTCTAGCTCTTCTTGCGCTCTACATTCTTTTTCTCCCTCCGTTTGTGTGCACACCGTGCCTCTCTTTTATCCTCCAAAATGTTTCTTGGTTGCCTTCAGTCCCCAAAAATGGGCGCTGCCCTCTCTGAAAAACAAAGGCAGCTATCTTTAATTTTTATTCTTTTTTTTTGGCTACCTTTTGACTTTTCTCTATCTTTTGCCAACCTGTCCGTGCACTTTCTATGCCCATGTGCCTTGCTGTGCTGCTGTATTCCTCTTGATTTTCTGCCCCATGTGCATTGTATCATTTCCCTACTTTAAGCCATGCCATCCTTTCGTTTAGCCAAAGGGCATACGCAGTTTTTATTTTAAAAACTGCAGTGACCTTCCCTTGCTAATATGCCTATAACGTCTTCTAGAAAATTGATATTAACAATCCGTAAAATGTTCTAGACAGTAGACATCCGTAGCTTTCCAGGCATATACGGCTCATTCTCTAGTTCATTTTGAGCAGTTCGAAAATTGCTTCCAAAGTCAGCTGATTTGCACAGGCAGTTTTGACGAATTTATTACTTGTTCTATTTTTATTTTCTTTGCTTGACAATTCCTATAAAACACAAAAACAAAGTAAATAACTCAAAAATACAAGGAACTAACTAAGAAAAGACAAGTGAATTTGATGTAAAATATATATAAATATGAGCTTATCAACGTTCGAAGCCCATTAGGCCTTAAGGCCCAAAACTAACCCGAGGTCTACAACGAACTTATTCATTGGATTAATTAAACCATTTAATTATCCTTACTCATCTCCATTGTTTCTTCAATCTCTACCTTACACGGTGTGCGATCCATTAGGTTCCTTTTACCGAGGCTGTTGGCGATTAGAACTCTTTCAAATCGATTGTGAATTGAAACTTACTTTCAATTCTCCCTTTAATGATTATACATGTTTAGGGCTTCCACAAACCATGAGTGACACCTAGCAGTATGTCATGGCTACCCAAGCTAATTAGAAGAGGTGGAGAACCTATTCAATTTAGGATTACAATGCAATACGGTCTTTCTCTAATACAATACTCCTGACCACATTGTTTGGAGTGATAGTTTTTCATGTCTACTATCCAATCTGATTCATTTACTTATATGATTACTTTAAATGTGATTTGGAGCGACTTTCTAAATCTCATCCATACTTTGCCCAGAGATTCTTAATCATATCAGAGAGTATTCTTCCTCAAAAGATTTAGAGGTTAGAGATCCCTTGTTGCGCATTCACTTGCCTTCATGACTAAGTTGCTTAACCCCAACTATGCCGTGGACACCCTCTGATGGAGTGACTTTGACATAGTCAAAGATCAAAGACCTAACCACAAGACAACTATGATGCCTCAGGTCAAAGGACTACTTTGCATTATCCCAACCATGAGTTCTCATGTGACATGATTATGAGAACTCCTCGTTGATCGTGTTCAGTGAACTCATTCTCTATTGAGCACCTACATGCTCGTCTTGGTGTCAATCACACCAATGACTCGAGACCAGTCACTCTCCCTGAGAGAAGACATAACACGGACTGATCTTAATGGACTGTTAATGCCCAATTAGCAATCCTATGATCAGGAACGTTTAGGATATGCGTACGAAGGAGAATGGTCTCGTGAACCTAACTTCTTTAGATTACATTCTCATAATTACATATTCCTTGGACTTATCGTTTAAACATATAACATTTATATGAGACAACTTTAAACAATAATATATGCCCTTTATGTATATTAAACTAGATTAGCTTAATATGTGAAATGTCCGTAAAGTATCATCATATGATTGGCTCATAGGGCACATTTCCAACATTATATGCTAGCATTGATTGATGAGATATGAGTACAGTTGTACAAGTCACTAGAGGTGACTCCTGACTTATATGCTAGCATTGATTGATGAGATATGAGTACAGTCGTACAGGTTACTAGAGGTGACTCCCGACTTATATGCTAGCATTGATTGATTGATGAGATATGAGTACAGTTGTACAGGTCATGTTAGGTGATTCCGGTTGATATATCATTTTATACTGATTAAGTTCATCTGGCCTACTTGTTAATGTATGGTAGAGTTCATGGACATGGCATACCCATGGTTTTGGTCATTCTTGAGTATGGTTTAGATATATATATATATATATATATATATATATATATACTTGTTAATGTATGGTAGAGTTCATGGATATATATATATATAGTACTGTCCTATAGAAAACGATACTCGATTTATAGTGAGGTGTTATTACTGTTAGAAAGATAATAGCTTTGGGAAGCTTGGTTTTATTGCTCACTCACACTTTCTGTTTTGTGCCTCTCCAAGTTATAGCTATTGAGTTCATATCGACGAGGATTTGTGGCTATTCTTAGTATTGTTGGCTATTTCTAAGGGTATTATTTTTACCCACACTACTGTACTTTACTTGTGCTGACATCGCGTGTGAAATAGGTTCCCTCCCGCTCACAGCGCACTCTAGTATTTAGACACTTTTAGGTTCAAGTTTATTCACATTATACACACTATCACATTTTATAGCTTCGTCACCTTCCAGGTGTCGGCCAGCATAACTCAATTCCGAGTCCAAGTGGACTTTCCGGGTTAGGGTGTGTCATAATCATCGTCCAAACATACAAGATGCGATCCTGAACATTGGTATCATTTTTTTTTTATATTTTTCTCACTTCTAAATTAATTATTTTGATTTTTTTTAATGTGGTATGATTTATAGTTTAAAAATTAATTACACGTGGACTTCTCTTGGCTAGCCACATGGCCAAATCAGGCAGTGGGAATTAGGGGCGGGAGGTCTCCCTTTGATCCCTTCTTTCCTTCTTATGCAACATCCAAACCCTACCACTTAGTACTATGATCAAGTAGTATTCATCTTTACTTGTAAGTGAGAAGTCTAAAATTTGATTCTCGCTAAAGGAGAATTTGAATCACATTATTAATTGCATATTGTGAGGCTCACCCCTCCCCTTTAGTGTAGATAATACCATTCGTTCAAACAAACAAAAAAAAAACAAAAAAACAAAAAAAAAAAAAAGACTTTGGATGTTGTCCTTAGTTATGAATATTCTTTGACTGAAACCGTGTTGGTTTTCGATTTTTGATCAAAGTCCTTGAAATTAATGTGATAATTTATTTCTATGTATGTTATTATTTTTTAAATTAAAAATTAAAATTGATAGTTATTGACACACCCCGACCCGAAAGTGGGGCGTGCTGGCCGTCACATGAGTGTGACGTAACCAAGTGCACAGTGTGGAAGCAAGAATCATTAACGGAGTACAAACTTATTAAAACCAATCCACTAGCAACCTAAAAGAGGTACTGTGCTAGAGAGTTATTATAGTACTTATACAGAACCAGAGCGTACTAAGTCAAAGTGCAGTCAAGCATTAATAACTAAATTCGAATAACACCAACAGTTGTCCTACATAAGAATGAGTCTGTCAAAATTGCCGAATGGTCCTCGCTAGCCACCACAGGTACTCTAGGTATCTAGAACCTGGAGGGGCAAAAAAAAAAATTGAGTGAGTCAGCAAAACAAATCTTTTCAAAATCATTATTTTCTCAAAAGTATAGCCCCTCACCGTAAAACCTGTATAGTTTCCCAGAAAATAATACATACATATATATCACAAACTTTCTCAGCATTAATCATTATCAAACGTATCTCACAATATGCCATGCAATGCATTTGAATAACCATTCTGAATCTCAAAAACCATATAAATATACTATTGTGTGTGTGTGTGTGTGTGTGTGTGTGTGTGTGTGTGTGTGTGTGTGTGTGTGTGTGTGTGTGTGTGTGTGTGTGTGTGCGTGTCTATATATATATATGGGTACATTCATCAAAATTAACCAAAACATGGGTACATTCTTCAAAATCACAAAAGAAGAAGATATTAGGCTTAATAACATTAGTAAATTTCTTCAATTAAACTTGACATGGATACATTCTCAAATCAAAGAAAAAAGAATGTACCCATATAAGTTTAAAAATGGATTAGAAAAAAAATTGAATAGATTTTATATATAAAAAAGAGTATATTTTATGTGACAACCCGTCCCTAAAAATAATGATTTTTATAATTTTAATAGGTGAGTTTACGAAAACGCCCTTCGAGGCACATACTTCGATTGGTGTAGACTGCCTCGTAGTGACACCTAAGATTCATTTTCTTGGCATATTCTTATAGTATTCGTCGCTACGGACGCATGGGCGCAAACGGATTCGAATTTGGAGGTATAACGAAGAAGTTATTAACGTTTGAAGTTAAGGGCAAAATTGATACTTTCTGAAATTGTTTGGAAAATTCCAGAAAGTTGAAGGGCCAAATGTATGGCCCAGATTTAAAAGAATTTGAGATGGGCGGCTGGGATGGTTTAGCAAGGAGAGAAAAGGAGGGTGTGTGTGTGTGTGTGACCAATGAGGGAAGAGAGTAAGGAGGGAAAGGAGGGAGGAGAAAAGGAGAGAACCCGTGGGTTCCCTCTTTGACCCGCGACCCATTCCATGAATTCCGGTGAAATTCACCAATTTTTCCGACGAGACACCCTCATCTATCACTTAGAAACCTCTCTATAACCTTCCCTCTACCCATTCCACCCCAAATTTGAGAGAAATTGGTCTTGAATTTGGGTAAAACCGCAAGAAAAGGGTGCGGTGGCCTTGGCTTCGAATCACCCAATCCCGAAGCAATTTCTTTCAATTGCCACCACCCAACAAAGCCCAAGCATTGGTGGAGGCGTCGGAGCAAGCTTGGAGGTCGAATTGGAACACACCCAAACTTAGGGTTCTTGCGGGTTTTGATGAAATTGAAGGTCTTAGAGGCAAAATTGGACTTTCTCACAGGTATGAAAGTTGTTCTACTCATTGAGATCTTTAATTCTGGATATTTTGAGAATTTTTAGTGAATGTTGAATTTTCCGGCAACTCGGGGGCGGCCACCCGCGGCGGCGCGTGCGGCGGCGCGTGGCCCGAGGGCCGCCAATGATGTAGATTGATTGTTATGACGTAAATTCGTTACGTTTTGGTAATATGTCAAAATATGAATCGACGATCCGACCGTTGGATCGTCACCAAACTTTAGTATGTGGCAGTATGTAATATTTGAAGAACGTAGGAATTTACGGATCGGGAATCCGTCGTACGGATCTTCCCGAATTGGAATTGTAAGTTTGTAAATAAAACGTTAACCGCCACTTGGTTTTGGCAATTGGCGGAGATCCAACCGTTGGACCGTAACGAAACTTTGGGATATTGTTCTAGAAGCTTAATGTGGATTATTGGAAGTGACGGATCGAAGTTTCGGGATACGGATCTTCCGGATCAAATTCGTAGGAATGCGCTTTATATAAATTACATATTCTCTCAGTACGAATTCTGAGACATGAATTGACATTTATGCTAGGCGGTGATCATTTGGGATCATTTGGGATGTCTCGAGAGTCGTGCTAGGGGGCTGTAGCGTGGACTCCAGGTGAGTGGGCTTTTGTTTTCAGTATATATATATATGACGTTTTCCCAGAAACGTAATTTGATTGATTTACAAATTGAATAGATTTTATAATTGAGTTGCCATGTCGTATGCCAATTATATTTTATAATTATGATTATGATCACCATTCATTGTGCTCCGAAGCTGTGGACGGCCAGGTAAGTCAGGTAAGTATGTTAGATAGTGTTGAGATGATGATAGATTGTGATTAGCTCATCACCTGCACCTCGGGTGTTTCTGCTCCGCCAGAGTAGGGCCTAGCCTTCACGTGATCGTTCACCTCACGCACCGTACGCTCACCTTGGATCCAAGGCAGGTGCCTAGCCTGTCGTACAGACCACTATAGGTGGTTCCGACTCGTAGGTGACCCGCGATTCGTCGCACAGCCTTCACGTGATCGTAACACTGAGCGTAATATTATACACCTAGCCTGTCGTACAGACCACTATAGGTGGTTCCGACTCATGTGCAGGATAATGATTGATAGTGATTGAGTATGATGGATGAGCTATAGATTCAGCCGTACAGGTCACTAGAGGTGACTCCGGCTGACATGACATTAGGGACACCCCTGATTTACATTACTTGCCTGATGTTGATGATTTTCTGAGTTGGTATATCGACATGGCCTATTCTTGAGTTTGATAATGAGTTTTGATTCTTAGACGAGGTTTTCGTATATAAGTTATATATGTACTATTTTTTGGGAAAATTATACGGGTTTCACAGTGAGGGGTTACTTATGGTTTTTATAAAATGATTTTGGAAAGTATTTGTTTTTGCCCACTCACGTTTTCTGTTTTGCGCCCCTCCAGGTTAGCTGTTAAGGTTCGTATCGACGAGGATTATTGGCGAATCTCAAGACTGGTGGCTACTTCTGAGGGTATACTTCTTACCCGCTCTACTGTATTTACTTATGCTCTGAAAGCACGCGTGAGATGGATTCGCTCCCGCTCACGAACACACTCTGATGTTTAGGCACTTTTAGGTTTAAATTTATTCACATTTTCCACATCACTACACTTTATGGCTTCGTCACCTTCCAGGTGTCGGCCAGCACAACTCGACTTCAGTGTCCTAGTGGACTTTCTGGGTCGGGGCGTGTCATTTACATATAACAAATTGGTATATTTAAGAATGAGTACGTTTTGAGATTAAAATTTTGAAACAAATTACATGAATGGGTACACATAATTAGCATGGGTACATTTAGCAAAATTAAAAATAGGTACAAATCCAAATAAAACTTTAAAAAATATGGGCACAAAAGGAAATTAATATATGGGTACAAATTAAAACTGAAAAGAAAATTGGTATAAATTAAAAAAATGTTACAAATTAAAAATGGGTACAAACTAAAAATAAAAATATATGATAAAAAATTTAGCCATAAATATAAATATACTAATTATAACACTTTTATCACTAAATGAATATATTTAGAAATAAAAAATACTTTATTATTGAAATAATTAATGATATTATTTGTCACATCCCGACTCGGGCCCCCACCACAACCTGCGCTCGACTCCACCATAACACGATATTGTCCGCTTTAGGCCTGAGCACGCCTTCACGGTTTTGTTTCTGAGAACTCACACGAGAACTTCTCAGTGGGTCACCCAACCTGGGAATGCTCTCGCCCAAACCCAAAAGGCCTCATGTTGGATGATGTGGTATGTTACATTATTATTACCCAAGGACCTTAATAAAAAAATTCAAAAGAAACAAGGTTTTAATCAAAAGAGCAAAAAGAGGAATGAGAACCTAATTTCTCCATAAATAAATAAATAAAACCATCCAAACCCCCAATACACCCAACTCCCAAAACTCTTGCTGCAGTCCTTTTTAATACAACCAACTGTCAAATTTCCTCCTCCAGTCCTCTTTAATACACCCATTTCCAAATCTTTTCATCCAACCACCTTGAATTCATCCCCAGCAAAAGAATTTAAAAGTCAGCCAACAAGCAGTATACTCTTAACAAAAGTGACGCAAGGCATCCTTCAAAGCGTATATTTTTAGGTATACAATGCTCTACCTAGTCTATTTTGTTTTGAAATAATAGACACGTGCAGTTGGTTCAAGAAAGAGAACGTATTCACTGTCAATTGACAATGGCAGAAAAAGCCAACTGAAATCTAAAAACAAAGGTGTGCATCTACAGAACGTATTCACTGTCAATTGACAATGGCAGAAAAAGCCAACTGAAATCTAAAAACAAAGGTGTGCATCTACACCACTAAGGAAGTGGAATTAAAGAAGACATTTGTTGTACACAAACGGGTTATTCTTTTAAGTTCTTTGCTCAACTTGTGTTGCCCAATGATAAAGTCACTGATGATGTATCCGTAAAAAGGTTGTGAAATTTGGTAATGCTTCACCAAACTAGTTGTGTTTGAGAGATAGCATTCATGATGAAACTACCTTTTCCCATGTTTCCTTATAATGTTGGTTCAAAGTGGTCATATAATATCTTAAAATTTGGATTTAGAAGTGGTATGACTACATGTATTTTGTAAGATATCAGATTGTGTACTAGTGAAATGTCTCATTATCAAAATAATTGCGTGCTTTTGAAAGGAATAAACTAATACATAACTTTTCATAAACACACACAATGCTAAACTGTGATTTCTCAACGCTATTCAGTGCATCAAACAACACTGAATACAAGCTAAAAACAAATAGAGTTGATATTTGATATTAACTGCCTAATTGATCATCTAATGAGTCCACCAATTGTAATTTGAAATTTATTTTTCAAAATCAAGATTATATGGTTTGGCCAAAGACTACTAAATCATATCAATGAGTATTTGTATGGCTCCATGAATAAATCAACAACTCTTAACGGTTACGAAACAAGCCTTATGGCTCTGGTGCAAAATCACAAAGTCAATAACCTTTTTTGCAAGACAACTACGACGCCTCATGTCTAAAGACTACTTTTCATTGTTGCAACGTTTGAATTCTTATTGACACGAGTTTGTACCTAATATACACATAAGAACTCTTAAAAGATCGCGTTCAGTGGGCTCAATCTCTATTGAGCACCTATGTATTCATTTTAGTATAAAAAAACACAATGAAATGAGACGTTTCATTCTAACAGTATACATGTCTTAGTGGAAAGTCAACGAAAAATCGACAATCCTATGGTTAAGAATAAATTATGTTGTAAACTTCTAGTTTAAGTGTGATTGTGTAAATTCTAGATTAGATTTTATTCTAGTTATTCTTTCCTATATGGACTTGTATTTTTTGGAGGAGAAGGATTTCTTCTCTCTCTTATTACTATAAATAAAGGCACTTCGTAGGGGAAATAGCACATACATTCCTCTACACAATCCTACAAACACATATCTCTCTCATCTCTCTTTGTACCGTTGGCCCCCTTCCCCTGTCAGTTAAATATAGGCCACAATAAGTCATCAGCACACTCCTACCACTGTGCTTAGAAATCTGACTTGGAAGCTTTCTGCATCAAACCAATTTATCCAATATCATCCTGCAATCAGGTTCTTCCAAAAATGATTTTTATCTTGATATTTTTACAGCCCTGATAGCATGAACATTCACCATAATGCATGACCCAACTTTAAGTTTTTCGAATTTTAGATTCTACATAAATTGTGTATGCATTATATCCATAATTGTTGAATTATGTGAATTTGATATTTGCCATGAATTGCATCAAATATATGTTCATTCATTAAAATTATTTGTCAATATGCATTGAATTATAATCTAACAAAAAAAAAAAAAAAAAAAAACTCCTAGGGTTCTTCGAACCCATGACCTGTGACGCACACTCGATCACAAGCGAGCCTCTCTCGGCCACGATGCATCGGGCCGAACCTATGCTCCATCTGAGACGATGCCATTTTTTGCATTGAACCCATGACCCAGCGCCGCCCATAGTCGGCCATGGCCTCATTGCTGTTTTCCTTGGGAAATCACGACCTGAAGTCGTGCTTGGGACCAAACCATCGTTGGCGATGATGCGTTTTTCTTGAAAAAATCAATGAAAATTGGTGAATTTTTCGACGGATTCTTCGAATCCTCAAACATTTCTCAGACCCCCTCCAACGTTGAAACTTAATTTTCCGTCCAAACCTAGGGTTCCCAATTGAACCCCCTTGTATTGCCGTGCCATGACCACCTGAGGAAAGCCACCTGAAACGACACTGGTGTTTTTTCCAGTTCGAATCCGACACCCAACATCCCTGGGTTGTCTTGAGCTTCTCGACCCGAGCCCTAGTGGGCTTTAGACCCTCAAGCCTGCATTGCATAAAACCCCTTTGGGCTTGCTGTTTGCTTTTGCTATTACTACCCATATCTAACAAGCCAATTGGGCTTCTGTTGGCCTCCCGGCCCACGTAACACTAGCCTAAGCTAGTTCTTAGTGTTCCCTCATGTCTGCGTCACACCAGATCCCAGCCAATGTGCTGGTGTATTCGTATATACATCACACCGAATCAGAGCCTTTTCATGGGCATCTGTTTTTTGGGCTTGCTCTTGCAGCCCATCAAATTTGTGATGCTGGGCCAGCCTGCATTCTAGGCCAGAGCCCATTCCAGCCCAATTCTAGGTCTGGGCCGCACATCTCAAATTTGCTCAGCCCACCCTTGAGCTTTGGCCCATGTTTTTAGGCCCCAAGCTTAATTGTTTACTTTTTAGAAAATTTGGGTTTTATAATTTTGCACCCACACTTTAAATTTGGCTCGAAGTCCAAATAATTATAGACGTAAAGTTCTATTTACATATTTTCTTGTTACATATTTCTGTGTATATATTTGCATTTTTTTGCAAGAACATATGAACCTGAAGTTCATAATTATTTCGAAATCTAAAGTTTCTAGAAACATGCCTTGTTTGAAAGCTAGAAGTTTTTCCTTAAAAACCAGAAGTTTTTCATGCGAATTTAAACAATACATGTATATTAGAACGTAAATTTTCTACTCCTATGTGAATGGATTGATTTTTTCTCCATTACACTAACCACATCTTGTCCATCTATTTTGTGATATGAAAATGTTGAATTTGATAAAACTCGACTTCATCGCTTTGGAGGTCTCTGGAAGAAATTACCTCAAGTGAGTCCAAGATGTGAAACTCCACCTCATTGCAAAGAATTTAGGCCCACCATTGAAAATGAGACGGATAACCCAGTTGGCAAAGCTAAGAAAGCCACTGCCATGATCTTTATCTGAAGACATATTCATGATGCAATGCACACCGAGTACCTTGTTGAAGGTGATCCACGAGCAATATAGGTCGTTTTGGCTGATCGTTTTGATCACCAAAACGACATCTTTTTGCCTAAAGCAAGACATGACTGGCAGTATTTGCCATTCTAAGACTTTAAGTCTGTGAATGAATATAATTCTGAAGTTTGCTGAATCCGATCACTTCTCAAGTTTTGTAACGAGATTTTGACTGAAGATGATCTCCTAGAAAAGACCTATTCGACCTTCTCTTTACTAATATTGTGCTACAGCAACAACATATGGCTCAAAATTTTACTAAGTTTTTGGATTTGATCTTTGTTTTACTGCTCGCTGAAAAACGAATTAGTTGTTGATGAAAAATCATCAAGTTCGACCTACTGAGGCGACTGCTATGCCTGAAGCACACTATAGCACGAACCAACGCCCAAAATGCCAAAAGAGGCATGGTAGGGGTAGCTAGAAGCCCCAACAAGGTCAATAGAGTCAAGGCCCATGTAAGGGAGGAAACAAAGCCCATAAGTGCCTTAACCTCGCTCGCTAGGTCCTAAACTTCAAGAATTAGGCAAAGCACCTGAAACCAGAGATATAGACATATGCTATCGTTGTGGTTCAAAGGACCCATGTTTACTAAGCTCCCTAGAAGGTTATAGCTGAATATCATTCTCGTCGTAAGAAGTTTGAATCAAACTTTGTGCAAGTGGATGAACCGGAGAGTACCAAGATGGTGGTTTTTGATTTTCAGGAGGATACCACACCTATGGAAGATTAGAATCTTAGACATAAACTATTTTTCTAGTTGAAACTTAGACAATGGGGCCAAATTCCACCTAGTGGCCAAACACCCCTTGTGTTTTTGGTTAATTTTTGAACAATTTTATTTTATATTTGGATTATTTGTTGGTGATTTGTTTTTGGATATTAAGTTTTTAATTCATTACCGTACTGGAATACTTAAATTTATTTTGAATGGATATTTATGCATGTGACTGATTCAAATTAATTTTCATTCTAGGTATGAATAGTGGGGAAGTTAGTTGTTTGGCAGATAGTGTAACCATGCACACTGTTTTACGTGAACGCATCTATTTCACTAACTTCATACCTAAGAATGCACCTTTGGTAACCCTCTCAGGCCTATCCAACCTGATCGAATGATACGGTAAGGCACATATAATGTTGTCTAATGGTACAATTTTGACCATTAATGAGGCACTTTATTATCCGCATTCCTAAAGAACGTTGTTGAGTTTTAAGGACATTACAGATAATAACTACCACACTTAAACCTATGTAGAAAACGGAGTTGAATTTCTGTGCATAACTTCCTATGAATATGGCTAAAAGCGTATTCTAAAATAGATGGAGTGTATTCAAAGTGGTTTGTATAATACGACCATATACCCTATAGAAAACCACTATGTGGTCGGCCCTACCTCTAGGACCATGCACAAAATTATTGTTTGGGACAACCTAGATGAACAGTGATGCGTCGTATCCTTAAATCATCACCCAAGGCATCCATTAACCTGAAATTTAGGTTCATTTCAAGGAATCACATGTCAAACCTGCTCTATAGGAAAGCTTATTATTAAGCATTCTTATGAAAAAATTCACTCGAATCCTCCTATTTTTCTACAAAGGATTAAGGGGGACATTTTTGGACTGATTCACCCTCCCTATGAACCATTTAGATATTTTATGGTTTTAGTTGACGCTTCCACATGTTGGTCACACATGTGCTTGTTGTCCACAAGGAGTGTTGCATTCTCCAAACTGTTCACTCGGGTTATTAAGCTCAGGGCTCATCACCCTGATTATTCGATCAAATCTATTCGATTGGATAATGCTGCAGAATTCACATCTAAAACTTTTGATAATTATTGCATGTCGACTGAGGTTGAAGTGGAACATCAAGTACCCCATGTTCACACCTAGAACAATCTGGGAAAGGCATTCATTAAGTGCTTACAAATGATTACTCGAAAGTCAGTTATATGTACCAAGCTCCCAATCGCTAGTTGGGGCCATGCAATATTGCACGCAACCATGTAGCGCCCTTTAGTCAGATACTAGATACGAACCCGACATATTGCATCTAAGCATTTTTTTATGTAGTCTATATGCCGATTTTGCCGCCTTTACGTACAAAAATGGGGCCTCAGTGAAAGATGGGAATCTATGTCGGATATGATTCTCCTTCAATCATTTGTTACTTAGAACCTTTGACAAGCAATCTGTTTACTGCTCGTTTCGCGGATTTTCACTTATATGAGACAGTCTTCTCGTCGTTAAGAGAAGATAAGAATGTCAACATTCTTAAAGAACGATGCGAATTATCGTGGATGACTCCCACTTTGTCTCATTTAGATCCCTGCATTGCTCAGTCTAAAAATGAAGTGCAGTGCGTATTAGATCTTCAGAGCATGCCAGATGCTTTCACTAATCTAGCACGAGTGACAAGATCACATATTCCAGCTGCGAATGTGCCTGCAAAGATGGATGTACCAAATGTACGATGGACTTCCCTCCTGGAGGCCCGGAACGCCAACTTTGGCAATCCATGTACATTAGCAGCTATCCAATCATCTGTCCCTACACAAAACCATGGCAGGCCTCTTAGTTCAAAGGATTCCCACCCCCAGAAGAGGAAACCTACGACACAAGCACCTGAAAAGTCTACCATGAATCCGACTGTCGCCTATTCATTATATCTAACTCATGAAGAAATTCTAGATTACAAAAGCATCCTTGAAGAGACGAATCCACCTTCTGTGAATCATGAGATTTCGTCTATTATGCTAGCTTAGATGATGTTAGGTGTAGAAATGAGATGATCGTCAACAATGCATTAGCATATGCAGTAGCTACTGAGATTAGGTTGAGCGATGACATTGAATCCTATTCCATTGATGAATGTCGACGTAGAACTGATTGGTCAAACTGGAAACAAGCAATCTAAGTCGATCTCGATTTGCTTGTGAAACGTAAGATGTTTGGACTAGTGGCTCCTACTCCTTCACATGTGAAGCCCGTTGGCTACAAGTAGGTTTTCATTTGGAAGCGTAATGAGAAGAACGAAATTGTGCGTTATAAAGCTCGTCTTGTTATGCAAGGCTTCTCATAGAGCCCCAGGATTGACTATGACGAAACTTATTCACCCATTATAGATGTGATTACTTTTTACTACCATATCAGTTTGGTAGTTTCTAAAAAACTAAGTATGCAGCTAATGGATGCACTAACTGTGTATCTCTATGGGGATCTTGATATGAAAATGTATATGAAAGTTCCCGAATGACTTACATTGACTGGATCAAATATTTTCAAACCCCAGAACACGCTCTCAATTTGGTTGAGGTGTTCACTTTACGGTTTGAAGTAATCCGAAAGAATATGGTATAACCGTGTAAGTGAGTATTTGACTAATCAAGGATATGTGAACAAAGAACTAAGCCGTTGTGTGTTCATTAAGAAGTCACATTTCGATTTTGCTATAGTTGCAGTTTATGTAGATGACATAAACCTTATCGGAACTCCTGAAAAGCTCGTGAGAACTGCCGCGCACCTAAAGTTAAAATTTGAGATGAAAAATCTAGGAAAGACTCGATACTGTCTCGGTCTTCAGATAGAGGATCATTCGGATGAAATATTGGTACATTAAACGAACTACACCCAGAAGGTGCGTCTCTTTAACGAGGATAAAGTGAAGCCTTCGAGTACTCCTATGGTCGTTCAATGCACTAGACTCGACATTTCTTTTGCTGTTACTCTTTTGGAAAGATACAGTAATGCACCTTCACGCAAACACTGGACTGGTGTTAAAGACATCTTCTGTTACCTTAAGGGTACTACAGATCTGGGCTTGTTCTATCCCTATGGATCAATGCTGCACCCCCTTATCTCGACTCGATTCTTGCCTTGTTGGTTATGTCGACGCATGATACTTATCTTATTCGCACAGGGTGGGTTTTCAAACGGGTTATGTCTTTATCGTCAGAGGTACCGCAATCTCTTGGAGGTCAACTAAACAGACTTTAGTTGCCACTTCGTCTAGCCATGCTGAAATTCTCGCCTTACACAGAGCAACACGAGAATGTTTTTGATTGAGAGCAGTTATGGGCCATATTCGAAGCTCTTGCGATCTTTACCCCCATCGTTAACGTCCCGACGACGAACTATTCAAGAAAGGTTATATCAAAAGAGACAACACCAAGCACATTGCACCGAAGTTTTTCTTCTCACATCAACAACAATAGCATCAGAAGATTGAAGTCACCTAAATCTTTTCATAAGACAATATGACCAACCTCTTCACCAAATCACTACCGAATGTGACATTTCAGAAGCTTGTTCAAGGAATTGTTATGTGTAAACTTTTTGAGTTGTACCATTGCTATTTCTCTTTGGAATTGTGTCAAACTCAATAGGAGTATCCTGAAGTATACTTGTTTGATCTTAATGTATTATTTTCCCCTACGATTAGGAGCATTTTTCCCAATGGGTTTTTGCTACCTAACTAGGTTTTAACGAGGCACCCACCTTGGATTGATCATGTTCCTGATGACGTCCCGTAGACGTTTCATTTGACTTTGCATTAGTCACGCATTTTTCCTTGGACTATGGATTTTGTCCCTACTTGGGTATTTACCATAGCCTTAAGGTTTTTTTTTTTTTTTTTTTTTTTTGTGAGGCTTAGTTCCTTATGCAAGTTCTTACCTTATTTGAGAATAGCATGCTCCCAGAATCAATGTCAGCGAGTCGACTTCCTCAACTACTACATAATGCCGAATCTACTTGAGTATTTACACACTCAAGGGGGAGCGTTGTAAACTTCTAGTTTAAGTGTTATTGTGTAAATCCTAGATTATATTTTATTTTAGTTATTCTTTCTTATATGAACTTGTATTTTGTAGAGGAGAAAGATTTCTTCTCTTTTATTACTATAAATAAAGGCACTGCGTAAGGGGAAATAACACACACATTCCTTTACACAATCCTACAAACACATCTCTCCCTAATCTCTGTCTGTACTACCAGCCCCATTCCCCTATTAGTTAAATACAGGCCACAACAAATTGAATATATTATCGGAAATTGGTTAAAATTATCAAAAATCTTGATTGTTAAATTTCTTAAACATCCTTATGGACCAACCCTTACAGGCCCATCTTTTTGTCTTATAGACCCATCCCTTGTCGGCCCATCATTTTAGTCTTATAGACCCATCATTTTTTAAATTAGTTAGATCCGTACTTCGGTGTGGTAGAATCATTAGAACAACCCATCCCTTGTAGGCCCATCATTTTAGTCTTATAGACCCATCATTTTTCAAATTAGTTAGATCAGTACTTCGGTGTTGTAGAATCATTAGAACAACCAATTTTCTTATATTATTCGCGATTAGACTCAATCGATAATCTTATGGTTAGGAACATTCACATGACTAAGTTACTTTGCTTTTCAATGATTATAATGACTAAGTTCAAGTGAATTAAAGTATGACATGTTGGATAAGTTATTAGAGGCATTGATATTTGCACCTAAATCTAAGCAAGAAGGGACTAAGGTCTTCCATAGTAGGGCGAAAAAATTAAATTTGATCCTAATTTTATAGAAATCAAACTCCTACAGTAGTTTAAAATTTTTGAGCATTATGAGATATTCTAATTCTTGTGTTTCATATTGAATTTGTGAGTTTAATATCTATATAATAAACAACTAACATTTTTAAAGAGAGAGACAATAACTCTCAAATTTAATAAATAGGACTCATCTGTATCAAACTCAAACTCACACTTACTGCTGAAACTCAAGGTGCATGATTTCTAAATACACAAATCAAACTCACACACACACACACACTAACTTTTATATTTTTCTTCATACCTACTACGTTGCCTTTGTATATATCAAACTGGTATTGGCTATCCGAATATTGAATTAAATTAAGGAAACTATTTCTTGACAACCCTTTTCTCTGGTTACGTATCTTTGTTAATTTTCGTTCGTTAATTCTTTTTTTCTTTTTTTTAATGGAGAAATTAGGTTCTCATCCATCATTAATTATTTCAATAATAAAATATTTTTATTTCTAAATATATTCATTTAACGTTAAAAATATTATTGTGACATCCCACATCGCCCAGAGGAGTGATCCTTAAATGTATATTATCATCCCTACCTAGCATGAGGCCTTTTGGGAGCTCAATGGCTTTGGGTTCCGTTGGAACTCCGAAGTTAAGCGAAAAGGGGGCTAGAGCACTCCCATGATAGGTGACCCACTGGGAAGTTGCTCGTGAGTTCTCATAAACAAAACCGTGAGGGCGTAGTCGGGGCCCAAAGCGGACAATATCGTGCTACGGTGGTGGAGCGGGCCAGGGAGGTGGCTGCACCCGGGCTGGGATGTGACAATTACAGTTAGTATATTTATATTTATGGTTAAATTTTTTTATCATATATTTTTATTTTTAGTTTGTACCCATTTTTAATTTGCAACCCTTTTTTATTTTGTACCAATTTTCTTTTCAGTTTTAATGACACGCCCGCACCCGAGAATGGGGCGTGCTGGCCGTCACGTGAGTGTGACGTAACCATGTGCGCTGTGCGGAAGCTAGGATCGAAAACTAAGAACGAACTAATTAAAATCAAAACCACTAGTAACCTAGATACAATAGTGTACTAGATGCATGAGACGATACTTGTACATAATCAGAGCGTTCTAAGTTTAACTGCAGTCAAGCATAAATAAAAAGGGTTTAATTACACCCTCGGTGCCATACATATGAATAAAGCTGTCAGAAAGCCGGGAGTCCTCGAAGTGCCAAACTCGTAACTCTCGCTACCTAGAACCTGGAGGGGCGAAAAACAAAACTGAGTGGGTCAGCAAAACAATTCTCTTTTAAAACCAATCTTTGCTCAAAATATATATATATATAGCCCCTCACCGTAAAACCTGTATAATTTCCCAGAAACAAAATATATAATCAATATCCTTAGGTTCTCAAAATCATGCTGAAAGAGTAGGTATGCCATGCCAAAATATTCAAAACAGAAACTCAATCATAAACTAATGATGTGATTAAATGTCAGGTAATCATCTCAGCCCTCGGCTGCATATAAATCTCATAATCATCTCGGCTCTCGGCCGCATATATGTCTCACGATCATCTCAGCCCTCGGCTGCCTGTATGTCTCGTAATCATCTAGGCTCTCGGGCGCATATATGTCTCATAATCATCTCAGCCCTCGGCTGCCTATATGTCTCGTAATCATCTCAGCCATCGGCTGCATATATATATCTTATCCCTTCTCATCAATCTCATCACTGCTAGTTTATCGATTCTCATTAATGCATGCCCTCACCTGGCACTTACCTGTGCGTCCGCCGCACCAACATGCGAATATGCAATCATTAATGCATAAAAATAATATATGAATACTTTGCATGGCATTAAATTCTCATAAACGTTCATTTATTTCTTTCTGGGAAAAATAATAGTAAAATATAGGAAATACGGTAAAAACTGCCCACTCACTGATAGGTCGCCGGGTCGTAGCCCCCGCGTCTAGCCTAGCTACGCTCGTCCTCGGTGTAGGTCTCACCTATATGAGAAATTACTATAAATACGTCATTTAAGCACATACACGTAACTACGAAATTAACTTCTCATACATAGCTCAATTTTGGCATACGAATATGCCAACGCGACCTACTCGACGTCACGAGCGTCGCTATATTTTTATAATAATTTTTTGGAGTCTCACGCGCCCCCACGCGCCAGCACAGGCACGGGGCTACGCGCCCCCCACGCGCAGGCGCGTGCGCGCCACGCGTCGTCAACCTCGAGCTCGCCGGAGCTCCGCCGGCGCCGGCCACCGGTCGCCGGAAACCTGCAACCTCGGTTTTCTCGGCCATTTTTGCACCATTTAGTCTCATTTTTCTTCCTACGTGCTCTAAATTAAGTGTAGAACAAGTCTATACCTTCGAAAACTTCGAAAACCAACGAGAATCTCGTCGGGAAATTCTCCAAAACCGGCCACCTCCGTTCTCGACGATCCCGACGTCAACGCTTAGCCAACGAACGTCTCCGAGCTTCCTTGGGACCTTCTAAGACTCGTGGTGAGCTTAGTTTTGCCTAAAACACAACGTATGAAAAGTTCATGAACAGTGCCAAAATCGTACATCGAGAGAACGGCGTGAAAACGAACGAAACCTTACCTGAAATGGGTGTCAACGTACTCGTAGGAGCTTCAGGAGTCGAATGGTGGTGATGGATGATTCGATCTGTGAAGTTTTGAGGGGTTTTGGGCTTGGCCGTACGGTTTTGGCGAGAGAGAGAGAGAGACAGTCGAGGGAGGAGAGAGAGAGTGTCTGAGGGGAGAGAGAAACAGTGTAGGGTGTCGGTGGGGGTGTGAAAAATAATGTGTGTGGTCCAATACACACACACACAAACACACGTGCCAAATTTCCCCGAAGGGGTAAATCCGTCATTTCACCATTAATATTTAATATACATCGGGACGGGTCGTCACAATCTACCCACCTTACAAAAATTTCGTCCCGAAATTTCATACAACGCATATACATGCTAATAGTCATAGAATAACCTCGGATACATCTCTCTCATCTGATCCTCGGCCTCCCAAGTAGCTTCCTCCGCCGAATGATTCCTCCACAAAACTTTCACCAACCGAACCGTCTTGTTCCGGAGCACCCTATCCTTCCAATCAAGTATTGTGACTGGCTCCTCATCGTAGGTCATATCAGGATTAATCTCTAGAGGTTGCAGAGGAATCACATGCGATGGGTCTGAAACATAATGTCGAAGCATCGAAACATGAAATACATTATGGACTCTGGATAACTCCGACGGCAACTCAAGCCTGTAAGCTACAGCACCGACCCGCTCGGTGATCCGATAAGGTCCAATGTACCTAGGACTCAGCTTACCCTTCTTCCCGAATCGAACCACACCCTTCCAAGGCGATAACTTGAGAAATACCCAATCGTCAACGTTATACACTCGGTCAGTAGCATGCCTATCCGCTAAACTCTTCTGGCGATCTTGGGCGGTTTTTAGATTAACCTTAATAACCTGAACATTCTGAGTAGTCTCCTCTACTATCTCAGGGCCCACTAAAACTCTTTCGCCAACCTCTGACCAACATAGGGGTGTACGACATGGTTTCCCATAAAGTGCCTCGAACGGTGCCATCCCGATGCTAGAATGAAAACTGTTATTATAAGCGAACTCCATCAAATCCAAACGCCGATGCCGTGAGTCGCCAAACTGCAAAACTGAGGATCTCAGCATATCTTCCAAAGTCTGAATAGTTCTCTCTGATTGACCGTCCGTCTGAGGATGATAAGCCGTACTGTACAACAGTCTCGTACCCAATGCCTCCTGGAAGGCAGTCCAGAACTTAGAGGTGAATCGAGGATCGCGATCAGAGACAATACTCGCTGGAACACCATGATACTTCACGATCTTCGATACGAATAGCTCGGCCAACCGATCCAACGAAAACTTTTCCCTGACAGGAATAAAATGCGCTGACTTCGTGAGTCGGTCGACAATCACCCAAACTCCATCATATCCATTCTGAGTACGAGGAAGCTTGTACACGAAATCCATAGTGATATCGTCCCACTTCCACTGCGGAATGGGTAGGGGTTGCATCAACCCAAACGGCTTCTTCCTCTCGGCTTTGACTTGCTGACATATGATGCATCTGCTTATATACTCAGCGATTTCTCTCTTCATACCCGGCCAATGGTATGGTACATCTTCGTGCCTCCCGGATGCATCGCATAAGCTGAAATATGCGCCTCATCTAGGATATCCTTCTTTAACTCGGCATTATTCGGCACGTACATCCTGTTTCCCTACATAAGCATACCGTCTGATTCTCTAATTCGCAGGTCTTTCTTCTTACCATCATTCCTCAGCTGGATAAGTTCCTGAATCTCGTCGTCGTGCGACTGAATCTCAAGTATCCGATCAATTAGGATTGGCCTGACTTGGAAACTCGCAAGTAAGGCTTCCTCCCGATTATCCACCGTCGAATTCTCCATTTCTAACTGCGCTCCAGTCGATCTCAACTCGGTAAGAAGAGGAATTCGGCTCGCATGGAAAGCATTAATTCTGCCCTGGGACTTCCTGCTAAGAGCGTCGGCTACCACGTTTGCACGACCAGGGTGATATTCAATCGTGCAATCGTAGTCGCTCAGTAACTCAATCCATCGACGCTGGCGGAGATTCAACTCTCTCTGGGTAAAAATGTACTGGAGACTCTTATGGTCTGAGAAGATCCTGCATTTCTCACCATAAAGGTAATGTCTCCAAATCTTCAAAGCGAAGATAATAGCAGCCAACTCCAAATCATGCGTAGGGTAATTCTTCTCATGAGGTTTCAACTGACGCGAAGCATAAGCAATCACCCTACCGTGCTGCATCAAAACGCAACCCAAGCCATTCAACGAAGCATCGCAGTAAACCTCGAAGTTACCCTCATCATCAGGAAGCGTCAAGACAGGAGCGTGAGTGAGACAATGCTTCAACTGCTGAAAACTCCGTTCACAATCACCATCCCACTCGAACTTAACGTCCTTCCTGGTCAACTTCGTCAGCGGTAGCGCCATAATCGAGAAGTCTTTAACGAACCGCCGATAGTAACCTGCCAACCCAAGGAAACTCCTAACCTCGGTGACGGTTCGTGGCTGTTCCCAATTCTCCACTGCAGTTATCTTCTGAGGGTCGACCTGAATACCCCGAGCTGACACAACATGACCCAGAAATGCTACTTCGTCCAACCAAAACTGGCATTTGCTGAACTTAGCATATAATCGATGCTCTCTCAATTTCTTCAATACCAACGACAGATGTCGAGTATGGTCAGCCCTTGACTTAGAATACACCAAGATATCGTCGATGAAGACAATAACGAACCTATCCAGATACGGCTGGAACACCTTGTTCATCAATCCCATGAAAGCAGCTGGTGCATTAGTCAAACCAAATGGCATAACCAGAAATTCATAGTGCCCATAACGAGTCCTAAAGGTAGTCTTAGGAACATCGTTAATACTGATTTTCAACTGATAGTAGCCTGACCTCAAGTCGATCTTCGAGAACACACAGGCACCTCGAAGCTGATCGAAAAGATCATCGATACGCGGCAACGGATAACGGTTCTTAATCGTCGCCCGATTCAACTGCCTGTAGTCGATACACAATCTCAAGGTACCATCCTTCTTCCGGACAAATAGAACTGGGGCTCCCCAAGGTGAAGTACTGGGCTGAATGAACCCCTTCTCAAGTAACTCCTGCAACTGAATCTTCAATTCTCGTAACTCGGCAGGTGCCATTCGATATGGAGTCAACGAGATAGGATTAGTACCTGGCAACAAATCAATCGTAAATTCCACGTCACGATCTGGCGGCAATCCAGGTAAATCATCAGGGAATACGTCGGCGAAGTGCCTAACCACTCGAACATCCTCCAAGCTTGTAGGAACATTGTCATTAAGTACCACATGAGCTAGATATCCCTGACAACCCTTCGTCAGCAACTTCTTGGCTCTCACAGCCGAAATAACGCCATGTCTAACTCCGCTGCGCTCACCAACGAAAGTTATCTCCGGTAATCCAGGACGATGAAAGGTTACTGATTTCCCGTAACAATCAATCTTGGCACGATTGTAGTGCAACCAATCAGTGCCAAGAATGACATCAAAGTCGACGATATCTAGCGGAGTGAGGTTAGCAGGCATAACCACGTTCTCCACTATCACGGGACATTCTGGATATACATAATCTACGTAACACTTCTCCCCTCTTGGCATAGCAAACTCCAACTCATACCCCAGGGGTGAAGATTGAGGTTGAGTTAATTGAGCAAATGTATGAGAAATAACTGAGTGAGTAGCACCACAATCAATCAAGACTCTAGCATAATGACCAAGAATATTCAACGTACCCATAATTAGATCCGGGTTGTTTTGCGCGTCCTGAAGTGATAGGTTATGGATACGACCCTGGGTCTGCTGACGTCCCCCACGACCTCGGTTTGCGTGCATCCCACGCCCCTGCGGGTTTCGTCCCTGATTCGACGATCCAGTCTGCCTCGACGATCCAACACCACTAGAGGTAGCATCCAACTGCTGGGGCTGTCCCCCCGAGTACCACTGAGAGCTACCTGCCGTAAACTGCTGCTGGGGCTGATACCCACCTGAGTACTGCTGCGGAGGAGGCATATACCCTCCGGAATACTGCTGCTGAGGAGGCATATATCCTCCGGAATACTGGCCATATCCACCCTGGTGGTAAGGATCCATGGGATACTGAGGCTGGTACTGGTCCGAAGAATACGGAATAGGATCCCCCGAGTAATGAAAGGCTCCACCACGACTGCTCTGAGCATAACCGCTCGGCCCAGGAAACTGCTGCTGAATCGGTGCTGGCGGCGGTAAGGCAGGCTGCTGGGGCCTCTGCTGGGACCTCTGCTGGCCCTGAGGACAATTCTTCGCCAGGTGTCCATCCTGGCCACAAGTATAGCACCCCGTAGTACCCCGCCGACATTCGCCAAAATGCCGATTGTTGCACTGACGGCACAACGGAGTCCTCCCAGAGTTCCCCTGCCTCTGACCTCTGGCACCACCGAAGAATCGGCTTCCACCTCTCTGCCCGGTGGAACTAAAACCTCCACTCGAAGAGCTAGAACTGGCCCCACTGCGTTTGAAGTTCTGAGTCTGCCGGGGACCTGGCACAAAAGGGGCCTTACCCTTATTATTCTTTCCCTGTGTGCCACCATCATCACTATCGCTCGGCAAATTCTCCGAATCCTCAATCCGAAGCAATATTTCATAAAACTCGTGGTAAGTGGTGCACTGAAACCCGGTAGCAATCGTACGCCATTTTTTCTTGGTACCCAACTTGAATCGGCGCAACATCTCTGCCTGATTGGCGGCAACATCCGGGTGATAGCGCGAAAGATCAGTGAAGGTACGGTAATAGTCATTAGCACCCAAATTCTTCTATTTGAGATTGGTAAACTCCTGTTTCTTTCTATCGATGTAGGCTGGAGGAATAAACCTTCGGTAGAACAGTTCCTTAAACACCCCCCAATCGTTTGCCTGCTCCTCAGGCATGTGCTTAGATAACTCAATCCACCACGAAGCTGGTTCCTTGGTCAAAAACCATTTTGTCGTCTCCACCCACTTATTCGGCTGTAAACTCCCCTGACTCGTCAGAATTTCGAAAGTCTTTTCAATATGCATGAACCACTTCTCAGAACCCTCGGGCCCTTCACTCCCGTCTAATGGGTTAATCTTTAAGTTATGAACTGACTCCAAAGGTGTCCTCTGAGGAGGGGGAGGAGGAGGACGGATAATACTCTGAAATGCATGGGCAATAGCTTCCCCTAACTGAGCAATATTGGGGAACATGGGCTCAGAAGGACGACGAGGCTCACGACGAGGCGGCATAGTTCTGACAAAAGACATCAAGTCATTAAAATTTTCACAAAATATGCAAGACTGCAACCTAGGGCTCTGATACCAAACTGACATGCCCGCACCCGAGAATGGGGCGTGCTGGCCGTCACGTGAGTGTGACGTAACCATGTGCGCTGTGCGGAAGCTAGGATCGAAAACTAAGAACGAACTAATTAAAATCAAAACCACTAGTAACCTAGATACAATAGTGTACTAGATGCATGAGACGATACTTGTACATAATCAGAGCATTCTAAGTTTAACTGCAGTCAAGCATAAATAAAAAGGGTTTAATTACACCCTCGGTGCCATACATATGAATAAAGCTGTCAGAAAGCCGGGAGTCCTCGAAGTGCCAAACTCGTAACTCTCGCTACCTAGAACCTGGAGGGGCGAAAAACAAAACTGAGTGGGTCAGCAAAACAATTCTCTTTTAAAACCAATCTTTGCTCAAAATATATATATATATAGCCCCTCATCGTAAAACCTGTATAATTTCCCAGAAACAAAATATATACTCAATATCCTTAGGTTCTCAAAATCATGCTGAAAGAGTAGGTATGCCATGCCAAAATATTCAAAACAGAAACTCAATCATAAACTAATGATGTGATTAAATGTCAGGTAATCATCTCAGCCCTCGGCTGCATATAAATCTCATAATCATCTCGGCTCTCGGCCGCATATGTCTCACGATCATCTCAGCCCTCGGCTGCCTGTATGTCTCGTAATCATCTCGGCTCTCGGCCGCATATATGTCTCATAATCATCTCAGCCCTCGGCTGCCTATATGTCTCGTAATCATCTCAGCCCTCGGCTGCATATATATATCTTATCCCTTCTCATCAATCTCATCACTGCTAGTTTATCGATTCTCATTAATGCATGCCCTCACCTGGCACTTACCTGTGCGTCCGCCGCACCAACATGCGAATATGCAATCATTAATGCATAAAAATAATATATGAATACTTTGCATGGCATTAAATTCTCATAAACGTTCATTTATTTCTTTCTGGGAAAAATAATAGTAAAATATAGGAAATACGGTAAAAACTGCCCACTCACTGATAGGTCGCCGGGTTGTAGCCCCCGCGTCTAGCCTGGCTACGCTCGTCCTCGGTGTAGGTCTCACCTATATGAGAAATTACTATAAATACGTCATTTAAGCACATACACGTAACTACGAAATTAACTTCTCATACATAGCTCAATTTTGGCATACGAATATGCCAACGCGACCTACTCGACGTCACGAGCGTCGCTATATTTTTAAAATAATTTTTTGGAGTCTCACGCGCCCCCACGCGCCAGCACAGGCACGGGGCTACGCGCCCCCCACGCGCAGGCGCGTGCGCGCCACGCGTCGTCAACCTCGAGCTCGCCGGAGACCTGCAACCTCGGTTTTCTCGGCCATTTTTGCACCATTTTGTCTCATTTTTCTTCCTACGTGCTCTAAATTAAGTGTAGAACAAGTCTATACCTTCAAAAACTTCGAAAACCAACGAGAATCTCGTCGGGAAATTCTCCAAAACCGGCCACCTCCGTTCTCGACGATCCCGACGTCAACGCTTAGCCAACGAACGTCTCCGAGCTTCCTTGGGACCTTCTAAGACTCGTGGTGAGCTTAGTTTTGCCTAAAACACAACGTATGAAAAGTTCATGAACAGTGCCAAAATCGTACATCGAGAGAACGGCGTGAAAACGAACGAAACCTTACCTGAAATGGGTGTCAACGTACTCGTAGAAGCCTCAGGAGTCGAATGGTGGTGATGGATGATTCGATCTGTGAAGTTTTGAGGGGTTTTGGGCTTGGCCGTACGGTTTTGGCGAGAGAGAGAGAGAGACAGTCGAGGGAGGAGAGAGAGAGTGTCTGAGGGGAGAGAGAAACAGTGTAGGGTGTCGGTGGGGGTGTGAAAAATAATGTGTGTGGTCCAATACACACACACACAAACACACGTGCCAAATTTCCTCGAAGGGGTAAATCCGTCATTTCACCATTAATATTTAATATACGTCGGGACGGGTCGTCACATTTAATTTGTACCCATATATTAATTTCTTTTTGTGCCCATATTTTATAAAGTTTTATTTGTATTTGTACCCAAATTTTTTTATTTATATGTACCCATTTTTTATTTTACTAAATGTACCCATGCTAATTATATGTACCATTCATGTAATTTTTTTTCAAATTTTTAATCGTAAAATGTACTCATTCTTAAATATAAAGATTTGTTATAAGTAAAATGTACCATTGTTTTTTACACACCCCGACCCAAAAAGTCCACTAGGACACTGAAATCGAGCTATGCTGGCCGACACCTGAAAGGTGACGAAGCCATAAAGTGTAGTAATGGGGGAAATGTGAATAAATTTAAACCTAAAAGTACCTAAACACCAGAGTGTGCTCGTGAGCGGGACCGAACCCACCTCACACGTGACTTCAGAGCATAAGTAAATACAGTAGAGCGGGTAAGAAGTATACCCTAAAAAACAGCCACCAATCCAGAGATTCGCCAATAATCCTCGTCAATACGAACCTTAACAACTAAACCTGGAGGGGCGCAAAACAGAAAACGTGGGTAGGCAAAAACAAAGCTTTTAAAACCATTTCAATATCAAAAGTACTAACCCTTCTCTGTAAAACCTGTATACTTTCTCAGAAAATAATACGTATGTATTCATATACCAAAACAGACTGTAAAACGATAAAACTCGAATATGCCATGTCAGAAATATGCCATGCCAAAATATCCAGCCAAGAAATATATGCATCAATCAAGTGAGATAAAGCCAATAATCACAATATGCCGGCAATATAAATATGTCAGCCGGAGTCACCTAACGTGACCTGTTCGGCTGAATTTATAGCTCCTCAACCACTATCCTGCACACGAGTCAGAACCACCTATAGTGGTCTGTACGACAGGCTAGGTGTATAAAATATGCTCAGTGCTACGATCACGTGAAAGTTGTGCGACGAATCGCAGGTCACCTACGAGTCGAAACCACCTATAGTGGTCTGTACGACAGGCTGGCACCTGCCTTGGATCCAAGGTGAGTGTACAGTGTGGGAGGTGAATGATCACATGAAGGCTAGGCCCTACTCTGGCAGAGCACAAACACCCAAGGTGCAGGAATATGAGCTATATCAGAATCTCATCATCATCACTATCACTAACAAGCATACTCACCTGACTTACCTGAGCGTCCACAGCGCTGAAGCACGACCAGCACAATCATAATCATAATAAACAAATATTAATGGCATTCGACATGGCATTTCAATCATAAAACCAATTCGATTCTAAACCATTTAAAAATGAAGTTTCTGGGAAAACATTAACTATATATATATATATATATATATATATATATATATATATATATATATATATATATATATACTGAAAACAAAAGCCCACTCACCTGGAGTCCACGCTATAGCCCCCCTAGCACGACAATCAAGGTATCCCAAATTATTCCAAATGATCACCGCCTAGCACAAATATCAATCATGTCTCAGAATCCGTATTGAGAGAATAAGCAATTCACAAAAAACACATCCCTACGAATTTGATCCGGAAGATCTGTATCACGAATCTTTGATCCATCACTTTCAATAATACACATTATACTTCTAGAACAATACCCCAAAGTTTCGTTACGATCCAGCGATTGGATCTCCACCAATTGCCAAATTCAAGTGGCGGTTAACGTTTTAATTACTAACTTACAATTCCAATTCGGGAAGATCTGTTAGACGGATTCCTAATCCGTAAATTCCTACATTCCTCAAATATTACATACTATAACGTACTAAAGTTTGGTGATGATCCAACAGTCGGATCGTCGTTTCATACTTTGACCTATTACCGAATCGTAATGAATTTAGGTCCTAACGATCAATCTACATCAATCCATCATCAAAACTAAATTCAAAGCATTGAATAACACCTAAGAACATCATTGGCGGCCCTCGGGCCACGTGCCACCGCATGCGCCGCAACGGGTGGAGGGTGGCGGTTGGCCGCCCCGAGTCGTCAGAAAATTCAACTTTCACTAAAAATTACCAAAATTTGCAGAATTAAATATCTCAATGAGTAGAAAAACTTTCATACCTTCAACCAAGTCCAATTTGGCCTCGAAGACCTCCAATTTCACCAAAAACCGTATGAACCATAGAAATGGGGTATGCTCCAATTCGACCTCCAAAGCAATTCCAACGCCTCAACCATTGATTGGGCTTTGTTCTAGGCCTCAAGAAGATGCTAGGGGTGGTGGTAATTTAATGGAATCGCTTTAGATTTGGTGGATTTTGGAACATGGGTGTCACGGCACCCACTTTCGGTTTTGGAACAATTTACCCCCAAATTCCTCCAAATTTTGGATGAAAATGGAAGAGAAAGGGTAGTGGAGAGGTTCTCAAGTGGTTGTGTGAAGAAATTCGCCGGAAAAATGATGATTTTTGGTCATAAATGGAGGTAGAAACCGACCAATTCGGGTTTAGGACCCGGGTTACGGGGATCCCCCGCGCCTCCCTTTCTCTCCTTTTCCTCCCTGTTGGAAATGTGCCCTAAAACCAATCATATGATGATACTTTACGGACATTTCACATGATTAAACTAATCTAGTTTAATATCAAGGGCAAAGATTATTGTTTGAGCGGTCTCATATAAATGTTATATGCTTGAACGATAAAGTCCAAGGAATATGTGATTGGGAGAATGCGATCTAAATAGTTAGATTCATGAGACCATTCTTTCATAGACACATCCTAAACGTTCCTGATCATAGGATTGCCAATTGGGCATTGACAGTCCGTTAAGATCAGTACGTGCTATGTCTTCTCTCAGGGAGAGTGACTAGTCTCGAGTCATTGATGTGAGTGACACCAAGACAAGTACGTAGGTGCTCAATAGAGAATGAGTTCACTGAACACGATCAACGACGAGTTCTCATATTCATGTCACGTGAGAACTCATGGTTAGGATAATGCAAATTAGTCCTTTGACCTGAGGCATCATAGTTGTCTTGTGGTTAGGTCCTTGATCTTTGATCGTGTCAAATGGCATTCCTTTGGAGTGTCCACGACATGGTTGGGGTCAAGCTATCTAGTCATGGAGACAAGTGAATGCGCAACAAGGGATCTCTAACCTTCAAACCGTTGAGGGAGAATACTCTATGATATGATTTAGAATCTCTGGCCAGAGTATGAATGAGATGTTGGAATGCGTTCCAGATCACATTCAAGGTAATCATATAAGCACGAGATTCACATTGGATAGTAGACATGAATAAACTATCAAGCCAAACAATGTGGTCAAGAGTATTGTATTAGAGAAGGACCGTATTGCATTTGTAATCCTAAACTGAATAGGTTCTCCACCTCTTCTGATTAGCTTGGGTAACCATGATATGCTGCTAGGTGTCACTCATGGTTTGTGGAAGCCCTAAACGTGTGTAAACACTAAAGGGAGAATTGAAAGTTAGTTTCAAATTCACAATCGATTTGAAAGAGTTTGAATCGCCCACTGCCTCGCTAAAAGGAACCTAATGGATCGTACACCGTGTAAGGTAGAGATTGAAGATTCAACGGAAATGAGTAAGAATAATTAAATGGTTTAATTATTTATGGCAAGGATTAATTAATATGATTATTAATCAAACGAATAAGTTCGTTAAAGACCTCGGGATGGTTTTGGACCTTAAGGCCCAATGGGCTTCGAACGTCAAGTCCATTGACTTAAGTTGTATGACAACTTAATAAATAATGATTTAACAAAGGCCCAAAATACTCCAAAAATATCCCTAAGGCCGGCCACTATGTAAGGGTTTGTTTTAGGGAAATTGGAGAGATGAAATGCTCTCCCTTCTCTCTAGAATGGCCGGCCCCCTTTGGAGGGATTAGCTAGCAATCCTACTCCTCCAAGGTCACTCATCTCTTCTTAAATCATACCTTGGTGTAGAAACTTAGAGGTTCTCAATTTTGAGAACTTAGAGAACCTATCCTTTCTATATAAATCCATAGCTTTAAGATGCAAGGAATGAAGGCCCTCTCTTTGGGTGATTAGCCTTTGCTTATGCAAAGAGGAATCTACAAAGGTATTAATTTCAACTCACTTGTTTTGAGTTGTTTAAAGGTTCACCAATCTACTAGGCTTTGAACATTCATGGTTAATGTTTTGTTTTTAAGTATATGCAAGCATGATTCCGCCTTTAATTTGTTAATTGCATGCTAATGATATTGCTTAAATGAACATGATCTTCCAAAATAATCCTTCACTCCCTTCTTCTCTTTCTGATTGGCTCATATTCCTCTCTCTCCTCTCCTTATTCCTTCACTTCTCTCCCCTGTTCATCCTTTCCTTTTAATCTCCACCACACAAAATTTATTTCTTTTAATCTGGGCCATACATTTGGCCCTCCAAATTTTCTGGAGCTTTCCAAACAATTGGGAAATTATCAATTTTGCCCTCGACTTCAAACGTTAATAACTTCTTCGTTATAGAGCCAAATTTGAATCCGTTTGTGCCCACGCGTCTGTAGTGACGAATACTACAAGAATATGCCAATAAAAATGAACCTTAAGTGTCACTACAAGGCATCAACATCAATCGAAGTATGTGCCTCGAAGGGCATTCTCGTAAATTTGGTTATCACATATTTTATATAAAATCTATTCAATTTTTTAAATTATATGGGTACATTCTTTTTTCTTTGATTTGAGAATGTATCTATGTTAAGTTTAATCGAAGAAATTTACTAATTTTATTAAGCCTAATATCTTTTTTTTTTTTTGGTGATTTTGAAGAACGTACCCATGTTTTGATACAATAATGTTTTGGTTAATTTTGATGAGTGTACCCATGTTTATATATATATATATATACACACACACACACACACACACACCCACACGCAATAGTATATTTATATTTTTAATATTTTTAATCCCCACAAATTATGGTTTTTTATTTAAAATCTCATTAATATAAACAACTATAAATTTTAATTTTCAATTTAAAAAATATAGTAACGTACATAGAAATAAATTATCACATTAATTTGAAGGACTTAGATGATAAATTAAAAACCAACAAGGTTTCAGCCAAAGAATATTCATAGCTAGGGACTGCATCCAAAGTGTCCCCTTTTTTTTCGCTTTAGAAGCAATTTTGTGTACATAAAGAACAAAAAAAACTCTGTAAAAATCATTTCCTTTTAACAAGTCAAGAAGCAGTACATCGTCCCTAGACAGTAGCATTACCTCCTTTTATTTCTGGTTTAGTTGCAATCTTTAAGTTCATGGATTTGGCATTCTCTTATTCTAGTTACAATGATGTGGCTTCTTCTACTTGTTAATTACTTCACGTTCATCTTTGGGCAGAGGAGATTAAACTAGGTTGAGTTTTCGAGTGCGGTAACTGGATCTAATTGTCAGGATTTATCACTTACTGCTTTTAAGCTAAGAATGTTGGCTGATATTTATTTATTTATTTTTTGTTTTGTTGGCTTGAACTTCTAGTCCACAACTCTTAAATATTAGTTGGATTAAGTGACTATATGGTTGATGCAGTATGAAAACTGTAATCTACGTCTATTTTGCATATTAACCTAAGACGTCTCTCCATCTAAGTTGAGATAAACAAATAGAAATACAATCAATCTATACCATATTTTAGGCGTGAAAAAATAAAGTTTTATATTTGTGAAAGGCTCTTCGTGATGTAAGATCCTAGCTCCGCCACTGTCCCTAAAT
Source organism: Crataegus laevigata (assembly GCA_963580275.1). Taxonomy (NCBI): domain Eukaryota; kingdom Viridiplantae; phylum Streptophyta; class Magnoliopsida; order Rosales; family Rosaceae; genus Crataegus; species Crataegus laevigata. The sequence goes on along the minus strand of OY756948.1, from coordinate 33,319,029 downwards.
TCATATTGAGATTGCCCATCGACAAAAATGGAGTAAGGTGACCCCATAATCATTTCTCAAGCCTAAACAGTAGACACATCCATTGAAGTCCCTTAGTGGCTCAAAAAAGCTAAAAAGCTAACCTTTGTTAAGTGAATTACCAATTAGTTAATCAAGCACATCCGTATTCTAATCAAATAATGATTAACCAAAAACCGTCTTAAAATCTTATTTAACCAAAAGGGCTCAAACTTTAATAAAAAAATCATCCAAAACTATTGTCCACGGGCCGAACTTACAAGCCCAACCCATTTCAAATCTACACTTCCATAAATACCCCTAAATGATTCGATATTGTCCTGACTCTTCACCAACCTCAACCCAGCACGAAACTGCCATAATAACTCTCTGTCTTCCTATGAAATCGAATTCCCCCATTTCAAAGACAACCAAAGCAAAGTTCAAATCAAAGTTGAAAAAGGAAGCATTCATCAAAACAAAGTCGCCGACACAAGTTCAATGGCAGAAATCGGTGAAAAAGTGTCTGAAAACAAAAAGAATCAAAACATAAAACTATTTCAAGAGAACCCAAAGCATAACATTGTTTTTGGAAAAAAATATATATATTAGAAACAATGTTTGTTTTGTCTGTGCACAAACAAATACTGTATCTGGAAGAAAAAAAAAACCAAAATCAAGAAATAGTGACTTAAATTCTAGAAACAATGACTTAAATTTCAAAAACAGTTACTTAAATTTCAGAGACAGCATATGTTTAAAACTTTGACTGTTTCTTTTCTTTCATGCATCAGTTGATTATATTTCAGAAACATAGTGCTTATTTTACTTTGAATCCAAATACAGTGAATTTCTATCACCGCCTATCCCGAATTAAGGTATATTTTAATCCCCGAGCATGTGTAATGACGTAAATGCCCTCAAGGCTTAGTGAGGTGGATGTATATAATTGGCATGAAATAATTTGTCTCCCTAGCGTAATTAAATAGTACGGATTGTCACGAGTGTGTTCATGCAAATTTGGGTCGTATCAATTTTATAACGAAAGAGTTAAAGATGTTGGAATTTGATTGGATCAATTGAAATTGGATCCATCATCTACCTACCTACAATCTGGGATCCAATTAAAATGTGTGGTTTAATTAATGGATCCATTTGTCATATTTTAAACCTTGTGGCCCAATTAAGGCCCTATTCTTAATTATTTTGGTCAACCCGTGGCCTTTGCACACACACCCACATACACAGACACACCTTATTCTCTCCCTTAGCTTACTGAGTCTTCCATTTTCCGTACAACCAAAACCCAACTCCCAAACTCACCTCTAACTTCACAGATCAAACCATTCAAGACCACCATCATATTCCCCGTGGCTTTACGAGTGCATTCATACCTTTGGTTCGAAGAAAGGACCTCGGACACTCAAGAAACTAGAAGCTCTAGCTAGCGGTCAAACTTGCTCCGACGTGATCATGGGTATTTACGAGGTTTCAAGGCTCTAGTAGGGCTCTAATAGAACTAATAAGGACCCTAGGTTAATTTTAAGGTGGTTTGAATGTCTGAACGCGCACATTCATGAAGTTCCAGTTTTGGCCGGTTGTTCTAAGCCACTTTCCGACCTTTTGCCGTCGAGTTTGGGACCTCTAAGAGGTAAGGTCGTGTTCTCCTTGTTGAGAGCTTCAAAACCATATAAGTTTTATGAATTTTGGTTGAAAAACGAAGTAGAAATTAAGAAATTTCTATTTTCCAGAAACCGGCGAAACCTGCGGCGGCTGACTGCAAAATCTGGCGAAACCAGCGGCATATTCTTATATTTAACGGAATATTCCTTAACGCTGTTAGGGAATCAGTCAGTGTGCTAGGCACGTGTTTGCGTGTGGGCAACACATGTGGCCATGCCTTGGCCGGCGCGTGGGACATCGAAATTTTTTTCTAAAAGCATGGGGATGTTCACAGGGTTGAGTAGGCCACGTTAGTATATTCAAACATCCCAATTGAGCAACGTATGAAAAGTTAGTGCACAGTTTTGGTTATGTGCTTAAAATAATGTAAACAATGGTTTCTGATATAGGTGAGACGTTTCCCGAGGACGAGCGCAGTCAGGCGAGGCTTGGGGGTTACGACCCAGCTATATATCAGTGATTGGGCTTTTGTTTTATATATATATACGTATATATATGCTTTACGTTTTTCCCAGAAATTGTTTTAAATGAAACATGATTTAAATGCCATGTCAATTGCATCATATCTTAGAATAAGCAGTAGTATAGATATACATATTGTTGCTCGATGCTGTGGATGGCTAGGTAAGCTCCAAGTGGGTATATCATGATGCTAGTGGTTATGGTGAGTATGAATTGATAAAGACATATTTTGCTCAGTATCCTGCACCCGGTGCTAGTGCTCTGCCCGTGGCCAGGGCCTAGCCTTCACGTGACCGTTCATCTTCCGCACCACGCACTCACCTTGGACCAAGGTAGGTGCCAGCCTGTCGTACAGACTACATTAGGTGGTTTCAACTCGTAGGTGACTTGCGATACTTCGCACAGCCTTCATGTGATCGTAGCATTTGAGCGTATTTATATACACCCAGCGTGTCATATAGACCACATTAGGTGGTTCCGACTCGTGTACAGGAGTTGGTAAATGAGTTATAGATTCAACCATACAGGTCACGTTAGGTGACTCCAGCTGATGCGATGAATAAGCAAACACACAAATTAAACCCTCTTTTTGACAATTGTAGTAAAGATGTAAGTAGGGTATCGTTCTAGGCCGGGCATTAGGAGGGATTGCTAATCTACTCTAAATTGATTTAAAAATATTAAACAAGACTCAAAAACACAAAACTAGAAAAAAGCCACTTAACTAAACTCTAATAACTCAAAACAATGAAATCTAACAAAATAATACAACTTAACAATGGGGGATTGAGTTTTGACGAGAAGTAAACTAAACCTAAATAACTTGTAGATTTGACAAAAACATGAAATTAAGGTGAATGGATGGGTGATGGACTAGCTAGAGGGTTCTTCTCCACACATGACACATATGCAATGTAAATCAATTTTCAGTTGTTCTTTCGATAAATTGTAAATCTTAACACTCCAGATTAACTGTGAACAACACTTTTTTAATCTTAAAATTCTCCTTAAGTTATTGAATTGGATGGGAAAGTGCATACAACAATTCAACACATTCTCTAAAAGTCCCCTACGTGAACAGCACAATAGAGATACAATCAAAGATCATTAAGATTCATAAGAACTATAAGTATTGACGAGGCATTCGTAACTATGAAAAGCATGATACTCTTGCCAAGAATATACTTAACTCGATTGTGGATAGCAACCTTCACTACTCATGAATATAAGTTCATAACGATTAGGTGAAATTCCCTTATATTCTAGCATCAAATTCATGCATGCAAACTAAGTATGCATCCTTAATTGACATACAAGAATAAGTTATCAATCAAGCAGTTAAGCAAATTGAATTCACAACTCATGAAATCACAACTGAAGGTAATCAATTCATATTACAAATATGTTCATGGCTTTGAATAAACCCCTAACCAAAACGAATTTAGTTACACATTATTCTTAAATTAAACCATAAGTAAAACATAAGTTTGGGAAGATAAAACCAAAAGAGGAGAGTGCAAAGATTGTTTTCTTCCTTCCTCTGCCCAGCTCCCTTGGTCTCTGCCTTCAGAAAAACAGAAGGGCAGCCCCCCCTCTTTGATGTCATGAGCTCTCTGCCTTCTAGCTGGTCTCTTGCCAAGCCTCTCCATCCGCAGCCTTTTTGTCTATGCTGTTTTGCACGCTGCCCCTCTGGCAGCTTGTTCTTTTTTTCTTTTAAAAAAAATCTCAGCCATGCTGCCTTGCTGTTTTGCACTGACTTCAAACAAAAGGGCTGCATGGATTTTTTGTTTACCTCTACCCTTGACTTTTCTTTGTGCGCTGCCCTCTCAACTCTCTTTCTGTTAGTCTCTCATGTGCATAGCTGCCTTCAAACAAAAAGGGCAGCTGTCTCTGTGCAATTTTTTTTTTTTTAATGTTGCTGCCCTCTGCATCGTGAGCTCAGTCCTCCATTCCTAATTTGTCACACAAAACAAACCAACCCAATTGCAATCACTCCAATCCGAATCGAAAACATAAACAAAGAAAATTAGTGAGTAAGGCAGTTTTGACGAATTTGACACTTAAAATTTCACTTATTCTATTTTTATTTTCTTTGCTTGACAAATTCTATAAAACACAAAAACAAAGTAAATTGCCCAAAAATATAAGGAACTAACTAAGAAAAGACAAGTGAGTTTGATGTAAAATATATATAAATGTGAGCTTATCAAATACCCCCACACTTAGCTTTTGCTAGTTCTCGAGCAAAATAAAGAAAACATGAACAACTAGTAACATGAAAAACATTAGCTTCCCCCTATGTGACCCTCATAGAATTTCATTCAAGAAAACAAATCATCAAGAACCATAGCTAGCACCAAATAAGCTAATCCAAGATCATCTTCCTTATTCAAATATTAGCAGTAATCTTTAAATCATCCTTGAAGTGTAGTGTGTGAGATAGCCATGCTAATGCAATTTCAAGGTTTTTTTTTTTTTTTTTTTTTTGTTAATATCTAAAATCACCATATGCAAACTAGCGACCTTCTCACAGGACATACACTCAATCACACATGTGTTTAGTTTTAATGTGTTTCGCTCAAAGAATCAAATGTGAAAGTTCTACCATAAGCTTGCATAAAGATCTATTCTCCACAATCATAATTGCAAAACTTAAATAAATAGGACTTTTATTGGATGTAATGAGGCTTAGGGAGAGGGTTATTGAAATGAAAGAATAGGTAAACACAAGTTCCAAGCTACATTGTAAGCAATTCTTTTGTTGATATTTATAAGAACTTAAGTTCTCCAACGATTCTTCTAATACCTCCAACCACACCTTAAACTGAAGCTTTAAAAACTTTTTATTTGCTTTGTATGCAATATTTTTTTTTCTTTTTCTTTTTTTTTTTTTCTAAAAGCACAGAACTAAATACAAACCTGAAATACCCCCACACTTATTCTTTTGCCAAACTCCTTCCAAGTACTTCACAAACATTTCTCATAAGACAATCTCACATTGCTCACTAGCTCGCTTGGAAAGGGTAAGGAAAAATGTTTGAGGTATAAGGGTAGACATATCTGGTGATAAGAAATAAAAGGCTCAACATATACGGCTCAAATTGGCAATCTAATGATATCATTTTTCTTTGGGAAACATGGTTATATGGGCCATGGTGGTAAACATGGCAATCAATGACAAACATTTCGATTGATCGTTATGCAAGTTCTAGAGATGTATTTCACATAAGTTCATCACACATGAAAGAATAGGAGTGTATGAAAAATGCACACACTTTCAATAGGCTCAAAAACTCACATAGGATGTATATGGTCACTAAATTCACATATGAAGCTTTTAAGTCGTGCTTTAGTTTCACATCAACAAGGCTATGTGCATTTGGTTTTTTTTTTTCAAGAATCATCAAACATGTACAATACTAACAAGAGAATTAGGAATTACACACAACACATGTTAACTAAGTTCTTGATCATCATGGTTCAAATTTGATCCAGTTATATCATTGGGTCGGGAAACTAACAAAAATCTAATTCAAAACAATAAGGAAAACAAGACAATATTTTTGGATTTTTAAATTTTCCGATTTTTTTAAAATCTTTTTTTTTAAACAAAAAGAAACAACACAGAAACAAATGAAACCAGTTCGTAGTCGAAGGTACAAAAATTTTCAATTTGGTCATTCTTTTTACTCTTTACCCCCAAACTTAAACTAGACATTGTCCCCAGTGGTAGAAAACATCATAATGCAAATAAAAATAAAAATGAATAAATAATAAGAAAAAAAAAATAAAGCAATTGGACTGAAAACTTCCCTAATTTGCAGTAAAATCAAGCGATGACCCCCAAGCTTAAATTCTGCAATCAACTTCAAGGGTGGAAATAACCGAAAGTTCCTGCAAAGAAAAGAAATAATTCAGTTAAGCACGCAAAAAAATTTAGAAAATGCAAACGAAAAATTGAAAATGACGATAAAAGACAATGAATAGAACTAATAGGTGATCATTGGTCGTGCTTGTTGAATTTCCACAGCTTTCCTCTTGAACTGGGTTGGGAGCTTTTTACTTGCAAGTGATCCTTAGCTTAGTTGAGGATGAATCACCACGTTGTCTCCACATGCTTCAAGTAATCAGGTCTCCATGCAGGTGTGCATCTTCTTGAGTTCTTGGATCAACTCAAGCTCCTATTGCTCTTCGATTAAACTCAGACTCCTCCTGCTTCGTCTGTGAGATACTTTTGCTTTTGAAGAAGTATCTCTCCACAGGTTTATTTTTGAACTGGGCTGGGAGGGCTCGAAGATGAGTACTTGAGAGCAAGACTAGGTAAGCAATCAGGATCTCTCTTTCTCCATGTTCTTCAGATGAAGGTGAGGAGAAAGTATGATATGAGATACTTTTGCTTTTAACCTTCATGATATAAAATACTTTTGCTCTTGAAAACTTGATTGTAGAGGTACTCCAAGGGATGAAGAATACTAAGTAACTCGAGAGGTTTCTTTGGGAATACATTCTTAGAGATGAAGAAATGTTGAGTAAGTCTGCCTTTGCTATGGAGGGCGAAGGTAGACACTTATAGGAATTTCTTCACAATCGGAACTATTCTTTTACTCTTGTCGGCAGCCGGTGGATGAATGAACAGTAAAAATTACGCGCTTTCTGACAAAGCTACCCGTAATTTCTGCAAAGCTGAAGGTGCATGTGATGAGTGACGACAAATCTAGAAAAGTCGATCTTTTGAAATCCGGGGGTCGGCTCGTGGTTTCTGAGCAGGCTCAGCTTTTGAGAAAGGAGTCCGGCTTTTGAGAAATGAGCGCCTCTTCGATTTCTGAGTAGCGCCTCTTCGATTTCTGAGTAGTGCCTTTTCGATTTCTAAGTAGTGCCTCTTCAATTTCTTCTTTTTATACAGCCACTAATTTTGTTCCACAACACACTTAAGTTGCCTCCTGTAAACACTCCATTCTTGCACTTCTTTAAACTTGATCAGTCTGATCTCTTCTTTCTCAACACCTTCGGAAAATGTCTTGCCCGTCTGACCGTCACCTTAACTTGAATATCAGGGAAGATGATGACTTGTCTTCTCCAAACAACATTTGGCACCCGTCCTTCATATCCCCCAATGGTCCTCTTACAGTTGGGGACTCAATGATGAAGAACGATACAACTGCTACGGTGGTTGCTAGAAGCCTTCTCACTCCAAGAGACAATAGGTTGCTTTCCAAGCGGTCCGACGAGCTCGCTGTTCAGGACTCTCTGGCGCTTAGCGTCCAGTGTGCAGGCTTAGTCTCAAACATGGGCCAACGCCTTCTTGCACGCTCTCGTCAGGTTGAGTCTCTGATGGCTGAGGTGGCTAGTCTTCGGCAAGAGGTCAGATGACTCAGGCACGAGAATAAGGAGTTGCACATGCTCGCAACTAGTTACTCAACAAGTATGAAGAGGAAGCTGGACCAGCTGCAGGAGTCTGAAGTTCGAATTCAGAGTGATCATCAAAGGTTTATGGCGTTACTCCCGAGGTTTCTGTTGCCTTCGTCATCTGGAGTTTCACCAAGTGTTGAGGCTCCAGAGAATCCAACTCTGGCGCTTCGTCTTTTTGGAGCTCCGTCGACTGCTGAGGCACCACCTGACCAATGAATGCTATTAGTTTACACATTATTGTAAAATATTATTATTATTATTATTATTATTGTTTTTAAATCAATGTAAAATATGTAAATCAATGTAAAAAGACTTTGTTTACCCTCCCCCGCACTTAAACTAAACATTGCTCTCAATGTTTTAAACATAGGTTCACACTTAAGCAAACAAACAATTAATGAACTAAGCAAGGCAATATAAATCCAGTAAAGAAAAGGGTTTAGGAGTGCAAATCTGATTTGTTGAACAATTCCAAAGTCTCCCTTTGTTGAATGTTTGGGTTGCCTCCCAAGAAGCACTTGTTTTAACGTCTTGCAGCCGGACGAAACTTTCCATTAAACTCCCCTCGGCTCCACAGCATGGAATTTATCTTTCAATAGGAGGTGATACTTGAAATGATCCGGCAATGGTTTAAATTAAAGAGTGGGTGCCTAAATCATCAAAATCAACATGTTAGTATAAAACAAAATTAAAATTGGAAAAGATGGCTTACTTTCTTTCTCCGACACAAACTCAATTACAAACACCACATCTTTGAAAGTTTCAGGGACTTTGTACTTGGCCAGATTGACTATGATGGTTGTGGCTTGTCCCGTGTCATAAAATTCAACTTCTTTGGGTTTGATTGTCTCATGTACATCCTCTTTGATGCATTCTACGCATTCTCCAGCTACTTCGATATCTTGAATCCTTCTTCTTGGTGTGCAAGGTTCTTTGAACGTTTCAACACCATCGGGAACTTGTTTTGGTGCACCAAGAATTGGGATATCACTTTGCACCTTTGGAAGAGCTTCCACAATGTCTTTTTCACTCTCTTTGATATTTGGAATCAAAAACCTGCGAGGAAAACATTTGGTGGAATGGGGTTAGAATGAATTGTATTTAGAACTTCCTCACCTGAGTTGGACGGCATAGGGATTTGAGGAGCTTGCAGCAAGAATTCTTCTAAACTGCCCATGTCGTCCTCTTCCTCTTCTTCTTGCAGCAGCAATTCATCCATGTTTGGGCTATGTTTGGATGGTTCTGGGACAACTTCAACCTCTATATCACTTTCCAAAGTGATGGCTTCATCGATTTCAACTTCTCCTATTGAATTTACAATGTTGGAACTGGAGAGTTCACGTTGCTCTTGAATCTGCGCCATGAATTCCATAATCTGCCCAACTTGCTTCTCCAATTCATCCACCTTGTTGGCTTTATTTTGCATGTCCTTGTTTTGATTTTCTGCTTCCTGGTTCAAAGAGGTGAGTAACTTCTTAAACATATCATTATCCATAGATGTACCTAAATTAAATTGGGCAGATTGTGATGGAGGCTGTGGTGGTGGACATGGCCATTGATAGAACTCCTCTGATGGTGCAATTGTTCTTTTTGTGAGCCCTGCGTCAAAAAGATTAGTCCTTCAAGAATTTCATTATAACTCATGGGCATACTTGAATTCGATTGGAATTGTTGTGGGGGAGGTTGTGGTGACTGGATAGGTCTTGAATAGAACTCATCATCTTGATGCCAGTATCCACCTTGTTGAACTTGTTGAGGTTCTCCCCACATATAATCTGAATAGCCTCTCTAATTCGAATTGTAAGCATTGGAAAACATGTTATTGCTTGGTTGATTATAGCCTTGATAACCCCAAGCATCTTTGTTCGCAGTGAATTGATGACTTTGATGAAGTTGATATCCTTGCTCATAGGGCACATCAAATGTAGGGACACTTGGGATTGTGGTTCTTTCGGCATTATGAGTCCATTGAGAAGTGAGATGCGCCAATTGAGCTTGAATGGTCGCAAGTGCCATGTCTTGCTCCATTTGTACCAAAAATCAAAGAAAGAAAACTAAATCAAATATCAAAAGTAAAAGACACAAACACAAACATAAACATAAACACAAACAGAAAAAAAAAGGATTAGCAAATTTGCTAATCCCCGGCAACGGCGCCAAAATTTTGATGCGATGAATAAGCAAACACACAAATTAAACCCTCTTTTTGACAATTGTAGTAAAGATGTAAGTAGGGTATCGTTCTAGGCCGGGGATTAGGAGGGATTGCTAATCTACTCTAAATTGATTTAAAAATATTAAACAAGACTCAAAAACACAAAACTAGAAAAAAACCACTTAACTAAACTCTAATAACTCAAAACAATGAAATCTAACAAAATAATACAACTTAACAATGGGGGATTGAGTTTTGACGAGAAGTAAACTAAACCTAAATAACTTGTAGATTTGACAAAAACATGAAATTAAGGTGAATAGATGGGTGATGGACTAGCTAGAGGGTTCTTCTCCACACATGACACATATGCAACGTAAATCAATTTTCAGTTGTTCTTTCGATAAATTGTAAATCTCAACACTCCAGATTAACTGTGAACAACACTTTTTTAATCTTAAAATTCTCCTTAAGTTATTGAATTGGATGGGAAAGTGCATACAACAATTCAACACATTCTCTAAAAGTCCCCTACGTGAACAGCACAATAGAGATACAATCAAAGATCATTAAGATTCATAAGAACTATAAGTATTGACGAGGCATTCGTAACTATGAAAAGCATGATACTCTTGCCAAGAATTTACTTAACTCGATTGTGGATAGCAACCTTCACTACTCATGAATATAAGTTCATAACGATTAGGTGAAATTCCCTTATATTCTAGCATCAAATTCATTCATGCAAACTAAGTATGCATCCTTAATTGACATACAAGAATAAGTTATCAATCAAGCAGTTAAGCAAATTGAATTCACAACTCATGAAATCACAACTGAAGGTAATCAATTCATATTACAAATATGGTCATGGCTTTGAATCAACCTCTAACCAAAACGAATTTAGTTACACATTATTCTTAAATTAAACCATAAGTAAAACATAAGTTTGAGAAGATAAAACCGAAAGAGGAGAGTGCAAAGATTATTTTCTTCCTTCCTCTGCCCAGCTCCCTTGGTCTCTGCCTTCAGAAAAACAGAAGGGCAGCCCCCCCTCTTTGATGCCGTGAGCTCTCTGCCTTCTAGCTGCTCTCTTGCCGAGCCTCTCCGTCCGCAACCTTTCTGTCTATGCTGTTTTACACGCTGCCCCTCTGGCAGCTTGTTCTTTTTTTCTTTTAAAAAAAATCTCAGCCATGCTGCCTTGCTGTTTTGCACTGACTTCAAACAAAAGGGCCTCATGGATTTTTCTTTTTGCTCTACCCTTGACTTTTCTTTGTGCGTTGCCCTCTCAACTCTCTTTCTATCAGTCTCTCATGTGCATAGCTGCCTTCAAACAAAAAGGGCAGCTGTCTCTGTGCAATTTTTTTGTTTTTTTTAATGTTGCTGCCCTCTGCACCGTGAGCTCAGTTCTCAATTCCTAATTTTTCACACAAAAAAACCAACCCAATTGCAATCACTCCAATCCGAATCGAAAACATAAACAAAGAAAATTAGTGAGTAAGGCAGTTTTGACGAATTTGACACTTAAAATTTCACTTATTCTATTTTTATTTTCTTTGCTTGACAAATTCTATAAAACACAAAAACAAAGTAAATTGCTCAAAAATATAAGGAACTAACTAATAAAAGACAAGTGAATTTGATGTTAAATATATATAAATATGAGCTTATCACCAGCTGACATATTAGTTACATTGCTTTATTCTCACATGGCCTGCTTTTTATATTCGCTGAGATATGACATGGCATACACCTGAGTTACATTGTTTTTTAACATCATTTTCATATATGTATGTAGTATTATTTTTCTGGGAAATTATACAAGTTTGACGGTGAGTGGTTATATGTTTAGAAAGAGAAATTACTTTCAAAACTTTTGTTTTTGGCCACTCACATTTTCTTTTTTGCGCCCCTCCAAGTTCTTGCTAGACCCTTGTTGGTGGCTCACGGGGATTCACGGCGTATCTGGCAACTCTTCAATAATGTAGGAATTTTCTTTTATCTTCTGTATAATTAATACTCAGTTACTGAACTGCACCTAGGATATATATATATATATATATATATATATATATATATATATATACACTCTATATATGTGTATCACTCTCTTATGTACTCCTACATACCTTAGGACTATGTTAGTGTAGATTACTAGGTTGGTTTTTAATTTTTCACATATTTCTATCTCTCTCACTTCCGCATCGTGCACATTGCTACGTCACCCTCATGTGACGGCCATCACACACTGATTTGGGTCGGGGTGAGTCAGTTTGGTATCAGAGCCTAGGTTTGGCAGTCCTGTCCATTTTGAATATTCTAATTGTTTTGGTGCATTCTGTCAGAACCATGCTGCCTCGTAGAGAGCTACGTACTTTATCTAAGTCTAGTTTCCCTGATATTGCTCAATTAGGGGAAGCTATTGCTAATGCCATTCAGTCTTCGCTTCGTCCTCCCCAAAAGACTCCCCTAGAGACTATGTATAATCTGAAGTTAAATAATTTCGTGGGTAATGAAAGGCATGAGGGAGCTAAGCGGTGGCTCAATCATCTTGAGAAAACCTTTCGATTAATGCAGAGACAGGGAAATCTTCCTGAGGATAGGTGGGTCGAGACGACTACTTGGTTTTTAGGTGAGGAGCCTGCATCCTGGTAGAGACAAGAGACTTATGAGTTATCATCGGAGGAAGCTGCTGATTGGGAAGTTTTTAAGCGATTATTTCAAAAGAGATTTATACATCCAGAGTATATAAATCGTAAGAAACAAGAATTCACGCACCTGAAGCAGGGGAAAATGTCAGCCAATGAGTACTACAGGAGGTTTACTGATCTGTCTCAATACTACCCTGAGATTGCTGCTAATCCTGTAGAGATGTTTCGTCAGTTTTGTTTAGGTAGTCGTAAGAAGTGGCGTTCTATGGCAACCACGACTCCCTGTACTGCTTACCAAGAGTTTTATGAGATTTTACTGTGAGTTAAAGATTCAAAAAACATGCCTAGCGATAGCGAGGAGGAAGAAGAAAAAGATGGTAACCAGAAGAAGAGTAATAACAAAGATAGGGGCCAATCATCTCAGGGACCTCACAAAACTCAAAGTTTTAAATGGAGTGGTACCAGTTCTAGTTCATCTAATGGAGGTTTCAGTGTCGCTGCGCCGTGGAGGGGCGGCCGTCCAGGAGGTTCTCGCTTTCAGAGACAGAGAGACTTCGGTGGTTCTGGTGGTCCGTGCGTAGATGTAATAATCGTCATTCTGGGGAGTGTAGGTAGGGTAATAGATGATGTTTTGTTTGTGGTCAGATGGGGCATCGGGCTTACCAATGCCCACAAAATTAGCAGAAGGCTCAGCGGCCAGCTTTACCACCGCCAGTTCCTATTTAGCAAGTTCTGGGGCCTAGTAGTTTCCCCATAACTGGTTATGGAGAAACATATCATTATCAGGGTGACGTGCCCCATATTCTAGTGGACAATATTAGTATCCTCAAGACCCGTATCATCAAAGCTGCTACCCTCAGTATCCAGGCAGTTACGCACCATATCCTCCATATCCAGGTAGTGGATTACAGTGGTACCCAGAAGGGTACTCCCAGTAGGCAGAGGTTGCTTCTAGTAGTGCGGGTTCATCGAGGTAACCTAACCAGACTAGTCAGGGACGTCGTGTGTAGGGATGTGGTAATCAGGCTAGTAGGGGTCGTGGAGGACGACAGCAGACACAAGGGCGTATTCACCACATTACGATGCAGGAAGCCCAGAATAATCCTGATTTAATCATGGGTATGTTGAATATTCTTGGTCATTTTGCTAGATTATTAATTGATTATGGTGCTACCTACTCCGTTATTTCTCATACGTTTGCTCAGTTAACACAACCTAATCCCACACCTTTTGGGTATAAGTTAGAATTTTCGATGCCTAGAGGGGAGACATGTCACGTTAGCTTGATGTATCTAGTATGTCCTTTGGTAGTGGAGGATGTGGTTATCCCAGCTAACCTTATTCCATTAGATATTGTCGAGTTTGATGTTATTTTGGGCACAGATTGGTTACATTACAATTGTGTTAATATTGATTGCTATGAGAAAACAGTCACTTTCCATCGTCCAAGATTGCCTATGGTTACATTTGTGGGCGAGCGTAGTGGGGTGAGACACGACATTATTTCTGCCGTGAGAGCTAAAAAGTTGTCAGGGATATTTGGCCCATGTAGTGCTAAATGATAATACTCCTAACAGTGTGGAGAATGTGCGGGTAGTCAGGCATTTTCCTAATGTATTCACTGATGATTTACCTAGACTACCGCCAAACCAGGATATGGAGTTCACTATTGATTTACTTCCAGGTATAGACCCTATATCTTTAACTCATTATCGAATGGCTCATGCTAAATTGAGAGAATTGAAAATTCAGTTACAAGAATTAGTCAATAAGGGTTTTATTCAGCCTAGTACTTCACCCTGGGGAGCTCCAGTTTTATTTGTACGAAAGAAAGATTGTACTTTGAGGGTGTGTATAGATTATCAACAGTTGAATCGAGTAATGATTAAAAATCGTTATCCATTGTCGCGTATCGATGATTTATTTGACCAGCTTCGAGGTGCTTGTGTGTTCTTGAAAATTTATTTAAGGTCTGGTTACTATCAGCTGAAGATTCGACGTGAAGATGTCCCTAAAATAGCTTTCAGGACTCGATATGGCCATTATGAGTTCTTGGTGATGCCATTCGGGTTAACTAATGCACCTGCTACTTTTATGGACCTGATGAATTGAGTATTCAAGCAGTACTTGGACAGGTTTGTTGTTGTCTTTATTGACGATATTTTGGTGTATTCTAAGTCTAAAGCAGAGCATGTTTGACATCTCACTTTAGTATTAAAGAAATTAAGGGAACATCAATTATTTGCTAAGTTTAGCAAATGCCAATTTTGGTTTCATCAGGTAGCATTTTTGGGGCATGTTATATCGGCTCAAGATATTTAGGTGGACCCTCAAAACATAGTAGCCATCGAGAATTGGGAGCAACCACAAACCGTCTCAGAGGTACGGAGTTTCCTTGGCCTAGCTAGTTATTATAGGCGGTTTGTTAAAGATTTTTCAGTTATAGCATTACCACTGACGAGGTTAACTAGAAAGGATGTTAAATATGAATGGGACAATACCTGTGAGCAGAGTTTCCAGCAATTGAAGTATTGTCTCACTCATGCACCTGTTTTGGCGCTCCCAGATAATAGTGGTAATTTTGAGATTTATAGTGATGCTTCGTTGCATGGTCTGGGTTGTGTGTTAATGCAGCATGGTAGAGTAATTGGTTATGCTTCGCGACAATTGAAGTCTCACGAGATGAATTACCATACTCATGATCTCGAGTTAGCAGCTATTGTCTTTGCCTTGAAAATCTAAAGGCATGATCTTTATGGGGAAAATTGTATGATTTTCACGGATCATAAAAAGTCTTCAATATCTTTTTACTCAGAGGGATCTTAATCTTCGACAGCGAAGGTGGATAGAGTTACTGAGCTATTGTGATTGCACGATTGAGTATCACCTTGGTCGTACGAATGTGGTGGCAGACGCACTTAGTAGGAAATCTCAAGGCCGAATTAATGCTTTATACGCTTGTCACGTCCCTCTTCTGGAAGATTTGAGAACCACTGGAGTGAAATTAGGGGTAAAAGATCGAGAGGAAGCCTTACTTACTAATTTCCAGGTCAGACCAATTCTAATTTATCATGTACTCGAGGCTCAGATGAATGATGAGGAGATTTAGGAATTAATTCAATTAAGAAATCAAGGGAAAAAGAAAGACCTCAGAATCCGAGAAACTGATGGCATGCTTATGCAGGAGAATAGAATGTACGTGTCGAATAATGCAGAATTAAAGAAAAGTATTCTTGATGAAGCGCATGTATCGGCTTAAGCAATGCATCCATGGAGCACTAAGATGTACCATATTATTCGGCCATTTTATTATTGGCCGACTATGAAAAGAGAAATCGCTGAATATGTGAGTAGATGTGCCATTTGTCAGCAGGTCAAAGCTGAAAGGAAAAAGCCTTTTGGACGGATGCAGCCACTTCCCGTTCCACAGTGGAAATGGGAAGATATTACTATGGATTTCATGTACAAGCTTCCCCATACTCGAAATGATTACAATGGCGTTTGGGTGGTGGTAGATCAGCTCACTAAGTCAGCACACTTCATTCCAGTGCAGGAGAAATTTTCTCTAAGCCGATTAGCTGAATTATTTGTATCGAGGATTGTCAAATATCACAGGGTTCTGGTTAGTATCATCTCTAATCGGGATCTTAGATTTACTTTTAAATTATGGAGAGCATTTCAAGAAGCTCTTGGTTCGAGGCTACTATTTAGTACGGCATATCATCCTCAGACAGATAGGCAATCTCAGAAGACTATTCAGACGTTGTAGGACATGTTAAGATCTTCTGTATTGCAGTTTGGCGACGCTTGGCATAAGCATCTAGATTTCATGGAGTTTGCCTACAATAACAGTTACCATCCGAGCATTGGTATCTCACCTTTTGAGGCATTGTATGGTAAATCTTGTCGTACACCATTATGCTGGTCTGAGGTTAGTGAAAGAGTATTGGTGGGCCCAAAGGTTGTGGATGAGACTACTCAAAATATTTAGGTAATTAAATCTAACCTGAAAGCAGCCCAAGATTGACAGAAGAGTTTAGCGGATAAGCATGCCACTAACAGGGTGTATAAAGTTGATGATTGGGTATTTTTGAAGTTATCCATGTGGAAAGGAGTAGTACAGTTCAGGAAAAAGGGTAAGTTAAGTCCTAGATACATCGGACCATATCGGATCACTGAACGAATCGGTGAAGTTGCTTATAGGCTTGAGTTGCCTCTAGAATTATATAAGGGGCATGATGTTTTTCATGTTTCCCTGCTTCGCCATTATGTCTCAGATTTATTGCATGTCATACCTCTTCAACCATTGGAAATTAATCCGGATTTGACTTATGATGAGGAATCGGTGACGATTTTGGATTAGAAGGATAAGGTTCTGAGAAATAAGATTGTGTGCTTAGTGAAAGTTTTGTGGATGAACCATTCAGTGGAGGAAGCCACCTGGGAGACGGAGGATCATATGAGAGATATGTATCCACGTTTGTTTTACAAATATTAGTGTTTGTGGTAGTGTTAAATTTCGGGGATGAAATTTTCTTAAGGGGGTAGGTTGTCACAGCCCCTCCCGAATTAAGGTATATTTTAATCCCTGAGCATGTTTACTGACAAAAATGCCCTCGAGCCTTAGTGACGTGGATGTATATAACTGGCATGAAATCATTTGTCTCCTTAGCGTAATTAAATAGTATGGATCGTCACGAGTGTGTTGATGCAAATTTGGGTCGTATCAGTTTTATAATGAAAGAGTTAAGGATGTTGGAATGTGATTGGATCAATTGAAATTGGATCCAATCACCTACCTTCCTACAATCTTGGATCCAATTAAAATGTGTGGTTTAATTAGTGGAACTATGAAGGAAAAATTTTGTCCAAGCTAAGAACATTTAAGAATATTTGAATACATATGCAAACTATTAACACATTAAAGTAGGCATGCATTCAAAACAATTCATAAAACCCATGACTTTCAAAGCCTAGTATATGGTGAACCATAACTCTTTAACAACATTAAAGAGAAGAAAGGATTTAGAGTTCATTACCCTTGAAGCTCATCCTTGTTTAAACAAGGGATTCACCCAAGTGGAGGGCCTTCAAGTCACCTCCTTGCTTCTTTGAGGATGTGTTCTCCAAAATACCAAAAGCTTGATGTCTCCAAGTCTCTACACCAAAGATTAATTGTGAAGATAAAATGGATGACTTAGGGAAGAAGAAATTGCTAGATTTTTCTCCCTAAGTGGCCGACCTCCTTTTAGAAATAGAGAGAAAAAGTTTCACCCAATTTCATCAAGAAAACCCTAAATGAAATAAAGCTATAATGTTGAATTTATACTTCATTTCTTGTGAGTGGCAAACTTGTAATTAACACAAGTTTGCTACCCCTCACCCTTCTGGCCGGCTTCCCTTTGTTATTGGGCTAATTGCCCATTTTGTTTTAGTTGTCATACAACTTAAACATAATGGGTCTTGTGGACCAAAACATTTTTGGGCCCCGAAGCCCAAAACCAACTTAAAAGCCCAATACGAACATTTCGTATAATTAATTAACTAATTAATTAACTTTGACCATTCTTCAATTAAACCGTTTAATTGCATATCCATTTCATTTAATTACTTCACTTTCATCCTTACTCGATGTACGATTCATTAGGTTCCAATTAGCGAGGTAGTGGGCGATCGTTACTCTTAACTATCGATTGTGAATTGAAACCACATTTCAATTCTCCCTTAAGATTAGTGTTTGCTAATATTTAGGGCTTCCACAAACCATGAGTGACACCTAGCAGCATGTCATGGTTACCCAAGCTAAGTAGAAGTGGTTGGAGAACCTATCCAGTTACAACTACAATGCAATACGGTCCTTCTCTAATACAATACTCTTAATCACATTGTTTGAGTGATAGTTTGTTTCATCTCTACTATCCAATGTGATACTTATCTATATGATTCAATTGAATATGATTTGGAACAAACTTCCTAAGTCATATTCATATGCTTTGGCCAAAGACTCTCGAATCATATCTCAGAGTATTCTTCTTCCACCATGGAAGGTTAGAGATCCCTTGTTGTGCATTCATATGCCTACATGACTAGGTAGCTTGACCACAACAATGCCGTGGACACTCCAATGGAATGTCTTTGACATAATCAAAGATCAAGGACCAAACCATTAGACATCTATGATGCCTCAGGTCAAAGGACTACTTTGCATATTGTAACTCTCAAGTTCTTACATGACATGTATGTTTGAACTCTCTTTTGATCGTGGTTCAGTGTACTCGATTACTCTTTCGAGCACCTATGTGTTTGTCTTAGTGTCCAACACTAAATGACTTGAGACTTGTCATACTCACGCTTGAGTCGACATAACACATACTAACCTTAGCGGATTGTCAATGCCCAATTGGCAATCCTATGGCTAGGAACATTTTAGGAATGAACATAAGAGAAAGGTCTTGTTGATCTAACTTACTTAAATCACTTATCTCTTAGATCAAATACATTCCTTGGATTCCCTTATTGCTTAAACACAAGATACAATAAATAGTGATTAACAATAAGCTTTGCCCTTCATTAAACATATAAAAGTTTAATACAATAAGTATTCCAAAAGATATTACATCAAATGAGTGGCTTTGTGGGCATACTTCCAACTAACTATTTGTCACATTTTAAACCTTATGAACGAATCCCAATTAGAGCCCTACTCTTTATTATTTTGGCCAACCAGTGGCCTTTACACCTACACCTATATACACAGACACACCTTCTTCTCTCCCTTAGCTTCCCGAGTCTTCCATTTTTCGTACAACCAAACCCCAACTCCCAAACTCACCTCTAACTTCACAGATAAAACCATTCAAGACCACCATCATACTCCTTGTGGCTTTACAAGTGCATTCATACCTTTGGTTCGAAGAAAGGACCTCGGAAACTCAAGAAACTAGAAGCTCCAACAAGGGGTTAAACTTGCTCCGACGTGATCATGGGTATTTTACGAGATTTCAAGGCTCTAGTAAGGACCCTAGGTTAATTTTGAGGTGGTTTGAACGTCGGAACACGCACCTTCGTGAAGTTCCAGTTTTGGCCAGTTGTTCTAAGCCACTTTCCGACCTTTTGCCGTCGAGTGAGGGACCTCTAAGAGGTAAGGTCATGTTCTCCTTGTTGAGAGCTTCAAAACCATATAAGTTTTATGAATTTTGGTTGAAAAACGAAGTAGAAATTAAGAAATTTCTATTTTCCAAAAACCAGCAAAACCAGCGGCGGCCGGCGTCGAAATCCGGCGAGGTATCAAAGAAGAAAGAAGAATATTTCGTCAACTTTGACGGAATATTCCTAACGACGTCAGGTATATTTAACGGCATATTCTTATATTTAACGGAATATATCTTAACGTCGTTAGGGAATCTATCAATGTGCCAAGCACGTGCCAGCGCGTGGGACATCAGAATTTTTTTCTAAAAATATGGGGATGTTCATGGGGTTGACTAGGCCACGTTGGTATATTCAAACATCCCAATTGAGCAATGTATGACAAGTTACTACATAATTTTAGTTATGTGCTTAAAATAATGTAAATAGTGGTTTCTCATATAGGTGAGACGTTTCCCGAGGACGAGCGTAGTCAGGCGAGGCTCGGGGGTTACGACGCAGCTACATATCAGTGAGTGGGCTTTTGTTTTCTATATATATATGTATATATATGCTTTACATTTTTCCCAGAAACTGTTGTAAATGAAACATGATTTAAATGCCATGTCAATTGCAACACATCTTAGAATAAGCAGTAGTATAGATATACATATTGTTGCTCAATGCTATGGATGGCCAGGTAAGCTCCAGGTGAGTATATCATGATGTTAGTGGTTATGGTGAGTATGAATTGATAGATACATATATTGCTTAGTATCCTACATCCAGTGTTAGTGCTTTACCCGTGGCTAGGGCCTAGGCTTCACCTGATCATTTACTTTCCATACCACACACTCACCTTGGATCCAAGGCAAGTGCCAGCCTATCGTACAGACCACATTAGGTGGTTCCGACTCATAGGTAACTTGCGATACTTTGCACAGCCTTTACGTGATCGTAACATTTGAGCGTATTTATATACACCTAGCCTGTCATACATACCACATTAGGTGGTTTCGACTCGTGTGCAGGAGTTAGTAGATGAGTTATAGATTCAGCCGTATAGGTCACGTTAGGTGACTCCGGCTCACATATTAGTTG
This sequence comes from Crataegus laevigata, assembly GCA_963580275.1. NCBI lineage: Eukaryota > Viridiplantae > Streptophyta > Magnoliopsida > Rosales > Rosaceae > Crataegus > Crataegus laevigata. The sequence continues at coordinate 33,298,443 of OY756948.1, read as the reverse complement.
CATTGCTTTATTCTCACATGGTCTGCTTTTTATATTCGCTGAGATATGACATGGCATACACCTGAGTTATATTGTTTTTTAACATGATTTTCATATATGAATGTAGTATTATTTTCTGGGAAATTATATAGGTTTTACGGTGAGGGGTTATATGTTTAGAAAGGAAAATTACTTTCGAAACCTTTATTTTTGCCCACTCACATTTTCTGTTTTGCGCCCCTCCAGGTTCTAGCTAGACGCTTGTTGGTGGCTCACGAGGATTCACGGTGGTTAAGGCAGCTCTTCAATAATCTAGGAATTTTCTTTTATCTTTTGTGTAATTAATACTCAGTTACTGGACTGCACCTAGCATATATATATATATATATATATATATATATATATATATATATATATATATGTGTGTGTGTATCACTCTCTTATGCACTCCTACATACCTTAGGACTATGTTAGTGTAGATTACTAGGTTGGCTTTTAATTGTCACATTTCTATATCTCTCACTTCCGCACCGTGCACAGGGCTACGTCACCCTCACGTGTCGGCCAGCATGCCCTGATTTGGGCCGGGGTGTGTCAATTTCACTATTTCTTTTCTAACTTACATTTAAGAAACAGTGTGTGTATTTGATTTAAATCTAGAAACATGGACTTAGATTCCAAAAACAATAACTTAAAATGTAGAAATAGTTTATTTTTAGCATCCAGAAACAGTCACCTGTCGTTATTATTGAATAGTATGCATATGTAACATCCCGTCCCGATTTTTTTATATTTTAGCGACGTGAAATGACGATTTTACCCTCAATTTACGTTCGAGCGGGGTGTGACGGGATTAGAATTTGGGCTTAGGTATTTTCAGTGGTAAGCCCGTTGGTTTGGGCTGATGATTTTGGGCTTCAAATTATATAAGCATACGTACACACACGCAGCATGCACACACGTGCACTGCTTCTGTTTTGCCTTTCTCTTTCTCTCGAACACTCTCAGCCTTCCTCACCCTTCCTTGTACGAACATACATATACATCACTCCCTTAACTCGGATCGAAGCCCAGGTAAGGCTATTTTTGATCCTTGAGGTTGGTTGAATGCATATATGGTGGTTTTGAGAACGGAAACCGTCGAAACCTCACCAAACCCGTAAGTTAATCTTAGGGTACTGTTCATGTACTTTTGTTTCAGGATGTTTTAGGTGAAAACAGGATCACCAATCAACTTAGAATCGTCCCACGAGCCTCGAAGCATATCGTTTGCAAGATTTGGACGTCAGAGTTGGTGGTTTCGAGGGTGGCCAGTTTTGGAGAAATTCCCCGAGGAATTTCTAGTCGTTTTTCAAGTAATTTGAAGGTATAGACGTGTTCTCCTCTTGATTTGGAGCATTTTGGTGAAAATTTCATGATTTAAATCTAGAAAATTTACCCAGTTTCCGGCGCTAGCGCCGGGGACGGTCGCCGGAGCTGGAGGTTAAAGGTAACGGTATATTACGTCAACTTTGACGGAATATACTGACGCCGTCAGTTAGTATTGACAGTTACCGTTAGAAGATAACGAAATATTCCTGACGCCGTAACCTGTTCCGTTACGCACGTGAGGCACGTGCCGCGCGTGGCCGGCGCGTCTGGCCGTGCCCTGACCGGCGTGTGGCGGCGCGTGCAGTGTCCAAAAATTATTTTAAAAACTACTATGTGTTCGTGATGTTGTGTAGGTCGTGTTGGTATATTCATATACCAAAATTGACCTTCGTATGAAAAGTTATTTACGTAGTTCGTTATGTGCTGTAAATGACGGTTTTACAGTTGTTTCACATATAGGTGAGACGTATCCAAAGGACGAGCGCATCCATTCTAGGCTCGGGGGTTACGACCCGTCGACATACCAGTGAGTGGGCTTTTGTTTTCAGTATATATATATAATTGACGTTTTTTTCCAGAAACGTAATTTGGTTGATTTACAAATTGAATGGATTTTATAATTGAATTGCCACGTCGTATGCCAATTATATTTTAGAATTATGAGTATGATTGCATTTATTATGCTCCGACGCTGAGGACGGCCAGGTAAGTCAGGTAAGTATGATACTTAGTAGTTGAGATGATGATGGATTGTTATTTAGCTCATCACCTGCACCTCGGATGTTTGTGCTCCGCCAGAGTAGGGCCCAGCCTTCACGTGATTGTTCACCTCACGCACTGTACGCTCACCTTGGATCCAAGGCAGGTGCCTAGCCTGTCGTACAGACCACTATAGGTGGTTCCGACTCGTAGGTGACCCGCGATTCGTCGCACAGCCTTCACGTGATCGTAGCACTGAGCGTAATATTATACACCTAGCCTGTCGTACAGACCACTATAGGTGGTTCCGACTCGTGTGCAGGATAATGATTGATAGTGATTGATTGTGATGGATGAGCTATAGATTCAGCCGTACAGGTCACTAGAAGTGACTCCGGCTGACATGACACTAGGGACACCCCTTGATTTATATTACTTGCCTGATGATGATGATTTTCTGAGTTGGTATATCGACATGGCCTATTCTTGAGATTGATAATGAGTTTTTTATTCCTAGATGGGGTTTTCGTATATAAGTTTATATACATATTATTTTCTGGGAAAATTATACTGGATTTACAGCGAAGGGTTATATGGATTTATAAAATGGTTTTGGAAAATATTTGTTTTTGCCCACTCACGTTTTCTGTTTTGCGCCCCTCCAGGTTCTAGGTAGCGACAACGTGGACGGCTGTCGAGGCACCGAGGCAGTTCTGACAGACCACCACCTATGTAGGGTTTCTTCTGTAATTGTATCGTTTTGTTTTAAAATGACTGCACCTAGGATTGGCTCTGTGACTATTAACTATTTCACTTTCGTCTTACATTACCCTTTATCGCATGTACATTATCGACTTTGATTCTCACGGCTACACTTCATGCATAATTACTTTCCGCTGACGTTTTTGTCTACGTCACTCCCACGTGACGGCCAGCACGCTTCGACTTCTGGGTCGGGGTGTGTCACATATCTCAAATTTATTTTCTGGAGAAACAAACGATGAACTCCACTGACAAAAAAAAAATTGAAAAACAGTACCTTGAATACACTATGAATAATAACGACGATTACATTTCAACGAAATAATACAAAATATAAATTAAATAGCATGAGGATCTATATTTTTGTTTCAAAGAAAAAGAAGAAGGTCTACAAAACAACGATGAACTCCATTAACGACGAAAATCTGGAACTCAAAGTTAGGAGCAAAATCGACAAATCATAATTTATTATAATTGAGCCATTTTTAGTTGGACTAATTTAATGTGGGCCCTGTAATAATCATTAAACAAAACTTATAACATGATTTTTTTTTTAAACTAAAACTTTTCATACTTTTTTCATTAGTTTTTTTTTAATTTAATGATACATGTTTACTTGCTTTTGATCAAATGTTCACATCAATCATTTCAGCAAGTGCATGCTTAGCCTTAATTCATGCTTTTCATTTAAAGGTACAAAAGGAAAGGCCTTATAGATTCTCTGTATGATTGTATCCTACACAAGGTTCTAAAAAACGCTAGGCGCTAGTTGGGTGGCGGGCTAGCGCGTAGCCAGCATTTAGGCGGCCTAGGCGGATTTAGTTAAATTTCTTGTATATCTTGTAAATAAGTGCATTTGACACTTACAAAAAACTTGAGTGCACATAAGAAGCACACTAGTTTTATAAAATAAAATAAAATAAAAAGGAAATTATATTCACACACCCCAAGTTACTTCCCTCACACCCTTTTAATTTTTTAATATTTTTCTATCAAGTGTTTGTGGTGTGTAAAAAATATTAAAAAATTAAAAAGGTATGGAAGAAGTAATTTGGGGTGTGTGAATATAATCTCTCAAAAAAAAATTACAAAATAAAGATAGACAATCATTGTCTGACTCATGTAATATTATTAATGGAGCAAAATGTTTTAACCAACTTAACTATATGAAAACTTCCGACATCAACGTATTGGTGACATATGTAAACTGGCTTTCCAACTGTAATATCTCATCTGTCCAATCATATCACCGAGGACAGGGAACAAGATGTTCCCAGTGAAAAGACTAGGCACATCATAAGTTACGTGGCTATATAAGATGGTGATTTTTTTTTTTTTTTTTTTTTTTGGTGAAATAATCGGGGCTTAAAGAAACCCAAAAAGGAAACTACAGCTCAGGAACAAAGCGGATCCGTGGGACTCCACCAATATCATCTAAAAGAGTAGAACTGAGCCACACAGGGGCCTCATCAAAAAAGAGCACACCAATCTCCATGTTATAACTCCAGTTGGCTAGAATATCCGCCGCTTGATTCTTCTCTCTATAGACATGGACCAGCACACACCTCCTAAGTTGACCCATCATGAGACGGCAGCTGTGGACAATTGTCTCCAGGGGGTGGAAGTTATCAGCCTTGGTCTGCGTTAGCATCATCACAACATACATAGAATCCATCTCAATATGGAGGTCAGTAATGCCTTTAGCCGAGGCAAGCTGAAGGCCAAAATAGAGGCTCCAAAGCTCAGCCTCATACACCTGCCCCTTCCCCAGATTCACCGCGAAACCACCCAGCCAACTACCCTCATGATCTCTCAACAGGCCGCCCGCTCCAATTTGATTGGTACTGGCCCTTCTAGACCCATCAGTGTTCAGCTTATACCAACCCTCACTCGGAGGCTCCCAAGCAATCGAGATTTGTCTTTTAACTGTTTCCACCGAATTCATTCTACCACCCTTCATCCAAGCAGTCAAGTCCCGTAAGATAAATGCCTTAGGATTAGTCGGCATGACAAAATTACTCTCAAAGATCTGCTTGTTCCTCCATTTCCAAATATGCCAGCAAGCAAAAAGGAATAAAATACACCACTCACCCTCAGCAGACCCTCTTACCCTTGTTTTCATATTGGCCAACAGCCAACCATTAAGATCAAGGGATAGAGCATTCCTCAGTTGCCAAGGACTACCCAATCTATCCCAAATGCCCTTGGCCCTAGGACAATCTTTAAAAATATGGGCAACGGATTCAATTGGGCTACTACAAATACCACACGAATGATCAGTAGCAATCTTTCTTTTCACACGTTGTTCATTAGAGAGTAAGCAACCGATGCTCAGCAACCAACAGAAGACTTTAAGTTTAGGAGGAACATTCAAACGCCAAATAAAATCCCACCGAGAGTCGGGTACATCCTCACGGCCAACAATCAAGTTATAGGCTGATTTAACAGAGAAGACTCCATTAGCAGTACAACTCCATATAAGCTTGTCCAAACCAGCACCGATAGTACCAGCAGGCCGACTAGTGATCATCTGGACCATGTCCTCTGGTAAGACTGCTCTGAGTTTATCAATATCCCACCACCCATTGCTGAAGAAATCAGAAACAGCACAGTTTTCATCAGAGATACCCATAGTATCCTCGGAATCAGCCAGAGGACCAGTCGACAACCACGGATCCTTCCAGAATTTTACATTGTCACCACTGCCTATCCTCCAAAGCATACCCCTCCTAAGCAAATTAGCTCCATGCAAAACTCCTTTCCAAGAGTAGGAGCTTCCAGATCTTTCATGAATTTTGGGATCAAGGATGGAGGATCCCTTCAAATACTTGGCTTGAAAAATTCGTGCCCCACAACCCGGGGTCTTGAGCATGAATTCTCCAACCAATCTTAGCCAACAGAGCCTGATTCATATCACAACTCCTCTTAATACCCAACCCACCTTTACTTTTAGGGCTACACACCAAGCTCCATTTACATAAGTGAACTTTCCTCTTTTGGGTAGAGTCCCCCCACAGAAAATCCCTGTTCAACTTGTCTAAATCATTACACACACTGATAGGAAGCTTGGCCGTTTGCATAGCATACACCGGGATGGAGGAGGTGACAGCTTGGATCAAGGTACATCTACCTGCCATAGATAAGACCTTACTCTTCCAAGTAGCAAGTCTCCTTTTAATTATTCACACACCCCAAGTTACTTCCCTCACACCCTTTTAATTTTTTAATATTTTTCTATCAAGTGTTTGTGGTGTGTAAAAAATATTAAAAAATTAAAAAGGTATGGAAGAAGTAATTTGGGGTGTGTGAATATAATCTCTCAAAAAAAAATTACAAAATAAAGATAGACAATCATTGTCTGACTCATGTAATATTATTAATGGAGCAAAATGTTTTAACCAACTTAACTATATGAAAACTTCCGACATCAACGTATTGGTGACATATGTAAACTGGCTTTCCAACTGTAATATCTCATCTGTCCAATCATATCACCGAGGACAGGGAACAAGATGTTCCCAGTGAAAAGACTAGGCACATCATAAGTTACGTGGCTATATAAGATGGTGATTTTTGCATGTCTATTTATATGTTTATTTGACACTGAGTAGTTCCAATCTCATATTCTGTTAAACTCCATCTCCAAAGTACCCTTTTAGGTCCCAGTTGCTGCTGAGTTGCATGGATTCAAATTTCACTACTTCAACTCCGGAGTCACATCCTGAGGCAACGGATTTTCTGTCCCTTGCATGGTGCAACTTTGCAGTGCAAGCCTTCCAACAAGACCAGCAAGATCGATCAGTGGTTCTACTCGACGATCCGATTGACAAGTTTAAGAGCCACAACAAGAGTCCTTACGCGGTAGGTCAAATTCGTCGCAATTTCAGTTTTTGATATGTCATACTATAAGAAAGATGACGAGATTGATTTTATACTCTCAGAATCTAGACAAGATGGATGATGCAGATCTCAAGCCTCCACCACCATGGAAATCCAATGACGTGAAGGTGAAACATATATACGATGCATATAAATACACTTCAGCTAATTGAGTATCTTAAAACCAATTATGCTGATAACATACTGTATTTTTTTTCTTTCTCTTTAGTCGGTTATATGGATGCAACAAGCCATGCATCCAGAATTGAACTACGCCGGCTTTCTTCGGAAGAAATGGGTATGTAGAATTGACTCGTACGTTCTTGTAAGAAGTTGAGCTGCGACTATTACTTTGGTCATTCTTTCTTCTTTTGTGCAGATGTCATGGAAGATAGTGCCATTTGAGAACATGTCGATCAAGAAATGGCTTAAAGACATTAAGCAAAGGCGCAAAGAGGAGCAGAGGCTGCAAAGAGCTGAAGTCCAAGCAGCAGTATCGATGGTGGGTGTAGCGGCTGCACTTGCTGCTATTGCAGCTGAAAAATCAGAAAATGATGGGTCAAGCACTGCCAAGGAAGCTGCCGTTGCTTCTGCAGCCGCGCTGGTGTCGGCCCAGTGTGCAAAAGTTGCAGAAGCAATGGGGGCAAGGAAGGAGCAGCTCAGCAGTGTAATAGGTACGGCCATGAAGAGCACAAGTGCAAGTGACATCTTAACTCTAACAGCTGCAGCTACGACATGTAAATATCCTATATCCCTTATCCTTGTTCTCTACCTTGGTTTGATATATAAATAACCCGCATGTGGTGGTTTGTGTAATATGGGTATTGAAGAATGCTACGGTTGATTTCTCATGCGCACGTGCGAATCCTAACAAGCAGTGTATTGTGAGTCCACATGAATCAAATGTTAGAAACCGATAACTGACTGTAGCACAACTCATCTGTATTAGGTCTGGACAGTTAAAAATGCACATAAAAAGGGCATCTCAGCCATCCATACCTAACTCAACGACAAAGGAACAACAGTTTTATATAATAATGCCAATACTAAGAAGAATTTTTTATTGTGTTCTGAAGTATCCAGTATAGAAAACCTGGAGTATTTATACTTTGGAAGCACCACATAATTTTTTTCATTGGTGTTGTTTGAAACATATAGCGTTGAAGGGAGCAGCTACATTGAAAGAAAGATCAGGACGCTGCAAGAAGAGACTAAATGGGACTGCACCTGTGATGCCTATCGAGGACAACCCTGAGGGTGAGGAGGTCGATTTCAACTTTGACAAGTACAGATCAATGCTTGCAATAGGTTCCCAGCTCACCACTGAAGCACCTGACGGTTTGTACCCCTATTTTATACCTTCATTTATTCAGCTTTTTCTTTTGATAAATTAGATGAAATGACGAGTTTATAAATCTCAACCGTTGAACTGATCAAAATTCAATCAAATATCGGTGACATATTGATCAGAAACTGATCATTTTAGCAAGTGGAATCTGTATTTCCATCATTCCGACGAACATACCATTTCTTTGTGTTGTGTAATTTTACCGCATACCCGACTCTCCGAATCTCGAATGAGCATGGATTTTGGTTTCGAATTCCTAATTGAATTTGCAAATTGTGTTTGCAGGGAAGTACACGGTTAGATCGGTGTCTGTCATCCTCAACAGTGAAGCCAAGGTCTGCATGTTACACTTGTTCACTGCTATTTTGTAAATCCATGGAAGTAACTAAAGCCTTAATTAGAGCTTAACCTTCAATTCTTAATTCAACTTTACAGGTTCTTCAAATGAGGAAGCTCAGTCTTTTCAAAAACACGAAGGAAAGTACGTAAATGAAAAATTCGTTACAATGTGAATCGCACCCCACGTTAGATAGTTCGAAAAAGAATCCGAGTCCGAAACTAATTTCCGATTCTAATTGCTTTTCGTTATGATGTAAATAGGTATCATACTGGACATGTACGCAGAGCTGTATAAAGATTCAGAAGCGGATGAGAATGGTACGGGTTATCTCATTGTGTTAACGACAAGTAGGGGGACATTCAAGCTAGACATGAAAGCCGACTAGGGGTGGGCAAACGGGTCCTGAATACAGGTCGGGGCGGATCCTTGCGGTTGGGGGTGGGTACAAAAATTATAAATACAAAACGGTGTGGGGCGGGCCGGTTCTAAAAATTGGAGAAAACGGGCCCCCAGTCCGCACCGTTCATTGCCCACCTAAATGAATAACCCTCTATCAGTCAACTCCCTACCCACCCATTCATTCAATTGTCAAGCTCTCCCCTCACCCTCGATATCTCTTATACCACTCCGAGTCTCCTCCCTCGATCTCTCCGACACCACTCCGAACCATCACCATCGTCCTCGCCGTCTCCCCTCACCCTCGATCTCTCCGACACCACTACAAGCCAGCCACCATCACCATCGTCCTCACCATCTTGACCAACCAGTAGAGCAACGCTGTGTTCTCTCCCCTGTTCGCCTCCCCACCATCGCTCCAACCACATCGCTGCACGCGCTTCCATGGCCTCCGCCGCAGCTCGCATCTCGACTTGTATAGCAATCGTCGGCGACGTCATAAGTCTCTCCCTCCCTCCCTCCCTCTGTGAATTTTTGAAACCATCGCAGGTTGATTGAATGAAATTTCGTATTTATATTCTCTAAATTTTCAATTTTTTTGTTTTGGGTTTGCAAAGCATGATCAATGGATTTTAGGGTTTCTGATTTAAAAATTTTGCAAGTTTCTGATTTTGTTTTGATTCATCAACTAATGTAATTTGTAATGGCGAAGGTTGAGGTCTTAGATCCGTGAGGAAGACGACGTCTCTAGTTCGATTTGTGCATCAAGGTCAACGAGAAATGCCTGAAGACGACGTCTCTGGTTCTCATAGGGATTCAGTTTTATTTTATTTTTTGATGAATTCGAAATTGTATATGAAGATTTTGTATAGGAGGTGCTTGATGGAAGTGGTGGGGATCTGCGGGGTTGTGAATGTTAGGGTTAGGGTTTTGCCCCCCAAAAGGGTCACAAATAGGTTGTAGGTGTTGGATTTGGCGATGGTTGATACTAGGAGTCTAGACTCTGGATACCAAAAATTAGAAAGAAAAAAAACAGAAAAAAAAGACTTTGTACCTGTTGGACCCATAGGAACCGGCCCGTTTTATACGGGTTGGGTTAGGTCCGATTCTCAGTTTTGAAATTGTAAAATCTACCCCGGCCCGGCCCGTTGTATTTTCAAGCGGGTCCGGTCCGGTTCCTTCAATTTTGGGCCCGGCCCGCCCCGTGCCCACCCTAAAGCCGACTATCAACGGTATAAGACATGGGCGACAACCATTAACCATATGGTCATGGTCTCTACTTCATTTATGAAATATCATCTTAAATACTACAAGAACTAGTGACCAAAAAAGAACTAGTGTTATCAGCTATATCCCGATGATCATTGTATTGCTGCACCTTTGTGCATATTTGCCCTCTACTTGTAACTATAATCAATTGGCCATTCCGGCTTAACACAATCATTTCTGCTAAACAACAAGCTAATGTATTATCAAAGCATAACTACAATGTGATAGCAAATAATTATAAGAATACAAGAAGCAAATCAGAGGGAAGAATGCAAATTGAGACGACTAAATTATAGGAACACAAAAGCTTTTGTATGATGACGACGCAACTATTTATACGACATTTTCAGACCACATTGCTAAAGGGGTCAAAACTGATGTCAGTTTTAACCAGGACAGCCTATCCATGCTCACAGGCTGTATCCCGTTGAAAAATCAAGTTTAAGACAACATAGATAGAAACACACAAAAACGCAGAAAAACGACGGAAACAAAACATTTAATAAAATCTGGTGTTAATGAATGGAAAAAAATTGTTACATACTAATTGACGGTCTGAAGTTGGAATCTGCTGAGGTGGGCATGTCTCCAATAACCCCCCATGCTCTGGCCATTCACTCCATTCATCAAGACATAAAGTCAATAAATTCTTCCAGCTCATCATACTGGAGTGGTTCTAGTTGCACATACAATAATCAGTCACCTGTCAATCCATACACAACAACTGACGCTTGCAGATCACGGTCCACTTTGAAGTGCGCATGGAAAAACCTTTTTATCTGTCATCATAGGCCAGATATAAGTACAGTGCAACCATGGAAAGCAATTTAAGAAGTAACTTATTTTATTTGGCATAAATGCAACAATTAAGCAGTAAAATTATAAGTTGTAGCATGCACCTTTTTGAAAGAATGTGAAATCAGAAAATCCCTCAACTGTTTTTCTTCCGAATCAAATACTACAATGTGACTAGGTAAAGACCAATTCTTTGCAAGTTCTGATGTAAAACTAACAGGATCCATCATGAATTGGTCTGATTCATCTGGGATTCCTTTTTCTTCACTGTCGACAAAATTTCCAACAAATTATAAATTACAAAACTGTTCTCATGAACAGCTGCAAGAAAGAAAATAATTCCATCCACGTTGCTAAGGATCAAACCTTGGTGAGCAGTCCAGGAATCTCATCGGAAGGTCACGGTGCACCGTAGAGTAGTAAGGTGTAGCGTGGCAAGGCATCAGAAAAAGTATATTTGTCACTTTTCCGTGAAGCACTTCTTTGGATAGATAGTAAGTAACATCCTCAGTTCCTCTCTGTACAGCATGTTCAAAAGTGTTATCCAAAAGGAAATATGGAAGTGGAATAGGGACCGTAAATCAACTTAAAAGAAAACATTTGAGATAGAAGTCTAGCATTTAAAGCGAGTACTTGCCAAAGAACAATAAAAAGCTACCCAGCCCTTGTGTTTATCAAAAAGCAAAATGAGTACCTGATGAACCAAACTCATATAAAGGGCCACTGGAATATTGGTAGCGAGCAAGAAAAAGATGGCCAAATGCATTTTTGCAGGGAATTTGCTATGGAACTTTGATGATTCTTTTCCTTTACCATATGCAGAAACCGATGTTCTTAATGCAGCTAAGGAATGTCCAGAGAATATCAAAGCTATAGGAAGTACAGGCAGAACAAACCTGTAAGGTCAAATTAGAAGAGTATTAATTATAAACAGAATGAAAGGTCAAAGAGCCATATTCAATTGTATAAGTTAATAGAAGAGGTACCTGAATTCTTTGTGGCCTAGCACACTATAAAGTCCTAAAACCCATGCAATAAGACCAGAAAGTTTCCAATTTTTGGATTGTATAATTCCAGCAACAGAAAATGGTAAGAAAGAGAATATCATGACTGTAAATCCCTGAGTGAAGTACCAGTGCCACTTGTGAGTCCCATAATAGTCTCCACCAGCAGAAAGAAAATTGAATCTTATAAAATTAAGAGGTACAAAGACCCATGAGCCGTACATCAAACGATCCAATAAAAATGTAATACCAAGCACCAGGACCCTGAAACATTAAGTCAAAAAGAGTAAAGAGAACAATAATAACATCAACTCAACTATGAAAAACTACATATTAGCTGACATGAATGCTTGACCTGACTCCATAGGAGCTTACACAATTCATTAAGATTTTTAGTCACCCTGCAGTGGTGCTGACGTCTTTCCTAGATTTTGCTTAACTTAATACATGGAGACTACTCAAACGAAAATGAGACGTGATTTACGAAATTATTTCCATAACCAGGCTAAAACTCCTTTCGGAGAATTATACAAGCCCAGAACTGGTTTTTAAGTGACAGACATTTCAAGGTATCATTATTGTTTTCATCACCTTTATCACGTGCATATCAAATTTCATTAATCACCAATAACCCTACAGCTGCCACTCCTTTTATACAAGGACCTATTAGTGCGACAAGAAGTTTCCTTTTTCTTTTTTTCTTTTTTTCTCTTTTTTTGCATCTATCCAATTGCACACTCATCAATTATAACTCCCTGTTACCATTACAGCCAAGCTTCAAAAATTCACAATTCAAGCTTCATTTTCAATTTCTAGTCCACTGCCGAAATAAAAGAGAAAACAAACAGGGCAAAAATCATTATGAGAATAACCTATGATATAACTCAGAAGCTCAAACAATTCATGATCAAGTTCCTAAGATAAGCACTTTTTAAAACGAGTATTCAGTGGGAGATGGCTAAATACCTACCCCATAGGAGCCACTTCCAGAAAAATGAATCTCAGTTTATCACTTGTCAAAAATAGCTCAAGAAGGCCAACATACAGCCATATGATAGCACTTGTTGGTCTGATAGCACAAGCTAATGCGGCAATAATCAAACCCCACTTCCTTGATTCCAAAGGAAGTTTGCTGGAAGAAGCCCTCATACAGGGCCAGTAGTACAGGCTCACAAGGGTAAGAACAGTCTCCAAACTATTTGATAATGTACGAGTGATGCAGTAAAACATAAACCAATTTGTCAATTGTGAGAACAGCTGGAATTGAGTTAAGTAAATACTTTACCAGAAAGAGCCTGATGTTTACAATAGTGTTTTCAGTCAATAATAGTAATTGAAATTTACTATCTGAAATAAACATACAGTTAGACATAACTATTACCATTAAAGGAGTAAAGAACCCCTGTACAAAAGGATACAGCCCATTTAGCAATGCAGTCACCAAAGAGTATGACAGAGAGTTTATACAAGTATAGATCACCAAAGGCAGCCAAAAAAGACTGAAATAGCCGCGGAGCCTTGACCTGCAGAAGATAGAATAAAGATGACAATAAGAAATTCAAAAGACAACAAGGAGAAATGGAGTTACTTCATGCAACAGAAGTTTGACGTGATTTGGGGGTGCAAAGTAAGCATAAGGAAATCAAGGGAAACCTTTCTAGAACAAATACCAATGCACGTGAAAAAACATTTAAATTACTTAATGACAACAATTCATAATAACTCCTAGAAACTTATGTACGCAACTATAACGATTCAAAATCAGAATAAGCTAATTTCTCAAGTGATGCATCTGTCCGATGATCATTTTAACTTGTAACAAGTATGAACTTTTATATCCACAAGTCCGCCAAAGATACAGTTCGCAGGAAACCATTCTTCCTTCCCTTGCATATAATATAATAACAGCATTATAGTTTAACTAAGGCATACATTGCCCATAATTATAAAACGATTACCATGAGCCATGGGGTATCAAGACCCAACACTGCAAGAGCTTTGTAAAGGACGGCAAAGAGAAAGGGATGCAAATAGCTACGAATCCCCTTCTTCCACTCCCACGTCAAATGGCCGTACCTGTCATTTACACAACAATAAAAAAAGAAATCCATTTGAGGATTATTTATTTACCCTTTTAAATCAAGAATCTTCACTTTTTGCCTTGAAAAAGAAAAGGAGAAATAAGGGGTACCCAAAAGTGATGCGATGTGCAACTTCAAGGGCTTGCCAGTGTTCATCAGGGTTAAAATAGGTCTGAATCAACAGAGCATTTGCTATTCGAAAGGCCAAACAGAGTGCAAAGACCTTCCTGGAGGAGCCTAGAAAATCACCTGGCGGGGATTCCTTTTGCTGTGGACCTAATTTCGTAGGAACTGGGTTTTCGGTTTTGACTGATTCTGCTGCTGGTGAGACAGCAGCACTCTGCCTTTGCCTCATTATCCACACAATTGCAAAATCTTCTGTGAGCAATGCGAAGCTCGAACGACTATAAAAGATTTATCTTGTCTAAACTGAATTTTTAATAATTTTAAATTAGAAATGAAAAAGCTCGTCCGAATAATTTCAAATCTATAAAATTGGCATTCATAGCTTTGAAAATGCACTATTGGATAAACAGGGAATTTAATTCAACTATTCAATTATATAACAGCAACATATATGAATTTTACAGGGTTCCTCTAATCACTCAAATAAATTAAAATTAATAATTATTGCAACAATAATAAAATCAACAAAAATACGAATGGAGATTGATTCAAATATTAAACCCTAAACCCTTTGCAAACTAATGAATATCGTTATTTCACAGAATTTGAACAGAGAGGCTTACTGGCGTCGAACTCAGTGCAGATTCACCGAGTATCAAAGAGTCAGAGAGAGAGAAAAACTACGCTTTAACGAGTCTGAGAGAGGAGCTTGTGGAGAGGTCGATGACATCGATCCAGACGGAGACAAGGGTTGGGAGAGGTCAATCATCAACGGCGTCCACCGTGCCTGAAAGACACAAACTGGCCGAGGAAGGGAGAGTAGCGCGGAAGAGTCCGGAATTTCAAATGGGAAATTGGAATACTAACATATTTTATTTAGCCTACTTTTCTTAAATCTTATAATTTTAACTATAGTCTGTTAATGGTTCCGTAACTCATACTGAAAATTGAAATTTTTTGCCGAGAGTTTGGACAATTTTCAGAATTTCGTAACTCAATCGTTTTTTAACAAAATTATACCCATAAGATATCAAAATAAAGATAAGAAAATGACGAACAAGATTATACCATTTGCAAACTCAATGGTTGTCGGTAAGGTCTAAAATATCAATAATATCATAATATTTTCATCGAAATTTTCGTGTTTTTGGACTACCGATATTTTCGATGTCATCGAAATTTCCGTATTTTTTTAATTTCTATATTTTAAAAAAAACACCAAGGGGATTCAAACCCCTCCCATTTTACTCTTTCAACACATTGACCACCATATCACTTATGTTTTTGTGAAAATATGCTAAAATATTTATATATATGGTTTTGTTTTGAATTCTTTTTGCAAGAAACAAATTTGGACATGACAATAAATCTTTGACAATTTCTTTTCAAGTATCTACTTTTGAACTACTCACCACGTTTACTCACCTAACTAATTAGTTGTAGTCATATTTCTATATATATGAACAACGTCAACCAATCTCGGATCCATATGAGTGGAAAGAATCCGAGACTCAATCTTCAAATGATTTTGCTTATGGACAACGTCAACCAATCTCGGATCCATATGGGTGGCATGTTAACAATTACATACAAAACTATTTTGGGGATTTATCATTTGATGACTACTATTCACAATACACTTACTCTACATATAGAGATGATGAAGATAGTGAAAATTTTGAACCTCATAGGAACTCTATGTGGTACTAAGTCAAATCATGTATCTTACCATGCAATATATAAAGTGTAAAATATTGTACTAATTCATTATATATAAATGATTATGGTATGTTTAAACTTCTTTCATTAATTACTACATATTTTCTACACTCACAATGTTTGTCAGGTCGTTATATAATCAACTTAAATCAGTTAAATCCATCATGCAATGCATTTCCTTCCAATTTTTTGTGATAAACTAATAGATAATTGACTAAATAAACATCCTACAAAGTTTCAATAAAAATTTTCAAGCTTTTCTTACAATTTCCGTGGTTTTTATTCAATTTTTATCGATATCAATAATATCCCAATATTTCCATTGAAATTTCCGTGTTTTTGGACTACTGATATTTCTGATATCATCGATATTTGAGACTTTGGTTGTCGGTGATGGCCGAAAAATAGCCTGAAAGGTGACTTGTCCGCGGGAATATTCACAGGAAATTAGGTAAACATTAAACGTTCATAACTTCTTCAATACTCAACGAAATCAAGTGATTCAAAAATGAAAATCATACTTCTCAATGACACAAAGAAAATGGTACCTTTTATGATGGCTAAATTATCGTGGTTTCACCTTTAAATGGCTCGAAATTGGCTAACTCGATGAGACCAAGATAGCCATTTTCAAACTGTTTTTCGGCCAAACCACAGCGAGTTAACCGTTGAGAAAGCTACCATTCTCTTTGTCTTGTCAAGGAGTATGATTTTCAGTTTTGAATCATTCAATTTCATTGCGTATTGAAGAAGTTATGAACGTTTAAAGTTTACTCAGTTTCCGACGAGTTTTCTAGTTTTCCAACAGACCAACCACTTTTCAGGATACTTTTCAACCAAACCACGGTGTGTAAGCCATGAAAAAAGGTACCATTCTCTTTGTCTCATCGAGAAGTATGATTTTCATTTTTGAATCACTCAATTTCGTTGCGTATTAAAGAAGTTATGAACATTTAAAGTTTACTCAGTTTTCCATTTTTCCAACTCACCAATTGCGTTTCAGGCTATTTCAATGAGTTAGTCATTTATAAAGGTACCATTCTCTTTGTCTTGTTGAGAAGTATGATTTTCATTTTTGAATCACTTGATTTTGTTGACTATTGAAGAAGTTATGAAAGTTTAAAGTTTATCCAGTTTTCCAGTTTTTCTGCGGACCAGTCACCTTTCAGGCTATTTTTCATTCAACCCACAATGAATTAGCCATCAAGAAAAGTACCATTCTTTTTTTCTCATTGAGAAATATGATTTTTGTCTATGAATCATGCGATTTCGTTGAGTATTGAAGAAGTTATGAATGTTTAAAGTTTACCTAGTTTCCGGAGAGTTTTCCAATTTTCCCGCGGACCACTTACATTTTAGGCTATTTTCTAGCCATCTCCAGCAACTATTGGGCTTCTAAATAGATATAATCTTGTTCAACACTTTTCTATCTTCTTTTTTTATATATTATGGGTCGAATTTAGTTAAAAAACGATTGAATTACGAAGCTTTAAAAATTGCCCAAACTTATGGCTAAAAATCTTAGTTTCCAGTATGAGCTTCGGGACCACTTAACGGAATGACCAAATTAATGAATGGTGAACAATCTCAGGGACCATTTCTATTGATTTTCAATCTCAGGGACCAAAGAAATGTGTTATGCAAATCTCAATGACCATTTTGGCTAAAAAGCCTTAACTATATTTTTGCAAATAGACTTAAATGCCTTCACAACGAAATAAAGTGCAATGCACCAAATCGGATCTCAATTTTTTTTACTCTATTGTATAGAGTTTGTCTTTTGAACAAGAAATAGGATCCTCGCCGGATCCTCTTTGTGAGAATCTCGTGAATCTTTTAATTTTGTTATTTTATTGTATATCGTGCGGTCATAAATTATTTTAAATTATATTATTTAAAATTGAACACAAATACTGCCTAACGAAAACTGACCCGCACGGTGTACTACGAACCGGTAGGATTAAAGGATCCGGTGAGGATCCTATATCTTTGATTAGGATGAGGATCCTGTCCAAATCCTCTGTTAGGATTCCGAAGATTACTTTACCGTGTCCGTTCATTACATCGTGTAGCCAATTTTCTTCTAGTATTGTTTGTGTTTAATTTTAAAATAAAAAAACATTTAAAATGTATTATAGCACATGATGACAGGTGAATAAATACGATGAAGTGATCGACGATACCCTCACAAAAGGATCCATATAGGATTCTATTCCCTTCATTTGTTCGTGAATTTTTTTTCTTGTATCAAATTGTCCGTTGATTTGGTTGGTTAGTTTTTACCAACTTCCTCAAATGCCAAAAAAAGGTGTTTGGGCCCAAAATAATGGTTTGGGCCGAGCGTGAAGTGTTTCTCGGCCCAGAGGCTTAGTTTGAAAGATGTCGTGGGAGATCCGGTTTGTGGGCCGACTAACTAGGGTCGGCCGAGTGCTATTAGGAAAAGGAGTCGTCCGGATAAAGATAAAGGGGGAAGTCCTATTGTTAAATGGATAAGGAAATAAGGTCCTAGTGCAGCAAGGAGTCTCAGCGAGATGGGGATGCTAGGATATTGGTGTGGCTTGATAAAGGGGTCAGGTTCAAAGTCCTAACAAAAGAAGGAATGGTCGAGATAAGGTTAGATCAGGGTAAGGAGTCCGGATCCAGGTGGAATTCCAATTCGATCAGAGGAGATTTGCTGCTATAAATAAAGAGGAGAGGGTACCGTTCAAGGGACCTCCAACTCAACACACAAATCTGCCCTGCTCAAACTCTCGCTCTACGTAAAACCTCTCAACAACCTTGAGATTTTTATTTTCTCTTTCCGCCTTCACATCTTCAGTTTGGATAAACAGCACTATGGAGGCAACCGGTGACACCTTCAGTTTGGATAAATAGCACTGTTGCCGTATAATCAGCCGACCTCGGAGCACCTTCAGTTTGGATAAACAACACTGCGTCGAGGCCGACTAGTTATCTATCCAAATCTCGGTCGACAAGGATTTTTGGATCCCTGTCGATAGAGGTCATCTCGTCAACCTTCTCAGCGAAATGAGGTGTTACTGATTGTTAGGCTCGGCGCGTAAAATGCTGAGTTATTTTATGATCGCATACTCACAAGTGGGGTTTAGAGTTCGGCATTCGGACGGCCAAACCACATTTATTATCAAGACTTATATCCACTTTGAGTATCTGTGCCCTTATACTTTGGTGTCAATTCGGCGTGAGTTTACTATGACGAATACTATCACCGTGACCGAAGCCAGCGACGATGACTTGTGAAATACGTAATTAGTAGCCTTGTCTTCAGGCTTGAGAATCCAGAGGTCGAGACGTGTTCCTTCCTCGATTGCAATCGCAGGACATACAAGTCAGCTGCGCACATCAACGCAACACATCAGCATATTTTTACTCCCCGGCCGAGCTCGGTCAACGAGTTGGCACGCCCCGCACACATCTGAATGACGTAGTTAGCTTATTAATACTCGGCTTGCGCGCCGTGTAGGCTAAGTAGTTTTTAGAGTCAACAAAAGGTAAAACATTAAACCATTTATTGCCATTGCTTGCACACAAATTAAAATTTCACAGAACCCATTTGCTAAAATTCAAACAAACTAGAAAATTTCCAAATGTGTACACACAAATACGCAAATATAAAATTGCAAAACCCAAAATACACACTATAACAATCAACAGAAAAGCTAAGAAAAGAAATTCAAAAAATATTTTAGATGCAGAAAAAGAAGAAAAAAAAAACCAAACTTTTTTCACATTGCCATACAAAATCTGAAAATACCTCAATATAAAACATTTAAAAAAGGTAGTTGTTGTGGCCTATATTAACCGACAAGGTATAGAGAGCTGCAGCAAGAGACGGTGGAGAAAGTGTACGTCTTTCTCTGTATATATGAGATGTAAAGAATACCAAATACATTTAGAATTTACACAACTTCACTTTAATATAATATCTGCAATACTCCCCCTTGAGTGTGTAAATACTCAAGTAGATTCGTCATCAAATAGAGTTGAGGAAGTCGACGCGCCGGCACTGATCTAGGAACATGCTAGTCTCAAGCAAAGGAACCTGCATAAGGAACTAAGTCTCACAAAAACCCAATGGCTTTGGTAGTATCCAAGGTGGGACAAAAACCCGTAATCTAAGAAAAAGTGCATGAGAAAGTGCAAAGCTAAATTAAATGTCTACGTCAAGGATATGACCAACTTAGGAAAAACCCAAAGGAACAATTGCTCCTAATCGTAGGAAAAAAGAGTATTATTACCATTATTAGGATACATTTTACTTGACCTGTTGTCCAAAATTCAAATTAACAGGTACAATATTAGTATAGGCAAAAAAAATAGATATTTCATTTTAGAGTTAACAACCTAACAAAGTTTTTTACTCTCTCATACAGTCATTGTAACAGCCCATCTAGAATTATTTTATCGATGGTGTGAAATGACGAATTTACCCTTGAGCGTCGGGTGTGTGTTTGTGTTTTGGGTTAAGAAATTGGGCCAATTATCTTATATCCTAAATAATTGAACCCAATTAGAACTAAGTTTTTGTTAGTTTTTGATTGGTTGCATTTGGACCATACACACACTCCAACTCATCCCTCCCGTGTATCTTCTCTCTCCTCGCTCTCTTGATTTCTTCTGCAAGTTTCATACAAGTGTACAGATAACCTTTAAACCAACTCTTTTCCACCACGGATCGAGCTCATGCTTAGCACCATTGTTTCCATCTTCTCCTTACAAACCCATCCATACCATTTTTGGAACTTAGAACCTTCGAAAACTCGAGAACTCAGAGAAACCGAATTGAGCACTGTTCATGCACTCATGAATGAGGAAGTTTCAGAGGATTTCAAGCTTCTAGGGAGCTTTAGGACCTCTCCACGAAGCTCAGAGAAGAAAAATGAGGCGATTTGGACGTCGGGAAGTCGAGTTTGACAAGTTCGAAGTTTTGGCTGGATTTTCGAGGTTTCTCAAGTGAAATCCCGTGGATTTCAAGGCTTCAAAGCAGTAAGGTTTTATTTTACTCTTTATAAGCTTCAATTTGAGACAAGTTTCATGAGATTTGGTTGGAAATCAAGTGAGATATAACGATTTGATACCTGGCATTCATATTTATTCGTTGAGATACCTTGGCATGGCATACTCCTGGCATAAATTGATTATCACTATTGCTAAGCATGATTTATATATATATATATATATATATATGAGTACTTGCTTTATTTCTAGGAAACTGTACAAGTTTTACGGCGAGGGGTTAGAACTTTTGAGAAATGAAATGATTTTTGAAAAGCTTTGTTTTTGCCCACTCATGCTTTATGTTTTTCGCCCTTCCAAGTTTTAGGTAGTGTTCGTTGGTGGCTTACGAGGATCCCAGTGGAAGTTCTGACAGACCATCACTCATGTAGGACCACACTTGGGTGTTATTTGAATTTAGCACTTTTTCTGCTTGACTGTGCTTAGACTATTTATACGTATTCCCTTATGCTTATCGCTTTCGTACTGTGCATATGGTTACGTCACCCTCACATGACGGCCAGCATGCCTCGATTTAGGTCAGGGTGTGTCAGTTTGGTATCAGAGCATTAGGTTTCAATCCTGCTTATCTCATGAATTTTCTAATGGTTTGGTGTCTTCTGTCAAAACAATGCCGCCTCGTAGAGAGCCACGTCCCTCTGACGAGCCTAGTTTCCCTAATATTGCTCAGTTAGGGGATGTTATGCTAGTGCCATTCAGTCTGTAATCCGCCCTCCTCAGCGGACTCCTCTAGAGTTAGTGTATAATCTAAAGTTGCCTATTTTCAAGGGTAACGAGGGTCACGAAGGGTCTGAGCATTGGCTAAATCAGATTCAGAAGACGTTTCGAGTAATGCAGAGTCAGGGGAGTCTTCCCGATGATAAGTGGGTAGAGACCACTACTTGGTTTTTGGACGAAGAACCTACATCCTGTGGAGACAGGAAACTTACGGGTGGACACTCGAGGAGGTTGCAAGTTGGGAGAATTTTAAGCGGTCATTTTATAAGAGATTCATACCTCCAGCATATTTAGATCGTAAGAAGCATAAGTTCACGAGTCTGAAACAGGGGAAGTTGACTGCTAATGAGTATTATAGGAAGTTCACTGATTTGTCTCACTATGATCTAGAAGTTGCTGCTAATCTAGTTGAGATGCTTTGTCGTTTTAAGCTGGGTACTAAGAAGAAGTGGCATTCTATGACGACTATCTATCCCTGTGACACTTATCAGGAGTTCTATAAGATTTTGTTGAGGATTGAGGACTTAGAGAATATGCCAAGTGAGAGTGAGGAAGAATAAGTAAAAGATGAAAATCAAAAGAGGAATAATAAAGGTAAAGGTCAATCATCTCAGGGACCTCACAGACTCAGAGTTTTAAGCGAAGTGGGGCTAGTTCTAATTCTTCTAGCGGAGGTTTTAGTTCTACTGGTCAGAGAGGAGGTGGTAGATTTTTAAGAGGTTCCAGATTTTAGAGGCAAGGAAATTCTAGAAGGGGTAGTGCCCCCTTGTGCCTTAGGTACAATAATCAACATTTTGGAGAGTGTCGACGAGGTAGCAGTGGGTGTTATACCTATGGTCATGTGGGACATTGATGCGAGAATTAACTCGACACAAATTAAACCCTCTTTTTGACAATTGTAGTATAGGTGTAAGTAGGGTATCGTTCTAGGCCGGGGATTAGGAGGGATTGCTAATCTACTCTAAAATTATTTAAAAACGTAAAAACAAAATTTAAAACACTAAACTAAAATTAAAACACTCAACTGGAATAACTCAAAATAAAACTAACAAATAAACTAAAATAAATCAAAAGACTCAAAAATACAAAACTAGGCTAAAAACTCGAAACACACTTAAAATGACTCAAAACAATTTAAAATAAAAACTAGGAAATTAATTAGACGGAAATTGAATTAAAAGATTAAAAATAATAAAAACTAACTAAATAATATAATTTAATAATGGGGGGATTGATTTTTGACGAAACGGAAACTAAACTTAAATAAATTACAAAATTGACAAAAACATAAAATAAAAGTGAACGGATAGATAACGGATTGGCTAGAGGGTTTTTCTCCACACAAGACACATAAGCAATCTAAATTGATTTTCAGTTGTTCTTTCGATAAATTGTAAATTTCAATACTCCAGATTAACCGTGAACAGCACTTTTTTAATCTTCAAGTTTTCCTTATGTTATTAAATTGGATGAACAACATACAACAATTTAATACATTCTCTAAAAGTCCCCTACGTGAAAAGCACAATAGAGATACAATCAAAGATCATTAAACTTTGTGAAAACTATAAATACTGACGAGGCATTCGTAACTATGAAAAGCATGATACTCCTGCCAAGAATTTACTTAACGCGATTGTGGATAACAACCTTCACTACTCATGAATATAAGTTCATAACGATTAGGTGAAATTCACTTATATTCTAGCATCAAATTCATGCATGTAAATTAAGTATGCATCCTTAATTAACATACGCAAATAAGTTATCAATAAAGCAGTTAAGTAAATTAAATCACAACTCAGAAATCACAACTGAAATTACCAATTCAAATTACAAATATAATCATGGTTTCGAATTAACCTCTAGCCAATATAATATTAATTACACATTATTTAAAAAATAAAAACAGAAATTAAAATATAAGTTTGTAGAGATTAAACCGAATGAGGAATTTCTTCCTCTCCACCGTGAGCCACTGATAGGCTGTGCCTCTGTGCAGCTTCTGTTCAGCCCGTGTTTTGGCGCTGCCTCCTTCCGCTTCTGTTCTGACACTGCCTTCCTGATTGGCAGCCTTGTTTCCCTCAATGGGCGCTGCCCGTTTGTCTGGCAGCTTCTCCAAGTGCTGCTCCTGTGCTGCTGCACGTTGGCAGCTATCTCCTCTGCCGCAAGCTGCTTCTTGACTCGCTGCTTAAGGCAGCGTTCCTTCTCTCCCCCCTTTCTGATTTCAGTTTTCCCGTGCCTTGACTGACTTTTTTTTTATTTATTTATTTTCTTTTCTGTTTATCTCCTAGAGGAGCCGTGAGCTCCCTGGTCACTCCCCCCCTGTTCTCCCTACTTTCCGAGGCCTCCCCTCTGACTGCCTTTGCCACACGCTGCCCAGGGCAGCTTTGATTCTTCTCTGCCAAAACCTGCACGCTGGCAGCACTCTGTGATCTCCCTGATCTTTCTGGTTTCTCTCCCCCGGTCTTTATTTTTCTGTTTATTTCTTTTTCCTCCACTCCCGAGGAGCTCCCCTAAATTCCCTGATTTCTCTTCTGTTTCACCCCTGGCGTGAGCTCCCAAGGAGCTCTTATTTTTTCCTTTTCAACCGAATGGAGAGCCTCCTTTTATTTATGCTTCCGTCCCTCTCTTTCTTAATTGGCAGCTTTGATGCTGCTTTTCTTTCTTTTTTTATTTAATGCCCAAGCACAATCATCCCCTTTTTCCCCCACCATTTTTCTGCTTTTGACTCCACTCCCCACCGAATGCATATTCTTTTTTTTTATAAATCTTTTCTCAGTTGGTCCGCAGCTGGCTTCCAATTGTTATTGCATGTGATGCCTTTTCTCTTAGTGCATATCATTTGCTTCCTGTTATCACACATACAATAAATTTAAATATATAAATATATAAATATATAAGAATATAAATACATATATATAAATATATATATATATATATATTTTTCAAAAGATAAATTCTAATAAACAAACAAGATAGTTTATATGAAATTAATACTTAACACTTCACTTATTCTATTTTTATTTTCTTTTCTTGAAAAACTTATAAAACATAAAAATAACGTAAATAGCTCAAAATATAACGAACTAACTAAGAAAAGACGAGTGAATTTGATATAAAAAATATGTATAAATATGATCCGATCAAATACCCCCACACTTAGCTTTTGCTAGTCCTCGAGCAAAACAAAGACAACAGAAAAAGTAATAACATGAAAAACATTAGCTTCTCCCTATGTGACCCTCATAGAATTTCATTCAAAAACATAAATTAGCAAGAACCATAGTTAGCACCAAACAAACTAATCCAAGTTCATCTTCCTTATTCAAATATTAGCAGTAATCTTTAAATCATCCTTGAAGTGTAGTGTGTGAGATAGCCATGCTAATGCAATTTCAAGTTTTTATTTTTTAAAATCATCATATGCAAACCAGCAACTTTCTCACGGGATATGCACTCAATCACACATGTGTTTAGTTTTAATGTGTTTCGCTCAAAGAAACAAATGTGAAAGTTCTACCATAAGCTTGAATAAAGATCACTTCTCCACAATTATAATTGCAAAACTTAAATCAAGAGGACTTTTATTGGATGTAATGAGGCTTAGGGATAGGGCTATTGAAACGAAAGAATAGGAAAACACAAGTTCCAAGCTACATTGCAAGCAATTCTTTTAGTTGAGATTTATAAGAACTCAAACTTTCCAGCGATTCTTCTAACACCTCCCATCACACCCTCAAATTGAAACTTTAAACTTTTTATTTTATTTTCTTCGTATACAATCTTTCTTTTTCTTTTTCTTTTCTTCTCTTTTCTCATTTTTTTTTTTATTTTTTTATAATAAATACAAACATGAAATACCCCCACACTTATTCTTTTGCCAAACTCATTCCAAGTACTTCACAAACATTTCTCATAAGACAATCTCAAATTGCTCGCTTGGAAAGGGTAAGGAAATATGTTTTGAGGTATAAGGGTAGACATATCTGGTGATAAGAAATAAAAGGCTCAACAAATACGGCTCAAATAGGCAATCTAATGATAATTTTTTTTTTTTTGGGAAATATGGTTATTTGGGCCATGGTGGTGAACCTAATGCCTCTATCATTTTCAAGTTCATGCAATCAATGACAAATATTTCGAAAGATCGTTACGCAAGTTCTAGAGATGTATCTCACATAAGTTCATCACACATGAAAGAATAGGAGTGTATGAAAAATGCACACACTTTCAATAGGCTCAAAACTCACATAGGATGTATATGGTCACTAAATTCACATATGAAGCTTTAAGTCCTGCTTTAATTTCACATCAACACGGCTATGTGCATTTGGTTTTTCAAAGATGATCAAACATGTACAATGCTAACAAGAGAATAAGGAATTTCATAAAACACATGTTAACTAAGTTCTTGATAATCATGGTTCAAATTTAATCCAGTTATATCATTGGGTCGGGAAACTAATAAAAATCTAATTCAAAACAATAAGGAAAATAAGACAATATTTTTGGATTTTTTAAATTTTTTCGAGAAAAATTAAATAAAACACAAAACTCCGAAAAAAAAATTAAGTAAAACACAAAGCTAATTAAGAAAACAAAAAGCAATAACATGGAAACAAATGAAACCAGTTCAAAGTCGAAGGTACAAAAAATTTCAATTTGGTCATTTTTTATACTTGATACCCCCACACTTAAACTAGACATTGTCCCCAATGTCATAAAACAAAAATATGCAAATAAAAATAAAATGAATAAATAATACGAAACAAAATAAAGAAAAAGGACTGAAAACTTCTCTAATTTGCAGAAAACCAAGCGATGACCCCCAAGCGTAAATTTTGCAATCAACTTCAAGGGAGAAAATAACCAAACGTTCCTGCAAAGAAAAGAAATAAATCAGTTAAGCACGCAAGAAAATATAGAAAATGCAAACGAAAATTGAGAATGAAAATAAAAGATAACGAAAAGAACTAATAGGTGGTCATTGGTCATGACTGTTGATTTTCCACAGCTTTCATCTTGAACTGGATGGGCCTCCTTCTGGCAAGTGCTCCTCAACTTAGTTGAGGATGAATCAGCACGTTGTCTCCACATGCTTCAAGTAGTCCGGTCTCCACGCAGGTGTGGCATCTTCTTGAACTCTTGGACTAACCCAGACTCATCTGCTCTTGGGTGCACCTCAGACTCCTCCTGCTTCGTCTGTGAGGTACTTTTGTTTTTGAAGAAGTACCTCAACACAGGTTTATTTTTGAAGTGGGCTGGGAGGGGTCTGAGATGAGTACTCGAGAGCAAGACTAGGTAAGCAATCAGGATCTCACTTTCTCCACGTTCCTCAGATGAAGGAGAGGAGAAAGCATAATATGAGATACTTTTGCTTTTAACCTTTTTAATATGAAATACTTTTGCTCTGGAAGGTTTGTTTTCTGGGGTGATCCAAGGGATGAAGAACACTGAATAACTCGAAAGCTTTCTTTGGGAAGACATTATCGGAGATGAAGAGAGGAAGAGAGGTTGAGAAGAAGAGAGGTTGAGAGGGTGTGCCTTTGCTGTGGAAGGCGAAGGTCGAACTTATAGAAATTTGGCTTCACAACCGGAACTATTCCTTCACTATTTGTCGGCAGCCGGTGAATGGATGAACAGTGCCCGTTACGCGCTTTCTGACAAAGCGTCCGTAAATTCCGCAAGGCTGACGGTGCAGGCGACGAGTGACGACAAATTGGAATGATGATCTTTTGAAAACCGGGGTTCAAAACCGGGTGCGGCTCGTGGTTTTCGCAACGCTCCACGCTGCACGTGATGAGTCACGACAAACTGGAAAAACTGAGCCCTCGTGATGCCACGTGATTGCTGAGTCAAGCCCAGCTTTTGAGAAAGGAAACGGCTCTTTTGAGACAGGACTCCGGCATTTGAGAAAGGAGCGTCCAGCTTTTCCGATTTGCGTGAGGGCGCGTCTTCACCTCTGAGGAGCGGGCGCCTCTTTGATTTGCTTCTTTTTATAGAGGCGCAAATTCTGCTCCACCTCACACTTGAACTCCCTCAAACACTTCCTTCTGAAAATACTCCCTTCTGAACTCTTTTTGCACTTCTGCACTCTTAATCTTTCCGCTCTCTTCTTCCGCTTCAGCAATCTTAATCTTTCCGAACTCTTTTCTTCCTCAACCCCCTCTAAAAATGTCTTGCCCTTCCGACCGTCGCCTAAACTTGAATGTCGGGGAAGACGATGACTCGTCTTCTCCGAACAACATTTGGAATCCATCCTTCATATCCCCCAATGGTCCTCTTACAGTCGGGGACACAATGATGAGGAACGATATAACCGCAACGGTGGTTGCAAGAAACCTTCTTACTCCCAGAGACACTAGGTTGCTGTCTATGCGGTCAGACGAGCTGGCTGTTCAGGACTCATTGGCTCTCAGTGTCCAGTGTGCAGGCTCAGTTTCAAACATGGGTCAGCGCCTGCTTGCAAGATCTCGTCAGGTGGAGTCGCTAATGGCGGAGGTGGTCAGTCTTCGGCAAGAAGTCAGAGGACTCAGACACGAGAACAAGGAGTTGCACATGCTCGCAACTAGCTACTCGACCAGCATGAAGAGGAAGCTGGACCAGCTGCAGGAGTCGGACGGTCGAATCCAGAGTGATCATGAGCGGTTCATGGCGTTACTCCCGCGGTTTATGTTGCCTTCGTCCTTTGGAGCAGCACCAAGCGTTCCGGCTCCGGAGATTCCAACTCTAGCACTTCGTCTTCCCGGAGCTCCATCGACCTCTGAGGCGCCACCTAACCAAAACCAATGATTGCTATTAGTTTTTCGTATTATTGTAATTTTTTTTTTATGCTTTTAATGTTTATTTAACTAAATATATATATATATATATATATATATATATATATTACTAATATTATTTTTATTATTATTAATTTTTTGTTTTTTTTTGTTTTTTGTTTTTTGTTTTTTGTTTTTTGTTTTTTTAAGTTTATTTTAAGCAAATTAAAATATGTAAATTAATGTAAAAAGACTTTGTTTATCCGCACTAAAAATAAACATTGCCCTTAATTTATTTAAACTCAAACTAAATAAAAATCAACCAAATAACAAAATTAACTAAGCAAAACAAAATGAAAGTAAAAGCAATAAAGAAGAAGGTTAAGAAATGCAAATCTGGTTGCTTGGGTTGCCTCCCAAGAAGCGCTTGCTTTAACGTCTTTAGCCGGACGAATCTTTCCATTATCTTCCCCTCGGCTCAATAGCATGGAATTTATCTTTTAATGGGAGGTGATACTTGAAATGATTCGGCAGTGGTATTAATTCAAGAGTGGGCGCCTGAATCATTAAAATGAGAAAAATTTTAGTATAAAATAAAATAAAAATTAAAATTGGAGAAGATTGCTTACTGCCTTTCTCCGATACAAACTCAATTACAAAGACCACATTTTTGGATATTTCCGGGATTTTGAACTGGGCCAGATTGATGATGATGGTTGTGGCCTGTCCCGTGTCATCAAACTCAATTTCTTGGGCCTTTGTTGCCTCATGCACAACCTCTTGGATGTATTTTTGATATGCTTCAGCCACTTCATTCTCTTGAATCTCTTTTCTTGGCGTGCAAGGTTCAGGAACTTGTTTTGGTGCACCAAGAATTGAGATATCACTTTGGACTTCTGGAAGAGCTTCCACAATGTCTTTTTCACTCTCTTCGATATTTGGAATTAAAATTCTACAAGGAAAAAGGACATTCGGTGGAATAGGGTTAGAATGAATTGAACGTAGAACTTCCTCACCTAAGTTGGACGACATAGGGACTTGAGGGGTTTGAGACAAGAATTCGTCTAAACTGCCCAAGTCGTCCTCCTCCTCTTCTTCTTGCAGCGGCAATTCATCCAAGTTCGGGCTGTGACTGGATGGTTCTGGAACAGCTTCATCCTCCACATCACTTATGGCTTCATCGATTTCCACTTCTCCCTTTGAATTTGCAAATGTGGAGTTGGAAAGTTCACTTTGATCTTTAATCTGTGCCATGAATTCCATAATCTGCCCAACATGTATATCCAATTCGTCCACTCTGTTGGTCCGGTCTTGCATCTCCTGGATTCGATTTTCCACTCCCTGATTCAAAGAGGAAAGTAACTTATTAAATGTATCATTATCCAGAGATGTACCTGAATCGAATTGGGCAAATTGTTGCGGAGGTTGTGGTGGTGATGTATAGAACTCATCATACGGCTGCCAATATTCTCGTTGGTAAGTCTCTTCAGCTTGATTTTGTGACCCCTGCACCAAAGAGTTTAATTCGTTAAGAATTTGATTATAATCCACGGGCATACTTGAATTCGATTGGAATTGTTGTGGGGGATGTTGTGGTGGCTGCATAGGTCTTGAATAGAACGCTTCATCTTGCTGCCAATATCCACTTTGTTGAACTTGTTGAGGTTCATCCCACATTTGATTTGAATAATCCCTCCAATCCGAATTGCAAGCGTTGGAAAACATGTTGCCCCTTGATTGGCTGTGGCTTTGATATCCCCAATCATCTTCATATGCAGAAAATTGAGGATATTGCTGAGTTTGATATCCTTGCCCATAGGGCACATCAAGTGTAGGGACACTTGGCATTGTGGTCCTTTCGGCATTATTAGTCAATTGAGCAGTGAGCTGCGCCAATTGAGCTTGAATACTATCCATGTCTTGCTCCAATAATACCTAAAAATCAAAGAAACAAAAATAAATCAAATACCAAAAGTAAAACACACAAACACAAATATAAATAAAAACACAAACAAAAATAAAGGGATTAGCAAAGTTACTAATCCCCGGCAACGGCGCCAAAAATTTGACGGGTATTTAAAACCGCACAAATTAAACCCTCTTTTTGACAATTGTAGTATAGGTGTAAGTAGGGTATCGTTCTAGGCCGGGGATTAGGAGGGATTGCTAATCTACTCTAAAATTATTTAAAAACGTAAAAACAAAATTTAAAACACTAAACTAAAATTAAAACACTCAACTGGAATAACTCAAAATAAAACTAACAAATAAACTAAAATAAATCAAAAGACTCAAAAATACAAAACTAGGCTAAAAACTCGAAACACACTTAAAATGACTCAAAACAATTTAAAATAAAAACTAGGAAATTAATTAGACGGAAATTGAATTAAAAGATTAAAAATAATAAAAACTAACTAAATAATATAATTTAATAATGGGGGGATTGATTTTTGACGAAACGGAAACTAAACTTAAATAAATTACAAAATTGACAAAAACATAAAATAAAAGTGAACGGATAGATAACGGATTGGCTAGAGGGTTTTTCTCCACACAAGACACATAAGCAATCTAAATTGATTTTCAGTTGTTCTTTCGATAAATTGTAAATTTCAATACTCCAGATTAACCGTGAACAGCACTTTTTTAATCTTCAAGTTTTCCTTATGTTATTAAATTGGATGAACAGCATACAACAATTTAATACATTCTCTAAAAGTCCCCTACGTGAAAAGCACAATAGAGATACAATCAAAGATCATTAAACTTTGTGAAAACTATAAATACTGACGAGGCATTCGTAACTATGAAAAGCATGATACTCCTGCCAAGAATTTACTTAACGCGATTGTGGATAACAACCTTCACTACTCATGAATATAAGTTCATAACGATTAGGTGAAATTCACTTATATTCTAGCATCAAATTCATGCATGTAAATTAAGTATGCATCCTTAATTAACATACGCAAATAAGTTATCAATAAAGCAGTTAAGTAAATTAAATCACAACTCAGAAATCACAACTGAAATTACCAATTCAAATTACAAATATAATCATGGTTTCGAATTAACCTCTAGCCAATATAATATTAATTACACATTATTTAAAAAATAAAAACAGAAATTAAAATATAAGTTTGTAGAGATTAAACCGAATGAGGAATTTCTTCCTCTCCACCGTGAGCCACTGATAGGCTGTGCCTCTGTGCAGCTTCTGTTCAGCCCGTGTTTTGGCGCTGCCTCCTTCCGCTTCTGTTCTGACACTGCCTTCCTGATTGGCAGCCTTGTTTCCCTCAATGGGCGCTGCCCGTTTGTCTGGCAGCTTCTCCAAGTGCTGCTCCTGTGCTGCTGCACGTTGGCAGCTATCTCCTCTGCCGCAAGCTGCTTCTTGACTCGCTGCTTAAGGCAGCGTTCCTTCTCTCCCCCCTTTCTGATTTCAGTTTTCCCGTGCCTTGACTGACTTTTTTTTTATTTATTTATTTTCTTTTCTGTTTATCTCCTAGAGGAGCCGTGAGCTCCCTGGTCACTCCCCCCCTGTTCTCCCTACTTTCCGAGGCCTCCCCTCTGACTGCCTTTGCCACACGCTGCCCAGGGCAGCTTTGATTCTTCTCTGCCAAAACCTGCACGCTGGCAGCACTCTGTGATCTCCCTGATCTTTCTGGTTTCTCTCCCCCGGTCTTTATTTTTCTGTTTATTTCTTTTTCCTCCACTCCCGAGGAGCTCCCCTAAATTCCCTGATTTCTCTTCTGTTTCACCCCTGGCGTGAGCTCCCAAGGAGCTCTTATTTTTTCCTTTTCAACCGAATGGAGAGCCTCCTTTTATTTATGCTTCCGTCCCTCTCTTTCTTAATTGGCAGCTTTGATGCTGCTTTTCTTTCTTTTTTTATTTAATGCCCAAGCACAATCATCCCCTTTTTCCCCCACCATTTTTCTGCTTTTGACTCCACTCCCCACCGAATGCATATTCTTTTTTTTTATAAATCTTTTCTCAGTTGGTCCGCAGCTGGCTTCCAATTGTTATTGCATGTGATGCCTTTTCTCTTAGTGCATATCATTTGCTTCCTGTTATCACACATACAATAAATTTAAATATATAAATATATAAATATATAAGAATATAAATACATATATATAAATATATATATATATATATATATTTTTCAAAAGATAAATTCTAATAAACAAACAAGATAGTTTATATGAAATTAATACTTAACACTTCACTTATTCTATTTTTATTTTCTTTTCTTGAAAAACTTATAAAACATAAAAATAACGTAAATAGCTCAAAATATAACGAACTAACTAAGAAAAGACGAGTGAATTTGATATAAAAAATATGTATAAATATGATCCGATCAGACATCTGGCTAAGTATTGTCCTCAAAACCAGCAGAGGCCTCAACAGCCTCCTTTACCACCGCCAATTTCGACTCAGCAATTTTCAAGACCGAGTGGTTACGCTCAGGCGGGTCATGGTGGTGCTTATCATTATTAGGGGGATCCAGTTCCTTATTCTTCAGGGCAGTATCAGTACCCTCAAGATCCTTATCAACAGAGGGGCTATGGTCAGTATTCGAGAGGATATATACCTTATCAGCACTTTTCAGCTAACAGATCACAGAGGCATTCTGAAGGACAGCCCCAGCAGGTTGATGTTACTACTAGTAGCGTTGGTCGTCGAAGTAGCCTAGCCAGTCAGGTTAAGGACGTAGTTCGCAGGGACGAGGAGTTCATGCCAACAGAGGTCGAGGAAGAAGACAACAAGCTCAGGGACGTATCCATAACATTTCGCTGCAGGATGCTCAAAACAATCCTGACTTAATCATGGGTACGTTAAATATTCTTGGTCATTATGCTAAAGTGTTGATTGATTGTGGTGCTACACATTTTGTAATTTCTCATATGTTTGTTTGGTTGACACAACCTCAATCTTCCCCATTGGGTATGAGTTAAAGTTTGCCATGCCTAGAGGGGAGAGGTGTTATGAAGATTATGTATATCCAGGAAGTCTCGTATTAGTGGAGGATATGGTTATGCCAGCTAACCTCACTCCGTTAGACATTATCAATTTTGATGTTATTTTAGGCACTGATTGGTTGCATTACAATCGTGCCAATATTGACTATTACGGGAAAACAGTGACCTTCCATCATCCTGGATTACCTAAGGTTACATTGTTGGAGAGCGTAGTGGGGTGAGGCATGGAGTTATTTCAACTGTGAGAGGCAAAAAGTTATTAAAGAAAGGTTGTCAAGGATACTTGGCTCACGTGGTATTAAATGATGATACTTCTGTTAGCGTGGAGAACGTTCGGGTGGTCAGACATTTTCCTGACATCTTCCCTGATGATTTTCCTGGATTGCCGCTAGATCGTGATGTGGAGTTCTCCATTGGTTTACTACCAGGTACTAATCCTATCTCCTTAACTCCTTATCGTATGGCTCCCGCTGAGTTAAGAGAATTGACGATCTAGTTACAGGAGTTACTTGATAAAGGTTTCATTCAGCCTAGTACTTCACCCTGGGGAGCCCCAATCTTATTTGTTCAGAAGAAAAATGGTACTTTGAGGCTATGCATTGATTACAAGCACTTGAATCGAGTAACAATTAAAAACCGTTATCCGTTGCCGCGTATAGACGATCTTTTTGATCAACTTCGAGGTGCATGTGTGTTTTCTAAAATTAGTCTGAGGTCTGGCTATTATCAATTGAAAATTAAGAGTGAAGATGTCCCTAAAACAGCTATTAGGACTCGTTATGGTCATTATGAGTTTCTGCCGTTTGGATTGACTAATGCACCAGCAACTTTTATGAGTTTGATGAATAAGGTCTTTCAACAGTATCTGGATAGATTTTTCATTGTCTTTATTGGGGGTGTATTCTAAGTCAAAAGCAGACCATGTTCGACATCGCACTCTGGTGTTAAAAAAACTGAGGGAGCATCAATTGTATGCTAAGTTCACCAATTTTCAATTCTGGTTAGATCAAGTTGCATTCTTGGGGCATGTTGTATCAGCTCAAGGTATCCAGGTAGACCCTCAGAAGATAGCAGCTGTGGAGAACCGGGAGCAGCCACGCCAAAGTATCATAACTAATATCTCAATTGTATGCTCATATCGTATCTCTGTGATGTGAATCAATATCTGATAATCATCTCAGCCCTCGGCTGCATATATAGCTCATAATCATCTCATCATCTTATCATATCAACTCAGCCCTCGGCTATATATATGTATATATGTATATATATATATATATATATATATATATATATATATATATATATATATCCTGCACATAAATCAATACCACCTCTAGTGGTCTGCAACTCATCACTGTATATAGAATAATATGCTCTAATGCTATAACCACGTGAAGACTGTGCGAATGATTCGCGAGTCACCTACGAGTCGAACCCACCTATAGTGGTCTATACGACAGGACTGTGCACCTAACTTGGATCCAAGGCGAGCATGCGGTGCGGGAGGTGAACAACACGTGAAAGACTGTGCCCCTAACTCTGGGCGGGAGCACTACTATCAATGTGCAGGTTTATGAGCTCTCATCACATCATTTCATTCATTCATATCACATCACATCATTTCACTCTCATCATAACCAGCATAGAATCTTACCTGATACTTACCTGTGCGTCCACAGCACCATCACAATTATATGCAACATAAATGCATAATTAAAGTAAATAGATACTTTGCATGGCATCTCAAATCATTTCATCATTTAAATTCATTTTCTGGGAAAAATAGCAATATATATAGGTATGCACGGAAAACAAACTGCCCACTCACTGATAAATAGCCGGATCGTAGCCCCCATGCCTAGCCTGGCTACGCTCGTCCTCAGGATAGGCATCGCCTATATGAGAAGTAACTGAATAAACATTATTTAACGTACATAAACGGAACTTTAGAAATAACTTCTCATACGTTGATCAAATTTGGCATTTGAATATACCAACGTGATCTACTCAACATCACGAACACCCAGAAATTTTTAAAATAATTTTTCCAGCCTCCATGAGCCTCCACGCGCCGGTGAGTGCACGGACCTACGCGCCCCCACGCGCGGTCATGTGACAGGCACACTGACGGCACCAGTTGACGCTGTTAGGAATATTCCGTTTGTCCTTTACTAAAACTTAACGGCGTGACCTAATGCCGTTACAATATTTCGTTAAACTTAACGGAATATCCTCTCATCTTCTACCTTCACCTTCGGCGATCGTCCCTGTTGCCGGAAAACTAGGAAATTTTCATTTCTCTGTAACTCATCCAATTTTGCACTAAAATTCATGAAATTTATGTCAAAATGAAGCTTAGAGTGCGTAGAACACAATCTTACCAATTTGAAGCTCCAAAAATCACGGAATCTCGCTGGAGAAATTCGAGAAAAATCGACCAACTTCGAAACTCACGATCCCGACGTCCAATTCCTTCAAACGAACCACTCCGAGCTTCCTTGGGACCTCACAAAGCTTCTTATAAGCTTGAAATTCCCAAAAACAAACGATTTTACGATTGCATGAACAGTACTGAAACTGGAGTTAGGGTTTCGACGTGAAAACGAAGGTAATCTTACCTATATTTGGGACCTTTGAACTCGTGAGGACCTTAGGAACACAATGGTATCATTTTCTTCTTCGATCAGTCACGTTTCCATAGGTTTTCTGGGTTGTCCGTACAAAGTGGGAGAGAGAGAGATAGTCTGTGAGATAGAAAGAGAGTCTACAGGAGAGAAGAGAGAGAAAGTGAGGATTGGTTTGTGTGAGTAGTCCAAAAGCCACCAATCAAAAACAAATATTCCTTAGTTCCCAATGGGTCCCAAAAGTGTAGGAATTAACACAATTGGACCAATAACTTAGCTTAAAAATGTGAAACGTACTCCACGTTTGAGGGTAAATCTGTCCATTCACAACATAGATATGAAAAGTCTGGGACGGGCTGTCACAATATGCCCACCTTATAAAAATTTCGTCACGAAATTTCATACAAAAGTACAACCACTAGTACTCATAAAACTTTCATAATGAATGATTCCTCCATAAAACTTTCACCAGATGCACTGTCTTGTTCCTGAGCACCCTATCATCCAATCAAGTATCGTCACCGGCTCCTCGTCGTAAGTCGAATCTAAACTGATCTCTAAGGGTTGATGAGGAATCACATACGACGGATATGAAACATAATGTCGAAGTATCAAAATGTGAAACACATTATGTACTCTGGACAGCTCTGACAGCAACTCAAGCTTGTAAGCTACTTCACCGACTCGCTCGGTGATCTGATAAGGTCCAATGTATCTAGGACTCAACTTGCTTTTCTTTCCGAATCGAACACACTTTTCCACGGCGATAACTTAAGAAACACCCAAACACCATCATCATACACTCGATCAGTAGCATGCCTATCTGCTAAACTATTTTGGCGATCTTGGGCCACTTTCATATTAGACTTAATAACCAAAATGTTCTGAGTAGTCTCTTCTACTAACTCAGGGCCCACTAAAACTCTTTCGCCAACCTCTGACCAACACAACGGTGTATGACACGGCCTGCCATAAAGTGCCTCGAATGGTGACATACCAATCTTCGAATGAAAGATGTTATTATAAGCGAATTCCATCAAATCCAACCGCTTATGCCAAACGTCACCAAGCTGTAAAATTGAAGATCTTAGCATATCTTCCAACGTCTGAATCGTCCTCTCAGATTAACTGTCTGTCTGAGGATGATATGTCGTACTGTAAAGTAGTCTCTTACCCAAAGCTTCCTGGAATGCTATCCGGAACTTCGAAGTGAAACGAAGATTCACTAATTGAAATAATACTAACTAGGACTCCATTGTACTTCACAATCTTTGATAAAAACAACTCAGCTAATCGACATAAGGAAAACTTCTCCATCACCGGAATAAAATGCGCCAACATAGTGAGCCGATCAACAATCACCCAATTTCCATCATAGCCGTTCTGTGTACAAGGAAGCTTGTACACAAAATCCATAGTAATATTTTCCCATTTCCCTTGTGGAACGGAAAACGACTGCGACAATCCAAACGGTTTCTTCTTTTCGGATTTAACTTGCTGACACACGACACATTTACTCACATATTTAGAAATTTCTCTCTTCATACCCGACCAATAGAAGAATGGTTGAATGGTATGATACATCTTGCCTTCCTGCATAAATATACCATCTGATTCTCTAATTCGGAGGTCTTTCTTTTTCCCATCATTCCGTAAATGAATAAGCTCTTGAGTTTCTTCATCATTAATCTGGGCCTCTAGTATACGATCAATCAAAATTGGTCTAACTTGGAAACTAACAAGTAAAGCATTTTCTCAATCATCTACCACAAAATTTCTCAACTCTAGTTGTACTCTGTCGATCTCAACTCTGCAAGAAGAGGAACACGACTCGCATGGAAAGCGTTAACTCTGCCCCGAGACTTCCTACTAAGAGCATCAGTTACCACATTTGCACGACCAGGGTGAGACTCAATCGTGCAATCATAGTCACTTAGTAATTCTATCCATCTCTGCTGACAAAGATTCAAATATTTCTGAGTGAATAGGTACTGGAGACTCTTATGATCTGAGAAGATCTTGCATTTCTCATCGTAAAGGTAATGTCTCCAAATCTTCAAAGCAAATATAATGGCAGCCAACTCTAAATCATGTGTAGGGTAATTCATCTAGTGAGGCTTTAACTGACGCGAGACGTAAGCAATCACCCTACCATGCTACATCAAAACGTAACCCAAGCCATTCAACGAAGCATCACTGTAAATCTTGAAGTTACCATCGTCATCAGGAAGAGATAACACAAGAGCATGAATGAGACAATATTTTAACTACTTGGAAACTCTTATCACAATTATCATCTCACTCGAATTTAACTTCCTTCCTGGTTAACCTCGTTAGTGGTAAATCCATAATTAAGAAATCTTAACAACCATCGGTAGTAACATGCTAAGCCAAGAAAACTCCGTACCTCGGTGACGGTTCGTGGCTGTTCCCAATTCTCTACTGCTGCCATCGTCTGAGGGTCAACCTGAATACCCTGAACTAAAACAACATGCCCTAAAAAAAACAACTTGATCTAACCAGAACTGGCACTTATTGAACTTAGCATACAATATGTGTACCCTCAGCTTCTTCAACACCAAAGTAAGATGTCGAACATGATCTTCTTTTGACTTAGAATACACCAGAATGTCATCAATGAAGACAATGACGAATCTGTCCAAATACTACTGAAATACCTTATTCATCAATCCCACGAAAGCTACTGGTGTATTCGTCAATCCGATCGGCATAACAAGAACTCATAGTGACCATAACAAATCCTAAAAGCAGTTTTAGGAATGTCGTCACTTTTGATCTTCAACTGATAGTAATCCGACCTCAAATCGATTTTAGAAAACACATAGGTACCTTGAAGTTGGTCAAAAAGATCGTCTATACGCGTCTCCCGATTCAATTGCCTGTAATCAATACACAATCTCAAGGTATCGTTTTTCTTTTGAGCGAATAGAATTGGGGTTCCCCAAGGTGAAGTACTAGGTTAAATGAAACCTTTATCAACCAATTCCTGTAACTAAGTCTTCAATTTTCTTAACTTAACAGGAGCAATACGATAAAGAGTTAAAGAAATATGATTAGTACCTGGTAACAATCAAGGGTGAACTCTACATCGCGATCTGGCGGTAAATCCAGGTAAATTATAAGGAAAAACGTCAAAAAAGGTCTAATCACCTTAACATTCTCCACATTAACGAGAGCATAATCATTTAGTACCTACGTGAGTCAAGTACTCATAACAACCTTTCTTTAATAACGTTTTGGTTCTTAGTGCTAAAATGATTCCATGTCTGACTCCACTATGCTCACCAATAAAAGTAACCTCTGGTAATCCAAGATGATGGAAAGTAACTAATTCCCGTAGCAATCGATATCGGTACGATCATCTGCGACCAATCTGTGTCTAGAATAACATCGAAGTCCACTATATCTAACGGGATAAGATTCACTGACATAACTATATCTTCCACTATCACTGGGCACCATGAAAAACACCATACTAACATAGAATAACTTACCTGTTACTTGCTTAACGAATCCAACGAATAAGTTATTAATATTACGGTCTACAGCCCACAATACTGATAACTCACTGTTGTATTGATAAGTAAGTAATAATTCCCGAGGGTGTAAGATTACCATCTTGCAGTGATATGTGGTTAACACGTTCCTGGGCTTGCTGTCTTCCTTTAACTCTGTTAGCGTGAACTCCTCATCCTTGATAATTACGCCCATGTCCTGACCATAGGTATAACACCTACTATTACCTCTTCGACGCACTCCAAAATGTCGATTATTGCACCTACGACACAAGGGTGCATTTTCTCTATCAGAATTCCCTTGCCTCTAGAATCTGAAACTTTCAAAAAAACCTACCAAGTCCTCTCTGACCTGTGGAGCTAAAACCTCTGCTAGAAGAACTAGAACTGGCTCTGTATCTCTTAAAATCCTGAGTCTAGCGAGATCTCTGAGATGATTACCCAATACTTTTATCCTTATCCTTATTCTGATTACTATCTTTTCCTTCTTCTTTCTCACTATTACTAGGCATGTTCTCAGAGTTCGCAATCCTCAACAAAGTCTCGTAGAATTCCTGATAAGTATCATATGGATAAATGG
This sequence comes from Crataegus laevigata, assembly GCA_963580275.1. Lineage (NCBI taxonomy): Eukaryota > Viridiplantae > Streptophyta > Magnoliopsida > Rosales > Rosaceae > Crataegus > Crataegus laevigata. Next base: position 33,258,432 of record OY756948.1, on the reverse strand, counting down.
TCTCCATCGAACGCCATTTCTTCTTAGTACCCAGCTTAAAGCGCCTAAGCATCTTAACTGAAATAGTAGCAGTTTCTAAACCATAACGAGACAAATCAGTAAATTTCCTTTAATACTCGTTAGAAGACAACTTCCCCTATTTCAAATCTGTGAACTCCTGCTTTCTACAATCTAGATATGCTGGGATATGAATCTCTAATAGAATGACCGTTAAAAATAATATCAGTCTGCAATCTCCTCGGGCTTGCACCCGTAAGTTTCCTGTTTCCACTAGGATGTAGATTCCCTTAACTGAGCTATATTAGGGAAACTAGGTTCATCTGAACGACATGTCTTTCTACGAGGCGGCATAGTTCTGACAGAAACACTAAGATGATTGAATATTCACAAGCTATGCAGGACTGCCAAACCTATGCTTTGATACCAAACTGACACACCGCGACCCGAAAGTAGGGCGTGCTAGCCGTCACATGAGCGTGACGTAACCATGTACACAGTGCGGAAGCGAGATTGATTAGAAAGAGACGAACCAACTAAAACCAAGCCACTAGCAATCTAATAAAAGAGAGTGTGCTAGTGCGAGAGTTAAGGTGCATTTACAAAACCAGAGCATAAATGGCCTATGTGCAGTCAAGCAAAAAGTACTAAATGGAAATAACACCCGCAGGTGATGCTACATGAGTGAATTCTGTCAGAACGTCCGGGAGATCCTCGTATGCCACCAACAAACACTACTTAGAACCTGGAGGGGAGAAAAACAAAGTTGAGTGGGTTAGTAAAACAAATCTTTTTCAAAACCATTCTTTCTCAAAAGCTGTAACATCTCTCCGTAAAACCTGTATAATTTCCCAGAAATAAAATATACTCTTATACATATATATCTCAAAATCATACTGGAAATATCTGTATGTATGCCATGCCAAAGTATCATAACTAATATCTCAACTGTATGCTCATATCGTATCTCTGTGATGTGAATCAATATCTGATAATCATCTCAGCCCTCGGCTGCATATATAGCTCATAATCATCTCATCATCTTATCATATCAACTCAGCCCTCAGCTGTATATATGTGTGTGTGTATATATATATATATATATATATATAAATATATCCTGCACACAAATCAATACCACCTCTAGTGGTCTGCAACTCATCACTGTATATAGAATAATATGCTCTAGTGCTACAATCACGTGAATACTGTGCGAATGATTCGCAGGTCACCTACGAGTCGAACCCACCTATAGTGGTCTATACGACAGGACTGTGCACCTAACTTGGATCCAAGGCGAGCATGCGGTGCGGGATGTGAACAACATGTGAAAGACTGTGCCCCTAACTCTGGGCGGGAGCACTAATATCAATGTGCAGGTTTATGAGCTCTCATCACATCATTTCATTCATTCATATCACATCACATCACATCATTTCATTCATTCATTCATATCACATCACATCATTTCATTCTCATCATAACCAGCATAAAATCTTACCTGAGACTTACCTGTGCGTCCACAGCACCATCACAATTATATGCAACATAAATGCATAATTAAAGTAAATAGATACTTTGCATGGCATCTCAAATCATTTCATCATTTAAATTCATTTTTCTGGGAAAAATAGCAATATATATAGGTATGTACGGAAAACAAACTGCCCAATCACTGATAAATAGCCGGATTGTAGCCCCCACGCCTAGCCTGGCTACGCTCGTCCTCGGGATAGGCCACGCCTATATGAGAAGTAACTGAATAAACGTTATTTAACGTACATAAACGAAACTTTAGAAATAACTTCTCATACGTTGATCAATTTTGGCATTTGAATATACCAACGTGATTTACTTGTTGGAAGTATGCCCACAAAGCCACTCATTTGATGTAATAGCTTTTTGGAATACTTATTATATTAAACTTATAAATGTTTAATAGAGGGCAAAGCTTATTGTTAATCACTGTTTATTGTATCTTGTGTTTAATCAATGAGGGAATCCAAGGAATGTATTTGATCTAAGAGATAAGTGATCTAAGTAAGTTAGATTTACGAGACCTTTCTCTTATGCTCATTCCTAAAACGTTCCTAGCCATAGGGTTGCCAATTGGGCATTGACAATCCGCTAAGGTTAGTATGTGTTATGTCGACTCAAGCGTGGATATGACAAGTCTCAAGTCATTTAGTGTTGGACACTAAGACAAACACATAGGTGCTTGAAAGAGTAATCGAGTACACTGAACTACGATCAAAAGAGAGTTCAAACATACATGTCATGTAAGAACTCATGGTTACAATATGCAAAGTAGTCCTTTGACCTGAGGCATCATTGATGTCTAATGGTTAGGTCCTTGATCTTTGATTGTGTCAAATGGCGTTCCTTTGGAGTGTCCACGGCATGGTTGGGGTCAAGCTATCTAGTCATGTAGACATATGAATGTACAACAAGGGATCTCTAACCTTATGGAAGGATAATACTCTAAGATATGATTCGAGAGTCTTTGGCCAAAGCATATGAATATGACTAAGGAAGTTTGTTCCAAATCTTATTCAAGCGAATCATATAGAGAAGTATCACATTGGATAGTAGACATGAAACAAACTATCACTTAAACGATGTGATTAAGAGTATTGTATTAGAGAAGGACCGTATTGCATTGTAATTGTAACTGGATAGGTTCTCCAACCACTTCTACTTAGCTTGGGTAACCATGACATGCTGCTAGGTGTCACTCATGGTTTGTGGTAGCCCTAAAGATTGGCAAACACTAATCTTAAGGGAGAATTGAAATGTGATTTCAATTCACAATCGATAGTTAAGAGTAACATCGCCCACTGCCTCGCTAATTGGAACCTAATGGATCGTACACCGAGTAAAGATGAAAGTGAAGTAATTAAATGAAATGGATATGCAATTAAATAGTTAATTGAAGAATGGTCAAAGTTAATTAATTAGTTAATTAATTATATGAAACGTTCGTATTGGGCTTCTAAGTTAGTTTTGGGTTTCGGGGCCCAAAAGTGTTTTGGTCCACAAGGCCCATTATGTTTAAGTTGTATGACAACTAAAACAAATTGGGCAATTAGCCCAAAGACAAAGCTAAGGCCGGCCATAAGGGTGAGGGGTAGCAAACTTGTGTTATTTACAAGTTTGCCACTCACTAGAAATGAAGTATAAATACAACTTTATAGCTTTATTTCATTTAGGGTTCTTTTGGATGAAATTGGGTGAAACACTTACTCTCTAATTTCTCTAAAGGGGCCGGCCACATAGGGAGGGGAAATCTAGCAATTTCTTCTTCCCTAAGTCATCCATTTTATCTTCACAATTTGTTTTTGGTGTAGAGACTTGGAGACATCAAATCTTTGGTGTTTTGGAGAACCAATCCTCAAAGAAGCAAGGAGGTGACTTGAAGGCCCTCCACTTGGGTGAATCCCTTGTGTAATCAAGGATGAGCTTCAAGGGTAAGATTCTCTAAATCCTTAATCTCTTTAATGTTGTTAAAGAGTCATGGTTCACCATCTACTAGGCTTTGAAAGTCATGGGTTTCATGAATTGATTTTGGATGCATGTTTAATTTAATTTGTTAATATTATGCATATGTATTCAAATGTTCTTTAATGTTCTTCACTAGGACATAAATTATCCTTCACTACTCGACATCACAAACACCCAGAAATTTTTAGAATAATTTTTCCGGCCTCCACCTGCCGCCACGCACCGGCGAATGCACGGACTTTCGCGCCCCCACGCGCGGTCATGTGACAAGCACACTAACGGCGCCAGTTGACGCCGTCAGGAATATTCCTCAGAATATTCTGTTTGTCCTTTAATAAAACTTAACGGCATGACCTAACGCCGTTAGAATATTCCGTTAAACTTAACGGAATATCCTCTCATCTTCTACCTTCAGCTCCGGCGACCGTCACCGTCGCCGGAAAACTAGGAAATTTTCATTTCTTTGTAACTCATCCAATTTTGCACCAAAATTCATGAAATTTATGTCAAAATGAAGCTTAGAGTGCGTAGAACACAATCTTACCAATTTGAAGCTCCAAAAATTAGGGAATCTCGCCGGAGAAATTCGAGAAAAACTGGCCAGCTTCGAAACTCACAATCTCGACGTCCAATTCCTTCAAACGAACCACTCCGAGCTTCCTTGGGACCTCACAAAGCTTCCTATAAGCTTGAAATTCCCAAAAACAAACGATTTTACGATTGCATGAGCAGTACTCAAACCGGAGTTAGGGTTTCGATGTGAAAACGAAGGTAATCTTACCTATATTTGGTACCTTTGAACTCGTGAGGAATTTAGGAACACAATGGTATCATTTTCTTCTTCGATCTGTCACGTTTCCATAGGTTTTCTGGGTTGTCCGTACAAAGTGGGAGAGAGAGAGAGATAGTCTGTGAGATAGAGAGAGTCTACGAGAGAGAAGAGGGAGAAAGTGAAGATTGGTTTGTGTGAGTGGTCCAAAAGCCACCAATCAAAAATAAATATTCCTTAGTTCCCAATTGTTCCCAAAAGTGTAGGAATTAACACAATTGGACCAATAACTTAGCTTAAAAATACGAATACGTACTCCACGTTTGAGGGTAAATCTATCAATTCACAACATAGATATGAAAAGTCCGGGATGGGCTGTCACACCATTGGCTACAAGGCGATTCTCGAGACGCTTCCATACATTCTAAATTATTTGTTCCTTGTCATGTCTAATTTCAAATATATAAGAAGACTTTTTAAAAATATGTAACGGATTGAGAGAAAACAAGAGCCAAAGTGAGGCTCACAAACTGCAATTTTCTAGAAATCAAAGTTGCAGTGGTAAGAAAATAGAAAATTAACTAATCTGAGCTAACCTTTTGTACCAATTGAAGAACACACCAGGCACTCTCTACTCCCCTCTTTCCGTTTTCCTACTCTTCCCTTTCCAAAACCTCTCATTTTCCTCCAGTTTTTTTGTGAAAGTTAAAAATATTCTCTAACCCCATCATTACATCTTTGTTTTAGAATGCTTACTCATCCATCTAGACTACCCACATGACCCCAAAATTTATGAACAAAATCAAATTCTCTTGGTCCCCCACCGTGTGATGGTTGGGAAGAAAAGGAAAAGTTTGGGATGTCTACACGTATAGCTCATCCTTTATCTGTTTTGGTTTTTTTTTTTTTTTTTTTTTTCTTATTTAATATTTAAAAGCAAAAATAATTTTACTCCTATAATTTACACACACACACACATATATGTATGTATGTTTTCCAAGTGTTACAGGTGATGTCGGAGGCGGCAAAGCGGAGCTTGACGAAGATGGGGGTGCACGTTCCACCATGGAGAAAAGCCGAGTACATCAGGGCCAAGTGGTTGTCTCCTCACGAAAGAGGCAATGAAGGTCTTGAATTGGGGAGGGGAAGAAGAAGATAGCTGTTAATTTTTTTTTTAAGTTTTTAATTAGGGTTGTGATTTTCACACACCTTTAACTACTTTTCCCACACCCTTTCTTATTTTTTAATACTTAATTGGTATTGTACTATTTAATCTTCTATATATACCCTTCCATGTATACCCTGACTCTTTCAAAAGTCAAAAAGTAGGAGGGGTACATATGGAAGATTAAATAGTAAGATACCAATTAAATATTAAAAAATAGAGAGGGGTGTGGGAAAAGTAGTTAAGGGTGTGTGAAAATCACAACCCTTTAATTATACCAATTTATTTTTATGGAACAAGGGACTTGTGCCCTTCGAGGGCGAGGGCTTGGATTTTTTTTTTTGAAACGATATATTTGTTAGATTAATGAGCCAACAAAGTTTGAACTCATGCCATGATGCAAAAACAATACTCATTTGCATCACTGAAAGAGATGAGAACCGCTGGATACTCTTCAATGTACACCTCATTCTAACAGTTAAGAGGTTTATTAGGATTCTTGGGTCTGGTCAATTCAAATTGGGGTCGGGTCATTTGTGCATCCAAAAGTCCCTTGACTAACCAACTCTCTTTCTTCTCTCGGCCCCGTTTGATAGGCTAGATGAGATAGGTTATAATCAAAATGTAAGATGAACAAAACTGAACATAATAGATTATTAATTCAGAATAAAATAGATTATCGAACTTATCTTTATATATTAGTTACAAATCTTATTTTACAAGTCTCTACCAATCAAATCTTATCCCTAAGACTTAATTCTAACCTACCCACAAAACAAGCTCGTTTGGTGGGTTAAATTTGAATGAGAATGGGCCTTAGGGATATAATAAGATTAGATATAAAGTTGCAAAACAAGACTTGTGACCCACTTATAAATCATCATGTCCACCTGTGGCTATCTCAGATTTTGACACAACAAACAAATAATTAGACTTAAGTCCATTTTAATTAGTCACAATCTATCCCAACCATCCGACCAAATAGGCTTTTACCCGATGCTTACTCCTGGCCTTGCTTTGACATTCAAACATGCAACCTATTCCAATGTATATTCAAAAGGGCTGTGCTATCCACACACCCCATTTTACTTCTCACACACCCCTTGATAATTTCTATCCATTGATCTTCTTCAATTCATCCGATCCGACGGCCGAAAATTAAAAAGGTTTGTGAGAAGCAAAATAAGACGTGTGGATATCACACCCCTATTCAAAATCAACAGGCTGTGCAATCCATGGGTATTGGCAAAGTTGCTGGTATTTTCAGTGTCTATAAACCAATATATTGACAAACATTTACACTTCAATGATGAAAACAACAATTATGTTCAGTCTTGTGAGTGTCTAAAAATGATTTGCATCACTGCCACAACAAAAAACGCATATTAAAGAAAACAGAGAAATATCTAAAATCATATAACTTGGTATTCAAGCGTTGCAACTTGCAAGTCATAGTTGCACCCCTGGGATGCCAAACCACAAAAGTATCCTTCGTGGCCGGTCTAGGAACCTCGCCTGCCATGCAGGCTCATCGTTTTCATAAACAAAACCACTCTTCATGTACAACTTTTTTGCAGGTTCATTATCAACAGCAACATGAACATAAAGATCACTTATGCCTGTCAAATTTCAGGAAATCAACAATAAGCATATGCCCAATTAAACATGATCAAGATCCAAAAGAAAGAAACTAAACATATATTAGAGCACAAAGACTAAAGAGATTACGAAAAAAAATAGTCTAAAGATTCAGTCCATGTGCTAGTCCGCAGCAGTTCCTCCGAATCCCAACACAAGCAGAAATAATAATCTTCTCGACCTAGCACTTCAGACACATATGGAACTTTAAAAGTGGAAAGCCTTTCATGACGCTTATTTCTTATTTCGTTGAACAAATACCCGGGCTATAGATTAACGATCCATTCAATTACACAAAAGTCTGTTCACTTTCACTTTTCCTGCTCTAAATTGTAAATAACTAACAATCACAACAAATCCTCGAGGTCTGAACCTCTTCTAATCGGTTGATATCTCTTGTACATGACATCTTCGAAGTGTTTATCAAATTATCACAAGCATCATTGTAGCCAAAAAGAAAAGGAACATCTATTTAACATTGCTATGTAATGCATATATATACTAAATATACAAAATGTTCAGTAAGGAAAGCAGCTAGTCAAGCGATCATTTACATGTTATTGCCCTTCTATAGGGCAAGATTTCTACAGCTCTAGCTTTTCAAACTGTCACTTTATTATCTTAGTTTCCTTGTTCCCTTCATTTTCCTTAAAGTAAAATATCCATGAGTACTCACCAAGTGAAGCATAACAATGCAAGAGCATCATATATCAAGAGAAACATTTTGATTAATTAGGTTATTGCAGTGGACATATACTTGGGGTAATAAAAATCTATAGAGCCAAAAATCAAGAGAGAAGTAAAGGAGGCATGGTAGTACAAAACTGGGAGCATATGCAAATGATATTTAACCAATACAGTGGCATAGGGATAAATAGTGTCAAATCTCTTACCCCATTCTTGCGCAACTAACTTTGATTTTGAAACAAGAGCATAACCTAGCCCATTTCTATGCAGTTCTTTAGCAACACATACATTACTCAGGTATGCCCTTGCAAAATCAGCTCCAATCCCCTGTTCAAATGCAATTCTAAAGGTCTGTCAGTCTTGTAACATTCTTTCAGTCAAAACACCAGAAACTACGTTACATTTGCAAAAGTGTAGAGACCAATGGTGTAAAGCCTTCTGAAGCAAAGAAATCTATTGATATAGCATGTGAAAGAAAGACCATTCAACTAAGGTCATTGAATGCCAAGTTTATTATCCAATCTCGTTACACCAACAAAGCTGAAAGTAGGCTAAAATTTTACTCGGTATATAAACAACATTGTATACACTAAAGAAACCATGTATAATTTAACAACCATAGTTGTTTTCTTTCTAATTCTGATTTTTACTACATATTCTAAGACGATACATTCATCTCGAATGGCGGGGAATCGATATATGCATATAAGAATATGCACTTGTTAGTTGTTACTGTACTGGACCATTAACTCTTTAATGGGTTGACTTCTAAGGCTGAAACGAGATAATTAAGAGAAATACCTCTGGCTTGAATCCTGTAATTTCATCTGGAAGACTCACACACTGGTTAAGATCAAGAGTCCCAACCACCATTCGATCTTCTCCATCCTTGTTAAACTACAGAAAAACCAAATATAAAAAATTAAAAATTTCTATACACAAGGATTAATGGAAACAATTCAAATTTGAAAACATGGGAATTGAAGCAAACAAACCTTACATTCAGCACAAAATTCATCTGACACAGAAAGGCTAGAAATTTGTGACAAAGGTACTGAAGCATTTATGCACGAAACTCTTCTGAAACCCTTCCTCTTTCCACCAACACGTTCCTTCATCGCTTCAAACTCCCGTTCCGCCAAGTACCTTCTGTGATCCTAATACAACTTGACGACCCCAAAACCCCATCAATACATTTAATTAATTACGGAAATTAGGGATTAATTACTTGATTGGAGGGACAGACTTGGAGGCCGAACGTGGAGGGTTTGAACTGGTAAAAGGAGCGAATGCGGAGACAAGCGGCGGCCCATAGCTCGTTCTCCGACAAACTCTCGGCAAGAGTGAGCGCGGACGGGTCGACCTGGTGTACGGCTTCCTTGGGGGTGCATACTTGGCAGGCGGTGGTAGGGCGGCGGCGGACGAGTAGAGAGGCGGTGGAAGCAGAGAATTGGGCTGGGAGAGGATGAGGGGGAGAGAGAAGCGCCATTTGCAATTTTGCTTTGTTTACTATCAGTTTTATCCTTTTTCTATGGTTGAGCTTCACGCCTTTGCCTTCGGGATTTTTTTTTCTTTTGTTCGAATTTGCCTTTGTGCTTTATTTTATTTTAGACATATTTGTTGATTTGTTCTTTGAACTTGTTTGAAACTATTAATCTCCCTTCTCAACTTTAATTTTAGCAACTTATCTTCTTAAAATTTTATAATTAGCCATTTTCTCTTTTGAATTTTAATTTTAGCAGATTACTCGCCTAAACTTTTATAAATCGCCAATTTTCCGCTGACGTTATATTTTAAATTTTTTTAATCAATCTTGATCACGAAAACAACTCATAACAGCTTTATAAGGGTAAAAAGGATGAAAATTTGAATGAAAATTTTAAAAATCTAACGCTTAGGGGATTGGCTATTTATAAAAGTTAAAAGAGTAATTGACTAACTTATAAAAGTTCAAAAAGGCAATTGGTTAAAATTAAAGTTCAATAGAGAAATTGCCAGATACATACAAGTTCAAGCCACGAATCAATAAATACATCTTTATTTTATTTTAATACACAACAATATTGTGGTAGAGAATAAATTAAAGATAAAATTATTTAAATATTTTTGTAAAAATATGTGGGACTGACCCTTTCTCTCTCTCCCCTTTCTCACATCCGATTTCTCTCTCCTCTCTCTCTCTCTCATCCAATTTCCTGAGATTCTTTCTTCCTCCATTCTTCACCTTCATCCTCCATATTTCACCTTCATCTTCCATATTTCACTAACTCATTTCATCTTTCCCAAAAATTTAAATCGGCTGAGAGAAAAAAAAATATAAAAAATCACCACTCTCTTCCTCTTTCCCCAGAAAAATTTAACCTTCATCCTCCTAATTTCACCATTCTCCTTCTCTCCCCATAAAAAGAGTAAATTTTGGACCACAAAAACCCATATTTTTTTGTAGGCCCGTCCATCAGGCCTGGAGACGGGGTCGAATTTGGGGGTCTGGAAGAGAGAAGGTAGAAGGCCGGGATGGAGGTCGAATTAGAGGTAGAAGATGCCACCAACAAGGGCGATGAGGATGATGACGATGAGGGGATAAAAATTGAGGTTGTTCCCGATTCCGAAAATGATGAAGAACCTGTCGTTAGAAATGGGTGACCCGAAGTTATCTTGACATTGTTGAGAGAGATTGGAATGTCGAAGGGCAGCATGGTGATAGAGAGGGAGTGTCCAAAGTGTAAAGTCGGGATCTTGGTGCCAGCTGGCATGGATTTGAGGTTTTGGATTAGGGAAGATGGTTGAGGGTGACGGGATTATAGGGGGTGGATTTAGCGGCAGAGATTTAATGGATGAGGTGTAGATGGGGTGGAGAAAGAGAGAGAATTATGGGGGTAGGTCCCACATTTTTTAAAATAAAAATATTAAAATAATTTATCTTTAATTTATTAATATTTTTATCCAATTAAGTCAGAGAGTGGATCCCGTTCCAAGTCACTTTAGAATTTTACAAAAAAAATTAACAAACAAACTGATCGAGGTTTGACATTTCAACAAATTTGTAAGATGAGGTATGACATTGTAATTTTTAAAACATGAGGTATGAGATTGTAGTTTGACTCATAGTTGAGATAGTTTTATGTAATTTACCAAAAAAAAAAAATTTGTACATCTTTGGTTGGGCTAAAAATTATTTAATAAATAATTTTAAAGAGAATATAAATAGCCATCTCGACTTCATACATCGTTTTTGCATTTTTTTTTATGCAAATCTAAACTTTCATGTCAGATTTGTAACAACCCGTCCCTATTTTATAGACTTATTATTTATGAAATGGCGGAATTACCCCTTCGGGGAATTATGTACGTATGCATGTGTGTGGTGTGAGGACCAATAGTTGGTGGCCCTCAATTATTGGAAGTTTAGTAATATTTGTGTGTTGAAAAATTAGGACCACACCCTCTGATTTTCACCCTCACCGACACTCAGACCTTCTCTCTCTCTTCCCTCACGCACTCTCTTCCTCTCCCGTCAAAATACACACGGCACACCCAGACCCATATCAAAAACTCCATAGATCGACGAAACAAATTACGTATTCTTGATCGTGACGTCCATACGAACTCAACCATACTATTTTCAGGTAAGAACTACGACGATTTCACGTCCAAAATTCAAGTTTTGTAATGGCACTATTCATCAACTTTTTCTACGTTGCGTTTTAGGAAAATCTGAAATCACAGCGACCTTTGTGAGGTCCCAAGGAGGCTCGGAGTGGTGCGTTGGAAGTGTTTGGACATCGGGATCACGTAGAACGGAGTTGGCCGGTTTTGGAGGTTGTCCCCAAGGAAATTTAAGACCTTTTTCAAGGTTTTTGAAGGTATAGACTTGTAGTACTCTTAATTTAGAGCATGTAGGAAGAAAAATGGGACAAAATGGTTAAGAAACAAGTGAGATATCACACACGGAAGTTTTCCGGTCACCGGAAAAACCAGTCCGGCGAGGACCAATGACAGGGGCGCGTGGGGGCGCGTAGCCCGTGCCTTGTCCTGGCGCGTGAGGGTGCGTGGGAGCTCCAAAATTTTTTCTAAAAATACCGCGACGTTCGTGACGTCGAGTAGATCGATTTCATATATTTAAACCCTATATTTGGACAATCTATGAAGATTTTATTTACGTTTCCGTTTATGTGTTATTAAACTAAGTTAATTAGAAATTTCACGTATAGGGAAACGTATTCCGAGGACGTATGTGATTGAGCCAAGCTAGGAGGCTTCGTCTCGACTACGTATCTATGAGTGGGCAGTATTATTTTCCGTATAACTGGTGTGAGAATTTCTTGACACACAAATTAAACCCTATTTGTGACAATTGTAGTAATGATGTAAGTAGGGATCGTTCTAACCGGGGATTAACTAGGGATGCTAACCAATGTAAAATTAATTTAAAAACATAAAAACAAAGTTTAAAACACTAAACTAAAATCAAAACACTTAACTAAAATAACTTAAAATAAAACTAACAAATAAACTAAAACAAATCAAAAGACTCAAACAACTCAAGACTTAAGAAAACACAAACTAAAATGATTTCTAATAAATCTAACACTTCCAAATAAATGGGGGATTGATTTTTGACGAAATTTAATTTAAAACAGAAACTTATAAATCAACTTCAAAGAAAATAATATTTTATGAAATAGAATGATGAGAAACTAGTTAGAGGGTTCCTTATCCACACATGAACATATGCATATAATTTGATTCCCAGTTATGAATTCAACAAACGAATGAATGACAATGCTCCAAGTTAATTAGGTCCGCTTAAATTAACTTTCAGATTTTCCTAAAGTCATTAGATTGGATGATTGCATACGACAACCCAAAACATTCCCCACAAGTTCCCTACATGAATTGCATAATAGAGATACAAGCAAGAATCATTAAGTTCTATGAAAACCATAAGCATTGACGAGGCACTTGTTACTATGAATTGCATGAAACTTATGCCAAGGATTTACTTAACACAATCGTGACTAGCGATTTTTACTACTCATGAATATAAGTTCATAACGATTAGGTGAAATTCCCTTATATCCTAGCATCAAGTTTAGGCATGCAAATTAAGTGTCGACCCTTAACCCACATACATAAACAAGTTCTTAATCAAAACAGAAAAGTAAACCACATCCAACATTCATAAATTCATAACTGGGGTAAATCAAATTATAATAAACATATATCCATGGTTTCAAATTCACCTCTAACTAAAAAGAAATTAGTTCCACATGTTTAACATAATTGAACAACAATTTAAATTAAACATTGAAAAACAAAAGCAAAAGAAAGAAAACACCTAAACTTTCCAACGATCCAAGCGCATCCAAGGACTTTCCTCTTCTTCTCTTTGTTGCGGCACAAGGCTTTGAATGATGTTGAAGAGTTGGTTTTATGGAGGAATGGATGGGGGAAGTTTAGATATGTAGGGAGAGGCAAGGAAAGGCTTGTAGAATGGTTTATTCTTGGATCCTTTGAATGAGGTTGCTACCATGGGTATTTATAGGGAGAGGATGGACTTGTTTAATTCAATTTTTTGGTGGGAATTAAAAGGAAAGTCATGGCAATAAGTGGGATTTATTAGTGGTGGTAGGTTTTGAGTCATCCACTTCACATGTCATGGTGAACTAAGCATTGCATCATCCACTCACATGTCATGGTGAGTTAAGCATTGCATCATCCACTCAAATGTCATGATGAGCTAAGCATTGCATCATCCACTCACATGTCATGGTGAGCTAAGCATTACATCATTTTTTTAGGCCCATTGCAATAGATTTTTGGGCTTCTTTGCATCAAATTCTTGGGCTTCTTTGCATCAAATTCGTCCATCCTCAAGCCTCCATGTTTGCACTATCCAATCTTGGCCCAAAATTGCTCTAGAATGCTCCAAATTGCTTCTTTTTGCATACTTTGACATATAAACCTACAAACACACGAAAAATGACTTTAAACACTAAATTAAGTAAGAAACATAACATAAATGCATAAGAACTAGCTAACTAAGGTGCATAAATATGCTCCTATCAAATTCCCCCACACTTAGCTTTTGCTAGTCCTCGAGCAAAATAAAACAAAACATAACCTAACCTTCCAACATTTGCTACAGGGATTTCCAACGATACATAACATGCCAAAGATCATTATTCCCACATATTTTAGTCATCCATACTCTTGAGCATATACTTAATCATAGTTACCATTCACTAGCTCACATTTAATCGTTTAATATAACATTATGGACGTAGTAACATGCCTTAGAGAATCCACTCATTTCCTTACTGGATACACTCTTATTTTCACACAGATTTTCTAACTACACACCCTATACTAGTTATATGTGAGCGAATTGATGTGGATATAAAAACGAATGCTCACATATATGTATCTCAAAGAATGCAATTTCCGGAGTTAATAAGCATGTTTAGATATGATCTCATGAATGGAATGCTACTACTTAGATGCGAGAACCAATGACACCATATGCTCATACTAAATTCAAACTCCACAAATTGAAACACATATCACTCAAGAAGAAGTTAAGGGTTGCAACGGGGCTTGGGGTATTGGATAACAAAGAAAGGATAGGGAAAACAAACGTTCTTCAAGCAATAGTAAGCAAAGTAATGAAATTAAGACTTAGAATTCACTTAGATTGTGGAATTTAACTTGAAAACACAAGGGGAAAACTTAGATAACTCTTTAGGGCCGAATTCATTGTTTTGGACCCTTACTTCAACAAACAATACTTTGGTCATCTTTTCAACTTTCCTTTTTTTTTTTTTTTTTTTTTATCCGTGCCTAAGGCACACAATAAAAACTTCCCCCACACTTGATTTCTGCCACAAAGGAATTCAATTTGAATCATGCTTACTATACTTTAAGAACGAGGGTATGGATAATCCTAATCTAGGCTAAGTGAGGAAAACATGGGTTAACAAAGAACATTGGCTAACAAGGCTCAACGGGGTTAACTTAAACATAAAATAGAGTAGGGCACATGGCATTTTGGCTAAAGTGGTGGTCACTACACAACTTCTTCTTGAATATGTGATATGCAAATCAATAGCATGCTTTGAATGAATTGGGCATGAGTTCTAGCATTTGGAACTAAACGATGAAACGCCTTCTAAGTAGTAACCAAGCAAGGAATAATGAGATCATGCAACGACTTAGAAAACAAAGATGCACAGATTTTAACTCTCCAAATAAACGTTTAGGCTCAAGTCTCACAAGGTTGTAGCGTTAATTTGAGTTTCTTCCTTCAAGCATGTTACAAAAACTGATTTTTTTTTTTCTTTATGATTGCATGTGAATTCATAAGTTATAACCACAACCAAGCATAAACAAAGAGTAATTCAAACTTTCATCCATGTTCATAACTTTCTTTAACCGTCATGCAATTACAAACCGAATCCTCATCATTGTGTTGGAAGGTATCCTAAGACACAAACAAACACACAACTCTTTTTGGGTTTTTTTAAACAATTTTTTTAAATTTTTATGGGATTTTCTGTTATATAACACTAAAACACACTAAAAACATTTTAAAAACAGTGAGAAACAACATGTGAAGTGATAGGTGATAAAATCCCATGAATTTCATGCAAAAATAGCTTGTTTACCCCCCCACACTTAAACCAAACATTGTCCTCAATGTTTCAAACATATATTAACACAAAAACAATCAACTAACACAACTCGCAAACATAACACAAATGGCAAAGTAATAGCAATAAAGAGACAGGTTAGGGACGCAAATCTGGATTTGGAGTGAAAGTTCCTTCCTCTCGTGTTTCAACACATGGGTTGCCTCCCAAGAAGCGCTTGCTTTAACGTCTTCCAGCCGGACGGTACCTCCGTTTAAGCTTGACTAGGTTCCACGGCATGGAGGGGTACCTCCTCCACGACATGCTCCTTGAAATACTCATGCATTGGGTCTATGTATGGCATTGGATAATGATGGTCCCAGATTGTGCCGTAGAGCCTCCCAAAGTCAATGTAAGCACTCCCACTCTCATGCATTCGATTTGGTACCTGCACCACAGAAGGCAACAACCTATCAATCGAAATAGGAATTGGAATTAGAGGAGGAGGCTTACTACTGCATGATGACTCAAAATGGGTAGCACAGGTGATGTTCTCGGCATGTTTCTTATGCTCTAAGCCAATCCCCTCTTCGATGATGCTTCTAGGTACATCCTTCTTGATTGGTGTGCATGAATGTTCCTGCTCCACATTTTTAATCATATCTGTAGCAAAACAAGAATGAACATCATTAGGCTTCTTAACAGATTCAGGAACTTTGAATTTAATCATATCACCACCAAACTCCATTGTTAACGCTCCCTTAGCCACATCAATCTTGGTTTGGGCTGTCTTCATGAAAGGTCTCCCTAAAAGGATCGGCAATGGGGTAGAATAGGGTGAATCCTCCATGTCAAGCACATAAAAGTCCGCTGGAAAAATCAAATGACCGACCTGCACCAAGACATCTTCCAAAACACCCTTTGGATATGCATTAGAACGATCAGCTAATTGAATAATCACACCATCATTTTTAAGTTCACCTAAATTCATAGATGCATAAACAGAGTATGGCATAACATTAATCGAAGCCCCTAAGTCTAACATGCATTGTTCAAACTTAGTTTTTCCAATAACGCACGGAATTGTAAAACTACCCGGATCTTTGCATTTAGGGGGTAATTTCCTTTGTAAAACAGCTGAAACATTCTCACTTACCTGGACCACTTCTTTGTCCCGAATTCGCTTCCTTGATGTACAAAGCTTCTTCAAAAATTTCGCATACTTTGGAATTTGCTTTATTGCGGCAATGAGTGGGATATTGACTTGGACTTTCTTAAAAGTCTCGAGAATGTCACTGTCCTCTTCCTCCTTCTTTGATTGCCTAAACCTACCAGGAAAGGGCACATTGGGTGGAATAATATTAGAATTAACCAAACTTGGACTCATCTTACCTAGGGGGGATGAATTGGAAGGCTTAGGAGCCATGGATGCTTGCGGCAAAGGTTGCTCCACCTTTGGTGTCTCCTCTTCAGATTTCAACTTTTCCTCCTCTTTAGGTCCGAATGTTGGTGGTGTAGGACCAGCCCTTACTTCTTTTCCACTCCGTAGCATGATTGCATTTGCGGTTTCGAACCCACCCTTTGGATTCACTACGGTATTGCTTGGTAACTTGCCTTGCTCACGAAACTGCCCCATAAACTCGGCCATTTGCCCAATTTGTTTCTCCAAATGATCCACTCTTTTGTCTCGGTTTTGCATAGCCTTAGCTTGATCTTCCTGTCCAAGAGACAATTTAGTTAGTAACTTAAGGAGTGTATCATTGTCAAGAGACGTACCTGAAGAGTTTGAGGTAGATTGGGGTTGGTTTTGAGGTTGGCCGTATGGCTTGGTAAAGAACCCCGGGGGTTGTTGCCTAAAGCCTCCTTGGTTTTGAGGTTGTTGGGGCTCCCTCCACTTGAAATTTGGGTGGTCTCTCCAACCGGGATTATATGTGTTTGAATATGGATCATTTCTCGGTTGGTTTTGATTTTGGAATCCAATGGAATTAGCAGATTCCCACCCGCCGTTCTCAATCAATTGAGGGCATTGATCATTGGCATGTCCTTGCATTGAGCATACGCCATAAACATGTGGTCCATGAATCTTTATTCCCTCGGCTAACTGAGAAACAACAGAAGTAAGGTTAGCTAATTGGGATTGAATGTCGGACGAAGAACTTACCTCATTCACTTGTGGCCGTGGGGGGTCGCTTTGCCCAACACCTTCGTATTGTTGTGCATTATGAGCTCGGTTGGCAATTAGAACTTTTGCAGCCCCCGGAGTCTTATCCACCAATGCACCTCCCGCCGAGGCATCAAGCATTTGACGTTCCATTGGGAGGAGTCCTTCGTAGAAGTATTGAATGAGTAGCTCCTCCTTCATTTGATGCTGTGGACAAGAAGCAACAAGTGATTTAAATCGTTCATAATAAGAAGGAAACGATTCACCTTGATTTTGTTGGATGCCACTAATCCGTTTCCTCAAGAGGATGACTCTTGAAGTTGGGAAAAACTTCTCCAAGAAAGCTCTTTTCATACTATCCCAAGATGTAACCGTTCCGGGTGCTAACTCATAAAGCCAATCCTTCGCCTTTTCCAAAAGTGAGAATGGAAATGACTTCATCATCAGAATGTTCCCATCGACATTGACGGGTGTCATGCTCGAACAAACCACCTCGAACTCCTTGAGATGCTTGTTGGGATCTTCCATGGACAGCCCATGGTATTTTGGAATGTGGTGCAACAAGCTTGATTTCAACTCGAACTCAGCAGTCTTGCCTAGGGCAGCCGCGGGGTATTGAATGCATAATGGTGCGGCATTGGTCAACCCCGAGGCCGAAAGCTCTTTAATGGTCCGATTGTCCGCTGCCATAACCTCTTCTTTTACTTCTTCAAACTCAGATTCGTCCTCTGAACTTGAACTAGGTTCACTAGGTTCGCTAGGTTCGCTAGGTTCGGGATGCCTCCTCTTTCTTCTCAAATCACGTTCAAAATCGGCGTTAAAGTCCAAGATATGCACAGTTTGAGAACTCCGCGTCATGCATTAGTACCTAAACCAAGAAAACAAAACAAAATAAGAAAACTAGGTAAATTACACTAAAAACACACGGCAAAAAACACAAGGGATTAGCAATTTCGCTAATCCCCGGCAACGGCGCCAAAATTTGGTGCGAGAATTACTTGACACACAAATTAAACCCTATTTGTGACAATTGTAGTAATGATGTAAGTAGGGATCGTTCTAACCGGGGATTAACTAGGGATGCTAACCAATGTAAAATTAATTTAAAAACGTAAAAACAAAGTTTAAAACACTAAACTAAAATCAAAACACTTAACTAAAATAACTCAAAATAAAACTAACAAATAAACTAAAACAAATCAAAAGACTCAAACAACTCAAGACTTAAGAAAACACAAACTAAAATGATTTCTAATAAATCTAACACTTCCAAATAAATGGGGGATTGATTTTTGACGAAATTTAATTTAAAACAGAAACTTATAAATCAACTTCAAAGAAAATAATATTTTATGAAATAGAATGATGAGAAACTAGTTAGAGGGTTCCTTATCCACACATGAACATATGCATATAATTTGATTCCCAGTTATGAATTCAACAAACGAATGAATGACAATGCTCCAAGTTAATTAGGTCCGCTTAAATTAACTTTCAGATTTTCCTAAAGTCATTAGATTGGATGATTGCATACGACAACCCAAAACATTCCCCACAAGTTCCCTACATGAATTGCATAATAGAGATACAAGCAAGAATCATTAAGTTCTATGAAAACCATAAGCATTGACGAGGCACTTGTTACTATGAATTGCATGAAACTTATGCCAAGGATTTACTTAACACAATCGTGACTAGCGATTTTTACTACTCATGAATATAAGTTCATAACGATTAGGTGAAATTCCCTTATATCCTAGCATCAAGTTTAGGCATGCAAATTAAGTGTCGACCCTTAACCCACATACATAAACAAGTTCTTAATCAAAACAGAAAAGTAAACCACATCCAACATTCATAAATTCATAACTGGGGTAAATCAAATTATAATAAACATATATCCATGGTTTCAAATTCACCTCTAACTAAAAAGAAATTAGTTCCACATGTTTAACATAATTGAACAACAATTTAAATTAAACATTGAAAAACAAAAGCAAAAGAAAGAAAACACCTAAACTTTCCAACGATCCAAGCGCATCCAAGGACTTTCCTCTTCTTCTCTTTGTTGCGGCACAAGGCTTTGAATGATGTTGAAGAGTTGGTTTTATGGAGGAATGGATGGGGGAAGTTTAGATATGTAGGGAGAGGCAAGGAAAGGCTTGTAGAATGGTTTATTCTTGGATCCTTTGAATGAGGTTGCTACCATGGGTATTTATAGGGAGAGGATGGACTTGTTTAATTCAATTTTTTGGTGGGAATTAAAAGGAAAGTCATGGCAATAAGTGGGATTTATTGGTGGTGGTAGGTTTTGAGTCATCCACTTCACATGTCATGGTGAACTAAGCATTGCATCATCCACTCACATGTCATGGTGAGTTAAGCATTGCATCATCCACTCAAATGTCATGATGAGCTAAGCATTGCATCATCCACTCACATGTCATGGTGAGCTAAGCATTACATCATTTTTTTAGGCCCATTGCAATAGATTTTTGGGCTTCTTTGCATCAAATTCTTGGGCTTCTTTGCATCAAATTCGTCCATCCTCAAGCCTCCATGTTTGCACTATCCAATCTTGGCCCAAAATTGCTCTAGAATGCTCCAAATTGCTTCTTTTTGCATACTTTGACATATAAACCTACAAACACACGAAAAATGACTTTAAACACTAAATTAAGTAAGAAACATAACATAAATGCATAAGAACTAGCTAACTAAGGTGCATAAATATGCTCCTATCAATAACCTATATATATTTAATGATTTCCCAGAATCACATTTTAAATGCAAAGTACGTTTTTAAGCTATGCAAATGACTTGATTTTGATGCATGAGTATTTAATTATACATTTCATGCATATGTTGGTGCCGAGGACGCCAGGTAAGTACCAGGTAGGTACATGCATAGTTGAGAACGAATATGATGAGATATGATGTGAAATGATGAGATATCATGAATTATTAGCTCATAGACCTGCACATACTGTTAGTGCTCACGCCCAGAGATAGGGGCACAGTCTTTCACGTGTCGTTCACCTCCCGCACCGCATTCTCGCCTTGGATCCAAGTTAGGTGCACAGTCTTGTCGTATAGACCACTTTTGAGTGGGTACGACATGTAGGTGACCCGCATTCATTCGCACAGTCTTCACGTGATTGTAGGACTAGAGCATTTATTATTGATACAACGCTGTTAATGATGATGATATGATGATGATATTGATGTATGTGCAGTGTATATATATATGATGATGAGATAGAGAGATGTTATGAGCTATATTACAGCCGAGAGCTGAGATGATATATAATAGCGATATGATTATGAAAATGCATAGTATGGCATTGTTGATGAGATTCAGATGGCCTTTAATTGCATTGCACAACATATATTTGAGATACTTTGAAAATGTTTTATGCTGAGAAAGATTGAGATATATATGTACGTATTATTTTCTGGGAATTATACAGGTTTTACGGAGAGGGGCTAGAATTTTGAGAAAAGAATGATTTTGAAAATGATTTGTTTTTGCTGACCCACTCCCTTTGTTTTTCGCCCCTCCAGGTTCTAGATAGCTTGAATTTTCCGAGTTGGGCACATCGAGGATCCTTCGGCCTTTCTGACAGATTTGACATATGTAGGGCACCGATGGTGTAAATAACTCTTTTATTCACGCTTGACTGCAGTTTACCTAGTACGCTCTGAATATGTATAAGTATTGTAATACTTCTAGCACACATTCATTTCTGGGTTGCTAGACTTCGGTTTTAATTCATTCGTACTTCGTCATCGATCTTCGCTTCCGCACAGCGCACATGGCTACGTCACACTCACGTGACGGCCAGCATGCCCTACTTTCGGGTACGGGTGTGTCAACTTGGTATCAGAGCCCTAGGTTGCAGTCTTGCATATTTTGTGGATTTTCTAATGACTTGATGTCTTCTGTCAGAACTATGCCGCCTCGTAGAGAGCCATATCGTTCAGATGAACTTAGTTTCCCTATATAGCTCAGTTGGGGGGAAACTATCGTTAGTATTGATCAGTCTGTAATTCGTCTTCCCAGCGAACTCTTTGGAGTCAGAGTATAATCTAAAGTTGCTTACCTTTAGGGGTAATGATGGCCATAAGGGTTTTGAGCGTTGGCTCAATTAGATTGAGAATACTTTAGGCTGATGTAGAGCCAGGGGAGTTTTCCCGACGATAAGTGGATAAAGACCACCGCTTGGCTTTTGGACGCAGAATCGGCGTCCTAGGGGAAACTTACGGGTGAAAGCCCGAGGAGATTACAGACTGATATAATGTTTAAACGGACATTCTTTAAGAGATTCATATCCCAGTATATCTAGATCGTAAGAACTGGAGTTCACAGATTTGAAACAGGGGAAACTAATTGCTAACGAGTATTAAAGGGAGTTTACTGATTTGTCTCGTTATGACTTAGAAATTGCTATTATTTCAGTTGAGATGCTTAGACGCTTAAGCTGGATATTAGGAAGAAATGGCGTTTGATGGCGACCATTTACCCTTATAATGCTTATCGAGAAATTCTACGAGACTTGTTGAGGATTGCGAACTCTGAGGACGTGTTTGGTAATCGTGAGAAAGAAGAAGGAAAAGATAGTAATCAGAATAAGGATAAGAATAAAAGTATTGGGTAATCGTCTCAGAGACTTCGCTAGACTCAGGATTTTACGAGATACGAAACCAGTTCTAGTTCTTCCAGCGAAGGTTTTAGCTCTACAGGTCAATGAGGACTTGTTAGATTTCTCGAAGGTTTCAGATTCCAGAGGCAGGGGAATTCTGATAGTGGAAAATCACCTTTGTGTCGTATGTACAACGATTGACGTTTTGGAGTACGTCGAAGAGGTAATGGTAGGTGTTATACCTATGGTCAGGACAGGGGTGTAATTCTCAAGGACGAGGAGTTTGCGCCAACAGAGCTACATGAAGACCGCAAGCCAGGGACGTGTTAACCACGTATCACTACATGATGCTCAGGATCATTCGAACTTGATTATGGGTATGCTAAACATTTTGGTCACTTGCTAGAGTTTCGATGGATTGTGATGCAGAAATTTTATGTTAATGACGATGTTGCCGAAGGAAGTAGTGTATGAGCACAATCGAGGCATATATATGTATTTCTCAATGGGGGTAAGATGGTAATATTGCACCCTCAAGAGTGTTGCTTACTTACCTAGACGACAGTAAGTTATCAGTATTGCGGGCTGCAGACCGTAATATTAATAACTTATTCGTTGGATTCGTTAAGCAAGTAAACAGGTAAGACATTCCATGATAATATGGTGTTTTTCATGGTACCCAGTGATGGTAGAAGATATAGTTATGTCAGAGAATCTTATCCGTCTAATATAGTAGACTTCAATGTTATTCTAGACTCAGATTGGTCGCAGTATGATCGTACCGATGTCGATTACTACGGGAATCAGTTACCTTCCATCGTCGTGGATTACCAGAGTTTACTTGGATTGGTGAGTATAGTGGAGTGAGGCATGGAATCATTTCAGTAGTGAGAACCAAAAAGTTATTAAAGAAAGGTTGTTATGCGTACTTGACTCACGTGGTTTTGAATGATGAGGCTCCTGTTAGCGTGGAGAATGTTACGGTGATCAGACTTTTTCTGACGTTGTTACTAATGATTTACTTGGATTGACGCCAGATCGCGACGTGGAGTTCACCCCTGATTGTTACCAAGTACTAATCCTAGTTCCTTAACTCTTTATCTTATAGCTCCGGCTGAATTAAGAGAATTGATGACTCAGTTGTAAGAATTGGTTGATAACGGTTTCATTTAACCTAGTGCATCGTCTTGGAAAATCAGTTTTGTTGAAAGAAAGAAGTCGAGATTGTAAGGTTATGCATTGATTATAAGAAGTCGAATCGGGCAATGATTGAGCACTGTTATTCGTTGCCACGTGTTGATGAACGATTGATCGGCCTAGAGGTGCCTGTGTGTATTCCAAGATTGACTTGAAGTATGGTTATTACCAATCGAAGATTAGCAGTGAAGATGTTCCTAAAACCGTTTTAGGACTTGTTATGGTCACTATGAGTTCTTGTGATACTATTTGGATTGACGAATACACCAATAGCTTTCGTGGGGTTGATGAATAAGGTATTTTAGTAGTATTTGGACAGATTCGTCATTGTCTTCATTGATGACATTCTGGTGTATTCTAAGTCAAAAGAAGATCATGTTCGACATCTTTCGTTGGTGTTGAAGAAATTAAGAAGGCATCGATTGTATGCCAAGTTCAGCAAGTGCCAGTCATGGTTGAGCGAAGTAGCATTTTTGAGTCAAGTATTTTCAGCTCAGGGTATTCAGGTTGACCCTCAGAAAATTGCGGCTGTGGAGAATTGAGAACAGCCACGAACCATCACCGAGGTTCAGAGTTTCCTTGGGTTGGCAGGTTACTATCGGCGGTTCGTTAAAGACTTTTCGATTATGGCATTGCCATTGACGAAGTTAACCAGGAATGACGTTAAGTTCGAGTGGGATGATGATTGTGAGCAGAGCTTTCACCAGTTGAAGTATTGTCTCACTCATGTTCCTGTCTTGACGCTTCTTGGCGATGATGGTGACTTTGAGATTTACAGTGATGTTTCGTTGAATGGCCTGGGTTGTGTCTTGATGCAGCACGGTAGGGTGATTGCTTATGCTTCGCGCCAGTGGAAACTTCATGAGAAGAATTACCCTACACACGACCTGGAATTGGCTGCCATTATCTTTGCTTTGAAGATTTGGAGACACTACCTCTATGATGAGAAATGCAGGATCTTCTCAAATCATACGAGTCTCCAGTACCTCTTCACCCAGCAAGATTTAAACCTTCGCCTGCGTCGATGGATTGAATTAGTGAGCGACTACGATTGCACGATTGAGTACCACCCTGGTCGTGCAAATGTGGTAACTGATGCTCTTAGCAGGAAGTTTCAGGGCAGAGTTAACGCGTTCCATGCGAGCCGTATTCCGCTTCTTACAGAGTTGAGATCGACGAAGTACAGCTAGAGTTGAGAAATTCGGTAGTAGATGATCGAGGAAATGCTTTACTTGTTAGTTTTCAAGTTAGGTCAGTTTGATTGATCGTTTACTAGAGGCCCAGTTTAATGATGAAGAAACCCAAGAACTTATTTAATTACGGAACGATGAGAAAATGAAAGACCTACGAATTTGAGAATCAAATGGTATTCTTATGTAAGGAAGTGTGATGTATCATACCATTCGATCGTTTTACTTTTGGTCGGGTATGAAAAGAGAAATTGTAAAGTATGTCGGCAAGTCAAAGTCGAAAGGAAGAAACCATTTGGGTTGATGTAACCACTTTCCGTTCCACAGTGGAAATGGGAAAATGTTACCATGAATTTTGTGTACAAGCTCCCTCGTACTCGGAACGGATATGATGGAATTTGGGTGATTGTCGACCGACTCACGAAGTCAGCGCATTTTATTCCAGTCAGGGAAAAGTTTTCGTTGAATCGGTTGGCCGAGTTATTCATATCGAAGATCGTGAAGTATCATGGTGTTCCAGTAAGTATTGTCTCTGATCGCGATCCTCGATTCACCTCTAAGTTCTGGATTGCTTTCCAGGAGGCGTTGGGTACGAGACTTTTGTACAGCACGGCTTATCATCCTTAGACGGACGGTCAATATGAGAGAACTATTCAGACTTTGGAGGATATGCTGAGATCCTCAGTTTTGCAGTTTGGCGACTCATGGCATCAGCGGTTGGATTTGATGGAGTTCGCTTATAATAACAGTTTTCATTCTAGTATCGGAATGGCACCGTTCGAGGCACTTTATGGGAAACCATGTCGTACACCCTTGTGTTGGTCAGAGGTTGGCGAAAGAGTTTTAGTGGGCCCTGAGATAGTAGAGGAGACTACTCAGAATGTTCAGGTTATTAAGGCTAACCTGAAAACCGCCCAAGATCGCCAAAAGAGTTTAGCAGACAGATATGCCACTGACCGAGTGTATAATGTTGATGATTGGGTGTTTCTTAAGTTATCGCCTTGGAGAGGTGTGGTTCGATTCAGAAAGAAAGGTAAGTTGAGTCCTAGGTACATTGGACCTTATCGGATCACCGAGCGAGTCGGTGAAGTGGCTTACAGGCTTGAGTTGCCTTCAGAGTTGTCTAGAGTACATAATGTGTTTCATGTTTCGATGCTTCGACATTATGTTTCAGACTCATCGCATGTGATTCCTCTACAACCTTTGGAGATTAACCCAGATTTGACTTATGATGAGGAGCCAGTGACGATACTTGATTGGAAAGATAAAGAACTCAGGAACAAGACAGTACGTTTAGTGAAGGTTTTGTGGAGGAACCACTCAGCTGAGGAAGCTACCTGGGAGACTGAGGACATGATGAGAGAGATGTATCCGATGTTGTTTTATGGATACTAGTATTTGTGTTGTATGAAATTTCGGGACGAAATTTTTATAAGGTGGGTAGATTGTAACAACCCGTCCCGATTTTATAGACTTATTATTTATGAAATGGCGGAATTACCCCTTCGGGGAATTATGTACGTATGCATGTGTGTGGTGTGAGGACCAATAGTTGGTGGCCCTCAATTATTGGAAGTTTAGTAATATTTGTGTGTTGAAAAATTAGGACCACACCCTCTGATTTTCACCCTCACCGACACTCAGACCTTCTCTCTCTCTTCCCTCACACACTCTCTTCCTCTCCCGTCGAAATACACACGGCACACCCAGACCCATATCAAAAACTCCATAGATCGATGAAACAAATTACGTATTTTTGATCGTGACGTCTATACGAACTCAACCATACTATTTTCAGGTAAGAACTACGACGATTTCACGTCCAAAATTCAAGTTTTGTAATGGCACTATTCATCAACTTTTTCTATGTTGCGTTTTAGGAAAATTTGAAATCACAGCGACCTTTGTGAGGTCCCAAGGAGGCTCGGAGTGGTGCGTTGGAAGTGTTTGGACATCGGGATCACGTAGAACGGAGTTGGCCGGTTTTGGAGGTTGTCCCCAAGGAAATTTAAGACATTTTTCAAGGTTTTTGAAGGTATAGACTTGTAGTACTCTTAATTTAGAGCATGTAGGAAGAAAAATGGGACAAAATGGTTAAGAAACGAGTGAGATATCACACACGGAAGTTTTCCGGTCACCGGAAAAACCAGTCCGGCGAGGACCAATGACAGGGGCGCGTGGGGCACACGCGCGGTGCGCGTAGCCCGTGCCTTGTCTTGGCGCGTGAGGGCGCGTGGGAGCTCCACAATTTTTTCTAAAAATACCACGACGTTCGTGACGTCGAGTAGATCGATTTCATATATTTAAACCCTATATTTGGACAATCTATGAAGATTTTATTTACGTTTCCGTTTATGTGTTATTAAACTAAGTTAATTAGAAATTTCACGTATAGGGAAACGTATTACGAGGACGTATGTGATTGAGCCAAGCTAGGAGGCTTCGTCTCGACTACGTATCTATGAGTGGGCAGTATTATTTTCCGTATAACCTATATATATTTAATGATTTCCCAGAATCACATTTTAAATGCAAAGTACGTTTTTAAGCTATGCAAATGACTTAATTTTGATGCATGAGTATTTAATTATACATTTCATGCATATGTTGGTGCCGAGGACGCCAGGTAAGTACCAGGTAGGTACATGCATAGTTGAGAACGAATATGATGAGATATGATGTGAAATGATGAGATATCATGAATTATTAGCTCATAGACCTGCACATACTGTTAGTGCTCACGCCCAGAGATAGGGGCACAGTCTTTCACGTGTCGTTCACCTCCCGCACCGCATGCTCGCCTTGGATCCAAGTTAGGTGCACAGTCTTGTCGTATAGACCACTTTTGAGTGGGTACGACATGTAGGTGACCCGCATTCATTCGCACAGTCTTCACGTGATTGTAGCACTACAACATTTATTATTGATACAGTGCTGTTAATGATGATGATATGATGATGATATTGATGTATGTGCAGTGTATATATATATGATGATGAGATAGAGAGATGTTATGAGCTATATTACAGCCGAGGGCTGAGATGATATATAATAGCGATATGATTATGATAATGCATAGTATGGCATTGTTGATGAGATTCAGATGGCCTTTAATTGCATTGCACAGCATATATTTGAGATACTTTGAAAATGTTTTATGCTGAGAAAGATTGAGATATATATGTACGTATTATTTTCTGGAAATTATACAGGTTTTACGGAGAGGGGCTAGAATTTTGAGAAAAGAATGATTTTGAAAAGGATTTGTTTTTGCTGACCCACTCCCTTTGTTTTTCGCCCCTCCAGGTTCTAGATAGCTTGAATTTTCCGAGTTGGGCACATCGAGGATCCTTCGGCCTTTCTGACAGATTTGACATATGTAGGGCACCGATGGTGTAAATAACTCTTTTATTCACGCTTGACTGCAGTTTACCTAGTATGCTCTGAATATATATAAGTATTGTAATACTTCTAGCACACATTCATTTCTGGGTTGCTAGACTTCGGTTTTAATTCATTCGTACTTCGTCATCGATCTTTCCTTCCGCACAGCGCACATGGCTACGTCACACTCACGTGACGGCCAGCATGCCCTACTTTCGGGTACGGGTGTGTCAAGATTCGTTTTTTTTTATTAGAGATGCTTTGATTAAAATAAAACCCAAAAAAAGATTGTATGAGTTTGAATTAAATGTATCATATTCTTCTGTTAAATGCTGATTCAAATAAGTTAAACAAATTAAATAAATCAAACTAAAACAATGAATAAGATTAAATAGGAGTATGTGGTGAAAAAAATAGTATGTGTTTATCATTTATCTTTTCTTTATAAAACACTTACAACAATACATTAGGTTTACATGTATAACTAATAATTATGAATAGTCAACTACAATAGGAAAGCTAATACATTAGGTCTTTGGTTTGATTCTTACCAAATGTGAATTCGAACCACTTTATTGCTAGCCCATTGTGAGGTTTAGCCCACCCATATCTCTTAGTGTAGATAATATCGTTTGTTAAAAAAAAAAACTACAGAAAGCAAGTTACTAGCCCTTAATTAGCCCTAAAGGACCAACCCAAGATGGGCTCACATGCCAACACTACCTGTGTTATGCCAATTCTAGTTTGTCTTTGCAAACCATTTGCGCAGATCGACATACACTGTTGGATTCAATCTCAATCACTGACAACAAATCAACCAAAACAAGCTTACTTTAAAGGGAATTTTAATAAAAAGGTCATATCGCTATTCACTGTTAATCATAAGGACATTTTTATTGTGAAAAGTTTATAATGGGTCAAACGTTCTTCTTTGTTTTACCCTCATACCATTATTTCTTTATCATAGTGGGTCCCATAATGATGTTTACACTTTTGTCTAATACTTAAATTAGTACATATGACTTGTTGCATTAATGTACTACTTTTCATCTTTTGCTACTCTGCTGCTAGCTCTTTATGCTTCGATAATGTTATCAATATTGTGCAATTTTTCTTCTGTCAAATTGTTCCAGTACTATTCATCTCCTACTTCTAGTTCTACATTTCTTTCTTCTTCTTCTTCTTCTTCTTCTTCTTCTTCTTCTTCTTCTTCTTCTTCTTCTTCTTCTTCTTCTTCTTGACTCTTCATTAATCATGGTTATATGCCTAACTTTTTCTTTATGCATATTCATATACCAATCTTCTTCTTCTTCTTCTTCTCGACTCTTCATTAATCATGGTTATATGCCTAACTTTTTCTTCTTCTTCTTCTTCTTCTTCTTCTTCTTCTTCTTCTTCTTCTTCTTGACTCTTCATTAATCATGGTTACATGCCTAACTTTTTCTTTATGCATATTCATATACCAATCTAGAGGATTACTAATTAAACTTATACAAATTTCTTTCCACTCTTCTAATTCTTCTTCTTCTTCTTCTTCTTCTTCTAGATGATAATCTAAAGGACTCTTCATTAATCATGGTTATATGCCTAACTTTTTCTTTATGCATATTCATATACCAATCTAGAGGATTACTAATTAAACTTATACAAATTTCTTTCCACTCTTCTAAATAATCTTCTGCTACTTTCTTAAGCTTTTCTGAAAATAGTTGTAATTGAGAACTATGGTTGATGAATATTTTATCAAGATAACCAAACTCTAATAGTAAGGTTGGAATAAGTTCTACTACATTATGTTGTTTCTTATGCTCATAATTGAAATGTCATGGTCTAAAATATTTCATATAACCCTGGCCAAATCTATATTAACCTCTGGTTTATAGGTACAACTTTATGTACTATCACAAAGACATGATGGATATATCTTTGTAATAATATACATCCCTAGTTTTGGATCACTAATGGATTGATACAAAGCACATTGCAATTGTAGTTGTAACTCTTTCATAGACTGTGATGCTCTGCTCATGATCTCATTTTGCATATCTGGTGGCATTATTCTTAATTTCGCTTTTAAAATTCTTCTAATAAGATATCATATTTTGTTAAGTCTAATAGTATATTCCTAAAATAGTTTTCATATCTCTCCTATTTTTCTTCATCTCTATGATGCTGCTCCAATTCAACATCTTCTTCTAAAATCTCAATTTTAACCTATCTTTTCAATAGGCTCATTAGCCTCTTGTTTTATGGGTTGAATAACCTCTTTGTCTTTATACTTATGCATATTTTCAATTTCTTTTCAAGGTTTAACTTGCATTTTGCTGCATTCTAAGATATTGGTGTTCTTGATTCATTTTGGTAAACTTGTTAAGTAATGCCTCATGATCTCTAGAAAGGGCTTGGACGTTGTGTTCAAGGTAATGGATATGATGCTGGTGTTCGTGTTGGTGGAAGTTAAAACCAAAACTATCAAATTCTTGTTCTAAAGCTCTAATTAATTTTTTCATGACCTAACCTCATGCTTGGTTTTTTAATTTGAACATTCTAAAAGTTATCTAAGAGAACTTCCTACCTATTAGTGAGTCCTAGTACACTTGGCTTATACGTCAAAGTGGGATTTTTAATTCCTTCAACTATAGCCCAGACAAGTCCTTATGATTGAAAGACTATGGATAGGTTACATTTGAGCAAGGTTCGGCTAAGTCTTATACAGACTAAAATTGTTAAGGATTGACAATCAATTCTAATAAGTTTGGGGTTGTTCAAATGATTAGAATTCATGCTTAATCCGATAAGAAGGAATTAAGTTTAGAAAAGTGACTAGATTCATAGTCCAGATTCAAATAGAAAAGTTGAGGCTGGATAATGATTAAGTTTTAGAATAGGTTAGAATATTCAGGGAAATACCAAGGAGGCTCAGTCCTATCAAAACTTTACCTTGGAAAACCTGCTCAACCTTAAGGCCTTGCTTATATATATATATATATATATATATATATATATATATATATATATATATATATATATATATATATATATATATATATATATCTATGCAAAATCTTCTCACACCCTAAGAAAAACAATAACGGCTTACTAACCTATCATGTTGGTAGACATTTAGTTTGATTAAACATCATTGTGTCAACAATCAGTGACACCTTCAGTTTGGTTAAACAACAACACTGGAGTTATAAAACCTACCTGGTCTAGGAGGCCTTCAATTTGGTTAAACATCACTCTTCTGTGTTTGTATGTCTCGGCGAACGAAGAATTCTCAGTTCGTTCATCTGAAGCGGTCACTTCATTAGTTTTCTCAACGGAAGAAAGTTTACTTCATGTTCGGCACATTGAAAACCGAACCATTTATTGAACTTCACAGTCAAAGCAACCTTGTCTTTAGGTTAGTAGAATCCTAGGCCAAGAGTGTTCCTTCCTCAACTGTAGTCACTCAGTCCAAAAGTTAGCAGTTTGATTTGACACCACAACCATAATCATCTTACTCACCTGACTTGCCTCGACGATGATTCGGCAAGCCCACATCCACAACAAGAAAGACATAGTTAGTTCTTATTTACTCAGTTTGCTCGCCATGTAGTTTGGTAGTTTTTAGGGTCAACAACATGGAAAAGAGAATTATATAACAATTTGCCTAATCAATTGATAAACACCAAGGCACCTAAGCAGATCCATTAGAAAGAAAATGCATTGCCAAAGAAGAATCACACTAAATCAAAAGAGAATACCAACCCCTCTCCAAAGCCATATAAATAGCATGAATAAACCATATACACCATTAACATCAATGATGTTGTTAAGGTAGTGTTGTGTTGCCGATGTGTGTCATTAGGCACTCATTATGTGTTGTCACTATTGTAAAGAAAACTCAGATACGTTGGATGCTCTGTTCAAACACAAAAAAATTGCAACAATGTAAATCATGAGCATCCCCAAATCTCTCAACCTTTGTGTTCCTCTTTTTTATGCTAAACCCATGAACACTAGACAACCAAAAACAGTAAAACCACCATGCTCTCAAGAGCCTTCCCTCTTTCAACTCTAAGGCCACCCAATTTCTTAACAAAAACCAAGGTTATATTTTTAGGAAATTTTGAAAATATAGCCATTTTGAGAACCAACTAATGAAATATAGCCTAAATTCTCCAATTGTTATAAAATTAACCAAAATTAGAGTTTAAAAGACTTAATTGCCCTTAGGTTAAGGCATATTAAATTACTTTAACAATCTGCCTTACTCATTCAATGGAACTTGCATTCCACTACTTCCATGGTTTCATTCGTGACACACCCCGACCCAGAGAGTCCACTAGGACACTGAAGTCGAGCTGTGCTGGCCGACACCTGGAAGGTGACGAAGCCATAAAGTGTAGTGATGTGGAAAATGTGAATAAATTTAAACCTAAAAGTGCCTAAACACCAGAGTGTGCTCGTGAGTGGGAGCGAACCCATCTTACACGTGATTTCAGAGCATAAGCAAATACAGTAGAGTGGGTAAGAAATATACCCTCAACGGTAGCCACCAAGCCGGAAATTCGCCAATAATCCTCGTCGATACAAACCTTAACAGCTAACCTGGAGGGGCGCAAAACAGAAAACGTGAGTGGGCAAAAACAAATATTTTCCAAAATCATTTCAGAAATCCGTATATAACCCCTCGCTGTAAATCCCGTATAGTTTCCCAGAAAATAGTACGTATATATACTTATATACGAAAACATCGTCTAGATATCAAAACTCATTATCAATCTCAGAAGTAGGCCATGTCGATATACCAACTCAGAAAAATCATCATCATGCAAGTAATATAAATCAAGAGGTGTCAAGAGGTGTCCCTAGTGTCATGTCAGCCGGAGTCACCTCTAGTGACCTGTACGGCTGAATCTATAGCTCATCAATCACAATCCATCACTATCAATCATTATCCTGCACACGAGTCGGAACCACCTCTAGTGGTCTGTACGACAGGCTAGGTGTATAATATTATGCTCAGTGCTACGATCACGTGAAGGCTGTGCGACGAATCGCGGGTCACCTACGAGTCAGAACCACCTATAGTGGTCTGTACGACAAGCTAGGCACCTGCCTTGGATCCAAGGTGAGCGTACGGTGCGTGAGGTGAACGATCACGTGAAGGCTAGGCCCTACCCTGGCGGAGCACAAACACCCGAGGTGCAGGTGATGAGCTAAATCACAATCCATTATCATCTCAACTACTAACTATCATACTTACCTGACTTACCTGGCCGTCCATAGCGCCGAAGCATAATAAATGCAATCATACTCATAATTATATAATATAATTGGCATACGACATGGCAATTCAATTATAAAATCAATTCAATTCATAAATCATTCGAATCATTTTTCTGGGAAAACGTCAATTATATATATATATATATATATATTGAAAACAAAAGCCCACTCACCTGGACTCCACGCTATAGCCCCCTAGCACGACTCTCGAGATATCCCAAACGATCCCGAATGATCACCGCCTAGCATAAATATCAATTCATGTCTCAGAATCTGTGCTGAGAGAATATGCAATTTATAATAAACGCATCCCTACGAATTTGATCCGGAAGATCCGTATCACGAATCTTCGATCCGTCACTTCCAATAATCCACATTAAGCTTCTAGAACAATACCCAAAGTTTCGTTACGATCCAACGGTTAGATCTCCGCCAATTGCCAAAACCAAGTGGCGGTTAACTTTTATTTACAAACTCACAATTCCAATTCGGGAAGATCCGTAAGACGGATTCCCGATCTGTAAATTCCTACATTCCTCAAATATTACATACTGCCACATACTAAAGTTTGGTGATGATCCAACGGTCGGATCGTCGATTCATATTTTGACCTATTCCATAACCGTAACGAATTTAGGTCCTAACGACCAATCTACGTCAATCCATCATCAAAACTAATATCAAGGCATTGAATAATGCCTAAAAACATCATTGGCGGCCCTCGGGCCACGCGCCGCCGCAGGTGGCGGTTGGCCACCCCCGAGTCGTCGGAAAATTCAACTTTCACTAAAAATTCTCAAAATTTCCAGAATGAAAGATCTCAATGAGTAGAACAACTTTCATACCTGTGAGAAAGTCCAATTTGGCCTCGAAGACCTCCAATTTTGCTACACCCGCCAAGAACCCTAGAAATGGGGTGTTC
This sequence comes from Crataegus laevigata, assembly GCA_963580275.1. NCBI lineage: Eukaryota > Viridiplantae > Streptophyta > Magnoliopsida > Rosales > Rosaceae > Crataegus > Crataegus laevigata. Next base: position 33,224,273 of record OY756948.1, on the reverse strand, counting down.
TCCAATTCGACTTCAATTCAATTCCGATGCTCCAAACAATGATTGGGCTTTGTTCCTAGGTTATAGGGGAGTATTTTGGTAGGATCAATTTCATGAAAACGTTTCAAGTTTGGAGGATTTTGAGCACGACCCGTTTTGGCACCACATGGGTTTTCTCTATTTTGGAGACCAAATCTTCCTAATTTTGAGATGGAAAGGATAGAGGGAAGGTTATAGAGAGGTTTCTAGGTGATGGTTTGAGGTAATTTGACGGAAAAATGGGTGAATTTCACCGGAATCAGAATCGGGTTAAGGATAGGGCGCGGGTTGGGGGAATCCCCCGTTTTCCCCATCTCTCCTTTCTCCTCATTTCTTTCTTTTCTGATTGGGCAATCCATCCTCTCTCCTCTCCTTATTCCTCCATTTCTCTCCCTGTTCCTCCTTTGCCACACATCCCAGCCGTCCATTTTTCTTTTCTTTTAATCTGGGCCACACATTTGGCCCTCTAATTTTCTGGAACTTTCCAAATAATTTCATAAAGTATCAATTTTGCCATTGACTTCAAACGTTAATAACTTCTTCGTTATAACTCCAAATTCGAATCCGTTTGTGCCCACGCGTCCGTAGCGACGAATACTATAAGAATTTTCCAAGAAAACGAATCTTAGATGTCACCACGAGGCAGTCTACACCAATCGAAGTATGTGCCTCATGGGGCATTTTTGTAAACTCACTTATTAAAATTATAAAAATCATTATTTTTAGGGACGGGTTGTCACAATTCGGCCATCTTTCACAACTTTTATGATTGCATCAACTGTAAAATTTGCAAAACCTAGACAAAATTCAGTAAAAAATGTAACTTCGATCATGGAGTTGCAAAGGCGTGCAAGCACATTCCTCCCATTTCTGTTCCAAAATGCAGAAGCTCTCACATAGACCCAGAGTTAAAATACATAGAATTCCAGTAACACATTATACCACCCCTTCTCGATTCCTCCTCCTTTACATTTTGTACTTTATGAATAAGGAGGGCTTCAATAATTAAATCTTCCCAATCACTACCACGTCCTCTCTTTCTCCAATCTATACTTTTTTACTTGTTGAAGAGGTACTTCTTCATAAATGCAAATATCGCTGCGGTCAATTTGTTGCTCGGTAGCATTTATCTTTTCCTTCCTCCTCTTAATTGCAACAAAACCATTAACAAAAGATGAAGGCATAGGATCCAATTCTACATCTTTATCTAATTTTTGGATTTGAGAACTTGGGACTGATTTTCTTAGAAAAGTTGGGAATATTTTGGAAAAATAGTTGGGAACTTTTTGTGAATTTCCTGGAAAAATAGTTGGGAATTTTATGGGAAAAATTGGTAGGAAATACGAGTGTTAGGACAAGGAAGTGAGAAAGCGTTGCGTTGGATTGGATTTGGGGGGAAATTTAGAAAAAAAACCAAATTTTGGACCCAATATAGAGTTATAACCACTGTTTTAATTTTATGATAATTATAATCAAAATTTGACGTAAAAGTACTAATATACCCTAAGCATTAGTTTTCTAACAACAACCAAAATACAACCTTTAAACAACCTTATAATGATGAATTAATCTCTATCGCTTTTTTGTTTTCATTATAATCAGCAACTTTTGAACTACTTCTTGCAACATTCCAGATTTCTGCACAATGAAAGCATGAATCAAAAAGCAAAACCAGCAACATTTTGGTTGTATTCTTTCTATGTCTTTGCAAGAATTAGAGATTTTGGTGGCCAGACAAAATTTGATTCCATAAGTAGCAGGGAGGCAAGTAGTGGTGAAGCCGCGTGAGGGCGAGGATGAAGGAATTTTTTTGAAAAACAAGTTCATTTGAGCAACATCAACAACATGCAATTAACATTTAAAGGCGGAATCATGTTTATATGCACTCAAAAACAAAACTTAACCCATGAAATTCAAAGCCTAGTAGATAGTTGAACCAAGACTCAACTCAAAATAAAGTGAGTTGAGAAATCTTATACCTTTGTTGATTCCTCTTTGCATAAGCAAAGGCTAATCACCCAAGGAGAGGGCCTTCATTCCTTGCTTCTTGGCTCCATGGATTTCTTGGAGGAGGATGGTAGAATGGATTCTCCAAGTTCCCAAGAAAAGGGAACCTCTAAGCATCCACACCAAGGTGAGCATTTAGAAGAGATGAGTAACCTTGGAGGAGGATTAGATGCTAGTTAATCCCTTCCAAGGGGGCCAGCCACTTAGAGAGAAAAGGGAGAGAAGTGTTCTCATCTTTTCTCCTAAAGAAAAACCCTAAGGATGAAAAGGCTATAAAGTCATATTTATACCTACCTTCATTGGAGTGGCAAACTTGTAATAAGTCCAAAAACCACTCCATCCTCTATGTGGCCGGCCTCTTAGGGTCTTTGGGCTGTTTTGGGCCCTCTTGAATCTTTATTCATTAAGTTGTCATACAACTTAAGTCAATGGGCTTGACGTTCGAAGCCCATTGAGCCTTAAGGCCCAAAACTAACCCGAGGTCTATAACGAACTTATTCGTTTGATTAATTAACATATTAATTAATCCTAGCCATAAATTATTAAACCATTTAATTATTCTTACTCATCTCCGTTGTTTCTTTAATCTCTACCTTACTCGGTGTACGATCCATTAGGTTCCTTTTAGCGAGGCAGTGGGCGATTAGAACTCTTTCAAATCGATTGTGAATTGAAACTTACTTTCAATTCTCCCTTTAGTGATTACTCACTATTAGAGCTTCCACAAACCATGAGTGACACCTAGTAGTATGTCATGGCTACCCAAGCTAATCAGAAGAGGTGGAGAACCTATTCAGTTTAGGATTACAATGCAATACGGTCTTTCTCTAATACAACACTCTTGACCACATTGTTTGGTTTGATAGTTTATTCATGTCTACTATCCAATGTGATTCATTTACTTATATGATTACTTTGAATGTGATTCGGAACGACTTTCCAAATCTCATTCATACTTTGGCCAGAGATTCTAAATCATATCATAGAGTATTCTCCCTCAAACAGTTTGAAGGTTAGAGATCCCTTGTTGCGCATTCACTTGCCTCCATGGCTAAGTGACTTAACCCCAACTATGTCGTGGACACCCTCTGATAGAGCGACATTGACATAGTCAAAGATCAAGGACCTAACCACAAGGCAACTATGATGCCTCAGGTCGAAGGACTGCTTTGCATTATCCCAACCATGAGTTCTCATGTGACATGAGTATGAGAACTCCTCGTTGATCGTGTTCAATGGACCCATTCTCTATTGAGCACCTACATGCTTGTCTTGGTGTCAGTCACACCAATGACTCGAGACCAATCACTCTCCCTAAGAGAAGACATAGCACATACTGATCTTAACGGACTGTCAATGCCCAATTGGCAATCCTATGATTAGGAACGTTTAGGATATGTATACGAAAGAGAATGGTCTCATGAATCTAACTTCTTTAGATTAAATTCTCCTAATCACATATTCCTTGGACTTATCGTTTAAGCATATAACATTTATATGCGACAGCTTAAACCAATAACCTTTGCCCTTTATATTAAACTAGATTAATTTAACATGTGAAATGTCCGCAAAGTATCATCATATGATTGGTTTTAGGGCACATTTCCAACAGAGGAGTGGTGGCCACCACTCCCCTCGCCAGAAAACACAGCTAAAGCGCAGGTTCAGCCCCTCCCCTCGCCCGAAAACCCAGCCCCTCCATGTCTATTCTTGACCTTCGGTGATCTGGTTCTGCTGCACAGCAGATTGGCTTTTTTTTTTCTTCTTCCTTTAAATTTATAATTTTTAAATCCAGGCCAAAATGACATTGTTTGGGTCTTGGAAAAAAATTAAAAAAATTACACCAAACAACGTCATTTCGTATGTTTGAAAAAAAAAATTATATAGTGGGGGGGGGGGAGGGGGGAAGAGGGACTGCTTGTCCTCGTTCAGCCTTTGCTCTTTACTCTCTCAGTCTCTCTCAAAACCCATTTGCCAATTAGAGATAGAGAGCAACAAAGTTGTGCCCCAAAATCCCAGCAGCAACATACTGAAGGGTTTTTAAATTCTTGTTTGGGTTTGGCTGGCTGATTTCCAACAGCAAAGCTGCTCCCCACTCCAGCCGTTTCATCTCACTCTAGCCACTGAGCCGTTGGCTTCCAGGCCACAAAGGTAAATTTATAATCCCTAGCTAACCCTAAATAATTATTTAATACAAATTTTGTTTAATTGGTATAGAAATAGAATCATATTCATATGGTAATGCACTAAGTTGGTTATTGGTTGTTGATTGTTGATATGAAATTATGAAATTAATTTTTAGGGTGAAAATTAAAATTTGAATTCTTGATTATTGATTAATTAATTGAATTATTACATACTGTATACAATTATTCATATGATTAGTTGAATTGAATTTTTTTTTTCTTTCCATTTTACAGTTACGTAATGGAACGATATTATAAGAAACAATGCTTAAATCCTCCTTCAAACATTTTGAGTAGTCCTTCTCCTTCAAATATTCCAAGTAGTCTTCCTCCTTCTTCAAATATTCCAAAAAGTCCTCATTCGAATATTCCGAGTAGGTCACAACAAAGTGAGGCCAGTGAGTTGGATGAAATATTGGCTAATCTTTGTGTAGACCCTGCGCATAGATGTCGAATGCTTGGTTGTCCACCTAATTATCGTGAAGCAATTCATAGACACTATCTCCAAAATGATCCTTGTCAACCTAGAGACCACATCATGCCAAGAAAAGTTAGCGGCAAATGATGTTTTATCATCGGTTGGTTTGATATGTTTAAGTGGTTGGAGTATAGTATAACAAAAGATGCTGCATTTTGTCGTTATTGCTATCTTTTTAAATGTGATTTTGATCAAATGGGTGGCACTAGAAGTGATGTCTTCACTGAGAAAGGGTTTACAAATTGGAAGAAAGGACCTGAAAATCTTTAAGTCCATGAGGGAGGTGTTGGAAGTCTTCATAATAAAGCTATACAACAAGCTAGAGATTTGATGACACAAAAACAACACATTGAAACATTTGTGATTAAGTAAACCAATGAAGCTCACATTAATTATCATACTTTATTGAGTGCCTCACTTGAGTGCACAAGATGGCTATTGGGACAAGGTTTGCCTTTTCGTGGCCACAATGAATCGTTGAAATCAATTAATAGGGGCAATTATTTGGAGCTTATGTAATTTCTTTCCAAGCATAATGAACAAGTTAGGAAGGTTGTGTTTGAGAATGCTCCCAAGAATCTTAAGTATACTTCTTTCGATATTAAAAGAAATCTTGTCCGTGCTTGTGCCATTGAAACCGTAGATGCAATCACTAAAGATATGGAAGGTGCATTTTTTTTCTCTTTTGGTTGATGGAGCACGTGATTCTTCAACTAAAGAGAAAATGGCGGTGGTATTGCGTTATGTTAACAAAATGGGAGAAGCAATTGAAAAGTTTTTGGGTGTTCAACATATCTCCTCTACAACGAGTAGCTCGCTTGAAGAGGTCATTGAGAGATTGTTTACTACAACAAATTTGAGTATGTCCAAGTTATGAGGACAAGGCTATGATGGAGTTAGTAATATGAGAGGTGAGTTAAATGGCCTGAAAACAAAGATTTTGAACAAATACCCTCAAGCATGTTATATTCATTATTTTGCACACCAACTCCAACTAGTTCTTTTATTCGTGGCAAAGAAAAATGATGATATTGCCTATTTCTTCATCAATGCTAGTAGTTTGGTGAATCTTATTGGATCATCGTGTAAGCGTCGTGGTGCATTTAGAGAGAAACAACAAGAAGAAATTTAGAAAGCTCTTAATCTTGGTAATCTTGAAACGGGTAAAGGGTTAAATTAAGAAAGTAGTCTCATGCGTCCATGTGATACATGAAGGAACTTGCATTATGATACTATAGTTAGTATTGTTATGTTTGAAGCTATGGTGGAGGTGGTTGAATGAATTAAAAGTGATCGCAACGAAGATAATCTTGATGAAGCAACTAGGTTATTCAAAGACATACATACTTTTGATTTTGGGAATTACAAATGAGTTATCACAAGCATTGCAAAAGAAAGATCAAGATATTGTGAATGAGATGACGTTAGTGAAAGTATGCAAGCAAATACTACAATTCTTAAGAGATGATGACTTTGGGGACTTGTTTCATGATGTAGAAAAGTTTTGTGAGGAGCATGATATTATCGTTCCTAACATGGTGGATTTGCATTTCGTACGTGGAAAATCAAAGCATAAAGCTCCAAAAATTACAAACTTCCATTACTATCGTGTGGACCTCTATTTTCAAGTCATTGATATGCAACTAAAGGAATTGAATGAGCGCTTCAATCAGATAAACACTGAGTTGCTTCTTTGTATGGCATGTTTGAGTCCGGTGAATAATTTTGTATCTTTTGACAAAGCAAAAATTGTTCATTTAGCCCAACTTTATCCTCAAGATTTTGATTGTATGGACCTCATGAATCTTCCAATTCAACTTGACAATTACATTCATGATATGAAATTGCATAGTAAGTTTTCATCATTGAGAGGAATTAGTGATCTTGCAAAAGAGTTAGTGAAGACTGGGAGGTGTGAAAGCTATATGTTAGTGTATAAGCTTCTTACATTGGCTTTGGTGTTACCAGTTGCAACCGCTTCAGTGGAGAGAGCTTTTTCTGCTATGAAGATTATGAAAGCACCATTGCGTAACAAAATGGGAGATCAATGGTTGAGTGATAGCATGGTTGTTTACATTGAGAGAGATGTATTTGCTTTTATTGATAATGAGCCTATTATTTGACGTTTTCATGACATGAAACCTCACTGGCAACAATTGTAATTTGTTTGTATTGATTAATTATAGAAGACATTACTATATAAAAAGATTTAGTTGTTGCCATTTTTCTTTAACCTTGCACTCTTTTAAGTTCACCCATCCCCTTGGGAAATTATGGCTTTGCCCTGCTGGTCTGCAACTGCTTCTTCTAGCAACTTAACAAGTTTTACACAAATATTTGTAGGACTATCCCAATCACTAGTCTCGTGTACTAGCTTTAAACCCTCTTCTTTTTCTTCAACTCAATGGCTTTCCCTCTGTCCTCACCATCATTCCCTCTCGATTTCTCACTTTCTTCCCCATTAGGATCCTCCCTATCTTCCTCATCTGCATCGACCTATGTTTCTTCCTCCCTTTCTCCCTCGTTTGGTTCCTCACCTTTTTCCTTACCTTCTTCTTCACCACATTCTTTCTCACTGTCTTCCTGACCACCATCTTCCTCATATTCTTTCTCACTACCTTCTTCTTTCTCATTGGACTCTTCCACCGCTTTTGTCTTAGCTTCCTTTCTTAATTCTTCCACAACTGTGGTTAACACTTCAATCTTTCTCCATATTTGCCTATCTAATGGATCTTTCTTATGTGCCATTCACGCCAAAGATATCTTTAACTGCTTGATCTCTAGTTTCAATTCACCTTCGTTATTTATGTCGAGGGTTAGGTGGTCGAGTATAATAAAAAGATCCTCGTTATCTCCCCACGTCCAATAGGCTTTATTCTTCTCCTCTTCAGTGGCAAAATGTGCCAAAGGCCCACAAGTTATCAACTAACATAACAATCACTAGAATATAGTTTCTCAACACATAATCATACTTAAAATTTCACACATTCATACACAATCATAAGCATTCACAAGGAAAAAAACATACATCTCGGCTTTCGCTGATGTACATCTTGAGCTGTTCAAACTGGGATGTTTCTTAGTTTTTTTCCACTGGATAAGTTGCGGGCTGGATTTCAGATCAATCATCTTACAATAATGTAGACTTCTCAAATTGGAGAGATACTGCGTATGCCCACACCTACATGTATACCAAATTTTTTTCCCAACCACAATAATATATAACCAATATTAACTACAAACACAACACATAGTACCTAAAAAGCATATGTAAAGTCCTTGTAGGACCGTTCAGCTCTCTGCCCCCTCTTGTTTGCCCTCCTTTCTTCTTCCTCCTCATCTTCTCTGCCACATCCCCTTCCACTTTTCTTCTCCTTCTCCTAAAACCATCAAAAGAGAGGTTCTTTTAAACTTATTCAAACGATATTGCACCCCAAGAATAATCGTTGAACATTTCCCTGTCCTCAACGAGGTGGAAGTAGTTTAGATTCACAGGGACATTACTACTCGCCCCTATCAAGACACCATCTGCAAAGTAAACCATACCAATCTTCAAGGCATCATCTTCGTATTTGGATTCTTTAAAAGATCTTCCCAATTCGGCGTAAGTCACTAAATCTTCTCAAGGTTTAAGGTAAACAAAGCTTCATGAATTTGTAAACATCAAGTTCACTAATACAATTATACAAGCTTTCACCAACGTAACTCATCCTTAAGTCAGCACTACAACTTCAACGCAACCAAATTCAACAATATAACATAACATGTCAAACAGTTTTCATAACAATACATCACCCGTGAACAAAGCATCACGAATTTAGCAAACTTAAGTTAATTCATAAAATTAAATAGGCTTTCATCAACATAACTCAATCTTAAGTTGCCCTATACATGACTTGTCAACAAGAGTTCATAAACCTACTGTTGGAAGTATGACCACAAAGCCACTCATTTGATGTAATAGCTTTTGGAATACTTATTGTGTTAAACTATAATATGTTTAATAGAGGGCAAAGCTTATTGTTAATCACTATTTATTGTATTATGTGTTTAAGCAATAAGGGAATCCAAGGAATGTATTTAATCTAAGAGAGAAGTGATCTAAGTGAGTTGGATTAACGAGACCTTTCTCTTATGTTCATTCCTGAAACGTTCCTAGCGATAGGATTGCCAATTGGGCATTGACAATCCGCTAAGGTTAGTACATGTTATGTTAACTAAAGCGTGAGTATGACTGGTCTTAAGTCATTTAGTGTTGGACACTGAGACAAACACATAAGTGCTCAAAAGGTAATTGAGTACACTGAACTACGATCAAAAGAGAGTTTGAACATACATGTCATGTGAGAACTCGTAAGTTGCAATATGCAAAGTAGTCCTTTGACCTGAGGCATCATAGATGTCTAATGGTTAGGTCCTTGATCTTTGATCATGTAAAAGGCATTCCATCGAAAGTGTCCACGACATTGTTGGGGTCAAGCTATCTAGTCATGTAGGCATATGAATGCACAACAAGGGATCTCTAACCTTCCATGGTGGAAGGAGAATACTCTGAGATATGATTCGAGAGTCTTTGGCCAAAGCATACGAATATGACTTAGGAAGTTTGTTCCAAATCATATTTAATTGAATCATATAGAGAAGTATCACATTGGATAGTAGACATGAAACAAACTATCACTTAAACAATGTGATCAAGAGTATTGTATTGGAGAAGGACCGTATTGCATTGTAGTTGTAACTGGATAGGTTCTCCAACCACTTCTACTTAGCTTGAATAGCCATGACATACTGCTAGGTGTCACTCATGGTTTGTGGAAGCCCTGAGGATTAGCAAACACTAATCTTCATCAAAGGGAGAATTGAAATGTAGTTCCAATTCACAATCGATCGTTAAGAGTAACAATCGCCCACTGCCTCGCTAAATGGAACCTAATGGATCGTACACCGAGTAAGGATGAATGTGAAGATATAAAAGAGATGGATAAACAATTAAATGGTTTAATTGAGAATGGTCAAGATTAATTAATTAGTTAATTAATTATACGAAAGGTTCGTATTGGGCTTTTAAGTTGGTTTTGGGTTTCGGGGCCGAAAAAGGTTTTTGGTCCACAAGGCCCATTGAGTTCAAGTTGTGTGACAACTAAAAACTAAATGGAAATTAACCCAAAAACAAACCCAAAACCGGCCTAGGGTGAAGGGGTAGCAAACTTGGGTTAATTGCAAGTTTGCCACTCACATGTGAGGTGGTATAAAAGCAACTTTATAGCCATTCTCTCACTAGGATTTTCTTGAGGCAAAGAGGAGAAACATTTTCCTCTTTTTCTCCATAGAGGCCGGCCACTTAGGGAGTTTTTACTAGCATAAAAAACTCTCTAAGTCATCCATCTTCTCTTCACACTACATCCTTGGTGTGGAGACTTAGAGACACCAAATCTTTGGTGTTCTTGGAGATCCTTTCCTCATATCCTCAAGGAGCAAAGGAGCATCAACAAAGAAGAAAATCACAAGGAAGATCCAAGGAGCTAGGAGGTGACTTGAAGGCCCTCCACTTGGGTGAATCCCTTGTGTAAACAAGGATGAGCTTCAAGGGTAATGAATCTCAAATCCTTCCTTCTGTTTAATGTTGTTAAAGAGTCTTATGGTTCACCATTCTCTAGGCTTTGAAAGTCATGGGTTTTAGAATTGTTTTTGAATGCATGCCTACTTTAAAGTGTTATTAGTTTGCATATGTGTTCAAAAGTGTTATTAGTTTGCATATGTGTTCAAATGTTCTCACATGTTCTTAGCTAGGACAAATTTGTTTCTTCTAGTGGTATCAAGAGCCTAGGTCTAGAGTATGGTGAATCCTTTTGGGTTTTGTGTTTTTCATGATTTATGATTTAAATGTTGTAAATGTTACAAGCTTTGTTCTTGCTTTTTAATATAAATTTTGCTTGAAAATTTAGCATCTCAAATGTTGTAGATGTAGTTCATTTAAGCATGAATATTGGAACTAAAATTTGGTGCCACGTATGTGGGAAAATTCGGCCAAATCCAAAGGGTGGATTTTGGGTTCTTGTTTGTCTTGTTAAAAATGTTTTAAAGTGACTTTTGGAACCCTTAAGTGCCCTAGGATGTTAACCCTCTTTTGAGTAGTGAAAATTTGATTTTTATTGCGTGAAAACATTCATGGAGCTTTTATGAGTTTTCATGTGTGTTCTTCAATGTTCTTGATGTTCTTACCAAGAACAAAAAGGTTTGGTGTTTTGATTCAAAGTGGTTGATGTTTTTTTTATAAAGTTTTGGTTTGTTATTGATTGGTGATGGATGATTGGTGATGGATGATTTGTGTTTTATTGTTTTTAATAGCTACACCTTACCTATCTCTTACAACCATACCAATCAACCTTTTCAACCATACCTATCAACTTTTCAACCCATACCTTTTACTTTTTCAACACTTTATTTAAATTTTGAATTTTCACCAAAACCTACACCTCTTTTCTTCCCTCAAAACCGGCCACCCTAATAAGTAAGGTACTTTTGGGTCTTTTATGCAATTACATAGAGTTTTGATACTTTTGTGTATTTGCACTTTGACCCGAAAGTTTACGTTTTTACGTAAAGGCCCAAAATCACTAAAGGACAAATTGTTTTGCTCCTTTAATGAAGTTTTTGTGATTGTTGAATTTTTGGGTTCTAGTTGTAATTACATGAAGTTGTGGACTCTTGTGTTCTTACAAAGTGACCCCAAAAGTTTATGTTTTAGCATTGTAGCCCAATAGTTGTGGTCACTGCTTTTTTCGGCCCAAATTGTGATGAGAACAAAATTATTTTGTCTCTTTAATGAGAATTGGATTTTCATTTGATTTAGTTCCATTTAAATCAATTCTATGAATCCGAAAACCAATTGTTTAAGTTGCTTTCTTAGTTAATGTGATTGATTAAGAAAAAGGGTGATTATGAACCAAATGCCTCGATAATTGAGCTATGTGATTGGCCGCTTTACATTATGAATGTTTGGGTTAAGTAGCTTAGATTTGAATGTAATTTGATTAATTCAAATGTGTTGTAAAAGGACATAAGTCCTTCCAATGTGTTGTAAAAGGGCATGAGCCCTTCTCTTTATTTCATGTATTCCTTTTTGTTTATTTGTATGCAAATTGGAATAGTTGGGTCCAACGCCCAATAGGAAATGACGGTTTAATTAGATTAAACGCATAACTAAAATCAACAACTACCTACCTTAGACCCAAGGTCCAACACAAGGCTCGTGTTGGATCAAATCAAACGGTTCATAATCATCCCAAGTCCTTTTAATAAGATTAAAATGAAATTGATGTAGCCCAACACTACTCCCTCAACAAAACGAATATTAAGTTGATAAGCGAGAGATGCTTTGAACATCTCTTCGTAGGCCTTCCACCATGGTGGGCTCCAATCTTTTGTGACTTATACACCGGCTTCACCCTATCATGGGGAAGTTCAAAGTATGTGCTTACCTAAAGGAGGAGTCCATATGAACATACATGATGTGGTGAGGTAGGCAACAAGGATGGCCAACATCATATCACTGTGAGGCTATTCTTGAACCCCTACACGAACTAGCATGGTGGGAATAACTTAACTAAGTGCAATGGTGCCAACATCATATCATTGTGAGGCATCATTCTCTAGAGGCCAAACTAGATGGGTAATTACAAGAGTTGTAAATGACTAAAGCGTTATTCTCTCATCATTATTTTTGCTAACCAACATCATATCATTGTGAGGTGGGCTTGGTAATGGTGAGCCTCCCATACCCCGCTAAGAGTTCAACATAAATCTCGGATTCCATTGAGGGATGTGGAATTTGCCAAAAATAGTGGTGGTACTATTTGATTTAAGACCCAATCAAGTAGTTATAAAATCAACAATCTAATATGATTTCTGTTATGTTATGTAGTTAACGACATGCCTAAAATTACACCTACCATTATACTTGACAAAAATGGCCTTAGGGGCCAACGTTTCCGTGCTTGGTATCATCACATTGAGAATGTCTCAAAGATGAATGACATATCGTATGTGCTCAAGCAATCCACTCCTCATGTACCTCTTACGAAACTAGCTTCAAAAGAGGAGTGTCAAAATTACACTAGACACTATGAGGATGACTTACAAGCCAAATGCTTAATCCTCACCTCACTAAGTGAGGAGCTTAAGAAGCTACATAAGCACATGGACACTTCTAGTGCCATGGTTGATAGTTTGCATAAGTTGCACGACATTGAGACAAGTAACGTACGATTCTCAAATGTTTGTAATCTATTGAATGCCAAAATGGCAACTGGGACATCGGTCAAAAAACATGGACAAAAGATGGAAAGGATCTTTCAAGATCTTGAAAGTTTAGGAACTTCCATCGATAGGAAAATGGCCCAAGACTTTTTCCTTGCATCTCTCTCGGATGATTTCACTAAGTTTATAGTAAACTATAAAGTGAATATATTCGATCATACTTTTACCAAGATGATTGACATGTGCTGTAAGTTTGAAAAAAGTTTCAAAAAGGACAGTGGGAGTGAGAATGCAATTATAAGGAAAAGGTTGCATAAGAAGAAGGCAAGAAAATACAAAGGAACATGCTTTCATTGTGGAAAGGATGAACGTTGGAAGAAGAAATACAGGGTGCGCATTGCGAGCCTTATGACACGAACTTTTGAAGGGACTATTTCTGTCATAGAAAGTGCTTTTACGGTAAGCTCCAATTCTTGGATATTCGATTCAGGCGCTAGTCAACGTATCTGCAATTCGTTGCAGGGACTAACGGGGAGCAAAACACTGCGCAATGGGGAGATGATTGTGCGAGTTGGGAACAACACTAAAATCTCTGCAAAAGCAATAGGCACCTACATGCTTAAACTACCCTCTGGGGAAGTCTTGGAACTTAAAAATTGTTTATATTTTCCTTCATGTATAAAGAATTTGATTTCCATCTCTATGCTTTTACGAGATGGGCACTCAGTATTGTTTGACAAAATGAGTTGCACGTTATCCTTGAACAGTCGTATTATCTCTTATGGTAATATGATAAAGGGACTTTTTCACCTAAAGACAAGTAGTGGGATGCACTGTATTGAAAACGGGAATACCTCAAAACCCAAAAGGGCTAGAGAAGAAGTTAACCAAGAGAAGATGTGGCATCTTAAACTTGGACATGTGAACCTTGATAAGATTTGCAAGATGTCGAAAGACGGATATTTTCGCCCGTTAGGTAATGACCAAATGGGTACTTGTGAATGTTGCTTGAAAGGCAAGATGACCAAATCTCCATTCACTGGGAAGGGAAAGCGTACCACAGAGATTCTAGGGTTAATCCACACTGACGTATGTGGACCTATGTCAACTACGTCGAGAGGAGGCTTTTCCTACTATATCACATTCACCGACGATCACTCTCGGTTTGGCTACGTATATCTTATGAAGTACAAGTCAGAATCCTTTGAAAAGTTCAAAGAGTTCAAGAATGAAGTTGAGAAGCAAACTGGGAAACAAATAAAGATCCTAAGATCAGATCGAGGGGGAAAGTATCTAAGTAACGAGTTCCTAGATTATCTCAAAGAGCGTGGAATAATATCACAGTGGACTGCACCAGGAACTCCACAACTTAATGGAGTTTCTAAAAAGAGAAACCGAACCTTGATGAACATGGTTCGTTCTATGATGAGTTTCGCCGATCTACCAATAACATTCTGGGGATACGCTCTATATACAGCAGCTTACTTGCTTAATAGAGTACCTTCCAAATCAGTTTCACAAACGCCCTATGAGATATGGCATGGAAGAAAGCCAAGTCTTAATCATATTAAGATTTGGGGTTGTGAAGCATATGTCAAGAAGCTTGAAGCGAGATCAGTTAGGTGCTATTTTGTGGGATATCCTAGAGAAACTATGGGATATGAGTTCTACCATCCTGACGACCAGAAAGTCTTTGTCGCCAGAACTGCTAAGTTTCTAGAGGACGAATTTGTTCTCAAAGGAACTACAAGTAAAATGATGGAAATTAATGAGATTAATGATGAACCACAAATAAGCACTAAACAAGTTGACAACCCTGTTCCTGAACCCCTAGCTCCACGTAGATCTAAACGGGTCAGCAAGCCACCTAAGAGGTATGGCTTGGATAATGACTTTAGGGAATTGCACCTCCTAGGTGACAATGACACAAATGAGGACCCTAAAGACTACACTGAAGCAATGTCCGACATTGATTCAAAGAGATGGCAAGAGGCCATGAAATCCGAGATGGATTCCATGTATCAAAATCAGGTCTGGACTCTAGTAGACCCTCAAGAAGGTATAGTACCTGTTGGAAACAAATGGGTCTTCAAGAGGAAGATAGGCACTGATGGGAACGTGGAGACTTATAAGGCTAGACTAGTAGCCAAGGGTTACAGGCAACGAGAAGGGATTGACTATGAAGAAACCTTCTCACCTGTAGCTATGATTAAGTCCATTCGGATTTTGCTTGCTATAGCTGCAAACCATGATTATGAGATATGGCAAATGGACGTGAAGACGACCTTTTTGAATGACTACCTAGAGGAAGAGCTCTATATGACTCAACCCGAAGGTTTCGTGTCTAAGTCTGAAAAGACTAAGTAATGCAAGCTTCAAAGGTCCATTTATGGACTTAAGCAAGCCTCCAGGAGCTAGAATATTCGTTTTGACACTGAAATCAAAACGTTTGGTTTTACTCAAAACGAAGACGACAATTGTGTTTATCAAAAGGTCGTTGGGGATGCAGTTGTATTCCTAGTGTTATATGTAGATGACATATTACTATTCGGGAATGACACTGCAGTACTTTCTTCTGTAAAAGTGTGGTTGTCCAAAACCTTCCTCAAGAAAGATTTGGGAGATGCATCTTATGTGCTTGGGATAAAGCTCTATCGTGATAGATCTAGAAAATTAATTGGATTATCCCAATCTTTGTACATAGACAAGGTGCTAAGTAGGTTCCATATGGAATAATCAAAGAAAGGTCTTCTTCCTGTGAGACATGGAATTCACCTTTCAAAATCCATGGGACCGAAAACTCCTGAAGAAATTCGGCAGATGAGTAGGATTCCTTATGCTTCCGCCATAGGAAGTCTCATGTATGCCATGATATGCACAAGGCCTAATATCGCATATGCTGTGAGCATTACTAGTCGATATCAATCTAACCTAGGATCAGAACACTGGGCAGCTGTCAAGACGGTCCTTAAGTACTTAAGAAGAACTAAGGATATGTTCCTCGTTTATGGAGGAGGGACAGAGTTGCGAGTGGAAGCCTGTACAAACGCAGATTTCCAATCTGACGTCGACGATAGAAGTTCCAACTCCGGATATGTGTTCACTCTGAATGGTGTGGCTGTCAGTTGGAAAAGCAAGAAACAAGATGTAATTGCTGATTCCACGACAGAGGCTGAATATGTCGCTGCAGCTGAAGCCGGCAAGTAAAGCGTTCTGGATGAAGAAGTTCATTACTGAACTTGGAGTGGTTCCAACCATTACATCACCTAACTTTGTACTATGATAATAATGGGGCGATATCTCAAGCCAAGGAACCCAGGGCTCATCAAAAGAACAAGCTTTTTGACAGACACTTTAATATCATTAGAAGATATGCTGCCGAGGGGAAAGTCAACATCCTCAAGGTTGCCTCAGCCGATAACGTAGCAGATCCACTGATGAAGCCAATGTTTCAAATCCAACTTGACCGCCATATGGAAAAGATGGGTATTAGATACATGGGAAGGTGGCTTTGAGTGCAAGTGGGAGATTGTTGGAAGTATGCCCACAAAGCCACTCATTTGATGTAATAGCTTTTGGAATACTTATTATGTTAAACTATAATATGTTTAATAGAAGGCAAAGCTTATTGTTAATCACTATTTATTGTATTATGTGTTTAAGCAATAAGGGAATCCAAGGAATGTATTTAATCTAAGAGAGAAGTGATCTAAGTGAGTTGGATTAACGAGACCTTTCTCTTATGTTCATTCCTGAAACGTTCTTAGCCATAGGATTGCCAATTGGGCATTGACAATCCGCTAAGGTTAGTATGTGTTATGTTAACTCAAGCGTGAGTATGACTGGTCAAGTCATTTAGTGTTAGTGAGTATGACAAACACATAAGTGCTCAAAAGGTAATTGAGTACACTGAACTACGATCAAACGAGAGTTCGAACATACATGTCATGTGAGAACTCGTAAGTTGCAATATGCAAAGTAGTCATTTGACCTGAGGCATCATAGATGTCTAATGGTTAGGTCTTTGATCTTTGATCATGTCAAAGGCATTCCATCGAGAGTGTCCACAACATTGTTGGGGTCAAGCTATCTAGTCATGTAGGCATATGAATGCACAACAAGGGATCTCTAACCTTCCATGGTGGAAGAAGAATACTCTGAGATATGATTCGAGAGTCTTTGGCCAAAACATACGAATATGACTTAGGAAGTTTGTTCCAAATCATATTCAATTGAATCATATAGAGAAGTATCACATTGGATAGTAGACATGAAACAAACTATCACTTAAATAATGTGATCAAGAGCATTGTATTAGAGAAGGACCGTATTGCATTGTAGTTGTAACTGGATAGGTTATCCAACCACTTTTACTTAGCTTGGATAGCCATGACATACTGCTAGGTGTCACTCATGGTTTGTGGAAGCCCTGAGGATTAGCAAACACTAATCTTCATCAAAGGGAGAATTGAAATGTAGTTCCAATTCACAATCGATTGTTAAGAGTAACAATTGCCCACTGCCTCGCTAAATGGAACCTAATGGATCGTACACCGAGTAAGGATGAATGTGAAGATATAAAAGAGATGGATAAGCAATTAAATGGTTTAATTAAGAATGGTCAAGATTAATTAATTAAACGAAAGGTTCGTATTGGGTTTTTAAGTTGGTTTTGGGTTTCGGGGCCCAAAAGGGTTTTTGGTCCACAAGGCCCATTGAGTTTAGGTTGTGTGACAACTAAAAACTAAATGGAAATTAACCCAAAAACAAAGCCAAAACCGGCCTAGGGTGAAGGGGTAGCAAACTTGGGTTAATTGCAAGTTTGCCACTCACATGTGAGGTGGTATAAAAGTAACTTTATAGCCATTCTCTCACTAGGGTTTTCTTGAGGCAAAGAGGAGAAACATTTTCTCTCTTTTTCTCCATAGAGGCCGGCTACTTAGGGGGTTATTACTAGCATAAAAAACTCTCTAAGTCATCCATCTTCTCTTCACACTACATCCTTGGTGTGGAGACTTAGAGACACCAAATCTTTGGTGTTCTTGGAGATCCTTTCCTCATATCCTCAAGGAGCAAAGGAGCATCAACAAAGAAGCAAATCACAAGGAAGATCCAAGGAGCTAGGAGGTGACTTGAAGGCCCTCCACTTGGGTGAATCCCTTGTGTAAACAAGGATGAGCTTCAAGGGTAATGAATCTCAAATCCTTCCTTCTGTTTAATGTTGTTAAAGAGTCTTATGGTTCACCATTCTCTAGGCTTTGAAAGTCATGGGTTTTAGAATTGTTTTTGAATGCATGCCTACTTTAAAGTGTTATTAGTTTGCATATGTGTTCAAATGTTCTCACATGTTCTTAGCTAGGACAAAATTTTTCCTTCACCTACATCAAACCCAATGTGGCCCCCAAATTCCACATATTTCATCAACAACCATGCATAATTAAACATGAACACTAAATTAATTTAACAAATTTAATAGAAACAACAAAATTTACTTCTAGGGTTCCAAATTTTCAAACTCACCAAATCTCAAAGTCACTTTGGAGGAAGGAAGTATGACGTTGAATATTTGAGGAAGCAAGTAAGATTTCCTTTTGTAATGTTAGGGGGTTACAAGAGTTACTGTAGTTAAGGTTCTTCAAGGACAATACATTATTGTTTAGCTGTTATGTTGTTATTAGCCTTTATTAGGATATAATTGGTTTTCCGTTCCATTGTAACTACAAGGAAGATATCTTATAGTTTGTGCATAAACATAGGTTGTAATATTTCAAATCAATACATTGAATACATGGTTTCTACATGGTATCAGAGCCTGAAAGATTTTTTTTTTTTTTTTTTTTTTTTTTTTTTGAAATGGCTTCAAGTAGTGCATCCTCTTCGGCCTTTTCCCCTATCTCTATTCCCAATATCTCTAATCTTGTCTTCGTCAAACTTTCTAATACCAACTATCTTGTGTGGGAAAGCCAAGTCAAACCTTTCTTGCTAGGCCAGAATCTTTGGCGCTTTGTTAATGGATCTTATCCATGTCCTCCCTCTACTTTGACCTTTTCTTCAAGTGATGACAAAACTACTACTCCTCATCCTCCTACCCCCAATCCTGAACACACATCTTGGTTTCAAACCGATCAAAGCTTTATTAGTATTCTTCGTGCCACACTATCTGAAACCGTTCTTCCTCAAGTCATTGGGTTTTCCATCTTGAAAGATATTTGGTACTGTCTCCAGCAAAATTTCTCGCAACAATCACTTGCCAATGTTACTGATGGGATGTAAAACCACACAAATTTAACCCTCTTTTTGACAATTGTAGTATAGATGTAAGTAGGGTATCGTTCTAGGCCGGGGATTAGGATGGATTGCTAATCTACTCTAAATTAATTTAAAAATATTAAACAAGACTCAAAAACACAAAACTAGGCTAAAAACTCTAATAACTCGAAACACACTTAAAATGATTCAAAACAATGAAAACGATCAAATTAAATACTAGGAACTGAAATGGACGGAAATTGAATTAAAAGACTAAAAACAATGAAAATTAACTAAATAATATAATTTAATAATGGGGGGGGGTTTGGTTTTGACGAAATTGAATTTAAAACAGAAACTTAAAAACAAACTTCAAAGAAAATATATTTTTATGAAATAGAATGATGAGACACTAGTTAGAGGGGTCCTTATCCACACATGAACATATGTATACAATTTGATTCCCAGTTATGATTTCAACAAACGAATGAATGACAATGCTCCAAGTTAATTAGGTCCGCTTAAATTAACTTTCAGATTTCCCTAGATTCATTGAATTGGACGGAATACGCATCACAACCAAATTATTCTTATCAAGTTCCCTAACTATGGAATACGCATGATAGAGAGACATATCAAAGATCATTAAGTTCAATGGAACTCATAAACATCGAATAGGCATTCATAACTATGGAATACGCATGTTAATCCAACCTAGGGTTTACTAAACACAATCGTGACTAGCGATCTTTACTACTCATGAATATAAGTTCATAACGATTAGGTGAAATTCCCTTATATCCTAGCACCAAGTCTAAGCATGCAAATTAAGTGTCGACCCTCAACCCACATACATAAACAAATTCTTAATCAAAACAGAAAAGTAAACCACATCCAACATTCATAAATTCATAACTGGAGTAAATCAAATTATAATAAACATATATCCATGGTTTCAAATTCACCTATAGCCAAAACAAATTAATTACACATTATTTATAAATTAAGACAGAAATAAAACATAAGTTTGGAGGATAAAACCGAAAGAGGGATTTCTTCCTCTCCACCGTGAGCTGGGCAGTCTCTGTGCACTGCCCTCTTCTTGGTGCCTCTCGGTCTCACTGTGCACCGTGACTTCAACGCTGCCAAGAGGCAGCTTCCTCATTGGCTCGCTGTTGCCCACTGGGCAGATTTCACTCCCCCCTTAATTCCTGCGCTGACTGCCTTTTAAAATGGGCGCTGCCTTTAGGCAGCCACTCACCCTTTACACACTGCCAGCTCCCCCGTGCACTAGCTTCTGTCCGCTTATTCCATGTGCTTCCTTTCTTTTTTTTTTTATTTTAATTTTTATATCTCCCAGCTGCACAGAGGCATCTTCCCTCTTAATTTAAAAAGCCCCCAGCAGCACCGTGAGCTGCTCTCTGGCCCTCCATGTGCGCTGGCTTCCAGCTGCCTTTTATTTTAATTGCTCTCACCCATCATTACAAGGGCAGCGCCTCTTGGATTTATTTTTCAATTGTTTCTTCCAGCCCACAAGGGCAAAATGCTTCTGCCTTTCTTTATTAATTCCTTATCTCATGCCAGCTGCTTCTCCATCATAACAGAAGAGCCATCCCACTCGCAACTTTCCTTTTTGCACCGACTGCAAGCCTTTTTGCTTCATTTCATCCGTGTGCTTAAATTCCTTTTTGAATCGAAAACATAAACAAAGAAAATAAGTGAGTAAGGTAGCTTTGACGAATTTGACACTTAAAATTTCACTTATTCTATTTTTATTTTCTTTGCTTGATAAATCTTATAAAACACAAAAACAAAGTAAATAGCTCAAAAATATAAGGAACTAACTAAGAAAAGACAAGTGAATTTGATGTAAAAATATATATAAATATGATCCGATCAGTTACACAACTGAAATTTCGTCTCTTCTCTCTCACCAAAGGCTCCAAAACTATTTCTGACTACCTTCCTCAAGCCAAAAGTTTGGTTGATGAACTCACTGCTATCCAAGAACCTATGTCCAATTCTGACTTGGTTACTTATGTACTTTGTGGTCTGGGACCTGATCACTAGATGCTTGTGATGGCTCTTCTGAATTTCTTGCCACTTTCACCCTTTTCTGACCTCCGCACTAAATTGCTTGCTTTTGAAGGGCAACAAGCCTTTGTAGCCCAACTCAATCCTACAAACTCACATGCTGCTATGATAGCAACACTTCAACTGTATAGTCAGCACCCTTTCTGCACTCGTGATCCTTCAGGCCCAAGGCCACATTTCCGTCCCTTTAATGGGCCTGCATAGAACTTCTACTGTCAACAGTGACCTGCCTTCAATGCTCAAGGTCTTTTGGGTCTTACTCTACCTCATCAATTGGTTCAATGTTGGGATTGCCACCAATTTGGACATGTTCAAGCCAAGTGCCCTCAATCCTCGTCCCTTTGCCGGCATGCATGTTGCTTCCTTTTCAGATCCTAATTGATATTGGGACTCTGGTGCTACAAATCACATGACACGTGATGCTAAGTTGTTTCCCCCCGGTACCTCCTATGCACCAAGTGACAATGTTGTTAGTGGTAATGGTGACACCCTCTCCATCACTCAGTCTAGTAATGTTTTGTTTTCTTCTGGCACTTATGTCTTTCGTCTATCCGATGTTCTTCATGTTCCTTCTTTTCATAAAAATCTTTTGTTAGTCACTCAGTTTACACATGATATGGATGTAAGTATTACTTTCTTTCCTTGGGGTTATCACATTCGTGACTTACAAACTGGTGTTTGATCGGATCATATTTATATACATTTTTACATCAAATTCACTCGTCTTTTCTTAGTTAGTTCGTTATATTTTGAGCTATTTACTTTGTTTTTGTGTTTTATAGAATTTATCTAGCTAAGAAAATAAAAATAACACTAGTGAGATCTTAAGTAATAAATTCGTTAAAAACTACCTTGCTCACTTATTTGATTTTTGTATCTTCAGAAAAAACAAGTAGAAAATAAAAATAGGAGGGCTGCCCGTGCGGATATGGAGAGCTGCCCTTTGGAGCTGGAATGCACACGGCAAAGCACATGCACAAAACTAAATAAAAGGCAGCAAAATGATGGAGGGCAGGGCCCATTTTGAAAGAAAAAAAAAAAGAAAGGTCAGATAAGGGGGAAACACAATCATGAAGGCAGCTCACGGGATAGGGGGAGTAATTGCCTTAGTCGGTGAGAGCATGTGCAGTGGGGGTGCACAGAGCACCAGGCTGCCCAAAAACCAGGAGAAAAGGAATAAAACAGAAGGCAGTAAGTCAGAGAGGGGGGGACGGACAAAGGCAGCTCTCGAGCTGCACAGGGAAAGAAGGAGAGGGCTGCCAGGTGTTTTTCACGTAGGGGTGAGCTGCCAAAGGCAGCGTGGTGGAAAGGCAGTGGGCAGCGCCTATTTGAGGGAGAGCTGCCTTGGCAGCTGGGAGAAAAAGAGGGAAGCCTCGGAGGCAGAGCTGCGCAAGCAGCAGGAACAAAAGCACAGCTCACGGGAAGTTGCCAGAGGAAGTACCCATCAGCCTTGGCATCGGGAGAGAGGTCCTTAACAGTCACAGAAAGGAAAGCTGCCTCGGGGCAGCTGAGAAAAAGGGCCAGACGAGCAGCACACGGATCAAGCGGGGGAGCGCAGGTTGAGAGCACAGAATCAAGTCAAAGGCACGAACAGAATTGCATAGTGGCACCGAGTCAATTAGCACAAACCTTTGCACTCTCAATTTCGGTTTAATCCTCCAAACTCATGTTTAATTTCTGTTTTAATTTATAAATAATGTGTAATTAGTTTATTTTGGCTAGAGGATAATTCAAAGCCATGGATATATTTGTAATTTGAATTGGTAACTTCAGTTGTGATTTCTGAGTTGTGATTTAATTTGCTTAACTGCTTGATTAATTACTTATTTATGTTTGTGGATTAAGAATGCATACTTAATTTACATACATGAATTTGATACTAGAATATAAGTGAATTTCACCTAATCGTTATGAACTTATATTCATGAGTAGTGAAGGTTGCTAGTCACAATCGCGTTCAGTAAATTCCTGGCAAACGTATCATGCTGTTCATAGTTACGAATGCCTTGTCAACACTTATGATTTTCATAGAACATAATGATCTTTAATCGTATCTCTATTGTGCTTTTCACGTACGGAACTTTTGGGGAATAATTTGAGTTGTTGTATGCTGTTCATCCAATTCAATAATATAAGGAAAATCTGAAGGTTAATTTAAGCGTACCTAATTAATTTGGGGTGTTGAGATTAACAATTTATTGAAAGAACAACTGAAGGTCAATTTAGATTGCATTTGTGTCATGTGTGGAGAAGAACCCTCTAGCCAATCCGTCGCCTATCCATTCACCTTTATTTTATGTTTTTGTCAATTTTGTAATTTATTTAAGTTTAATTTACGTTTCATCAAAACCAAACCCCCCCCATTATTAAATTATATTATTTAGTTAGTTTTTATTATTTTTAATCTTTTAATTTAAATTTCCGTCAATTTCAATTCCTAGTGTCTAGATTGAGTTAATTTGATTGTTTTTATTATTTTGAGTCATTTTAGTGTGTTTTGAATTATTAGAGTTTTTAGCCTAATTTTGTGTCCTTGAGTCTTGTTTATTATTTTTAAATTAATTTAGAGTAGATTAGCAATCCCTCCTAATCCCCGGCCTAGAACGATACCCTACTTACACCTATACTACATCTGTCAAAAAGAGGGTTAAATTTGTGCGGTTTTAGAATCCCGTCAGTGTTCTTCTGTTTCAGGGCTTATGTAAAAATGGCCTTTATCCCATCTTTCTACACTCCTGATTGGGCCCAAGACATCTGTTTCTTCTGTTGTCGTGTCTTCGTCTCTTTGGCATCGTCGTCTTGGTCATCCTTCCAACAAAGTGCTTGATTCACTAGTTTCTAAGTCATTGTTAGGTTCTACTTCTCATTTATTGCATTCAAATTGTAGCCATCGTGCCTTATCTAAATCAATAAAAGTTTCTGTTTCATCTCATGAACACCGTTTCCATGCACTATTTGATTTAATCCATTCGGATGTGTGGATGTCTCATGTTCTTTCCCTCTCTGGTTATCGCTATTATGTCCTATTTACTAATGGTTCCACTCGATATTCGTGGATTTTTCCTATGCGTCTTAAGTTAGAAATCTTTGATCATTTTTCTGCTTTTGTTCTATATGTTCAAAATCAATTCTCTTTATCTATTAAACAATTCCAGAGTGACAGGGGTAAGGAATATGACAACCTGCAGTTTAAGCATATTTGTGCTATTAATGGAATAGTGCATAGTTTTTCTTGTCCTCATGCACCCTAGCAAAATGGATTGGCTAAGCGCAAACATCATCATATTGCTAATATGGGTCGTACTCTTTTACATATTGCTCACATGGTTCACACCTTATGGGTTGAATCCTTATCCACGACAGTCTATTTAATTAATAAACTTCCTATGCCTGTTCTTCAAGGGATCTCAGCATACCCAATCCTTATTTGGTCATTCCCCAAACTATAAATTGCTTCGAATTTTTGAGTGCATGTGTTATCCATATCTTGGAGATTATGTGTCTAACAAATTACAACCTCGTTCTCTCCAGTGTGTTTTTGTTGGTTACAGTGATAAATATCGTGGGTATCGGTGCTTACATCCACCTACTGGACGACTCTATATTTCACGGCATGTCATTTTTCATGAAGATTTTGCCTATTCAAGCTTCTCAGCAACCTCCCCCACAACGTGTCATTGGGCCCATGCCACTGTAGCAGGAACCGACTCCTTCAACTTTTTGCACTGCACAATCTAGCTGTCCTCCTGCCGAGCCATCTGCATCTTCACCGATAGATGCTGCAGCAAACCCGACAGCACCTGCAGCCCTTGTCCCGTCTGTCCCGCCTGTCCTTGATCACACCGTGCCACCTAACCAGCCACTTTCTGCATCCAAAATTTCCACGCTGCCATCCAATACCACAGAATCCTTTATAGACCATGGTTCTTTCACCCTTGCTCTACCACCTAGCAGTCCCGTTGTCACTCGTTCGAAATCTGGCATTTTAAAGCCCAATCCTAAATACCAGGCAAACTTCTCTACTCGGTATCCCGTTCCTCATGCTTTTGTTGCCTTAGTGCTCATGAATGTTGAACTTACTTGCTACACACAAGCATCTCGATCTCAATAAGCCATGCTCGAAGAATATAATGCACTTATTCATCAAGGTACCTGGTCGTTGGTCCCTCCCCATAATTCAATCAATACGGTTAGTTGCAAATGGGTTTCCAAGATTAGGCGGTGATTCGATGGCACACTTGAATGGTACAAGGCACGTCTTGTTGCCAAATGGTTCCATCAACAATCTGGCATTGATTATTTTGATACTTTCAGCCCTATCATCAAGCCTACAACGATTTGCACCATTCTCTGTCTGGCTGTTTCTTTGGATGGTCTATTCGATAGCTCGATGTCAAAAATGAATTCTTGCATGGCTCTCTTTCTGAAGAAGTTTACATGCGACGACCCCCGGGATTTGTTGATCCTGATCATCCTCAACTTGTGTGCAAACTGCATAAGGCCATCTATAGTCTCAAGCAGGCTCCACGAGCATGGTTTCAACGTTTTAGTTCTTTCCTTGTACAGTTTGGTTTCTGTCAAAGTCGGGCTGACAACTCCATGTTTGTTTATCAGGATTGATTTTATTATTGTATGTGGATGATATTATTCTCACGGGCAGTGATTCTTCTCATATTCACAACTTTATTCGCACAATGGGAGCGAAATTTGACATCAAAGATTTGAAGCGTTTGCATTATTTTCTCGGCTTGGAGGTTAATTATCACACGAATTCGCTTCATCTTACTGTTGAATATTTTAAGAATATAATATAAAATAATGTAATATATATATATATATATATGTATATATATATATATATATATATATATATATATATATATACATATGCGGCTGTTTGACGGGATGGGATTCGACCAAATAATCCATCCTTTGAAATGAAACAGTGCATCTTATATATATATGCGGCTGTTTGACGGGATGGGATTCGACCAAATAATCCATCCTTTGAAATGAAACAGTGCATCTTATATATATATGCGGCTGTTTGACGGGATGGGATTCGACCAAATAATCCATCCTTTGAAATGAAACAGTGCATCTTTTTCTATTGGCGAAAAGGTATAATGCATCATGTACATATGCATTCCTTTACACCTCTTGTATCAGACATATTCATTAGAAACATTGCTGCAATGTTCAGTTGTATCTCATGGTGAGAGGACACATCCAAAATCAAAAGATATGTCTAAAAGGTGCAATTTTCTCTATATATATTTGTACCATTAGTAGAAGAAAAATAATTCAGAAATTTGTTGTCTAAATAATTTCTTTGCTCTCTCTTCTCTCTCCATCACATTCATACAATTTCTTTCGAATTATTTCTAAGGGAATATAATTTGGTTTTGCTAGTTGAATATTCCATACTTTGTTGTATCCTGGAAGTGATTTGCCAAGAACCCTTTAGCAAACTCATTCGAGTGGGAGCAAATAACACTTTAAGGAAACGATTCAAGTCGTACCTCAAAGTTATTATTCGGATTATTCTCTATATTTCTATATTTTCTCCAACAATCTTAAAGTCTTATTTTCGTCATGGAGAACAAATCTGATAACATGGCTTTGAAGGTTATCAATCAAGATGTCTACAAGCTAGACAAATTTGATAACAAAGCCATCTTAGACCAAGTTCATGAATTATTGGTCTTGGTCTCAAAGCTTCGTGAACTTAAAATAGTTATTCTGGATTCTATGATAGTTGGAGCTATTATGGCAAAATTACCCCAAACATGGAATAATTATAGAAAAAAACTTCTACACATGGTGGAAGATATTAGTTTGGAGGATTTGCAAAAGGGTATTCAAATTGAAGAGGAAACTCGAAATCGTGATAAGAATTTTGCAAATCAAGATTCCTCCAAAGTTCACATTGTCGAAGGAAACAAATACAAAAAGAACTTCAAAGTCAAAATTGACAAAGGGAGGTTTAAGAAGACCAATTCCAACAACAATCAAAAGAATGCAAATGGTGTCTGCTACCATTGTGGTAAGAAATGCCATTACATTCGTGATTGTAGACACAACAAAGCGAGGAATATGCCCATAAGACCAATAACACAAATATGGTGGAAAATTCTGGAATTAATAACATTGTTGCAATGGTATCAATGATGCATATTGGCGTGATTACCGAACTAAATATGGCAACGGCAATAAAATCCTCCGATTGGTGGCTCGACTCAGGGGCTACTATACATGTGTGCAATGACAAGGCACAATTCAAGACATATGAAGCATCAACGGACAATCAAGAGGTTTTAATGGGGAATCATAATTCCGCCAAAGTTCTAGGAAAAGGAACCGTTGAACTTCAGTTTACTTCTGGGAAGAAATTGACGTTGCTTAATGTATTGCATGTTCCAGAAATTAGAAAGAATCTCGTGTCTGCAAATTTATTATGTAAGAACGATATAAAGACTGTTCTAGAATCCGACAAGTTAATAATGTCGAAAAATGGAATGTTTGTTGGGAAGGGATATTCTTGTGATGGGATGTTCAAACTAAGTATTAATAACAAAGTGAATTCTTCTGCTTATATTTTCTTCTGCTTATATTGTCAAATCTTCCTCTCATTTATGGCATTTATGTTTGATAGAAGCATATTTATGAGACTTAGCTTGCTTGTTTTCTTGCATTTTTATTATTATTTAGTATTTATTATAGTGTTTAAAGTTAAATTCATGTGTTTGTAGGTTTTATGGGCTAAGGGTACATTATGAGCCAATTTGGAGTAGTTTGAAGTGTTTTTGGGCCCAAGATGGAGTGCTTATGATCCAAGCTAGATGGATGGACGAATTTGGATATTAATTGGGTTGAAATCTACTTTGAAGATGGATAAGTGAAGCCCAAATTCTAGATGTGAGTGGATGATGCAATGCCTAGCTCACCATGACATTTGAGTGGATGATGCAATGCTTAGCTCACTATGACATGTGAGTGGATGATGCAATGCTTAAATCACCATGACATGTGAGTGGATGACTCAAAACCTAACCCACCAACAATTCTCCACTCTTTGCATTAAACAAGTCCATCCTCTCCCTATAAATACCCATGGTAGCAACCTCATTCAAATCATCCAAGAATCAACCATTCTACAAGCCTTCCCTTGCCTCTCCCTACATATCTAAACTCCTCCCATCCATTCCTCCATATAACCAACCTTTCAAACATCATTCCAACCTTGTAAGGCGGCAAAGAAGAAGAGGAAAGTGCTTGGACGTGCTTGCTATCCAACAAGGATCGTTGGAACGTTTAGGTGTTTTCTTTCTTTTGTTTTCAATGTCTAAATTTGTTTATCTTTGTTTTATGCTTATGAGGAACTAAACCCCCCCCCCCCTTAGCTAGGGGGGGATTCGAAACCATGTCCTTGCTTGCTATACGATTTGATTACTTTTAATTATGTTTCATAAGTTGTGATTTCAATTTACTTATCTTCTTGATTAATAACTTATTTGTGTTTGTCGACTAAGAATGCATACTTAATTTACATGCATGAATTTGATGCTAGAATATAAGTGAATTTCACCTAATCGTTATGAACTTATATTCATGAGTAGTGAAGGTTGCTAGTCACAATCGCGTTAAGTAAATTCTTGGCATGAGTTTCATGCAATTCATAGTAACAAATGCCTCGTCAATGCTTATGGTTTTCATAGAACTTAATGATTCTCGCTTGTATCTCTATTATGCAATTCCTGTAGGGAACTTGTGGGGAATGTTTTGGGTTGTCGTATGCAATCATCCAATCCATTAACTTAAGGAAAATCTGAAAATTAATCTATGCAATTCATGGTTAATTTGGGGCGTTGAGAATTCATAAGTTATTTGAAATACAATTAGAAATCATTTTGTATGCAAGCAAGACATGTGTGGAGAAGAACCCCTTAGCTAGCCTTCCATCCATTCATTCAAACCAATTCATTTTAAAATCCGTTTTGTTTTACAAGTTTAATTGTTCAATTTCACCAATCCCAAATCCCCCTTTTACTTTCTTGTTTTAAAGTCTTTTGTTTACATTTTTAACTTTGTTTTTATATTTTTTTTAGAGGTTTTAGCAAGCCCTCCTAATCCCCGGTTTAGAACGATACCCTACTTACATCTATACTACAATTGTCAAAAAGAGGGTTTAATTTGTGTGCGTATGATTCTCACATCAAATTTTGGCGCCGTTGCCGGGGATTAGCAACTTTGCTAGTCCCTTGGTTCTTTTCTTTTCGTTTAGTTTGTTTTTGTTTTTGTTTCTGACTTAGTTTATTTTCTTTGTTTGGTGTTACTTTTGATATTTGATTTAGTTCTCTTTCTTTGATTTCAGGTACTAGAGAAACAAGACATGGATTTTAACCAATATCCACGAAGAGATTGGAGTGATCATTCAACTTCTATGTGGTGGGAACCTCAACGATTCCAACAAGGTGGATATTGGCAACAAGAAGATGAGTTCTATCACTGGCCATATGAACTATCACAGCCACCACAACAATTTGCCCAATTCAATTCAGGTACGTCTTCGAATAATGATATACTTAATAAATTACTCACCTCGTTGAATCAGGCCGAAGAATATCGAAACAAAGA
The DNA here is from genome assembly GCA_963580275.1 of Crataegus laevigata. Taxonomy (NCBI): domain Eukaryota; kingdom Viridiplantae; phylum Streptophyta; class Magnoliopsida; order Rosales; family Rosaceae; genus Crataegus; species Crataegus laevigata. The sequence goes on along the minus strand of OY756948.1, from coordinate 33,194,342 downwards.
GATACAAAATCAAGCCAAGAAGACGAGCGAATTGGAGAAGCATGTTGGGCAGATTTTGGAGTTCATGGCACAAATTAAAGAACAAATGGTTGAAGATGAGCCCATGGATGAATTGCTAATGCTCGAAGAGAAGGAGGATGCACAAGGCACGGCAAGGGAAGAACAACCCTTGCCACAACCTCCCAATGTTCCTACACCACCCCATTCAAGTAAGGTTGTTCCAAATTTAATTATTTCTAACTTTGTTTCCCCAAATGCACCTTTCCCTGGCAGGTTCATGCAATCCATGAAAGATGAGGGGAAGAAAGACATCTTGGACACCTTTCCAACAATTCACGAGGAAAAGGTGGTTGAGGAGCATCTTGAATTCATCAAGGAGGAAATTGGAGTGGATCACACGGCCACAACCTTCAAAATGCCCAATCTGGCTGAAAACATTCCTTGTGCATTTGTTGAATGTGCTGCTACTTTAGAGCCAATATTGCAGCCCATAGGTAACCCACCAACTCCAATTCCAATTCCCACTTCAATTAATCGTGTGTTACCTTCTTCATTGCAGGCACCTACTCAAATCCAATTTGGTGAAAGAGTTTACATGGATCTCAGGACAGATCTCTATTCCCTTCCATACAAAGATCCAATGCTTGCATGTTTTGAGAAGCATTTCGTGGAGAATATACTTAAGTTCTTATTAGAGCACGTAGGAAAGCCACCAACCCAAATTCCAAAGTCGTTTTTGACTAATATGTTGTTGATGTCAATGATTAGGGCACCCACTCTTGAAATTCAACCATTGCCGGAACATTTCAAGTATCATCGTCCATTCAATAATCAACTCCATGCCGTGGATTCCATTAAAGTATGAAAGGAAGCATCGTCCGGCTGTACGACGTTAAAGCAAGCGCTACTTGGGAGGCAACCCATGCATGCAACAAAGGAAGACCTAGAGAGCACTCCAAATTCCAGATTTGCGTTTCTAAACTCTTCTCTTTGTTGTTGTTTTCATTTATGCCATGTTAAATTGCTTAGTTACTGTTTTGTTTGTTTGTTGATTATTTGTTTTAGTCTATGCTTGAAACATTGAGGACAATGTTTGATTTAAGAGTGGGGGGGGGGGGTAACCAAAGTGTTTTGATGCAAATTCGTAGGGTTTTCTCACTCATAATTTCTAATGTTGTTTTTCACTGTTTTAAGCCCTTTTAAACTGTTTTGGTGTGTTTTAGTGTGTTTTGAGTCAAAAATCCGAAAATCCCATAAAAATTTGAAAAATTGTTTTAAAAACCCAAAAAGAGTTGTTTTTGTGTGTTTGTTTGTGTCTTAGGGTACCTTCCAACACAATGATGAGGATTCGGTTTGTAATTGCATGACGGTTAAAGAAAGTTATAAACATGGATAAAAGTTTGATTTACTCTTTGGTTTATGCTTGGTTGAGGTTGTAACTTATGAATTCACATGTAATCATAAAGGAAAAATTAGTTTTTGTAACATGCTTGAAGGAAGTAACTCAAACCAACGCTACAACCTTGTGAGACTTGAGCTTAAACGTTTATTTGGAGAGTTAATAATCTGTGAACTTGTTGCTTTTCTAAGTCGTTGCATGATCTCATTATTCTTTGCTTGATTGCTACTTAGAAGGCGTTTCATCGTTTAGTTCCAAATGCTAGAACTCATGCCCAATTCATTCAAAGCATGCTATTGATTTGCATATCACATATTCAAGAAGAAGTTGTGTAGTGACCACCACTTTAGCCAAAATACCATGTGCCCTACTCTATTTTATGTTTAAGTTAACCCCATTGAGCCTTGTTAGCCTATGTTCTTTGTTAACCCATGTTTTCCTCACTTAGCCTAGATTAGGATTATCCATACCCTTGTTCTTAAAGTATAGTAAGCATGATTCAAATTGAATTCCTTTGTGGCAGAAATCAAGTGTGGGGGAAATTTTTATTTTGTGAATTGTGTGCCATAGGCACGATTAATAAAAAAAAAAAAAGAAAAAAAAAAAGAGAAAGTTGAAAAGATGACCAAAGTATTGTTTGTTGAAGTAAGGGTCCAAAACAATGAATTCGGCCCTAAAGAGTTGTCTAAGTTTTCCCCTTGTGTTTTCAAGTTAAATTCCACAATCTAAGTGAATTCTAAGTCTTAATTTCATTACTTTGCTTACTATTGCTTGAAGAACGTTTGTTTTCCTTATCCTTTCTTTGATAACCAATACCCCAAGCCCCGTTGCAACCCTTAACTTCTTCTTGAGTGATATGTGTTTCAATTTGTGGAGTTTGAATTTGGTATGAGCATATGGTGTCATTGGTTCTCGCATCTAAGTAGTAGTATTCCATTCATGAGATCATATCTAAACATGCTTATTAAACTCCGGAAATTACGTTCTTGTGATACATATATGTGAGCATTCGTTTTTATATCTACATCAATTCTCTCACATATAACTAGTATAGGGTGTGTAGTTAGAAAATCTGAGTGAAAATAGAGTGCATATCTTGTAAGGATTGAGGGAATTCTCTAAGGCATGTTACTACATTCAAAACATTGTTTTAATTGGTTCATTGTGAACTAGTAAGTAGTGACTATGATTAAGTATGTGCTTAAGTGTTAAATTGACTCAAATATGTGGGAATGATAATCTTTAACATGTCATGTGCATTGGAAATCCCTGAGGCAAACGTTGGAAGGTTTAGGTTATGTTTGTTTATTTGTTTTGTTTTATTTCTTTGTTTTGCTCGAGGACTAGCAAAAGCTAAGTGTGGGGGAATTTGATAGAAGCATATTTATGAGACTTAGCTTGCTTGTTTTCTTGCATTTTTATTATTATTTAGTATTTATTATAGTGTTTAAAGTTAAATTCATGTGTTTGTAGGTTTTATGGGCTAAGGGTACATTATGAGCCAATTTGGAGTAGTTTGAAGTGTTTTTGGGCCCAAGATGGAGTGCTTATGATCCAAGCTAGATGGATGGACGAATTTGGATATTAATTGGGTTGAAATCTACTTTGAAGATGGATAAGTGAAGCCCAAATTCTAGATGTGAGTGGATGATGCAATGCCTAGCTCACCATGACATTTGAGTGGATGATGCAATGCTTAGCTCACTATGACATGTGAGTGGATGATGCAATGCTTAAATCACCATGACATGTGAGTGGATGACTCAAAACCTAACCCACCAACAATTCTCCACTCTTTGCATTAAACAAGTCCATCCTCTCCCTATAAATACCCATGGTAGCAACCTCATTCAAATCATCCAAGAATCAACCATTCTACAAGCCTTCCCTTGCCTCTCCCTACATATCTAAACTCCTCCCATCCATTCCTCCATATAACCAACCTTTCAAACATCATTCCAACCTTGTAAGGCGGCAAAGAAGAAGAGGAAAATGCTTGGACGTGCTTGCTATCCAACAAGGATCGTTGGAACGTTTAGGTGTTTTCTTTCTTTTGTTTTCAATGTCTAAATTTGTTTATCTTTGTTTTATGCTTATGAGGAACTAAACCCCCCCCCCTTAGCTAGGGGGGGATTCGAAACCATGTCCTTGCTTGCTATACGATTTGATTACTTTTAATTATGTTTCATAAGTTGTGATTTCAATTTACTTATCTTCTTGATTAATAACTTATTTGTGTTTGTCGACTAAGAATGCATACTTAATTTACATGCATGAATTTGATGCTAGAATATAAGTGAATTTCACCTAATCGTTATGAACTTATATTCATGAGTAGTGAAGGTTGCTAGTCACAATCGCGTTAAGTAAATTCTTGGCATGAGTTTCATGCAATTCATAGTAACAAATGCCTCGTCAATGCTTATGGTTTTCATAGAACTTAATGATTCTCGCTTGTATCTCTATTATGCAATTCATGTAGGGAACTTGTGGGGAATGTTTTGGGTTGTCGTATGCAATCATCCAATCCATTAACTTAAGGAAAATCTGAAAATTAATCTATGCAATTCATGGTTAATTTGGGGCGTTGAGAATTCATAAGTTATTTGAAATACAATTAGAAATCATTTTGTATGCAAGCAAGACATGTGTGGAGAAGAACCCCTTAGCTAGCCTTCCATCCATTCATTCAAACCAATTCATTTTAAAATCCGTTTTGTTTTACAAGTTTAATTGTTCAATTTCACCAATCCCAAATCCCCCTTTTACTTTCCTGTTTTAAAGTCTTTTGTTTACATTTTTAACTTTGTTTTTATATTTTTTTTAGAGGTTTTAGCAAGCCCTCCTAATCCCCGGTTTAGAACGATACCCTACTTACATCTATACTACAATTGTCAAAAAGAGGGTTTAATTTGTGTGCGTATAATTCTCACATCAATGTTTAGCGCATGTAAATTTTAGATCTTTAAAATACATGCACACACTTGGTTTAATTGCTTGCAATGATGATTATAATGATAAATGTGAAACATGTATTCAAGCGAAAATGACTAAGAAACCTTTTCCAACTGCTGAAAGAAATACAAATTTATTAGACATAATACATTCTGACATATGTGAATTTAATGGTGTTTTAACAAGAGGAGGAAAAAGATATTTTATCACATTTATAGATGATTGTTCTAAGTTCACTTATGTTTATTTATTATCTAATAAAGATGACGCTTTTGAGTGTTTTAAGCGCTATAAAGCTGAAGTTGAAAACCAAAACGGAAGGAAAATTAAATGCCTTCGTAGTGATAGAGGTGTCGAATAATTTTCACATGAATTTGATATTTTTTGTGAAGAGCATGGTGTTATACATCAAAGAACAGCACCCTATACACCACAACAAAATGGTTTGGCAGAAAGGAAAAATAGAACACTCACTGAAATGATTAATTCTATGATGATTAATGCTAATACTCCAAAATATTTATGGGGTGAAACATTGTTTACTACATGCCATATACATAACAAAATTACATCTACAAAGACATATGTGTCACCATATGAAATTTGGAAAGGAAGAAAACCAAATTTGTCATATTTGAAAGTATGGGGTTGTGTAGTTTTTTATAAGACACTCGATCCTAAGAGATCCAAGTTAGGTCCAAGAGGAATTAAAATCATATTTGTAGGATATGCAGAAAATTCAAAGGCATATAGGTTGCTTAATTTAGACTCGAACACAATAGTTGAGTCTAGAGATGTCGAGTTTATAGAAAATAAATTCTATAATGATTACTCAATGTCTGGAAAAGAGACTAATCAAACTGTGAACATGGAAAATTCCTGAAAGCAACGAGGAACAAAACGCGCCTACAAAATAATATTTGTATTTGATGATTTTGGGTTACAATCTCTATTTGTTCCTCTAATTCGATCTCCGTAAGACTTTGATTTGTGGGCTTGATCCAAGGGCCGTCGAGGCTTGATCTTGGATGAACAAGGGAAAGTTTCTTCAAGGGCCGTTGGGCTTGATCTTGAAGTTTGGCGGATGAATGTTTCTTCAGGGGGGCTTTTGGGCTTGATCTTGAAGTTGGGTGAGGTTTCTTCAAGGGCCGTTGGTGACTTGATCTTGAAGTTGTATGAACGGATCTTCAGGGGCCGTTGGGGCTTGATCCTGAAGTTGGATGAACATTGAATGACGAACGGATCTTCAAGGGCTGTTGGGGCTTGATCTTGAAGTTGGATGAACGTTGAATGACGAATGGATCTTCAAGGGCTTTTGGGCTTATTCTTGAAGATGGATGAACGATGAACGAAGAACGATGAACGATGAACGATTGATGATCTTCAAGGGCTTTTGAATTAAATTTTATAAAACTATAATAATTATTAATTAATAATATGCATGAATCCATGAGCATGATGCATGCATCCAAGTCCAACCATAATCGGACAATCCATTATTCATGATTCATTTGATTCCATTTCAACTTTCAAGTGCCGCCCTTTTTGAAGAAAAAAGGAGGGAAACTGAAAATGATAAAACAGGTTGAAAATGAAACAAAAAAGAGAATGAATTAGGGAAAGATGGGTAGGCTACCGAAGGGAAAAGTGAAAATTATAATAAAAGTTGAAAAGAAAACAAAAAAAAGAGGGAAAAATGAAAATTAATAAATAAATAGATTTAAATCTACTTAATAAATATATATATACAATACACACCATTGATTCATTGAACTTGATGGGATACGAATTCTCCGAAACTAATTTCAACGATTCCAACCGTCAAACTTGTTTGTATATGCTTCGAGATCACATCAACAAAAAATCACAAAAACAAACATTCAGAGATCAAGTTAATAAATAAATCTACTTAACAAATATATATATACAATACACACCATTGATTCATTGAACTTGATGGGATACGAATTCTCCGAAACTAATTTCAACGATCCCAACCCTCAAACTTGTTTGTATATGCTTCGAGATCACATCAACAAAAAATCACAAAAACAAATGTTCAGAGATCAAGTAACGAGACAAAGTTTTTCGACGGTTATAAACGAAAAATCACGATTTAACGGTTATTTTAACTCCGATTTTGATGATTTTTTTACAGCTACACTCCTTGACCCTATATGAATACAATGAATGAGGTTGATCTTCAATTTAAAATATTTATACAAGTAGATACCACAAAATCTTATGTTATACTTAGTGAATCTATCATTTTAATGGGATACGAATTTTGATAGGAGCATATTTATGCGACTTAATTAGCTTGTTTTCTTGCACTTACGTAGTTAGTTATCGTTTATTATAGTGATTTAAGCTATTTTCGTGTGTTCGTAGGTTCAAATGGCAAGTGAGGCAAGAAAGTGCGTTTTGGTGCATTTTAGAGCAAAATTGAGCTTAAATTGAGTACATGCATATGGAGCACCATGGATGGACGAATTTGGAGGTCAAAAGAGTGCTAGGAATCAGTTTTAGAGTTGAAGAATCAAATCCAAGAATGAAGACAAGAAATCAGCTCAAAAGGAGAAACATTATCCAAACATGTTCTAGAAGACAAAACATGTTCCTAAAAACATGCTACATGTTTCATGTCATGTTCCTTCTAGAAACCTATGTCTTGTCTCTTCTAGAAGATCTTATCCATTCCTAAAGACATGCCTTGTGTTTCAGGTCTTGTTCTTTACTAGAAACATGCTACAATGTTCTTTCTAGAAGCCAAAGACAGATTCCTACAAGGGTGGTGCCTAGAACCATTCTAGAAGGCCTTTGCCTTGCCTTGCAATCCACCCCCCTTTCCCTCAAAAACCTGCCGCACCTTTCTATCTTTCTTACCTTTGGATTTCTGATTTAATTGGCCCTTTTCCTTGTGGATTTGGGTTGTGCAAAGCCTTTTCAGAAATTAATTGGGCCATAACCCTTTTCCCTTGTGGGTTTATAATTCCTGCCGCACTTAGGGGCCCTAATCCCTCACTTATGCTAAGTCCAAGCCCTAATCTGATTTACCCTAGGGTTTGGGGTGCATATATATACCTAATCTAAGTGTGCCGCAGGGATTCATTCATTCATTCACCCAGAAATTCCATTGAGCCGCATCCACCACTCCACACAACATTCAGCCGCACCACCCTTCATTCATCTTTGCCGCACCATATTCACACCATCACAGAGAACAACCTTTGCGCCACCTTTGGAGAAGAGAAGGACTTGTGCCATGCAGCCCAAAGGAAGGAAGAGGCCTTGCGCATGCCATCTGCCACCATCAGAGTTTCTAGAGTTCTTTCTTCTCCTGTTTCTGTTTTCATGTTTAATTTAAGTTGCTTTTCAGTTATGTTAAACATGTGGAACTAATTTCTGTTTAGTTAGAGGTGAATTTGAGGCCATGGACATATGTTTGTTATGATTTGATTTACTCCAGTTATGATTTCATGAATTATGAATGTGGTTTACTTTTCTGTTTTGATTAAGAACTTGTTTATGTATGTGGGTTTAGGGCCGACACTTAATTTGCATGCATAGATTCGATGCTAGGATATAAGGGAATTGCACCTAATCGTTATGAACTTATATTCATGAGTTGTAAAGATCGCTAGTCACGATTGTGTTTAGTAAACCCTAGGTTGGACTAACATGCGTATTCCATAGTTATGAATGCCTAGTCGATGTTCATGATTTCCATTGCGCTTAATGATCTTTGTTAAATGTCTCTATCATGCGTATTCCATAGTTAGGGAGTTTGATGAAGAATAATTTGGTTGTGATGCGTTTTCCATTCAATTCAATGAATCTAGGGAAATCTAGGAATTGATTAGTTCAATACAATTAATTCGGAACATTGTCATTCATGATTTGTCGAAAGAATAACTGGAAATCAAGTTGTATGCATATGTTCATGTGTGGATAAGGATCCCTTTAACTAGTTTCTCACCATTCAATTTCATCATAATTCCTTTTCTTTGAAGTTTGATAACAAGTTTCTGTTTTAAGTTTCAATTTCGTCAAAACAAACCCCCTTGTTCTTAAGTTGTGTTTTTGGAGTGTAAATCTGTTTTCTTTTAGTCTTGTGAGTCAAGTAAGTTGATTTTCGTCCAATTCACTTGTTAGGTCTAGAATTGTATCTTTTTTATTGTTTCTTGTTGTTTTGAGTGTTTAAAGTTAGTTTTGAGTCTATAGAGTCTAGTTTAGTGTTTTTGAGTCTCATTTACATTGATTAGCATCCCTAGTTAATCCCCGGTCTAGAACGATCCCTACTTGCGTATATACTACAATTGTCATCAATAGGGTTTAATTTGAGTGTCAAGTTAATTTTCACATCAAATTTTTGTGCCGTTGCCGGGGATTAGCAAAATTGTTAATCCCTTGTGTTTGCCGTTTGTTTTGGTTTAAATTATCTAGTTTTCTGATTTTGTTTTGTTTCTTGGTTTAGGTACTAGTGCATGACGCGGAGTTCTCAACCCGTTCGTGCAAACATCTTGGACTTTAACGACGATTTTGAACGAGATTTGAGAAGAAAAAGGAGGCATCCCGAACCTAGTGAACCTAGTTCAAGTTTAGAGGCCGAATCTGAATTTGAAGAAGAAGAAGAAGTTATGGTAGCAAAGAATCGTACAATTAAGGAGCTCTCGGCCATGGGGTTGGCCAATGCCGCACCTTTATGCATTCAATACCCCGCGGCTGCCCAAGGCAAGACCGATGAGTTCGAATTGAAGTCAAGCTTGTTGCACCACATTCCTAAATACCATGGGCTATCCATGGAAGATCCAAACAAGCATTTCAAGGAGTTCGAAGTGGTTTGTTCGAGCATGACACCCATCAATGTCGATGGGAACATTCTGATGATGAAGGCTTTTCCATTCTCTATTTTGGAAAAGGCTAAAGATTGGCTTTATGAATTAGCACCCGGAACTGTCACTTCTTGGGGAAGCATGAAGATGGCGTTTTTAGAGAAGTTCTTCCCCACTTCAAGAGTCATTCTCTTGAGGAAAAAAAAATCAGTGGCATTCAACAACAACAAGGGGAGTCATTTCCGGCATATTATGAGCGTTTCAAGGCTCTTGTCGCTTCATGTCCTCAACATCAAATGAAAGAAGAACTTCTACTTCAATACTTTTATGAAGGACTTCTTCCAATTGAGTGACAAATGCTAGATGCCTCAACCGGGGGGGAGGGGGGGTGCATTGGTTGACAAAACACCCATGGACTTGGACAAAGATACCCCCCACGGCAACAAGTGAATGAGGTAAGTTCTATGTCCGACATTCAATGCCAATTAGCTAACCTTACTTCTATTGTTTCTTAGATGGCCGAGGGAATGAAGATACATGGACCAAGTGTTTGTGGCGTGTGCTCTATGCAAGGACATGCCAATGATCAATGCCCTCAATTGATTGAGAATGGAGGGTGGGAATCTGCCAATGCCGTGGGTTTTGGGAGCCAAAATGAACCATGCCATGATTCATGCTCAAACACCTACAATCTGGGTTAGAGGGACCACCCAAATTTCAAGTGGAGGGAGCCTCAACAACCCCAACAACAAGGATTTAGGTAGCAACCACCGGGGTTTTATACAAAGCCATTCGTACCAAATCAAACGCAATTGCAATCTGCCACAACAAACTCAGGTATGTCTTTGGATAATGATCAAGTTGTTAAGTTACTTACTGCTTTGACACAGGAAGTACAAACTCAAAACAAAGAGAGGCAAATCCAAGACAAAAGGGTGGACAATTTGGAAAAGCAAATGGGTCAAATAGCGGAATTCATAGGGCATATTAGAAAACAAGGCAGATTGCTCAGTTCAACCGTTGTGAATCCTAAAAGAGGATTTGAAACCGCCAAGGCAATCTTGTTGAGAAGTGGTAAATAGGTTGGAGCCGACCCAAAATCATCCAAATCAAGTCAAGAAAAGGATGAAAAGTTGCTGCAAGAGGAAGAACAGGGAGCACAACCCACAGCATTAAAGGATCCCTCTTTGCCGCAGCCATCTCACACTTCTAAGCAGTCCCAAACCACCAAGGTAAGTCCAAATTCGAATTTTTCTAGTTCCATTCCAATGAATGTGCCCTTTCCTGGCAGGTTTAGGCAATCAAAGAAGGAAGAAGCTGAGAAGGACATTCTAGAGACATTCCGGAAAGTTCACGTCAATATCCCACTCCTTGATGCCATAAAGCAAGTCCCGAGGTATGCTAAGTTTTTAAAAGAACTTTGTACAACAAGGAGAAGGATTTCGAACAAAGAGGTGGTTCAAGTAAGTGAGAATGTTTCTGCCGTGTTACAAAGGAAATTACCCCCTAAATGCAAAGATCTGGGAAGTTTTACAATCCCTTGCGTTATTGGAAATACTAAGTTTGAACATGCCATGTTAAACTTAGGGGCTTCAATTAATGTTATGCCATACTCTATTTATGCATCTATGAACTTAGGCGAGCTTAAAAATGATGATGTGATTATTCAATTAGCCGATCGTTCTAATGCATATCCAAAGGGTGTTTTGGAAGATGTTTTGGTGCAGGTTGGTAATTTGATTTTTCCAGTGGACTTCTACATGCTTGACATGGAGGATTCACCTTATTCTACCCCATTGTTGATCCTCTTAGGGAGGCTCTTCATGAAAACAGCCCGCACCAAGATAGATGTGTTTAAAGGGACTTTAACTATGGAATTTGATGGGGAAGTTATTGATTTCAATCTTTCTGAAAGTATTAAATTTCCTAAGGAAGATCATTCTTGTTTTTCTATTGATATACTTGATGATTTGGCGCAAGATTATCTTGATTCCTTGGAGAGGGATACACTTGAAACAACAATTGCACAAGGAATTGGGCAAAAACCTAATGTTGTCGTGCCTAGAAATGAGGAAGAGGCCGAGATAGTGGCTGCCCTTGAGTCACTACCTCAACACCATGGTAAGCCTTCTAAACCAATTCTAATTCCCATTTCTACTAATAAGTTGTTACCCTCAGTGATTCAAGCACCAGTACTTGAACTTAAACCATTGCCCGATCATTTAAAGTACGTCTTTTCGGGAGACAACGAGACGTTGCCCGTCATTGTCTCCTCGTCACTCACGGCCCTAGAGGAGGAAAAGTTGATTCGGGTGTTGAAAGAGCACAAGACGGCCATTGGGTGGACTTTGGCCGATATTAAGAGAATTAGCCCTACTACGTGCATGCATCGCATACTTCTAGAGGAGGGGGCTAAACCAACTCGAGAGGCTCAACACCGACTCAACCCTCCAATGATGGAAGTTCTGAAGAAGGAGATTATCAAGCTTCTTGATTGTGGAGTGATTTATCCCATCTCAGATAGTCGTTGGATTTCACCGGTGCAATGTGTTCCAAAAGAAATCCGGAGTTACAGTGGTGGAAGAATGCCGAGAATGAGCTTGTGCCAACTCGTATCCAAACAGGTTGGCGAGTGTGCATCGATTATAGGAAGCTCAATGCCACCACAAGGAAGGACCACTTCCCTTTGCCGTTCATTGATCAAATGCTTGAAAGGTTAGCCGGTCATTCTTTTTATTGTTTTCTTGATGGTTGTTCTGGATATAATCAGATTGTCATAGCTCCGGATGACTAAGAAAAGACCACTTTCACGTGCCCCTTTGGTACCTTTGCTTATCGTCCCATGCCATTCGGTTTATGCAATGCACCTGTAACTTTTCAAAGATGTAAGGTAAGTATCTTTTCAGATTTTGTGGAGAAGATTATTGAGGTATTTATGGATGACTTTAGTGTCTTTGGTGATTCGTTTGATGGTTGTTTGGAAAATCTCACAATAATTTTGAAACAATGCGTAGAAACTAACCTTGTGTTAAATTGGGAAAAATGCCACTTTATGGTTAAACAAGGCATAGTTTTAGCGCATATCGTTTCAGAAAGAGGAATTGAAGTTGATAAATCGAAAATAGATCTTGTACGCTACTTACCCTCTCCTACTTCGGTTCGAGAGGTTCGTTCTTTTCTTGGACATGCAGGATTTTATAGGCGATTTATTAAGGACTTTTCCAAGATTTCAAACCCTCTTTGCCGTCTCCTCCAGAAAGATGTGGCGTTTGACTTCAACGAGGAGTGTGAGAAGGCGTTCAAACACCTCAAAGAGATGCTAACTTCGGCCCCTATCATAGTTCCACCGGATTGGAGCCTTATTTTTGAGCTTATGTGTGATGCTTCCGATTATGCATTAGGAGCTGTTTTGGGACAAAGGAAGGACAAAAAGCCACACGTCATCTATTACACATCCCGGACTTTGAATGATGCGCAATTGAATTACTCTACCACTGAAAAAGAACTTCTTGCTGTTGTGTTTACTTTATATAAATTTTGTTCTTATTTGCTTGGTACTAAAGTTATTATTTACACTGACCATGCAACGTTGAAGTATTTGTTCACCAAGAAAGAGGCCAAACCACGACTTATTCATTGGATGCTTCTTCTCCAAGAGTTCGATATCAAAATCTGGGACAAGAAAGGAAGTGAAAACATGGTGGCTGACCACTTGAGCCGTATGGTGCATGAGGAGGATGCCATGCCTATCCTAGAGCCATTCCCAGATGAACAATTGATATCCGTCAAGGTAAGTGAGCCATGGTATGCTGATTTGGTGAATTATTTGGTGTCTAAACATGTCCCAAGTGAATTACTTAAACACCAACGTGATAAATTGAAGAAAGAGGCACGGTTTTATGTGTAGGATGACCAATATTTATGGAAATATTAACCTGATCAGGTCCTACGTAGATGTGTGCATGATTCTGAGTTTAATGCAATTTTAACCTTTTGTCACACTTATGCTTGTGAGGGACACTTTGGCACTCAAAGAACAGCACTTAAGGTGTTAGAATGTGGTTTTTATTGGCTTACAATCTTTAAGGATGCTAGAGCATTTTGCATGACTTGTGATAGATGCCAAAGAACGGGGTATTGATTTCATGGGTCGCTTTCCTTCATCACATGGTTTCCTTTATATTTTGCTTGCTGTGGATTATGTGTCGAAATGGGTGGAAGCAAAAGCCATCCGGACTAATGATTCTAGAGTGGTTGCAGATTTTGTTAAAACTAACATATTTGCAAGGTTTGGAATGCCAAGAGTATTAATCAGTGATGGTGGTTCCCATTTTTGCAATCGAATCATTGAGGCGCTGCTCAAGAAGTATAATGTCACGCACAAGGTTGCCATACCCTATCATCCTCAAACGAGTGGGCAAGCCGAGGTTTCGAATAGGGAAATTTAAACGAGATTTTGGAGAAGACCGTTGGGCCAACAAGGAAGGATTGGAGCTTACGTTTGAATGATGAATTGTGGGCATATCGCACTGCCGACAAAACCCCAATTGGGATGTCCCCCTTTTCGGCTCATCTATGGGAAACCATGCCATCTTCCCGTCCAGCTAGAGCATCGTGCACATTGGACCGTCAAAACGTGAAGGATTATTTTGTGAAAACATGTTCATTTAAGCAACATCATTAGCATGCAATTAACAATTAAAGGCGGAATCATGCAAGCATGCACTTAAAAACAAAACATTACCCATGAAATTCAAAGCCTAGTAGATTGGTGAACCATAACTCAACTCAAAACAAAGTGAGTTGAAACTTATACCTTTGTAGATTCCTCTTTGCATAAGCAAAGGCTAATCACCCAAAGAGAGGGCCTTCATTGCTTGCTTCTTAGATCTATGGATTTGGATGGATGAAAAGGTTTCTCCAAAGTTCTCAAAATTGAGAACCTCTAAGTCTCCACACCAAAGCATATTGAAGAAGAAATGAGTGACCTAGAGGAAGTTAAATTGCTAGATTTTCCCCTCTAGGTGGCCGGCCTCTTTAGAGAGAAAAGGAATTTGTGTTCTCTCCAATTTTCCCAAAAAGAACCCTAAATGAATTTTGGCTATAAAGTCATATTTATACCTTAATTCATTTGAGTGGCAAACTTGTAAATAAGTCCAAGTTTGCTACCCTCCTCTAAATGGCCGGCCCTTAAGGGTTCATTGGGCTTTTAAGCCCTTTGTATATTCAAGTTGACATACAACTTGAGTTAATGGGCTTGACGTTCAAATCCCATTGGGCCTTGCGGCCCAAAACTAACCCGAGGTCTTTAACGAACTTATTCGTTTGATTAATTAACATATTAATTAATCCGTGCCATAAATAAGTAAACCATTTAATTATTCTTACTCATCTCCATTGAATCTTCAATCTCTACCTTACACGGTGTACGATCCATTAGGTTCCTTTTAGCGAGGCAGTGGGCGATTAAAACTCTTTCAAATCGACTGTGAATTGAAACTTACTTTCAATTCTCCCTTTAGTGTTTATACACGTTTAGGGCTTCCACAAACCATGAGTGACACCTAGCAGCATATCATGGTTACCCAAGCTAATCAGAAGTGGTGGAGAACCTATTCAGTTTATGATTACAAATGCAATACGGCCTTTCTCTAATACAATACTCTTGACCACATTGTTTGGTTTGATAGTTTATTCATGTCTACTATCTAATGTGAATCCTGTACTTATATGATTACCTTGAATGTGATCTGGAACGCATTCCAACATCTCATTCATACTCTGGCCAGAGATTCTTAATCATATCATAGAGTATTCTCCCTCAAACAGTTTGAAGGTTAGAGATCCCTTGTTGCGCATTCACTTGCCTCCATGGCTAAGTGGCTTAACCCCGGCGATGCCGTGGACACCCTCCAGATGGAGTGACATTTGACATAATCAAAGATCAAGGACCTACCCACAAGACAGCTGTGATGGCTCAGGTCAAAGGACTACTTTGCATTATCCCAACCATGAGTTCTCATGTGACATGAGTATGAGAACTCCTCGTTGATCGTGTTCAGTGAACTCATTCTCTATTGAGCACCTACATGCTTGTCTTGGTGTCAGACACACCAATGACTCGAGACTAGTCACTCTCCCTAAGAGAAGACACAGCACGTACTGATCTTAACGGACTGTCAATGCCCAATTGGCAATCCTATGATCAGGAACGTTTAGGATGTGTCTACGAAAGAATGGTCTCATGAATCTCACTTCTTTAGATCACATTCTCCCAATCACATATTCCTTGGACTTATCGTTTAAGCATATAACATTTATATGAGACGGCTCAAACAATAACCTTTGCCTTTTATATATAAACTACATTAGTTTAACTTTGTGAAATGTCCGTAAAGTATCATCATATGATTGGTTTTAGGGCACATTTCCAACAAAACGTTCAACATGGACATTGATGCCGCAGGACTCCATAGAAAGCTTCAATTGAATGAGCTTGAGGAAATTAGGAATGAAGCTTATGAGAATGCATGAATCTACAAGGAGAAAACGAAGGCATTCCATGACAAGATGATTCGTAGCAAGACGTTCTCTATAGGGCAGAAAGTGTTACTGTTCAATTCTCACCTTCGGTTGTTTCCAGGTAAGTTGTGTTCCAAATGGATTGGTCCTTTTGTTGTCACTAATGTTTTTCCTCATGGTGCAGTGCAAATTCAAAGTTCGAGGACGCAACAAGAATTCAAAGTGAATGGACATCGATTGAAGCCATATTACGAGACATTTGAGGAGCATGTCGTGGAGGATGTACCCCTCCATGCCGTGGGGCCTATTCAAGCTTAAATGGAGGTACCGTCCGGCTGGAAGACGTTAAAGCAAGCGCTTCTTGGGAGGCAACCCATGTGTTGACACAAGAGAACGAAGGAATTCTCACTCCGAACCCAGATTTGCGTCCCTAACCCTTCTCTTTATTGCTTTTACTTTGCCATCTGTGTTATGTTTTCTAGTTGTGTTATTTGATTGTTTTTGTGTGAATCTATGTTTGAAACATTGAGGACAATGTTTGGTTTAAGTGTGGGGGGGGGGGTAAACAAGCTGTTTTTGCATGAAATTTGTGGGATTTTATTGAAGGATTATTTTGGAGAAACATGTTCATTTAAGCAATATCATTAGCATGCAATTAACAAATTAAAGGCGGAATCATGCTTGCATATACTTAAAAACAAAACATTACCCATGAATGTTCAAAGCCTAGTAGTTTGGTGAACCTTTAAACAACTCAAAACAAGTGAGTTGAAATTAATACCTTTGTAGATTCCTCTTTGCATAAGCAAAGGCTAATCACCCAAAGAGAGGGCCTTCATTCCTTGCATCTTAAAGCTATGGATTTATATAGAAAGGATAGGTTCTCTAAGTTCTCAAAATTGAGAACCTCTAAGTTTCTACACCAAGGTATGATTTAAGAAGAGATGAGTGACCTTGGAGGAGTAGGATTGCTAGCTAATCCCTCCAAAGGGGGCCGGCCATTCTAGAGAGAAGGGAGAGCATTTCATCTCTCCAATTTCCCTAAAAAAAAACCCTAAATGAATTTTGGCTATAAAGTCAAATTTATACCTTAATTCATTTGAGTGGCAAACTTGTAAATAAGTCCAAGTTCACTACCCTTCACAATATGGCCGGCCTTAGGGATTAATTTGGGCAATTTGGTCTTTGTGAATCATTATTCATTAAGTTGTCATACAACTTAAGTTAATGGACTCGACGTTCGAAGCCCATTGGGCCTTAAGGTCCAAAACCATCCCGAGGTCTTTAACGAACTTATTCGTTTGATTAATAATCATATTAATTAATCCTTGCCATAAATAATTAAACCATTTAATTATTCTTACTCATCTCCGTTGAATCTTCAATCTTTACCTTACACGGTGTACGATCCATTAGGTTCCTTTTAGCGAGGCAGTGGGCGATTCAAACTCTTTTAAATCGATTGTGAATTTGAAACTAACTTTCAATTCTCCCTTTAGTGTTTACACACGTTTAGGGCTTCCACAAACCATGAGTGACACCTAGCAGCATATCATGGTTACCCAAGCTAATCAGAAGAGGTGGAGAACCTATTCAGTTTAGGATTACAAATGCAATACGGTCATTCTCTAATACAATACTCTTGACCACATTGTTTGGCTTGATAGTTTATTCATGTCTACTATCCAATGTGAATCTCGTGCTTATATGATTACCTTGAATGTGATCTGGAACGCATTCCAACATCTCATTCATACTCTGGCCAGAGATTCTAAATCATATCATAGAGTATTCTCCCTCAACAGTTTGAAGGTTAGAGATCCCTTGTTGCGCATTCACTTGTCTCCATGACTAGATAGCTTGACCCCAACCATGCCGTGGACACTCCAAAGGAATGCCTTTTGACACGATCAAAGATCAAGGACCTAACCACAAGACAACTATGATGCCTCAGGTCAAAGGACTAATTTGCATTATCCTAACCATGAGTTCTCACGTGACATGAATATGAGAACTCGTCGTTGATCGTGTTCAGTGAACTCATTCTCTATTGAGCACCTACGTGCTTGTCTTGGTGTCACTTACACCAATGACTCGAGACTAGTCACTCTCCCTGAGAGAAGACATAGCACGTACTGATCTTAATGGACTGTCAATGCCCAATTGGCAATCCTATGATCAGGAACGTTTAGGATGTGTCTACGAAAGAATGGTCTCATGAATCTAACTTCTTTTAGATTGCATTCTCCCAATCACATATTCCTTGGACTTTATTGTTTAAGCATATAACATTTATATGAGACCGCTCAAACAATAATCTTTGCCCTTGATATTAAACTAGATTAGTTTAATCATGTGAAATGTCCGTAAAGTATCATCATATGATTGGTTTTAGGGCACATTTCCAACAATCTCCCACTTGCACTAGAGCCAATCAGTTTGGTCATCAGTGATGATACCTTTTCTGTAGTCATTTCATAAATGGCTGAATAGTAGGCCTAGACAATGGATATCTATATGTTATCCATAGAAGCAACCTTGAGAATAACGACGTCACCATTATACATGATTCCCAATCATGTGGTTTAGTCTCTCATATGAGTTCGGACCTTGATGAGACCTTGATTCCCTGGCTTGAGCTATCGCCCCATTAGTGTCATACACTTTCTGGTTGGAACCGAATAGATAGTTCATAAATGAACTTTCCCATCCAAACAACATTGTTGTAAGCTTCTATATGGCAATATATTTTGCATTCATAATGGAACACACTAAAGTCATTACTTTAATGTTTCCATCCAAATATCTCTTTAGTCATAATAATAAAGAGATATCTGTTCATCTCTTCATTCATAATGAAGAAACATCCAATGATGGATTAGATTCATAATCTAATACATTTACGCTTCCATTACGTTACTCTAATTCTTCCTCATTTTTGAGGAATTTATCCTTTAGTATTTCTTAAATACTTAAGGACTCACTTGACAGTTGCCATGGTTCTGATCCTGGGCTTGCACTGATATCGTTTTGTACCGTTCTAGGTACAACTCATATCAATGTTTTCATACAATATGAAATACATAAATCACCTTTGTGCGTATGCATAAAGGATTCTATTTACGCGTTATTTCTTTGGGAGTCAAAGAGTACATTCTCTTTGATAAGAACAACTTCCTAGTTTCACTAGAATTATCATTCGAATTGAAGTTTATCATCATATGAGAAACTTCCTAGCATCTCTTGTCTTTTATAGACTATATCTCCCATATTTATTCTATCGTTTATAGAATATTTAAAGTCATAACTTTAACGAAGAAGTATTCATTTCATTTCCAAAAATTAATATATCATATATATATTTAAATTTAGGAATATGATAAACTCCCACTAATCTTTTGTAAACAAAAGATTCATTTATACCTTTATGAGAAATCAAACGATTTGATCTTTCATAAGACGGTTGTAGCTCCCACTAGCTTGCTAAGATCCATGATGGATGGACCTCTACAACTTACATGTCTTGTGATTTATAGTTTTAGACATACATTATGAAGACTATCTTAATAATGGTTAAGGAAACCCATATTATGTCCAAACATTGAATCACCATTTAATTGTAGCTAGTGATCCTCGAATTAATTGAAACTAAGACTATATCAAAGATGGTTTCTTCAAAGTCAACCATACTCTTTGAGTGTAGTCACCTTAAGCTACCAATTAGCTATTAAGGTTTCATTATTTCGGGTCAAATGGTATTTTACCATTTCCTTGAGTATATATCATATATACACTCAATGTAGTCATAAGGATTTTTCATTCTTATTTCTTTCGATTTAAGAGGTACAACTCTATGACATAGTCATAAAGTTCAAACCATTCAACTAAGACGGTTTATAAATCCTTCTCGACTACCTTGGAGCTTTTGGTATAGGAACTAGGTTGTTATATTTGTTGATCACTTTCTTGTTTCTTAAAGAACCCATTCTTTGAGTTCTATCTTAGTTCATTTGCGTTTAGGCAAATCATATTGTAAGATTACAATGAACTACCCAACAAAACAACATTTGTTAGTTGGTTTATAGAAGCGATATCCAAAAGCTAATTTAAGGATATCCCACAAGATTATTATCAATCAAATATTGCTTTTTAGCACACAACCCCAAATCTTAACATACTTAAGATTTGTCTTTCTTTCCAACTACATCTTATGGAGTCATGAAAATTTTGGAAGATCTTCTAATTCACAATCACATTGTTTTAGAAGTGTATATATATTCTATATATGGGTATTAGATAATAATCAACGAACTAAATCATATTTGAGTACGTTCTTCTCCTAATGGAGAAATTCATTATCTTATGATGCTACCTTCCTTGATATCTTTCAAGGAAACTAATCTAAAGTGTTACCTTTCCTTTGATCAAATCTAAGGAGGTAAATACTTTAGACGTCTTACTCATCAACTTACATTTCTTGAATTCTTTGAAACCTTTTGCAAAGTATTCGGACTTATGTTTATTCAAAGTAAACTATAGTCCAACCGAGAGTGATCTTCGGTGAATGTCATATAACATGAGTAGTATTATGTTGTGGACTAGTGCCACTAACATCTAAGTGAATTAACCTCAACAACTTTGTGATTCTTTCTTCTTTCCAAAAGAATAAAGATTCGAACATTTCGCCTCTATACAATTTTAACAAGAAGGCATTGGATCCGGATCTAACGATCCAAAGCATCCATCCATAACCAACTCGTAATTTATGTTTTAGAGGTATCACAACTTAGTTGGGATTAGTCACTACCTTGCAACCTTTTGGGTTTTAAGCATCGTTTTATTCTAAACAATTAACACTACCACATCATCTCTACTATAGAGACAATTAATTAGATTATAATAATCTAATCATTTTTATTTGGTAGTTCATATGAGGAAGTAAGTACAATCCGCTTTCGCAGAGATCTATATTTTATTCACTTTCCGAATGTGAAGTACTTTCTCTTCTCTCATTAATCTTCTACTTCTTATTAGCCACACTTTTACAACGATTTGTAAAACATAGTTACTAATACAGAATCAAGCATTCAAGTAGAAGAACCAACTGTTATGAACAATTCAAGAACATTTTACAACACCTTGAAAAAGGTGTGTTCTTGACACTTGCAAGACATTTCTTGCAAATACTGTTGGAAATGTGCCCTAAAACCAATCATATGATGATACTTTACGGACATTTCACATGATTAAACTAATCTAGTTTAATATCAAGGGCAAAGATTATTGTTTGAGCGGTCTCATATAAATGTTATATGCTTGAACGATAAAGTCCAAGGAATATGTGATTGGGAGAATGCGATCTAAATAGTTAGATTCATGAGACCATTCTTTCATAGACACATCCTAAACGTTCCTGATCATAGGATTGCCAATTGGGCATTGACAGTCCGTTAAGATCAGTACGTGCTATGTCTTCTCTCAGGGAGAGTGACTAGTCTCGAGTCATTGATGTGAGTGACACCAAGACAAGTACGTAGGTGCTCAATAGAGAATGGGTTCACTGAACACGATCAACGACGAGTTCTCATATTCATGTCACGTGAGAACTCATGGTTAGGATAATGCAAATTAGTCCTTTGACCTGAGGCATCATAGTTGTCTTGTGGTTAGGTCCTTGATCTTTGATCGTGTCAAATGGCATTCCTTTGGAGTGTCCACGGCTTGGTTGGGGTCAAGCTATCTAGTCATGGAGACAAGTGAATGCGCAACAAGGGATCTCTAACCTTCAAACTGTTGAGGGAGAATACTCTATGATATGATTTAGAATCTCTGGCCAGAGTATGAATGAGATGTTGGAATGCGTTCCATATCACATTCAAGGTAATCATATAAGTGCGAGATTCACATTGGATAGTAGACATGAATAAACTATCAAGCCAAACAATGTGGTCAAGAGTATTGTATTAGAGAAGGACCGTATTGCATTTGTAATCCTAAACTGAATAGGTTCTCCACCTCTTCTGATTAGCTTGGGTAACCATGATATGCTGCTAGGTGTCACTCATGGTTTGTGGAAGCCCTAAACGTGTGTAAACACTAAAGGGAGAATTGAAAGTTAGTTTCAAATTCACAATCGATTTGAAAGAGTTTGAATCGCCCACTGCCTCGCTAAAAGGAACCTAATGGATCGTACACCGTGTAAGGTAGAGATTGAAGATTCAACGGAAATGAGTAAGAATAATTAAATGGTTTAATTATTTATGGCAAGGATTAATTAATATGATTATTAATCAAACGAATAAGTTCGTTAAAGACCTCGGGATGGTTTTGGACCTTAAGGCCCAATGGGCTTCGAACGTCAAGTCCATTGACTTAAGTTGTATGACAACTTAATAAATAATGATTTAACAAAGGCCCAAAATACTCCAAAAATATCCCTAAGGCCGGCCACTTAGTAAGGGTAGCAAACTTGGACTTATTTACAAGTTTGCCACTCAAATGAATTAAGGTATAAATTTGACTTTATAGCCAAAATTCATTAAGGGTTGTTTTTGGGGAAATTGGAGAGATGAAATGCTCTCCCTTCTCTCTAGATATGGCCGGCCCCCTTGGAGGGTTTTAGCTAGCACTCTAGCTCCTCCAAGGTCACTCATATCCTCTTAATCAAAACCTTGGTGTAGAAACTTAGAGGTTCTCAATTTTGAGAACTTAGAGAACCTATCCTTTCTATATAAATCCATAGATTTAAGATGCAAGGAATGAAGGCCCTCTCTTTGGGTGATTAGCCTTTGCTTAAGCAAAGAGGAATCTACAAAGGTATAAATCTCAACTCACTATGTTTTTGAGTTGTTTAAAGGTTCACCAATCTACTAGGCTTTGAACATTCATGGTTAATGTTTTGTTTTTAAGTATATGCAAGCATGATTCCGCCTTTAATTTGTTAATTGCATGCTAATGATATTGCTTAAATGAACATGATCTTCCAAAATAATCCTTCAAGTGGTATCAGAGCCTAGGTCTAGTAGTTGGTGAATCCTTTTGGGTTTTGTATTTCATAATATGTGATTTAAAAGTTGTAAAATGTTACAAGCTTTATTCTTGTTTTATGAATGTAAATTTTGTTGGAAAATTTGGCATCTCAAATGTTGTAGATGTAGTTCATATGAGCATGAATATTGAAGCTAAAATTTGGTGCCAAGAATTTTGGGATTTTCGGCCAAATTAAAAGGGTGATTTTTTGGGTTCTTGTTTGTCTTGTTAAAATGTTTTTCAAGTGACTTTTGGAACCCCTAAGTACCCTAGTTTGGTTATATGTTATTTCCCTTAAGTTTAAGTGATTTTGAAATGTTTTTTGGATGAAAAATGTTCATGGAACTTTTATGGGTTTCTCATGGATGTTCTTCATGTTCTTGATGTTCTTGCCAAGAACAATAAAGCTTGAGGTTTTGATTCAAAGTTTTGAATTATTTCATAAAGTTTTGTTATAAGATATTTTCATATATTTATTAATGATTAATATTTTTAATGTTAGTCAAAAACTTTGTAAATATCTTAGATATTTGAATATAAAAGGTGAAAGAAACTTTGGTGGTGTGAAAGGATTAATTCCCTTTCACACACACCACTTGCATGGTTTTATGTCACCAAAACCACTTCACAAAAACTTTGAATTTTTTTTTAAAACCTTGTCAAAACCGGCCACCCTATTAGAAAGGGTATGTTTGGGCCTTTTGTGCAATTACATAAAGGTTTGACACTTTTGTGTATTTGCATTTTGGCCCAAAAGTTTACGTTTTTACGTAAAGGTCCAAAATCACTAAAAGGACAAATTGTTTTGATCCTTTAATGAAGTTTTAACTTTTGATGAAATTTTTGGGTTCTAGTTGTAATTACATAAAGTAGTGAACTTTTGTGTTTTTACAAAGTGACCCCAAAAGTTTAAGTATTTGCAATATAGCCCAAAAGTTGAGGTTAATTGCACTATGGCCCAAATAAGTTGAGGTCTTTGCACTTTGGCCCAAATGTTGAGGTTAATTGCATTATAGCCCAAATAAGTTGTGGTTATTAATATTGGCCCAAATTAGGTAGAGAACAAAAATTGTTTTGTCTCTTTAAATGAGAATTGGATTTTCATTTTGTTTAGCTTCATTTAAATCAATTTTATGGATACAAAAACCAAATGAAAAATGTTGCATTCAATTTAATTAGTTAAAGTGTTAATTAATTAATTAAAGGGTGATTATGAACCTTAGCCTACGATAATTGAGCTATGTGAAAGGCCGTTTCAAATTTGTTTGAACCATGGGAATGTGTAGATTAGATTTTGGTTGTAATTTGATTAGATCAAATGTTGTAAAAGAGCATAAGCTCTTCTTTAATTTAAAGTAATTTGATTTGATCAATTGTTGTAAAAGAGCATAAGCTCTTCTTTACTTTGAAGTACTTCTTTCTTTCTTTATAAGATATGCATGAAAATGAAGTAGTTGGGTCCAACGCCCCTAAGACAACACGCCTTAATATGATTAAACGCGTAACTAAAATCAATCACCATCCCTAGTCCGAGATTCAACACAAGGCTCGTGTTGGATCTAAACAAAAGGTTCATAGTCATCCTAAGGCCCTAAGGCAACTATATAGTCCATCAATGAATGCAAACCTTAAGTTAGTAGTATCATGTACTCTTGCTTTAAAAACTGTTTTAAAAGCTTAGTGGGAGTATCATATACAACTAAATAAATCATATGGACCAATAGTTGTGATAGGACCAAAAATGTTTTAATTGGATTAAAATGTATATTTATATGTGATGAGACCTAAAAACCCTCAACCAAACGAATATTAAGTTGATAAGCGAGAGATGCTTAGAATGTCTCTTCGTGGCCTTCCACCATGATAGGTTCAATCGTATGTGACTCATACACCGTATTCGTCCAGTTCTGGGGTTGCAAAGTATGTGCTTACATTCAGGAGAAGCCTATAAACATATGATGAGGTGAAAGTAGGCAACGAGTATGGCCAATAAGATATTCTTCTGAGGCCATTCTTGAACCCCTACTTGAACTAGCATGGTGGGAATGACTTAACTAAGTGCAATGATGCCAATAAGATATTCTTCTGAGGCATCATTCTCTAGAGGCCAAATTAGATGGGTTCTTACATTAGATGTAAATGAGTAAGCGTACTCTCTCATTATTATTATTGCTTGCCAATAAGATATTCTTCTGAGGTGGGCTTGGTAATAGTGAGTCTCCCATACCCTACTAAGAGTTTCCTCCAAAACTCTCGAATTCCGATGAGGGATATGGAATTTGCCAAAAATAGTGGGTGATGCTATTTTGATTTAAAGACCCGGATCAAATAGCTTAAAATCAATCAATTTATATTCGTTATGTATTTGTTTACCAATATATTTGCAAACGCTATCCAATACTTGACAAAGAAAAACCGAACGCTTTAGTTTCCGAACTTGGTACCACAATCCCATAGATTGTCTTGAATGGATTGTACAAGTGCCTAAGTAGTCTCATCCTCACAATCTTCCTATTGATAAATGTATCATTGGAAGAACATGTTAGATAAGTCTATGAAGAAGAGGACAACAATTTTAATGTCATAATTCTTCAAATACAAATTGTTGTATGAAGAAATAAGAGTTGTTTTGAACAACCCTTAATCAACGCAAACATTAGTGCTTGTTTCTTTGTTACATTAACAAAGAACTTTTGAAGTAAGCACAAGGGCATGGACACTTAATGTGCCATGATTCTTCACTTACAAATCATTGTATGAAGAAATGAGAGTTGCCTTGAACAACTCTTGAATGTTTGTAATTATGTTTAGAACATAATGGTTGGTTGACAAAAATAGTCCATCAACATGGACTTATGATGATTTTGAATCATTGTATGATGAAGTGTTAAAACACTTAACGAGACGGAAACTAGATTAGGACTTCACCTTTGTGTCCCCTTCCTAATCGTTCACTAAGTTTATTGTAAACTATATGGTGAACAATAACCACACGCTCTCCAAATTGTTTGATGTGTAAAACACGATTGAAACAAGTTTCAAGAGAGATAGTGGGAGTTTAGGGACCATGACTATTGTAGTCAAAGGAGAAGTCAAATGAAGAAGATAAAATTTAACTCCAAGGGAACAAACTTTCTTTATGAAAGGATGGACATTGGAAGGGGTATTTGCAAGAAATGTCTTGCAAGTGTCAAGAACACATCTTTTGAAGGTGTTGTAAAATGTTCTTGAAAAGTTCAAAACAGTTGGTTCTTCTACTTGAATGCTTGATTCTGTATTAGTAACTATGTTTTACAAATCGTTGTAAAAGTGTGGCTAATAAGAAGTAGAAGATTAATGAGAGAAGAGAAAGTACTTCACATTCGGAAAGTGAATAAAATAAAGATCTCTGCGAAAGCGGATTGTACTTACTTCCTCATATGAACTACCAAATAAAGAATGATTAGATTATTGTAATCTAATTAATTGTCTCTATAGTAGAGATAATGTGGTAGTATTAATTGTTTAGAATAAAACGATGCTTAAAACCCAAAAGGTTGCAAGGTAGTGACTAATCCCAACTAAGTTGTGATACCTCTAAAACATAAATTACGAGTTGGTTATGGATGGATGCTTTGGATCGTTAGATCCGGATCCAATGCCTTCTTGTTAAAATTGTATAGAGGCGAAATGTTCGAATCTTTATTCTTTTGGAAAGAAGAAAGAATCACAAAGTTGTTGAGGTTAATTCACTTAGATGTTAGTGGCACTAGTCCACAACATAATACTACTCATGTTATATGACATTCACCGAAGATCATTCTCGGTTGGACTATAGTTTACTTTGAATAAACATAAGTCCGAATACTTTGCAAAAGGTTTCAAAGAATTCAAGAAATGTAAGTTGATGAGTAAGACGTCTAAAGTATTTACCTCCTTAGATTTGATCAAAGGAAAGGTAACACTTTAGATTAGTTTCCTTGAAAGATATCAAGGAAGGTAGCATCATAAGATAAAGAATTTCTCCATTAGGAGAAGAACGTACTCAAATATGATTTAGTTCGTTGATTATTATCTAATACCCATATATAGAATATATATACACTTCTAAAACAATGTGATTGTGAATTAGAAGATCTTCCAAAATTTTCATGACTCCATAAGATGTAGTTGGAAAGAAAGACAAATCTTAAGCATGTTAAAGATTTGGGGTTGTGTGCTAATGAGCAATATTTGTTTGATAACAATCTTGTGGGATATCCTTAAATTAACCTTTGGATATCACTTCTATAAACCAACTAACAAATGTTGTTTTGTTGGATAGTTCATTGTAATCCTACAATATGATTTGCCTAAACGCAAATGAACTAGAGATAGAACTCAAAGAATGTGTTCTTTAAGAGACAAGAAAGTGATCAATAAATATAACAACCTAGTTCCTATACCACAAGCTCCAAGGTAGTCAAGAAGGATTTATAAACCGTCTTAGTTGAATGGTTTGAACTTTATGACTATGTCATAGAGTTGTACCTCTTAAATCGAAAGAAATAAGAATGAAAATCCTTATGACTACATTGAGTGTATATACGATATATACTCAAGGAAATGGTAAAATACCATTTGACTCGAAATAATGAAACCTTAATAGCTAAATTGGTAGCTTAAGGTAACTACACTCAAAGAGTATGGTTGACTTTGAAGAAACCATCTTTGATATAGTCTTAGTTTCAATTAATTCGAGGAACACTAGCTACAACTAAATGGTGATTTAATGTTTGGACATAATATGGGTTTCCATAACCATTATTAAGATAGTCTTGATAATGTATGTCTAAAACTATAAATTACAAGACATGTAAGTTGTAGAGATCCATCCATCATGGATCTTAGCAAGCTAGTGGGAGCTATAAGCGTCTTATGAAGAAAGATCAAATCGTTTGATTTCTCATGAAGATGTAAATGAATCTTTTGTTTACTAGGTTTACAAAAGATTAGTGGGAGTTTATCATATTCCTAAATTTAAACATATGTGATATATTAATTTTTGGGAAATGAAAAAGAATACTTCTTCGTTAAAGTTATGACTTTAAACATTCTATAAACGATAGAATAAATTTGGGAGATATAGTCTATAATAAACAAGAGATGCTAGGAAGTTTTTCCATATGATGATAAACTTCAATTAGAATGACAATTCTAGTGAGACTAGGAAATTGTTCTTCTCAAAGGGAATGTACCCTTTGACTCCCAAAGAAATAATGCGTAAATAGAATCCTTTATGCATACGCACAAAGGTGATTTATGTATTTCATATTGTATGAAAACATTGATATGAGTTGTAACTAGAACGGTACAAAACGATATCAGTGCAAGCCCAGGATCAGAACCATGGCAACTGTCAAGTGAGTCCTTACGTATTTAAGAAATACTAAAGGATAGATTTCTCAATAATTGAGGAAGAATTAGAGTAACGTAATGGAAGCGTAAATGTATTAGATTATGAATCTAATCCATCATTGGATGTTTCTTCATTATGAATGAAGAGATGAACAGATATCTCTTTATTATTATGACTAAAGAGATATTTGGATGGAAACATTAAAGTAATGACTTTAGTGTGTTCCATTATGAATGCAAAATATATTGCCATATAGAAGCTTACAACAATGTTGTTTGGATGGGAAAGTTCATTTATGAACTATCTATTCGGTTCCAACCAGAAAGTGTATGACACTAATGGGGCGATAGCTCAAGCCAGGGAATCAAGGTCTCATCAAGGTCCGAACTCATATGAGAGACTAAACCACATGATTGGGAATCATGTATAATGGTGACGTCGTTATTCTCAAGGTTGCTTCTATGGATAACATATAGATATCCATTGTCTAGGCCTACTACTCAGCCATTTTTTGAAATGACTACAGAGGAGGTATCATCACTGATGACCAAGCTGATTGGCTCTAGTGCAAGTGGGAGATTGTTGGAAATGTGCCCTAAAACCAATCATATGATGATACTTTACGGACATTTCACATGATTAAACTAATCTAGTTTAATATCAAAGGCAAAGATTATTGTTTGAGCGGTCTCATATAAATGTTATATGCTTGAACGATAAAGTCCAAGGAATATGTGATTGGGAGAATGCGATCTAAATAGTTAGATTCATGAGACCATTCTTTCATAGACACATCCTAAACGTTCCTGATCATAGGATTGCCAATTGGGCATTGACAGTCCGTTAAGATCAGTACGTGCTATGTCTTCTCTCAGGGAGAGTGACTAGTCTCGAGTCATTGATGTGAGTGACACCAAGACAAGTACGTAGGTGCTCAATAGAGAATGGGTTCACTGAACACGATCAACGACGAGTTCTCATATTCATGTCACGTGAGAACTCATGGTTAGGATAATGCAAATTAGTCCTTTGACCTGAGGCATCATAGTTGTCTTGTGGTTAGGTCCTTGATCTTTGATCGTGTCAAATGGCATTCCTTTGGAGTGTCCACGGCTTGGTTGGGGTCAAGCTATCTAGTCATGGAGACAAGTGAATGCGCAACAAGGGATCTCTAACCTTCAAACTGTTGAGGGAGAATACTCTATGATATGATTTAGAATCTCTGGCCAGAGTATGAATGAGATGTTGGAATGCGTTCCATATCACATTCAAGGTAATCATATAAGTGCGAGATTCACATTGGATAGTAGACATGAATAAACTATCAAGCCAAACAATGTGGTCAAGAGTATTGTATTAGAGAAGGACCGTATTGCATTTGTAATCCTAAACTGAATAGGTTCTCCACCTCTTCTGATTAGCTTGGGTAACCATGATATGCTGCTAGGTGTCACTCATGGTTTGTGGAAGCCCTAAACGTGTGTAAACACTAAAGGGAGAATTGAAAGTTAGTTTCAAATTCACAATCGATTTGAAAGAGTTTGAATCGCCCACTGCCTCGCTAAAAGGAACCTAATGGATCGTACACCGTGTAAGGTAGAGATTGAAGATTCAACGGAAATGAGTAAGAATAATTAAATGGTTTAATTATTTATGGCAAGGATTAATTAATATGATTATTAATCAAACGAATAAGTTCGTTAAAGACCTCGGGATGGTTTTGGACCTTAAGGCCCAATGGGCTTCGAACGTCAAGTCCATTGACTTAAGTTGTATGACAACTTAATAAATAATGATTTAACAAAGGCCCAAAATACTCCAAAAATATCCCTAAGGCCGGCCACTTAGTAAGGGTAGCAAACTTGGACTTATTTACAAGTTTGCCACTCAAATGAATTAAGGTATAAATTTGACTTTATAGCCAAAATTCATTAAGGGTTGTTTTTGGGGAAATTGGAGAGATGAAATGCTCTCCCTTCTCTCTAGATATGGCCGGCCCCCTTGGAGGGTTTTAGCTAGCACTCTAGCTCCTCCAAGGTCACTCATATCCTCTTAATCAAAACCTTGGTGTAGAAACTTAGAGGTTCTCAATTTTGAGAACTTAGAGAACCTATCCTTTCTATATAAATCCATAGATTTAAGATGCAAGGAATGAAGGCCCTCTCTTTGGGTGATTAGCCTTTGCTTAAGCAAAGAGGAATCTACAAAGGTATAAATCTCAACTCACTATGTTTTTGAGTTGTTTAAAGGTTCACCAATCTACTAGGCTTTGAACATTCATGGTTAATGTTTTGTTTTTAAGTATATGCAAGCATGATTCCGCCTTTAATTTGTTAATTGCATGCTAATGATATTGCTTAAATGAACATGATCTTCCAAAATAATCCTTCAAATACCCCTTCCAATGTCCATCCTTTCATAAAGAAAGTTTGTTCCCTTGGAGTTATTTGTTTTCTTCATTTAACTTCTCCTTTGACTACAATAGTCATAGTCCCTAAACTCCCACTATCTCTCTTGAAACTTGTTTCAATTGTGTTTTACACATCAAACAATTTGGAGAGTGTGTGGTTATTGTTCACTATATAGTTTACAATAAACTTAGTGAACGATTAGGATAGGGACACAAAGGTGAAGTCCTTATCTAGTTTCCGTCTCATTAAGTGTTTTAACACTTCAACATACAATGATTCAAAATCATCATAAGTCCATGTTGATGGACTATTTTTGTCAACCAACCATTATGTTCTAAACATAATTACAAACATTCAAGAGTTGTTTAAGGCAACTCTCATTTCTTCATACAACGATTTGTAAGTGAAGAATCATGGCACGTTAAGTGTCCATGCCCTTGTGCTTACTTCAAAAGTTCCTTGTTTATGTAACAAAGAAACAAGCACTAATGTTTGTGTTGATTTAAGGGTTGTTCAAAGCAACTCTTATTTCTTCATACAACATTTGTATTTGAAGAATTATGACAATTAAATTGTTGTCCTCTTTATGATAGACTTATCTATCATGTTCTTCCAATGATACATTATCGATAGGAAGATTGTGAGGGTGAGACTACTTAGACACATTTACAATCCATTAAAGACAATCTATGGAATTGTAGTACTAAGTCCGGAAACTAAAGTATTCGGCTTTTCTTTGTCAAGTATTGGATAGCGTTTGCAAATAAATTGGTAAACAAATACATAACGAATATAAATGATTGATTTTAAGCTATTTGATTCGGGTCTTTAAATCATAATAGCACCACCCACTATTTTTGGCAAATTCCATATCCCTCATCGGAATTCGAGAGTTTTGGAGGAAACTCTTAGTAGGTTATGGGAGACTCACTATTACCAAGCCCACCTCACGATGATACGATGTTGGCTAGCATTAATAACAATGAGAGAGTACGCTTACTCATTTACATCTTTATGTAAGAACCCATCTAATTTGGCCTCTAGAGAATGATGCCTCACAATGATATGATGTTGGCTCCATTGCACTTAGTTAAGTCATTCCCACCATGCTAGTTCAAGTTAGGGGTTCAAGAACAACCTCACGATGATACGATGTTGGCTATTCTCGTTGCCTATCTTTCACAACATCAAGTATGCATATAGAATCCTCCCCGAGTGTAAGCATGCACTTTGAACTCCCCCATGATAGGGTGAAGCCGGTGTACAATTTTACAAACGTTCGGACCTACCACGGTGGAAGGCCACGAAAGAGTGTTCAAAGCACTCTCACGCTTATCAACTTAATATTGGTTTGGTTGAGGGTTTTTAGGTCTCATCACATATAAACATACATTTTAATCCAATTAAAACATTTTTGGTCCTATCACAACTATTGGTCCATATGATTTATTTAGTTGTATATAATACTCCCACTAAGCTTTTAAAACGGTTTTTAAAGCAAGAGTACATGATACTACTAACATAAGGTTTGCATTCATTGATGGACTATATAGTTGCCTTAGGGCCTTAGGATGACTATGAACCTTTTGTTTAGATCCAACACGAGCCTTGTGTTGAATCTCGGACTAGGGATGGTGATTGATTTTAGTTACGCGTTTAATCATATTAAGGCGTGTTGTCTTAGGGGCGTTGGACCCAACTACTTCATTTTCATGCATATCAAATAAAGCAAGAAAGAAGTACTTCAAAGTAAAGAAGAGCTTATGCTCTTTTACAACAATTGATCAAATCAAATTACTTTAAATTAAAGAAGAGCTTATGCTCTTTTACAACATTTGATCTAATCAAATTACAACCAAAATATAATCTACACATTCCCATGGTTCAAACAAATTTGAAACGGCCTTTCACATAGCTCAATTATCGTAGGCTTAGGTTCATAATCACCCTTTAATTAATTAACATTTTAACTAATTAAATTGAATGCAACATTTTTCATTTGGTTTTTGTATCCATAAAATTGATTTAAATGGAGCTAACTAAAATGAAAATCCAATTCTCATTTAAAGAGACAAAACAATTTTTGTTCTCTATTTAATTTGGGCCAAAATGTAATGACCTCAACTTATTTGGGCCATTATGCAATTAACCTCAACATTTGGGCTATTTTGCAATTAGCCACAACTTTTGGGCCATAGTGCAATTAACCACAACTTTTGGGCTATTTTGCAAAAACTTAAACTTTTGGGGTCACTTTGTAAAAACACAAAAGTCCAATACTTTATGTAATCACAACTAGAACCCAAACTTTTCCACAAATGTAAAAACTTCATTAAAGGAGCAAAACAATTTGTCCTTTAGCGTTTTTGGACCTAAACGTAAAAACGTAAACTTTTGGGCCAAAGTGCAAATACACAAAAGTATCAAAACTTTATGTAATTGCATGAAAGCCCCAAAAGTACTCCCACTTGAGGGAGTGGCCGGCCTTGGGAGTGCACATGGTGTGATGTGTGTGTTGATTTGTAGTTTGACATAAAGCATGCATGTGGTGTGTGTGAATGGGATTTATGCCTTACACACCCATTAAAGTTTCTTACACCATTCAAACAAATATCTAACATATATTCAAATTTTTTGACTAACATTAAAAATATTAATCATTAATAAATATATGAAAATATCTAATAACAAAACTTTATGAAATAATTCAAAACTTTGAATCAAAACACTAAACTTTTTGTTCTTGGCTAAAATGTCAAGAACAATGAAGAACACTCATGAAAAACTCAAAATTTTTCCATGATGATTTTTCACCCAAACACATCCCAAAATCATTTATACTTAAGGGAAATTTCATATAACCAAACTAGGGTACTTAGGGGTTCCAAAAGTCACTTGAAAAACATTTTAACAAGACAAACAAGAACCCAAAAATCACCCTTTTAATTTGGCCGAAAATCCCAAAATTCTTGGCACCAAATTTTAGCTTCAATATTCATGCTCATATGAACTACATCTACAACATTTGAGATGCCAAATTTTCAAACAAAATTTACATCCATAAAACAAGAATAAAGCTTGTAACATTTTACAACTTTTAAATCACATATTATGAACTACAAAACCCAAAAGGATTCACCAACTACTAGACCTAGGCTCTGATACCACTTGAAGGATTATTTTGGAGAAACATGTTCATTTAAGCAATATCATTAGCATGCAATTAACAAATTAAAGGCGGAATCATGCTTGCATATACTTAAAAACAAAACATTACCCATGAATGTTCAAAGCCTAGTAGTTTGGTGAACCTTTAAACAACTCAAAACAAGTGAGTTGAAATTAATACCTTTGTAGATTCCTCTTTGCATAAGCAAAGGCTAATCACCCAAAGAGAGGGCCTTCATTCCTTGCATCTTAAAGCTATGGATTTATATAGAAAGGATAGGTTCTCTAAGTTCTCAAAATTGAGAACCTCTAAGTTTCTACACCAAGGTATGATTTAAGAAGAGATGAGTGACCTTGGAGGAGTAGGATTGCTAGCTAATCCCTCCAAAGGGGGCCGGCCATTCTAGAGAGAAGGGAGAGCATTTCATCTCTCCAATTTCCCTAAAAAAAAACCCTAAATGAATTTTGGCTATAAAGTCAAATTTATACCTTAATTCATTTGAGTGGCAAACTTGTAAATAAGTCCAAGTTCACTACCCTTCACAATATGGCCGGCCTTAGGGATTAATTTGGGCAATTTGGTCTTTGTGAATCATTATTCATTAAGTTGTCATACAACTTAAGTTAATGGACTCGACGTTCGAAGCCCATTGGGCCTTAAGGTCCAAAACCATCCCGAGGTCTTTAACGAACTTATTCGTTTGATTAATAATCATATTAATTAATCCTTGCCATAAATAATTAAACCATTTAATTATTCTTACTCATCTCCGTTGAATCTTCAATCTTTACCTTACACGGTGTACGATCCATTAGGTTCCTTTTAGCGAGGCAGTGGGCGATTCAAACTCTTTTAAATCGATTGTGAATTTGAAACTAACTTTCAATTCTCCCTTTAGTGTTTACACACGTTTAGGGCTTC
Source organism: Crataegus laevigata (assembly GCA_963580275.1). Taxonomy (NCBI): domain Eukaryota; kingdom Viridiplantae; phylum Streptophyta; class Magnoliopsida; order Rosales; family Rosaceae; genus Crataegus; species Crataegus laevigata. The sequence continues at coordinate 33,159,724 of OY756948.1, read as the reverse complement.
CACAAACCATGAGTGACACCTAGCAGCATATCATGGTTACCCAAGCTAATCAGAAGAGGTGGAGAACCTATTCAGTTTAGGATTACAAATGCAATACGGTCCTTCTCTAATACAATACTCTTGACCATATTGTTTGGCTTGATAGTTTATTCATGTCTACTATCCAATGTGAATCTCGTGCTTATATGATTACCTTGAATGTGATCTGGAACGCATTCCAACATCTCATTCATACTCTGGCCAGAGATTCTAAATCATATCATAGAGTATTCTCCCTCAACAGTTTGAAGGTTAGAGATCCCTTGTTGCGCATTCACTTGTCTCCATGACTAGATAGCTTGACCCCAACCATGCCGTGGACACTCCAAAGGAATGCCTTTTGACACGATCAAAGATCAAGGACCTAACCACAAGACAACTATGATGCCTCAGGTCAAAGGACTAATTTGCATTATCCTAACCATGAGTTCTCACGTGACATGAATATGAGAACTCGTCGTTGATCGTGTTCAGTGAACTCATTCTCTATTGAGCACCTACGTGCTTGTCTTGGTGTCACTTACACCAATGACTCGAGACTAGTCACTCTCCCTGAGAGAAGACATAGTACGTACTGATCTTAACGGACTGTCAATGCCCAATTGGCAATCCTATGATCAGGAACGTTTAGGATGTGTCTACGAAAGAATGGTCTCATGAATCTAACTTCTTTTAGATTGCATTCTCCCAATCACATATTCCTTGGACTTTATTGTTTAAGCATATAACATTTATATGAGACCGCTCAAACAATAATCTTTGCCCTTGATATTAAACTAGATTAGTTTAATCATGTGAAATGTCCGTAAAGTATCATCATATGATTGGTTTTAGGGCACATTTCCAACATTTATCACCTATCACTTCTAATGTTGTTTCTCACTGTTTTAAGTGTTTTTAGTGTGCTTTGATGTGTTTTAGTGTCATATAACAGAAAAAGCAAGAAAAAATGAAAAAGTTTTGAAAAATACCAAAAAGAGTCGTTTTTGAGTTGTTTTTGTGTCTTAGGGTACGTTCCAACACAATGATGAGGATTTGGTTTTTAATTGCATAACTGTTAAAGTAAGTTACAAACATGGATGAAAGTTTGATATGCTCTTTGGTTTATGCTTAGTTGTAATTATAGTTCATGAATTCACATGTAATCACAAAGAAAAGAGGAATCAGAGGTTGTAACATGCTTGAAGGAAGAAACTCAAATTAATGCTACAACTCTGAGAGACTTGAGCCTTTAACGTTCTTTGGAGAGTTAATAATCTTTGCAATTGTTGTTTTCTAAGATCGTTGAATGATCTCATTATTCTTTGCTTGGTTACTACGTAGAAGGCGTTTCATCATTTAGTTCCAAAAAAGTGATTGCATAACACGTAAACAAGATGAAGTTGTTTAGTGAACCAAGAGCCAAATAGCCGTACCCCATGTTCATTTGTGTTATAGGTTTAAACCCCGTTGAGCCTTGTTTAGCCTATGTTCTTTGTTAACCCACTTTATCCTTACCTAGCCTAGAATAGGACCATCCATACCTTTATTCTTAAAGCATAGTGAGCATGACTTAGAATGAATTCCTTTTGATTGTTCTCTTGTAGAAAAACAAATAAGGGGGAAGGGATTTATGTGTGTGAATTTGTGCCAAGAACAGGATTTGGGCACGGGAAAACAAAAAGAAAAAAATGTTGTGAAAAGAATGAAAAAGAGTTCAAAATAAGTGAGAAAGAACTCACAAGTGTTGGTTGTTGAAGAAAGGGTCCAAAAAGTTAAATTTGACCCTAAGTATTGTGTATTTCATCCCCTTGTGTGTCTAAGTGATTTTCTGCACTCAAAAGTGAATTCTAAGTGTCAATTTCATTACTTAGTTTGCTATCGCTTTAAGAACTTTTGTTTATCCTTAACCTCTCTTTGTTAACCAATATCCCTTAGCCTCGTTACAACCCTTAACTTTCAATATGTGCAGCTTGGGATTGGTTTGAGCATATCGTGTCCCTAGTTCTCGCGTCTAAGTAGTAGCATTCCGTTCATGAGATCATATCTAAACATGCTTAATAATTCCAGAAAAGTGTTTCCTTTGTTATAACATATGTGAGTGTTCGTTTTCATGTCTACATCAATCTTCTCACATATACCTAGTGTAGGGTGTGTAACTAGAAAATCTGTGTGAAAATAAGAGTGTATCCGGTGAGGAATTGAGTGGATTCTCTAAGGCATGTTACTATGTTCATAATGTTGTTTTAAACTATTAAATGTGAGCTAGTGAATGGTAACTATGATTAAGTATATGCTCGAGAGTAGGGATGACTAAAAATCTGTGGGACTAATGATCTTTGGCATGTTATGTACCATTGGAAATCCCTGAGGCGAACGTTGGAAGGTTTAGGTTATGTTTTGTTTCTTCGTTTTGCTCGAGGACTAGCAAAAGCCAAGTATCGGGGAATTTGATAGGAGCATATTTATGCGACTTAGTTAGCTTGTTTTCTTGCACTTACGTAGTTAGTTATCGTGTATTATAATGATTTAAGCTATTTTCGTGTGTTTGTAGGTTCAAATGGCAAGTAAAGCAAGAAAGTGCGTTTTGGTGGATTTTAGAGCAAAATTGAGCTTAAATTAAGTACATGCATATGGAGCACCATGGATGGACAAATTTGGAGGTCAAAAGAGTGCTAGGAATTAGTTTTAGAGTTGAAGAATGAAATCCAAGAATGAAGACAAGAAATCAGCTCAAAAGGAGAAACATTATCCAAACATGTTCTAGAAGACAAAACATGTTCCTAAAAACATGCTACATGTTTCATGTCATGTTCCTTCTAGAAACCTATGTCTTGTCTCTTCTAGAAGATCTTATCCATTCCTAAAGACATGCCTTGTGTTTCATGTCTTGTTCTTTCCTAGAAACATGCTACAATGTTCTTTCTAGAAGCCAAAGACAAATTCCTACAAGGGTGGCGCCTAGAACCCTTCTAGAAGGCCTTTGCCTTGCCTTGCAATCCACCCCCCTTTCCCTCCAAAACCTGCTGCACCTTTCTATCTTTCTTACCTTTGGATTTTTGATTTAATTGGCCATTTTCCTTGTGGATTTGGGTTGTGCAAAGCCTTTTCAGAAATTAATTGGGCCATAACCTTTTTCCCTTGTGGGTTTATAATTCCTGCCGTACTTAGCGGCCCTAATCTCTCACTTATGCTAAGTCCAAGCCCAAATTTGATTTACCCTAGGGTTTGGGGTGCATATATATACCTAATCTAAGTGTGCCGCAGGGATTCTTCATTCACCCAGAAATTCCATTGAGCCGCGTTCACCACTCCACACAACATTCTGCCGCCCCACCCCTCATTCATCCTTGCCACACCATATTCACACCATCACAGAGAACAACCTTTGCGCCACCTTTGGAGAAGAGAAGGACTTGTGTCGTGTATCCCAAAGGAAGGAGGAGGCCTTGCGCATGGCATCTGCCATCATTGGAGTTTCTAGAGTTCTTTCTTCTCTTGTTTCTGTTTTCATGTTTAATTTAAGTTGCTTTTCAGTTATGTTAAACATGTGGAACTAATTTCTGTTTAGTTAGAGGCGAATTTGAAGCCATGGACATATATTTGTTATGATTTGATTTACTCCAGTTATGATTTCATGAATTATGAATGTGGTTTACTTTTCTGTTTTGATTAAGAACTTGTTTATGTATGTGGGTTGAGGGCCGACACTTAATTGATGCGAAAATAAACTAACACACAAATTAAACCCTCTTGTTGACAATTGTAGTATATATGCAAGTAGGGATCGTTCTTAAACCGGGGATTAGGAGGGATTGCTAATCTATATAAAATGAATTTAGAAGCACTAAATAAAACTTTTAAAAACACAAATCTAGAATCAGAACATTTAACTAGATTCAAATGATTCCAAATAAACTAGAATAACTTAAAATAAAATTAATAAATAAACTAAAAAAAATCAAGAATGAAATTAAAATATTCAAGCTATGAAAATTAACCAACTCTAAACTAAATTACTCAAAGAACTCAAAAGAAATCAAATAAGGTAAATTCAAGTCAAAAGACAAAAATTGAAAAAGGGGGATTTGATCTTGATGAGAATAACTTGAAAATAAACAAATTGAAAACTAGATAGATTTAAGCACAAAATATGGTTGTTTGAATGGATGATGGATTAGGTAGAGGGGTTTCCTCCACACATGATACACTTGTATATAAACCAATTTTTAGTTGTTCTTTCGATAACTTATGAAACTCAATACTCCGGGTTAACCGTGATAGCACTTTTTTAACCTTCAAGTTCTCCTTAGTTTAATGAATTGAATGGGAAAGCGCATATAACAATTCAAAACATTCTTCAAAAGTTCCATACGTGAAAAGCACAATATAGATACAATCAAAGATCATTAAGATTCATGAGAACTATAAGTATTGACGAGGCATTCGTAACTATGAAAAGCATGATACTCTTGCCAAGAATTCACTTAACACGATTGTGGATAGCAACCTTCACTACTCTTGAATATAAGTTCATAACGATTAGGTGAAATTCCCTTATATTCTAGCATCAAACTTATGCATGAAAACTAAGCGTGCACTCTTAATCAACATACACAAATAAGTTATCAATCAAATAATTAAGCGAATTGAAATCACAAATTATTAAATCACAACCAAAAGTAATTAATTCATAATGCAAATGTAATCATGGCTTTGAATCCCCCCCTAGCAAAAGGGGGGTTTAGTTCCTCATAATCATAAAACAAAGGTAAATAGATTTATACATTGAAAATGAAAGAATGAAAACACCTAAACGCTCCAACGGTCCTCGTTGAGTGGTATGCACGTCCAAGCACTTTCCTTCCCTTCCTTTGCTATGGCACAAAGAGTGGATGTGGTTTGAAGGTTTGGTTGTATGGAGGAGTGGATCGGGGGATGTATGGTGGTGTTTATGATGGCTAGGATAGGTTTATGGGCAGATTTTGTGGAGGAAAGAAGGGGGGTTGCGGCTAGGATAGTGTAGCGTGTGTGAAATGGGATTGTTGTGTGAATTGGTGAGTCTAAGCCTTGCAAGAAGGCTTTATTTATAGGTGCACAAAGGTAAGGAGCCACTCAAGTGATTTTAATAAACAAATATAAAGCAAGAATTAATCATCAAAAACAGCTAGCACACATGCTTCATTGCAGAAATTTCATGATGAAACAACTTGCATTCATCCTCCTTGGTCCATGCCTTGGATTCCTCTTGGTCTTCTCATGATGAATCAGCTAGAACACTTGCAAAACAGCTAGCACACTTGTAAAACATAATCATCCATCCATGCCATGGGTCATCCTTGCAATCTTTTTGTTGTCCGCCTATTCCTTCCCCATGTGCTCTCTTGACCTTCCCTTACTAAAATGCCCATAACTTCTTCTAGAAAATTGATCTTAACAATCTGCAAAATGCTCCAGAAAATAGACATATGTAGCTTTCCAAGTATATAAGGCTCATTCTCTAGTTCATTTTGGGCCGTTTGCAAATTGCTTCCAAAATGGGCTGATCTGCACAGGCAGTTTTGACGAATTTGTTACATAAAATCTCACTTGTGCTATTTTTCTTTTATTTTCTTGACAAATCATATAAAACACAAAATCAATGTAAATAGCTCAAAAATATAAGGAACTAACTAAGAAAAGACGAGAGAATTTGATGTAAAATATATATAAATATGAGCTTATCAAATACCCCCACACTTAGCTTTTGCTAGTGCTCGAGCAAAACAAAGAAAACAAAAAGAAACAAAACACAATCTAAACCTTCCAACGTTACCTCAGGGATTTCTAATGCACATGTTAAAAATCATTACTTGCACAGATTTTGGTCATCAATATCCTTAAGCATACACTTAACCATAGTCACCATTTACTAGTTCTCTTTTAATCATTTAAAACATCATTTTGAATGTAATAACATGCTTTAGAGAATTCCCTCAATTCCTTACTAGATATGCACTCATTTTTCACTAAGATTTTCAAACTACATTCCCTACACTAGGTATATGTGAGAAGATTGATATACACATCAAAACTAAACTCACATATTTTAACAAAGAAAGCTCTTTTCTGGAGTTATAAGTGAATATATGAATATGATCTCATGAAAGGAATGCTACTACTTAGATGCAAGAACTAGTGACACCATATGCTCATACCAATCCCAAACTCCACATATTGAACACATAACACTCAAGATAGAAGTGTAAGGGTTGTAACGGGGCTAAGGGTGATAGGTTACAGTGAATAGATATGGAAAACAAGGGTTCTTAAAAACATAGTGAGCAATAGCAATGAAATCAACTTAGAATTCACTTTTGAATGCAAACTCAAAATTGAACACAAGGGGAGCTTCATGCAACACTTAGGGTCAAATTCAAACTTTTGGACCCTTTTCTTCAACAATCAACTCTTTCAAACTCATTCTATCTTCTTTTTTTTTTCTTTTTTCTTTTTTTTTTTTCATACGTTTTTCACTTCATTTCTTCTCTTTTAAACCCCAAAACATACATTGAACTTAAGAACAATCGTTCCTTCCCCCACACTCATTTTCTTGCATAATGTAACTCAAAAGGAATTCATTTAAGTCATGCTCACTATCTTATAAGAACAAGGGTGTGGATGGTCCTATTCTAGGCTAGGTAGGGATAATGTGGTTTAACAAAGAATAAAGGCTAAACAAGGCTCAACGGGGTTAAATCCTACAAATGAACAAGGGTGGCACGGGTATTTGGCTTTAGTGGCAACTACACAACTTCATCTTGATCGTGTGTTATGCAATTCAATATCATGCTTTGAATGAAACGGATATAAGTTCTAGCATTTAGTTCTATCATGATACGCATGCATTCTAAGTAGCAACCAAGCAAAGAATAATGAGATCATGCAATGACTTAAGAACACAAGAAATCACAGATTATAACTCTCCAAAAGAAGTAAAGGCTCAAGTCTCACAAGGATGTAGCGTTAGTTGAGTTCTTTCCTTCAAGCATGTTACAAAAACTGATTTTAACCACTTTATGATCAAATGTGAGTTCATAAACATCAACTACAACTAAGCATAAGCCAAGAACATATCAAACTTCAATCCATGCTTATAACTCTTTTTAACAGCCATGCAATTCAAAACCAAATCCTCATCATTGTGTTGGAAGGTACCTACGACACAAACACACCAAAACAACTCAAAAACAACTCTTTTTAGGTTTTTTTTAAAACAATTTTATTAAATTTTTATGAGTTTTTCGGATTTTTAAGCCACAACACACTAAAATGCTTCAAAACACACTAAAAACACTTAAAAACAGTGAAAAACAACATTGGAAGTGATAGGTGAATAAAACCCACGAAAATCATGCAAAACAGATTGTTTACCCCCCCCCCCCCCCACACTTGAATCAAACATTGTCCTCAATGTTTTAAACAGAAACTCAAACCAAATTAAACAAACTAAACATAGCAGAATAGAAACAACAAAGAGAAAGAGTTAGGAACGCAAATCTGGAATTGGAGTGATTCCTAGGTCTTCCTTTGTTGAATGCATGGGTTGCCTCCCATGAAGCGCTTGCTTTAACATCTTCCAGCTGGACAGTACCTCCGTTTAAGCTTGACTAGGCCCCCCAGCATGGAGGGGTACATCCTCCACGACATGCTCCTCAAACGTCTCGTAATATGGCTTCAACCGATGCCCATTCACTTTGAATTCTTGTTGTGTCCTCAAACTTTTGATTTGCACTGCACCATGAGGAAAAACATTAGTGACAATAAAAGGACCAACCCATTTGGAGCGTAACTTACCTGGAAACAATCGAAGGCGAGAATTGAACAATAACACTTTCTGCCCAATAAAGAACGTTTTGGCCCGGATCATCTTGTCATGGAACACCTTGGTTTTCTCCTTGTAGATCCGGGCATTCTCATAAGCTTCATTCCGGATTTCATCAAGCTCATTCAATTGAAGCTTCCTATGTAGACCTGCGGCATCAATGTCCATGTTAAATGTTTTGACGGCCCAATGTGCACGATGCTCTAGCTCGACGGGAAGATGGCATGGCTTCCCATAGATGAGCCGAAAAAGGGACATCCCAATCGGGGTTTTGTAAGCAGTGCGATACGCCCACAATGCATCATTTAAGCGCAAACTCCAATCCTTCCTTGTAGGCCCAACGGTCTTCTCAAGAATCTGCTTGATTTCCCTATTCGAAACCTCGGCTTGCCCACTTGTTTGAGGATGATAAGGTGTGGCCACCTTATGCGTGACATTATACTTCTTGAGCAACGCCTCGATGGTTCGATTACAAAAATGGGAACCTCCATCACTGATTAACACTCTTGGCATTCCAAACCTTGCAAAAATGTTAGTTTTCAGAAAATCTGCAACCACTCGAGAATCGTTAGTTCGGGTGGCTTTGGCTTCCACCCATTTCGACACATAATCCACAGCAAGCAAAATATAAAGAAAACCATGTGATGAAGGAAAGGGACCCATGAAATCAATACCCCAAACATCAAAGATTTCAACACTAAAAATGGGGTTTTGCGGCATTTGTTGTTTAGGACCTATATTGCCCGTTCTCTGGCACCTATCACAAGACATGCAAAATGCTCTAGCATCCCTGAATATTGCAGGCGAATAGAACCCACATTCTAACACCTTAAGTGCTATTCTTTGAGTGCCAAAATGTCCTCCACAAGCATAGGTGTGACAAAAGGTTAAAATAGCATTAAACTCAGAATCGTGCACACATCTACATATAACTTGATTAGGGCAATATTTCCATAAATATGGGTCATCCCACACATAAAACCGTGCCTCTTTCTTCAATTTATCACGTTGGTGTTTCAGTAATTCACTTGGAACATGTTTAGACACCAAATAATTCACCAAATCAGCATACCATGGTTCACTTACCTTGACGGACATTAATTGCTCATCTGGGAATGTCTCTATGATAGGCACGGCATCCTCCTCATGCACCATACGGCTCAAGTGGTCAGCCACCACATTTTCACTTCCTTTCTTATCCCGAATTTCGATATCAAACTCTTGGAGAAGAAGCATCCAACGAATGAGTCGTGGTTTTGCCTCTTTCTTGGTGAACAAGTACTTCAATGCTGCATGGTTAGTATAAATAATAACTTTAGTACCAAGCAAATAAGAACGGAATTTATCTAAAGCAAACACAACAGCAAGAAGTTCTTTTTCAGTGGTAGAGTAATTCAATTGCGCATCGTTCAAAGTCCGGGATGTGTAATAGATAACATGGGGCCGTTTGTCCTTCCTTTGTCCCAAAACTGCTCCTAGTGCATAATCGGAAGCATAACACATAAGCTCAAAAGGAAGGCTCCAATCCGGTGGAACTATGATAAGGGCTGAAGTTAGCATCTCTTTGAGGTGTTTGAACGCCTTCTCACACTCCTCGTTGAAGTCAAATGCCACATCTTTCTGGAGGAGACGGCAAAGAGGATTTGAGATCTTGGAGAAGTCCTTGATAAATCGCCTATAAAATCTTGCATGTCCAAGAAACGAACGAACCTCTCGAACCGAAGTAGGAGAGGGTAAGTAGCGTACAAGATCGATTTTCGATTTATCTACTTCAATTCCTCTTTCTGAAATAATATGCCCTAAAACTATTCCTTGTTTAACCATAAAGTGACATTTTTCCCAATTAAGCACAAGGTTAGTTTCTACACATCGTTTCAAGATTATTGTGAGATTTTCCAAACAACCATCAAATGAATCACCAAATACACTAAAATCATCCATAAATACCTCAATTATCTTCTCCACAAAATCTGAAAAGATACTTACCATACACCGTTGAAACGTGGCCGGAGCATTGCATAAACCAAAAGGCATGCGACGATAGGCAAAGGTACCAAAAGGGCACGTGAAAGTTGTCTTTTCTTGGTCATCCGGAGCTATGACAATCTGATTATATCCGGAATAACCATCAAGGAAACAATAGAAAGAATGACCGGCTAACCTTTCAAGCATTTGATCGATGAACGGCAAAGGGAAGTGGTCCTTCCTTGTGGTGGCGTTGAGCTTCCTATAATCGATGCACACTCGCCAACCTGTTTGGATACGGGTTGGCACAAGCTCATTCTCGGCATTCTTCACCACTGTCACTCTGGATTTCTTTGGAACACATTGCACTGGCGAAACCCAACGACTGTCAGAGATCGGATAAATCACTCCACAATCAAGGAGTTTGATAATCTCATTCTTCACAACTTCCATCATTGGAGGGTTGAGACAGCGCTGAGCCTCTCGAGTTGGTTTACCCTCCTCCTCAAGATGTATGCGATGCATGCATGTAGTAGGGCTAATTCCCTTGATATCGGCCAAAGTCCACCCAATGGCCGTCCTGTGCTCTTTCAACACTCGAATCAACTTCTCCTCCTCTAGGGGCGTGAGTGATGAGGAGACAATGACGGGCAACGTCTTGTTGTCTCCCAAAAAAACGTACTTCAAATGGTCGGGCAACGGTTTAAGCTCAAGTACGGGTGCCTGAATCACTGAGGGTAACAACTTATTAGTGGAAATAGGAATTGAAATTGGGTTAGAAGGCATACCATGGTGTTGAGGTAGTGACTCAAGGGCAGCCACTAGCTCGGCCTCTTCTACACTTCTAGGCACGGCAAGCTCAGATTCTTGCCCAATTCCTTGTGCAATTGTTATTTCAAGTGTATCCCTCTCCAACGAATCAAGATAATCCTGCGCCAAATAATCTATTATATCAATAGAAAAGCAAGAATGATCTTCCTTAGGAAATTTAATACTGTCAGAAAGATTGAAATCAATAACTTCCCCATCAAATTCCATTGTTAAAGTCCCTTTAAACACATCTATCTTGGTGCGGGTAGTTTTCATGAAGGGTCTCCCTAATAGAATCGGCAATGGGGTAGAATGGGGTGAATCCTCCATGTCGAGCACGTAGAAATCCGCGGGAAAAATCAAATTATCAACCTACACCAAAACATCTTCCAAAACACCCTTCGGATATGCATTAGAACGATCGGCTAATTGAATAATCACACCATCGTTTTTAAGCTCACCTAAGTTCATAGATGCATAAATAGAGTATGGCAAAACATTAATCGAAGTCCCTAAGTCTAACATGCATTGTTCAAACTTAGTATTGCCAATAATGCACGGAATTGTAAAACTACCCGGATCTTTGCATTTAGGGGGTAATTTCCTTTGTAACACAGCAGACACATTCTCCCTTACTTGAACTACCTCTTTGTTCGAAATCCTTCTCCTTGTTGTACAAAGTTCTTTTAAAAACTTAGCATACATTGGGACTTGCATAATTGCATCAAGGAGCAGGATATTGACTTGAACTTTCCGAAAGGTCTCTAGAATGTCCTTTTCGGCTTCTTCCTTCTTTGATTACCTAAACCTGCCAGGAAAGGGCACATTTGGAGGAACGACATCAGAAATAATCGAATTTGGAACGCCCTTACCTTTGATGGACAGCATGGATGGCTTAGGGGACTTAGGTGGTTGCGGCGAGATTTTGGATCCTTTTACCGTGGCATTTTCCTCTTCCTCCTCTTCAATTTGCATCATTTTATCCTCCTTGTGACCTATTTTTGATGATGTAGGACCTGCCCCAGCTTCCTTGCCACTTCTCAGGAGGATGGCTTTTGCGGATTCAAATCATCCATTGGGATTGACCACCGTAGTGCTTGGTAACTTACCATTTTCACGAAATTGTCTCAAAAATTCCGCCATTTGGCCCATTTGCTTCTTTAGCTCATCAACCTCCTTTGCTTGGTTCTGCATTCCCTGTGCCAGTGTGGTTAATAACGGATATGTTTTATCATCATTCATAGACGTACCTGAGTTGGTTTGGGATGAGTGTGCTTGAAGAGGTGGTTGTGGTGCCATTGGCCTTGGAAAGAAACCCGGGGGTTGTCGGAATCCACTTTGTTGGGCAGGTTGTGGTGCATCTCTCCATCTGAAATTGGGGTGGTCACGCCATCCCGGATTGTATGTATTAGAGAAAGGATCACCCCTTGGTTGGTTTTGACTCCCATAACCCACGGCATTGGCAGATTCCCACCCTCCATTTTCAATTAATTGAGGGCATTGATCAGATTGGTGTCCTTGAATGGAGCATACACAACAGATTGTAGTTGCTTGCGTTTTGGGGCCTTCCACAAACTGCGATAACATGGACGTAAGGTTAGCCATTTGGGATTGTAACTCAGAAATAGAACTTACCTCATTTACATGATGTGGCCGTGGGGTATCTCTCTGCCCAACACCTTCATATTGTTGTGCATTGAGTGCTCGATTAGCAATGAGAACTTTGGCATCCATGGGTGTCTTATCCACTAGAGCTCATCCCGCAGATGCATCCAACATTTGACGTTCAATTGGTAAGAGACCTTCGTAGAAATATTGAAGAAAAAGCTCCTCCTTCAATTGGTGATGTGGACATGAAGCAACAAGAGTTTTAAAACGTTCATAATAGGTTGGAAAAGATTCACCTTGGCTTTGCTGAATTCCACTAATCTTCTTGCGAAGAAGAATGACTCGTGATGTTGGAAAGAACTTCTCTAAGAAGGCTCGCTTCATACTCTCCCATGATGTGACAGTTCCGGGAGCCAACTCATACAACCAATCCTTGGCCTTTTCCAACAAAGAAAAAGGAAAAGCCTTCATTTTCAATATGTTGCTGTCCACGTTCACCGGTGTCATACTCGAGCATACTACTTCGAACTCCTTTAAATGCTTATTGGGGTCCTCCATTGATAACCCATGAAACTTGGGTATATGATGTAGCAAACTGGACTTCAACTCAAATTCATCGGTCTTCTCAGGGGCTGCCCTAGGGTATTGGATGCATAGGGGTGCGGTGTTGTCCAATCCCGAAGCTGAGAGCTCCTTGATTGTTCGGTTATCCGCCGCCATGACTTGTGGTTGCTCAACTCCTTGAGCCTTGGGCTCCTTTTCCTCTTCTACTTTGTTTTCCTCAAGCTCAGGTTCAAGATTGGATGGTTGAGCTTCTTGTTGTTTCTTTGTCCTTCTCAAAGTTCGCTCAAAGTCATTGTCAAAGTCAGAGATATGCTTTTGAACCGGATGAGAACTTCGAGTCATACACTAGTACCTAAGAAGCAAGAAGAATAAAGCAAAGTTACTATCTAAATTAAAACATAAAAAATAAAAAAAATAAAAAAGAAATAAGGGATTAGCAAAGTTGCTAATCCCCGGCAACGGCGCCAAACTTTGATGCGAAAATAAACTAACACACAAATTAAACCATCTTGTTGACAATTGTAGTATATATGCAAGTAGGGATCGTTCTTAAACCGGGGATTAGGAGGGATTGCTAATCTATATAAAATGAATTTAGAAGCACTAAATAAAACTTTTAAAAACACAAATCTAAAATCAGAACATTTAACTAGATTCAAATGATTCCAAATAAACTAGAATAACTTAAAATAAAATTAATAAAAAAACTAAAACAAAATCGCGAATGAAATTAAAAGATTCAAGCTATGAAAATTAACCAACTCTAAACTAAATTACTCAAAGAACTCAAAAGAAATCAAATAAGGTAAATGCAAGTCAAAAGACAAAAATTGAAAAAGGGGGATTTGATCTTGATGAGAATAACTTGAAAATAAACAAATTGAAAACTAGATAGATTTAAGCACAAAATATGGTTGTTTGAATGGATGATGGATTAGCTAGAGGGATTTCCTCCACACATGATACACTTGTATATAAACCAATTTTTAGTTGTTCTTTTGATAACTTATGAAACTCAATACTCCGAGTTAACCGTGATAGCACTTTTTTAACCTTCAAGTTCTCCTTAGTTTAATGAATTGAATGGGAAAGCGCATATAACAATTCAAAACATTCTTCAAAAGTTCCATACGTGAAAAGCACAATATAGATACAATCAAAGATCATTAAGATTCATGAGAACTATAAGTATTGACGAGGCATTCGTAACTATGAAAAGCATGATACTCTTGCCAAGAATTCACTTAACACGATTGTGGATAGCAACCTTCACTACTCTTGAATATAAGTTCATAACGATTAGGTGAAATTCCCTTATATTCTAGCATCAAACTTATGCATGAAAACTAAGCGTGCACTCTTAATCAACATACATAAATAAGTTATCAATCAAATAGTTAAGCGAATTGAAATCACAAATTATTAAATCACAACCAAAAGTAATTAATTCATAATGCAAATGTAATCATGGCTTTGAATCCCCCCCCCCCCTAGCAAAAGGGGGGTTTAGTTCCTCATAATCATAAAACAAAGGTAAATAGATTTATACATTGAAAATGAAAGAACGAAAACACCTAAACGCTCCAACGGTCCTCGTTGAGTGGTATGCACGTCCAAGCACTTTCCTTCCCTTCCTTTGCTATGGCACAAGGAGTGGATGTGGTTTGAAGGTTTGGTTGTATGGAGGAGTGGATCGGGGGATGTATGGTGGTGTTTATGATGGCTAGGATAGGTTTATGGGCAGATTTTGTGGAGGAAAGAAGGGGGGTTGCGGCTAGGATAGTGTAGCGTGTGTTAAATGGGATTGTTGTGTGAATTGGTGAGTCTAAGCCTTGCAAGAAGGCTTTATTTATAGGTGCACAAAGGTAAGGAGCCACTCAAGTGATTTTAATAAACAAATATAAAGCAAGAATTAATCATCAAAAACAGCTAGCACACATGCTTCATTGCAGAAATTTCATGATGAAACAATTTGCATTCATCCTCCTTGGTCCATGCCTTGGATTCCTCTTGGTCTTCTCATGATGAATCAGCAAGAACACTTGCAAAACAGCTAGCACACTTGTAAAACATAATCATCCATCCATGCCATGGGTCATCCTTGCAATCTTTTTGCTGTCCGCCTATTCCTTCCCCATGTGCTCTCTTGACCTTCCCTTACTAAAATGCCCATAACTTCTTCTAGAAAAATGATCTTAACCATCTGCAAAATGCTCCAGAAAATAGACATATGTAGCTTTCCAAGTATATAAGGCTCATTCTCTAGTTCATTTTGGGCCGTTTGCAAATTGCTTCCAAAATGGGCTGATCTGCACAGGCAGTTTTGACGAATTTGTTACATAAAATCTCACTTGTGCTATTTTTCTTTTATTTGCTTGACAAATCATATAAAACACAAAATCAATGTAAATAGCTCAAAAATATAAGGAACTAACGAAGAAAAGACGAGAGAATTTGATGTAAAATATATATAAATATGAGCTTATCGTTAATTTGCATGCATAGATTCGATGCTAGGATATAAAGGAATTGCACCTAATCGTTATGAACTTATATTCATGAGTAGTAAAGATCGCTAGTCACGATTGTGTTTAGTAAACCCTAGGTTGGATTAACATGCGTATTCCATAGTTATGAATGCATAGTCGATGTTCATGATTTCCATTACGCTTAATGATCTTTGTTGAATGTCTCTATCATGCGTATTCCATAGTTAGGGAGTTTGATGAAGAATAATTTGGTTGTGATGCGTTTTCCATTCAATTCAATGAATCTAGGGAAATCTGGGAATTGATTAGTTCAATACAATTAATTCGGAACATTGTCATTCATGATTTGTCGAAAGAATAACTGGAAATCAAGTTGTATGCATATGTTCATGTTGGAAGTATGGCCACAAAGCCACTCATTTGATGTAATAGCTTTTTGGAATACTTATTGTATTAAACTTTTATATGTTTAATGGAGGGCAAAGCTTATTGTTAATCACTATTTATTGTATCTTGTGTTTAAGCAATAAGGGAATCCAAGGAATGTATTTGATCTAAGAGATAAGTGATCTAAGTAAGTTAGATTAACGAGACCTTTCTCTTATGTTCATTCCTAAAACGTTCCTAGCCATAGGGTTGCCAATCGGGCATTGACAATCTGCTAAGGTTAGTATGTGTTATGTCGACTCAAGCGAGGATATGACGAGTCTCAAGTCATTTAGTGTTGGACACTAAGACAAACACATAGGTGCTCGAAAGAGTAATCGAGTACACTGAACTACGATCAAAAGGAGTTCAAGCATACATGTCATGTAAGAACTCGATGGTTACAATATGCAAAGTAGTCCTTTGACCTGAGGCATCATAGATGTCTAATGGTTAGGTCCTTGATCTTTGATCGTGTCAAATAGCATTCCTTTGGAGTGTTCACGGCATGGTTGGGGTCAAGCTATCTAGTCATGTAGGCATATCAATGCACAAAAAGGGATCTCTAACCTTCCATGGTGGAAGGAGAATACTCTAAGATATGATTCGAGAGTCTTTGGCCAAAGCATATGAATATGACTAAGGAAGTTTGTTCCAAATCTTATTCAAGCGAATCATATAGAGAAGTATCACATTGGATAGTAGACATGAAACAAACTATCACTTAAACAATGTGATTAAGAGTATTGTATTAGAGAAGGACCGTATTGCATTGTAGTTGTAACTGGATAGGTTCTCCAACCACTTCTATTTAGCTTGGGTAACCATGACATTCTGCTAGGTGTCACGCATGGTTTGTGGAAGCTCTAAAGATTAGCAAACACTAATCTTAAGGGAGAATTGAAATGGGGTTTCAATTCACAATCGATAGTTAAGAGTAACATCGCCCACTGCCTCGCTAATTGGAACCTAATGGATCGTACACCGAGTAAAGATGAAAGTGAAGTAACTAAATGAAATGGATAAGCAATTAAATGGTTTATTGAAGAATGGTCAAAGTTAATTAATTATACGAAACGTTCGTATTGGGCTTCTAAGTTGGTTTTGGGTTTCGGGGCCCAAAAGCGTTTTGGTCCACAAGGCCCATTATGTTTAAGTTGTATGACAACTAAAACAAAATGGGCAATTAGCCCAATAACAAAGGGAGGCCGGCCACATAAGTGAGGGGTAGCAAACTTGTGTTATTTACAAGTTTGCCACTCACTAGAAATGAAGTATAAATTAAAATTTATAGCTTTATTTCATTTAGGGTTTTCTAATAGAAATTTGGGGAAACATCTTCTCTCTATTTTCTAAAAAAGGCCGGCCACCTTAGGGAAGGAAATCTAGCAATTTCTTCTTCCCTAAGTCATCCATTTTATCTTCACATTTTATCTTTGGTGTAGAGACTTGGAGACATCAAGCTTTTGGTGTTTTGGAGAACACATCCTCAAAGAAGCAAGGAGGTGACTTGAAGGTCCTCCACTTGGGTGAATCCCTTGTGTAATCAAGGATGAGCTTCAAGGGTAATGATTCTCTATCATTTCTTCTCTTTAATGTTGTTAAAGAGCTATGGTTCACCATATACTAGGCTTTAAAAGTCATGGGTTTTATGAATTATTTTTGGATGCATGTCTACTTTAATTTGTTAATAGTTGGCATATGTATTCAAATGTTCTTTACATGTTCTTAGCTAGGACATAATTTTTCCTTCAGTTCATGTGTGGATAAGGACCCCTCTAACTAGTTTCTCACCATTCAATTTCATCATAATTCGTTTTCTTTGCAGTTTGATTACAAGTTTCTGTTTTAAGTTTCAATTTCGTCAAAACAAACCCCCTTGTTCTTAAGTTGTGTTTTTAGAGTCTAAATCTATTTTCTTTTAGTCTTTTGAGTCAAGTAAATTGATTTTCGTCCAATTCACTTGTTAGGTCTAGAATTGAGTCTTTTTGATTGTTTCTTGCTGTTTTGAGTGTTTAAAGTTAGTTTTGAGTCTATAGAGTCTAGTTTAGTGTTGTTGAGTCTTATTTACATTGATTAGCATCCCTAGTTAATCCCTAGTCTAGAACGATCCCTACTTGCGTATATACTACAATTGTCATCAATAAGGTTTAATTTGAGTGTCAAGTTAATTTTCACATCAAATTTTCCGAAACTAATTTCAACGATCCCAACCGTCAAACTTGTTTGTATATGCTTCGAGATCACATCAACAAAAAATCACAAAAAACAAACATTCAGAGATCAAGTAACGGGACAAAGCTTTTCGATGGTTATAAACGAAAAATCACAATTTAACGGTTATTTTAACTCTGATTTTGATGATTTTTTACAGCTACACTCCTTGACCCTATATGAATACAATGAATTAATTTGATCTTCAATTTAAAATATTTATACAAGTGGATACCACAAAATCTTATGTTATACTTAATGAAAGTATAAATAAACTCTTAAGTCTTAGTGAATCTATCGTTTTAATGGGATACAAATTTTCCGAAACTAATTTCAATGATCCCAACGCCAAACTTGTTTGTATATGCTTCGAGATCACATCAATAAAAAATCACAAAAAACAAACATTCAGAGATCAAGTAACGAGACAAAACTTTTCGATGGTTATAAACGAAAAATCACAATTTAACGGTTATTTTAACTCCGATTTTGATGATTTTTTACAGCTACACTCCTTGACCCTATATGAATACAATGATAGAATTCTATCTTGAATTTAAAATATTTATAGAAGTGGATACTACAAAATCTTATGTTATACTTAATGAAGTATAAATAAACTGTGAATCTATCGTTTTAGTGAGATACGAATTCTCTGAAACTAATTTCAGCGATCCCAACTGTCAAATTTGTCTGTATATGCTTCGAGATCATATCAGGAAAAAATACAAAAAATAAACATTCAGAGATCAAGTAACGGGACAAAGCTTTTCGACGGTTATAAACGAAAAATCACTATTTAACAGTTATTTTAACTCTGATTTTGATGATTTTTTTACAGCTACACTCCTTGACCCTATATGAGTACAATGAATGAATTTGATCTTCAATTTAAAATATTTACACTAGTGGATGTGGATATCACAAGATCTTATGTTATATACTTAATAAAAGTATGAATCAACTATAATAATTATATATATTAATTTAACAATTTTATATCCCTAAAAAAACTATAATAATTATATAATATAATTATATATATTAAATTAAATTTTAAAGACTGATGACCATTAGATCGGCTGATATTTAATCTCAGCCATCCATTTCATTATTATTTTATTTCTTTTCATAATTATTTTGTTAAACTTCTCATAATTTGAATGATTTTTAATGTTTGATTTTTCTATACTTAGTTTATGCGGAAGAGAGTTCTGACATGGAAAACCTTACTGAAAACATCATCAACATAACTCTTGAAGGCAATAGATCAAGCCAAAGTTCCAATACAATTTCATGATGATCAATGTAATTTGAAGATTTTGTAAATTGAGGTTTAAATTTTTGAAAAAGACTTACAACCTTGAAAAAAAAAACTCTTTCATTTTGCATATCCTTGCACATTTAATATTTGTAATAAATTAGTAGTGTATGTATTATTTTTTTTATTAGGAGCTTATTTTCGAGTGTAGATATAATACTTAAACGACAAATGTTTTAATGTTTTGAAGTAAAATTTATGTAGCAATGTGTGGTATGTGCAAATTAAAAAAAAATATTTTTCTTAACGGGTCATAACAGGTCGGGTCACTTTACCCGTTGGGTAAAGTGACACGACCTGTTAAGATAACGGGTGTGACACGACACGACCCGTTAAGATAACAAGTGTTACACGAAAAGGACACGAACACAACAGACACGACCCGTTTGCCAGGCCTAATTTGTACCATTAGTAGAAGAAAAATAATTTAGAAATTTGTTGTCTAAATAATTTCTTTGCTCTCTCTTCTCTCTCCATCACATTCATATAATTTCTTTCTAATTATTTCTAAGGGAATATAATTCGGTTTTGCTAGTTGAATATTCCATACTTTGTTGTATCCTGGAAGTGATTTGCCAAGAACCCTTTAGCAAACTCATTCGAGTGGTGGCAAATAACACTTTAAGGAAACGATTCAAGTCATACCTCAAAGTCATTATTCGGATTATTCTCTATATTTCTTTGTTTTCTCCAACACTTACTCAAAAGAAATATGCAGTTGGTCTCCTCAAATGCATCATTCTCTTGGACTGTAAACTTGTGTCCACACCTATGGCTTCGAAAGGTACACTTTCTCATACTGATGGTACTAAAGTTGCCGATCCTACACTTTATTGACACATTTTTGGTGCCCTCCAATACCTTACCATGACCCGTGCCGATATCTCATATGTGGTTCAACATGCTGCTCAGTTTATGGGATCTCCCAGTGATGTTCATTTTGGATCGGTTAAGCGGATATTATGTTACCTCAAAGGCACTCTTGGGTTTGGTCTTCCTATTCGTAGGTCTCCTGATTGTTCCTTTTTAATTGCCTATTATGATGCCGATTGGGCAGGATGTCCTAATACACGACGGTCTGTTGGAAATGTGCCCTAAAACCAATCATATGATGATACTTTACGAACATTTCACATGTTAAACTAATCTAGTTTAATATCAAGGGCAAAGATTATTGTTTGAGCAGTCTCATATAAATGTTATATGCTTAAACGATAAAGTCCAAGGAATATGTGATTGGGAGAATGCAATCTAAAAGAAGTTAGATTCATGAGACCATTCTTTCGTAGACACATCCTAAACGTTCCTGATCATAGGATTGCCAATTGGGCATTGACAGTCCGTTAAGATCAGTGCGTGCTATGTCTTCTCTCAGGGAGAGTGACTAGTCTCGAGTCATTGGTGTGAGTGACACCAAGACAAGTACGTAGGTGCTCAATAGAGAATGAGTTCACTGAACACGATCAACGACGAGTTCTCATATTCATGTCACGTGAGAACTCATGGTTAGGATAATGCAAATTAGTCCTTTGACCTGAGGCATCATAGTTGCCTTGTGGTTAGGTCCTTGATCTTTGATCGTGTCAAATGGCATTTCTTTGGAGTGTCCACGGCATGGTTGGGGTCAAGCTATCTAGTCATGGAGACAAGTGAATGCGCAACAAGGGATCTCTAACCTTCAAACCGTTGAAGGAGAATACTCTATGATATGATTTAGAATCTCTGGCCAGAGTATGAATGAGATGTTGGAATGCGTTCCAGATCACATTCAAAGTAATCATATAAGTGCAAGATTCACATTGGATAGTAGACATGAATAAACTATCAAACCAAACAATGTGGTCAAGAGTATTATATTAGAGAATGACCGTATTGCATTTGTAATCCTAAACTGAATAGGTTCTCTACCTCTTCTGATTAGCTTGGGTAACCATGATATGCTGCTAGGTGTCACTCATGGTTTGTGGAAGCCCTAAACGTGTATAAACACTAAAGGGAGAATTGAAAGTTAGTTTCAAATTCACAATCGATTTAAAAGAGTTTGAATCGCCCACTGCCTGGCTAAAAGGAACCTAATGGATCGTACACCGTGTAAGGTAAAGATTGAAGATTCAACGGAGATGAGTAAGAATAATTAAATGGTTTAATTATTTATGGCAAGGATTAATTAATATGTTAATTAATCAAACGAATGAGTTCGTTAAAGACCTCGGGATAGTTTTGGACCTTAAGGCCCAATGGGCTTCGAACGTCAAGTCCATTAACTTAAGTTGTATGACAACTTAATGAATAATGATTCACAAAGGCCCAAAGAGCCCAATTAATCCCTAAGGCCGGCCAACTAATGAAGGATAGCAAACTTGGACTTATTTACAAGTTTGCCACTCAAATGAATTAAGGTATAAATTTGACTTTATAGCCAAAATTCATTTAGGGCTTTCTTTTGGGAAATTGGAGAGAAGAAACGCTCTCCCTTCTCTCTAGAAATGGCCGGCCACCCTTGGAGGGTTTAGCTAGCACTCTAGCTCCTCCAAGGTCACTCATTTCTTCTTAATCAAAACCTTGGTGTAGAAACTTAGAGGTTCTCAATTTTGAGAACTTAGAGAACCTATCCTTTCTATATAAATCCATAGTTTTAAGATGCAAGGAATGAAGGCCCTCTCTTTGGGTGATTAGCCTTTGCTTAAGCAAAGAGGAATCTACAAAGGTATAAATCTCAACTCACTTTGTTTTGAGTTGTTTAAAGGTTCACCAATCTACTAGGCTTTGAACATTCATGGGTAATGTTTTGTTTTTAAGTATATGCAAGCATGATTCCGCCTTTAATTTGTTAATTGCATGCTAATGATATTGCTTAAATGAACATGTTCTTGTAAAATAATCCTTCAAGTGGTATCAGAGCCTAGGTCTAGTAGTTGGTGAATCCTTTTGGGTTTTGTAGTTCATAATATGTGATTTAAAAGTTGTAATATGTTATAAGCTTTATTCTTGCTTTCTTTGAATGTAAATTTTGTTGGAAAATTTGCCATCTCAAATGTTGTAGATGTAGTTCTTATGAGCATGAATATTGGAGCTAAAATTTGGTGCCATGAATTTTGGGATTTTCGGCCAAATTAAAAGGGTGACTTTTTGGGTTCAAATTAGTCTTGTTAAAATGGTTTTAATGTGTTCTTTGGAACCCCTAAGTACCCTAAAGTATTAACCCACTTTTGAGTTGTGAAAAATTGAGTTTTGGTGAGTGAAAACATTCATGGAACTATTATGAGTTTTAATGTGTGTTCTTCAATGTTCTTGAAGTTCTTGCCAAGAACAAAAAGTTTTGAAGTTATGATTCAAAAATTTTATGTTTTTCATAAAGTTTTGGTTTATCTAAATTGTTTAAAGGATATTTGTAAAGTATGATAAATATCTTTTATGTTAGACAAAATTTCTTCTTACTTGAAAGATATTTGATTTTAAAACATTATCATGCTTTATAGATATTTGTCTATTAAATCAACTTGCAAAAATTTTAAAATTTTTTTCACTTGTGCACTCAAATGGCCGGCCACCCTTCAAGTAGGGTGTTTTAGGGACTTTTGTGCAATTACATAAAGTTTTTATACTTTTGTGTATTTGCATTTTGGCCCAAAAGTTTACGTTTTTACGTAAAGGTCCAAAATCACTAAAAGGACAAATTGTTTTGATCCTTTAATGAAGTTTTAACTTTTGTTGAAATTTTTGGGTTCTAATTGTAATTACATAAAGTAGTGAACTTTTATGTTTTTACAAAGTGACCCCAAAAGTTTAAGTAATTGCAAAATAGCCCAAATGTTGAGGCTAATTGCATTATAGCCCAAATAAGTTGAGGTTATTAATATTGGCCCAAATTAAGTAGAGAACAAAAATTGTTTTGTCTCTTTAAATGAGAATTGGATTTTCATTTTAGTTAGCTCCATTTAAAATCAAATTTTATGGATACAAAAACCAAATGAAAAATGTTGCATTCAATTTAATTAGTTAAAGTGTTAATTAATTAAAGGTTGATTATGAACCTAAGCCTACAATAATTGAGCTATGTGAAAGGCCGTTTCAAATTTGTTTGAACCATGGGAATGTGTAGATTAGATTTTGGTTGTAATTTGATTAGATCAAATGTTGTAAAAGAGCATAAGCTCTTCTTTACTTTAAAGTAATTTGATTTGATCAATTGTTGTAAAAGAGCATAAGCTCTTCTTTACTTTGAAGTACTTATTTCTTGCTTTATATGATATGCATGAAAATGAAGTAGTTGGGTCCAACGCCCCTAAGACAACACGCCTTAATGTGATTAAACGCGTAACTAAAATCAATCACCATCCCTAGTCCGAGATTCAACACAAGGCTCGTGTTGGATCTAATAAAAAGGTTCATAGTCATCCTAAGGCCCTAAGGCAACTATATAGTCCATCAATGAATGCAAACCTTATGTTAGTAGTATCATGTACTCTTGCTTTAAAAACCGTTTTAAAAGCTTAGTGGGAGTATTATATACAACTAAATAAATCATATGGACCAATAGTTGTGATAGGACCAAAAATGTTTTAATTGGATTAAAATGTATGTTTATATGTGATGAGACCTAAAAACCCTCAACCAAACCAATATTAAGTTGATAAGCGTGAGAGTGCTTTTGAACACTCTTTCGTGGCCTTCCACCGTGGTAGGTCCGAACGTTTGTGACGTGTACATCGGCTTCACCCTATCATGGGGGAGTTCAAAGTGCATGCTTACACTCGGGGAGGATTCTATACGCATACATGATGTTGTGAAAGGTAGGCAACAAGAATAGCCAACATCGTATCATCGTGAGGTTGTTCTTGAACTCCTAACTTGAACTCGCATGGTGGGAATGACTTAACTAAGTGTAATGGAGCCAACATCATATCATTGTGAGGTGACATTCTCTAGAGGCCAAATAAGATGGGTACTTACATTTAGATGTAAATGAGTAAGCGTACTCTCTCATTGTTATTAATGCTAGCCAACATCGTATCATCGTGAGGTGGGCTTGGTAATAGTGAGTCTCCCATAACCTACTAAGAGTTTCCTCCAAAACTCTCGAATTCCGATGAGGGATATGGAATTTGCCAAAAATAGTGGGTGGTGCTTTTATGATTTAAAGACCCGAATCAAATAGCTTAAAATCAATCAATTTATATTCGTTATGTATTTGTTTACCAATATATTTGCAAACGCTATCCAATACTTGACAAAGAAAAGCCGAATACTTTAGTTTCCGGACTTAGTACTACAATTCCATAGATTGTCTTTAATGGATTGTAAATGTGCCTAAGTAGTCTCACCCTCACAATCTTCCTATAGATAATGTATCATTGGAAGAACATGATAGACAAGTCTATCATAAAGAGGACAACAATTTAATGTCATAATTCTTCAAATACAAATTGTTGTATGAAGAAATAAGAGTTGCTTTGAATGATCGGATCATATTTATACATATTTTTATATCAAATTCACTCGTCTTTTCTTAGTTAGTTCGTTTTATTTTGAGCTATTTACGTTATTTTTATGTTTTATAAGAATTTATCAAGTTAAGAAATAAAAAGTGAATAAGTGAAATTTTAAGTGCTAAATTCGTCAAAACTACTTACTCACTTATTTTCTTTGTTTATGTTTTCGATTCGGTTTGAGTGATTGAATTTGGTTTGGTTTGTTTTATGTGATAAAATAAAATAAAAGCAGAAAATAATAATAGGAGGGCTGCCCTTTGGAGTGAAGGAAGAAAGCTGGCAGCTGCCAGCTTGGAGAAGAAAAGAAATAAAAAAATACAAAAGGCAGAGGCACTGAGTGCACCGAAAGCACAAAGGTAGTGATGCACATGGAAGAAAATGATGAAAGAGCCTCGGCAGAGAATAATAGCAGCTGCCTTTGGCAGCTGGGAGGGACCGAGACAAAAGTGAAAAGAAGGAACGAAGTCACGCGAGACGGGAGGAATAAAGGCTGCCATTGGAGCAGCCAATGGGGGAGCTCTCGCGGGGAGGCGTAAGCCTCGGGAAGAAAAAGAGAATAAACTGCCTAAGGCAGCTTTGGGGGAGCTGAAAAAGAAGAACAGAAGCTGCGGGAGGAGAGCTGCGCAAGCAGCAGCCATTTGTAGCCAATCAGAAGCCCACGGACAGTGGGCAAGTCACGGAATCTGCAAGCAGGGAGGAGAGCATGCTGATTGGCAGCATAAGGGAGGACCGAGAGGAGTTAGCCTCAGGCTTTGGAAGAGGCGCAGCAAATCAAAGGCAGCGCAAAACAAAGGGGAGCTGCCCACGGGGCAGCCAGAGAAAAGTCAAGGCACGGTTTCAAAATCAGAAAGCTAGTGGCACGGGAAGCAGAAGACAGTGCACAGAAACTCCTCGCACACTCATTTGGTTTAATCTCTTCAAACTTATATTTTAATTTCTGTTTTAGTTTTTAAATATGTGTAATTAATTTATATTGGCTAGAGGTTAATTCAAAACCATGATTATATTTGTAATTTAAATTGGTAACTTCAGTTGTGATTTCTGAGTTGTGATTTAATTTGCTTAACTGCTTGATTAATAACTTATTTGTGTATGTCGATTAAGAATGCATACTTAATTTACATGCATGAATTTGATGCTAGAATATAAGTGAATTTCACCTAATCGTTATGAACTTATATTCATGAGTAGTGAAGGTTGCTAGTCACAATCGCGTTAAGTAAATTCCTGGCAAACGTATCATGCTGTTCATAGTTACGAATGCCTTGTCAACACTTATGATTTTCATAGAACTTAATGATCTTTAATCGTATCTCTATTGTGCTTTTCACGTAGGGAACTTTTGGGGAATAATTTGAGTTGTTGTATGCTGTTCATCCAATTCAATAACTTAAGGAAAATCTGAAGGTTAATTTAAGCGTACCTAATTAATCTGGAGTATTGAAATTTACAATTTATTGAAAGAACAACTGAAAATCAATTTAGGTTGCTTATGTGTCATGTGTGGAGAAAAACCCTCTAGCCAATCCGTCGTCTATCTGTTCACTTTTAATTTTATGTTTTTGTCAATTTGTATTTTATTTAAGTTTAATTTACTTCGTCAAAACCAAATCAATCCCCCCATTATTAAAATATTATATTATTTAGTTAGTTTTTATTATTTTTAATCATTTAATTTAATTTCCGTCCATTTCAATTCCTAGAGTTTAATTTGTGTGTTTTCATTATTTTGAGTCATTTTAAGTGTGTTTCGAGTTATTAGAGTTTTTAGCCTAGTTTTGTGTTTTTGAGTCTTATTTAATATTTTTAAATTAATTTAGAGTAGATTAGCAATCCCTCCTAATCCCCGGCCTAGAACGATACCCTACTTACATCTTTACTACAACTGTCAAAAAGAGGGTTAAATTTGTGCGGTTTAAAATCCCGTCATTGAACAACCCTTAATCAACGCAAACATTAAGTGTTTGTCTCTTTGTTACATGAACAAGGAACTTGAGAAGAAAGCACAAGGGCATGGACACTTTATGTGCCATGATTCTTCACTTACAAATCGTTGTATGAAGAAATGAGAGTTGCATTGAACAACTCTTGAATGTTTGTAATTATTTTTAGAACATAATGGTTGGTTGACAAAAATAGTCCATCAACATGGACTTATGATGATTTTGAATCATTGTATGTTGAAGTGTTAAAACACTTAACGAGACGGAAACTAGATAAGGACTTCACCTTTGAGTCCCTATCCTAATCGTTCACTAAGTTTATTGTAAACTATATGGTGAACAATAACCACACGCTCTCCAAATTGTTTGATGTGAAAAACACGATTGAAACAAGTTTCAAAGAGATAGTGGGAGTTTAGGGACCATGACTATCGTAGTCAAAGGAGAAGTCAAATGAAGAAGATAAAATTTAACTCCAAGGGAACAAACTTTCTTTATGAAAGGATGGACATTGGAAGGGGTATTTGCAAGAAATGTCTTGCAAGTGTCAAGAACACACCTTTCGAAGGTGTTGTAGAATGTTCTTGAAAAGTTCAAAACAGTTGGATCTTCTACTTGAATGCTTGATTCTGTATTAGTAACTATGTTTTACAAATCGTTGTAAAAGTGTGGCTAATAAGAAGTAGAAGATTAATGAGAGAAGAGAAAGTACTTCACATTCGGAAAGTGAATAAAATATAGATCTCTGCGAAAGCGGATTGTACTTACTTCCTCATATGAACTACCAAATAAGAATGATTAGATTATTGTAATCTAAGTAATTGTCTCTATAGTAGAGATGATGTGGTAGTGTTAATTGTTTAGAATATAACGATGCTTAAAACCCAAAAGGTTGCAAGGTAGTGACTAATCCCAACTAAGTTGTGATACCTCTAAAACATAAAATACGAGTTGGTAATAGATGGATGCTTTGGAACGTTAGATCCGGATCCAATGCCTTCTTGTTAAAATTGTATAGGGGCAAAATGTTCGAATCTTTATTCTTTTGGAAAGAAGAAAGAATCACAAAGTTGTTGAGGTTAATTCACTTAGATGTTAGTGGCACTAGTCCACAACATAATACTACTCATGTTATATGACATTCACCGAAGATCACTCTCGGTTGGACTATAGTTTACTTTGAATAAACACAAGTCCGAATACTTTGCAAAAGGTTTCAAAGAATTCAAGAAATGTAAGTTGATGAGTAAGACGTCTAAAGTATTTAACTCCTTAGATTTGATCCAAGGAAAGATAACACTTTAGATGAGTTTCCTTGAAAGATATCAAGGAAAGTAGCATCACAAGATAATGAATTTCTCCATTAGGAGAAGAATGAACTTGAATAAGATTTAGTTCGTTGGTTATTATCTACTACCCATATATAGGATATATAAACTTCTAAAACAATGTGATTGTCAATTAGAAGAGCTTCCAAAATTTTCATGACTCCATAAGATGTAGTTGGAAAGAAAGACAAATCTTAAGCATGTTAAGATTTGGGGTTGTGTGCTAATAAGCAATATTTGTTTAAAAACAATCTTGTGGGATATCCTTAAATTAACCTTTGGATATTACTTCTATAAACCAACTAACAAATGTTGTTTTGTTGGGTAGTTCATTGTAATCCTACAATATGATTTGCCTAAAACGCAAATGAACTAGAGATAGAACTCAAAGAATAGGTTCTTTAAGAGACAAGAAAGTGATCAACAAATATAACAACCTAGTTCCTATACCACAAGCTCCAAGGTAGTCGAGAAGGATTTATAAACCGTCTCAGTTGAATGGTTTGAACTTTATGACTATGTCATAGAGTTGCACCTCTTAAATCGAAAGAAATAAGAATGAAAATCCTTATGACTACATTGAGTGTGTATACGATATATACTCAAGGAAATGGTAAAGTACCATTTGACTCGAAATAATGAAACCTTAATAGCTAATTGGTAGCTTAAGGTGACTACAATCAAAGAGAATGGTTGACTTTGAATGAACCATCTTTGACATAGTCTTAGTTTCAATTAATTCGAAGATTGCTAGCTACAACTAAATGGTGATTCAATGTTTGGACATAATATGGGTTTCCAAAAACCATTATTAAGATAGTCTTGATAATGTATGTCCAAAACTATAAATCACAAGACATGTAAGTTGTAGAGATCCATCCATCATGGATCTTAGCAAGCTAGCGGGAGCTATAACCGTCTTATGAAAGATCAAATCGTTTGATTTCTCATAAAGGTATAAATGAATCTTTTGTTTACAAAAGATTAGTGGGAGTTAATCGAATTCCTAAAATTTAAATATATATGATATATTAATTTTTGGAAATGAAATGAATACTTCTTCGTTAAAGTTATGACTTTAAACATTCTATAAACGATAGAATGAATTTGGGAGATATAGTCTATAATAGACAAGAGACGCTAGGAAGTTTCTCATATGATGATAAACTTCAATTTGAAGGACAACTCTAGTGAGACTAAGTAGTTGCTCTTCTCAAAGGGAATGTACCCTTTGACTCCCAAAGAAATAATGCGTAAAAAGAATCCTTTATGCATACGCAGAAAGGTGGTTTATGTATTTCATATTGTATGAAAAACATTGATATAAGTTGTACCTAGAACGGTACAAGACGATATCAGTGCAAGCCCAGGATCAGAACAATGGCAACTGTCAAGTGAGTCCTTAAGTATTTGAGAAATATTAAAGGATAGATTCCTCAATAATTGAGGAAGAATTAGAGTAACGTAATGGAAGCGTAAATGTATTAGATTATGAATCTAATCCATCATTGGATGTTTCTTCATTATGAATGAAGAGATAAACAAATATCTCTTTATTATGACTAAAGAGATATTTGGATGGAAACATTAAAGTAATGACTTTAGTGTGTTCCATTATGAATGCAAAATATATTGCCATATAGAAGCTTACAACAATGTTGTTTGGATGAGAAAGTTCATTTATGAACTCTCTATTCGGTTCCAACCAGAAAGTGTATGACACTAATGGGGCGATAGCTCAAGCCAGGGAATCAAGGTCTCATCAAGGTCCGAACTCATATGAGAGACTGAACCACATGATTGAGAATCATGTATAATGGTGACGTTATTAATCTCAATATTGCTTCTATGGATAACATATAGATATCCATTGCCTAGGCCTACTACTCAGCCATTTATGAAATGACTGCAGAAGAGGTATCATCACTGATGACCAAGCTGATTGGCTCTAGTGCAAGTGGGAGATTGTTGGAAATGTGCCCTAAAACCAATCATATGATGATACTTTACGGACATTTCACATGTTAAACTAATCTAGTTTAATATCAAGGGCAAAGATTATTGTTTGAGCGGTCTCATATAAATGTTATATGCTTAAACGATAAAGTCCAAGGAATATGTGATTGGGAGAATGCAATCTAAAAGAAGTTAGATTCATGAGACCATTCTTTCGTAGACACATCCTAAACGTTCCTGATCATAGGATTGCCAATTGGGCATTGACAGTCCGTTAAGATCAGTGCGTGCTATGTCTTCTCTCAGGGAGAGTGACTAGTCTCGAGTCATTGGTGTGAGTGACACCAAGACAAGTACGTAGGTGCTCAATAGAGAATGAGTTCACTGAACACGATCAACGACGAGTTCTCATATTCATGTCACGTGAGAACTCATGGTTAGGATAATGCAAATTAGTCCTTTGACCTGAGGCATCATAATTGTCTTGTGGTTAGGTCCTTGATCTTTGATTGTGTCAAATGGCATTCCTTTGGAGTGTCCACGGCATGGTTGGGGTCAAGCTATCTAGTCATGGAGACAAGTGAATGCGCAACAAGGGATCTCTAACCTTCAAACCGTTGAAGGAGAATACTCTATGATATGATTTAGAATCTCTGGCCAGAATATGAATGAGATGTTGGAATGCGTTCCAGATCACATTCAAAGTAATCATATAAGTGCAAGATTCACATTGGATAGTAGACATGAATAAACTATCAAACCAAACAATGTGGTCAAGAGTATTATATTAGAGAATGACCGTATTGCATTTGTAATCCTAAACTGAATAGGTTCTCTACCTCTTCTGATTAGCTTGGGTAACCATGATATGCTGCGAGGTGTCACTCATGGTTTGTGGAAGCCCTAAACGTGTATAAACACTAAAGGGAGAATTGAAAGTTAGTTTCAAATTCACAATCGATTTAAAAGAGTTTGAATCGCCCACTGCCTGGCTAAAAGGAACCTAATGGATCGTACACCGTGTAAGGTAAAGATTGAAGATTCAACGGAGATGAGTAAGAATAATTAAATGGTTTAATTATTTATGGCAAGGATTAATTAATATGTTAATTAATCAAACGAATGAGTTCGTTAAAGACCTCGGGATAGTTTTGGACCTTAAGGCCCAATGGGCTTCGAACGTCAAGTCCATTAACTTAAGTTGTATGACAACTTAATGAATAATGATTCACAAAGGCCCAAAGAGCCCAATTAATCCCTAAGGCCGGCCAACTAATGAAGGATAGCAAACTTGGACTTATTTACAAGTTTGCCACTCAAATGAATTAAGGTATAAATTTGACTTTATAGCCAAAATTCATTTAGGGCTTTCTTTTGGGAAATTGGAGAGAAGAAAAGCTCTCCCTTCTCTCTAGAAATGGCCGGCCACCCTTGGAGGGTTTAGCTAGCACTCTAGCTCCTCCAAGGTCACTCATTTCTTCTTAATCAAAACCTTGGTGTAGAAACTTAGAGGTTCTCAATTTTGAGAACTTAGAGAACCTATCCTTTCTATATAAATCCATAGTTTTAAGATGCAAGGAATGAAGGCCCTCTCTTTGGGTGATTAGCCTTTGCTTAAGCAAAGAGGAATCTACAAAGGTATAAATCTCAACTCACTTTGTTTTGAGTTGTTTAAAGGTTCACCAATCTACTAGGCTTTGAACATTCATGGGTAATGTTTTGTTTTTAAGTATATGCAAGCATGATTCCGCCTTTAATTTGTTAATTGCATGCTAATGATATTGCTTAAATGAACATGTTCTTGTAAAATAATCCTTCACGTTCCACATCCGGCTACTGCATATTTTCGAGACCCAATCTCATGTCATGGAGTGCCAAGAAATAGCCAACAGTTTCTCGTTCTAGTGCAGAAGATGAATATCGAGCCCTTGCCTATGCATGCGCTGATACTATGGATTCAAAATCTTTTAACTGAACTTCGTTGTCCGCTCACCCATCCTATGTTACTAAACTATGACAACTTGTCTACCACATACTTAGCTGCTAATCCCATGTTTCATGTTCGCACAAAACATATTGGGATTGATTATCATTTTGTCTGTTAACAAGTTGCTTCTGGCAGTCACAAGTTGAACAGTTTGCACGTCTTATTTCACGTTTCAGCTTGCCGATGTTTTCATCAAAGGATTACCAGTTGAACAGTTTGCACGTCTTATTTCACGTTTCAGCTTGCCGATGTTTTCATCAAAGGATTACCAGTTGAACAGTTTGCACGTCTTATTTCCAAACTTGTCACCTCTCTGGAGTCAAGTTTGAGGGGGAGTGTTAGGGGGTTAGGAGAGTTACCGTAGTTAAGGTTCTTCAAGGACAACACATTATTGTTTAGCTGTTATGTTGTTATTAGCCTTTATTAGGATATAATTGATTTTCTATTCCATTGTAATCACTAGGAAGATATCTTATAGTTTGTGTATAAATATAGGTTGTAATCTCTCAAATCAATACATTGAATACACGGTTTTTACAGTGTAGAATTGATTCGAAAAATTTGGAACGAAGCTCGAACGAGGTACGATGCTGTCGATTTCAAACGTGCGGTGTAGAAAGCCCCGCCAGAGACGGAAAACAATGGAGAAGTTCAATTGAGTTTCGAACGCTATGGTTGGAACTCGATTGATTTTTTTTCAATTAGCTTGCGTGAGAGTTTTGGCCCCAGAGGAGGGGACGACATGATTAATGCAGGAAACTATTGTCGCAGGGCGCGGGGGGCGCCGGGGGGGGTTTGGTGTCGTTTTAGTTGGAAAAGAAACTATTGTTGGGTGCACTGAGTTTTATGGACGGGACATTAGAGCAATACCAGCGCTGGACAAATAGCCCAGCACCCAGTCCAAAACAAGGCCAGCACCCTGTTTTTGCAATCCACCCTACGCATTTGCCTGGCACCCAGCCCGTGCTGGTCTCTGGGCCAGCCCAAAATGGACAGACCAAGAAGCCGGGCCATTCATTGGCGCGTGCAGAACACGCGCGGGAACGGCGAGTGGCTCGACAGAGCTTGTCGGCCCTCTTGCGCTGGGGCTACGATGAGACACGTGGCCGTCTGCTATGCTGTTGGATTTCCAACGGCTAGTTCTTCTAGATCGTTGGATTTCCAACGGTAAAAAAATTTAAAATTTGAGTTTTAAAATGGACCGTTCGATCAAAGATCAACGGTCTACGTTTTTTCCTCAAAAAAAGAAAAGGCCCAACGGTCAGATTTATGACCGTTGGCCACGTGGCATGATCTTCAGTGTTGGATTTGAATATTTTTCAAATCCAACGGTCCAGATTAATTAAGCACATTAAAATTAATTTAAAATTATAAAAAAGTACAGAAAATTATTTTTAAAATACAAAAAAAATTAAAAAAAAAATTTTCTATAAATACCTAAGCCTCATCTGTAACAACCCGTCCCGGAATTTTTATTTCGACGTTATGAATTAACTATTATGCCCTTGAGTTCGGGCGAATGTTTATGCGAGAATTGTTAATTTTTGGGCCAATCACATAATTATTGAAGTTGTTGGGTACCAAAGAAAAGTTAGGAAATAATTTTGGTTTGGTGGTCTTGGTCCACCCTCTCTCTGTCTCTCTCACGTCCCTCAGACTCACTCTCTCTCTCTACCTCACGAACTCCCTCTCTCTCTCTCGCCAAACACACGGCACACCCATACCCATTTCCAAAACTTCTTAGATCGACGAAACAAATTATATATTCAGACTCGTGGAGGCCATACGAACTCAACCATACTATTTTCAGGTAAGAACTACGACGATTTCACGCCCAAAATTCAATTTTTGTAAATGGCACTATTCATCAACTTTTTCTACGTTGCGTTTTAGGAAAATCTAAAATCACAGCGACCTTTGTGAGGTCCCAAGGAGGCTCGGAATGGTGCGTTGGAAGTGTTTGGACGTCGGGATCACGTAGAACGGAGATGGCCGGATTCTTGGAGATTTCCCGACGAGTTTCTCGTTAGTTTTCGAGATTTTTGAAGGTATAGACTTGTAGTACTCTTAATTTAGAGCATGTAGGAAGAAAAATGGGCCAAAATGGTTGAGAAACGAGTGAGATATCACACACGGAAGTTTTTCCGGTCACCGGAAAAACCAGTCCGGCGAGGACACTTGGACAGGGGCGAGTAGCCCTTACTCGCGCGCGTGTACCCGTGCACTGTTCTGGCGCGTGCCAGCTCCAAAAAAATTTATAAAATTATCACGACGTCCGTGACGTCGTGTACTTCACCGTGGTATATTTACATGTCATTTTTGGAGCTACGTATGAGAAGTTATTCCCGTTTTAGCGCGTAGGTGCTTAAATAACATATTGTTAGTTATTTCTCATATAGGTGAAATGTTTTCTGAGGATGAGCGTAGCCAGGCTCGACGCGGGGGCTACGACCCAGCGACTTATCAGTGAGTGGGCAGCTATTTACCGTATTTACCTATATATTATACTTACTTTCCCAGAAAACGATAAATGAGCAATTATATGATTTTGATGCCATGCAAAGTGTTCATATACTATGTTAATGCATTAATGATTGCATATTCACATGTTGGTGCGGCGGACGCACAGGTAAGTGCCAGGTGAGGGCATGCATAAATGAGAATCGATAAACTAACAGTGATGAGATTGATGAGAATGAATGAGATATATATGCAGCCGAGGGCTGAGATGATTATGAGATATATATGCAGCCGAGAGCTGAGATGATTATGAGATATATATGCAGCCGAGAGCTGAGATGATTATGAGATTTATATGCAGCCGAGGGCTGAGATGATTACCTGACATTTAATCACATCAATAGTTTATGATTGAGTTTCTGTTTTGAATACTTTGGCATGGCATACATACTCTTTTCAGCATGATTTTGAGAACCTACGTACATTGAGTATATATTTTGATTCTGGGAAATTATACAGGTTTTACGGTGAGGGGCTATATATTTGAGCAAAGATTGGTTTAAAAGAGAATTGTTTTGCTGACCCACTCAGTTTTGTTTTTCGCCCCTCCAGGTTCTAGGTAGCGTGAGATACGAGTTTGGCACTTCGAGGACTTCCGGCTTTCTGACAGCTTATTTCATATGTATGGCACCGAGGGTGTAATTAAACCCTTTTTATTTATGCTTGACTGCAGTTGAACTTAGAACGCTCTGATTATGTATAAGTACCTTATTATGCCTCTAGTACACTATCGTATCTTGGTTGCTAGTGGTTTTGTTTTTAATTAGTTCGTTCTTAGTTTTCGATCCTAGCTTCCGCACAGTGCACATGGCTACGTCACACTCACGTGACGGCCAGTACGCCCCATTCTCGGGTGCGGGCGTGTCAGTTTGGTATCAGAGCGCTAGGTTGCAGTCTTGCATATTTTGTGGATTTTCTAATGACTTGATGTCTTCTGTCAGAACTATGCCGCCTCGTAGAGAGCCATATCATTCAGATGAATTTAGTTTCCCTATATAGCTCAGTTGGGGGGGAACTATCGTTAGTATCAATCAGTCTGTAATTCGCCTTTCCAGCGAACTCTTTGGAGTCAGAGTATAATCTAAAGTTGCTTACCTTTAGGGGTAATGATGGCCATGAAGGGTTTTGAGCGTTGGCTCAATTAGATTGAGAATACTTTAGGCTGATGTGGAGCCAGGGGAGTTTTCCCGATGATAAGTGGATAGAGACCACTGTTTAGCTTTTGGACGCAGAATTGGCATCCTAATGAGAATAGGAAACTTACGGGTGAAAGCCCGAGGAGATTACAGACTGATAGAATGTTTAAACGGACATTCTTTAAGAGATTCATATCCCAGCATACCTAGATCGTAAGACGCAAGAGTTAGCAGATTCCAAACAAGGGAAGTTATCTTGTAACGAGTACTAAAGGAAGTTTACTAAATTGTCTCGTTATGACTTAGAAATTGCTACTATTTCAGTTGAGATGCTTAGGCGCTTAAGGCTGGATATTAGGAAGAAATGGCGTTCGATGGCGACCATTTACCCTTATAATGCTTATCAGGAATTCTATGAGATTTTGTTGAGGATTGCGAACTCTGAGAACATGTCTGGTGATAGTGAGAAAGAAGAAGGAAAAGATAGTAATAAGAATAAGCATAAGAATAAAAGTATTGGGAAATCGTCTCAGAGACCTCGCCAGACTCAAGATTTTAAGAGATACGAAACCAGTTCTAGTTCTTCTAGCGAAGGTTTTAGCTCTACAGGTCAGTGAGGACTTGGTAGATTTCTCGAAGGTTTCAGATTCCAGAGGCAGGGGAATTTCAATAGTGGAAATTCAACCTTGTGTTGTATGTGCAACGATCGACGTTTTGGAGTACGTTGAAGAGGTAATGGTAGGTGTTATACCTATGGACAGGACGGGGGCGTAATTCTCAAGGACGAGGAGTTTACGCCAACAGAGTTAGAAGAAGACAGCAAGCCCAGGAATGTGTTAACCACGTATCACTACATGATGCTCAGGATTATTCGAACTTGATTATGGGTACGCTAAACATTTTAGTCACTTGCTAGTGTCTCGATGGATAGTGATGCAGGAATTTTACTTTATTGACGATGTTGCCAAAGAAAGTAGAGAATGAGCACGATCGAGGCATATATATGTATTTCTCAATGGGGGCAAGATGGTAATATTGCACCCTCAAGAGTTGTTGCTTACTTACCTAGACGACAGTAAGTGATCAGTATTGCGGGCTGCAGACCGTAATATTAATAATTTATTTGTTGGATTCGTTAAGCAAGTAAACAGGTAAGACATTCTAAGATAGTATGGTGTTTTTCATGGTGCCTAGTGATGGTAGAAGATATAGCTATGTCAGCGAATCTTATCCCGTTAGATATAGTGGACTTCGATGTTATTCCAGACGTAGATTGGTCGCGGTATGATCGTACCGATATCGATTACTACGGGAACTAGTTACCTTCCATCGTTTTGGGTTACCAGAGGCTACTTTGATTGGTGAGCGTAGTGGAGTGAGGCATGGAATCATTTCAATAGTGAGAGCCAAAAAGTTATTAATGAAAGGTTGTTATGCGTATTTGACTCACGTGGTTTTGATTGATGATGCTCCTGTTAGCGTGGAGAATGTTAGGGTGATCAGATTTTTTCTGACGTTTTTACTAATGATTTACTTGGATTGCCGCTAGATCGTGACGTGGAGTTCACCCCTGATTGTTACCAAGTACTAATCCTAGTTCCTTAACTCCTTATCTTATAGCTCCGGCTGAATTAAGAGAATTGATGACTCAGTTGCAAGATTTGGTTGATAAAGGTTTCATTCAGCCTAGTATTTCACCTTTGGGGAGCCCCAGTCTTAATTGCTCAGAAGAATGATGGTACCTTGAGATGGTGTGTTGATTACTGGCAATTGAATTGGGCGACGCGTAGTAACGATCCTGTTAATCAACTTTGAGGTGCTTATGTGCTTTCGGAGACTGTTTGAGGTCAGGTTGCTATCAGTGGAAGATCAAGAGTGACGACATTCCTAAAACCGCTTTTAGGACTTGTTACGGTCACTATGAGGTTCTTGTTATGCCACTCGGATTGACGAATAAATCAGTAGCTTTCATGGGATTGATGAATAAGGTATTTCGATAGTAATGGGACAAATTCGTCGTTGTCTTCATTGACGATAGTTTGGTGTATTCTAAGTCAAAAGTAGATCATGTTCGACATCTTACTTTGGTGTTGAAGAAAATTAAGAGGGCATCGATTGTATGCCAAGTTCAGCAAGTGTCAGTTTTGGTTGGACGAAGTAGCATTTTTGGGTCATGTCGTTTCAGATCAGGGTATTCAAGTTGACCCTTAGGAGATTACGGCTGTAGAGAATTGGGAACAGCCACGAACCGTCACCGAGGTTCGGAGTTTCCTTGGGTTGGCAGGTTACTATCGGCGGTTCGTTAAAGAATTTTCGATTATGGCGCTACCATTGACGAAGTTGACCAGGAAAGACGTTAAGTTCGAGTGGGATGATGATTGTGAGCAAAGCTTTCACCAGTTGAAGTATTGTCCCACTCATGCTCCTGTCTTGACGCTTCTTGGCGATGATGGTGACTTTGAGATCTATAGTGACGCATCGTTGAATGGCTTGGGTTGCGTTTTGATGCAGCATGGTAGGGTGATTGCTTACGCTTCACGTCAGTTGAAACCTCATGAGAAGAATTACCCTATGCATGATTTGGAGTTGGCTGCCATTATTTTCGCTTTGAAGATTTGGAGACATTACCTCTATGGTGAGAAATGCAGGATCTTCTCAGACCATAAGAGTCTCCAATACATTTTTACCCAGAAGGAATTGAATCTTCGCCAGCGTCGATGGATTGAGTTACTGAGCGACTACGATTGCACGATTGAATATCACCCTGGTCGTGCAAACGTGGTAGCTGACGCTCTTAGCAGGAAGTCCCAGGGCAGAATCAACGCTTTTCATGCGAGCCGAGTTCCTCTTCTTACCGAATTGAGATCGACTGGAGCGCAGTTAGAAATGGAGAATTCGACGGTGGATAATCGGGAAGAAGCCTTACTTGCTAGTTTCCAAGTTAGGCCAATCCTTATTGACCGGATACTCAAGATTCAGGCGCACGACGACGAGATTCAGGAGCTTATTCAACTGAGGAATGATGGTAAGAAGAAAGACCTGCGAATCAGAGAATCTGATGGTATGCTTATGCAGGGAAACAGGAATTACGTGCCGAATAATGCTGAGTTAAAGAAAGATATCCTAGATGAGGCGCATATTTCAGCTTATGCGATGCATCCGGGAGGCACGAAGATGTACCATACTATTCGACCGTTCTACTATTGGCCGGGTATGAAGAGGGAAATCGCTGAGTATGTTAGCAGATGCATCATATGGCAGCAGGTAAAAGCTGAAAGGAAGAAGCCTTTTGGGTTGATGCAACCACTTCCCACTCCGCAGTGGAAATGGGAAGATATTACCATGGATTTTGTGTACAAGCTTCCTCGTACTCAGAATGGGTATGATGAAATTTGGGTGATTGTTGACCGACTCACGAAGTACCTTATTATGCCTCTAGTACACTATCGTATCTTGGTTGCTAGTGGTTTTGTTTTTAATTAGTTCGTTCTTAGTTTTCGATCCTAGCTTCCGCACAGTGCACATGGCTACGTCACACTCACGTGACGGCCAGCACGCCCCATTCTCGGGTGCGGGCGTGTCATCATCTTCCACTTTACACCACATTTCAATATTTCTACACTTTCTGTACTTTCTACATTTCAATATTTTCTACACTTTAAGAGAGAAAAAATGTCTTCGTGGAAGCTCATTGAAGATGTTACGTTGTGTGAAAGTTGGGTTCGCACTACTCCTGACCCACTTGCGGGTAATGAGATGGATAAGCGAGAAATGTGGAGTAAAATTACGAAAGTGTTTTGCGATGTACATGGAAAAGACTCCAGAACTAGTCAAGGTCTTCAAGGTCGTTGGAAAAAACTCAACGCATCATTTACTTGTTGGAAAAACGGCATCTCTCTTGCTTCCGGTAACTTGCGTAGTGGGACGAGTTTAGCAGATCAGGTAACAATATTTGAATTTAATTTCTTATGTAAATTGTATGTAATTTCTTATGTCATTTTTATTTAATATGTTATGTCATTTTTATGTAATTTATATGCATTTCACCCGCATCAATATTTTAATTTAATTTCTTATGTAATTTGTATGTAATTTCTTATGTAATTTTTATTTAATTTGTTATGTCATTTTTATGTAATTTATATGCATTTCACTAGCATCAATATTTTAATTTTTTTAATTTGTGTTACACCCGCATTTTTTAACACTATCTTATCCCACATATTTATAGACACTACAAGCTCAAGCATTCTACAATTCAAAGAACCATAACACATCATTCAACAAATGGGAATGTTGGGAAATTGTCAAAGATTGCCCTAGATACAAAATTGTCCCAATTGGTCTAGAAGTTGTCATGCACATCGTGGGTCTACATAGTTTGCCAGAACCAGACACGGCCGAACAAGAAGCCAAATAAGAACTTTATTTATTTTTATTTAATTTATTATGCAATTTCAATGTGATAATTTATTTTTTTTTGTACTTTAATTAAACACATGAAATAAGATTACATAAACTCACCAAATATGTGGATAAAAACAAAACATACTACATAGAATTGCATAAACTTAAAAAAAAATACACTAAATAGAATTACATAAACTTTAAAAAGAAAGCCTTCGCATGTCCCTTGGCATGTCCCTTGGCGTGGGTTTCCGAAGGTACTCATTGGTGTAGAGGGCTTCAATTGCAGAGCAAAAGCGCATCAGGGACTCCAGAACAGTTGTTCTTCCCATCCTTGCGATCTCATCCACTTGATCTGCAGATGCTCCATATGCAAGCATTCGCAAGGCAGCCGTAATTTTTTGCTCGGGAAGAAGACCTAGAACATGAAAAGCATCATCTTTTTGCACAAAGTATGGATCATGGTTGCAAATAGCACTCATGATTTTGTCGAACCAACCTCGTTGCATTCTAAAATGACGTTTAAAAATATGATCAGGGAATATGCTGTTGGGAATAAAATAATCTTCTAACAGATCTTTACCTCGTCTTTCCTTTTTTCTATCGAGGTTTGCAGCACGTCTGGGTTTAGCTATCTGCCCGACGGCTTCCATGCCACTGCAGGAATGTGAAGCCCTATGCCTTCTATGGTGATCATCCTCGTCCTCCTCCATGAAGAAAGCCTCATCTCCACCTCCATCTTCCTGGAGATTGGCCAATTCTGCCTGTTGTGCCAACAACCTTTTCTGCTGCTCCTGTAACTGTTTATACTCTCCTTGAAGAAGACATTGTAATAAGAACTCAAGATTTGAAAACGATGAACAATGATTCTGAGCTAAAATGAAGGATTGAGCTTGGTGTGAGGATGGATGTAGAGATGTAGGGTTTATATGGACGAAAAAAGCAAGGATGAGGTTCTGGACAATGCCACGTGGCACTACGTGATTGGTTGAAAATCCAATCGAAATCTTGGCTAAATTATTGTAATCTGGATGTGACACGTGGTACTACGTGATTGGTTGAAAATCTTATCGAAATCTTGGCTAAATTATTGTAATCCGGAAGTGACACGTGGCGCATCGGGATTGGTTGGAAATCTTATCGAAAATCTATCCACAAAATAGTACGTTTCGGATAATGACACGTGTCATTACGAGGTTGTTTGAAAATCTTATCGAAATCTTGGCTAAATTATTGTAAACCAGACGTGACACGTGGCGCGTCAGAATTGGTTGAAAATCTTAGCAGAAATCTATTCACAAAATATTACATTTGGATAATGACATGTGGCGTGACGAGATTCGTTAAAAATCCTATCCGAAATTAAAACTATTTTATTTTTTTATTCTTTTACAAAAAATTTAAAAATATTATAAATGGGCTGGGTGCCAGCGCATTTTTTTAGGGGAGGAGATGCAGTGGCCTATTACTGTTCATTGGAGTTTGTTACTGTTCACTTGAGTGGATAAATGGGTTGGGTGCTGGCACCCAGTCTTAGGGGTGGACTTGCTAATGATCTAGTTTTACAGTAAGCTTGCTTTAATTGATCTGCACTAATGGACCGCAAAGTAAGGTCCGCATGGTAGAATACACGACCAAATTTTCATTTTCTGACAGTTGGCTTCAAAGTTCAGCCCACCCCAGTTTTAAATCCCGTCCCTGCGTAACACGGAGAAATTAGACGGCCCAGTATGCTCCATACTAATGATGATTAGTGGTGAGATGGGTGTGAGGTGTAAGCCATGAAATAGGCGGCTATAAAACTGGACCCTCCTAAAATTTTAAGTCACATATACATGGTGGATACAATGATTCGTGGTTGGATATGGCATATAGGTGCACTATATATGCAGGTAAGTTATGGTTTCGTGCATGTTGACGTCTTGAGCAACAGGCTAACAGCCTTCAATATTAATTTGCATGGCCTAACTCTCCCTTCCAAGTATGACTAATTGGTGGAACTGTTGCTTTCTGTTTGTGAACATGCCTGTATGGATA
Organism: Crataegus laevigata; assembly: GCA_963580275.1. Taxonomy (NCBI): domain Eukaryota; kingdom Viridiplantae; phylum Streptophyta; class Magnoliopsida; order Rosales; family Rosaceae; genus Crataegus; species Crataegus laevigata. Next base: position 33,117,639 of record OY756948.1, on the reverse strand, counting down.
GACTTTGGAGGATCGATCATTGTGCTGTCTACATCAACATCAACACCATCATAAATATATTACATATCATCATAATGCAAATGATCCATGGCTGAGGATCCTCTTCGGATGATCGGATCCTCATGTCCTGTCCGTTCATCGTACATTGTGCGGCCAGATTTTGTTAGGTACTTTTTGTGTTTAATTTTAATAAAAAAATTTAAAATAATTTCTAGCCGCACGATGTACAATGAACAGTTATAATATGAAGAACCCTAGTATCCTCACAAAGAGAATTCGGATGAGATCCAAATTCATGATCCATTACCAACGTCATGTCACACAAATGATTGTTTGTAAGATCAAGTTGATGCATGGATGCTTATGCCTACTGTAACTGTTTCTATTTGAGCCTAGACAATAGATACATCTAAATATCATCCAATATTTCAACTTGACTATCTAACTGTTTGGGCCCAAAATAATAGTTTGGGCCGAGGGAAGTATTTCTCGGCTTGGAAGGAGATACTGCGGATAGTCGATTTATGGGCCGACTGAATTGAGTCGGCCGAGTCCTAGTAGGAAAAGGATTTATCTCAAATAACAATAAGGGAATCGAAATCCATTCGTGAAGACAAATAGTCCGAGTACGATAGGAGTCTCGGTGGGAGTTCTAGCTGAAGAAGGAGTGGCCGAGGCAGTCCGATAGGGGTAAGGAGTCCCAATCCGAGTAGAATTATGATTGGATCAGAAGAGGACTCGGCTCTTATAAATACAGAAGCAGTGGCAGAGTGCAAAGGATCGCCAACTCAACACACAAATCTGCCCAGCGCATTTTCTCCCTCTACGTGAAACCTCTCAACACCCTTGAGATTTTTATTTTCTTTTTCGCCTTCACACCTTCAGTTTGGATAAACAGCACTGTGAAGGCAATCGGTAAACACCTTCAGTTTGGATAAACAACACTGTTGCCGTAGAACCAGCCGTCCGTGAAGCACCTTCAGTATGGATAAACAGCACTGTGACAGGGTCGACGGGTTATCTAAACACGTCTCGGCCGACGAGGGTTTTCGGATCCCTGTCGATAGAGGTCATCTCACCAGCCATCTCGGCGAAGTGAGGTGTTATTGATACTAAGGCTCAGTGCCTCCACGCCGAGTTATTTTATGATTGCATATTCACAAGTAGGTTTTAGAGTTCGGCACTTGGACGGCCGAACCACGTTCATTATCAAGACCTTTATCCGCTTTGAGTATTTGTGCCCCTATACTCTAGTATCGATTCGGCGTAGTTTTACCTTCACCAATACGGTGACTGTTACCGAATCGGACGATGACGAGCTGTGAACTTTGTAATTGGTAGCCTTGTGTTTAGGCTTGAGGACTCAGAGGCCGAGGAGGGTTCCTTTCTCGGGCATAGTTGCAAGACACAGAAGTCAGCCGCGAGCATCCACACAACATCAAGACATTTTTACTCATCGGTCGAGCTCGGCCGACGAGTTGGCATGCCCCGCACACATTTGAAGGACGTAGTTAGCTTACTAATTACTCGGCCTGCGCGCCACATAGGCTAGGTGATTTTTGTAGTCAACATTTTGGCACACCTAGTGCGACAGAGTGCTAAAACTGCGAAGTTCATGCCCGTTGAGACTCGTTCGGTGAAGAAAAAGACAAGAATGGGAAAGCCTACCACCGTACCTGTAACCCACAACACGAGTTCAGAAAATTCATCACAAGCACAGACCAATGATGCCGTGACACCTGATCCACGCCGAGAGAGGGGAATACTTCTCGGCGAGACCCCTCATAACACAAGAGTTCTCACTAAAGTCATAAAGGACAAACCGGTCGAAGGAATAGTGGAGGACTGTGTCGAGGATGGGGGTGATGCTACTGACCCACCATCCAGGTCGTTTTTTAAGAGACGCTTAGAAGAACAGTCTCGGCAATTCGAACAGACATTTGGCTGAGACATACAATCAATCCTGGAAGAAGTACGGCGGCAAAGCACCATGCAGACCAAGTTGCCAGAATACGTGGTCCACATTACCCCTAATTTGGGATTGACCGATCGAGCGCGACAGTCCCTTCCCAAACATAACATAGCAACCACGTCAACGGCCGAGGCAGGATCTGCTCGCCTTAGAGCAATTGATCCAGAAAAGAGGAGCGGATCAACCAGCACAACAAATGACTTTGGGTCTGGCACGACTGCCGTGAATACCATAGAAATCCAGCGAATGATTGATTCGGCCTTAAAGAAGGGGCCGAAATTCCGCAGATTTCAGTCTGTTTGCGGGAGAATCTTTGTTATCTTCTCTAGAACACGTGGCTCGATTCACCGCGCAATGTAGGGATGTTAACAGTGATCATTATAAGCTACGATTGTTCAATTTCTCATTAACCGGACCGGCATTCGCATGGTATATTAATCTTCCTCCAAATTCGGTCCAAAGTTGGGAAGAACTGGTTGAAAATTTTCATGAACAGTTCTATCGGCCAGGAATAGAGATGTCAGTATCTTCGTTGGCTAGGATGGCATAAGCATCCGATGAGTCACCAATGGAGTACTTAACGAGGTTTAAATCGGCCAGGAATTGGTGCCGAGTACCTCTCCCGGAAGTAGAATTCGTAAGAATCGCTCTCAACGGCCTTGATCTGGAGTACAAGAAGAAGTTCTTGGGGGCCAATTTTCGAGATATGTACGAATTAGCTTAGCATGTAGAGCAATATAAGTACCTACTCTGAGAGGAAAAGGTATCAAAGTCATTAGCCAGGGGTACTGTATACAAAAACCCTTCGGTTAGTTATGCCTCGACTGAAGAAGATAACTCCCAATATGCCAGTATAGATGCAGCCAAAATCGTCATTGACAAACCATACATCTGTAAAGCTCTGGCTCAAACTAAAGATACGAAAGCTTGCATGGCCCCTGAGGAAGCTACAACCAAAATGTCGAAGGTTTATACCTTTGACATTACCAAGGCTGATGCTATCTTCGACCAGCTATTGATGCCAAAGATCATCAAGCTTCGGCCAGGACATAACATCCCAAAGGCTGAAGAGTTGAAAGATAAGGTGTACTGCAAATACCATAATTCCAGTAAGCATACGACCAACAACTGTGTGGTGTCTCGCGATGCCATTCAAGGATGGATCGACAAGGGCAAATTAAAATTCCCAGAGAAACAGATGGTCGTCGACACCAATCCTTTTCCCTCAGCAACAGTCGGCATGGTGGATGCCCATCTACCTAAAAACAAGGGTAAAGAAAAAGCCGAGTTCGTACAAGTGCAGCACATGCCAAAACAGGGTTCTCGGCCACGGCTCAAAATCGATCTATCCTCTAATAAGCCACCAACAGAGCTGACAGGGCCCGCACTAGTTGAACCTATGTCAGGAGCTAGTGAGGATGAACCCGACAGGCCTGTAATATTGTGCAGTCGTTGTAAGGTACAGGTAGTCATAACCGAGCCAAAAGAGAAGCAATCTCAAGCAGCGATACCATGCCGACCACAACCGGACGCAACAACACCCCAACAAGCACCCATAGTCGCGGAAATACTGCCAAAGGTGCTTGGCTCGGGCCAGCGCCACAAGGTGTTCGATGGACTCGGACCTCAACCGAGAGCCGAAGGATCGTCTTCGGCCAGGCGACGACTCGACTTCGATGCCCCATTTTACAATAATGATTATTATGCACGAAGCTCAAGCAGTTCTGGTTCGGTGGCACACCAAAATACGTTCAAACCACCCGAACCACGTGACCATCAATGGTACACGTACAATTCACCAGCTGGCATGTACACCGCCCTATCCAAATCTTAGAAGCGTCGTCGCCAAAGGATAGATTGCATGGCTCGACGCCAGGCAACCCAAGTATCTTCGGCTCCCAAGTGGCAGCCCAAAACTGCAGAAACAAATGAAGATGATCGTTAACCTCCGACGATCGTGACCGAGTTACTCGAAGGAAAGAAGGTCATAGACCGTGCTATCAAAACTGCTTTCGAAGAGTCCGACAAACGGACCAGCTCCTACTTCGATCAGGAGAAATGAAGGCTCGCGTCGAGCAAATCAGGAAAGAGTCAGCGAAGAACCTCTATTCAGCACCGACATCAGAACTACTGATCACGATACGACGGAATCTCCATGCTCCTTTCGTTGGCGAAGCCCTAAAATATATGCTTGATTTCCATAAGACGCACTCAGCCAATGACTTGTACGGCTTACCAAATGAATGTCAACAAGTCCTCGACCTGGCGTTAACCTCCCCAGATGCCGAGGAAATAATTCAAAAGACTACAGACTCGGCCATAAAGGCACGTTTCCAGCACATACGAGAGGCTCGAGTGTTTGGCTTTGAGGTTGACCCATACACGGATCTACCCCCCACTGAGCTCCTTTTTTCCTTCGATGACCTTTGTGATCTGAGGTACCATTTCGAAGTTTTCTCAGCAGTAGCGCTTTTCGGCCTCACGACCGATGAACAAGAACATATAACGCGCATTGACGCATACCTTGACACAAAGAACGTTCTAATTCCTTACCAAGAGCAAATCCGTCAATCAGCGCCTATCCCATCATGTGAGCTCAAGGGTAACATTCAAGATAATTCGACACAAAAGGATGAGTTGCTGCTTGCCGATCATACAACAGACGCCTTAGCTGAAGACGTTCAGGAACAAGCTGCTTTGATCGACAATCTCGGGAACGAGCATCATGATCCACTGGGACCTTCTGTCCTGGACAACATGGAGATCAGCATGGTCCACGTCTTACCCGCCGAATTTCAGCCAACTACTTCCCAACCACCATCCTTGGTTGGCGATGTAATAGCCGAGGAGGCAACATAGGTTGACCTCGTTACCACTGAAGAAAACGAGATAGAAAGCACAAAAGACAGACTCGCGGCAGCCCTCGCTAAGTTGTTTCTCCGGTCCCCCACTACCAATCTACAACATCTAAAGCCGTTATATGTTACGGCTCATATAGAAGGTTACCCTGTCTCTAAGGTATTCGTCGATTGTGGGGCCACTTGAAGGATTATTTTGAGAATACATGTTCATTTAAGCAACATCATTAGCATGCAATTAACAAATTAAAGGCGGAATCATGCTTGCATGTACTTAAAAACAAAACATTACCCATGAATGTTCAAAGCCTAGTAGATTGGTAAACCATTAATCAACTCAAAACAAAGTGAGTTGAAGTTTATACCTTTGTAGATTCCTCTTTGCATGAGCAAAGGCTAATCACCCAAAGAGAGGGCCTTCATTCCTTGCATCTTAGATCTATGGATTTGGACGGAAGAATAGGTTCTCCTAGTTCCCAAAATTGAGAACCTCTAAGTTTCTTCACCAAGGTTAGATTTAAGAAGAAATGAGTGACCTTGAGGAAGTAAGATTGCTAGCTATTTTCCTCCAGGGTGGCCGGCCTCGTTAGAGAGAAAAGAGAGATTGTGTTCTCATATTTTCCCCAAAAATCAACCCTAAATGAATTTTGGCTATAAAGTCATATTTATACCTTAATTCATTTGAGTGGCAAACTTGTAAATAAGTCCAAGTTCACTACCCTCTCTAACATGGCCGGCCTTAGGGTGTTATTGGGCTATTTGGGCCTTTGTGAATCATTATTCATTAAGTTGTCATACAACTTAAGTTAATGGACATGACGTTCGAAGCCCATTGGGCCTTAAGGTCCAAAACTATCCCGAGGTCTTTAACGAACTTATTCGTTTGATTAATTAACATATTAATTAATCCTTGCCATAAATAATTAAACCATTTAATTATTCTTACTCATCTCCGTTGAATCTTCAATCTCTAGCTTACACGGTGTACGATCCATTAGGTTCCTTTTAGCGAGGCAGTGGGCGATTAAAACTCTTTCAAATCGATTGTGAATTGAAACTTACTTTCAATTCTCCCTTTAGTGTTTACACACGTTTAGGGCTTCCACAAACCATGAGTGACACCTAGCAGCATATCATGGTTACCCAAGCTAATCAGAAGAGGTGGAGAACCTATTCAGTTTAGGATTACAAATGCAATAAGGTCTTTCTCTAATATAATACTCTTGACCACATTGTTTGGTTTGATAGTTTATTTATGTCTACTATCCAATGTGAATCATGTACTTATCTGATTACCTTGAATGTGATTTGGAACGCCTTCCTTCATCTCATTCATACTCTGGCCAGAGACTCTTAATCATATCATAGAGTATTCTCCCTCAAACAGTTTGAAGGTTAGAGATCCCTTGTTGCGCATTCACTTGCCTCTATGGCTAAGTGGCTTAACCCCAACAATGCCGTGGACACCCTCCAGATGGTGTGACTTTGACATAATCTAAGATCAAGGACCTAACCACAAGATAGATGTGATGCCTCAGGTCAAATTAAAGGCGGAATCATGCTTGCATGTACTTCAAAACAAAACATTACCCATGAATGTTCAAAGCCTAGTAGTTTGGTGAACCAATACACAACTCAAAACAAAGTGAGTTGAATTTATACCTTTGTCGATTCCTCTTTGCATAAGCAAAGGCTAATCGTGTTGGAAATGTGCCCTAAAACCAATCATATGATGATACTTTACGGACATTTCACATGATTAAACTAATCTAGTTTAATATCAAGGGCAAAGATTATTGTTTGAGCGGTCTCATATAAATGTTATATGCTTAAACGATAAAGTCCAAGGAATATGTGATTGGGAGAATGCGATCTAAATAGTTAGATTCATGAGACCATTCTTTCGTAGACACATCCTAAACGTTCCTGATCATAGGATTGCCAATTGGGCATTGACAGTCCGTTAAGATCAGTACGTGCTATGTCTTCTCTCAGGGAGAGTGACTAGTCTCGAGTCATTGATGTGAGTGACACCAAGACAAGTACGTAGGTGCTCAATAGAGAATGGGTTCACTGAACACGATCAACGACGAGTTCTCATATTCATGTCACGTGAGAACTCATGGTTAAGATAATGCAAATTAGTCCTTTGACCTGAGGCATCATAGTTGTCTTGTGGTTAGGTCCTTGATCTTTGATCGTGTCAAATGGCATTCCTTTGGAGTGTCCACGGCATGGTTGGGGTCAAGCTATCTAGTCATGGAGACAAGTGAATGCGCAACAAGGGATCTCTAACCTTCAAACCGTTGAGGGAGAATACTCTATGATATGATTTAGAATCTCTGGCCAGAGTATGAATGAGATGTTGGAATGCGTTCCATATCACATTCAAGGTAATCATATAAGTGCGAGATTCACATTGGATAGTAGACATGAATAAACTATCAAGCCAAACAATGTGGTCAAGAGTATTGTATTAGAGAAGGACCGTATTGCATTTGTAATCCTAAACTGAATAGGTTCTCCACCTCTTCTGATTAGCTTGGGTAACCATGATATGCTGCTAGGTGTCACTCATGGTTTGTGGAAGCCCTAAACGTGTGTAAACACTAAAGGGAGAATTGAAAGTTAGTTTCAAATTCACAATCGATTTAAAAGTGTTTGAATCGCCCACTGCCTCGCTAAAAGGAACCTAATGGATCGTACACCGTGTAAGGTAGAGATTGAAGATTCAACGGAGATGAGTAAGAATAATTAAATGGTTTAATTATTTATGGCAAGGATTAATTAATATGATTATTAATCAAACGAATAAGTTCGTTAAAGACCTCGGGATGGTTTTTTGGACCTTAAGGCCCAATGGGCTTCGAACGTCAAGTCCATTGAATTAAGTTGTATGACAACTTAATAAATAATGATTTACAAAGGCCCAAATACTCCAAAAATATCCCTAAGGCCGGCCACTTAGTAAGGGTAGCAAACTTGGACTTATTTACAAGTTTGCCACTCAAATGAATTAAGGTATAAATTTGACTTTATAGCCAAAATTCATTAAGGGTTGTTTTTAGGAAATTGGAGAGAAGAAAAGCTCTCCCTTCTCTCTAAAATGGCCGGCCACTTTGAGGAAATAATCTAGCAATTCAACTTCCTCAAAGTCACTCATTTCTTCTTCATCTAACCTTGGTGTGGAGACTTAGAGGTTCCCAATTTTGGGAACTTGGAGAAACCATTTCATCCAACCAAATCCATAGATCTTAGATGCAAGGAATGAAGGCCCTCTCTTTGGGTGATTAGCCTTTGCTTATGCAAAGAGGAATCTACAAAGGTATTAATCTCAACTCACTTGTTTTGAGTTGTTTAAAGGTTCACCAAACTACTAGGCTTTGAACATTCATGGGTAATGTTTTGTTTTTAAGTATATGCAAGCATGATTCCGCCTTTAATTTCTTAATTGCATGCTAATGATATTGCTTAAATGAACATGATCTTCCAAAATAATCCTTCAAGTGGTATCAGAGCCTAGGTCTAGTAGTTGGTGAATCCTTTTGGGTTTTGTAGTTCATAATATGTGATTTAAAAGTTGTAAAATGTTACATGCTTTATTCTTGTTTTATGAATGTAAATTTTGTTGGAAAATTTGGCATCTCAAATGTTGTAGATGTAGTTCATATAAGCATGAATATTGAAGCTAAAATTTGGTGCCAAGAATTTTGGGATTTTCGGCCAAATTAAAAGGGTGATTTTTTGGGTTCTTGTTTGTCTTGTTAAAATGTTTTTCAAGTGACTTTTGGAACCCCTAAGTACCCTAGTTTGGTTATATGTTATTTCCCTTAAGTTTAAGTGATTTTGAAATGTTTTTGGATGAAAAATGTTCATGGAACTTTTATGGGTTTCTCATGAATGTTCTTCATGTTCTTGATGTTCTTGCCAAGAACAATAAAGCTTGAGGTTTTGATTCAAAGTTTTGAATTATTTCATAAAGTTTTTGTTATAAGATATTTCATATATTTAAAAATGATTAATATTTTTAATGTTAGTCAAAAACTTTGTAAATATCTTAGATATTTGATTATAAAAGGTGAAAGAAACTTTGGTGGTGTGTAAAGGATAACTCCCTTTCACACACACCACTTGCATGGTTTTTTGAAACCAAAACCACTTCACAAAACTTTGAAATTTTTTTTTTTAGTTTTGCTTCAAAACCGGCCACCCTATTAGTAAGGGTATGTTTGGGCCTTTTGTGCAATTACATAAAGTTTTGATACTTTTGTGTATTTGCATTTTGGCCCAAAAGTTTACGTTTTTACGTAAAGGTCCAAAATCACTAAAAGGACAAATTGTTTTGATCCTTTAATGAAGTTTTATCTTTTGTGGAAATTTTTGGGTTCTAGTTGTAATTACATAAAGTAGTGAACTTTTGTGTTTTTACAAAGTGACCCCAAAAGTTTAAGTTTTTGCAAAATAGCCCAAAGGTTGTGGTTAATTGCACTATGGCCCAAAAGTTGTGGCTAATTGCAAAATAGCCCAAATGTTGAGGTTAATTGCATAATGGCCCAAATAAGTTGAGGTCATTACATTTTGGCCCAAATTAAATAGAGAACAAAAATTGTTTTGTCTCTTTAAATGAGAATTGGATTTTCATTTTAGTTAGCTCCATTTAAAATCAAATTTTATGGATACAAAAACCAAATGAAAAATGTTGCATTCAATTTAATTAGTTAAAGTGTTAATTAATTAAAGGGTGATTATGAACCTTAGCCTACGATAATTGAGCTATGTGAAAGGCCGTTTCAAATTTGTTTGAACCATGGGAATGTGTAGATTAGATTTTGGTTGTAATTTGATTAGATCAAATGTTGTAAAAGAGCATAAGCTCTTCTTTAATTTAAAGTAATTTGATTTGATCAATTGTTGTAAAAGAGCATAAGCTCTTCTTTACTTTGAAGTACTTCTTTCTTGCTTTATAAGATATGCATGAAAATGAAGTAGTTGGGTCCAACGCCCCTAAGACAACACGCCTTAATATGATTAAACGCGTAACTAAAATCAATCACCATCCCTAGTCCGAGATTCAACACAAGGCTCGTGTTGGATCTAAACAAAAGGTTCATAGTCATCCTAAGGCCCTAAGGCAACTATATAGTCCATCAATGAATGCAAACCTTATGTTAGTAGTATCATGTACTCTTGCTTTAAAAACCGTTTTAAAAGCTTAGTGGGAGTATTATATACAACTAAATAAATCAAATGGACCAATAGTTGTGATAGGACCAAAAATGTTTTAATTGGATTAAAATGTATGTTTATATGTGATGAGACCTAAAAACCCTCAACCAAACCAATATTAAGTTGATAAGCGTGAGAGTGTTTTTGAACACTCTTTCGTGGCCTTCCACCGTGGTAGGTCCGAACGTTTGTAAAATTGTACACCGGCTTCACCCTATCATGGGGGAGTTCAAAGTGCATGCTTACACTCGGGGAGGATTCTATATGCATACTTGATGTTGTGAAAGGTAGGCAACGAGAATAGCCAACATCGTATCATCGTGAGGTTGTTCTTGGACCCCTAACTTGAACTCGCATGGTGGGAATGACTTAACTAAGTGCAATGGAGCCAACATCATATCATTGTGAGGCATCATTCTCTAGAGGCCAAATGAGATGGGTTCTTACATAAAGATGTAAATGAGTAAGCGTACTCTCTCATTGTTATTAATGCTAGCCAACATCGTATCATCGTGAGGTGGGCTTGGTAATAGTGAGTCTCCCATAACCTACTAAGAGTTTCCTCCAAAACTCTCGAATTCCGATGAGGGATATGGAATTTGCCAAAAATAGTGGGTGGTGCTATTATGATTTAAAGACCCGAATCAAATAGCTTAAAATCAATCTATTTATATTCGTTATGTATTTGTTTACCAATATATTTGCAAACGCTATCCAATACTTGACAAAGAAAAACCGAACGCTTTAGTTTCCGAACTTGGTACCACAATCCCATAGAATTGTCTTGAATGGATTGTACATGTGCCTAAGTAGTCTCACCCTCACAATCTTCCTATCGATAATGTATCATTGGAAGAACATGATAGATAAGTCTATCATAAAGAGGACAACAATTTAATTGTCATAATTCTTCAAATACAAATTGTTGTATGAAGAAATAAGAGTTGCTTTGAACAACCCTTAAATCAACACAAACATTAGTGCTTGTTTCTTTGTTACATAAACAAGGAACTTTTGAAGTAAGCACAAGGGCATGGACACTTAATGTGCCATGATTCTTCACTTACAAATCGTTGTATGAAGAAATGAGAGTTGCCTTAAACAACTCTTGAATGTTTGTAATTATGTTTAGAACATAATGGTTGGTTGACAAAAATAGTCCATCAACATGGACTTATGATGATTTTGAATCATTGTATGTTGAAGTGTTAAAACACTTAACGAGACCGAAACTAGATAAGGACTTTACCTTTGTGTCCCTATCCTAATCGTTCACTAAGTTTATTGTAAACTATATAGTGAACAATAACCACACACTCTCCAAATTGTTTGATGTGTAAAACACGATTGAAACAAGTTTCAAGAGAGATAGTGGGAGTTTAGGGACCATGACTATTGTAGTCAAAGGAGAAGTTAAATGAAGAAGACAAAATAACTCCAAGGGAACAAACTTTCTTTATGAAAGGATGGACATTGGAAGGGGTATTTGCAAGAAATGTCTTGCAAGTGTCAAGAACACATTTTTTCAAGATGTTGTAAAATGTTCTTGAAAAGTTCAAAACAGTTGGTTCTTCTACTTGAATGCTTGATTCTGTATTAGTAACTATGTTTTACAAATCGTTGTAAAAGTGTGGCTAATAAGAAGTAGAAGATTAATGAGAGAAGAGAAAGTACTTCACATTCGGAAAGTGAATAAAATAAAGATCTCTGCGAAAGCGGATTGTACTTACTTCCTCATATGAACTACCAAATAAGAATGATTAGATTATTGTAATCTAATTAATTGTCTCTATAGTAGAGATGATGTGGTAGTGTTAACTGTTTAGAATATAACGATGCTTAAAACCCAAAAGGTTGCAAGGTAGTGACTAATCCCAACTAAGTTGTGATACCTCTAAAACATAAATTATGAGTTGGTCATGGATGGATGCTTTGGATCGTTAGATCCGGATCCAATACCTTCTTGTTAAAATTGTATAGAGGCGAAATGTTCGAATCTTTATTCTTTTGGAAAGAAGAAAGAATCACAAAGTTGTTGAGGTTAATTCACTTAGATGTTAGTGGCACTAGTCCACAACATAATACTACTCATATTATATGACATTCACCGAAGATCACTCTCGGTTGGACTATAGTTTATTTTGAATAAACACAAGTCTGAATACTTTGCAAAAGGTTTCAAAGAATTCAAGAAATGTAAGTTGATGAGTAAGACGTCTAAAGTATTTACCTCCTTAGATTTGATCCAAGGAAAGATAACACTTTAGATGAGTTTCCTTGAAAGATATCAAGGAAAGTAGCATCATAAGATAATAAATTTCTCCATTAGAAGAAGAACGTAATCAAATATGATTTAATTCGTTGGTTATTATCTACTACCCATATATAGGATATATAAACTTCTAAAAACAATGTGATTGTCAATTAGAAGAGCTTCCAAAATTTTTCATAACTTCATAAGATGTAGTTAGAAAGAAAGACAAATCTTAAGCATGTTAAGATTTGGGGTTGTGTGCTAATAAGCAATATTTGATTGATAATAATCTTGTGGGATATCCTTAAATTAGCTTTTGGATATCGCTTCTATAAACCAACTAACAAATGTTGTTTTGTTGGGTAGTTCATTGTAATCCTACAATATGATTTGCCTAAAACGCAAATGAACGAGACATAGAACTCAAAGAATGGGTTCTTTGAGAGACAAGAAAGTGATCAACAAATATAACAACCTAGTTCCTATACCACAAGCTCCAAGGTAGTCAAGAAGGATTTATAAACCGTCTTAGTTGAAATGGTTTGAACTTTATGACTATGTCATAGAGTTGTACCTCTTAAATCGAAAGAAATAAGAATGAAAAATCCTTATGACTACATTGAGTGTATATATGATATATACTCAAGGAAATGGTAAAATACCATTTGACTCGAAATAATGAAACCTTAATAGCTAATTGGTAGCTTAAGGTAACTACACTCAAAGAGTATGGTTGACTTTGAAGAAACCATCTTTGATATAGTCTTAGTTTCAATTAATTCGAGGATTGCTAGCTACAACTAAATGGTGATTTAATGTTTGGACATAATATGGGTTTCCATAACCATTATTAAGATAGTCTTGATAATGTATGTCTAAAACTATGAATCACAAAGACAAGTAAGTTGTAGAGATCCATCCATCATGGATCTTACCAAGCTAGTGGGAGCTATAAGCGTCTTATGAAGAAAGATCAAATCGTTTGATTTCTCATAAAGATGTAAATGAATCTTTTGTTTACTAGGTTTACAAAAGATTAGTGGGAGTTCATCATATTCTTAAATTTAAATATATATATGATATATTAATTTTTGGAAATGAAATGAATACTTCTTCGTTAAAGTTATGACTTTAAACATTCTATAAACGATAGAATAAATTTGGGAGATATAGTCTAAAATAAACAAGAGATGCTAGGAAGTTTTTCCATATGATGATAAACTTCAATTAGAATGACAATTCTAGTGAGACTAGGAAATTGTTCTTCTCAAAGGGAATGTACCCTTTGACTCCCAAAGAAATAATGCGTAAATAGAATCCTTTATGCATACGCACAAAGGTGATTTATGTATTTCATATTGTATGAAAACATTGATATGAGTTGTACCTAGAACGGTACAAAACGATATCAGTGCAAGCCCAGGATCAGAACCATGGCAACTGTCAAGTGAGTCCTTAAGTATTTAAGAAATACTAAAGGATAGATTTTTCAATAATTGAGGAAGAATTAGAGTAACGTAATGGAAGCGTAAATGTATTAGATTATGAATCTAATCCATCATTGGATGTTTCTTCATTATGAATGAAGAGATGAACAGATATCTCTTTATTATTATGACTAAAGAGATATTTGGATGGAAACATTAAAGTAATGACTTTAGTGTGTTCCATTATGAATGCAAAATATATTGCCATATAGAAGCTTACAACAATGTTGTTTGGATGGGAAAGTTCATATATGAACTATCTATTCGGTTCCAACCAGAAAGTGTATGACACTAATGGGGCGATAGCTCAAGCCAGGGAATCAAGGTCTCATCAAGGTCCGAACTCATATGAGAGACTAAACCACATGATTGGGAATCATGTATAATGGTGACGTCGTTATTCTCAAGGTTGCTTCTATGGATAACATATAGATATCCATTGTCTAGGCCTACTATTAAGCCATTTTTGAAATGACTACAGAAGAGGTATCATCACTGATGACCAAACTGATTGGCTCTAGTGCAAGTGGGAGATTGTTGGAAATGTGCCCTAAAACCAATCATATGATGATACTTTACGGACATTTCACATGATTAAACTAATCTAGTTTAATATCAAGGGCAAAGATTATTGTTTGAGCGGTCTCATATAAATGTTATATGCTTAAACGATAAAGTCCAAGGAATATGTGATTGGGAGAATGCGATCTAAATAGTTAGATTCATGAGACCATTCTTTCGTAGACACATCCTAAACGTTCCTGATCATAGGATTGCCAATTGGGCATTGACAGTCCGTTAAGATCAGTACGTGCTATGTCTTCTCTCAGGGAGAGTGACTAGTCTCGAGTCATTGATGTGAGTGACACCAAGACAAGTACGTAGGTGCTCAATAGAGAATGGGTTCACTGAACACGATCAACGACGAGTTCTCATATTCATGTCACGTGAGAACTCATGGTTAAGATAATGCAAATTAGTCCTTTGACCTGAGGCATCATAGTTGTCTTGTGGTTAGGTCCTTGATCTTTGATCGTGTCAAATGGCATTCCTTTGGAGTGTCCACGGCATGGTTGGGGTCAAGCTATCTAGTCATGGAGACAAGTGAATGCGCAACAAGGGATCTCTAACCTTCAAACCGTTGAGGGAGAATACTCTATGATATGATTTAGAATCTCTGGCCAGAGTATGAATGAGATGTTGGAATGCGTTCCATATCACATTCAAGGTAATCATATAAGTGCGAGATTCACATTGGATAGTAGACATGAATAAACTATCAAGCCAAACAATGTGGTCAAGAGTATTGTATTAGAGAAGGACCGTATTGCATTTGTAATCCTAAACTGAATAGGTTCTCCACCTCTTCTGATTAGCTTGGGTAACCATGATATGCTGCTAGGTGTCACTCATGGTTTGTGGAAGCCCTAAACGTGTGTAAACACTAAAGGGAGAATTGAAAGTTAGTTTCAAATTCACAATCGATTTAAAAGAGTTTGAATCGCCCACTGCCTCGCTAAAAGGAACCTAATGGATCGTACACCGTGTAAGGTAGAGATTGAAGATTCAACGGAGATGAGTAAGAATAATTAAATGGTTTAATTATTTATGGCAAGGATTAATTAATATGATTATTAATCAAACGAATAAGTTCGTTAAAGACCTCGGGATGGTTTTTTGGACCTTAAGGCCCAATGGGCTTCGAACGTCAAGTCCAGTGAATTAAGTTGTATGACAACTTAATAAATAATGATTTACAAAGGCCCAAATACTCCAAAAATATCCCTAAGGCCGGCCACTTAGTAAGGGTAGCAAACTTGGACTTATTTACAAGTTTGCCACTCAAATGAATTAAGGTATAAATTTGACTTTATAGCCAAAATTCATTAAGGGTTGTTTTTAGGAAATTGGAGAGAAGAAAAGCTCTCCCTTCTCTCTAAAATGGCCGGCCACTTTGAGGAAATAATCTAGCAATTCAACTTCCTCAAAGTCACTCATTTCTTCTTCATCTAACCTTGGTGTGGAGACTTAGAGGTTCCCAATTTTGGGAACTTGGAGAAACCATTTCATCCAACCAAATCCATAGATCTTAGATGCAAGGAATGAAGGCCCTCTCTTTGGGTGATTAGCCTTTGCTTATGCAAAGAGGAATCTACAAAGGTATTAATCTCAACTCACTTGTTTTGAGTTGTTTAAAGGTTCACCAAACTACTAGGCTTTGAACATTCATGGGTAATGTTTTGTTTTTAAGTATATGCAAGCATGATTCCGCCTTTAATTTGTTAATTGCATGCTAATGATATTGCTTAAATGAACATGATCTTCCAAAATAATCCTTCAAATCGCCCAAAGAGAGGGCCTTCATTCCTTGCATATTAAATCTATGGATTTGGATGGAAGAATAGGTTCTCTAAGTTCCCAAAATTGAGAACCTCTAAGTTTCTACACCAAGGTTAGATTTAAGAAGAAATGAGTGACCTTGGAGGAGTAGGATTGCTAGATAATCCCTCCAAGGTGGTCGGCCATTTCTAGAGAGAAAGGAGTTTGTGTTTTCTCCTATTTCCCCAAAAGAAAGCCCTTAATGAATTTTGGCTATAAAGTCATATTTATACCTTAATTCATTTGAGTGGCAAACTTGTAAATAAGTCCAAGTTTGCTCTAACATGGCCGGCCTTAGGGTGTTATTGGGCAATTTGGGCCTTTGTGAATCATTATTCATTAAGTTGTCATATAACTTAAGTTAATGGACTTGACGTTCAAAGCCAATTGGGCCTTAAGGTCCAAAACTTTCCCGAGGTCTTTAACGAACTTATTCGTTTAATTAATTAACATATTAATTAATCCTTGCCATAAATAATTAAACCATTTAATTATTCTTACTCATCTCCATTGAATCTTCAATCTTTACCTTACACGGTGTACGATCCATTAGGTTCCTTTTAGCGAGGCAGTGGGCGATTCAAACTCTTTTAAATCGATTGTGAATTGAAACTTCTTTCAATTCTCCCTTTAGTGATTACACACGTTTAGGGCTTCCACAAACCATGAGTGACACCTAGCAGCATATCAGGTTACCCAAGCTAATTAGAAGAAGTGGAGAACCTATTCAGTTTAGGATTACAAATGCAATACGGTCCTTCTCTAATACAATACTCTTGACCACATTGTTTGGTTTGATAGTTTATTCATGTCTACTATCCAATGTGAATCTTGTGCTTATAAGATTCCCTTGAATGTGATTTGGAATGCCTTCCTTCATCTCATTCATACTCTGGCCAGAGACTCTTAATCATATCATAAAGTATTCTCCCTCAAACAGTTTGAAGGTTAGAGATCCCTTGTTGCGCATTCACTTGCCTCTATGGCTAAGTGGCTTAACCCCGACGATGCGGTGGACACCCTGATAGAGTGACATTTGACATAATCAAAGATCAAGGACCTAACCACAAGACAATTGTGATGCCTCAGGTCAAATGACTACTTTGCATTATCCCAACCATGAGTTCTCATGTGACATGAGTATGAGAACTCCTCGTTGATCGTGTTCAGTGAACTCATTCTCTATTGAGCACCTACATGCTTGTCTTGGTGTCAGTCACACCAATGACTCGAGACCAGTCACTCTCCCTGAGAGAAGACATAGCACATACTGAT
Source organism: Crataegus laevigata (assembly GCA_963580275.1). Classification (NCBI taxonomy): domain Eukaryota; kingdom Viridiplantae; phylum Streptophyta; class Magnoliopsida; order Rosales; family Rosaceae; genus Crataegus; species Crataegus laevigata. The sequence goes on along the minus strand of OY756948.1, from coordinate 33,100,188 downwards.
CTTAACGGACTGTCAATGCCCAATTGGCAATCCTATGATCAGGAACGTTTAGGATGTGTCTACGAAAGAATGGTCTCATGAATCTAACTTCTTTAGATTGCATTCTCCCAATCACATATTCCTTGGACTTATTGTTCAAGCATATAACATTTATATGAGATGGCTTAAAACAATAATCTTTGCCCTTCTATTAAACTATATTAGTTTAACATGTGAAATGTCCGTAAAGTATCATCACATGATTGGTTTTAGGGCACATTTCCAACACGTCGAGCATGAGTTACGCATCAAGCCCGGATGCAAACCGTTTTGTTAGCCCCCTCGACGATTCTTGACCAAAGTACAGCTTGGCAGAAAAGATGAGATCATTCGGCTCTTAAATGCCAGTTTCATTCGGACAGCCCGATACTTCGAATTGTTGGCCAATATAGTTCCCGTTCTTAAGAAAAATGGAGCCTTGTGAATCTGTATTGATTTTCAGAACCTGAATCTGGCAACCCCAAAAGATGAATATACTATGCCAATTTTGGACCTTTTAATCGACGCAGCGTCAAGCCATGCAATTTTTTCATTCATGAACGGTCATGCTGGTTATAACCAAATTTTCATTGCAGAGGTCGATGTCCACAAAACTGCTTTTCGATGCCCGGGGGCACTCGACACATATGAATGGGTCGTTATGCCGTTTGGTCTCAAGAATGCCGGTGCAACTTACCAGCGCGCAATGAATGTTATCTTCCATGATCTCATTGGGACAACGGTCGAAGTCTACATTGACGACGTTGTGGTCAAATCAAAATGTCGGCATACACACTTAGAGGATCTTCGCCAAGCCTTCCTACGCATGCGCCGACATCACCTCAAGATGAACCCGGCAAAATGTGCTTTTGGCGTGTCGGCCAACAATTTCTTAAGGTTCCTGGTCCATCACCGAGGCATTGAGATTGACGACAACAAGGCCCGGGCAATCATCAATGCACCACCACTAACAACCAAGAGACAGTTACAGTCGTTGCTCGGTAAGATTAACTTCCTCTATCGATTTATCACCAATTCGGCGGGAAAAATGTGTGCTTTTTCCACGTTATTAAAACTCAAGGATTTTGACAAGTTTGAATGGCGGACTGAGCATCACGAGGCTTTCACACAAATCAAGGTGGCTCTTTCCACCCCACCAGTCCTCGTTCCGCCCCGACGTGGCAAACCTTTCAAGTTATACATCTTTGGGGCCGATGAATCCATTGGTTGTCTTTTGGCACAGGACAATTATGCAGGACGTGAACAGGCTATCTTTTACCTTAGTCGCCACCTTAATGCTCCTGAAATCAATTATACGGCTGTCGAAAAACTCTGTTTGACATTGTTCTTCACTGCCTCAAAACTCAGGCATTACATGCTCCCATCCGTCATTTAAGTCATCGCCCAAACCGACGTCATCCGCTACATGCTCACTCGGCCGATCGTAAAAGGCCGAATCGGGAAATGGACGATGGCATTGTCCGAGTTCAGTTTACAATACGTACCCTAGAAGGCTGTGAAGGGATAGGCACTAGCCGATTTCTTGGCTCACCATCTGTCCTCATACGATTTTGGAAGCAACGATCTCGAAATCGGCATGGTGGAAGCCTGGGACAATTTCTGGACAATGTACTTTGACGGTTCGAGCACGACTGTTTCTGCTGGGGTGGGAATAGTTATTCAGTCTCCTGCGCACCAGTGATGGTATTTCTCTCTCAAATTAGACTTCGACTGTACCAATAACCAGGCCGAGTACGAAGCTCTTGTCATCGGCCTCAGTATCCTTCACGACTTACGCGTACCTCGCGTTCTGGTCCTCGGCGACTCTGAACTTGTGATTAACCAAGTCAATGGCACTTTTCATTGCATGAGTTGCACTTTAGCTCCCTATCACATGGTCGCCATCTATTTGGCCGAGTCCTTTGACGGCATCACGTTTATGTACGTATCTCGAGTCCATAATACCAATGCAGATGAGTTAGCCCAAATCACCTCCGGTGCGCAACTCATGAGGGGCAAACTTGGTCGGGCAATACCCGTCATACGACAGTAGTACCTGGCCTTGATTAATCAGCAAGTTCTCGATCAGGATCACGTGATCTGAACACGGGTCATGTCCTTGCCGTCGTTACTAGAACGAGACGATCCCGTCGAAGTCTGCGCGGTCGAAACATTACCAGATGATTGGAGAGGAGCGATCATGCGGTACCTTGATAATCCCAATGGAAAACACGAGCGCAGGATAAAGGTGCATGCCACAAACTATGTATCATACCAAAACGTGTTATATAGAAAAGGTGAGTACAGTGCCAGATTCATGGCCCTATACAAAGGCCTCCGGCCGAATCATTGCATTCGGTCACTAAACCATGGCTATTCAGAGGTTGGGGTATGGATATCATCGGCAAAATTACACCACCGTCTGGCTTGGAAAAACATGCTTAGATATTAGTAGCAACGGATTATTTCACCAAATGGGTCGAAGCGAAATCATACGCCGAATTGACATCCAAGGAATTGTGTGACTTCGTCGAAGAAAATATCGTGACCCGATTCGATGTGCTAGAAACGATCATAACAGATAACGGCACAATCTTCACATTCGACCGATTTAAGGAATACACGGTGAATCTTAAAATCCGGCTTGAGCAGTCTACACCGTATTACCCACAAGTGAATGGGCAAGCCGAAGCAAGTAATAAAGTTTTGATTTGCATCCTTGAAAAAATGGTGAGAGAACGACCGGGTATATGGCATGTAAAGTTAAATGAAGTGTTGTGAGCCTACCAAACGTCACCACGATCAGCCACTGGGACGATTCCATATGCGTTGATCTATAGACATGATGCCATGTTACCAGTCGAGTGAAGTGTAAATTCGCTGAGAATGATAGAGAATAGTAGTTTGTTCAGTGATGAGTACAGTCAAGCCATGAGACAGGAGTTGGAAGATTTGGAAGGAGTTCGCCTTGACGCTTACAATTTATTGGTGGCGCAAAAGAAAATTGCCGAACGAGCGTACAATCAGCGAGTTAAACAAAAGACGTTTGGCGAAGGAGAATTGGTTTGGCAAACAGTTCTACCAGTTGGAATAAAAGACCCTAGGTTCGGCAAATGGTCGCCGAATTGGGAAGGGCCGTGTGTTGTTCATAAAGTCCTCGGCAGGGGGGCATATCATTTGAAGGATCGCACTGGTTTAGTTCACAAATTGCCGATTAATGGAAAGTTCTTAAAGAAATATTATCCGACAAATTGGGAGATGCATGAATAAGCATTTTATTCAGGACAAAATAAATTACAAAGTACAGTCAAGGGGATGAAGGAAGATAAGCCTCAAGGGCCGCTTTCAGTTCCAACCACCTCACTTCCCCAAGCGTGACTTCGGCCTGGCGCATCCTTCTCTCCGACCTCATGAGCGCGATCTGCCTCGCACCGGCTGCAAGTTCTGTTAGTTTGGCTTTATTCGCTTCAAAAGTCGCTTCAAGAGCTGAGACGACATCCGACCTTCGGCGTTGAAGCACGGCTATCTGGTCGTCAAGGGCTGCCAGTTCTAGTTTTTTTTCCTTTATTATTTCAAGATCTGGTTGGGCGGCCTCCTGAGCAGCCTCAGTAACCTTCAGTACGTCGTCAGACCGAAAGGTTTTTTCGAATATCGGGAAAAAATCTCGAGTCCTCTCCAATATTGAAGACAATTGGGTAATGGTTGCATTATCCAGCTGGCCTTTAGAGGCCAGGGCATTCAAGCATTCCCTGACAGCGTCAAGGTCGTTGCACAGAAGGACTTCCAAAGTCGATAGGGAAAGGAGGTCTTGAAACCGGGTAAAGGCATAATGATCGGCAAACGCGGTGGCAGACCTGGTCGAAGAAACAGAGGAACCAGCCCCGCTAGAAGCGGTGTAGAACAAAGCATCGAGCTTGGTCTGCCAAGTGGGCTGCACACAAGAATATAAGTAAACCATCCAAGTTAAACAGGCGAGAACCTAAGAGGGGTGGAGAAAACTTACGGTAGTTGAGGTGGCTCCATGAGTAGGGATGGCAGAATCCGCACCCTGTGGAGAGACTGTCAATGCCACCGGCGCTTCGAGCTCGGCAACGACCTTGTTCCCTTTGTCGGCCACAGAAGAATCGACCGGGAGGGTCTCAGTCATCAAAATAAGACTTGGGGAAGAAGGCCGAGGACGGCTTGTAAGCAGAGCATCACCGTTGTCCTAAGAAGATGGTCGTTTAGTACTAGGATCGAAATATCAAATAAAAGTAAGAAGTGGATATTCAAACATCTTCGTCTTCCAGCACAACCAACGATTGCTTTGGATGCTTGGGGGGTGACCTGTCTACCAAAGGGGTCACGTCTAGGATAGGGGCGGCAAAAGTCCTTTGAGCTGCAGGGAACTCGACTCGCCGACCAGTCCCCGGTACGGCTGGGGAGCAAGACAAGCCATGGACGACGGTCGGGCATGACCAATCCTGATACCCGGGGAAGCTAGGGACGGTCGTCTCACCGTCTGGCTGAAGGCAACGGGAGCCTCCCGATCTCGTTGTGTTGCCGTTTTCTTGGGGCGTTTCGTAGAACGGGGAGACTTACCAGCTTCCTCGACCTCTCGATGCAGCTGTTTAATCGGTGGTTTGGCTACAACGGTCGCGGCCGTTTTGGGAAGAGAAATAACTTTCTTCTTCTTAGCCGCGGCCGCCGCAGCAACTTCTGCCGACTGGGGCGCACGACCGCCTGGAGTAACGAATGAAATAAAGTTAGATAGCCCTAGACAAAGCTAAGTTATAGAATAAGGGTTTAAGACATGTACCTTGAGCCGCGTCTTTTGTGACGATGACGGCCTTTTTGGTCTGTCCCCAAAGAGTTTGTTGACCACGTCGACGGCCGAAACGCTGAACAAGCCTCTGGTATAGGCCCCCCACCAGTCACCGAAGGTGTCGGTACAAAGGGCCTCGAGAACGGTCGGCCGAAGATGAAATTTGTTGCACTGCTCTTGAAAATCCGTCTCCCCGGATTTAAAATCTTTTTCAAGAAAGCCGGAGAGACGTCATCGGCTGAGAAGGGAGCGGGAGGAAAGGGGAGGCACTGGGGCACCCTGGACATAACCAAGCTGTCGGGCTGTAAAGTGGGGGTGGTAAACCTCCCAACTTGCTCGGCGAGCGTCGCAGCTGAGAGGAAAATCGCGTGATAACACAAACGATCCTCAATGTCGGCGAAGACTGAGATCCGCCTCTGTATTCCATGACGTGGAAGGGAGTTGGATTGAGTCGGGGTAGTCTCGACGACGGCAGATCAGGAATTCGTCGTCAGAAAGAGCGTTAAGGCCGAAGAAGAATTTGAAAATTTCTTGGGCCCGGTGAGGTGGTACTGGTCAAGAAGCCAGTTGAGGACTGAGCGCTTCAGCCGGGTGGAAAGAAGGCATGTCAGGTCGAAGCACGGTGAAGTAAACCTGCAGCTAAAGGGGCCCACTCTGCTGGGGGTCGATCTTAGCGGCAGTCGTCTAGGCCAAGCAGTGGAAGAGATTAGCCAGTACGGCCGGACTAAGGGCTAGGGCATGACCACTCACCAGGGCTTCGGCCACTGGCATGTTCTCGACCAGGCATTTATTTGATTTGGTAGAACAAATAAATTTGTTGTACCAATAGAAGAAGAAGGGCTCGTGTTCCCCATTCCTAGCCACGTCTTGCCCTCGACTGGTGAAATGGTAGTAGAGGGTATTGTAGTTGAAGAAGTTCTTGAACCGCTTCTGAACTTCTTCCTTAGAGGTTTCTTTGTCCTCCTCTCTTAGGGATTCAACGGCCCGAATCTCAAACCAAGCCTTCAGATCCAGCCTCCCAGGATGCCCAGCGAGGGTAGCATCGATTGGGGTGCCAGATGGGGGGTCCCTAGAATGGCCGTAACGTCAAAGACGGTGGGGCCAGCCAGGTTAAAGGGAAGGACCATAGTGTTGGTGGCCGAGCACCAAAAGCTTAGAGCCGTCATCAGCAGCTCTTTGTCTATAGCAATTTCCACAGTGGAAAGCCAAATGGCATCATAAATGCCGAGGGCCTTCCATTGGTCGCCGAAAAGATCTGACATGCGTTTTACCCAGACTGCCCAGGTTGCCGGAGTTGAGGGCCAGGAACCTTGAGGTTTGGCCGAGTCCCATTTGGACCAGTCGATTCCACGCAGCAAGGGGGCAAGATAGTGATCCCTGGACAGGCCGGTGATAGATGAAGGGACGGGTTCCCTGAAGAGCGGCCCAAGAATTTGATGGGTGACACTCATGTCGCTTTCAAAGCGCATGGATTTAACAGCAAATTTATCAATTTTGCTCTTCTCACATTCGTCGGCGAGCTTAGAAATAAAGGAGGCCATTGAAAAGGGTTTGAAGCTTTTTGGGCAAGGAAGTTTGAAGGATTTTGGGGTTCGTTCTGAGAGGATGAAGAAGGCTTGAGGGAGTGAAAGCAAGGAAAATTGAGGATTTTTTTAAGCGTAAGAGTGTAAATGGGGAGAAATCTGAGTACTTATAGGCGTTTTGGTGGGAAGATGGGACATTTGAGTTTCAAAATTTGGATAAAATCAATCGGAAAGAGCGCTAATTATTCCGAATATTTGAGGGAATCTAGGTGAAAAGACCGAACATCCCGCAGAGTTAAGCCGCGCGTTTCAAAAACATCATTAGGGTTGCTGAGAGCATTAGAGGGTCGCCGTGTGGCAAGCAAGTCGAGGACCATCGATCGTGCCTGTAATCAATGGTTTTAAAGCAAGAGTTGTTTCCACTCCTTCAGGGCCGGGGCTCGGCCATGGCCACCGACCTCAGAAGCGAGGGGGCAATGTTTGGGCCCAAAATAACAGTTTGGGCCGAGGGAAGTATTTCTGAGCTTAGAAGGAGATACTGCGGATAGTCGATTCGTGGGCTGATTGAATTGAGTCGGCCGATTCCTAGTAGGAAAAGGATTTATCTCAAATAACGATAAGGGAAGCGAAATCCATTCGTGAAGACAAATAGTCCTAGTACGATAAGGAGTCTCGGTAAGAGTCCTAAACGAAGAAGGAGTGGCCGAGGCAGTCCGATAAGGGTAAGGAGTCCCAATTCGAGTAGAACTATGATTAGATCAGAAGAGGACTCGGCTCCTATAAAAACAGAAGCAGTGGCAGCGTGCAAAGGATCGCCAACTCAACACACAAATCTGCCCTGCACAATTTCTCGCTCTACGCGAAACCTTTCAACACCCTTGAGATTTTTATTTTCTTTTTCGCCTTCACACCTTCAGTTTGGATAAACAGCACTGTGAAGGCAACCAGTAAACACCTTTAGTTTGGATAAACAACACTGTTGCCGTAGAACCAGTCGTCCGTGAAGCACCTTCCGTTTGGATAAACAGCACTGTGACAGGGTCGATGGGTTAACTATCCAAGTCTCGGCCGTTGAGGGTTTCCGGATCCCCGTCGACAGAGGTCATCTCACCAGCCATCTCTGCGAAGTGAGGTGTTACTGATACTAAGGCTCGGTGCCTCAACGCCGAGTTATTTTATGATCGCATATTCACAAGTGGGTTTTAGAGTTCGGCACTTGGACGGCCGAACCACGTTCATTATCAAGACCTTCATCCGCTTTGAGTATTTGTGTTCCTATACTCTAGTATCGATTCGGCGTAGTTTTACCTTCACCAATACGGTGACTGTTGCCGAATCAGATGACGACGAGTCGTGAACTTTGTAATTGGTAGCCTTGTGTTCAGGCTTGAGGACCTAGAGGCCGAGACGTGTTCCTTTCTCGGCCGCAGTTGCAAGACACAGAAGTCAGCCGCGCGCATCCACACAACATCAAGACATTTTTACTCATCGGTCGAGCTCGGCCGACGAGTTGGCATGCCCCGCACACATTTGAAGGACGTAGGCTAGGTGATTTTTGTAGTCAACACTAACATGTGGGTACAACTCGCATTCGGTGATCTGGGAGCATGAATGACCATCTTGTGCTCCACATAAATTTTGTATGTTGACACCATGTTAAGAATGTGAGCACTAGTTTAAAACCACAACCAATTGAATGTTGTTGGAAGGTCAAATTTTACTTTCTTAGATTCACACTATCAACATATCAATTGAGCCAAAAAAAATATATCAACCGTGTCAAATTTATAAGTTGTTAAAAATTAAAGGAAAATAATTTTTTTTTAAATTGGTTTATTTTGACTTGTGGCGTCACTGTTGTTAGTGTCAGAATGTTTGCAAAAGAAGAAGGGTGCATGCGCACGAGTGTGGAGTAATGGCCCCTTTCATTGTTATGGTCTGTATGCCAACATCAACTTCTGTATCAACAGTATCTTATCCAAGGAAAAACATTATCTTATCCAACCTTATTTAAACTTATCTTATCTTATCCAGTCTTATCTTATCATGTCCTATATTATCAATTGAAGCTTGGATGACAAGGAAAAACATTATCTTATCCAATCTTATCCAAACTTATCTTATCTTATCATGTCCCATATTATCCAACATTATCCTAATTTATCCAACATTATCTCATCTTATTTCCAGCTGCAAAAGGATTCCTTATCACATTCTAAATCTTTCCCATCTAATTTTAGGAGTCCAAACAACCTAATCCTTCTCCTTATTGGTTTCTGTTGTGCCCTACCCTATATAAACATAATTTTGCCGCAATTTCTAGGAGGGAATACATTGGTGCCGCAACTTGCAATTGGAAAAGAAGAGCTTGTGTCGCATGATTGCATCTAAAATTTGAGTAGCATAGTGCATTCAACCGTTGGAGGTTTCAGAGTTCTTTCTATCATTGTTTAGTTTTAATGTTTATTTTATATTGCTTTTTAATTGTGATGAACATGAGTAGCTAAGTTTCTTTTTAGCTAGATGTGAATTTGAAGCCATGGACATATGTTTTATATAAATTGATTACATCCAATTATTGTTTCATAAAACATGAATGCGATTTAATTATCTATTTTATAGAGAACTTATTCTTGTATGGTTATTAAGGGTGCACACTTCGTTTGCATGCAGGGATTTGATGCTAGAATATAAGGGAATTTCACCTAATCGTTATGAACTTATATCTACAAGTAGTAAAAGTCACTAGTCATGATTGAGTTAAATAAATTCCTAGCAGGAGTATCATGTTTTTCATAGTTACGAATCCCTTGTCAATGCTTATGATTTTCACAGAACTTAAATGATCTTTGAGATGTATCTCTATCATGCTTTTCATAGTTAGGGAACTTGATAAGAATAATTTGATTGCGTCGTTGAGTCCAATTCAATGAACTTAGGACAATCTAAGAGTTAATTAGTTCATTCACAATTAATTTGGAGCATTGTCGGTCATGGTTTATAGAAAGAATAAATGGAAATCGATTTGTATGCATATGTTTCATGTGTGGAGAAGAATCCTCTCGCTAGCTTTTCACCCATATTCCCTTTACAATTCACTTTGATTACTGTTATTTACTTTAGTTTAGTTAAATTCGTCCAAAAAATCCCCTCGTCATTGTTTTAGTGTTAGTTAGTTAATTTTTAGGTTTTTAAGTCAAATTTGTGTTGATTAGCATCCCTTCTAATCTCTGGAATAGAACGATCCCTATTTGCTCATACTACAATTGCATTAAAGGGTTTAGTTTGTGTGTTAGTTTCTATCACATCAAATTTTGGCTAATATTCCCTTTTATTTCTGTTCATATCTTTTCTTGTGTTTCTGATTTAGTTTAGTTTTCTTTATTTTAGGTACTAGTTTATGACTCAAAGTTCTCAACCTGTTCGTGAGCATATAGTGGAATTTGACAACGATTTTGAACGAATGTTGAGAAGGAAGAGTAAGTAGCCATAATTCAATCCACCTAGTTTTGGTTCTGAATTTGAAGCTGAATTTGAAACGGAATCGGAAGAGGAACAAGACATAGCTGTTGACAATCGAACAATCAAGGAACTTTTAGCCTTGGGATTGGACAATGTCGTGCCTGTTTGCATTCAATACCCTGCGACAGTTCAAGGCAAAATTGATGAGTTTGAATGGAAGTCTAGCTTGGTACATCACATTCCCAAATACCATGGGCTGTCCATGGAAGATCTGAACAAGCATATTAAGGAATTTGAAGTAATATGTTCGAGTATGACACCCATTAATATGGATGGGAATATTTTGAAGATGAAAGCTTTTCCATTCTCTCTTATGGACAAGGCTAAAGATTGGCTATTTGAATTAGCACCTGGAACTGTTACTTCTTAGGAAATGATGAAGGAAGCATTCTTAGAGAAATTCTTCCCAACTTCAAGAGTTATTCTTTTGAGGAAGAAAATTAGTGAAATTCAACAAGGCCCGGTAGAATCCTTTCCAGCGTATTATGAACATTTTAAGACGTTAGTAGCATCCTGCCCACAACATCAAATGAAGGAAGAACTTTTAATTCAATATTTCTATGAAGGACTACTTCCACATGAGAGACAAATGCTTGATTCTTCAACGGAAGGTGCTTTGGTTGACAAAGCACTAGTTGCTGCGAAGATCTTAATAGCAAACATGGCCTTGAATGCACAACAATACAAAGGAGTTAGAGGAAGGGATCATACACGGCCAAGTCAAGTTAATGAGGTAAGTGCTATTTCAGAACATCAATCTCAAATGGCTAATCTCTCTACTCTTATTTCACAGGTTGTTGAAGGAACCAAAGTGCAAGGTGCGGCTACTTGTGGCGTGTGCTCTATGCAAGGAAACCTTATTGATCAATGCCCTTAATTAATAGAGAATGGGGGATGGGAAAGTGCCAATGCCATGGGTTATCAAGGCCAAAATCAACCAAGGTATGACCCGTTTTCCAACACTTACAACCCAGGCTAGAGAGAGCACCCAAATATGAAGTGGAGAGAACCTCAAAAAACTCAACAACAAGGCGGATGTAGACAGCCACCTTCGGGACTATCAAAGGCCATTCGCACCACCATAATCTTCCTAACCAAATTTAGGTTCGTCATTGGATAATGATAAAATTCTTGAAGTACTAACTTCTTTGACTCAAGGTTTACAAAATTAAGCCAAAGAGATGAGCGAAGTGAAGAAGCAAATTGGGCAGATGGTGGAATTCATGGGACAGTTTAGAGAAGAAGGCAAACTACCTAGTTCAACCATTGTCAATCCAAAGGAAGGTTTTGAAACGGCTAAGGCTATCACCTTGAGAAGTGGTTAAGAGATTGGAGACAAGCCAAAAACGTCCAAACAAAGCCAAAAAGAGGACGAACAACTGCTGCCAAAAGAAAAAGATGAGGACAAAGCCATAACAAAGGAGGAACAAACCTTGCCGCAGCCTTTTGAAGCCCCTACACCACCTAACTTAGGTAAAGTTGTCCTAAATTCAACTCATTCTAATCCTATTCCACCACATGTGCCTTTCCCTCGCAGGTTTATGCAATCTAAGAAATAAGAGAATGAAAGAGACATCTCAGAAACTTTCAGGAAGGTACAAGTCAATATCCCACTTCTTAATGCAATAAAGCAAGTTCCAAGGTATGCTAAATTCTTGAAAGAGCTTTGTGCAACAAGGAGACGGATTTTGAACAAGGAACTGGTAAGGGTAAGTCAGAATGTTTCGGCAGTTTTGCAAAGAAAACTGCCACCTAATTGCAAAGAAAACTGCCACCTAAATGCAAAGATCTAGGTAGTTTCACAATCCCTTGTGTTATTGGTAATACCAAGTTTGAACATGCTATGTTAGATTTAGGTGCTTCCATTTATGTCATGCCCTACTCTATTTATGCATCTATGAATCTAGGATAGCTTAAAAATGATGGTGTTATAATTCAATTAGTTGATTGTTCTAACGCATATCCAAAATGAGTTTTGGAAGATGTTTTGGTGCAGGTTGACCACTTGATATTTCCAGCTGATTTTTATGTGGTTGAGATGGAAGATTTAGCCTATTCTACATCTTTGCCAATCTTACTTGGATGACCTTTCATGAAAACAGCCCGAACCAAGATAGATGTGTTCAAGGGGACGTTAACAATGGAATTTAATGGCGATATCATTAACTTTAATATTTCTAAAGCTATAACGTATCCTATTGATGATCATTCTTGTTTCTCTATTGATGTATTTGATTCTTTGGCGCATGAATATATTGAATCCCTAGATAAGGATGTCCTTGAAACAACCATTGCTAAAGGAATTGGACTCAAGACCAATATGGCTGAGCCTAATCATGCCGCATGCGGTGAGATGGTGGCTGCCCTTGAGTCATTGCCATAATATGTTGGTAAGCTTCCAATCCGAATTCCAATTTCCGTTTATACTAACAAGTTGTCACCTTTAGTGATTCAGGCACTCATTCCTGAGCTTAAACCATTACTGAATCATTTGAAGCATGTCTTCTTGGGAGAAAGAGACTTTGCCCATCATAATCTCGTCATCACTCACAGCAGTAAAGAAGGAGAAATTGGTTCGGGTGTTGAAAGAGTACAAAATAGCCATTGGATGGACTTTGGCAGACATTAAGGGAATTAGTTCTACAACACGTGCATGCATCGCATACTTCTAGAGAATGGGGCTAAACCAACTCGAGAGGCTCAATGTCGACTCAACCTTCTAATGATGGATGTTGTGAAAAAGGAGATCATCAAGCTTCTTGATTGTGGAGTTATTTATCCAATTTCGGATAGTCATTGGGTTTCACCGATTCAAGTAGTACCAAAGAAATATGGAGTCATTGTGATAAAAAAATGAAGAGAATGAACTTGTCCCCACTCATATCCAAATAGGTTGGAGAGTTTGCATTGATTATAGGAAGCTCAATGCCACCACAAGGAAATATCATTTTCCTTTGCCTTTCATTGATCAAATGCCTGAAAGGTTAGTTGGTCATTCTTTTTATTGCTTTCTTGATGGTTATTCGGGATATAATCAGATTGTTATAGCTCCAGATGATCAAGAAAAGACTACTTTTCAAAGATGCATTTGGTTTATGTAATGCACCAGCCACTTTTCAAAGATGCATGGTAAGTATCTTTTCAGATTTTGTTGAGAAGATTATTGAAGTTGTCATGGATGATTTTAGTGTTTTTGGTGGCTCTTTTGATGGTTGTCTAACTAATCTCTCATTGATATTGAAACTAACCTTGTTTTAAACTGGGAAAAGTGTCACTTTATGGTAAAACAAGGCATAGTTTTAGGTCATATAGTTTCAGAAAAGGGAATTAAAGTTGATAAATCAAAAATAGATCTTGTATGCTACTTACCCTCTCTCACTTTGGTGAGAGAGGTTCATTATTTCCTTTGAAATGCAAGATTCTATAGACATTTTATCAAAGATTTCTTAAAGATTTCAACACCTTTGTGCCTACTTCTACAAAAGGATGTGCCGTTTGTGTTTGATGACGAATGTGAGAAGGCATTCAATCACCTCAAAAGGCTGTTAACTTCAGCACCTATCATTATTCCACCAGATTGGAGTCTTCCGTTTTAGCTTATGTAAGATGCTTCAGATTATGCTTTAGGGACTGTTTTGGGACAATGGAATGACAAGAAGCCACATGTCATCTACTATGCTCCACGAACATTGAATGATGCTCAATTGAATTACTCCACCACCGAAAAAGAGCTCCTTACTATTGTCTTTGCTTTAGATAAGTTTCATTCTTATTTACTTGGAACTAAAGTTATAATTTACTTTGACCATGCATCTTTGAAGTACTTACTCACAAAGAAAGAAGCCAAGCCAAGGCTTATTTGCTGGATGCTTCTTCTCCAAGAGTGTAACGTGGAAATTCGAGACAAGAAAGGAAGCGAGAATGCAGTAGCTGACCATTTAAGTCATTTGGTACATGAAGAAGACCCTCTACCTATTCCAGAGGCATTCTCAGATGAACAACTGCTGACCATTGAGGTAAGTGAGTCGTGGTATGCTGATATTGTGAATTATATTATGTCTAAACAAGTTCCGAGCACCATAAATAGGCACCAACGTGATAAACTTAAGAAAGAGGCACGGTTTTATGTGTGGGATGACCCTTATTTGTGGAAATATTGCCCTGATCAAATTATACGTAGGTGTGTGCATGATTCTAAATTTCATTCAATTTTAACTTTCTGTCACACTTATGCTTGTGGAGGTCATTTTGGTAATCAAAGGACAGCAGTTAAGGTTCTATAATGTGGATTTTATTGGCCTACTATCTTTAAGGATGCTAGAATTTTTTGTATGACTTGTGATGGTTGTCAAAGAATGGGCAATATAGGTTCAAAAGATCAAATGCCGCAAACCCCTATATTTTCTGTTGAGATTTTTTATGTTTGGGGCGTTGCCTTCATGGGTCATTTTCCTTCCTCACATGGTTTCAATTATATTTAACTTGTTGTGGATTATGTTTCGAAATGGGTGGAAGCAAAAGCCACCCATATTAATGATTCCAAAGTGGTTGGAGATTTTGTTAAAACTAACATATTTGCAAGGTTTGGAATGCCGCGAGTACTAATAAGTGATAGGGGCTCTCACTTTTGTAATCGGACCATATAGGCACTACTTAAGAAGTATAATGTCACACATAAGGTTTCGACACCTTATCATCCCTAAACGAGTGGACAAGCCGAAGTTTCCAACCCGGAAATCAAGCAAATCTTGGAGAATATGGTTGGACCAACTCGAAAGGATTGGATCTTATGTTTGAATGATGCATTGTGAGCATATCATACTGCCTACAAAACACCAATTGGAATGTCTCCTTTCCGGCTCATTTATGGGAAACCATGTCATCTTCCTGTTGAGTTGGAGCATCGTGCACATTGGGTAGTCAAGACTTTCAACATGAACATTGATGTCGCTGGACTTCATAGGAAGTAACAATTGAATGAGCTTGAGGAAATCTGGAATTAGGCTTATGAGAACGCTCATATTTACAAGGAGAAAACAAAGGTTGCCCATGACAAAATGATTCGTAGTAAAAAGTTTTCTGTGGGGCAGAAAGTGTTACTTTTCAACTCTCACCTTCGTTTGTTTCCAGGTAAGTTGCGTTCTAAATGGATTAGTCCTTTTGTTGTTAGTAATGTTTTTCCCTATGGTGCAGTCCAAATTCAAAGTTTAAAGATAGGACATGAATTCAAAGTGAATGGACACTGTTTGAACCCTTACTATGAGAGTTTTGAGGAGCATGTCGTGGAGGATGTACCCCTCCATGTCGTGGGCCCTAGTGAAGCTTAATGGAGGTATCGTCTAGCTGAAAGACGTTAAAGCAAGCGCTTCTTGGGAGGCAACCCATGTGTTCAAATAGAGAGACATTGGACTTTTAAGCTCCTACAACCAGATTTGCTCTCTTTTATTCCTCTCTCTATTGCTTTTACTTTTCCATGATTGTCTTGTTTGCTAGATTGTCTTTTCTTGCTTTCTTGGTTAAGTTTACTTTTCATGATTAAGTGTTTGGATTAAGTGTGTGTGTGTGGGGGGGGGGGTAAATAGAATGCTTTTCATGACTTATTTTTTAATTTCACCACCTATCACTACGAATGTTGTTATTCACTGTTTTAAAGTGTTTTTCTATCATAAATATAAAAAAAATAAAAGAATGTTGAAAGAAAGAAAAGAAAAGAATGAAAACAAAATTTGATGTGATACAAACTAACACACAAACTAAACCCTTTAATGCAATTATAGTATGAGCAAATATGGATCGTTCTATTTTGAGGATTAGAAGGGATGCTAATCAACACAAATTTGACTTAAAAACCTAAAAACTAACTAACTAATGCTAAAACAATGACGAGGGGTTTTTTTGGATGAATTAACTAAACTAAAGTAAATAACAGCAATCAAAGTGAATTGGTAAGGGAATATGGGTGAAAAGCTAGCTAGATGATTCTTCTCCACACATGAAACATATGCATATAAATCGATTTCCAGCTATTTTTCTATAAACCATGACCGACAATGCCCCAAATTAATTGTGAATGCACTAATTAACTCTCAGATTTTCCTAAGTTTATTGAAATAGACTCAGCGACGCAATCAAATTATTCTTATCAAATTCCCTAACTATGAAAAGCATGACCGAGATACATCTCAAAGATCATTAAGTTCTGTGAAAATCATAAGCATTGACAAGGCATTCGTAACTATGAAAAGCATGATACTCCTGCCAGAAATTTAGTTAACTCAATCATGACTAGTGACTTTTACTACTTGTAACTATAAGTTCACAACGATTAGGTGAAATTCTCTTATATTGTAGCATCAAATCCCTGCATGCAAACTAAGTGTGCACCCTTAATAACCGTACAAGAATAAGTTTTCTATAAAACAGATAAGTAAATTGCATTCATGTTTTACGAAACAATAACTGGATGTAATCAATTTATATAAAACATATGTCCATGGCTTCAAATTCACCTCTAGCTAAAAAGAAACTTAGCTACTCATGTTAATCACAATTGAAAAGCAATATAAAATAAACATGAAAACTAAACAAGGATAGAAAGAACTCTGAAATCTCCAATGGTTGAATGCAATATGCAGCTCAAACTTTGGATGAAATCATGTGGCACAAGCTCTTCTTCTCCAATTACTGGTTGCGGCACCAATGTATTCCTTCCTAGCACTCACATATGTTATAATAAAGAAGGCACTTTCTGGAATTATGATGTGAAATAAACAAACACTCAAATTAAACGCTCTTGTTGACAATTGTAGTATAAATGCAAGTAGGGATCGTTCTAGGCCAGGGATTAGGAGGGATTGCTAATCTACTTAAGACTGACTCAAAAACACTAAATGAGACTCAAGAACACAAATCTAGGCTAAAAACACCTAACTCGACTCAAACAACTCAAAATAGACTAGAATGACTCAAAACAATACAAAACAACCAAAAAGACTCAAGACAGAAACTAGAGATGATTTTGGACGAAAATTGAATTGAAAAGACTCAAACTATGAAAACAAACCAATTCTAACCTAAATTGACCCAAAAGAAACTAATTGAACAAATTCTAACTCAACTAACACACTAACTTATGGGGGGGGGTTTGTTTTGACGAATTTGAAAACTTAAAATTAAACAACTTGCATAATGTAATCAAAACACAAATTTAGGGGAAATCAATGGATGGATGGACTAGCTAGAGGGGTCTTCTCCACACATGACCCTCTTGCACACAAATCAATTTTCAATTGTTCTTTCAATAAGCTATGAAACTTAACACCCCAGATTAATCGTGAACAGCACTAATTAACCCTCAAGTTTTCCTTAAATCATTGAATTGGACGGGTAACGCATCGGCAATCCAAATTATTCTCCAAAAGTTCCCTACATGAACAACATAATAGAAATACAATCAAAGATCATTAAGCTTTATGAAAACTATAAGTATTGATAAGGCATTCGTAACTATGAACAACATGATACTTTTGCCAGGAATTCACTTAACGCGATTATGACTAGCAACCTTCACTACTCATGAATATAAGTTTGTAATGATTAGGTGAAACTCCCTTATATTCTAGCATCAGATTCATGCATGCAAACTAAGTGTGCACCCTTAATCAGCACACAAGAATAAGTTTTGAATAAAATAGTTAAGCAAATTGAATTCACAACTTATGAAATCACAACTGAAGGTAATCAATTCATATTGCAAGTATGATCATGGTATTGAATAGCCCCCTTGCCAAAAGGGGTTTAGTTCCTCATGTTCGCAAAACAAAGGTAAACTTATTTATACATTGAAAACAAAAGAAAGGAAGCACCTAAATGCTCGAGCGATCCAATTCGAACAGCAAGCATGTCCAAAGGCTTTCCTCCTCCTTCTCATTTGCTACAGCACAAGGGTTTGGTGATGGTTTGGATGGTTGTTTGTATGGACAAATGGATAGGAGAAGGTATGGTTGTGTTTAGGATGGGTGGGTGGTGCGGCAAGGGGTTGTATGGGTCAGAAACTATGGAGGATTGTGAGAGAGGGATGCGGCAGAGAGTGGAGATGGCTTAAGGTTGTGTAGAGAATGAATTAGGTTGAGGATGTTATGTATTTATAGGCTAAGGGTTCGGCAAAGGCTCAGGGAAAGTGAATGAGACTTAGCTATTTTGTCCGCAAAGATTAGAGGTCAGAATTTAATCAAAATAAGTAAGTAAGATCAGAAATTAAGAGAATATGAAGGTATAGGTGTGGCAAGGAAAGGGAAAGAGAGATTAAAGCCAGAAAATAAGAGAGAAAAGGAATGTAGGATGTGGCATTGATGTAAGGATGTAAAGGGAAGGTAATTTGGTTTAGAAATTAGGAAAGAGAACAACCCCCTTGCATGGTAAGGACTTAGAATAGAATAGGAATGTGTTTTAAGGTTGAAAATAGGCATGGTTTAACATCCCTTGTGCGGCAAGGCACAAGGAATCAAAAGAATAGAGTGGCAAAGGTTGGGACAAATTCTAGGACTTCTAGAAATATGTTATTTAGCAACCTAACAAGTTTTGGAACCCTTTTGTAGCTGGAACATAAGTGAGGTAGGATTAGGAAACTTCTAAGCCAAGAATAGAAACTTTCAAATTTAGAAACTTTGGTTTCCAATTATGAACTCTTTGCTCTTCATTTGTCTTCAATTCATTTCTTCATTCCTTCACTCAATCCTAGGCTCCTTTGATCTTCAATTTCGTCCATCCACTTAGCTCCAAGCATTTGCTATCCTTTAGAATCCCAAAACTGCTCCAAAATGAACCAAAATGCACTTTCTTCCTCCTTGAGCCCTACAAACACACCAAAATAGCTTAAAGTACTAAAATAACTAAGTACTAACAACGTAAATGCAAGGATACAAGCTAATTAAGTCGCATAAATATGCTCCTATCAAATTTCCCCACACTTAGCTTTTGCTAGTCCTCGAGCAAAATAAAACAAACAAAAGAATCAAAACACAATCTAAACCTTCCAACAATTGCCTCAGGGATTTCCAATGCACATAACATATTAATCGATTAAAACAACATTTTGAATGTAGTAACATGCCTTAAAGAATTCCCTCAATTCCTTAACAGATAAACACTCAATTTTCACTCAGATTTTCTGACTACACTCCCTACACTAGGTATATGTGAGAAGATTGATGTAAACATGAAAACGAACACTCAGATATGTTATAACAAAGAAAGCATTTTTTGGAGTTATTAATGTATAAAAGAATATGATCTCATGAAAGGAATGCTACTACTTAGATGCAAGAACCAGGGACACCATACTCTCATACCAATCCCAAACTCCACATATTGAACACATAACAATCAAGATAGAAGTCAAAGGGTTGTAACGGGGCTAAGGGTGTTGGCTAACAAAGAAAGGATATGGAAAAACAAGGGTTCTTAAAGAAATAGTAAGCAAAGCGATGAAATCAACTTAGAATTCACTTTTGAATGCATCACTCAACTTTGAACAAAAAGGGAAGATTTAGACACTTTAGGGCCAGATTCAATGTTTTGGACCCCTACTTCAACAACCAACACTTTTAAACTCAATCTTTCTTCTTTTCAAACTCTTTTTTTTCTTTTTTTTCTTTCTTTTCTTTTCTTCTTTTTACACGTTTTTCTTCTTTTTTTTCTTTTCTTTTGAAACCCAAAACATACAATTGAGCTTAAAACAACCATTCCCTCCCCCACAAGGGTATGGACAGTCTTATACTAGGCTAGGTAAGGTTAATGGGGCTAACGAAGAACATAGGCTAAACAAGGCTCAAACAAGGTTAAACCTACAAAACATATGAAATAGAAAGGTACGGCTATTTGGCTATGGCTCACTAAACAACTTCATCTTGATATGTGTTATGCAATTCAATGTCATGCTTTGAATGAAATAGATATGAGTTCTAGCATTTGGGTGTATAATGATAAACATGCATTCTAAGTAGCAACCAAGCAAAGAATAATGAGATCATGCAATGACTTTAGAAAACAAAGAATTACAGATTAATAACTCTCCAAAGAAGGTATAGGCTCAATTCTCACAGGGATGTAGCGTTACTTTGAGTTCCTTCCTTCAAGCATGTTACAAAAACTGATTTATCCTTTTGTGATCAAATATGAATTCATAAACAACAACTACAACTAAGCATAAACCAAGAGCGTATCAAACTTCCATCCATGTTCATAACTTTCTTTAACAGTCATGCAATTAAAAACCAAATCCTCATCATTGTGTTGGAAGGTATCTGATAACAATTTTACCGACTATAAAAATAGATGCAAAATCACATGAAATACTTGCAAGAATACAAGGTAGATGTAGTATAGATGCTCATGCAAGGTCGTTCTCCTCAAGGACTATTTGGATAATTTTTGCAAAACATTTCCTAATTAATTAATTGAAATTTAAGGTTGAGAAAGATGATTTTGAGATTGGGTAATATTAAAAACGAATTTTTAATTAAAAACTAATATGACAAAAGAAAACAGTTTTAAATACCAATTTATAAAAGCACTAGGGTTCCACCGTCACCTAGCAAGCCTATGAATTTCTACCAATTACTTATGATCTACACATGCCACTTTGAAGGTTAGGTTTTCCTAAAATATATTCTCCTTGTGATATTCAAGCAAGAACGTATATCTAACATGCAATCCGTCTGTGATGTTCAGATCAAATATGAACATGTAAGACTCATTAAGCTTTGTGAAAACCTTATGAAAAACCATGCAACCCCTAAGAGCGTGATATTCGCCTTAGATGAAATTACAATTATCAATCACAAGAAGCAATACTCAATCCTTCGGTGATATTCCGACCGAATTGCATCCGATTACTTATCTAAAAACCCTAATGGTGGCCAATCATTAAGACAATTCGACAGTTTAAAACAGTGATTAACAATTCAAAGCATGCACGTGATCAACCATAAGCAATTTAAATAAAAATTACATAGTCATGCTAAGGCTTAAGGCTTCACCCTAGCAAACGGGAATTAGTTACGCATATTCATAATTAGAATCATAGAAAATATCATTAAAAAGAAAAAGAATGAAAACACCTTAGAGTCAAAAGTCCCCAAAAACCCTCGCCAAGTTCTTGTCGTCCAAAATTGAATAATAATCAAAAAGCCCCCCTTGACCTAGGCACGGCAAGAAAGCTTATAAAGCATACCTCCAAGTCCAACGTCCAAAAACCCTAGACATCCTCTAATTAGGAAACTAATTATAATAAATAAAATAATAAAATAAAGTCCTAATTGCGTTAGGATAATTTGCACAGAAACTGTCCAGCCACGTTTTAGCCTCAAATCTCCTCCAAATCCGGCCCAATATAGCTTGTTTTGAAGATCACGACGTTCCGAACACATCTCCAGAAGGCCACGAACCCATCCGAAGTCATCTTGGGCTCCAAAAACGCAATTCAAGCCCGAAACGTCATTTTTTCAGCACTGCGCATCGCTCCTTTATTTTGTCACCAGAAAATCATCGCTGGGAAGAAAACTATGATATTTTGATACGATCAAGCTAAGTGACTCACGAACGTCCTCCAACTGGAATTACTCCAAAATTCGTCCGTTTGACCATGTTTTGCTCCAGAAGAAGTTGAAAGTCCTATATTGGAAATACAATTCAAAGTATCAAAATTCTTTCAAAATATTAACTAAAATATACTAAGAATAGAGTTAAAAATATAATATAAAATGTACTCATCAAAATACCCCCAAACTTAGCTTTTTGCTTGTCCTCAAGCAAAACAAAACGAGAAAACAAAAATAAAAACTAACTAACTAAAAACTTAAATCAAACCTAGCCAAACAAAATTTCCATTCAAGTTGCAATCCATAGAAAATGTTAAAAATCAGAACATCTTTTCAAAAGTTCCAATCAATCCCACTACAGAGTCTAAGCCATTTAGAACCAATTAGAAAAGAATTCACAAACTTCCTTTGGTGTAAAGTGAACCAACAAAGTTAAGGAAACTCGACCAAAATCTTTACCTCTCATCCCTTTTATTCACACTTCACATACTAACTTCACATATATTTATTTATTTATTTTTTTTTCTTTTCCGACTTTTTCATTTTTTTTTTCATTTTTTTTATATTTATATTAAGTGAAGTAACAGTAATGGTCGTGCAATGTTAGTTCCATTAAGCTTTCTATCCAACCCACGTAGCGAGCTTTAGGTCAATGACTCCCAAACCACTAGGGCTTTAGGGCACTAGGTGTAGAACACCCTAAGGACTTATTAACCCGAGCTGGAAATGCTACAAAACCAACTAATCACCCTGCCCCATGCCAAAACTCTACATTTTGACGCGAGAATCACTGCTGATTAGGCAGGACTGGCCCGGTTACTAAGTAAAGCCTCGGGTGGAACAATTATTACTTTATAACACAAACTAACTTAATATTATATAACAAAAATATAAAAAAATAAACTTAGACAAAAAGTAAGTATTTCAATCTCGCTCCCCACAAACCATGTTGGTGTGATGTGCAAATTTTCAAAGTATAACTCGTGAATTAATGTCTAATTGACGATAAATAGAAAAAACTCTAATGTGGGATTAATCTTCACCAGCAAGCATTTGTTCTAACGTTTAAAATAAGCTATGGATATTAACTTAAAAACGAAAATTTTAACTTGACTCAAAAATTAAAATTCTAAAATTCTTATTTCCCCACCCCCAAACTTAAATCACACATTGTCCTCAAGGTGTAGAAAATAAAGAACAAGAAGAAAACCATCGTACATAAAAAAGAATAAAATTAATAATAATAATAAAATATATATAAATAAATAAAAAGTAAAACTAAACCTAGCTATAACTAAAACAAAGAGGAAAGTCAAACAAACAAAAACGAAATGAAAAAGGACATAATAAATAAATAAAGAAAAGGTTAGGGAAAATTGGCACCTGGGCTTAAAGCGAAATCCATGCTGCAAGACCAAAGTTCAACGAGGATGATTGATACACACGCGAACTAGAGAGTAATTGGATTGTAAAACCCAACCCGCAAAGCAAAAGCCCAAGAAAAACAGAGAGCCCACACGGCAGCCCCACACTACTCCATGTGCAAAACACAGGTGCATTAAAAGCCTAGCACTAGCATCCTGACAAGCATTGGATTCCTGATGTCCCATTGGATGCCCTGCCAAATTGCCTTGAACCCAGAGCCTAACCAACGGCTCTTTGGCATTTTTTATTGTGTTTTGGTGGGCTTTTTGAATAAATCCCGGAGCCAAACAGCACCATTTGTCCTTCCAGCTTTTGTTTATTGTGTTTTGGAGAAACCAAAGCTTGCAGATCGTCGACTCCCGAGCCCAAACCAAACGGCTCTTTGCCATTTTTTTGTATTTTATTGTTTTCTCAACAAACCCGGGGCCAAATACTGTGTACTCTTCATCAAAACCGGAGCCTCAGTCTGTCCAATTACAAAACACACGGCAGATGAATCTCGGGGGAAACGAACAGCCCTTGACACGTGGCAAACATCAGTGCATTGAACCTCTTAGGATTCCAAACGAACGGCCATAGGACTATAACCCGGCTGAATGCTTCGTATACCCGAGGGCTGTCGCATTTTTTTTTTTACTTCATTGAAACTGAAAGCACGCCTGCATTTCTCTCAGCTCTCTCTCCGGGTCTAAAAAAAATTAAGAGACTCTTCTGGTTCCATTTGCACTCAACTCATGCGCCTATTATCACAGTCCCTTCACTCCTACAGCGTCTTCTTCACTGCTCCAGTGGCTAAAGGTATATTCTTCCGCACACATAGTAATTTTCGTATCAGATTTAATGGTGTGAGCGAGATTTAACCCGTGCATGCATGTGTATCTGTGTGAAGACAACCCCTAAACTCGCAAATTTGAGGAGATCGACACCTCTGTGTCCCTGCAAACATCTGAAACCAGCTAACCACAGAGGTAAACATTATCCCTTTCATGCTGGAATATAAATCCTTTTGTCGATGTGGAGAAGAAAAAATGGACGAGACTGACATGCATGTGTGTTCTGAATGTGTAGGGGGTGCTGGATTCGAAGCATGTGTACGGGAAAATTAAGAGCGGAACACTTCAACGGCGGAGATTAAAACCACAAGGTAAAATTTTTGCATCTGTGGTAGTGTACCAGAGAAGCTCAATGGTATTTTCAGGTCTCATATACTCACACTGCATGTGTATACTGATATTGATCTCCTTTGTGTGCATAGGTTCTCGATCTGGGTGAAAGTAGTGACAAGGACAACGAAAAACATCGACAACCTTTCAGATCTGCGCCTTGACTAAGGTGAAAACTTGATGCTGACGCCCCCTATTTGTGAAAATGCCACCACCGTACGCCCTGTATTTACTAATAACGCTGCTTATATTGTCCAGAACAGTCGGATCACTGACAGATCCAAAAGAAAGATTCTCAAACACGAGATCCACTATACCAACCAGCTCGGACCATCATAGATCTGCTTCCCAGATGAAGGTAAAATGATACAGGTTCTGATCTAGAAATATGTTGTGCTTATGTCTCTGTCGTCAAAATCTCATAGTTGAAACGCTCTGTGCAGCCTAGCTCCGATGGACAGAAAATGGACAGTACGAGCGTCAGGGAACAAGACCAGCGCATGCTTACAAGAGCCCAGATTGGTGCATCTGGGAGGTAAAATGACAGATCCCTTTCATCTATGAATGTATGGTCCGTTTGATTACAATGAATGTTGGCATAGGATAGATGGATGGATGTTTGCGTAGACTTGCTGCTGGGTGCAGGATTCCAGCATAGGACGCGCTTTAGTGTTCCGCTTGCAACCTGCAAGGAACCAATTTCCGTGAAAATTAAAAACAGGCTAAAATCAACATGCGTAAATAAGGGAAATGATTTATGTGTTTGTTTGTTTGTTTTTTGATTATTGATTTTTTTTTTGTTTTTTGTTTTTTTAAAACTTAAGTATGTAAATGCATCTAGAAATAAATACAATGGCAGAAGAAAGTTAAACTTAGAAACAAAGAAAAAGATAGAATGTTGGGTTGCCTCTCAATAAGCGCTTTATTTTAAGTCTGTAGCTAGACTTTGCAGAAATCTGGTGGCTAAGTTGATCGGATCATATTTATACATATTTTTATATCAAATTCACTCGTCTTTTCTTAGTTAGTTCGTTATATTTTGAGCTGTTTACGTTATTTTTGTGTTTTAATAGAATTTATGTAGCTAAGAAAATTAAAATAGAATAAGTGAAATGTTAAGTAATAATTTTGTCTAAACTATATTGCTTGTTGAATAGGATTTATCATTTAGAAAATAATACTTATATATTTATATTAATATATATAATATAATGTGATGATAGGAAACGGTGGAAACACAATCATGAAAGGCAGCATAATGGAGAGGTTTCTAGTGGAGGGCCTCGGGCAGATTTGAAAAGAATTAGAGCTGCCCTTAAGGCAGCTGCCAGCTTGGAGAGAAAGAGAATCCGAGGGGGACGGAACCATTGGAGAGGAGAGGGGCGAGAGGAAGGCAGCTCTTCGGAGCTGGAAGAAGAAAAGAAAAAAATAAAAATAAAAATAAATAAAGGAATGGCTGGCGAGCTGCCAGCTTGAAGAGTGCAGCGAGACCACACGGGAGCTGCCTGAGAAGGCAGTGCAGGAAGTTGGCAGCCAGAAAACAGAGGGCTTGGCCCTTCGGTGGAGCAGCTGCCAGGCGGGAGTTCTTGGTCAGCTGTTCTGAGCTGGAGCGCACAAGATTGAAGAGTGCCAATTTTTAGGAGGATAAAAGCCGAGAGAATTGGGGGAGTGCCGATAGGTGAGCTTGGAGGGAAGAAGGCAGTCAAGCTGCCAAAGTTAGCACGGGGTTGAAATTGCACTTGGCAGCAAGCCAGGGAACAAGGCAGACCTCGGGGAATAAAAAGAAAAGAAGGCACGGTGCAAACCAAATTTGCACAGAGAGATCCTTGATCCCCTCTTCGGTTTAATCCTCCAATTCTGTTTTATTTATGTTTTTAATTTATAAATAATGTGTAATTAATTAGTTTTGGCTAGAGGTTAATTTAAAACCATGATTATATTTGTAATTTGAATTGGTAACTTCAATTGTGATTTCTGAGTTGTGATTTAATTTGCTTAACTGTTTGATTAATAACTTATTTATGTTTGTCGATTAAGAATGCAAACTTAATTTACATGCATAAATTTGATGCTAGAATATAATGTTGGAAATGTGCCCTAAAACCAATCATATGATGATACTTTACGGACATTTCACATGATTAAATTAATCTAGTTTAATATCAAGGGCAAAGATTATTGTTTGAGCGGTCTCATATAAATGTTATATGCTTAAACGATAAAGTCCAAGGAATATGTGATTGGGAGAATGCGATCTAAATAGTTAGATTCATGAGACCATTCTTTCATAGACACATCCTAAACGTTCCTGATTATAGGATTGCCAATTGGGCATTGACAGTCCGTTAAGATCAGTACGTGCTATGTCTTCTCTCAGGGAGAGTGACTAGTCTCGAGTCATTAATGTGAGTGACACCAAGACAAGTACGTAGGTGCTCAATAGAGAATGAGTTCACTGAACACGATCAACGACGAGTTCTCATATTCATGTCACGTGAGAACTCATGGTTAGGATAATGCAAATTAGTCCTTTGACCTGAGGCATCATAGTTGTCTTGTGGTTAGGTCCTTGATCTTTGATCGTGTCAAATGACATTTCTTTGGAGTGTCCACGGCATGGTTGGGGTCAAGCTATCTAGTCATGGAGACAAGTGAATGCGCAACAAGGGATCTCTAACCTTCAAACTGTTGAGGGAGAATACTCTATGATATGATTTAGAATCTCTGGCCAGAGTATGAATGAGATGTTGGAATGCGTTCCAGATCACATTCAAGGTAATCATATAAGCACGAGATTCACATTGGATAGTAGACATGAATAAACTATCATGCCAAACAATGTGGTCAAGAGTATTGTATTAGAGAATGACCGTATTGCATTTGTAATCCTAAACTGAATAGGTTCTCCACCTCTTCTGATTAGCTTGGGTAACCATGATATGCTGCTAGGTGTCACTCATGGTTTGTGGAAGCCCTAAACGTGTGTAAACACTAAAGGGAGAATTGAAAGTTAGTTTCAAATTCACAATCGATTTAAAAGAGTTTGAATCGCCCACTGCCTCGCTAAAAGGAACCTAATGGATCGTACACCGTGTAAGGTAGAGATTGAAGATTCAACGGAGATGAGTAAGAATAATTAAATGGTTTAATTATTTATGGCAAGGATTAATTAATATGATTATTAATCAAACGAATAAGTTCGTTAAAGACCTCGGGATGGTTTTTTTGGACCTTAAGGCCCAATGGGCTTCGAACGTCAAGTCCATTGAATTAAGTTGTATGACAACTTAATAAATAATGATTTACAAAGGCCCAAATACTCCAAAAATATCCCTAAGGCCGGCCACTTAGTAAGGGTAGCAAACTTGGGCTTATTTACAAGTTTGCCACTCAAATGAATTAAGGTATAAATTTGACTTTATAGCCAAAATTCATTAAGGGTTGTTTTTGGGGAAATTGGAGAGATGAAATGCTCTCCCTTCTCTCTAGATATGGCCGGCCCCCTTGGAGGGTTTTGGCTAGCACTCTAGCTCCTCCAAGGTCACTCATTTCCTCTTAATCAAAACCTTGGTGTAGAGACTTAGAGGTTCTCAATTTTGAGAACTTAGAGAACCTATCCTTTCTATATAAATCTATAGTTTTAAGATGCAAGGAATGAAGGCCCTCTCTTGGGTGATTAGCCTTTGCTTAAGCAAAGAGGAATCTACAAAGGTATAAATCTCAACTCACTTTGTTTTGAGTTGTTTAAAAGTTCACCAATCTACTAGGCTTTGAACATTCATGGTTAATGTTTTGTTTTTAAGTATATGCAAGCATGATTCCGCCTTTAATTTGTTAATTGAATGCTAATGATATTGCTTAAATGAACATGTTTCTCCAAAATAATCCTTGAAGTGGTATCAGAGCCTAGGTCTAGTAGTTGGTGAATCCTTTTGGGTTTTGTATTTCATAATATGTGATTTAAAAGTTGTAAAATGTTACAAGCTTTATTCTTGTTTTATGAATGTAAATTTTGTTGGAAAATTTGGCATCTCAAATGTTGTAGATGTAGTTCATATGAGCATGAATATTGAAGCTAAAATTTGGTGCCAAGAATTTTGGGATTTTCGGCCAAATTAAAAGGGTGATTTTTGGGTTCTTGTTTGTCTTGTTAAAATGTTTTTCAAGTGACTTTTGGAACCCCTAAGTACCCTAGTTTGGTTATATGAAATTTCCCTTAAGCTTAAAAGGTTTTGGAATGTTTTTGGGTGAAAAATCATCATGGAAAATTTTTGAGTTTTTCATGAGTGTTCTTCATTGTTCTTGACATTTTAGCCAAGAACAAAAAGGTTTGGTGTTTTGATTCAAAGTTTTGAATTATTTCATAAAGTTTTGTTATAAGATATTTTCATATATTTATTAATGATTAATATTTTTAATGTTAGTCAAAAACTTTGAATATATGTTAGATATTTGTTTGAATGGTGTAAGAAACTTTAATGGGTGTGTAAGGTTTAAATCCCATTCACACACACCATGCATGCTTTATGTCAAAACTTACAAATCAACACACACATCACACCATGTGCACTCCCTAGCCGGCCACTCCCTCAAGTGGGAGTACTTTTGGGGCTTTCATGCAATTACATAAAGTTTTGATACTTTTGTGTATTTGCACTTTGGCCCAAAAGTTTACGTTTCTACGTTTAGGTCCAAAAACGCTAAAGGACAAATTGTTTTGCTCCTTTAATGAAGTTTTTACATTTGTGGAAAAGTTTGGGTTCTAGTTGTGATTACATAAAGTATTGGACTTTTGTGTTTTTACAAAGTGACCCCAAAAGTTTAAGTATTTGCAAAATAGCCCAAAGGTTGTGGTTAATTGCACTATGGCCCAAAAGTTGTGGCTAATTGCAAAATAGCCCAAATGTTGAGGTTAATTGCATAATGGCCCAAATAAGTTGAGGTCATTACATTTTGGCCCAAATTAAATAGAGAACAAAAATTGTTTTGTCTCTTTAAATGAGAATTGGATTTTCATTTTAGTTAGCTCCATTTAAATCAATTTTATGGATACAAAAACCAAATGAAAAATGTTGCATTCAATTTAATTAGTTAAAATGTTAATTAATTAAAGGGTGATTATGAACCTAAGCCTACGATAATTGAGCTATGTGAAAGGCCGTTTCAAATTTGTTTGAACCATGGGAATGTGTAGATTAGATTTTGGTTGTAATTTGATTAGATCAAATGTTGTAAAAGAGCATAAGCTCTTCTTTAATTTAAAGTAATTTGATTTGATCAATTGTTGTAAAAGAGCATAAGCTCTTCTTTACTTTGAAGTACTTCTTTCTTGCTTTATATGATATGCATGAAAATGAAGTAGTTGGGTCCAACGCCCCTAAGACAACACGCCTTAATGTGATTAAATGCGTAACTAAAATCAATCACCATCCCTAGTCCGAGATTCAACACAAGGCTCGTGTTGGATCTAAACAAAAGGTTCATAGTCATCCTAAGGCCCTAAGGCAACTATATAGTCCATTAATGAATGCAAACCTTATGTTAGTAGTATCATGTACTCTTGCTTTAAAAACCGTTTTAAAAGTTTAGTGGGAGTATTATATACAACTAAATAAATCATATGGACCAATAGTTGTGATAGGACCAAAAATGTTTTAATTGGATTAAAATGTATGTTTATATGTGATGAGACCTAAAAACCCTCAACCAAACCAATATTAAGTTGATAAGCGTGAGAGTGCTTTTGAACACTCTTTCGTGGCCTTCCACCGTGGTAGGTCCGAACGTTTGTGACGTGTACACCGGCTTCACCCTATCATGGGGGAGTACAAAGTGCATGCTTACACTCGGGGAGGATTCTATACGCATACATGATGTTGTGAAGGTAGGCAACGAGAATAGCCAACATCGTATCATCGTGAGGTTGTTCTTGAACCCCTACCCGAACTTGCATGGTGGGAATGACTTAACTAAGTGCAATGAAGCCAACATCATATCATTGTGAGGTTACATTCTCTAGAGGCCAAATAAAATGGGTTCTTACATTAGATGTAAAGGAGTAAGTGTACTCTCTCATTATTATTAATGCTAGCCAACATCGTATCATCATGAGGTGAACTTGGTAATAGTGAGTCTCCCATAACCTACTAAGAGTTTCCTCCAAAACTCTCGAATTCCGATGAGGGATATGGAATTTGCCAAAAATAGTGGGTGGTGCTATTTTGATTTAAAGACCCGAATCAAATAGCTTAAAATCAATCATTTATATTCGTTATGTATTTGTTTACCAATATATTTGCAAACGCTATCCAACACTTGACAAAGAAAAGCCGAACGCTTTAGTTTCCGAACTTGGTACCACAATCCCATAGAATGTCTTGAATGGATTGTAAAAGTGCCTAAGTAGTCTCATCCTCACAATCTTCCTATTGATAAATGTATCGTTGGAAGAACATGTTAGATAAGTCTATCATAAAGAGGACAACAATTTAATTGTCATAATTCTTCAAATACAAATTGTTGTATGAAGAAATAAGAGTTGCTTTGAACAATCCTTAATCAACGCAAACACTAAGTGTTTGTCTCTTTGTTACATGAACAAGGAACTTGAGAAGAAAGCACAAAGGCATGGACACTTTATGTGCCATGATTCTTCACTTACAAATCGTTGTATGAAGAAATGAGAGTTGCCTTAAACAACTCTTGAATGTTTGTAATTATGTTTAGAACATAATGGTTGGTTGACAAAAATAGTCCATCAACATGGACTTATGATGATTTTGAATCATGGTATGTTGAAGTGTTAAAACACTTAACGAGACGGAAACTAGACAATGACTTCACCTTTGTGTCCCTATCCTAATGGTTCACTAAGTTTATTGTAAACTATATGGTGAACAATAACCACACGCTCTCCAAATCGTTTGATGTGTAAAACACAATTGAAATAAGTTTCAAGAGAGATGGTGGGAGTTTAGGGACCATGACTATTGTAGTCAAAGGAGAAGTCAAATGAAGAAGATAAAATTTAACTCCAAGGGAACAAACTTTCTTTATGAAAGGATGGACATTGGAAGGGGTATTTGCAAGAAATGTCTTGCAAGTGTCAAGAACACATTTTTTCAAGATGTTGTAAAATGTTCTTGAATTGTTCAAAACAGTTGATTCTTCTACTTGAAATGCTTGATTCTGTATTAGTAACTATGTTTTACAAATCGTTGTAAAAGTGTGGCTAATAAGAAGTAGAAGATTAATGAGAGAAGAGAAAGTACTTCACATTCGGAAAGTGAATAAAATATAGATCTCTGCGAAAGCGGATTGTACTTACTTCCTCATATGAACTACCAAATAAAGAATGATTAGATTATTGTAATCTAATTAATTGTCTCTATAGTAGCGATGATGTGGTAGTGTTAATTGTTTAGAATAAAATGATGCTTAAAACCCAAAAGGTTGCAAAGTAGTGACTAATCCCAACTAAGTTGTGATACCTCTAAAACATAAAATACGAGTTGGTTATGGATGGATGCTTTGGATCGTTAGATCCGGATCCAATGCCTTCTTGTTAAAATTGTATAGAGGCGAAATGTTCGAATCTTTTTTCTTTTGGAAAGAAGAAAGAATCACAAAGTTGTTGAGGTTAATTCACTTAGATGTTAGTGGCACTAGTCCACAACATAATACTACTCATGTTATATGACATTCACCGAAGATCACTCTCGGTTGGACTATAGTTTACTTTGAATAAACACAAGTCCGAATACTTTGCAAAAGGTTTCAAAGAATTCAAGAAATGTAAGTTGATGAGTAAGACATCTAAAGTATTTAACTCCTTAGATTTGATCCAAGGAAAGATAACACTTTAGATGAGTTTCCTTGAAAGATATCAAGGGAAGTAGCATCACAAGATAATGAATTTCTCCATTAGGAGAAGAACGAACTTGAACAAAAGACTTAGTTCGTTGGTTATTATCTATTACCAATATATAGGATATATACTTCTAAAACAATATGATTGTCAATTAGAAGAGCTTCCAAAATTTTCATAACTCCATAAGATGTAGTTGGAAAGAAAGACAAATCTTAAGTATGTTAAGATTTGGGGTTGTGTGCTAATAAGCAATATTTGGTTGATAGCAATCTTGTGAGATATCCTTAAATTACCTTTTGGATATCGCTTCTATAAACTAACTAACAAATGTTGTTTGTTAGGCAGTTCATTGTAATCTTACAATATGATTTGCCTAAACACAAATGAACTAAGATAGAACTCAAAGAATGGGTTCTTTAAGAAACAAGAAAGTGATCAACAAATATAACAACCTAGTTCCTATACCAAAAGCTCCAAGGTAGTCGAGAAGGATTTATAAACCGTCTTAGTTGAATGGTTTGAACTTTATGACTATGTCATAGAGTTGTACCTCTTAAATCGAAAGAAATAAGAATGAAAAATCCTTATGACTACATTGAGTGTATATATGATATATACTCAAGGAAATGGTAAAATACCATTTGACCCGAAATAATGAAACCTTAATAGCTAATTGGTAGCTTAAGGTGACTACAATCAAAGAGAATGGTTGACTTTGAATAAACCATCTTTGATATAGTCTTGTTTTTAATTAATTCGAGGATTGCTAGCTACAACTAAATGGTGATTTAATGTTTGGACATAATATGGGTTTCCATAACCATTATTAAGATAGTCTTGATAATGTATGTCTAAAACAATAAATCACAAGACATGTAAGTCGTAGAGATCCATCCATCATGGATCTTAGCAAGCTAGTGGGAGCTACAAGCGTCTTATGAAGAAAGATCAAATCGTTTGATTTCTCATAAAGGTGTAAATGAATCTTTTGTTTACAAAAGATTAGTGGGAGTTAATCATATTCCTAAATTTAAATATATACGATATATTAATTTTTGGAAATGAAATGAATTCTTCTTCGTTAAAGTTATAACTTTAAACATTCTATAAACGATAGAATAAATATGGGAGATATAGTCTATAATAGACAAGAGATGCTAGGAAGTTTCTCATATGATGATAAACTTCAAATTGAAGGACAACTCTAAGTGAGACTAAGTAGTTGCTCTTCTCAAAAGGTAATGTACCCTTTGACTCCCAAAGAAATAATGCGTAAATAGAATCCTTAATGCATACGCAGAAAGGTGGTTTATGTATTTCATATTGTATGAAAGACATTGATATGAGTTGTACCTAGAACGGTACAAAACGATATCAATGCAAGCCCAGGATCAGAACCATGGCAACTGTCAAGTGAATCCTTAAGCATTTAAGAAATACTAAAGGATAGATTCCTCAAAGAATGAGGAAGAATTAGAGTAACGTAATGGAAGTGTAAATGTATTAGATTATGAATCTAATCCATCATTGGATGTTTCTTCATTATGAATGAAGAGATAAACAGATATCTCTTTATTATGACTAAAGAGATATTTGGATGGAAACATTAAAGTAATGACTTTAGTGTGTTCCATTATGAATGCAAAATATATTGCCATATAGAAGCTTACAACAATGTTGTTTGGATGGGAAAGTTCATTTATGAACTCTCTATTCGGTTCCAACCAGAAAGTGTATGACACTAATGGGGCGATAGCTCAAGCCAGGGAATCAAGGTCTCATCAAGGTCCGAACTCATATGAGAGACTAAACCACATGATTGGGAATCATGTATAATGGTGACGTCGTTATTCTCAAGGTTGCTTCTATGGATAACATATAGATATCCATTGTCTAGGCCTACTATTAAGCCATTTTTGAAATGACTACAGAAGAGGTGTCATCATTGATGACCAAGCTGATTGGCTCTAGTGCAAGTGGGAGATTGTTGGAAATGTGCCCTAAAACCAATCATATGATGATACTTTACGGACATTTCACATGATTAAACTAATCTAGTTTAATATCAAGGGCAAAGATTATTGTTTGAGCGGTCTCATATAAATGTTATATGCTTAAACGATAAAGTCCAAGGAATATGTGATTGGGAGAATGCGATCTAAATAGTTAGATTCATGAGATCATTCTTTCATAGACACATCCTAAACGTTCCTGATCATAGGATTGCCAATTGGGCATTGACAGTCCGTTAAGATCAGTACGTGCTATGTCTTCTCTCAGGGAGAGTGACTAGTCTCGAGTCATTGATGTGAGTGACACCAAGACAAGTACGTAGGTGCTCAATAGAGAATGAGTTCACTGAACACGATCAACGACGAGTTCTCATATTCATGTCACGTGAGAACTCATGGTTAGGATAATGCAAATTAGTCCTTTGACCTGAGGCATCATAGTTGTCTTGTGGTTAGGTCCTTGATCTTTGATCGTGTCAAATGGCATTCCTTTGGAGTGTCCACGGCATGGTTGGGGTCAAGCTATCTAGTCATGGAGACAAGTGAATGCGCAACAAGGGATCTCTAACCTTCAAACTGTTGAGGGAGAATACTCTATGATATGATTTAGAATCTCTGGCCAGAGTATGAATAAGATGTTGGAATGCGTTCCAGATCACATTCAAGGTAATCATATAAGCACGAGATTCACATTGGATAGTAGACATGAATAAACTATCAAGCCAAACAATGTGGTCAAGAGTATTGTATTAGAGAAGGACCGTATTGCATTTGTAATCCTAAACTGAATAGGTTCTCCACCTCTTCTGATTAGCTTGGGTAACCATGATATGCTGCTAGGTGTCACTCATGGTTTGTGGAAGCCCTAAACGTGTGTAAACACTAAAGGGAGAATTGAAAGTTAGTTTCAAATTCACAATCGATTTAAAAGAGTTTGAATCGCCCACTGCCTCGCTAAAAGGAACCTAATGGATCGTACACCGTGTAAGGTAGAGATTGAAGATTCAACGGAGATGAGTAAGAATAATTAAATGGTTTAATTATTTATGGCAAGGATTAATTAATATGATTATTAATCAAACGAATAAGTTCGTTAAAGACCTCGGGATGGTTTTTTTGGACCTTAAGGCCCAATGGGCTTCGAACGTCAAGTCCATTGAATTAAGTTGTATGACAACTTAATAAATAATGATTTACAAAGGCCCAAATACTCCAAAAATATCCCTAAGGCCGGCCACTTAGTAAGGGTAGCAAACTTGGGCTTATTTACAAGTTTGCCACTCAAATGAATTAAGGTATAAATTTGACTTTATAGCCAAAATTCATTAAGGGTTGTTTTTGGGGAAATTGGAGAGATGAAATGCTCTCCCTTCTCTCTAGATATGGCCGGCCCCCTTGGAGGGTTTTAGCTAGCACTCTAGCTCCTCCAAGGTCACTCATTTCCTCTTAATCAAAACCTTGGTGTAGAGACTTAGAGGTTCTCAATTTTGAGAACTTAGAGAACCTATCCTTTCTATATAAATCCATAGTTTTAAGATGCAAGGAATGAAGGCCCTCTCTTTGGGTGATTAGCCTTTACTTAAGCAAAGAGGAATCTACAAAGGTATAAATCTCAACTCACTTTGTTTTGAGTTGTTTAAAGGTTCACCAATCTACTAGGCTTTGAACATTCATGGTTAATGTTTTGTTTTTAAGTATATGCAAGCATGATTCCGCCTTTAATTTGTTAATTGCATGCTAATGATATTGCTTAAATGAACATGTTTCTCCAAAATAATCCTTCATATAATTGAATTTTACCTAATCGTTATGAACTTATATTCATGAGTAGTGGAGGTTGCTAGTCACAATCGCGTTAAGTAAATTCCTGGCAAACGTATCATGCTGTTCATAGTTACGAATGCCTTGTCAACACTTATGATTTTCATAGAACTTAATGATCTTTAATCGTATCTCTATTGTGCTTTTTCACGTAGGGAACTTTTGGAGAATAATTTGAGTTGTTGTATGCTGTTCATCCAATTCAATAACTTAAGGAAAATCTGAAGGTTAATTTAAGCGTACCTAATTAATCTGGAGTATTGAAATTTACAACTTATTGAAAGAACAACTGAAGGTCAATTTAGATTGCATATGTGTCATGTGTGGAGAAAAACCCTCTAGCCAATCCGTCGTCTATCCGTTCACCTTTATTTTATGTTTTTGTCAATTCTGTAATTTATTTAAGTTTAATTTATTTCGTCAAAACCAAATCAATCCCCCCATTATTAAAATATTATTATTTAGTTAATTTTTATTATTTTTAATCTTTTAATTTAAATTCCGTCCAATTAAATTCCTAGTGTTTAATTTGATTGTTTTCTTTATTTTGAGTCATTTTAAGTGTGTTTTGAGTTTTTAGCCTAGTTTTGTATTTTTGAGTCTTGTTTAATATTTTTAAATTAATTTAGAGTAGATTAGCAATCCCTCCTAATCCCCGGCCTAGAACGATACCCTACTTACATCTATACTACATCTGTCAAAAAGAGGGTTAAATTTGTGCGGTTTTAAAATCCCGTCATAAGTCACTGGATCCCTCAGAGTTAATGACTCGCGTGCTGTATCATAGGGTGATTCCAAGTATGGTTTCAGCCTGTGACCGTTGACCTTGAATTCATGACATGTGACCACATTTTTGATCTCCACAGCCCCATGCGAATAAACCTTAGTAACCACATATGAACCTGTCCAGCGGGACTTAAGTTTGCCTGGAAACAGCTTGAGTCTGGAATTGAAAAACAACACTTTTTGTCCTGGGGAAAATTCCCTGCGAATAATTTTGCTGTCATGAAATGCCTTAGTCTTGTCTTTGTAGATTCTGGAACTTTCATATGCTTCATTGCGAATTTCATAGAGCTCATTGAGCTCCAACTTACGCTTCTCCCCAGCCAAATCATATGCATAATTTAGCTCTTTAATAGCCCAAAATGCCTTGTGCTCTAGCTCCATAGGTAAATGACATGCTTTTCCATAAACAAGTCTAAACGGTGACATCCCAAGTGGTGTCTTAAAAGCTGTCTTGTAAGCCCACAAAGCATCATTTAACTTTAGACTCCAATCCTTGCGTGTAGAACCAACTGTTTTCTCCAAAATGCGCTTCAATTCTCTGTTTGAAACTTCCACTTGACCAGATGTCTGTGGGTCATAAGGGGTAGCCACACGATGAGTGATACCATATTTTGCCAGTAAATTAGCAAATGGTTTATTAATAAAATGCTTTCCCCCATCACTAATAATCACACGCGGAATTCCAAAACGTGGAAATATAACCCCCTGGAGGAACTTCAGGACCACTAATCCCTGATTAGTTGGTGCTGCAACGGCCTCGACCCACTTTGAAACATATTCCACAGCTACCAAAATATACTGATTCCCATGAGAAGATGGGAATGGTCCCATGAAGTCAATACCCCAAACATCAAATAACTCAACAATTAGAATACTTTGCTGGGGCATCTCATTCCGTTTGGATTGGTTGCCGACCCTTTGACATCTGTCACAAGCTTTACACCAACTATTTGCATCTTTAAATATTGTAGGCCAAAATAACCCACTTTGCAGAATTTTCTCTGCTGTCCGCTTCTGTCCAAAATGTCCC
Source organism: Crataegus laevigata (assembly GCA_963580275.1). Lineage (NCBI taxonomy): Eukaryota > Viridiplantae > Streptophyta > Magnoliopsida > Rosales > Rosaceae > Crataegus > Crataegus laevigata. The sequence continues at coordinate 33,062,614 of OY756948.1, read as the reverse complement.
CCACATGCATAATGATGAGCAAAACGTAAAACACTTTCCTGTTCAACCGCAGGAATGCACCTGCGAATAATCTGGTCTGGACAGTACTTGTACAAGTATGGTTCATCCCAGAAATAATGCTTTACATCTGATAAAAACTTCTTTTTCTGCTGGAATGTAAAATCTGGTTGCACCACACCTTTAGCCAAATAATTGACAATATCTGCAAACCAAGGGGTACCAATCTGGACAGCAAAAAGCTGTTCATCAGGGAAACTTTCCCTCAATGGTAGTAAATCCGACTCCATAGCCGCTGGAATAATTATTTTGGATAAATGGTCAGCCACCACATTTTCACTACCCTTCTTGTCTTTGATCTCTAGGTCAAATTCTTGAAGTAAAAGCACCCAACGAATCAGCCTAGGCTTTGCATCCTTCTTAGACAACAAGTATTTTAATGCAGCATGATCAGTATAAACAATTACCTTAGCCCCAACTAAATAGGATCGAAATTTCTCCAACGCAAACACAACTGCCAATAATTCCTTCTCTGTTGTTGCATAGTTAAGTTGTGCATCATTGAGAGTGCGACTGGCATAATAAATCACATGGGAAAGCTTATCTCTCCGCTGACCCAAAACTGCCCCAACAGCATAATCTGAAGCATCGCACATTAATTCAAATGGTAAACTCCAATCTGGGGCAGCCATAATGGGAGCTGAAGTTAGGAGTGATTTCAACCTGTTGAACGCTTCTAAACACGCTTCATCAAAATTAAACGGTACTTCTTTGACTAATAAATTGCACAAAGGTCGGCTGATCTTGGAAAAATCCTTGATGAACCGACGATAAAATCCAGCATGTCCCAAAAATGATCGAACGCCCTTTACTGATGTAGGTGGTGGCAATTTTGCAATCACTTCAATTTTAGCTTGGTCAACTTCAATGCCTTTGCCAGAAATCAAATGACCCAAAACAATGCCTTGCTTCACCATAAAATGACATTTTTCCAAATTCAGCACTAAATTTGTTTCTTGACACCTCTCAAGAACTAATGATAAATTATGAAGGCACTGATCAAATGAATCCCCAAACACAGAAAAATCATCCATAAAAACTTCCACAATTTTTTCAACCAAACCAGAAAAGATACTCATCATACAACGCTGAAAAGTGGCTGGTGCATTGCATAATCCAAATGGCATCCTCCGATAAGCAAATGTCCCAAATGGGCATGTAAAAGTAGTCTTCTCTTGATCCTCTGGTGCAATTGGGATCTGATTGTACCCAGAATAGCCATCTAAGAAACAATAAAAAGCCCTGCCAGCCAATCTTTCTAACATCTGATCAGTGAACGGTAGAGGAAAATGGTCTTTTCTTGTACCCACATTTGGCTTCCTGTAGTCCACACACATACGCCAGCCTGTAGTTAAGCGTGTTGGAACAAGCTCATTGTTGTCATTTTTAACTACTGTGATGCCTGTACGTTTAGGAACAACCTGTGTAGGACTCACCCATTTACTGTCTGAAATAGGATAAATCATGCCTGCATCAAGTAATTTCATAACCTCTGTTCTGACCACCTCTTTCATAATCGGGTTTAGGCGGCGTTGAGCATCCACAGTGGGCTTCACGTCGTCTTCCATTAAAATTCTGTGCATACAGAGTGCTGGGCTAATACCTTTAATATCTGCAATTGTCCAACCCAAGGCATCTTGATATTTTCTCAAAACACGAAGCAATTTCTCCTCCTCTGTGGGTGTTAAATCTGCAGCAACTATAACTGGCAGCGTGTCTGCAGCCCCTAAATGTGCATATTTTAAATGTTCCGGTAAAGGCTTCAGCTCCAGCTTTGGTGGCTGCTGTCTGGATGGCTTAAGTGGCTGTTTAGGCTCCCCTAAGCTCTCATAAACATGTCTCCACTTTGGCAGATTCGTTGGTACACTGTCCAACGCATAAATGTACTCAAGCACACCTTCATCTTCACAATCTGTCCCAATTTCTCCTTGTAAAACGTGCAGTAACTCATCAGCAGTTGAACTGACATAAAAACTGTCTTCACCCAAGCTGTCTAACACTTCAATACGCATACAGTGCTGCTGTTCAGCAGGACGTTTAACTGCCTCAAACAAATTAAATACCACAGATTGGTCTTGAACCCTTAAAGTCAGTGTACCAGCTTCCACATCAATTAAAGTCCTTGCTGTAGCCATAAATGGTCTCCCCAAAATGATAGGTGTTTGAAAGTCCTCCTCCATGTCTAACACCACAAAATCTGCCGGTAGATAAAGATCATCAACTTTTATAATTAGATCTTCAATAACGCCTCTTGGATAAGTGATTGAACAATCAGCTAACTGAAGTATAATTGATGTAGGCTTTAAATCTCCTTGGCCCAATCGCTGGAAAACAGAAAACGGCATCAAATTAATACTGGCACCCAAATCAATTAGAGCATTTTTAAAATCTGAATTTCCAATAGTGCAAGAAATATTAAAACTCCCTGGATCTTTTTTCTTAGGAGGCAGTTTGTGTAGCAAAACTACGCTGCATTGTTCTGTCAAAACAACTTTTTCCATGTCTACAAACTTCTTTTTGCTGCTGCAAACCTCTTTCAAAAATTTGGCATATGATGGAATTTTCTTGATTGCATCCAACAATGGAATGTTGATTTGAACCTTTGATAGTGTCTGTCCTTGAGTTGTTGATCTCTTGCTTTAGGAATGATACGTTCAGGATAGGGCAGTGGCGGGTCATAAACTCGCTGAACAACTTGTTTTGGGACAGTTTCTGCATCTACCAGATTCTGTTTTTCTGCAAAAATGGCAGGTTCAGCTGCTGTCCCAACATTTTCTGTGTTAATTTTCACTGCTGGCTGATCTTCTTTGGTGCTGTTTTCACGATTGTCATAACTTTTTCCACACCGTAATGTTCGTACAACATTGCAATCTGCTTTTGGATTAGGAATAGTCTGACTTGGAAATCTGCCCTTTTCTCTGTCTGAAATCTGCGCAGCCAGTTGCCCAAATTGTTGCTCCAAACTTTTAATTGATGCTTCAACATTTTGAAATCTCTGATTGTTGCCTTCCATGAATGTTTGTGTTGTGGCTGCTAGTTTAGACAGTTGCTCTTCCAAAGATGGTTTGGGTGGCACAAAAGGTTTTTGTGCTTGCTGGAATGGTCTTGTATTATTTTGATTGTCACCCCATTTGAAATTAGGGTGATCCCTCCATCCTGGATTGTAATGACTTGCAAATGCATCATTCCTAGGCCTTTGATAACTATTCATCATATTAACATGTTGCTCCACAAGCTCAGGATAGGATTCTTTATGCAGACAACCCAATGTATCATGTGTAGCCATGCTGCAAATTGTACAAACTGTTGCTGCAGGTGGTTGGTGCTGTGTAGAATTAGCTATCTGCTATAAAATAATGTCAAACTTTGCATCAATTTTTTTTTCCATTTTCTCCATTTATGCTGACATATTAGGAGAACCAGCTGATAGCTCAAAAATACCCCTTTTCTATGAATGTTCTGCTGCCCACTGTTGAGATTCAGTAGCCATCATATCAAATAATTCAAATGCTTCCCTTGCAGATTTGTTTGACAACGAACCCCCAGCTGATGCATTGACATGACTTTTAGAAGTAGGATTAAGCCCATCAAAGAATATATTCATTTGTAAATCTGGATCAATATTTGCATGTGGACACTTAATGTACATCTCTGTATATCTCTCCCACGCTTCATGAAATTCTTCGTTTGGCTTTTGAGTGAATGTCATAATCTCCCGCTTGTAATTCAATGTCTTGGATGCTGGATAATATTTGTTCAGGAATCTTGTATGTAATTGTTGCCAAGTAGTGATGCTATTAGCCGGTAAAGTAAACAACCATGTTTCTGCTTTATCCTTCAATGTAAAAGGAAAAAGACGTAGCCTAATAGCCTCGGCAGAAAAACCCCTGATCAAAATATTTTTGCAACCCACAATGAATTTTGCAATATGTAAATTGGAATCCTCGTTAGGCAAACCGCGAAAAGTTGGTAAAATCTCAAGCATGTGGTGCTTGATTTCAAAAGAATCACCCTCTTCCTGTTCGGGGTACACAATACAATTGGGAATATCATTGGCACGGGCTGCTAAAGACTCCCGGAGCGGTCTGCCTGCTTCGGGTAACGGCAGTGCCATTATGAACTCACTGTCCACAAAATCAGTAAATAATTTGTGCAAAAACGTGCCTTGCAGCGAACAATCCCAACCCGAATTATTTTCTCTCCGCTGTCTCTGCAATGTGCGTTCAGGTTCTGGATTAAACTGTGCAATCTGGGCAGTTCCGGATCTTGTCTGGACCATAAACTGGGCAGATTCTGCAATAAAAGGAAAATGTGTTAAAATATTAATTTTTTTATTTTATATATATATATATATATATATATATTTTAAATAAAAATCAGAAATAGCTTAAACAAAAATTATCAAAAACAGTCCCCGGCGACGGCGCCAATTTCTTGATAACAATTTTACCGACTATAAAAATAGATGCAAAATCACATGAAATACTTGCAAGAATACAAGGTAGATGTAGTATAGATGCTCATGCAAGGTCGTTCTCCTCAAGGACTATTTGGATAATTTTTGCAAAACATTTCCTAATTAATTAATTGAAATTTAAGGTTGAGAAAGATGATTTTGAGATTGGGTAATATTAAAAACGAATTTTTAATTAAAAACTAATATGACAAAAGAAAAGAGTTTTAAATACCAATTTATAAAAGCACTAGGGTTCCACCGTCACCTAACAAGCCTATGAATTTCTACCAATTACTTATGATCTACACATGCCACTTTGAAGGTTAGGTTTTTGATCGGATCATATTTATATATATTTTTATATCAAATTCACTCGTCTTTTCTTAGTTAGTTCGTTATATTTTGAGCTATTTACGTTATTTTTATGTTTTATAAGAATTTATCAAGCAAAGAAAATAAAAATAGAATAAGTAAAATGTTAAGTAATAATTTCATCTAAACTATCTTGTCTGTTGAATTATACTTATCATTTGGAAAATAATATATATATATATATATATTTATATATATATATATATTTATATATTTAAATATAATTTGTTGTGTGTGAATGATTAAAAAGGTTTCGGTGGAAACAAAATGATGGAAGGCAGCATGTGGGGGGGAGTCCTCCACCAAAAGACATAATGACGCGGGGCCTGCACGGATCCAAAGTCAGAGGCGCTTAAAGCTTGGGGAACGAAGAGCACAGAGGCGAGGGGAAGGTGAAGCTGCTCTGAGCAGCGTTGGAGAGGGCGCCTAGGAGGTGCCATTAGCGAGTCAAAGCTTCCTGGGGGCGTCAGAAAGTAGAAAATAAATAAAAGGTGGGAGCTGCCATTTGGAAGGCAGCGCTCGCAGGGCAGCACCGAATAAGCAAAGCTGCCTTTGCAGCTTAAGAGGCTCTCGGGCAGCTGGGAGAAAGGCGGTGCGCAGCTGGAGAGAGAGAGCTGCCATTTGGCAGCACAGCGTGAGCCTCGTAAGTTAAAAACAGAAGGCGTAGCTGAGTAGAGGTCAGCGCACCAAAGCTGCCTTGGCAGCTTGCGACAACCGAGAGAAAGAAGGATAAAAAAGTGAGCACGGAGGGGATTCGAACGCGGGGGGGGGGGGGGGGGGGCGTTGAAGAGCAAAGCTGCCATTGGCAGCGAGGGAAAAGAAACAAAAGAAATAAAAAAAATAAATAAAGAAAGGCCTCGGGGCCTTGAGGAAGAAGAGAGGCAGCTTTGAAAACTGGAGAGTGGAAGAGCAGCGCTGCCTTGGCAGCGAGCAAGGCAAAAGCAGAAGCAGCGCCTATTTTGCGGGAGAAATCTGCCAGCGCAGTGGGCAGCTGGGCAACGGCCAGGGAAGCAAGGCGCCGAGGTGGCGCTTGGAGAGGAGAGTCTCGGGCAGCTGGGAAAAATCAAGGGCGCCTCGGGGGAAATCGTGTTGTCACCGAGAGAAGCCACAAGGAAGGGCAGTCAGCCCTTTTTGGCAGAAAAACGAATCAGGCGCTGCCTTGAAGGCAGCTGGCAAGCTCGCAAGGCGTGGAACCAAGGCCAAACTGCACAGTGGCATACGCACAAATCCCCAATTTGGTTTAAATCCTCCAAACTTTTGTTTTTAATTAATGTTTTTAATTTCTGTTTTTAATTTATGAATAATGTGTAATTAATTTGTTTTGGCTAGAGGATAATTCAAAACCATGATTATATTTGTAATTTGAATTGGTAACTTCAGTTGTGATTTCTGAGTTGTGATTTAATTTGCTTAACTGCTTGATTAATAACTTATTTGTGTATGTCGATTAAGAATGCATACTTAATTTACATGCATGAATTTGATGCTAGAATATAAGTGAATTTCACCTAATTGTTATGAACTTATATTCATGAGTAGTGGAGGTTGCTAGTCACAATCGCGTTAAGTAAATTCCTGGCAAACGTATCATGCTGTTCATAGTTACGAATGCTTTGTCAACACTTATGATTTTCATAGAACTTAATGATCTTTAATCGTATCTCTATTGTGCTTTTCACGTAGAGAACTTTTGGGGAATAATTTGAGTTGTTGTATGCTGTTCATCCAATTCAATGAATCTAGGAAAATCTGAAGGTTAATTTAAGCGTACCTAATTAATCTGGAGTATTGAAATTTACAACTTATTGAAAGAACAACTGAAGGTCAATTTAGATTACATATGTGTCATGTGTGGAGAAAAACCCTCTAGCCAATCCGTCGTCTATCTGTTCACTTTTAATTTTATGGTTTTGTCAATTTTATAATTTATTTAAGTTTAATTTACGTTTCATCCAAACCAAACCCCCCATTATTATAATATTATTATTTAGTTAATTTTTATTATTTTTGATCTTTTAATTTAATTTCCGTCCAATTAATTTCCTAGTTTTTATTTTAAATTGTTTTTATTATTTTGAGTCATTTTTAGTGTGTTTCGAGTTTTTAGCTTAGTTTGTATTTTCTAGAGTCTTGAGTTGTTTTGAGTCTTTTGATTTGTTTTAGTTCTTTTGTTAGTTTTATTTTGAGTTATTTTAGTTAAGTGTTTTTATTTTAGTTTAGTGTTTTAAACTTTGTTTTTACGTTTTTAAAATTATTTTAGAGGTTTTAGCAAGCCCTCCTAATCCCCGGCCTAGAACGATACCCTACTTACATCTATACTACATCTTTCAAAAAGAGGGTTAAATTTGTGCGGTTTAAAATCCCGTCAAATTTTTGGCGCCGTTGCCGGGGATTAGTAATTTTGCTAATCCCTTTATTTTTGTTTGTGTTTATTTTTATGTTTGTGTTTTTATCTTTTACTTTTGATATTTGATTTATTTTTCTTTCTTTAATTTTAGGTACTAATGGAGCAAGATATGGCAACCATTCAAGCTCAATTGGCGCAGCTCACTGCTCAATTGACTCATAATGCCGAACGGACCTCAATGCCAAATGTCCCGACATTTGATGTGCCCTATGGGCAAGGATATCAAGCTCATCAGTATCCTCAATTTTCTGCATATGACGATAATTGGGGATATCAAAGCCACAACCAATCAAGGGGCAATATGTATTCCAACGCTTGCAATTCGGATTGGAGAGGTTATTCAAATCAGACGTGGGATGAACCTCATCAATTTCAACAAAGTGGATATTGGCAGCAAGATGATTTCTATTCAAGACCTATGCAGCCACCACAACATCCCCCACAACAATTCCAATCGAATCAAAGTGTGCCTGTGGATTATAATCAAATTCTTAATGAATTAAACTCTTTGGTGCAGGGGTCACAAAATCAAAGTAAGGAGACTCACCAAGGAGAATATTGGCAGCCGTATGATGAGTTCTATACAACACCTTTGCAACCATCACAGCCACCACAACAATTTGCCCAATTCGATTCAGGTACATCTCTGGATAATGATACATTTAATAAGTTACTCACTTCTTTGAATCAGGGAGTGGAAAATCGAATCCAGGAGATGCAAGACCGGACCAACAAGGTGGATGAATTGGAAAGGCAAGTTGGGGAGATTATGGAGATCATGGCACAGATTCAAGATCAAAGTGAATTCTCCAACTCCACCATTGCAAATTCAAAGGCAGAAGTTGAAAATGAAGAAGCCATCACTTTGGAAGGTGATATGGAGGATGAGGCTGTTCTAGAACCATCCAGTCACAGCCCGAACTTGGATGAAGTGCCGCTGCAAGCAGAAGATGAGGAGGACGACTTGGGCAGTTTAGACGAATTCTTGTCTCAAACCCCTGAAGTCCCTATGTTGTCCAACTTCGGTAATGATGTTCCAAATGAAATTCATTCTAACATTATTCCACTAAATGTCCCTTTTCCTTGCAGGTTTTTAATTCCAAATAACGAAGAAAGTGAAAAAGACATGGTGGAAGCTCTTCCAAAGGTCCAAAGTGATATCGAAGTGGCTGGAAAATGCGTTGAAAATATCAAAGAGGTTGTCCAGACAATCAAGGCCCAAGAAGTTGAATTTGATGACACGGGACGGGCCACAACTATCATAGTCAATCTGGCCCAGTTCAAAATCCCGGAAATATCCAAAAATGTGGTCTTTGTAATTGAGTTTGTATCGGAGAAAGGCAGTAAGCAATCTTCTCCAATTTTAATTTTAATTTTATTTTATACTAACATTTTTCTCATTTTAATGATTCAGGCGCCCACTCTTGAATTAATGCCACTGCCGAATCATTTCAAGTATCACCTCCCATTGAAAGATAAATTCCATGCTTTGGAGATAAGGGGAGGTTAATGGAAAGATTCGTCCGGCTAAAGACGTTAAATCAAGCGCTTCTTGGGAGGCAACCCAAGCAACCAGATTTGCATTCTTACTCCCTTCTTTTCCTTTACTTTCATTTTTGTTTTGTTTAGTTAGTTGTGTTATTTGGTTGAATTTTGTTTAGTTTGCGTTTAAATAAATTAAGGGCATTGTTTATTTTAAGTGCGGGTAAATAAAGTCTTTTTTGCATTAATTTACATATTTTACTTTACATATTTTATATTGCTTAAAATAAACCTAAAAAAAAAAAAATTAATAATAATAATAATTATAATAATATTAGTAATATATATATATATTTAAATAAACATTAAAAGCATAAATAAATTTACAATAATACGAAAACTAATAGAATTCATTGGTCATTGGTCATTGGGCAGGTGGTGCCTGAGAAGTCGACGGAGCTCCGGGAAGACGAAGAGCCAGAGTTGGAATCTCCGGAGGCGGAACGCTTGGTGCAACTCCCGAGGACGAAGGCAACATAAACCTCGGGAGTAGCGCCATGAACCTTTCATGATCGCTCTGAATCCGACCGTCCGACTCCTGCAGCTGGTCCAGCTTCCTCTTCATGCTGGTCGAGTAACTAGTTGCAAGCATGTGCAACTCCTTGTTCTCGTGCCTGAGTCCTCTGACCTCCTGCCGAAGACTGGCCACCTCCGCCATCAGCGACTCCACCTGACGAGACCGGGCAAGCAGGCGCTGGCCCATGTTCGAAACTGAGCCTGCACTCTGGACGCTGAGGGCAAGGGATTCCTGAACGGCCAGCTCGTCCGACCGCCTAGATAGCATCCTATTGTCCCTTGGAGTGAGCAGATTTCTGGCAATCACCGTAGCGGTGATTTCATTCCTCATCATTGTGTCCCCGACTGTAAGAGGACCATTGGGGGATATGAAGGATGGATTCCAAATGTTGTTCGGAGAAGACGAGTCATCGTCTTCCCCGACATTCAAGTTTAGGCGACGGTCGGAAGGGCAAGACATTTTTAGAGGGGGTTGAGGAAGAAAAGAGTTCGGAAAAATTAAGATTGCTGAAGCGGAAGAAGAGATCGGAAAGATTAAAAGTGCAGAAGTGCAAGAAGAGAGCGGAAGGATTTTGAGTGTTTACGGAAGGGAGTTCAAGTGTGATGTGAAGCAGAATTAGCGCCTCTATAAAAAGAAGCAAATCAAAGAGAGGCGCTCCTCAGAGGTTGAAGACGCGTCCTCACGCAATTCGGAAAAGCTGGACGCTCCTTTCTCAAAAGAGCCGTTTCCTTTCTCAAAAGCTGGGCTTGACTCAGCAATCACGTGGCATCACGAGGGCTCAGTTTTTCCAATTTGTCGTGACTCATCACGTGCAGCGTGGAGCGTTGCGAAAACCACGAGCCGCACCCGATTTTGAACCCCGGTTTTCAAAAGATCATCATTCCAATTTGTCGTCACTCGTCGCATGCGCAGTCAGCTTCGCGGAAATTACGGAAGCTTTGTCAGAAAGCGCGTAACGGGCACTGTTCATCCATCCACCGGCTGCCGACAAATAGTGCGGGAATAGTTCCGGTTGAGGAAGAAAAATTTCTATAAGTTCGACCTTCGCCTTCCACACCTTCACACCCTCTCCACCTCTCAACCTCTCTTCCTCTCTTCATCTCCGATAATGTCTTCCCAAAGAAAGCTTTCGAGTTATTCAGTGTTCTTCATCCCTTGGATCACCCCAGAAAACAAACCTTCCAGAGCAAAAGTATTTCATATTAAAAAGGTTAAAAGCAAAAGTATCTCATATTACGCTTTCTCCTCACTTTCATCTGAAGAACATGGAGAAAGTGAGATCCTGATTGCTTACCTAGTCTTGCTCTCGAGTACTCATCTCAGACCCCTCCCAGCCCACTTCAAAAATAAACCTGTGCAGAGGTACTTCTTCAAAAACAAAAGTACCTCACAGACGAAGCAGGAGGAGTCTGAGGTGCATCCAGATGAAGGCAGAGTCTGAGATGATCCAAGAGTTCAAGAAGATGCCACACCTGCGTGGAGACCGGACTACTTGAAGCATGTGGAGACAACGTGCTGACTCATCCTCAACTAAGCTGAGGATCACTTGCAAGAATGGAGGCCCATCCTGTTCAAGAAGAAAGCTGTGGAAAATCAACAAGGACGACCAATGACCACCTATTAGTTCTTTTCGTTATCTTTTATTTTCATTTTCAATTTTCGTTTGCATTTTCTATATTTTCTTGTGTGCTTAACTGATTTATTTCTTTTCTTTGCAGGAACGTTTGGTTATTTTCTCCCTTGAAGTTGATTGCAGAAATTTACGCTTGGGGGTCCTCGCTTGGTTTTCTGCAAATTAGAGAAGTTTTCAGTCCCTTTTCTTTATTTTGTTTCGTATTATTTTATTCATTTTATTTTTATTTGCATATTTTTGTTTTATGACATTGGGGACAATGTCTAGTTTAAGTGTGGGGGTATCAAGTATGAAAAAATGACCAAATTGAAAGTTTTTGTACCTTCGACTTTGAACTGGTTTCATTTGTTTCCATGTTATTGCTTTTTGTTTTCTTAATTAGCTTTGTGTTTTACTTAATTTTTTTTGGAGTTTTGTGTTTTATTTAATTTTTCTCGAAAAATTTAAAAAATCCAAAAATACTGTCTTGTTTTCCTTATGGTTTTAAATTAGATTTTTATTAGTTTCCCGACCCAATGATATAACTAGATGAAATTTGAACCATGATTATCAAGAACTTAGTTAACATGTGTTATGTGAAATTCCTTATTCTCTTGTTAGTTTTGTACATGTTTGATCATCTTTGAAAAACCAAATGCACATAGCCTTGTTGATGTGAAACTAAAGCATGACTTAAAGCTTCATATGTGAATTTAGTGACCATATACATCCTATGTGAGTTTTTGAGCCTATTGAAAGTGTGTGCATTTTTCATACACTCCTATTCTTTCATGTGTGATGAACTTATGTGAGATGCATCTCTAGAACTTGCGTAACGATCTTTTGAAATATTTGTCATTGATTGCATGAACTTGAAAATGATAGAGGCATTAGGTTCACCACCATGGCCCAAATAACCTTATTTCCCAAAGAAAAATGATATCATTAGATTGCCAATTTGAGCCGTATTTGTTGAGCCTTTTATTTCTTATCACCAGATATGTCTACCCTTATACCTCGAACCATGTTTCCTTACCCTTTCCAAGCGAGCAATTTGAGACTGTCTTTTGAGAAATGTTTGTCAAGTACTTGGAAGGTTTGGCAAAAGAATAAGTGTGGGGGTATTTCATGTTTGTATTTTTTTTTTTTAAAAAAAAAAAAAAAACAAAAAAAGAGAATAGAAGAAAAAGAAAAAGAAAGATTGTATACGAAGAAAATAAAAAAAAAAAAGTTTAAAGTTTCAGTTTAAGGGTGTGACTGGAGGTGTTAAAAGAATCGTTGGAGAGTTTGAGTTCTTATATATCTCAACAAAAAAAAAAAAAAAAATTGCTTGCAATGTAACTTGGAACTTGTGCTTTCCTATTCTTTCGTTTCAATAGCCCTATCTCTAAGCCTCATTACTTCCAATAAAAGTCCTCTTGATTTAAGTTTTGCAATTATGATTGTGGAGAAGTGATTTTTATGCAAGCTTATGGTAGATCTTTCACATTTGTTTCTTTGAGCGAAACACATTAAAACTAAACACATGTGTGATTGAGTGCATATCCCGTGAGAAGGTTACTGGTTTGCATATGATGATTTTAAAAATAAAAACTTGAAATTGCATTAGCATGGCTATCTCATACACTACACTTCAATGATGATTTAAAGATTACTGCTAATATTTGAATAAGGAAGATGAACTTGGATTAGTTTGTTTGGTGCTAGCTATGGTTCTTGCTGATTTATGTTCTCAAATGAAATTCTTTGAGGGTCAAATAGGGGGAAGCTAATGTTTTTCATGTTATTATTTTTTCTGTTTTCTTTGTTTTGCTCGAGGACTAGCAAAAGCTAAGTGTGGGGGTATTTGATCGGATCATATTTATATATATTTTTATATCAAATTCACTCGTCTTTTCTTAGTTAGTTCGTTATATTTTGAGCTATTTACGTTATTTTTATGTTTTATAAGAATTTATCAAGCAAAGAAAATAAAAATAGAATAAGTAAAATGTTAAGTAATAATTTCATCTAAACTATCTTGTCTGTTGAATTATACTTATCATTTGGAAAATAATATATATATATATATATATTTATATATATATATATTTATATATTTAAATATAATTTGTTGTGTGTGAATGATTAAAAAGGTTTCGGTGGAAACAAAATGATGGAAGGCAGCATGTGGGGGGGAGTCCTCCACCAAAAGACATAATGACGCGGGGCCTGCACGGATCCAAAGTCAGAGGCGCTTAAAGCTTGGGGAACGAAGAGCACAGAGGCGAGGGGAAGGTGAAGCTGCTCTGAGCAGCGTTGGAGAGGGCGCCTAGGAGGTGCCATTAGCGAGTCAAAGCTTCCTGGGGGCGTCAGAAAGTAGAAAATAAATAAAAGGTGGGAGCTGCCATTTGGAAGGCAGCGCTCGCAGGGCAGCACCGAATAAGCAAAGCTGCCTTTGCAGCTTAAGAGGCTCTCGGGCAGCTGGGAGAAAGGCGGTGCGCAGCTGGAGAGAGAGAGCTGCCATTTGGCAGCACAGCGTGAGCCTCGTAAGTTAAAAACAGAAGGCGTAGCTGAGTAGAGGTCAGCGCACCAAAGCTGCCTTGGCAGCTTGCGACAACCGAGAGAAAGAAGGATAAAAAAGTGAGCACGGAGGGGATTCGAACGCGGGGGGGGGGGGGGGGCGTTGAAGAGCAAAGCTGCCATTGGCAGCGAGGGAAAAGAAACAAAAGAAATAAAAAAAATAAATAAAGAAAGGCCTCGGGGCCTTGAGGAAGAAGAGAGGCAGCTTTGAAAACTGGAGAGTGGAAGAGCAGCGCTGCCTTGGCAGCGAGCAAGGCAAAAGCAGAAGCAGCGCCTATTTTGCAGGAGAAATCTGCCAGCGCAGTGGGCAGCTGGGCAACGGCCAGGGAAGCAAGGCGCCGAGGTGGCGCTTGGAGAGGAGAGTCTCGGGCAGCTGGGAAAAATCAAGGGCGCCTCGGGGGAAATCGTGTTGTCACCGAGAGAAGCCACAAGGAAGGGCAGTCAGCCCTTTTTGGCAGAAAAACGAATCAGGCGCTGCCTTGAAGGCAGCTGGCAAGCTCGCAAGGCGTGGAACCAAGGCCAAACTGCACAGTGGCATACGCACAAATCCCCAATTTGGTTTAAATCCTCCAAACTTTTGTTTTTAATTAATGTTTTTAATTTCTGTTTTTAATTTATGAATAATGTGTAATTAATTTGTTTTGGCTAGAGGATAATTCAAAACCATGATTATATTTGTAATTTGAATTGGTAACTTCAGTTGTGATTTCTGAGTTGTGATTTAATTTGCTTAACTGCTTGATTAATAACTTATTTGTGTATGTCGATTAAGAATGCATACTTAATTTACATGCATGAATTTGATGCTAGAATATAAGTGAATTTCACCTAATTGTTATGAACTTATATTCATGAGTAGTGGAGGTTGCTAGTCACAATCGCGTTAAGTAAATTCCTGGCAAACGTATCATGCTGTTCATAGTTACGAATGCTTTGTCAACACTTATGATTTTCATAGAACTTAATGATCTTTAATCGTATCTCTATTGTGCTTTTCACGTAGAGAACTTTTGGGGAATAATTTGAGTTGTTGTATGCTGTTCATCCAATTCAATGAATCTAGGAAAATCTGAAGGTTAATTTAAGCGTACCTAATTAATCTGGAGTATTGAAATTTACAACTTATTGAAAGAACAACTGAAGGTCAATTTAGATTACATATGTGTCATGTGTGGAGAAAAACCCTCTAGCCAATCCGTCGTCTATCTGTTCACTTTTAATTTTATGGTTTTGTCAATTTTATAATTTATTTAAGTTTAATTTACGTTTCATCCAAACCAAACCCCCCATTATTATAATATTATTATTTAGTTAATTTTTATTATTTTTGATCTTTTAATTTAATTTCCGTCCAATTAATTTCCTAGTTTTTATTTTAAATTGTTTTTATTATTTTGAGTCATTTTTAGTGTGTTTCGAGTTTTTAGCTTAGTTTGTATTTTCTAGAGTCTTGAGTTGTTTTGAGTCTTTTGATTTGTTTTAGTTCTTTTGTTAGTTTTATTTTGAGTTATTTTAGTTAAGTGTTTTTATTTTAGTTTAGTGTTTTAAACTTTGTTTTTACGTTTTTAAAATTATTTTAGAGGTTTTAGCAAGCCCTCCTAATCCCCGGCCTAGAACGATACCCTACTTACATCTATACTACATCTTTCAAAAAGAGGGTTAAATTTGTGCGGTTTAAAATCCCGTCAAATTTTTGGCGCCGTTGCCGGGGATTAGTAATTTTGCTAATCCCTTTATTTTTGTTTGTGTTTATTTTTATGTTTGTGTTTTTATCTTTTACTTTTGATATTTGATTTATTTTTCTTTCTTTAATTTTAGGTACTAATGGAGCAAGATATGGCAACCATTCAAGCTCAATTGGCGCAGCTCACTGCTCAATTGACTCATAATGCCGAACGGACCTCAATGCCAAATGTCCCGACATTTGATGTGCCCTATGGGCAAGGATATCAAGCTCATCAGTATCCTCAATTTTCTGCATATGACGATAATTGGGGATATCAAAGCCACAACCAATCAAGGGGCAATATGTATTCCAACGCTTGCAATTCGGATTGGAGAGGTTATTCAAATCAGACGTGGGATGAACCTCATCAATTTCAACAAAGTGGATATTGGCAGCAAGATGATTTCTATTCAAGACCTATGCAGCCACCACAACATCCCCCACAACAATTCCAATCGAATCAAAGTGTGCCTGTGGATTATAATCAAATTCTTAATGAATTAAACTCTTTGGTGCAGGGGTCACAAAATCAAAGTAAGGAGACTCACCAAGGAGAATATTGGCAGCCGTATGATGAGTTCTATACAACACCTTTGCAACCATCACAGCCACCACAACAATTTGCCCAATTCGATTCAGGTACATCTCTGGATAATGATACATTTAATAAGTTACTCACTTCTTTGAATCAGGGAGTGGAAAATCGAATCCAGGAGATGCAAGACCGGACCAACAAGGTGGATGAATTGGAAAGGCAAGTTGGGGAGATTATGGAGATCATGGCACAGATTCAAGATCAAAGTGAATTCTCCAACTCCACCATTGCAAATTCAAAGGCAGAAGTTGAAAATGAAGAAGCCATCACTTTGGAAGGTGATATGGAGGATGAGGCTGTTCTAGAACCATCCAGTCACAGCCCGAACTTGGATGAAGTGCCGCTGCAAGCAGAAGATGAGGAGGACGACTTGGGCAGTTTAGACGAATTCTTGTCTCAAACCCCTGAAGTCCCTATGTTGTCCAACTTCGGTAATGATGTTCCAAATGAAATTCATTCTAACATTATTCCACTAAATGTCCCTTTTCCTTGCAGGTTTTTAATTCCAAATAACGAAGAAAGTGAAAAAGACATGGTGGAAGCTCTTCCAAAGGTCCAAAGTGATATCGAAGTGGCTGGAAAATGCGTTGAAAATATCAAAGAGGTTGTCCAGACAATCAAGGCCCAAGAAGTTGAATTTGATGACACGGGACGGGCCACAACTATCATAGTCAATCTGGCCCAGTTCAAAATCCCGGAAATATCCAAAAATGTGGTCTTTGTAATTGAGTTTGTATCGGAGAAAGGCAGTAAGCAATCTTCTCCAATTTTAATTTTAATTTTATTTTATACTAACATTTTTCTCATTTTAATGATTCAGGCGCCCACTCTTGAATTAATGCCACTGCCGAATCATTTCAAGTATCACCTCCCATTGAAAGATAAATTCCATGCTTTGGAGATAAGGGGAGGTTAATGGAAAGATTCGTCCGGCTAAAGACGTTAAATCAAGCGCTTCTTGGGAGGCAACCCAAGCAACCAGATTTGCATTCTTACTCCCTTCTTTTCCTTTACTTTCATTTTTGTTTTGTTTAGTTAGTTGTGTTATTTGGTTGAATTTTGTTTAGTTTGCGTTTAAATAAATTAAGGGCATTGTTTATTTTAAGTGCGGGTAAATAAAGTCTTTTTTGCATTAATTTACATATTTTACTTTACATATTTTATATTGCTTAAAATAAACCTAAAAAAAAAAAAATTAATAATAATAATAATTATAATAATATTAGTAATATATATATATATTTAAATAAACATTAAAAGCATAAATAAATTTACAATAATACGAAAACTAATAGAATTCATTGGTCATTGGTCATTGGGCAGGTGGTGCCTGAGAAGTCGACGGAGCTCCGGGAAGACGAAGAGCCAGAGTTGGAATCTCCGGAGGCGGAACGCTTGGTGCAACTCCCGAGGACGAAGGCAACATAAACCTCGGGAGTAGCGCCATGAACCTTTCATGATCGCTCTGAATCCGACCGTCCGACTCCTGCAGCTGGTCCAGCTTCCTCTTCATGCTGGTCGAGTAACTAGTTGCAAGCATGTGCAACTCCTTGTTCTCGTGCCTGAGTCCTCTGACCTCCTGCCGAAGACTGGCCACCTCCGCCATCAGCGACTCCACCTGACGAGACCGGGCAAGCAGGCGCTGGCCCATGTTCGAAACTGAGCCTGCACTCTGGACGCTGAGGGCAAGGGATTCCTGAACGGCCAGCTCGTCCGACCGCCTAGATAGCATCCTATTGTCCCTTGGAGTGAGGTTTTAGCAAGCCCTCCTAATCCCCGGCCTAGAACGATACCCTACTTACATCTATACTACATCTTTCAAAAAGAGGGTTAAATTTGTGCGGTTTAAAATCCCGTCAGTTTTCCTAAAATATATTCTCCTTGTGATATTCAAGCAAGAACGTATATCTAACATGCAATCCGTCTGTGATGTTCAGATCAAATATGAACATGTAAGACTCATTAAGCTTTGTGAAAACCTTATGAAAAACCATGCAACCCCTAAGAGCGTGATATTCGCCTTAGATGAAATTACAATTATCAATCACAAGAAGCAATACTCAATCCTCCGGTGATATTCCGACCGAATTGCATCCGATTACTTATCTAAAAACCCTAATGGTGGCCAATCATTAAGACAATTCGACAGTTTAAAACAGTGATTAACAATTCAAAGCATGCACGTGATCAACCATAAGCAATTTAAATAAAAATTACATAGTCATGCTAAGGCTTAAGGCTTCACCCTAGCAAACAGGAATTAGTTACGCATATTCATAATTAGAATCATAGAAAATATCATTAAGAAGAAAAAGAATGAAAACACCTTAGAGTCAAAAGTCCCCAAAAACCCTCGCCAAGTTCTTGTCGTCCAAAATTGAATAATAATCAAAAAGCCCCCCTTGACCTAGGCACGGCAAGAAAGCTTATAAAGCATACCTCCAAGTCCAACGTCCAAAAACCCTAGACATCCTCTAATTAGGAAACTAATTATAATAAATAAAATAATAAAATAAAGTCCTAATTGCGTTAGGATAATTTGCACAGAAACTGTCCAGCCACGTTTTAGCCTCAAATCTCCTCCAAATCCGGCCCAATATAGCTTGTTTTGAAGATCATGATGTTCCGAACACATCTCCAGAAGGCCACGAACCCATCCGAAGTCATCTTGGGCTCCAAAAACGCAATTCAAGGCCGAAACGTCATTTTTTCAGCACTGCGCATCGCTCCTTTATTTTGTCACCAGAAAATCATCGCTGGGAAGAAAACTATGATATTTTGATACGATCAAGCTAAGTGACTCACGAACGTCCTCCAACTGGAATTACTCCAAAATTCGTCCGTTTGAAAGTCCTATATTGGAAATACAATTCAAAGTATCAAAATTCTTTCAAAATATTAACTAAAATATACTAAGAATAGGGTTAAAAATATAATATAAAATGTACTCATCAGTATCTAAGACACAAACACACCAAAACAACTCTAAAACAACTCTTTTGGGTATTTTTCAAAACTTTTTTGAATTTGTTTTTTCTAATTTTCGTATGATTACTTCAAAACACACTTACACACCAAAATAGCTTAAAAACACTTAAAACAGTGAGAAACAACACTAGAAGTGATAGGTGATCAAATCCCACGAATTTGCATAAAAAACACTTTGTTTACCTCCCCACACTTAAATCAAACATTTTCCTCAATGTTTCAAGCATAAACTCATAGAAAGCAAACAAATAACACAACTAACTAATCAAAGCAAAATGAATGCAGTAAAGAGAAGGGTTTACGAACACAAATCTGGTTATTGGGTGATTCCTAGAGCTTCCTTTGTTGAATGCATGGGTTGCCTCCCAAGAAGCGCTTGCTTTAACGTCGTGTAGCCGAACAATACCTGCATTTAAGCTTCAATGGAGCCCATGGGTTGGAGGGGTATTTCCTCCATAACGTGCTCCACAAAATTCTCATAATATGGCTTCAAACCATGCTAGTTCAAGTAGGGGTTCAAGAATGGCCTCAGAAGAATATCTTATTGGCCATACTCGTTGCCTACTTTCACCTCATCATATGTTTATAGGCTTCTCCTGAATGTAAGCACATACTTTGCAACCCCAGAACTGGACGAATACGGTGTATGAGTCACACACGATTGAACCTATCATGGTGGAAGGCCACGAAGAGACATTCAAAGCATCTCTCGCTTATCAACTTAATATTCGTTTGGTTGAGGGTTTTAGGTCTCATCACATATATAAGCATGCTTTCAATCACATTAAAACATTTTGGTCCTATTACAACTATTGGTCCATTTGATTGATTTAGTTGTATATAATACTCCCACTAAGCTTTTAAAACGGTTTTTAAAGCAAGAGTATATGATACTACTAACATAAGATTTGCATTCATTGATGGACTATATAGTTGCCTTAGGGCCTTAGGATGACTATGAACCTTTGTTTAGATCCAACACGAGCCTTGTGTTGAATCTCGGTCTAGGGATGGTGATTGATTTTAGTTACGCGTTTAATCACATTAAGGCGTGTTGTCTTAGGGGCGTTGGACCCTCTACTCCATTTTCATGCATATCAAATAAAACAAGAAAGGAGTACTTCAAAGTAAAGATGAGCTTATGCTCTTTACAACATTTGAATAATACAAATTACTTTAAAGTAAAGAAGAGCTTATGCTCTTTTACAACATTTGATCAAATCAAATTACAACCAAAATCTAATCTACACATTCCCATGGTTCAAACAAATTTGAAACGGCCTTTCACATAGCTCAATTATCGTAGGCTAAGGTTCATAATCACCCTTTAATTAATTAACACTTTAACTAATTAAATTGAATGCAACATTTTTCATTTGGTTTTTGTATCCATAAAATTGATTTAAATGGAGCTAACTAAAATGAAAATCCAATTCTCAATTAAAGAGACAAAACAATTTTGTTCTCTACCTAATTTGGGCCAATATTAATAACCTCAACTTATTTGGGCTATAATGCAATTAGCCTCAACTTTTGGGCCAAAATGCAATGACCTCAGCTTGTTTGGACCATAGTGCAATTAACCTCAACTTTTGGGCTATTTTGCAAATGCATAAACTTTTGGGCTCACTTTGTAAAAACACAAAAGTCCACTACTTTATGTAATTACAACTAGAACCCAAAAATTTCAACAAAAAATAAAACTTCATTAAAGGACCAAAACAATTTGTCCTTTTAGTGATTTTGGACCTTTACGTAAAAACGTAAACTTTTGGGCCAAAATGCAAATACACAAAAGTATCAAAACTTTATGTAATTGTACAAAAGGCCCAAATATACCCTTTCTAATAGGGTGGCCGGTTTTTGACAAGATAGAAAAAAATATTTCAAAGTTTTTGTGAGGGTGTGAAAGGGAGACAAGTGGTGTGTGTGAAAGGGAATTAATCCTTACACACCACCAAAATTTCTTTCACCTTTTATAAACAAATATCTAAGATATTTACAAAGTTTTTTACTAACATCAAAATGTTATTCATTAATAAATATATGAAAATATCTTATAACAAAAACTTTATGAAATAATTCGAAACTTTGAATCAAAACACCAAACCTTTTTGTTCTTGGCAAGAACATCAAGAACAATGAAGAACATTCATGAAAAACCCATAAAAGTTCCATGAACATTTTTCATCCAAAACCATCCCAAAATCACTTAAACTTAAGGGAAATAACATATAACCAAACTAGGGTACATAGGGGTTCCAAAAGTCACTTGAAAAACACTTTAACAAGACAAACAAGAACCCAAAAAATCACCCTTTAATTTTGGCCGAAATTCCCAAAAATCATGGCACCAAATTTTAGCTCCAATATTCATGCTCATATGAACTACATCTACAACATTTGAGATGGCAAATTTTCTAACAAAATTCACATTCAAAGAAAGCAAGAATAAAGCTTGTAACATATTACAACTTTCAAATCATAAACTATGAAAAACAAAACCCAAAAGGATTCACCAACTACTAGACCTAGGCTCTGATACCACTTGAAGGATTATTTTTGAGAAACATGTTCATTTAAGCAACATCAATAGCATGCAATTAACAAATTAAAGGCGGAATCATACTTGCATGTACTTAAATACAAAACATTACCCATGAATGTTCAAAGCCTAGTAGTTTGGTGAACCAATACACAACTCAAAACAAAGTGAGTTGAAATTTATACCTTTGTAGATTCCTCTTTGCATAAGCAAAGGCTAATCATCCAAACAGAGGGCCTTCATTCCTTGCATCTTAGATCTAGGGATTTAGATGGAAGAATGGGTTCTCTAAGTTCCCAAAATTCAGAACCTCTAAGTCTCCACACCAAGGTTTGATTTAAGAAGAAAATGAGTGACCTTGGAGGAGTAGGATTGCTAGATATACTCCTCTAGGTGGCCGGCCATTTTAGAGAGAAAGGAGAGCTTGTGTTCTCTCCAATTTCCCCAAAAACAACCCTTAATGAATTTTGGCTATAAAGTCATATTTATACCTTAATTCATTTGAGTGGCAAACTTGTAAATAAGTCCAAGTTCACTACCCTCTCTAAGTGGCCGGCCTTAGGGTATATATTGGGCTATGTGGGCCTTTGTGAATCATTATTCATTAAGTTGTCATACAACTTAAGTCAATGGACTTGATGTTCGAAGCCCATTGGGCCTTAAGGTCCAAAACTATCCCGAGGTTTTTAACGAACTTATTCGTTTGATTAATTAACATATTAATTAATCCTTGCCATAAATAATTAAACCATTTAATTATTCTTACTCATCTCCGTTGAATCTTCAATCTTTACCTTACACGGTGTACGATCCATTAGGTTCCTTTTAGCGAGGCACTGGGCGATTAAAACTCTTTTCAATCGATTGTGAATTTGAAACTTACTTTCAATTCTCCCTTTAGTGATTATACATGTTTAGGGCTTCCACAAACCATGAGTGACACCTAGCAGCATATCATGGTTACCCAAGCTAATCAGAAGAGGTGGAGAACCTATTCAGTTTAGGATTACAAATGCAATACGGTCATTCTCTAATACAATACTCTTGACCACATTGTTTGGTTTGATAGTTTATTCATGTCTACTATCCAATGTGAATCTTGTGCTTATATGATTCCCTTGAATGTGATTTGGAACACATTCCTAAATCTCATTCATACTCTGATCAGAGATTTTAATCATATCATAGAGTATTCTCCCTCAAACGGTTTGAAGGTTAGAGATCTCTTGTTGCGCATTCACTTGCCTCCATAGCTAAGTGGCTTAACCCCGACGATGCCGTGGACACCCACCAGATGGAGTGACGTTTGACATAATCAAAGATTAAGTACCTAACCACAAGACAACTATGATGCCTCAGGTCAAAGGACTAATTTGCATTATCCTAACCATGAGTTCTCATGTGACAGGAGTATGAGAACTCCTCGTTGATCGTGTTCAGTGAACTCATTCTCTATTGAGCACTTACATGCTTGTCTTGGTGTCACTCACACCAATGACTCGAGACCAGTCACTCTCCCTGAGAGAAGACATAGCACATACTGATCTTAACGGAATGCCAATGCCCAATTGGGAATCCTATGATTAGGAACGTTTAGGATGTGTCTACGAAAGAATGGTCTCATGAATCTAACTTCTTTAGATCGCATTCTCCCAATCACATATTCCTTGGACTTACTGTTCAAGCATATAACATTTATATGAGACGGCTTAAAACAATAATGTTTGCCCTTTCTATTAAACTAGATTAGTTTAACTTGTGAAATGTCCGTAAAGTGTCATCATATGATTGGTTTTAGGGCACATTTCCAACACAATCATCAAAAGTATGAGACGTAAATTCACCAGCGCTTTCAAATCAGATTGACTTAATGGGGTAATCTGGTAATTGTGCTTGCAACTTAATTATCTAAGTAAGAAGTCTCGCAAAAACTACATTTCGAGTAGACAAGAGACAAACATGTGAACATCGGGTAAATGTATCAACCAAAACCATAAAATATCGAAATGGTCCACATGATGGTTGAATAGGCCCATAAATATCCCCTTGAATTCTTTGCAGAAATGATGGGGTTTCAGCATCAACCTTTAGTTGTGATGGTCTAATTACCAACTTCCCTTGAGAACAAGCCTTGCAAGGGTTATCATTTCAGATAGCAATGTGTCTGCTCAATAATGGATGTTCATTAGAGTCGATCATGATCCTACGCATCATGATAGATCCTGGGTGACCCAGACGGTCATGCCAAAGCATGTAAACCTTTGAATCAATGAACTTTTAGTTCATGACAGTATGTGATTCAACTGTTTTTATGTATGTATAATACAATCCACTCGTCAAACCATGCAATGTCTCCAATATATGCTTCATTTCATCATTGGAGGTAATGCATAGATACTCTACATTTTCTGCACTTTTCGTTTCAATGTGGTATCCATTTAAACACATGTCTTTGAAACTCAACAAATTTTGAGTAGATCGAGTAGCGTACAACGAATTCTGTGTGGACAATATTGTTCCATTTGGTAACATAATCTGGGCTTTCCCTAAGCCTTCAATTACATCTGAATTGCCTGATATTGTTGTTACCCTTACTTTTTTAAGCATTAAGCTTGAGAAATACCTTCGATCTCGAAGTATTTTATGCGTGGTCGCACTGTCTGCAAGACAAATATCTCCGCCATTGCTTTTGTTTTGAGAATGACCATAGTGCTTATCCATGCTTTTTGAGTAAGGGGATCACATTTAAAAGCAATTTATAACAGAAAATTTAAATGCCACTTTTATTGAATCTGAAATGCTAGTTTTAAACTACAAGTTCAGTACATCAAATGTAAATGATTCAGTCGTATCAGTAAACTTCATTTCTCATTTCCATAATAAAGTCTGAGACATCTAGGTGGGTTGTGTTCAACTACCCAGATAAGTCACACGCTGGATCAGGAATATCCATTGGTTTAGCCTGGTCGAGAAAATTGGTCTCGACACCCTTCTCCTTGACATGGACGGAGGGAGGTAAGGCCTAATGGGGGCACATGCCTCCTCTCATTTCATTTTTTTTTGGTACTACAAATTAGTCAATTAATTATTCTCATTTTTTTTTTACTTTGCAGATTATTCAATTAATCATATTAAAATAGTAAAAAATCTCTTTTAGCTTTTAAATGCGCCTCCATCCTATATATTTTTTTTTACACACTAATGTTTAAACCTTGTTGAGTTGCATGTATTTGGTCAATTAGTACAAATGAGCATTAGATTGTCAACAATTAAAGACAAAATTAGAAAATAGAGTAATAAAATTAAGCATTTTGAAATTAATTTTTTCAGCATTTGTAAAAGAACTAGCTTTATTTTTACAAAAATGGAGCTCAAATATTTTAACGTGCCACCTCTTAGTTAAATTTATGGCTTTGTCCCTGCTCCTTGAGGGAGGCTTAATATAGATCTACCAGATGTTTTAGGGTACGACAAGTACGCGCCCAGTGCTTATTGCCACCACACTTATGGCAAGCTCCTTAAGAGTTTCTAGGAATAGTGTTCATCTGAGCCTTGCCTTTGTGGTGATTCACATTTTTGAAGCTCGGGCCTGAATTATGCCTTGGAACCTGGTTGTGAAACTAACCACCATGATTCTTGCCTTTCCCTTTCCACTGTCCTCGTTTGTGGCCACGTCCTCGTTTGTGATTATTGCCACCAGAGGATGTGGCGTTCACTTCGAGGGAAGCAGCATTCACTTCTAGGAATGGTGCAAATCGAGTAAGTCGTGACTGATGATTTTTCAGTAGAAGCTCATTGTTTTGTTCAGCTACCAGGAGGAAAAATATCAGTTGGTTGTATTCAGTGAAACCTCGCTCATTATACTGCTGCTACAGGAGCAGATTAGAGGATGAAAGTGCTGAAAATCTTTTCCAGCATAGCTTCCTCAATAATGGTATCCCCACAGAGCTTCATTTGAGAGGTAATTCTAAACATCCCAAAATTGTACTTAGCCATTGACTTGAAATCCTGGATCCTTAGGTGAGTCCACTCATAACGAGCTCTTGGAAGAATCACTGTTGTCTGGTGATTGCATCTGTTTCCTAATGCCTTCCAGAGAGCTGACAGATCTTCAACCATTAGGTACCCGATCTTGAGGAGATGCAATGTTCTCCTCGATTGTTTCTCCAAGATTCCCTGCTTCTAGATGGATCTTGGTATCCAAAGTTGAATATCAGAATGCGCAACGAACGAGATTAAAAAACTAATAAGAATTTTATTGAACAAACGAAAATGCCGAAATGGCTACAAAACCCTAAAGGCTACATTGTGCCTAACTTGATATCTCTGAATAACAAAGCTCCCTATTTATAATAAACTAACGCTAGTTCCTAATAAGCAAGGAAACAAAAACCTAATTCAAATGGGCTAAGCCCAAATCCAAACAATAAAGAAATAACTATTTTCCAACACCCCCATCAAACTCATGGTAGTATACGACATGGGCTTGCAAACAAGCAAATGCGGACTGGCTCCGTTAGACAGACTGGCAAACTTGACTTGACTTGACTTGCGAACTGGCAAAGTGGTTCCGATTTAGGCTAGCTGGTATTGAGAGTATGGAAAGAACCCGTCACTAAACGGACCAGATTTCCATATCCCAATTGTAACAACGAACAAACAACGTCAACAAATTCTGGCAACTATCACTTGAGTGGTCATAGATCCAAGCACTCGAGCGACAAACGAGTAAACTCCACAACAAAACTCATCCGTGTGGGCCTCCAACACAAAAAATGAGCAAACAAGCCATTTTCTTTTCCTTGCCTATGTGGGCGTCAAAACCTCCAAACATTTTTTTCCTTTTTCCTTTATTTTTTTTCTCTTTTTTTTTTCTTGTTTTCGCCAAACAAGTCCAGCAATCCTCATATTTGATTGCAGGGGTAGGGTAACGACAACGTGCTATGGCAATGGGATTCTGGTGGTGGTTCCAAGCAAACATATTCAAATTTTATTAGAGTGCGCCACGAACGAGATTACAAAACTAATAAGAATTTTATTGAACAAACGAAAATCCCAGAATGGCTACAAAACCCTAAAGGCCTCATTGTGCCTAACTTGATATCTCTGAATAACAAAGCTCCCTATTTATAATAAGCTAACCCTAGTTCCTAATAAGCAAGGAAATGAAAACCTAATTCAAATGGGTTAAGCCCAAATCCAAACAATAAATAAATAACTATTTTCCAACATCCAGTACCCAGGTAAGGTAATTCTTCCCAATAATGTCCAGGGCAGCAAAATCAAGCCTTGCCAAGTTCGCCATTTTCTTTTCTCAAAGAAAATTGAGATGTGTAAGAACTTGCAATAATATGTATTCCTGAAGGAATATAGTGTTAAAACTTCTGGTTTCTACAAATTTTTCATTTTGATCTTCAGGCCAAAATGATAAGCACTCGAAACTTCTGGCTCGAGATTTACATGATGAATGAGGAGGGTGATTGTACCGCACCATTCTCATAACATAGGATGGGCGATTATTCAACACCACTCAAGTAGCAGGAAAATTTAAATACGCAAAGCAGGGGTGGGCGATTATACCGCTCCACCTAAAATTGCTATGAAATTAAACAGCATGCAAATTGAAATATGCAGGGTAGGGTGGCGATTATATCGCTCCACCTAAAACTTGCAGTAAAATCAGATTTTCAGTCCAAGATAGGCGATGATACCGCACCATCTTGGATTGCAGTAAGATTAAATTTGCAGTTCAAGATAGACGATTGTACAACACCATATTGGGTTGCAGTAAAATCATCATAAATAAAGACTGGGTTAGTAATCAAGATCTACACCAAACAAGAAATCAAAGATATATGTAACTGCTAGGTTGAGAACTAGGAGTAGGCATGGTGCAAATAGTTCTTCGCGAGGGTATATCTAACAGTTGAGGCAGAGGAAGAAGATGAACAATAAAATCCTCAGAGGAAACATTTTTTTTTTCTTTCGGCTAAGAGAAATAAGGGAAATGAGAAATGATTAGAGATTCATGCTGATAACGTGTTATAAATATGTAATCATTTCTCATTAAATGGGAGCGAAGTAGGTATAAAATATTATACTGTAATTATAACACAAAGGGATGACAAATAAAAGAGGGAGGGATGATGTTATTGATCTTTCCTTGTTCTTTCTATATCTTTTGATAGCAGTCGGAGTGCTCTATTTATAGAGCAACTCCATATGAACATATTCTTACACTTTGAAATTTACAGCACATGACATTGAAAATACGATCACTTTTATTTCCAAAGTCTACATCACTTTGTGTGGGTATTGAAAAAACTTATGTAGGCATTCATTAAATTGCCAATGGTTTCAACATTGCCAATATTTTCAACAAAGGTCGCTTATTAAATTTAAGGCAAGCCTAATTTTTGTAACCTGTTGTGAATGCGGACAAAAGCTCACTAAATGGTTCCTCATGAATGTGCTTGCGGTCCCCTTTGGAAGTTGATTTGAGGTGGTACTACTACTATAGTAGAAAATAAGAAAGAAAAACCACATTGAAAAATCTGATTTTGTAAAACCCGACCACCCACACTAAAAGAAGAAGAAGAAAAGAAAAACAAGAAAGAGGGAATTGTCAAACTTTAAGTTACATGCCATCATATTAACTTATGCTCCCTTTAATTTGGGAGGTGATTTGCACATTTTTCTTGATTTTTGGCTATCAAACTGAATAAATCAAACGAAAAAACAACAAAAATAAAACAAAAGTGTGAAAAGCAAAAAAAAAGTGTGTGTTTATCATTTATTTTAATTTATATTACCAACATAATTTGTGAATTTGACAATACTTTTTAAAAATCTAGAATTTTGACTAATGCAGCACCACGGTTTTTCCTTTTAGAAAATGATTTTCGCATTTTCGTTTCTTCACATGCACATTTCTTATAAGCACTCACTAGCAAGTTCTATTACTTAAAATTAGACTTGGCACTCGTATTGTTGTCCTTCTTTTTTTTTTTTTTTTTGTGATTGTGACATTTTCATGACATACCTGATATCATAACAGGTTGTTGATGCGATGATTAAGCAAACACACAAATTAAACTCTCTTGTTGACAATTGTAGTATATATGCAAGTAGGGATTGTTCTAAACCGGGGATTAGGAGGGATTGCTAATCTATATAAACTAAACTTAGAAACACTAAATAAAACTTTAAAAACACAAATCTAAAATCAAAATACTTCACTAGATTCAAATGATTTCAACTAAACTAGAATAACTCAAAGTAAAACTAACAAATAAACTAAAACAGATTCTAGGGTTGTTTTAGGATGTGAATTGAATTTAAAAGATTCAAATTATGAAAATTAACCAACTCTAAACTAAATTAATTCAAAGAACTCAAAAGAAATCAAATAAAGTAGATTCAAATCAAAGGACATAAATTGTAAAAGGGGGATTGGGTTTTGATGAGAATAACTTGAAAATAAACAAATTATAAACTAGACAAATTTAGACACAAAATATGGTTGTTTGAATGGATGATGGATTAGTTAGAGGGTTCTCCTCCACACGTGATACACTTGTACATAAACCAATTTTTAGTTGTTCTTTCGATAACTTATGAAACTCAATACTCCGGGTTAACAGTGATAGCACTTTTTTAACCTTCAAGTTCTCCTTAAGTTAATGAATTGAATGGGAAAGCGCATATAACAATTCAAAACATTCTTCAAAAGTTCCATACGTAAAAAGCACAATAGAGATACAATCAAAGATCATTAAGATTCATGAGAACTATAAGTATTGACGAGGCATTCGTAACTATGAAAAGCATGATACTCTTGCCAAGAATTCACTTAACACGATTGTGGATAGCAACCTTCACTACTCATGAATATAAGTTCATAACGATTAGGTGAAATTTCCTTATATTCTAGCATCAAACTTATGCAGGAAAACTAAGCGTGCACTCTTAATTAACATACACAAATAAGTTATCAATCAAATAGTTAAGCGAATTGAAATCACAAATTATTAAAGCACAACCAAAAGTAATTAATTCATAATGCAAATGTAATCATGGCTTTGAATCCCCCCTAGCAAAAGGGGGGGTTTAGTTCCTCATAATTGTAAAACAAAGGTAAATAGATTTATACGTTGAAAATAAAAGAAAAAAAATACCTAAACACTCCAACGATCCTCGTTGAGTGGCAAGCACGTCCAAGCACTTTCCTTCCCTTCCTTTGCTACGGCAGAAGGGGTGGTTGTGGGTTGAAGGTTTGGTTGTATGGAGGAATGGATAGGGGGATGTATGGTGGTGTTTAGGATGGGTAGGTAGGGTTAACGCTAGGATAAATTAGAACCAGATTTTTTTTGGAAGAAAGAAGAGGGGGTTGTCGCTAGGATAGTTTAGGGAGTGTAGAATTGAAGTGTTGTGTGAAATGGTGAGTTTTAAGCCTTGCAAGAAGGCCTATTTATAGGTGCTCAAAAGTAAAGAACCACACAAGTTGTTTTAATAAACAATACAAAGCAAGAATTAATCATCAAAAACAGCTAGCACACATGCATCTTTGCAAAAATTTCATGATGAAACAACTTGCATTCATCCTCCTTGGTCCATGCCTTTGGTCCCACTTGGTCTTCTCATGATGAATCAGCTAGTACACTTGCAAAATAGCTAGCACACTTGTATTTCATGATTAAATAAGCTGGAACACTTGCAAAACATGATTACACACTCTTGCCGTGGGGTTTCCTTGCAAAAACAGCTTGCACACTTGTGTTTTCATGATTAAAACAGCCAGCAACACACATGCTTGGACTTTGCAAGGTATCTTCTTCATTTTGATCAGATTTTAGCATGTGTTTGAAGCCCTGTCATGCACCAAAATGTCCATCCTTTATGCTCCTCATGCATGCAATCCATTCCACCCCAAAATAGCTCCAAAATGCACTTCTTTGCTAACTTTGTTATTGTTGGAAATGTGCCCTAAAACCAATCATATGATGATACTTTACGGACATTTCACATGATTAAACTAATCTAGTTTAATATCAAGGGCAAAGATTATTGTTTGAGCGGTCTCATATAAATGTTATATGCTTAAACGATAAAGTCCAAGGAATATGTGATTGGGAGAATGCGATCTAAATAGTTAGATTCATGAGACCATTCTTTCGTAGACACATCCTAAACGTTCCTGATCATAGGATTGCCAATTGGGCATTGACAGTCCGTTAAGATCAGTACGTGCTATGTCTTCTCTCAGGGAGAGTGACTAGTCTCGAGTCATTGGTGTGAGTGACACCAAGACAAGTACGTAGGTGCTCAATAGAGAATGAGTTCACTGAACACGATCAACGACGAGTTCTCATATTCATGTCACGTGAGAACTCATGATTAGGATAATGCAAATTAGTCCTTTTACCTGAGGCATCATAGTTGTCTTGTGGTTAGGTCCTTGATCTTTGATCGTGTCAAATGGCATTCCTTTGGAGTGTCCACGGCATGGTTGGGGTCAAGCTATCTAGTCATGGAGACAAGTGAATGCGCAACAAGGGATCTCTAACCTTCAAACTGTTGAGGGAGAATACTCTATGATATGATTTAGAATCTCTGGCCAGAGTACGAATGAGATGTTGGAATGCGTTCCAGATCACATTCAAGGTAATCATATAAGCACGAGATTCACATTGGATAGTAGACATGAATAAACTATCAAACCAAACAATGTGGTCAAGAGTATTGTATTAGAGAAGGACCGTATTGCATTTGTAATCCTAAACTGAATAGGTTCTCCACCTCTTCTGATTAGCTTGGGTAACCATGATATGCTGCTAGGTGTCACTCATGGTTTGTGGAAGCCCTAAACGTGTGTAAACACTAAAGGGAGAATTGAAAGTAAGTTTCAAATTCACAATCGATTTGAAAGAGTTTGAATCGCCCACTGCCTCGCCAAAAGGAACCTAATGGATCGTACACCGTGTAAGATAGAGATTGAAGATTCAACGGAGATGAGTAAGAATAATTAAATAGTTTAATTATTTGTGGCAAGGATTAATTAATATGATTATTAATCAAACGAATAAGTTCGTTAAAGACCTCGGGATGGTTTTGGACCTTAAGGCCCAATGGGCTTCGAACGTCAAGTCCATTGACTTAAGTTGTATGACAACTTAATAAATAATGATTTACAAAGGCCCAAATACTCCAAAAATATCCCTAAGGCCGGCCACTTAGTAAGGGTAGCAAACTTGGACTTATTTACAAGTTTGCCACTCAAATGAATTAAGGTATAAATATGATTTTATAGCCAAAATTCATTAGGGTTGTTTTTGGGGAAATTGGAGAGATGAAATGCTCTCCCTTCTCTCTAGATATGGCCGGCCCCCTTGGAGGGTTTTAGCTAGCACTCTAGCTCCTCCAAGGTCACTCATTTTTCCTCTTAATCAAAACCTTGGTGTAGAAACTTAGAGGTTCTCAATTTTGAGAACTTAGAGAACCTATCCTTTCTATATAAATCCATAGATTTAAGATGCAAGGAATGAAGGCCCTCTCTTTGGGTGATTAGCCTTTGCTTATGCAAAGAGGAATCTACAAAGGTATAAATCTCAACTCACTTTGTTTTGAGTTGTTTAAAGGTTCACCAAACTACTAGGCTTTGAACATTCATGGTTGATGTTTTGTTTTTAAGTATATGAAAGCATGATTCCGCCTTTAATTTGTTAATTGCATGCTAATGATATTGCTTAAATGAACATGTTTCTCCAAAATAATCCTTCAATTGGTATCAGAGCCTAGGTCTAGTAGTTGGTGAATCCTTTTGGGTTTTGTATTTCATAATATGTGATTTAAAAGTTGTAAAATGTTACAAGCTTTATTCTTGTTTTATGAATGTAAATTTTGTTGGAAAATTTGGCATCTCAAATGTTGTAGATGTAGTTCATATGAGCATGAATATTGAAGCTAAAATTTGGTGCCATAAGTTTTGGGATTTTCGGCCAAATTAAAAGGGTGATTTTTTGAGTTCAAATTAGTCTTGTTAAAATGGTTTTAATGTGTTCTTTGGAACCCCTAAGTACCCTAGTTTGGTTATATGTTATTTCCCTTAAGTTTAAGTGATTTTGAAATGTTTTTGGATGAAAAATGTTCATGGAACTTTTATGGGTTTCTTATGAATGTTCTTCATGTTCTTGAAGTTCTTGCCAAGAACATTAAAGCTTGTGGTTTTGATTCAAAGTTTAGAATTATTTCATAAAGTTTTGTTATAAGATATTTTCATATATTTATTAATGATTTACATTTTAATGTTAGTCAAAAACTTTGTAAATATCTTAGATATTTGAATATAAAAGGTGAAAGTATTTTTGGTGGTGTGAAAGGATTAATTTCCTTTCACACACACTTGCATGGTTTTATGAAACCAAAAACCACCTCACAAAAACTTTGAATTTTTTTTATAAAATCTTGTCAAAACCGGCCACCCTATAGAGTAGGGTCATTTTGGGCCTTTTGTGCAATTACATAAAGTTTTGATACTTTTGTGTATTTGCATTTTGGCCCAAAAGTTTACGTTTTTACGTAAAGGTCCAAAATCACTAAAAGGACAAATTGTTTTGATCCTTTAATGAAGTTTTAACTTTTGTTGAAATTTTTTTTGGGTTCTAGTTGTAATTACATAAAGTAGTGAACTTTTGTGTTTTTACAAAGTGACCCCAAAAGTTTATGTATTTGCAAAATAGCCCAAAAGTTGAGGTTAATTGCACTATGGCCCAAATAAGTTGAGGTCTTTGCATTTTGGCCCAAATGTTGAGGCTAATTGCAATATAGCCCAAATAAGTTGAGGTTATTAATATTGGCCCAAATTAAATAGAGAACAAAAATTGTTTTGTCTCTTTAAATGAGAATTGGATTTTCATTTTAGTTAGCTCCATTTAAAATCAAATTTTATGGATACAAAAACCAAATGAAAAATGTTGCATTCAATTTAATTAGTTAAAGTGTTAATTAATTAATTAAAGGGTGATTATGAACCTTAGCCTACGATAATTGAGCTATGTGAAAGGCCGTTTCAAATTTGTTTGAACCATGGGAATGTGTAGATTATATTTTGGTTGTAATTTGATTAGATCAAATGTTGTAAAAGAGCATAAGCTCTTCTTTAATTTAAAGTAATTTGATTTGATCAATTGTTGTAAAAGAGCATAAGCTCTTCTTTACTTTGAAGTACTTCTTTCTTGCTTTATATGATATGCATGAAAATGAAGTAGTTGGGTCCAACGCCCCTAAGACAACACGCCTTAATATGATTAAACGCGTAACTAAAATCAATCACCATCCCTAGTCCGAGATTCAACACAAGGCTCGTGTTGGATCTAAATAAAAGGTTCATAGTCATCCTAAGGCCCTAAGGCAACTATATAGTCCATCAATGAATGCAAACCTTATGTTAGTAGTATCATGTACTCTTGCTTTAAAAACCGTTTTAAAAGCTTAGTGGGAGTATTATATACAACTAAATAAATCATATGGACCAATAGTTGTGATAGGACCAAAAATGTTTTAATTGGATTAAAATGTATGTTTATATGCGATGAGACCTAAAAACCCTCAACCAAACCAATATTAAGTTGATAAGCGTGAGAGTGCTTTGAACACTCTTTCGTGGCCTTCCACCGTGGTAGGTCCAAACGTTTGTGACATGTACACCGGCTTCACCCTATCATGGGGGAGTACAAAGTGCATGCTTACATTCGGGGAGGATTCTATATGTATACTTGATGTTGTGAAAGATAGGCAAAGAGAATAGCCAACATCGTATCATCGTGAGGTTGTTCTTGGACCCCTAACTTGAACTCGCATGGTGGGAATGACTTAACTAAGTGCAATGGAGCCAACATCATATCATTGTGAGGCATCATTCTCTAGAGGCCAAATTAGATGGGTTCTTACATAAAGATGTAAATGAGTAAGTGTACTCTCTCATTATTATTAAAGCTAGCCAACATCGTATCATCGTGAGGTGGGCTTGGTAATAGTGAGTCTCCCATAACCTACTAAGAGTTTCCTCCAAAACTCTCGAATTCCGATGAGGGATATGGAATTTGCCAAAAATAGTGGGTGGTGCTATTTTGATTTAAAGACCCGAATCAAATAGCTTAAAATCAATCTATTTATATTCGTTATGTATTTGTTTACCAATATATTTGCAAACGCTATCCAATACCTGACAAAGAAAAACCGAACGCTTTAGTTTCCGAACTTGGTACCACAATCCCATAGATTGTCTTGAATGGATTGTACATGTGCCTAAGTAGTCTCACCCTCACAATCTTCCTATCGATAATGTATCATTGGAAGAACATGATAGATAAGTCTATCATAAAGAGGACAACAATTTAATTGTCATAATTCTTCAAATACAAATTGTTGTATGAAGAAATAAGAGTTGCTTTGAACAACCCTTAAATCAACACAAACATTAGTGCTTGTTTCTTTGTTACATAAACAAGGAACTTTTGAAGTAAGCACAAGGGCATGGACACTTAATGTGCCATGATTCTTCACTTACAAATCGTTGTATGAAGAAATGAGAGTTGCCTTAAACAACTCTTGAATGTTTGTAATTATGTTTAGAACATAATGGTTGGTTGACAAAAATAGTCCATCAACATGGACTTATGATGATTTTGAATCATTGTATGTTGAAGTGTTAAAACACTTAACGAGACGGAAACTAGATAAGGACTTCACCTTTGTGTCCCTATCCTAATCGTTCACTAAGTTTATTGTAAACTATATAGTGAACAATAACCACACGCTCTCCAAATTGTTTGATGTGTAAAACACAATTGAAATAAGTTTCAAGAGAGATAGTGGGAGTTTAGGGACCATGACTATTGTAGTCAAAGGAGAAGTTAAATGAAGAAAACAAATAACTCCAAGGGAACAAACTTTCTTTATGAAAGGATGGACATTGGAAGGGGTATTTGCAAGAAATGTCTTGCAAGTGTCAAGAACACATCTTTTTAAGGTGTTGTAAAATGTTCTTGAAAAGTTCATAACAGTTGGTTCTTCTACTTGAATGCTTAATTCTGTATTAGTAACTATGTTTTACAAGTCGTTGTAAAAGTGTGGCTAATAAGAAGTAGAAGATTAATGAGAGAAGAGAAAGTACTTCACATTCGGAAAGTGAATAAAATATAGATCTCTGCGAAAGCGGATTGTAATTACTTCCTCATATGAACTACCAAATAAAGAACGATTAGATTATTGTAATCTAATTAATTGTCTCTATAGTAGAGATGATGTGGTAGTGTTAACTGTTTAGAATACAACGATGCTTAAAACCCAAAAGGTTGCAAGGTAGTGACTAATCCCAACTAAGTTGTGATACCTCTAAAACATAAATTGCGAGTTGGTTATGGATGGATGCTTTGGATCGTTAGATCCGGATCAAATGCCTTCTTGTTAAAATTGTATAGAGGCGAAATGTTCGAATCTTTATTCTTTTGGAAAGAAGAAAGAATCACAAAGTTGTTGAGGTTAATTCACTTAGATGTTAGTGGCACTAGTCCACAACATAATACTACTCATGTTATATGACATTCACCGAAGATCACTCTCGGTTGGACTATAGTTTACTTTGAATAAACATAAGTCCGAATACTTTGCAAAAGGTTTCAAAGAATTCAAGAAATGTAAGTTGATGAGTAAGACGTCTAAAGTATTTAACTCCTTAGATTTGATCCAAGGAAAGATAACACTTTAGATGAGTTTCCTTGAAAGATATCAAGGAAAATAGCATCATAAGATAATGAATTTCTCCATTAGGAGAAGAACGAACTTGAATAAAATTTAGTTCGTTGGTTATTATCTATTACCTATATATAGGATATATACACTTCTAAAAACAATGTGATTGTGAATTAGAAGATCTTCCAAATTTTTCATAACTTCATAAGATGTAGTTGGAAAGAAAGACAAATCTTAAGTATGTTAAGATTTGGGGTTGTGTGCTAATAAGCAATATTTGTTTGATAACAATCTTGTGGGATATCCTTAAATTAACTTTTGGATATCGCTTCTATAAACCAACTAACAAATGTTGTTTTGTTGGGTAGTTCATTGTAATCCTACAATATGATTTGCCTAAAATGCAAAATGAACGAGACATAGAACTCAAAGAATGGGTTCTTTAAGAGACAAGATAGTAATCAACAAATATAACAACCTAGTTCCTATACCACAAGCTCCAAGGTAGTCAAGAAGGATTTATAAACCGTCTTAGTTGAATGGTTTGAACTTTATGACTATGTCATAGAGTTGCACCTCTTAATTCGAAAGAAATAAGAATGAAAATCCTTATGACTACATTAAGTGTATATACGATATATACTCAAGGAAATGGTAAAATACCATTTGACCCGAAATAATGAAACCTTAATAGCTAATTGGTAGCTTAAGGTGACTACAATCAAAGAGAATGGTTGACTTTGAATAAACCATCTTTGATATAGTCTTGTTTTTAATTAATTCGAGGATTGCTAGCTACAACTAAATGGTGATTTAATGTTTGGACATAATATGGGTTTCCATAACCATTATTAAGATAGTCTTGATAATGTATGTCTAAAACAATAAATCACAAGACATGTAAGTTGTAGAGATCCATCCATCATGGATCTTAGCAAGCTAGTGGGAGCTACAACCGACTTATGAAAGATCAAATTGTTTGATTTCTCATAAAGGTGTAAATGAATCTTTTGTTTACAAAAGATTAGTGGGAGTTTATCATATTCCTAAATTTAAATATATATATGATATATTAATTTTTTGGAAATGAAATGAATACTTCTTCGTTAAAGTAATGACTTTAAACATTCTATAAACGATAGAATAAATATGGGAGATATAGTCTATAATAGACAAGAGATGCTAGGAAGTTTCTCATATGATGATAAACTTCAATTTGAAGGACAACTCTAGTGAGACTAAGTAATTGTTCTTCTCAAAGGGAATGTACCCTTTGACTCCCAAAGTAATAATGCGTAAATAGAATCCTTTATGCATACGCACAAAGGTGATTTATGTATTTCATATTGTATGAAAGACATTGATAGGAGTTGTACCTAGAACGGTACAAAACGATATCAGTGCAATCCCAGGATCAGAACCATGGCAACTGTCAAGTGAATCCTTAAGTATTTGAGAAATACTAAAGGATAGATTTCTCAATAATTGAGGAAGAATCAAAGTAACGTAATGGAAGCGTAAATGTATTAGATTATGAATCTAATCCATCATTGGATGTTTCTTCATTATGAATGAAGAGATAAACAAATATCTCTTTATTATGACTAAAGAGATATTTGGATGGAAACATTAAAGTAATGACTTTAGTGTGTTTCATTATGAATGCAAAATATATTGCCATATAGAAGCTTACAACAATGTTGTTTGGATGGGAAAGTTCATTTATGAACTCTCTATTCGGTTCCAACCAGAAAGTGTATGACACTAATGGGGCGATAGCTCAAGCCAGGGAATCAAGGTCTCATCAAGGTCCAAACTCATATGAGAGACTAAACCACATGATTGGGAATCATGTATAATGGTGACGTCGTTATTCTCAAGGTTGCTTCTATGGATAACATATAGATATCCATTGTCTAGGCCTACTACTCAGCCATTTATGAAATGACTACAGAAGAGGTATCATCGCTGATGACCAAACTGATTGGCTCTAGTGCAAGTGGGAGATTGTTGGAAATGTGCCCTAAAACCAATCATAAGATGATACTTTACGGACATTTCACATGATTAAACTAATCTAGTTTAATATCAAGGGCAAAGATTATTGTTTGAGCGGTCTCATATAAATGTTATATGCTTAAACGATAAAGTCCAAGGAATATGTGATTGGGAGAATGCGATCTAAATAGTTAGATTCATGAGACCATTCTTTCGTAGACACATCCTAAACGTTCCTGATCATAGGATTGCCAATTGGGCATTGACAGTCCGTTAAGATCAGTACGTGCTATGTCTTCTCTCAGGGAGAGTGACTAGTCTCGAGTCATTGGTGTGAGTGACACCAAGACAAGTACGTAGGTGCTCAATAGAGAATGAGTTCACTGAACACGATCAACGACGAGTTCTCATATTCATGTCACGTGAGAACTCATGATTAGGATAATGCAAATTAGTCCTTTGACCTGAGGCATCATAGTTGTCTTGTGGTTAGGTCCTTGATCTTTGATCGTGTCAAATGGCATTCCTTTGGAGTGTCCACGGCATGGTTGGGGTCAAGCTATCTAGTCATGGAGACAAGTGAATGAGCAACAAGGGATCTCTAACCTTCAAACTGTTGAGGGAGAATACTCTATGATATGATTTAGAATCTCTGGCCAGAGTACGAATGAGATGTTGGAATGCGTTCCAGATCACATTCAAGGTAATCATATAAGCACGAGATTCACATTGGATAGTAGACATGAATAAACTATCAAACCAAACAATGTGGTCAAGAGTATTGTATTAGAGAAGGACCGTATTGCATTTGTAATCCTAAACTGAATAGGTTCTCCACCTCTTCTGATTAGCTTGGGTAACCATGATATGCTACTAGGTGTCACTCATGGTTTGTGGAAGCCCTAAACGTGTGTAAACACTAAAGGGAGAATTGAAAGTAAGTTTCAAATTCACAATCGATTTGAAAGAGTTTGAATCGCCCACTGCCTCGCTAAAAGGAACCTAATGGATCGTACACCGTGTAAGGTAGAGATTGAAGATTCAATGGAGATGAGTAAGAATAATTAAATAGTTTAATTATTTGTGGCCAGGATTAATTAATATGATTATTAATCAAACGAATAAGTTCGTTAAAGACCTCGGGATGGTTTTGGACCTTAAGGCCCAATGGGCTTCGAACGTCAAGTCCATTGACTTAAGTTGTATAACAACTTAATAAATAATGATTTACAAAGGCCCAAATACTCCAAAAATATCCCTAAGGCCGGCCACTTAGTAAGGGTAGCAAACTTGGACTTATTTACAAGTTTGCCACTCAAATGAATTAAGGTATAAATATGATTTTATAGCCAAAATTCATTAGGGTTGTTTTTGGGGAAATTGGAGAGATGAAATGCTCTCCCTTCTCTATAGATATGGCCGGCCCCCTTGGAGGGTTTTAGCTAGCACTCTAGCTCCTCCAAGGTCACTCATTTTTCCTCTTAATCAAAACCTTGGTGTAGAAACTTAGAGGTTCTCAATTTTGAGAACTTAGAGAACCTATCCTTTCTATATAAATCCATAGATTTAAGATGCAAGGAATGAAGGCCCTCTCTTTGGGTGATTAGCCTTTGCTTATGCAAAGAGGAATCTACAAAGGTATAAATCTCAACTCACTTTGTTTTGAGTTGTTTAAAGGTTCACCAAACTACTAGGCTTTGAACATTCATGGTTGATGTTTTGTTTTTAAGTATATGAAAGCATGATTCCGCCTTTAATTTGTTAATTGCATGCTAATGATATTGCTTAAATGAACATGTTTCTCCAAAATAATCCTTCAGTTATTAAAACCTATAAACACACGAAAATAGCTTAAAACATTCTAATAAGATGAAACTAATTAAGTAAATGCAAGGAAACAAACTAATAAAGTCACATAAATATGCTCCTATCAGTTGTGTCATTATTACATCTGTCAAAATGAATGGGTAAATATGACCCAATCCAAACTAACTTGTTAATGTTAACAGGTAATATGACCAGACCCATTACCGGTTAAAAAAAAATCTAAATCAATAAAAAAAATATATAAACGCTAGTAATGACAAACTCTACAACTTTTGTGAAGAGGTCAACTTCGAAATTTGCCACCATTTAAATTTAATCGTTAATTGGCATTTATGTTTATACTCTATTCTTCTTACCGAATAATCTTTTTTTAGATTTTATTTTTTGAAAACGTGATATTTCAGCCAATGTAGAAAGATGAACGGTTTGGATCGTTGATATATATTACATTCATAGTTTTACGAAGTGTTTAGAAGCTATATTACATCGACTCATTGCAAGTGAGAGGTCTTAATTTCGATACTCGCCAAAGGCGAATTTGAACCACATTATTGCTAACCCATTGTGAGGCTAAAACCACCCCCTCACCCTTAGTGTAGGTATCATTTGTTAATATATATTTAACATCGACTCATATTTAAGTTAACTGTAAACATCAGAACGTGATATCAATGATCTTAACCATTCATTTGTTTGCATATGCTAAAAGATCATGTTTTACAAAAAAATATAACAAAATTTGAAAAACCAAATGTGGTGATAAGAATAGAGCGTAAACGACAATCGACTGTTAAACATAACTGTAAGGTTTATCGATTATGGTGGGAGTTAAGCTGTTCAAAAAAGTTGTAAAGTTGCTCACTACGAGTGATTGTATACTTTTTTTTACATTTTTCAGACTTATACATTAGCTATTATTAATTTTACACTTTAAAAAATCACTATTCACGAGCGTTTTGAGGGTTTTAAAAATCTAAAGGATGACATAACCATCATTTATGTGTAGAGGATGCAATCACAAGCATTTGTATATTATTTTCATATTTTTCACACTTGTACATTAATTTTTATGAATTTTTATTTAATTTGAACTCCCCCTTAAAGATAGTGTTCATGAGGGTTTGTAGGATGATCAATACCATGGAACTATTCCACTGCTGAATGACAAAAAGTTCTAACTCCGTACCGAAGCTTTATTCAAACCAAACTGACTAAAGCTAAGAGGTTCTGAAAATCCAAACGACAATGTACCCATTGTCAAAGCGTGGAGGTTGCAATCACGAGTTTTTGCATATTTGTTCACTTTTTTCATAGTTGTAAATTATTTATTATGAATTTTTAAAGTTCTTGGAAATTTTTAATCTCACTTATGCGCTACTACATATTGCGGCTATTGTAGTAAGTTTTAACTTTTAGTTTAAAATTATCAAACTAACTTTTTCCTTAAACCATCTCCAACCCTGACCTAAAACCTAAAAATATTTAGCCTAGAAAATTTAGGTTTTAGCCGAGAAACAACTTTTTTGCTCCAACCCTTATGGCCTAAATTTTTAGCCCGAGATGATCAAAGAATGAATTTAGGCTAACTTTTTTTAAATTAAAAAAATTATGTAGACTATCCTAAATTAATTTTATGAACATTTTAACCTAAAAATATTTAAATTTCGATAAATTTTGAAAAATCACTAAATCAATACATGAAAATCATGATAAACCACATTAACTTAATACAAACGACATTTAATAAACCACTTAAACTTAAAAAAAAAAGACAATTAATAAACCACATAAACTTCATACAATCAAAAACTCATAAACTACATAAACTTAATAATGATGTCCACCATCTTGACTTGGTGATGGACTTGGGTGATAGTCTTGAGATGAGTCATTAATTTGAAATATACTCCTTGTGGCATTCCTTCGTAAAATGTCCTTTTGCTTACCACGTAAGTATTTCTTCCTCTCTGAAGTGTATTTGTCGAGGTCCTCCATTGCTCCCTATCCCTTTCTTCCTTCATGGCCAAATGCATTTGGACTGATTCTTCTTACCAAGAGATATGGTTTTCGTTCATTCTTGCAAATCTGCTAGCAAGTTGTGCACTTATTGGATCTTGGGACTTCCCTTTTCTCTTTACTTCCTTTCGCTTATATCTACCTAGGGGCCTTGCAAAAGAACAAGTTGGGGTCATTTGTTCGACACCTTCATTGTTGGCAAAATTCACACCTTCATTGACATCATTTGGGGGCAGGGCTTCACTATGAAATAATCTTCCCCATTGTTAGTCCGCATCGGTTCGCCACCTCGCACAATCCTTGAGGATGTTCCAAGCATGATGCAACTTAAAAGCTTGATTTTTTGGTGTAATTCTTGCCTTGTAAACTGCCATGGTTTTGTCACCCTATGCAACAAATACATAAAAACAATTACTTGTAAAATACTATTTTGTACATGACAACTAAAATATCAACAAAGAAACTCACAATTTTTTAGCACCCCTTCCACTAGGCATGTCAACCATGGCTTTCTCCAAGCTTCCTTTCCACAAAGTGCACGCTTTGCTGATAATCTTCCACTGATCATAAACACCACCAGTTTCCCTTCGACCGGCATTGGAGTTTTCATAGAACTTATCAACAATTTTACCCCACAAAACCTTTCTATTTTGATTCGTGTCAATGGTACCATCTTTGCTAACAGAAATCCATGCCAAACATAAATCAATATCTTCATCAAAGGTCCAATTACTATCACTAACATGCTCTTTTGCCATCTTGAAAAATTTGGAAATGAGAAGAAATGGTAGAAAGAAAAATTGGAAGAATTGTAGGAGAAAAGTGAGTTTTTTGTGGATGTTTGAACAAATAAATAGGTATTTATAGAATTTTTGGTTGAATTTTAAGTTAAATAATTTTTTTTAAATTATTTTAGCTGTAGGATTTAAATTTGGACTGTTAGATTTGTTTTTTTACTGTTACATTTG
The DNA here is from genome assembly GCA_963580275.1 of Crataegus laevigata. Taxonomy (NCBI): domain Eukaryota; kingdom Viridiplantae; phylum Streptophyta; class Magnoliopsida; order Rosales; family Rosaceae; genus Crataegus; species Crataegus laevigata. The sequence continues at coordinate 33,019,675 of OY756948.1, read as the reverse complement.
ATTATATTCGATCTAAGCCGTTCGTTTCAATAAATATATAAATATAAAACTAAAAAAAAAATTGAACCTGGACAATTGGATTAACCAACGGCCCATTTAAATCTAGCCGTTGGATGAAGAAAAGTAGTCGTTGGGCTACATAAATGTTTGACACGATGGGGAACAGCCCCACATGAGCTGTTTTGGCTGCAAATGAAGCCTGGCGTGTGCAGCATGTAGGCGAATGGTTTTTGGGCAGTGGGCTTCACAGCCCTAGTTTTAGTCTCACTTGCTAGGATCCACATTGCTTTGTGGCCTAAAGTTGGACCGGTATTTGGCCCCAGGATAAGTTTTATGTTTTAAGTTAGTTTTAGGCCATGGGTTGGGTTGGGTTTTTTGTGTGGGGGGGGGGAATTTTAGGTTATATGATAGGGTTGGAGTGAGTCTTATTGGGTTGAAATGGATTACCTGGTGATAAACTTGTTAAGAACTGTTAAGGACTCGATTAGTTAATGTATTGACCCGAAACTCGTATTTTAGTATTGTTTCAGATCTGGTTGACAAGTTGTGTAAAAAATTACTAGATGTACTTAAAACTTTGATTGGAACCACTTATTTTCAATTAGGGAGTCATTCTTGAATGAGTCACTAGACCGAATTGAGAAAAAAAAAATTTGTTACCAATGCTGGATTGGCTTCACGTATGACGCACTAAATAATAGTCTCATGTGAGCGATCGTATTGAAGAATTTAAAAATCCCATATTGAAAACTTAACGAATTAAATTGCTATTCACAAATGAATAATTGTACAACAAATAATACAAAGAGCTTTTATGATAAAGCCATATGGCTACTGGACTTGCAATTGGTGAAGTTGAAAATGAATCAAGATTGGACCAAGTAACAACTAAAACCGCCTATTTGATATCTTGACAAAATATATGAAACACAAGGCCATTGTACAAACTCCGACAACCGAGCAGCCGAACTAACTCAACATCGATCGGATATTGCGAATATTTAGAGCTTGAGATATTAGTCAAGTCCCTCAAGTCCCTTGCCACCGTACCTTATATAAGTGGGTTGATTGGCATGGAGGAAAAGAAAGGTGGGAATTGGCAGGATCCGGAAAATATGGCGGAGTGGTGGTGCTCGAAAACAAATGGGTCCCATAACAAGACAAATTTGAGGCCATGGTCTTTGGCTTTGCCTAATAGAATGAAGAAAAGGTACGGAAAAGCTACTCCGCCTCATTGGGGCTTTAAAGGTATGGCCCTTTAAAGTCCCTCTCAAAATTCATCCATCAATCGTGCTGACCTAGAGAGAGAGAGACTACACATTTCACCTTGACTATCTACGGTTATCTAAATAAAAAAAAGTCTACAATACATGATTTATATATGTTATACCTAATTGAATTTAATCCCAAAATATTTTCATTATTGCAACCAATGAGTTCTTACATGATATATATGTTAGAAGATTCATAACTCTCTATTGACCATTGTTCAGTGCACTCAACACCCTTTGGAGCACCTATATGTTTGTCTTATTGTCTAGCACTAATGACTTTGTGACTAGTCATACTCCTGATTGAGATGACATAACATTACAAGCCTTATCGGATCAATGTCCACTTAGCAATCCTATGGTTAGGAATATTTTAGGAATGAACATAAGAGAAAGGTCTCGTTGATCTAACTTAGATCACTTCTCTCTCAGGTAGATTACATTTCTTGGATTATGTTATTGATTAATCACATAATACATTAAATTGTGATTAACAATAAACAATGTCCTTCCATTAAACTAAACAAGAGCTTAAAAAAATAAGTATTCCAAAAGCTATTACACCAAATGACTGGCTTAAAGGGCATACTTCTAACAATCTCTCACTTGCACTCAAAGCCATCTCCCCATGTATCTAATACCATTTTTGATGTGAAATTAGATTGCACACAAACTTAAACCCTATCAATGTAGTATGTGAAAGTAGGGATCGTTCTAGGTCGGGGATTAAAAGGGATGCTAACCTACACAAACTAGACTCTAAAACACAAGCTGGACTCAAATAACTCAAAAACAAACTAATTACACCCAAAACACACAAAACAGATTACTAAGACTCCAAACTAACACTAAGGACTGGTTTGCACGAAAATTGAACTTAATTTGACTTAAAAGACTAAATGGGACTTGTTTTGACGAATTTAGACTAAACTAACACAATTAAACAGCAAAGGGTTGGTTTTAGATGAAATTAAATTGAAACAAACAGAAATGTAAAGTAGCCTTAAAAAGACACGAAATTGGATGATTTAAAACTTAATTTAACTTAAAAGACTAAATGGGACTTGTTTTGACGAATTTAGACGAAACTAACACAATTAAACAAGAAGGGGTTGGTTTTAGATGAAATTAAACTTAAACAAACAGAATTGTAAAGTAGACTTAAAAAACACAAAATTGGATGATTTAAATGGGTGAAAAACTAGCTAGAGGGTCCTTCTCCACACATGACACATATGCAACACAAATCAATTTCCAGTTATTCTTTCTATAAACCATGAACCTCAAGCCCCAAGTTAACTGTGACAGCACTGCTTTAACTCTCAGATTTTCCTAAATTCATTGAATTGGAAGGGATACGTATTGTCAACCCAAATTATTCCTCAATAGTTCTGTACATGAAAAGCATACTAGAAATACAATCAAAGATCATTAAGCTCTGTGAAAATCATAAGCACTGACAAAGCATTCGTGACTATGAAAAGCATGACACTCCTGCCAGGAATTTACTTAACGCGATTGTGACTAGCAACCTCCATTACTTGTAAATGTAAGTTTGTAACTATTAGGTGAAACTCCCTTATATTTTAGCATCAAATTCATGCATGGAAACTAAGTTTGCACCGTTAACCCACATACAAGAATAAGTTTTAATCAAACAGTTAAGCAAATTGCATTCACAATTTATGAAACAATAACTGGATGTAATCAATTCATATCACATATATGTTCATGGCTTTGAATTCTCCCCTAGCTAAAAACAAATTTAGTTCCTCATGATCTCAAATAAACAAAGAAAACTAAGTTTAAACATTAACAACAAAGATAGAATACATCTAGACACGCTCTCGCAATCCAACGTCTTTAATGGCAAGCACAGCTCTAGATGGCTCTTTCTTCTTCCTTCTTTGCAAAATTATGGCACAAGAGGTGTGAGTGTGGATGGAATGGTGGATGGTCTAGGGGGCGGTGTAGGTAGATAGATTGATGGTAGAGAAAATATGCGGCAGAAACGAAGTATTTATAACTAAAACTTGCGGCCTAAGTGCTGAAAGGAAAGGATTGCAAGATATAATTTGCATAGGAGAAGAATAACACAATCCTAGGAGGAAAGGGCCATCTAGAAGGTAGAAACCAAAGGAGAAAATGGGATAAAGGGTGTGGCAGGTGGTTCTAGAAAGGGTCCAGGCGCCAGATTTATAGGACAAGGCTAGAGCTTCTAGAAAACTTAAGGAAAAAGCCTTCTAGAAGGGATAGGTGAGGCACCAATGTAGGAGAGGTTTAGGCCATCTAGAAACATGATTTAAATGTGTCCTAATCTGAAAATAACTCCCCTTTGCAGCTGGAATTAAGTTAAGAAAGGATAAGGATAGGATAAGGCAAGATAAGGTTTGGATAAGATAAGGATAAGATAAGGTAGTTTGGATAATGTTTGGATAATTCTCCTTCTTTTCAGTTGATTCCTTATCTCTAATGACTTGAATTGATTTCTCCAACCTTGAAACACATTCCTAGCCTCTCTTGAACTTCAAATTCGTTCATCCATCTGATAAGCTCAGATTTATATATATTTTACATCAAATTCACTCGTCTTTTCTTAGTTAGTTCCTTTTATTTTTGAGCTATTTTACTTTGTTTTTGTGTTTTATAAGATTTATCAAGCAAAGAAAATAAAAATTGAATAAATGAGATTTTAAGTGTCAAATTCGTCAAAACTACCTTACTCACTTATTTTCTTTGTTTATGTTTTCGATTCGAATTGGAATGTGCAAGGCAGTGGGCCACTTACAGAAAAAGAAAACAGAATAAAAATAAATAAAGAAGAAAAGGGAGTTGGTGGAGGCCATTTCAGAAAATAATTAAAGGCAGCGCATGAGAGGACCATGGGGGGATTAAGAAAGGAAGGCAGAAAGAAAGGTAGCTAACGTGAGCTGCCTTGCAGCTGGCCAGGAAACAAAACAAATAAAAGAAGCATAAAGAAAGAGCACCGAGAGGAATGAGAGGTGAGGATAAGAAAAATAATAAAAAAAAAAAAAGAAAGCAGCATATAAGCTGCGAGAGAACCAGCGAGAAAAGAAGGGACGTGGATAAGCTGCCTTGGGCAGCCAACCAGTGAGCATTTGGTAGAAAAGAGGAAGCAAGAAGAGAGGGAGAGACGGTGCTGGCTGAAGGCAGCGTTGAAGACAGTACAGCAGCAGACAAGCTGCCAGGCGCAACACGTCGAAAGAAGCTGCCACACGGTGCAAAACAGCACGGTGCTGAGGCAGTGCACAAGCACAGAGAAATTCTTGCAACAATCTCAGTTCGGTTTTATCCTTTCTCAACTTATGTTTTATTTCTGTTTTAATTTATAAATAATGTGTAATTAATTTGTTTTGGCTAGAGGTTAATTCAAAGCCATGGATATATTTGTAATTTGAATTGATTACCTTCAGTTGTGATTTCTGAGTTGTGAATTTAATTTGCTTAACTGCTTGATTGATAACTTATTTGTGTATGTCGATTAAGAATGCATACTTAATTTACATGCATGAATTTGATGCTAGAACATAAGTGAATTTCACCTAATCGTTATGAACTTATATTCATGAGTGGTAAAGGTTGCTATCCACAATCGTGTTAAGTGAATTCTTGGCAAGAGTATCATGCTTTTCATAGTTACGAATGCCTCGTCAGTACTTATAGTTTTCACAAAGCTTAATGATCTTTGATTGTATCTCTATTGTGCTTTTCACGTAGGGGACTTTTAGAGAATGTGTTGAATTGTTGTATGCGTATTTCCTTCCAATTCAATAACTTAAGGAAAACTTGAAGATTAAAAAACTGCTGTTCACGGTTAATCTGGAGTATTGAGATTTATAATTTATTGAAAGAACAACTGAAAATCAATTTAGGTTGCATATGTGTCATGTGTGGAGAAGAACCCTCTAGCCAATCCGTCGCCTATCCATTCACCTTAATTTCATGCTTTTGTCAATTCTGTAATTTATTTAAGTTTATTTTACTTCTCGTCAAAACCAAACCCCCCCCCCATTATTAAATTATATTATTTAGTTAGTTTTCATTATTTTTAGTCTTTTAATTCAATTTCCGTCCAATTGATTTCCTAGTGTCTAATTTGATTGTTTTCATTATTTTGAGTCATTCTAAGTGTGTCTCTAGTTATTAGAGTTTTTAGCATAGTTTTGTGTCATTGAGTCTTGTTTAATATTTTTAAATTAATTTAGAGTAGATTAGGAATCCCTCCTAATCCCCGGCCTAGAACGATACCCTACTTACATCTTTACTACAACTGTCAAAAAGAGGGTTAAATTTGTGTGTGGTTTTAGGTCAAATGGAGCAAGACATGGCACTTGATTTAGTTTTCTTTCTTTGATTTTAGGTCAAATGGAGCAAGACATGGCACTTGCGACCATTAAAGCTCAATTGGCGCATCTCACTGCTCAATTAACTCAAAATGCCGAAATGACCACAATGCCAAGTGTCCCTACATTTGATGTGCCCTATGGGCAAGGATATCAAACTCAGCAATGTCCTCAATTTTCTGCAAACGGAGATGCTTGGGATTATCAAGGCCGCAGCCAATCAAGGGGCAACATGTTTTCCAACGCTTGCAATTCGGATTGGAGAGGTAATTCAGACTATATGTGGGATGAATCTCAGCAATTTCAACAAGGTGGATATTGGCAGCAAGATGAGTTCTATTCAAGACCTATGCAGCCACCATAGCATCCCCCACAACAATTCCAATCGAATAAAAGTATGCCCGTGAATTATAATGAAATTCTTGAAGGACTAATCTCTTTGACGCAAGGTTCACAAAAAGAAGAACAATTGCCGCCATCAGAAGAGTTCTATTAGTGGCCATATGAACCATCATAGCCACCACAACAATCTGCCAAATTCAATTCAGGTACATCTTTGGATAATGATACATTTAATAAGTTACTCACCTCTTTGAATCAGGGAGTAGAAAATCAAAACCAGGAGATGCTAGACCGAGTCAAAAGAGTGGACGAATTGGATATGAAAGTTGGGGAGATTGTGGAATTCATGGCACAAATTCAAGAACAAAGTGAACTTTCGAACTCAAACATTGCAAATTCAAAGGCAGAAGTTGAAATCGATGAAGCCATCACTTTAGAAGGTGATATGGAGGATGAGGCTGTTCCAGAACCATCCAATCACAGCCCAAACATGGATGAATTGTTGCTGCAAGCAGAAGATGAGGAAGACGACCTGGGCAGTTTAGAAGAATTCTTGTCGCAAACCCCTTAAGTCCCTATGTTGTCCAACTCTGGTAATGTTGTTCCAAATTCAATTCATTCTAACATTATTCCACCAAATGTCCCTTTTCCTTGTAGGTTTTTGATTCCAAATATCAAAGAGAGTGAAAAAGAAATTGTGGAAGCTCTTCTAGAGGTGCAAAACGGGATTCAAGAGAATGAAGTGGCTGGAGACTATCAAGAATACATCAAAGAGGCTGTGCATGAGACAATCAAACCCAGAGAAGTTGAATTTTATGACACGAGACAGGCCACAACCACCATAGTCAACCTGGCCAAGTTCAAAGTCCCTGAAACATTCAAGGACGTGGTGTTTGTAATTGAGTTTGTGTCGGAGAAATACAGTAAGCCATCTTCTCCAATTTTAATTTTAATTTATACTAACACACTGATTTTAATGATTCAGGCACCCACCCGAGAATTTAAACCATTGCCGAATCATTTCAAGTATCACCTCCCATTGAAAGATAAATTCCATGCTTTGGAGCCGAGGGGAGTTTAAAGGAAAGAATCGTCCGGCTAAAGACGTTAAAGCAAGCGCTTCTTGGGAGGCAACCCAAGCATTCAATGAAGGGAGACTTTGGAATTGCTAACCAAATCAGATTTGCATTCTTACACCCTTCTTTTCACTACTTTCATTTTGTTTTGTTTAGTTAGTTGTGTTATTTGGTTGATTTTTGTTTAGTTTGTGTTTAAATAAATTAAGGGCAATGTTTATTTTAAGTGCAGGTAAATAAAGTCTTTTTACATTAATTTACATATTTTACATTGCTTAAAATAAACTTGAAAATAATAATAATAATAATAATAATAATAATATTAGTAATATATATATATATATATATATATATATATATATATATTTAAATAAACATAAAAGCAAAAATATTTTCCAATGATGTGTAAATTGATAGCATTCATTGGTTATTGGTCAGGTGGTGCCTCAGAAGTCGACAGAGCTCCGGAAAGACGAAGCGCCAGAGTTGGATTCTCTGGAGCCGGAACACTTGGTGCAACTCCAGATGACGAAGGCAACATAAACCTCGGGAGTAACGCCATAAACCTTTCATGATCACTCTGAATCCGAACGTCCGACTCCTGCAGCTGGTCCAACTTCCTCTTCATACTCGTTGAGTAACTAGTTGCGAGCATATGCAACTCCTTGTTCTCATTCCTGAGTCCTCTGACCTCTTGCCGAAGACTAGCCACCTCCGCCATCAGTGACTCAACCTGACGAGAGTGTGCAAAAAGGCGTTGGCCCATGTTTGAAACTGAGCCTGCATACTGGACGCTGAGAGCGAGTGAGTCCTGAACAGCCAACTCGTCGGACCGCGTGGATAGCAACCTAGTGTCCCTTGGAGTGAGAAGGTTTCTAGCAACCACCGTAGCGGTTATATTATTCCTCATCATTGTGTCCCCGACTGTAAGAGGACCATTGGGGGATATGAAGGACGGATGCCAAATGTTGTTTGGAGAAGACAAAGTCATCATCTTCTCCAACATTCAAGTTAAGGCGACGGTCAGAAGGGCAAGACATTTTTAGAAGGTGTTGAGGAAGAAGAGTTCGGAAAGATTAAGATTGCAGAAGTGCACGAAGGGAGTGTTTACAGGAGGGAGTTCAAGTGTGCAGTGAAACAAACTTCATGCCTCTATAAAAAGAAGCAAATCAAAGAGGCGCTCCTCAGAGATCGAAGAGGCGCTCATCTCTCGCAAATCGAAGAGGCGTCCTTTCGCAAATCGAAGAGTCGGGCTCCTTTCTCAAAGGCCGGATTCCTTTCTCAAAAGAGCCGTTCCTTTATCAAAAGTCGGGCTTGCTCAGAAATCACGAGGCGATCAGCTTTTCCAGTTTTGTCGTCACTCATCACATGCATCTTCAGCTTTGCGGAAATTACGGGCAGCTTTGTCAGAAAGCGCGTAACTGGTACTGTTCATCCATCCACCGGCTGCCGACAAGAGTGAGAGAATAGTTCCGGTTGTGAAGAAAATTTCTATAAGTGTCGACCTTCGCCTTCCACAGCAAAGGCACACCTTCTCAGCACATCTTCATCTCCGAGAATGTATTCCCAAAGAAACCTTTCGAGTTACTCAGTATTCCTTATCCCTTGGAGCACCTCAGAAAACAAATCATCGAGAGCAAAAGTATTTCATATCATGAAGGTTAAAAGCAACAGTATCTCATATCACGCTTTATCCTCACCTTCATCTGAAGAACATGGAGAAAGAGAGATCCTGATTGCTTACCTAGTCTTGCTCTCGAGTACTCATCTCAGACCCCTCCCAGCCCACTTCAAAAATAAACCTGTGTTGAGGTACTTCTTCAAAAACAAAAGTATCTCACAGACGAAGCAGGAGGAATCTGAGTTGCATCCAGATGAAGGCGGAGTCTGAGATGATCTAAGAACTAAAGAAGATGCACATCTACATGAAGACTTGAGTACTTGAAGCATGTGGAGACAACGTGCTGATTCATCCTCAACTAAGCTGAGGATCACTTGCAAGAAAGAAGGCCCATCCAGTTCAAGATGAAAGCTATGGAAAATCAACAAGCACGACCAATGATCACCTATTAGTTCTATTCATTGTCTTTTATTTTCATTTTCAAATTTTCATTTGCATTTTTTATATTTTCTTGCGTGCTTAACTGATTTATTTCTTTTCTTTGCAGGAATTTTTGGTTATTTCCACCCTTGAAGTTGATTACAGAATTTAAGCTTGGGGGTCATCACTTAAGTTTTCTGCAAATGAGGGAAGTTTTCAGTCCTATTGCTTTATTTTGTTTCTTATTATTTATTCATTTTATTTTTTACATATTAATGTTTTCTGACATTGGGGACAATGTCCAGTTTAAGTGTGGGGGTAAAGAGTATAAAAAATGACCAAATTGAATATTTTTGTACCTTCGACTACGAACTGGTTTCATTTGTTTCCGTGATGTTGCTTTTTGTTTTCTTAATTAGTTTTGTTTTTTTTTAATAAATTATTATTTTTTTTCGGAAAATTTAAAAATCCAAAAATATTGTCTTGTTTTCCTTATTGTTTTGAATTAGATTTTTGTTAGTTTCCCGACCCAATGATATAACTGGATCAAATTTGAACTATGATGATCAAGAACTTAGTTAACATGTGTTGTGTGAAATTCCTAATTCTCTTGTTAGTATTGTACATGTTTGATCATTCTTGAAAAACTAAATGCACATAGCCTTGTTGATGTGAAACTAAAGCATGACTTAAAGCTTCATATGCGAATTTAGTGACCATATACATCCTATGTGAGTTTTTGAGCCTATTGAAAGTGTGTGCATTTTTCATACACTCCTATTCTTTCATGTGTGATGAACTTATGTGACATACATCTCTAGAACTTGCGTAACGATCTTTCGAAATGTTTGTCATTGATTGCATGAACTTGAAAATGATAGAGGCATTAGGTTTACCACCATGGCCCAAATAACCATGATTCCCAAAGAAAAATGATATCATTAGATTGCCAATTTGAGCTGTTTATGTTGAGCCTTTTATTTCTTATCACCAGATATGTCTACCCTTATACCTCAAACATGTTTCCTTACCCTTTCCAAGCGAGCAATTTGAGACTGTCTTTTGAAGGAGTTTGCCAAAAGAATAAGTGTGGGGGTATTTCATGTTTGTATTTATTTATAAATAAAAAAAAAGAAAAAGAAAGATAGCATACAAAGCAAATAAAAAGTTTAAAAGTTTCAGTTTAAGGGTGTGGTTGGAAGTGCTAGAAGAATCGTTGGAGAGCTTGAGTTCTTATAAATCTCAACAAAAGAATTGCTTGCAATGTAGCTTGGAACTTGTGTTTTCCTATTCTTTCGTTTCAATAGCCTATCCCTAAGCCTCATTACATCCAATAAAAGTCCTCTTGATTTAAGTTTTGCAATTATGATTGTGGAGAAGTGATCTTTATTCAAGCTTATGGTAGAACTTTCACATTTGTTTCTTTGAGCGAAACAAATTAAAACTAAACACATGTGTGATTGAGTGCATATCCTGTGAGAAGGTTGCTAGTTTGCATATGATGATTTTAAAAATAAAAACTTGAAATTGCATTAGCATGGCTATCTCACACACTACACTTCAAGGATGATTTAAAGATTACTGCTAATATTTGAATAAGGAAGATGAGCTTGGATTAGCTTGTTTGGTGCTAGCTATGGTTCTTGCTGATTTGTGTTCTCGAATCAAATTCTATGAGGGTCCCATAGGGGGAAGCTAATGTTTTTCATATTATTACTTTTTCTGGTTTTCTTTATTTTGCTCGAGGACTAGCAAAAGCTAAGTGTGGGGGTATTTGATAAGCTCAGATTTATATATATTTTACATCAAATTCACTCGTCTTTTCTTAGTTAGTTCCTTTTATTTTTGAGCTATTTACTTTGTTTTTGTGTTTTATAAGATTTATCAAGCAAAGAAAATAAAAATTGAATAAATGAGATTTTAATTGTCAAATTCGTCAAAACTACCTTACTCACTTATTTTCTTTGTTTATGTTTTCGATTCGAATCGGAATGTGCAAGGCAGTGGGCAACTTATAGAAAAAGAAAACAGAATAAAAATAAATAAAGAAGAAAAGGGAGTTGGTGGAGGCCATTTCAGAAAATAATTAAAGGCAGCGCATGAGAGGACCATGCGGGGATTAAGAAAGGAAGGCAGAAAGAAAGGTAGCTAACGTGAGCTACCTTGCAGCTGGCCAGGAAACAAAACAAATAAAAGAAGCATAAAGAAAGAACACCGAGAGGAATGAGAGGTGCAAGGCCTCGGGGGAAATTTAAAAAAGGAGTGGCTGCCTTTCAAGGCAGCTGAGGATAAGAAAAATAATAAAAATAAAAAAAGAAAGCAGCATATAAGCTGCGAGAGAACCAGCGAGAAAAGAAGGGACGTGGAGAAGCTGCCTTGGGCAGCCAACCAGTGAGCATTTGGCAGAAAAGAGGAAGCAAGAAAGGAGGGAGAGACGGTGCTGGCTGAAGGCAGCCTTGAAGACAGCACAGCAGCAGACAAGCTGCCAGACGTGAGCCTCGGACTGAGGCTGCCAGGCGCAGTACATTGAAAGAAGCTGCCACACGGTGCAAAACAGCACGGTGTTGAGGCAGTGCCCAAGCACAGAGAAATTCTTGCGACACTCTCAATTCCTCTCGGTGCTCTTTCTCAACTTATGTTTTATTTATGTTTTAATTTATAAATAATGTGCAATTAATTTGTTTTGGCTAGAGGTTAATTCAAAGCCATGGATATATTTGTAATTTGAATTGATTACCTTCAGTTGTGATTTCTTAACTGCTTGATTGATAACTTATTTGTGTATGTCGATTAAGAATGCATACTTAATTTACATGCATGAATTTGATGCTAGAATATAAGTGAATTTCACCTAATCGTTATGAACTTATATTCATGAGTGGTAAAGGTTGTTATGCACAATCGTGTTACGTGAATTCTTGGCAAGAGTATCATGCTTTTCATAGTTACGAATGCCTTGTCAGTACTTATAGTTTTCACAAAGCTTAATGATCTTTGATTGTATCCCTATTGTGCTTTTCACGTAGGGGACTTTTAGAGAATGTGTTGAATTGTTGTATGCGTATTTCCGTCCAATTCAATAACTTAAGGAAAACTTGAAGATTAAAAAAGTGTTGTTCACGGTTAATCTGGAGTATTGAGATTTATAATTTATTGAAAGAACAACTGAAAATCAATTTAGGTTGCATATGTGTCATGTGTGGAGAAGAACCCTCTAGCCAATCCGTCGCCTATCCATTCACCTTAATTTCATGCTTTTGTCAATTTTGTAATTTATTTAAGTTTATTTTACTTCTCGTCAAAACCAAACCCCCCCCCCATTATTAAATTATATTATTTAGTTAGTTTTCATTATTTTTAGTCTTTTAATTCAATTTCCGTCCAATTGATTTCCTAGTGTCTAATTTGATTGTTTTCATTATTTTGAGTCATTCTAAGTGTGTCTCGAGTTATTAGAGTTTTTAGCATAGTTTTGTGTCTTTGAGTCTTGTTTAATATTTTTAAATTAATTTAGAGTAGATTAGCAATCCCTCATAATCCCCGGCCTAGAACGATACCCTACTTACATCTTTACTACAACTGTCAAAAAGAGGGTTAAATTTGTGTGTGGTTTTACAACCCATCACCATCTTGCATCGTACTTGTGATATCCTTTTCAAGCCCAGATTTGCTCTAAAATGTTCCAAATTGTATCTTTTTGCCAACTTTGCTTCTTGGACCTACAAACACACGAAAATCACTTCAAACACTCTAACGATCCACAAATAACTAAGTAAATGCAAAGAAACACACTAACTAAGTTGCATAAATATGCTCCTATCAATTTTCAATTTGATGGCCAAGCTAGACTTGAGACATTGGCTTGGTCAGTGGATCTTCTATGTTATGTGCTTAAGGATGTTGACTTTCCCCTGGGCAACATATTGTTTAATGATATTGAAGTGTTTGTCAAAATGTTTGTTCTTTTAATGAGCCTTGGGTTCCCTAGCTTAAGCTATCACCCCACTGTTATCACAGTTATTGGTGATACAATGGTGGGAGTCACTCCAAGTACAATAATGAACTTCTTCATCCAGAATACCTCTTTATCAGCTTGTAGCAAAATATTTGCCTCAGTCGTGTCATCAACAATGTATCATGTTTCTTGCTCTTCCAACTGACGGCTTCACCATTCAGAGTGAATACAAATTTGGAGTTGGAACTTCTACAATCAACGTCAGATTGGAAATCATCTTGTGTATAGGCTTCCACTCGCCAATCCAAATATCCTCCATAAATAAGGAATATGTCCTTAGTTCTTTTCAGATACTTTAGGACATTATTGACAGTTATCCAATTTTCTAATCGAGAGTTAGATTGATATCGACTAGTAATGCTCACAACATATGAGATATCTGGCCTTGTGCATATCATAGCGTATATGAAGCTTCCTATTGAAGAAGCATAACAAATAGAATACAAGAGACATTACTGCACTCCTGTCAACCTTTTGATAAATACAATTGTCTTCTTCAATTTGTGTGAAACCAAACAATTTGATTCTATGTCTAAATGAATATTCCAGCTCCTAGAAGCCTGTTTGTGTCCATAAATTTTAGATTTACGCAAAAATGATTTTTCCCCGCCCTTTTTTGTGGTTGTTGTTCCTGCCAATTTTTTTTTCAATAAGATGAGGTTCATATGGTATCACCAACTTTCATCTTACCTAACCTTCTCTGTCACGTATTTGAGAAAAACCCGTTCTCTTTCTTCACATGAAAATCATGTGAAGAGAGAAATAGAAAGAAAAAAAAAATGTCATGGGTGGAGCCAATAATTCAAAATGGAGTATAAAGTGAAAAACTGCATATCTGAAACTAATTGCCATGAGCTAAATATCACAAATCTATAGTTATATGTTATATATCAACATGTGTTAAAAACCCACTAGTATATATTGTGGAAAAAAAGAAGAAGCAAGTGGCTATCTACCAGTGGTGGATTTGTGCTACGTAATTAAGGGGTTAGAAACGGATTCATTCATTGGTACTTCATTTTCTGTCCTTTCACATCCATTGTGGTAAATTATCATCTGCAAGAGTAATATTTGATAGGATGGAAGATAAAAGTAAGTGTCTTGGAATGCAATGATCGCCGGTTACACTTAGACTGGACTTCCCGATGAAGCCCTTGATATGTTGTCTGACAAAATCCTACCATGTGAAATATCCACAATGAGCATGTTTGGGGCTTGTTCGCAACTGTCAGCTTTGCGCTTAGGAAAAAAAATCAAAGAATTCAAGCTAGGTTTGAAAAGACTAATTGCATAAGCTCAACTCAATTAATTATGAGTGAGTTCTGTACTTCATTATATATGCTCTACAAGATTATAGTGTATATGTTATCAAGATTACAATGGAATTCAAATTACAAAAAATACATAACAAAAGGCTAAGGTACACAGGAAAATAGAATCATGCTGAAAGAGGATTCTGATTTTTCTCAATCTGTTGAAGACTCCTTGTGTTATCCAAATTTTGTTTTGGAGTATGTGAGCGGGAACAATATAAGTCAAACTGTGGTTGATAAGTTGACAAGGATTGCTGACGTGGAGCAATAGATTTATCACTCCCCCGCAAGCTAAGCGGTCGTTAACAGATGAGAAGCTTGGACAGAAGATAGTGAAATCGTGTGGGAGACAGTCCTTTGGTGAAGAGATCAGCAAGTTGGTTAGTGGTAGCAACGTATCCAACAATTAGCTCTTTGCGCACCACTTTTTCTCGAACATAGTGATAGTTTACTTTAACATGTCGCATCCGAGCCTGATAAACAGGGTTGAAAGCAACGGCAAGGGCACTGATATTGTCACACCATAATCGCGGTGACGTAAGTGGAAGATTAAGGTGAAGGAAATTATGAGTTTCATTAGGGATTTCATGTGACTAGCAAGCATATATAAATCATTATATATATACAAAATAGCGGAAGCATGTTAACAATTAAAATTAATTCTCTAGTCATTTAAATCCCCTTCAAGATGCATAGGTTTATGTAAGATGCATCAAAAATTATTTTATTGAAGAACAAAGGTTAGGAGTAGATTTATACCTCTTGATCTACTTGTGAGACCAAGGATGGACCACCTCCAAGATCTTTGCTCCTCAAAGTCCTTGAGCCTTGCCTCCCTCCTTGCCTCCTCCACTTTGTTAGTATGAGTGCTCCAAGGTTCTCTTAGAGTTTTCAAGGAGAAAACCTCTAAAGATCCTCACCCACTAGTGTAGTGAGAAAGGATGAAGGAATAACCAAAGGGGGATAAGATGATTAGTTAAAATCCCCTAAGGTGGCCGGCCCCCTTTTGTGTTCTAGAGAGATGTTTTTCTTTTTCTCTAAGTCTTTTGAACACAAATGAAACCCTAGTTAGATATTTGTCTATAATGTTGTATTTATAGACAAAAGGAAGCAAGTCAACAATTGACTTCTCCCACCTCCTCAAAGTGGCCGGCCTTTAGTGTGGGTTTTTGGGCTTTGGGCTTTTATTATTTCAAGTCATCCAATGCTTGAATAAAAGCCCAATGGGTTTAGGCCCAATGGGCCCAATTAAACCCGAACATTTCTTTAAGCCCAAAACGATCTTTTATCGCTTTTATGATTTCTTTAGACTTTCTAAATTAATCGCCACACCTAATTAATCCAATTAATTATTTCCATCATCCATTGATTACTCACTACAAGAGTGTATTGGTGAACAATCTTTTAGGTTCTAATTAGCAAGGCAGTGAGATGATTGGCATCGATCCAATTGATTTAATCCAATCACTTGTTGAATTAAAACTTGCTTTTAATTCACGTTCTTCTTTGACGATTACATTTAGTTATCTAGAAGAACTCACAAGCCATGAGTGACATCTAAACATATGTCATGGCTACCCAAGCTAATGTAGAAGTTATTCAGAGAACCTATTCAGTTGGAATTACAATGCAATTCGATCCTTCTCCAATGCAATACTCTTAATCACATCACTAGGGTATGGATGTAATATGTCAAACCCCTAATGTGATTATACATTCTTATATGATTCATATGAGCCGTACAGGAACGCTTTCCTTAACTACGCTCAATACTTCGGCCGAAGATTTCCGAATCATATCTTAGAGTATCCTCCTCTAACGAGGATTAGAGAAGTATCCTCCTCTAAAGAGGATTAGAGATCCCTTGTTGACCATTCACATGCCTACATGTTTAGATAGCTTGATCCCAAGAATGCCGTGGACTCTCCAAATGGAATGTCATTTGACATGGTCAAAGATCAAGGACCTAACCATTAGACATCAATGATGTCTCAGGTCAAAGGATTAGTTACATTATTCCAACTATTAGAGTTACTTGCTTGACATGTGAGTAGACCTCCATGCAAGTACTCTCGTTCGATTGCGTTCAGTGAACTCATTCCCTTAACGAGCACCTACATACTTGTCTTAGTGTCTCAACACGAATGGGATGAGACTTTCCATCCTTCTCTTTGAAGGGGACACAGTATGTACTGATCTATGCATTGTCAGTATCCCTCCGACAATCCTATGACCAGGAACCTTTTGGACATGATGGTTATGTGAAGAAGGTCTCTGTAGTCTAACATCATTAGATTACTTCTTCAATCGATCCATTGTCCATGGATTCACTATTTAGAACATATTTCGTTAATTGAGATAGTCCTAGTTAGTATCTTTGCCTTCCGATGTATAAGAGTCATATGTATACATCAATGCAATGTCCTGAAAGGTTTCTTCCAAAGATTGACTTTCAGGGCATATTTCCAACATAAGGTCACGAAATATATGAGTAAACCAAGACAGTGTAGCAGCAGTATAAGCCATTTATAGATATTCGGCCTCAGTGCTAGAGTGAGAGACACTGCGTTGTTTCTTGGAACTCCAAGAAACTAAGTTATCCCTAAGAAAAATGCAGTAGCCCCTTATCGAGCAACAGTCATTAGGATCGTCGGCATAGTCGGCATTGGCAAAAGCAGTGAGAGTAAAGGGATTGGGTCTAAATACAATGTCGTGATCATGTGTTGCTTTTAAATAACACAAAATATGTTTGACAGCAGACTAGTAAGCAGTGGTGGGGGAATGCATATATTGATAGACCTGATTGGCAGCGAAAGTAATGTAAGGCCGTGCAAAAAGAAGATTGGAGTGCCTTAACTACACTTCAAAAAATAATACCATCTGACAATGGTTCGCCTTCATAAAGACTCAATAAATACAGTGGTTTGGCATCAATCATGTTAGTCTTCCTGAGAAGGTCTTGGATGTACTTGGACTGAGAGAGATACATGGCAGTGGGTGTCCTCTTGATTTCTATGCCAAAAAAATAATGTAATGAGCCCAGATCATTCATTGAAAACATTTGTCCAAGTTGAACAATAAGGAAGGAGATGTGACGTGAATTGTTTCCCATAACTAGGATATCATCAACATAAATGAGCAAATAAATTATTGTTGTGCCATCGAAGAAAATGAACAGTGATGAATCTGCCATGGATGCCTGAAATCCCAAGTGCTCAAGATGTTAGGAAGAATAGTGAAACCATGCACGAGGAGCCTGTTTTAAACCATATAAAGATTTATGTAAATGATCGGATCATATTTATATATATTTTTATATCAAATTCACTCGTCTTTTCTTAGTTAGTTCCTAATATTTTGAGCTATTTACTTTGTCTTTGTGTTTTATAGAATTTATCTAGCTAAGAAAATAAAAATAGAATAAGTGAAATTTTAAGTGCTAAATTCGTCAAAACTACCTTACTCACTTATTTTCTTTATTTATGTTTTCGATTCGGTTTGAGTGATTGAAATTGGTTTGGTTTGTTTTGTGTGAAAAATAAGATGGAAGGCAGCTACACGGACAGGAAAAAGGTGGAGTGCAAAACAGCAAGGCCACTTGATCTAAATAATTTTTAAAGGATAAACAGATTAGTGGAGAGAGGAGCAGTGGGGCTGCCTAAAGGCAGCGGGAAGAGAAGATCAAAACAGAAGCACATGGAAGAATAAAGAAAATGATAGCTGCCTTAAAAGGTAAGCATGTGCAACACAGCTACATGGGGGGTCCAAGGCACCAAGGCAGCGGTGAAAAAGAATAAATAGAAGCCTCGGGAGAGGAAGGCTAAGGAGGGCGCTGAGGGAAACAAAAGGCTGCCTTTGGCAGCCAATTGGAGGACAGAAACTAAGCTGCCTCTGAGCAGCTAAAAAAAAGAAAAAATAAAATAAAATAACAGAAGGCGCACAGGGGAGAGCAGCACAGGAGCTGCGCCATTTGGCAGACTTGGGAGAAGGCTGCCTTTTAAGGCAGCTTGAAGCAGCTTGAAAAGAAACCGGGGAACAGAGGGTCAGCCAATTGAGAGGCGCCTTGGGCAGCGGTCAAGCACGGAGAGGGAGCTTCGGGGAAGGCTGCCTGGGTAGGCAGCTTAGGAGAACGCCGAGAGAATTGAGAGGCATCACAGGCCTCGGGGCAGCGCATCAACCCAGGAGCACAGAAACTCTTAAACTCTCAATTTGGTTTAATCCTCCAAACTCAGTTTTATTTCTGTTTTTAATTTATAAATGATGTGTAATTAATTTGTTTTGGCTAGAGGTTAATTCAAAGCCATGAATATATTTGTAATATGAATTGATTAACTTCAGTTGTGATTTCTGAGTTGTGATTTAATTTGCTTAACTGCTTGATTGATAACTTATTTGTGTATGTTAATTAAGGATGCATACTTAATTTACACGCATGAATTTGATGCTAGAATATAAGTGAATTTCACCTAATCGTTATGAACTTATATTCATGAGTAGTGAAGGTTGTTATCCACAATCGCGTTAAGTAAATTCTTGGCAGGAGTATCATGCTTTTCATAGTTACGAATGCCTCGTCAATGCTTATAGTTTTCACGAAGTTTAATGATCTTTGATTGTATCTCTATTGTGCTTTTCACGTAGGGGACTTTTAGAGAATGTGTTGAATTGTTGTATGCTGTTCATCCAATTCAATAACTTAAGGAAAACTTGAAGGTTAATTTAAGCGTACCTAATTAATTTGGAGTGTTGAGATTTACAACTTATTGAAAGAACAACTGAAGGTCAATTTAGATTGCATATGTGTCTTGTGTGGAGAAGAACCCTCTAGCCAGTTCGTCGCCTATCCTTTCACTTTTATTTTATGTTTTTGTCAATTCTGTAATTTATTTAAGTTTAATTTACTTCTCATCAAAACCAAACCCCCCATTATTAAATTATATTATTTAGTTAGTTTTCATTGTTTTTAATCTTTTAATTCAATTTCCGTCCATTTTAGTTCCTAGTGTTTATTTAATTTGTTTTCTTTGTTTTGAGTTATTTTAGTGTGTTTTGAATTATTAGAGTTTTTACCCTAATTTTGTGTCCTTGAGTCTTGTTTAATATTTTTAAATTAATTTAGAGTAGATTAGCAATCCCTCCTAATCCCCGGCCTAGAACGATACCCTACTTACACCTATACTACAATTGTCAAAAAGAGGGTTAAATTTGTGCGGTTTTAAAATCCCGTCAGTAAACGAAAAACATGTGAAGGGAATTGGGGGTCAACAAATCCGGAGGGCTATTTCATATATACTTCCTCTGTTAAAGAACCATGTAAAAATACATTTTGAACGTCTAGTTGACGAATGGGCCAATTGTAGTACAGCGCAATGGAGAAGAGTATGATGGTAGCATGAGTGACAACGGGACTAAAGGTGTCACTGTAGTCAATTCCGGCTTGTTGATGAAAACCATTTGCCACAAGACATGCTTTGAATCGTTGGATGGAACCATCAGAATGTTGCTTAATTTTGTACACCCATTTATTGGGAAAAACGTTCATGGATTATTGATATGGAACCAATGACCAAGTACCGGTTCGTTGAAGGGCATTAAACTCATATGCCATAGCCTGTTTCCATTCTGCATATTTGTTAGCCTATGTAAAACAAGTAGGCTCAACCACATCATTAGTTGTATGGGAAATAAATGCATATTTAGGATTAGGTTTATGAATCCTTTCCTTTGCACGAGTTACCATGAGATGTGTAGGTTAAGTGGACTGCTGGGAGGAAGAGGGAACAGTTGATGTACTTGCATTCGCAGGGTGGAGAGAAACTAAGGGATCTAAGGACAAATTATTGACTGGAAGTGATAAGGATGAAGGAGTGGGGTTGGCAGAAGGGACATGTGGAGTGGGGTTGTCAAAAAGGACAGCTGGATTGGGATGTGAGTTGGCAGAAACATGGGTAGTAGTCAGGTTGCGGGTAGTAGAGACTAAGACGCCATGGAGAAAAAAAAAATTGTGTGTGCCGTGAGACTTTAGCTTCGTGATACCATGAAAGAATTCAAGCTAGGTTTGAAAAGACTAATTGTATAAGCTCAACTCAATTAATTATGAGTGAGTTATGTGTACTTCATTATATAGGCTCTACAAGATTACAGTGGATCTGTTATCAAGATTACAATGGAATTCAAATTACCAAAAATACATAACAAAAGGCTAAGGTACACGAGAAATTAGAATCATGCTGAAGGAGGATTCTGATTCTTCTCAATCTGTTGAAGACTCTTTGTATTATCCAAATTCTGTGTTGGAGTATGTGAGTTGGAACAATGCCTTGGATCGAAGGTGAGCATGTGGTACGGGAGGTGAACGATCACGTGAAGGCTAAGCCCTATCCTCGACAGAGCACTAACACCGGGGTGCAGGATAATGAGCTATACACGCATCTCAACACAATCATGCTCATAACCATTACTATCATCAATATACTCACCTAACCTACTTGAGGCATCTGCAACGCCAAGCAACAATCATCACAAAAATTCGTACTAAATATAAATACTATTTGACATGGCATTCTAATTTATAAAACCATTTAAACGTGCTTTCTAGGAAAAATACCAAGCATATACGTATATACTGAAAACAAAAGCCCACTCACTGATATGTGGAAGGATCATAGCCCCCGAGTCTCACTTGACTGCGCACGTCCTCAGGAAATGTCTCACCTATATGCGAAACAACTATAAAACCGTCATTTATAAGCACATAACCAAAACTAGGTAATAACTTCTCTCACATTGGCATATAACATCAGTTTTAACTGACGCCGTTAGGTAATATTTTGTTAAATGTTGGCATATACCGTCAGTTTCAACTGACGCAGTTAGAAATATTCCATCAACTTTGACAGAATATTCCCCTTCTTCTTCCTCAACTCGCCAGAGTCCGGCGCCGGCGATTGGTGAAAACTGGAAAAATTTTAAAGTTACATATCTCACTCAATTCTCAACCAAACTCCCCAAAATTTATACCAAAATGAATCTTAGGACGAGGAGAATGTGTTCATGCCACTTTTAGGACCCAAAAATTGACGGAGCTTCGTTGGAACAAGCTCAACACTCCAGCCACCTTTGTAACTCCCTAAAACTGATCTTTCTTACATCCAAAACCTTCCAAAAGTAACCCAACATGTAGGAAAAACATAATTAAGACCTTTTTAAACCTTAAAATCACCTGAATCCAAAGCGATCACATCGAAGTTACTATGCACTTCATCTGAGCTCACGGGTTCTAGGGTTATCGAAGTCTTCCCTCCAAACTAAAGGTATGGTTAGACTCTTGAGCTTGCAAGGAGTTTGAAAATGGCATCCAAAACCTCAAACTGCGACTGGTTACAGAGGTTTGAGAATGGTTCAGGTGTACAGAAAGGGAGAGTTCGAGAAAGAGGGTTAGAGAGATAGCACGAGTGTTTCTGTGTGTGAGAGTGTGGCCCAAATTCCACTAACAAAAACAAACTAACAAAATAAATATAAAAAAATCTAAGCCTCATAGGTTCAAAAAACTTAGGAAGAAAATGAATTGGTCCAATTACACACATCACAACCAAACGTTCAAGGACAAACTCGTCATTTCCACACCGACGATAAAAAGATTTCGAGACGAGCTGTCACAAAACACCCCCCTTAAGAAAATTTCATCCTTGAAATTCACACAATAATTACAAACCACTAATACTCGTAAAACAAGCGTGGATACATTTCTTTCATACGCTCCTCTGTCTCCCAGATGGCTTCCTCCACAACACTTTCACTAAGCGCACTATCTTATTTCTCAGAACCTTATCTTTCCAATCCAAAATGATCACCAACTCCTCGTCATATGTCAAATCTGGATTAATTTCCAATGGTTGAGGAGGTATCACCTATGTTGGATCTGAGATATAATGACGAAGCATGGAAACATGGAACACATCATGAACTTTAGACAACTTTAGAGGCAATTCAAGTCTGTAGGCTATTTCACTGATCCGTTCGATGATCTAGTACGGTCCGATATATCTAGGACTTAACTTACCTTTTTCCAGAACCGTACTACACCTTTACATGGTGATAACTTCAGAAACACCCAATCATCTACTTTATATGTCCGATCAATGGCATGTCTGTCTGCTAGACTCTTCTGGCGATCCTGGGACGCTTTTAGGTTAGATTTAATTACCTGAATATTTTAGGTAATCTCGTCCATAATCTCTGGGCCCAACAAAATTCTTTCCCTAACCTCTGACCAACATAAAGGCGTACGACAAGATTTACCATACAGTGCCTCAAAAGGTTATATACCAATGCTCGAATGGTAGCTATTGTTGTATGCAAATTCCATCAAATCCAAACGTTTATGCCAAGCATTGCCAAAATGCAATACGGAAGATCTCAGCATATCCTCGAATGTTTGAATAGTCCTCTCAGATTGCTCATCTGTCTAAGGATGATACGCTATACTATAAAGTAATCTCGAACCAATAGCTTCTTGAAACGCCATCCAAAATTTAGAAGTGAACCTAGGATCCCGATTCGAGACGATACTAACTGGTACTCCATGGTATTTGACAATTTTCGACACAAATAATTCAGCTAACTGGCTTAAGGAAAATTTCTCTTGTACTGGAATAAAATGTGCGGACTTAGTAAGCCGATGTACCACCACCCAAACCCCATCATACCCATTTCGTGTATGGGGAAGTTAATACACAAAATCCATAGTAATATCTTCCTATTTCCACTGTGGAACAGGAAGTGGTTGCATCCGTCCAAAAGGCCTTTTTCTTTCGGCGTTGACCTGCTGGCAAACAACACACTTATTCACGTACTGAATAATTTCTTTTTTCATATTCGTTCAATAGTAAAATGATCGAATGGTATAATACATTTTGTACTCCTAGAATTTATAGCATATGCCGATACGTGCACTTCATCAAGAATGTCCTTCTTTAATTCTGCATTGTCTAGCACGTACATTCTACTCTCTTGCATAAGCATGCTGCTAATTTCTCGAATTCGGAGGCCTTTCTTTTTCCCCTCATTTCTTAACCAAATTATCTCCTGGGTCTCTTCATCATTCATCTATGCCTCGAGTACACGATCAATTAAGATTGGTCTGACTTAGAAGATAGGAAGTAAAACTTCCCCTCGATCCTTTACCCCTAACTTCACTCCAGTTGATCTCAACGCTGGAAGAAGAAGAACACGACAAGCGTAGAAAGCATTAACTCTGCCTTAAGATTTCCTGCTAAATGAGTCAGCCACCACATTTGCACACCAAGATGATACTCAATCGTGCAATCATAGTCGCTCAGCAACTCTATCCACCTTCGCTGACGAAGGTTCAGATCTCTCTGAGTAAGTAGATACTGAAGACTTTTGTGATCTGTAAAGATCCTACATCTCTCTCTCCATAAAGATAATGTCTCTAGATTTTCAATACAAACACAATAGCTGCTAACTCGAGATCATGAGTAGGATAGTTCATCTTGTGAGGCTTCAATTGTCGTGAAGCATAAGTGATCACCCTACCATGCTGCATTAGCATGCAACCTAGCCCATTCAACGAAGCGTCGCTATAAATCTCAAAACTACCACTATCATCCGGAAGTGCTAACGCAGATGCATGAGTGAGACAATACTTCAATTGCTAGAAACTCTGCTCACAATTATGTCCCACTCAAATCTAACATCCTTTCTGGTCAACCTCGTAAGTGGTAATGCTATAACTGAGAAGTCTTTAACAAACTGCCTATAGTAGCCTGCCAACCCAAGGAAACTCCGTACCTTTGAGACTGTTCATGGTTGTTCCCAATTTTCGACTGCCGCTACCTGAATGCAACTTGATCCAACCAAAATTGACATTTGCTAAACTTAGCAAATAATTGACATTTTCTTAATTTCTTTAATACCAAAGTGATATGTCGTACATGTTCTGCCTTAGACTTGGAATAAACCAAAATATCGTCAATAAAGACAATGACAAACCTGTCTAAGTACTGCTTGAATAGCCGGTTCATCAAGTCCATAAAAGCAGCAAGTGCATTAGTCAACTCGAATGGCATCACCAAGAATTCATAATGGCCATTTCGGGTCCTAAAGGCTGTTTTGGGGACATATTCACTTTGAATTTTCAACTGGTAGTAACCAGACCTCAAATTGATTTACGAAAACACACAGGCTCTTCGTAGCTGATCAAACAAATCATCTATGCGTGGCAACAAATAATGGTTTTTAATCGTTACCCGATTCAGCTGCCGATAATCTATACACAACCTCAAAGTACCATATTTCTTCTGTACGAATAAAACTAGAGCCCCCCAAGGTGAAGTACTAGGCTGAATAAAACCTTTATCGACTAACTCCTGTAATTGAATCTTTAATTCTCTTAGTTCAGCAGGAGCCGTTCGATACGGAAAATGATGGCAAACTCCACATCTTGATCTGGCGGCAATCCAAGTAAATCATCAGGGAAAATGTCAGGAAAATGCCTGACCACTTTAACATCCCCCACACTGCTAGGATCATTATCATGTAGTACAACATGAGCTAGATATCCCTGACAACCTTTCTTTAGCAACCTCTTGGCTTTCACTGCATAAGTACCCCCAGACGATGAAAAGTAACTGTCTTCTCGTAACAATCAATATTGGCACAATTGTAGTGTAACCAATTTGTGCCCAAAATAACATCAAATTTAACAATATCTAACGAGATGAGGTTAGCTGGCATAACCACATCCTCTACTAGCACGGGGCACCTTGGGTACATCCAGCGGATCAGACACTTCTCCCCTCTAGGCATGGAAAACTCTAACTCGTACCCAAGAGGTGTGGGATTAAGTTGCGTTAACTGAGCAAATGTATTAGAAATGACAGAATAGGTAACACCACAATCAATCAACACTTTAGCAAAGTGACCGAGAATGTTTAACGTACCCATAATCAAATCGGGGTTGTTCTGAGCATCCTACACTGTAATGTTGTGAATACGGCCCTGAGTTTACTGTCGTCCCCCATAACCCCTGCTAGACTGACTACCTCGTCCAGGTACACTACGCCCCTGCCCTATCTGACTAGGTTGTCTCAACGATCCAGCACTACTAGAAGCAACCTCTCATTGCTACGGCTGTCCTCTAGAATACCACTGAGATCCACCCATTGAATAAGGAGGATACGGTGTATACCCTCAAGAGTACTGAGGATAATCGCTCTGATAATATGGATTTTGTGGATTCGGGTACTGCACTGTAAAATAAGGAGATATATCACCCTGGTAATGATAAGTACCCCCGCTGCCAACCTGACCATAATTGCTAGGTGCTAGAGCTTGCTGACTCGGAACTGGCGGTAGTAAAGAAAGTAGCTAGGGCCTCTGCTACTTTTGTGGACAATTTGCAGCTCGATGCCCAACCTATCCACAAGTAAAACATCATCTGCTACCCTGTTTACATTCCCCAAAATGTCGACCATTGCACCTTCAATACAACGGTTCTCCAGAACCACTAGCATCTCGTTGCCTCTGAAAACGAGGACCTCTAGTAAACCTACCACTTCTCCTCTGACCTGTGGAACTCATACCTCCACTAAATGAACTAGAACTAGCACCACTTCTTTTAAAACTTTGCATCTTATGAGGTCCATGAGACGACTGACCTTTACCTTTAACATTTTTCTTCTTATTATCGCCTTTCTCTTCTTCCTCGTCACTCTCGTTGGGAAAGTTCTCTGAGTCTTCAATTCATAACAAAATCTCACAAAACTCGTGGTAGGACATACAAGGAGTCATGGTCGTCATCGAGCGCCGCTTCTTTCAAGTACCCAACTTAAAATAACAGTGCATCTCAGCTGGATTAGCAGCAACCTTTGGATAATAACATGAAAAGTCTGTAAACTTTCTATAGTACTCATTAGCTGTCATCTTCTTCTATTTTAGATTCGTAAATTCTTGTTTCTTACAATTTATATATGCTGGAGGAATAAATCTCTTCTGAAACAACCGCTTAAAAACTTCCCAATTCGCCACTTCCTCCTGTGATAACTCCTCAGTCTCCTACTCCCACCAAGATATAGGTTCCTTACCTAGAAACCAAGTAGTCGTCTTGACCTATCTGTCGGCAGGAAGACTCCCGTAACTCTGCATCAAACGGAAAGTCTTCTTAAGGTGATTAAGCCATTTCTCTGCACCTTCGTGTCCTTCATTACCCATAAAAGTATTTAGCTTCAAATTATATACAGTCTCCAGAGGAGTCTTCTGGGAGGACGAAGCATAGATTGAATAGCATTAGCTATAGCTTCCTCTAACTGAACAATATCAGGGAAGCTAGGCTCAGCAGAAGGACGTTGCTCTGTGCGAGGCGGCATAGTTCTGACAGAAGACACCAAAATAATTAGAATATTCACCAGATATACAAGACTGCTGAACCTAGGCTGTGATACCAAATTGACACACCTCGACCCAAAATCAGGGTGTGCTGACCGTCACGTGAGAGTGAAGTAGCCAAGTGCGCAGTGCAGAAGTACTAAAGTGAACATGTGAGTGAATGAAAACCAACCTAATTAATTCACACTGAATAGACAAGTCAGCAAAAGTGACGAGAACTGAAGAACAATACACATCATCAGAGCATAAACAACCTAGGTGCAGTCCAGAACGAACAAATACTAATTTAACAATACCAAAGGAAGTCCTACATTAGTGGTGATCGGTAAGAACTGTCGTTGAACCTTCATTAGACACCAATAGTCACTTTTATCTAAAACCTGGAGGGGCACTAAACAGAAAGTGTGAGTGGGCAAAAAAAAAAGGCTTTCAAGATCAATTTCAATATCAAACGTAGTAACCCCTCTCTGTAAAACCTGTATACTTTCCCAGAAAATATTATACGTAATCATATCTCAAATCACACTAGAAAAATGGTAAATCCAGAATATGCCATGTCAAATATCCAGCCAAGAAATAAATATAAATCAGGTGAGATAAATCAATAACCATAGTATGCCATGATGTGATAAAAGCTAGCACTCAAAATAAACCTTTTTGTTGACAATTGTAGTAAACATGCAAGTAGGGATCGTTCTAGGCTAGGGATTAGGAGAGATTGCTAATCTACTCAAAACTAACTTAAAAACACTAAACAAGACTCAAAAACACAAAACTAGGCTAAAGACACTTAACTAGACTTAAATAACTAAAAACTAACTAGAATGACTCAAAACAGAAACTAGAGATGAGTTTGGACGAAAATTGAACTAAAAAGACTCAAAACAATGAATTCTAACTTATATAGACTTAACAAATTCAAAAGAAATCGATTAGGACAGATTCTAACTCAACTAACACAATGAAATTATGGGGGGATTTGTTTTGACGAAAATTGAAACACACAATAAACAACTTGCAGAATGTAAACAAGATTCAAAATTGGGGAAAATCAATGGATGGAAGGACTAGCTAGAGGGTTCTTTTCCACACATAACACACTTGCATACAAATCAATTTTCAGTTGCTCTTTCAATAAACCATGAACCTCAATGCCCCAAGTTAACCGTGACTACACTTTTTTAACTTTCAGATTTTCCTTAACTTATTAAATTGGATGGAATGCGCATCAGCAATCCAAAACATTCTTCAAAAGTTCCCTACATGAACAGCATAATAAAGATACAATCAAAGATCATTAAGCTTTGTGAAAATCATAAGCATTGACAAGGCATTCGTAACTATGAACAGCATGATACTCCTGCCAAGAATTCACTTAACACGATTATGACTAGCAACCTCCACTACTCATGAATATAAGTTCATAACGATTAGGTGAAACTCCCTTCTATTCTAGCATCAAATTCATGCATGCAAACTAAGTGTGCACCCTTAATCAACATACAAGAATAAGTTATCAATAAAGCAGTTAAGAAAATTGCATTCTCAATTTATGAAATCATAACTGAAGGTAATCAATTCATATTGCAAGTATGTTCATGGTATTAAATATCCCCTTAGCTAAAAGGGGTTTAGTTCGTCATGTTCGTAAAACTTATACATTGAAATCAAAAGAAAGAAAACACCTAAAACGTTCTAGCAATACAACTTGAATAGCAAGCACGTCCAAGGGCCTTCCTCCTTCTTCTTTGCTGCGGCACAAGGGTTGTGATGCGAGAATTAACTCGACACAAATTAAACCCTCTTTTGTCAATCGTAGTATAGGTATAAGTAGGGTATCGTTCTGGACCGGGGATTAGGAGGGATTGCTAATCTACTCTAAATTAATTTAAAAATATTAAACAAGACTCAAAAATACAAAACTAGGCTAAAAACACTTAACTAGAATAACTCAAATTAAAACTAACAAATAATCTAAAACAATTCAAAAGACTCAAAATAATTCTAGACTCAAGAAAACACAAACTAAAATTAATTTCCAACAAATCTAACACTTTAAAATAAATTGGGGGATTTTGGTTTTTGACGAGAAGTTAATTTAAAACAGAAACTTAAAAACAAACTTCGAAGGAAATAATATTTTATAAAATAGAATGACGAGACGTTAGTTAAAGGGTTCCTTATCCACACATGAACATATGCATATAATTTAATTTCCAGTTATGAATTCAACAAACGAATAATGACAATGTTCCAAGTTAATTAGGTCCGCTTAAATTAACCTTCAGATTTCCCTAAATTCATTGAATTGGACGGAATACGCATCACAACCAAATTATTCTTATCAAGTTCCCTAACTATGGAATACGCATGATAGAGAGACATATCAAAGATCATTAAGTTTAATGGAAATCATAAACATCGACTAGGCATTCATAACTATGGAATACGCATGTTAATCCAACCTAGGGTTTACTAAACACAATCGTGACTAGCGATTTTTACTACTCATGAATATAAGTTCATAACGATTAGGTGAAATTCCCTTATATTCTAGCATCAAGTCTAAATATGCAAATTAAGTGTTGACCCTTAACCCACATACATAAACACGTTATTAATCAAAACAGAATAGTAAACCACATCCAAACATTTATACATTCATAACTGGAGTAAATCAAATCATAATAAACATATATCCATGGTTTCAAATTCCCCTCTAACTAAACAGAATTTAATTACACATGTTTAACATAATTAAAAGATAAATTAAATTAAACATGAGTTTAAGAAAAATTAAACCAAATGGTGAGTTGCTCTCTGTGCTCCGTGCTTCCAGCTCTCGGTGAAATAAAAACAGAAGCAACCTGCTTTGCTGCCCGTGGAGGGCAGCTCCTGTTTCTATCTTCTCCAAGCTGCTGGCAGCTTCGGTTTTATGCCATCTGTCTCGCTGCTCCGTTTCAGTCTCCTGTGCAGCGTTTTCTAATCAGCCCTCTTATTCGGCTTTTCTTCTTTGTTTCTGCGCTCCACTTCCTGACTTTCTTCTTCTCGCACGCTGCCACTCTCGCAGCCAATCTCTCCGTAAGCTGCTCAAGGCAGCCCTTATTTCTTTTCTCCTCTGGCTGCGCGAAGCCACCCAATGGCTCATCTGTCTCTCTCCCAAAGCTGCCTTGAAGGGCAGCCTTTCCCCATCCTCCTTTAACCCGAGGCTTGCGCCTCTTTATTCTCCCTCACCGAGCCTTATTTTTCTGTTTTTTAATTCTTTTCCTAAGCTGCCAAAAATGGCAGCTCCCACTCACCAATGGAATTTTTCTTTCTTAATTCCCGCCAGTCCCCCTTAATTGGCTGCTTTCCTGTTTCTTTTTATTCCTTTTTCTCAAGGCCCCAGACCTCCCTTCTTTTAGTCTCGGTGCTATCTTCTCTTTTTTTTTTTTTATATTTTCTCTTTTGCACCGCCCACCGTAATAATGCTCCCCACCGAATTGCTTTCATCATTTTCCTTTTATTCCTTTGACTTGCTGCTGTGACAACCCGTCCCGACATTTTAAATTATTGGATATGAAATGACGGATTTACCCCTACGGGATTATTTACACGTGCAAGTGTGTGGTGTGAGGATGAAAGTGACCCTCAAATTATTGATGTTATAATATGTTTAGTGTTGGACAACATGATCACACCACTCAATTCCCTCTCTCTCACTCCCGACACTCTCCCTCTCTCTATCATTATTGGAAAACACTTTCACTATCCCTCAATCATTCCATTCCAGACATTCTCTCTGTCTCTCTCTCATCCCACGACTGTCTCTCTCTCTCTCTTGTTCTTCACACACGGCATAAGGTCAACCCATACCAAAACTCGACGATCGTCGAAACTAAATACATATTTGGACTCGTGAAGATCACACGAACACAACGGTACCATTTTCAGGTAAGGATCCTTTCGATTTCACGTCCAAAACTCGATGTTCTTATTTGGCACTATTCATCAAACTTTTCATACGTGATGTTTTAGGACGATCTAAGATCACAGTGATCCTTGTGAGGTCCCAAGGAGGCTCGGAGTAGTTCGTTGGAGGTGTTTGGACGTCGGGATCACGTGCATCGAGAGTGGCCGGTTTTGGAGTTTGTCCCCGAGGAATTTAAGGACCTTTTTCAAGGTTTTTGAAGGTATATTCATGTTCTACACTAAATTTGGAGCACATAGGAAGAAAAATGGGTCAAAAAGGATGAAAAATGAGCAAGATATGACAATTTAAAAATTACCCAGAAAACCGGCAAAAACCAGTCGCCGGCGGCCGGCGAAGTCGCCGGAGAAGAAAGCCGGAACGGAATATTCCGGCGACCTGACGGAATATTCCGTCACCGTTAACTGACACCGTTAGTTCTGACGCCGTTAAATCTGACGGAATATTCCAGGAATATTCCTGACGGCGTCAACTGACGCCGTCACTGTGCTCGGCGCGTGGCCGCGCGTGGGGAGCGCGTGGGTCCGTGCCACGTCAGGCGCGTGGGGGCGCGTGGGACATCGAAAAATTATTTTAAAAATATGGGGATGTTCGTGACGACGAGTAGGTCACGTTGGTATATGCAAATACCAAAATTGAGCTATGTATGAGAAGTTATTCTCGTAGTTGTGAGTATGTATTAAATAACGTATTTACGTAATTTCTCGTATAGGTGATACGTATACCGAAGACGACCGTAGCCAGGCCCGACGCGGGGGTTACGAGCCAGCTAATTATCAGTGAGTGGGCAGTATTATTTTCCGTATACCTATATATACCTATGATTATCCCAGAATCACTTTTTAAATGGAAATATACGTTTTATCGACTTACATATTAATTAATTTGATGCATGAGTATTTAATTATACATTTCATGCATATGTTGGTGCCGAGGACGCCAGGTAAGTACCAGGTAGGTACATGTATAGTTGAGAACGAATAACATTCGATATACGTATGAAATACATTTGATATACGTATGAAATGTGATTGAGATATAGTTGAGATATGTCATGATATAATTGAAATGAGATTGAGATACAATTGAGATATTGTGCTGATAACGGTCATAAGATATGATGAATTATATGATGAAATGTGATGAGATATAATGATGATATCATGAATTATTAGCTCATAGATCTGTACACACTGTTAGTGCACCCGCCCAGAGATAGGGGCATAGTCTTTCACGTGTCGTTCACCTCCCGCACCGCATGCTCGCCTTGGATCCAAGTTAGGTGCATAGTCTTGTCGTATAGATCACTTTTGAGTGTTACGACATGTAGGTGACCCGCGTTCATTCGCATAGTCCTCACGTGATTGTAGCACTAGAGCATTTACTATTGAAACAGTGTTGATAATGATGATATGATGTGGTTATGATGTGTGTACAGGACATATATATGATTATGTGATTGAAGAGTTATGAGCTATATTTACAGCCGAGGGCTGAGATGAAATATGTTAACGATATGATATGAGATGCATTGCACAACATACATTGAAATACTTTGAAAACGTTTTATGCTGAGAAAAGATTGAGATATATGTATGTATTATTTTCTGGGAAATTATACAGGTTTTACGGAGAGGGGCTAGAACTTTGAGAAAAGAATGATTTTGGAAAAAGGAATCATTTTAGCTGACCCACTCCCTTTTTGTTTTTCGCCCCTCCAGGTTCTAGATAATTTGAATTCTGGGTTGACGCATCGAGGACCTTCCGGCACCTTTCTGACAGATTTATCATCATGTATGGCATCGAGTGTGTATTTTAAACATCTTTTATTCGTGTTTGACTGCACCGACTTAGTACGCTCTGAATTTGTAATAAGTGTCGAATTGACTCTAGTACACATTTCTAGACTTCGATTTGAATTCATTCGTACTTCGTTATTGATCTTCGCTTCCGCACAGCGCACATGGTTACGTCACGCTCACGTGACGGCCAGCATGCCCTACTTTAGGGTACGGGTGTGTCAACTGCCATACACACACAACATATTATATTATATTAATATAAATATATTAATATATAAATATAAAAATATATATAAATAAATATAAATATATAAATAAATATAAATATATATATATTATTTTCTAAATGATAAGTATAATTCAACAGACAAGTTAGTTTAGATGAAATTAATACTTAACACTTCATTTATTCTATTTTTATTTTCTTTTCTTGAAAATCTTCTAAAACATAAAAATAACGTAAATAACTCAAAATATAACGAACTAACTAAGAAAAGACGAGTGAATTTGATATAAAAATATGTATAAATATGATCCGATCAAATACCCCCACACTTAGCTTTTGCTAGTCCTCGAGCAAAACAAAGAAAACAGAAAAAATACTAACATGAAAAACATTAGTTTCCCCCTATGTGACCCTCATAGAATTTCATTCGAGAACATAATTCAGCAAGAACCATAGCTAGCACCAAACAAGCTAATTCAAGCTCATCTTCCTTATTCAAATATTAGCAGTAATCTTTAAATCATCCTTGAAGTGTAGTGTGTGAGATAGCCATGCTAATGCAATTTCAAGTTTTTATTTTTAAAATCACCATATGCAAACCAGCAACCTTCTCACAGGATATGCACTCAATCACACATGTGTTTAGTTTTAATGTGTTTCGCTCAAAGAAACAAATGTGAAAGATCTACCATAAGCTTGCATAAAAATCACTTCTCCACAATCATAATTGCAAAACTTAAATCAAGAGGACTTTTATTGGATGTAATGAGGCTTAGGGATAGGGCTATTGAAACGAAAGAATAGGAAAACACAAGTTCCACGCTACATTGCAAGCAATTCTTTTGTTGAGATTTATAAGAACTCAAGTTCTCCAACGATTCTTTTAACACCTCCAATCACACCCTTAAACTGAAACTTTAGAAACTTCTTTTTTTTTTTTTTTTTTTTTTCTTCGAATACAACCTTTCTTTTACTTTTTTTTTTCTTCTCTTTTCTCAATTTTTTTTATTTATAAAAACACAAATATGAAATACCCCCACACTTATTCTTTTGCCAAACCTTCCAAGTACTTCACAAACATTTCTCATAAGACAATCTCAAATTGCTCGCTTGGAAAGGATAAGGAAACATGTTTGAGGTATAAGGGTAGACATATCTGGTGATAAGAAATAAAAGGCTCAACAAATACGGCTCAAATAGGCAATCTAATGATAATTTTTTTTTTCTTTGGGAAATATGGTTATTTGGGCCATGGTGGTGAACCTAATGCCTCTATCATTTTCAAGTTCATGCAATTAATGACAAATATTTCAAAAGATCGTTACGCAAGTTCTAGAGATGCATCTCACATAAGTTCATCACACATGAAAGAATAGGAGTGTATGAAAAATGCACACACTTTCAATAGGCTCAAAAACTCACATGGGATGTATATGGTCACTAAATTCACATATGAAGCTTTAATTCATGCTTTAGTTTCACATCAACAAGGCTATGTGCATTTGGATTTTCAAAGATGATCAAACATGTACAATACTAACAAGAGAACAAGGAATTTCACATAACACATGTTAACTAAGTTCTTGATAATCATGGTTCAAATTCATCCAGTTATATCATTGGGTCGGGAAACTAATAAAAATCTAATTTAAAACAATAAAGAAAATAAAACAATATTTTTGGATTTTTTTAAATTTTTTTCGAAAAAATTAAATAAAACAAAACTAATTAAAAAAAAAAACAACAAGCAACAACACGGAAACAAATGAAACCAGTTCAAAGTCGAAGGTACAAAAAATTTCAATTTGGTCATTTTTTATCTTGATACCCCCACACTTAAACTAGACATTGTCCCCAATGTCAGAAAACATTAATAAGCAAATAAAAATAAAAGGAATAAATAAAACGAAACAAAATAAAGCAATAGGACTGAAAACTTCCCTAATTTGCAGAAAACCAAGCGATGACCCCCAAGCGTAAATTTTGCAATCAACTTCAAGGGAGAAAATAACCAAACGTTCCTGCAAAGAAAAGAAATAAATCAGTTAAGCACGCAAGAAAATATAGAAAATGCAAACGAAAATTGAAAATGAAAATAAAAGATAACGAAAAGAACTAATAGGTGGTCATTGGTCATGACTGTTGATTTTCCACAGCTTTCATCTTGAACTGGATGGGCCTCCTTCTTGCAAGTGCTCCTCAGCTTAGTTGAGGATGAATCAGCACGTGTCTCCACATGCTTCAAGTAGTCCGGTCTCCACGCAGGTGTGGCATCTTCTTGAACTCTTGGATCAACCCAGACTCATCTGCTCTTGGGTGCACCTCAGACTCCTCCTGCTTCGTCTGTGAGGTACTTTTGTTTTTGAAGAAGTACCTCAACACAGGTTTATTTTTGAAGTGGGCTGGGAGGGGTCTAAGATGAGTACTCGAGAGCAAGACTAGGTAAGCAATCAGGATCTCACTTTCTCCACGTTCCTCAGATGAAGGAGAGGAGAAAGCATAATATGAGATACTTTTGCTTTTAACCTTTTTAATATGAAATACTTTTGCTCTGGAAGGTTTGTTTTCTGGGGTGATCCAAGGGATGAAGAACACTGAATAACTCGAAAGCTTTCTTTGGGAAGACATTATCGGAGATGAAGAGAGGTTGAGGTTGAGAGGTTGAGAGGTTGAGAGGGTGTGAAGGTGTGCCTTTGATGTGGAAGGCGAAGGTCGACTTTATAGAAATTTTCCTTCACAACCGGAACTGTTCCCTCACTATTTGTCGGCAGTCGGTGGATGGATGAACAGTGCCCGTTACGCGCTTTCTGACAACGCGTCCGTAATTTCCGCGAAGCTGACTGCGCATACGACGAGTGACGACAAATTGGAATGATGATCTTTTGAAAACCGGGGTTCAAAACCGGGTGCGGCTCGTGGTTTTCGCAACGTTCCACGCTGCACGTCATGAGTGACGACAAACTGGAAAAACTGAGCCCTCGTGATGCCACGTGATTGCTGAGTCAAGCCCAGCTTTTGAGAAAGGAAACGGCTCTTTTGAGAAAGGAGCGTCCAGCTTTTCCGAATTGCGTGAGGACGCGTCTTCAACCTCCGAGGAGCGCCTCTCTTTGATTTGCTTCTTTTTATAGAGGCGCTAATTCTGCTTCACATCACACTTGAACTCCCTTCCTCAAACACTCTCCTCTGTAAACACTCTCTTCTGCACTTCTTAATCTTACTCCTTCCGCTCTCTTCTTCCGCTTCAGCAATCTTAATTTTTCCGAACTCTTTTCTTCCTCAACCCCCTCTAAAAATGTCTTGCCCTTCCGACCGTCGCCTAAACTTGAATGTCGGGGAAGACGATGACTCGTCTTCTCCGAACAACATTTGGAATCCATCCTTCATATCCCCCAATGGTCCTCTTACAGTCGGGGACACAATGATGAGGAACGATATAACCGCAACGGTGGTTGCAAGAAACCTTCTTACTCCCAGAGACACTAGGTTGCTGTCTATGCGGTCAGACGAGCTGGCTGTTCAGGACTCACTGGCTCTCAGTGTCCAGTGTGCAGGCTCAGTTTCAAACATGGGTCAGCGCCTGCTTGCAAGATCTCGTCAGGTGGAGTCGCTAATGGCGGAGGTGGTCAGTCTTCGGCAAGAAGTCAGAGGACTCAGACACGAGAACAAGGAGTTGCACATGCTCGCAACTAGCTACTCGACCAGCATGAAGAGGAAGCTGGACCAGCTGCAGGAGTCGGACGGTCGAATCCAGAGTGATCATGAGCGGTTCATGGCGTTACTCCCACGGTTTATGTTGCCTTCGTCCTCTGGAGCAGCACCAAGCGTTCCGGCTCCGGAGATTCCAACTCTGGCTCTTCGTCTTCCCGGAGCTCCGTCAACCTCTGAGGCGCCACCTAACCAAAACCAATGATTGCTATTAGTTTTTCGTATTATTGTAATTTTTTTATGCTTTTAATGTTTATTTAACTATATATATATATATATATATATATATATATATATATATATATGTTACTAATATTATTATTATTATTTTTTTTTTTTAAATTTTTTTTTTAAGCAAATTAAAATATGTAGAGTAAATAAATGTAAATTAATGTAAAAAGACTTTATTTACTGGCACTTAAAATAAACAAGGCCCTAAATTTATTTAAACTCAAACTAAATAAAAATAAACCAAATAACACAACTAACTAAGCGAAACAAAATGAAAGTAAAAGCAATAAAGAAGAAGGTTAAGAAATGCAAATCTGGTTGCTTGGGTTGCCTCCCAAGAAGCGCTTGCTTTAACGTCTTTAGCCGGACGATTCTTTCCTTATCCTCCCCTCGGCTCTAAAGCATGGAATTTATCTTTTAATGGGAGGTGATACTTGAAATGATTCGGCAATGGCATTAATTCAAGAGTGGGCGCCTGAATCATTAAAATGAGAAAAATGTTAGTATAAAATAAAATTAAAATTAAAATTGGAGAAGATGGCTTACTGTCTTTCTCCGAAACAAACTCAATGACAAAAACCACGTTTTTGGATATTTCTGGGATTTTGAACTGGGCCAAATTGACTATGATGGTTGTGGCCTGTCCCGTGTCATCAAACTCAATTTCTTGGGCCTTTGTTTCCTGCACAGCCTCATTGATGTATTCTTGATGTTGCCCAACCACTTCGATATCTTGAACCATTGGAAGAGCGTCCACAATGTCTTTTTCACTATCTTCGAAATTTGGAATTAAAATTCTGCAAGGAAAAAGAACATTTGGTGGAAAAATATCAGAATGAATTGAACTTGGAACAACCTCACCATAGTTGGACGACATAGGGACTTGAGGGGTTTGAGACAAGAATTCGTCTAAACTGCCCAAGTCGTCCTCCTCATATTCTGCTTGCAGCGGCAATTCATCCAAGTTCGGGCTGAGTTTGAATTGTTCTAGGACAGCCTCATTCTCCATATCACCTTCCAAAGTGATGGCTTCTTCATTTTCAACTTCTGCCTTTGAATTTGCAATGGTGGAGTTGGAGAATTCACTTTGATCTTGAATCTGTGCCATGATCTCCATAATCTCCCCAACTTGCCTTTCCAATTCATCCACCTTATTGGTCTGGTCTTGCATCTCCTGGATTCGATTTTCCACTCCCTGATTCAAAGAGGAGAGTAACTTATTAAACGTATCATTATCCATAGATGTACCTGAATCGAATTGGGCATATTCTTGTGGTGGCTGTGACAGTTGACATGGCCATTGATAGGACTCTTCTGAAGGCTGCAATTGTTCTTCTCTTTGTGAGCCCTGCGTTAAAGAAATTAGTCCTTCAAGAATTTCATTATAATTAACGGGCATACTTGAATTTGATTGGAATTGTTGTGGGGGATGATGTGGTGGCTGCATAGGTCTGGAATAGAACTCGTCTTGCTGCCAATATCCACTTTGTTGAAATTGCTGAGGTTCATCCCACATTTGATTTGAATAATCCCTCCAATTTGAATTGCAAGCGTTGGAATACATGTTGCCCCTTGATTGGCTGTGGCTTTGATATCCCCAATCATCGTCATATGCCGAAAATTGAGGATATTGCTGAGTTTGATATCCTTGCCCATATGGCACATCAAGTGTAGGGACACTTGGCATTGAGGTCCGTTCGGCATTATCAGTCAATTGAGCAGTAAGCTGCGCCAATTGAGCTTGAATATTAGCAAAATCCATTTCTTGCTCCAATTAGTACCTAAAATTAAAGAAAGAAAAATAAATCAAATATCAAAAGTAAAATACACAAACACAAAAACAAACAAAAACACAAACAAACAAACAAAAATTAAACACAAACAAAAAAATAAAGGGATTAGCAAAAATTACTAATCCCCGGCAACGGCGCCAAAAATTTGATGCGAGAATTAACTCGACACAAATTAAACCCTCTTTTGTCAATCGTAGTATAGGTATAAGTAGGGTATCGTTCTGGACCGGGGATTAGGAGGGATTGCTAATCTACTCTAAATTAATTTAAAAATATTAAACAAGACTCAAAAATACAAAACTAGGCTAAAAACACTTAACTAGAATAACTCAAATTAAAACTAACAAATAATCTAAAACAATTCAAAAGACTCAAAATAATTCTAGACTCAAGAAAACACAAACTAAAATTAATTTCCAACAAATCTAACACTTTAAAATAAATTGGGGGATTTTGGTTTTTGACGAGAAGTTAATTTAAAACAGAAACTTAAAAACAAACTTCGAAGGAAATAATATTTTATAAAATAGAATGACGAGACGTTAGTTAGAGGGTTCCTTATCCACACATGAACATATGCATATAATTTAATTTCCAGTTATGAATTCAACAAACGAATAATGACAATGTTCCAAGTTAATTAGGTCCGCTTAAATTAACCTTCAGATTTCCCTAAATTCATTGAATTGGACGGAATACGCATCACAACCAAATTATTCTTATCAAGTTCCCTAACTATGGAATACGCATGATAGAGAGACATATCAAAGATAATTAAGTTTAATGGAAATCATAAACATCGACTAGGCATTCATAACTATGGAATACGCATGTTAATCCAACCTAGGGTTTACTAAACACAATCGTGACTAGCGATTTTTACTACTCATGAATATAAGTTCATAACGATTAGGTGAAATTCCCTTATATTCTAGCATCAAGTCTAAATATGCAAATTAAGTGTTGACCCTTAACCCACATACATAAACACGTTATTAATCAAAACAGAATAGTAAACCACATCCAAACATTTATACATTCATAACTGGAGTAAATCAAATCATAATAAACATATATCCATGGTTTCAAATTCCCCTCTAACTAAACAGAATTTAATTACACATGTTTAACATAATTAAAAGATAAATTAAATTAAACATGAGTTTAAGAAAAATTAAACCAAATGGTGAGTTGCTCTCTGTGCTCCGTGCTTCCAGCTCTCGGTGAAATAAAAACAGAAGCAACCTGCTTTGCTGCCCGTGGAGGGCAGCTCCTGTTTCTATCTTCTCCAAGCTGCTGGCAGCTTCGGTTTTATGCCATCTGTCTCGCTGCTCCGTTTCAGTCTCCTGTGCAGCGTTTTCTAATCAGCCCTCTTATTCGGCTTTTCTTCTTTGTTTCTGCGCTCCACTTCCTGACTTTCTTCTTCTCGCACGCTGCCACTCTCGCAGCCAATCTCTCCGTAAGCTGCTCAAGGCAGCCCTTATTTCTTTTCTCCTCTGGCTGCGCGAAGCCACCCAATGGCTCCTCTGTCTCTCTCCCAAAGCTGCCTTGAAGGGCAGCCTTTCCCCCTCATCCTTTAACCCGAGGCTTGCGCCTCTTTATTCTCCCTCACCGAGCCTTATTTTTCTGTTTTTTAATTCTTTTCCTAAGCTGCCAAAAATGGCAGCTCCCACTCACCAATGGAATTTTTCTTTCTTAATTCCCGCCAGTCCCCCTTAATTGGCTGCTTTCCTGTTTCTTTTTATTCCTTTTTCTCAAGGCCCCAGACCTCCCTTCTTTTAGTCTCGGTGCTATCTTCTCTTTTTTTTTTTTTTTTATATTTTCTCTTTTGCACCGCCCACCGTAATAATGCTCCCCACCGAATTGCTTTCATCATTTTCCTTTTATTCCTTTGACTTGCTGCCATACACACACAACATATTATATTATATTAATATAAATATATTAATATATAAATATAAAAATATATATAAATAAATATAAATATATATATATTATTTTCTAAATGATAAGTATAATTCAACAGACAAGATAGTTTAGATGAAATTAATACTTAACACTTCATTTATTCTATTTTTATTTTCTTTTCTTGAAAATCTTCTAAAACATAAAAATAACGTAAATAACTCAAAATATAACGAACTAACTAAGAAAAGACGAGTGAATTTGATATAAAAATATGTATAAATATGATCCGATCAGGTTGGGTACAGGTTTTTGGGGTGAATTATATGGAAGAATGGTTGGGAAGGTGTATGGTTGTGATTAGGGTTGAGGTTTGGTGCGGCAAGGCGTGGAGAGGTTCAGAAAATATGGAAGGATGTGTGTATAAGTTATGGTAGAGAGTGGAGAGAGGGTTAGGATTTGTAGTGAATGTGTAAGGCTGAAAAAGTGTGTATTTATAGGGCTAGGGCACGGCAAGGCTTAATGAATGTGAATAAAACTTAGCTATTTTGTCCCACAAGGATTAAAAGTCAGAAATCAATAGGAATTAGGCAAGTAAGGTGCGACAAGGGTGTTTAGAGAAAGGGAAAGTGGTTTTAAGGCAGAAAATAGGAAAGCAAGGCCCTCCCTTATGCGGCAAGGAACAAGGATCCCCTAGGGTGGTGTGGCAACCAATTTGAATTGGGACAAAACTTCTAGAACCTTGTAATTAGGTGTCCTAACATGTTTTGGAAACCCCTTTGTCGTTGGAACATAAGGGAAGTAAGATTAGGAAACTTCTTTCTTTTCTGAGATCATTGACTTCATTTGTCTTCAATTCATTTCCTTCATCACTTTACTCATTCCTAGCCTCCTTTGGTCTTCAATGTCGTCCATCCACTTAGCTCCAACCATATGTTATCCATCGAATGCCCAAAACTGCTCCAAAATCCACTTTCTTGCTACCTTAGCCCTTGGAACCTACAAACACACGAAAATAGCTTAAAATACTAAAATAACTAAGAACTAACAACCTAAATGCAAGGAAACAAGCTAACTAAGTCGCATAAATATGCTCCTATCATGCCAGCAACAATAATATGTCAGCCGGAGTCACCTAACTTGACCTGTACGGCTGAATCTATAGCTCATCTACCAATTTCCTGCACACGAGTCGGAACCACCTATAGTGGTCTGTATGACAGGTTGGGTGTGTATATATATATACTCAGCTAACTTACCTGAGGCGTTCGCAGCGCCAAGCAACAATCATCACAAAAATCCATACTAAATATAAATACTATTTGACATGGCATTCTAATTTATAAAACCATTTAAACGTACTTTCTGGGAAAAATACCAAGCATATACGTATATACTAAAAATAAAAGCCCACTCACTGATATGTGGAAGGATCGTAGCCCCTGGTCTCGCTTGACTGCGCTCGTCCTTAGGAAATGTCTCACCTATATACGAAACAACTATAAAACCGTCATTTATAAGCACATAACCAAAACTAGGTAATAACTTCTCATACATTGCTCAAATAGGGTGTTTGAATATACCAACATAATCTACTCGATCCCACGAACAACCCCATATTTTTAGAAAAACTTTATGACCATCCACGCGCCCTCACGTGCCGGCCAAGGCACGGCCACATGCGCGGCCGCACGCAGGCACACCAAACGGAATCTCTAATGGCGTTAGGGAATATTTCATTAAAAATTGGCATATACCATCAGTTTTAACTGACGCCGTTAAGAATATTTCGTCAACTTTGATGGAATATTTCCCTTCTTCTTCCTCAGCTCGCCGGAGTCCGATGCCGGCCACTACTGCGATTGCCCGAAACTGGAAAAAAATTACACTTACATATCTTGCTCAATTCTCAAGCAACTCCACAAAATTTATACCAAAATGAAGATTAGGACGAGGAGAATGTGTTCATACCACTTTTAGGACCCAAAAATCGACGGAGCTTCGTCGGAAAAAGCTCAACACTCTGGCCACCTCTGTAACTCCCTAAAACTGAGCTTTCTTACGTCCAAAACCTTCCAAAATTAACCCAACATACTGGAAAAACATAATTAAGACCTTTTTAAACCTTAAAATCACCTGAATCCAACGCAATCAAGTCAAAGTTACTGTGCACTTCGTCGGAGCTCACGGGTTATCGAACTCTTCCCTCCAAACTAAAGGTATGGTTAGACTCTTGAGCTTGCAAGGAGTTTGAGAATCGCATCTAAAACCTTGATCTGTGACTAGTTAAAGAGGTTTGAGAATGGTTTAGGTGTACAGAAAGGAAGAGTTCGAGAAAGAGGGTGAGAGAGGGAGAGAGCACATGTGGTTCTACGTGTGAGAGTGTAGCCCAAATTCCACCAACAAAAACAAACTAAGAAAACAAATAAAAAAAATCTAAGCCTAATAGGTTCCAAAAACATGGGAAGAAAATGAATTGGTCCAATTTCTTGGCCCAATTACACACATTACAACCAAACGTTCAAGGACAAACCTATCATTTCCACGCCAACGATAAAAAGATTTCAGGACGGGCTATCACATTTCGGGTATTATTTTTTAAACCTAATTTGTCTGCCCAATGTGTTGCCAAATACTTACTACCCTTTTCTCATTTTTCTCACACTCCAATTTTACTTCTAATTTTTTATGGTTTGTTTGTTTCATCACTAAACCTGTTGTTTCCCATTTGTCTCTTGATCAATTATGTTCTTCTTTGTTTGTGTTTTTATTGTTTGAATTGAAATTATGAGTGATTTGGAGTAATAATCACAGAGTAATCAAATATGCTTGTACAAAATATTCAAGAATATTCATCGCACCACATAATAAGATCAGGATTATTTTGAGCATCCTATAGTGTGATGTGGTGAACACGACCCTACTGTTACTGACTTCCTCCACGGCCTCAGTTTGCTTGAT
The DNA here is from genome assembly GCA_963580275.1 of Crataegus laevigata. NCBI lineage: Eukaryota > Viridiplantae > Streptophyta > Magnoliopsida > Rosales > Rosaceae > Crataegus > Crataegus laevigata. Next base: position 32,976,252 of record OY756948.1, on the reverse strand, counting down.
TTCCTCGTCCTTGTAGTCCTCTCCCTTAAGCAGGTTAGGCTGCCTTGATGATCCTGCATTGCTAGAAGCAACCTCAACACTCTAAGACTACCCTCCTCGGTACCACTATGATCCACCGCTCTGATATGGTGGATATGGCGCGTAACCTCCTAAATACTAAAGGTAACCACCCTGATGATATGGATTGTGTGGGTACTTATACGATCATCCATAATATGTGGCTACATCCCCCTGATAATGATAGGCTCCACTATAATCCGTCTGGGTGCAACCACTAGGTCTTGGGACCCGCTAGATAGGCATTAATGGTGGTAATGTAAGTGGCTGAGGCTTCTGCTTGTTCTGTGAGCACTTGAACTGCCAAAATCTCTCTATCTCTAGAAGCGAGAACCTCCTGAATGGTCGCCCTAAATCGGCACAGTGGCACTGAAGCCTCAACTGGAAGATCTAGAACTAGTACTACTCCGTTTAAGGCTCTGATGCGGGCTTTTAAAACCGCACAAATTTAACCCTCTTTTTTACAGTTGTAGTAATGATGTAAGTAGGGTATCGTTCTAGGCCGGGGATTAGGAGGGATTGCTAATCTACTCTAAAATAATTTAAAAACGTAAAAACAAAGTTTAAAACAAATAAAAACACTTAACTAAAATAACTCAAAATAAAACTAACAAATAAACTAAAGCAAATCAAAAGACTCAAAACAACTCAAGACTCTAGAAAATACAAACTAAGCTAAAAACTCAAAACACACTAAAAATGACTCAAAATAATGAAAACAATTTAAAATAAAAACTAGGAAATTAAAATGGACGGAAATTGAAATAAAAGATTAAAAACAATAAAAACTAATTAACTAATATAATATAATAATGGGGGGGGGTTGGTTTGGTTTTGACGAAGTAAATTAAACTTAAATAAATTACAAATTGACAAAAACATAAAATTAAAGTGGAATGGATAGGCGACGGATTGGCTAGAGGGTTTTTCTCCACACATGACACAAATGCAACCTAAATTGATTTTCAGTTGTTCTTTCAATAAATTGTGAATTTCAATATTCTAGATTAACCGTGAACAGCACTTTTTTAATCTTCAAGTTTTCCTTAAGTTATTGAATTGGATGAACAGCATACAACAATTCAACACATTCTCTAAAAGTCCCCTACGTGAAAAGACAATAGAGATACAATCAAAGATCATTAAACTTTGTGAAAACTATAAATACTGACGAGGCATTCGTAACTATGAAAAGCATGATACTCCTACCAAGAATTTACTTCACGCGATTGTGGATAACAACCTTCACTACTCATGAATATAAGTTCATAACGATTAGGTGAAATTCACTTATATTCTAGCATCAAATTCATGCGTGTAAATTAAGTATGCATCCTTAATTAACAAACACAAATAAGTTATCAATCAAGCAGTTAAGCAAATTAAATCACAACTCAGAAATCACAACTGAAGTTACCAATTCAAATTACAAATATAATCATGGTTTTGAATTAACCTCTAGCCAAAACAAATTAATTACACATTATTTATAAATTAAAACAAAAGTAAAATATGAGTTTGGAGGATTAAACCAAATTGAGAGAGTTGCAAAAATACGGAAGGATGCCTCTGTGCACTGCACAGCTTGCTGCCTATTTGGGCCAATTGGCAGCCCCGTTTTGCTCCTGACTATTCCAATGCGCGCGCTGCTTGCGCAGCTCTGGTCCGAGGCTCACGTTGTCTGCTGCTGTGCTGTATTCTGTTTTCAGCTCCGAGGATCACACCTGGCAGCTTTCTGTGCAGTCGCAATTCCCCCTTCCGTCTCAAATGGCTCTCTCTCCTCGCAGCTATTCTTGCCCAGCTGCCTTTAGGGCAGCTTCTCCCTCGGATTCTTGCGGTCCACTCGGTTTTCCCTGTTTCTCCCCAATCTCCCCGAGAGCTCCCCCTAACGCTGCCTTCTTCTCTTTATTTTTTTTTTCTGTTTTGTTTTTCTGGCTGCTCGCTAAGGCAGCTTAACTCTTTGCTTTCCTTCTGTTTTCAGTTCTCCTTGGATCCTCCCAGCCCGAGGCTTTTACGCCTCCTCCAATGCACGCCAGCTAATGGCAACCCTCTGAGATGCCACCTTTTTTTGACTTTTAAAATGCTGCCATTATTCCCTTAGTGCTCCACCGAAAGCATCTGTAATCACACCATAATAATTAAAATAATATAAATATAAATATATGTAAATATATAAATATATATATATATATATATATGTTTTATTTTCTAAATGATAAGTATAATTCAACAGACAAGATAGTTTAAATGAATTAATTACTTAACACTTCATTTATTCTATTTTTATTTTCTTAGCTAGATAAATATATAAAACATAAAAATAACGTAAATAGCTTAAAAAATAACGAACTAACTAAGAAAAGACGAGTGAATTTGATGTAAAAATATGTATAAATATGCTCCGATCAAATACCCCCACACTTAGCTTTTGCTAGTCCTCGAGCAAAACAAATAAAACAGAAAATGTAATAACATGAAAAACATTAACTTCCCCCTATTTGACCCTCATAGAATTTCATTCGAGAATATAAATCAGCAAGAACCATAGCTAGCACCAAACAAGCTAATTCAAGCTCATCTTCCTTATTCAAATATTAGCAGTAATCTTTAATCATCCTTGAAGTGTAGTGTGTGAGATAGCCATGCTAATGCAATTTCAAGTTTTTATTTTTAAAATCATCATATGCAAACTAGCAACCTTCTCACGGGATATGCACTCAATCACACATGTGTTTAGTTTTAATGTGTTTCGCTCAAAGAACCAAATGTGAAAGATCTACCATAAGCTTGCATAAAAATCACTTCTCCACAATCATAATTGCAAAACTTAAATCAAGAGGACTTTTATTGGATGTAATGAGGCTTAGGGATAGGGCTATTGAAACGAAAGAATAGGAAAACACAAGTTCCAAGCTACATCGCAAGCGATTCTTTTATTGAGATTTATAAGAACTCAAATTCTCAGCGATTCTTCTAACACCTCCCATCACACCCTTAAACTGAAACTTTAAACTTTTTTTTTTATTTTATTTATTTTCTCATTTTTTTTTTATACAAACATGAATACCCCCACACTTATTCTTTTGCCAAACTCCTTCCAAGTACTTCACAAACATTTCTCAAAAGACAATCTCAAATTGTTCGCTCGGAAAGGGTAAGGAAACATGTTTTGAGATATAAGGGTAGACATATCTGGTGATAAGAAATAAACGGCTCAACAAAATGGCTCAAATTGGCAATCTAATGATATCATTTTTCTTTGGGACACAAGGTTATTTGGGCCATGGTGGTAAACCTAATGCCTCTATCATTTTAAAGTTCATGCAATCAATGACAAATATTTCGAAAAATCGTTACGCAAGTTCTAGAGATGCATCTCACATAAGTTCATCACACATGAAAGAATAGGAGTGTATGAAAAATGCACACACTTTCAATAGGCTCAAAAACTCACATAGGATGTATATAGTCACTAAATTCACATATGAAGCTTTAAGTCATGCTTTAGTTTCACATCAACACGGCTATGTGCATTTGGTTTTCCAAAGATGATCAAACATGTACAATACTAACAAGAGAATAAGGAATTTCACATAGCACAAGTTAACTAAGTTCTTGATAATCATGGTTCAAATTCATCCAGTTATATCATTGGGTCGGGAAACTAATAAAAATCTAATTCAAAACAATAAGGAAAATAAAACAATATTTTTGGATTTTTTTAAATTTTTTCGAAAAATTAAATAAGACAAAACTAATTAAGAAAACAAAAGGCAATAACATGGAAACAAATGAACCCAGTTCAAAGTCGAAGGTACAAAATTTTTCAATTTGGTCATTTTTTTATACTTGATACCCCCACACTTAAACTAGACATTGTCCCCAATGTCATAAAACAAAAATATGCAAATAAAAATAAAATGAATAAATAATACGAAACAAAATAAAGAAAAGGGACTGAAAACTTCTCTAATTTGCAGAAAACCAAGCGATGACCCCCAAGCGTAAATTTTGCAATCAACTTCAAGGGTGGAAATATTCAAAAAATTCCTGCAAAGAAAAGAAATAAATCAGTCAAGCACGCAAGAAAATATAGAAAATGCAAAAAAAAATAAAATAAAAAAATGAAAATAAAAGATAATGAAAAGAACTAATAAGCAATCATTGGTCGTCTTTGTTGATTTTCCACAGCTTTCATCTTGAACTGGATGGGCCTCCTTTCTTGCAAGTGCTCCTCAGCTTAGTTGAGGATGAGTCAGCACGTTGTCTCCACATGCTTCAAGTAGTCCGGTCTCCACGCAGGTGTGGCATCTTCTTGAACTCTTGGATCAACCCAGACTCATCTGCTCTTGGGTGCACCTCAGACTCCTCCTGCTTCATCTGTGAGGTACTTTTGTTTTTGAAGAAGTACCTCAACACAGGTTTATTTTTGAAGTGTGTTGGGAGGGGTCTGAGATGAGTACTCGAGAGCAAGACTAGGTAAGCAATCAGGATCTCACTTTCTCCATGTTCTTCAGATGAAAGTGAGGAGAAAGCGTAATATGAGATACTTTTGCTTTTAACCTTTTTAATATGAAATACTTTTGCTCTGGAAGGTTTGTTTTCTGGGGTGATCCAAGGGATGAAGAACACTGAATAACTTGAAAGCTTTCTTTGGGAAGACATTATCGGAGATGAAGAGAGGTTGAGAGGTGGAGAGGGTGTGAAGGTGTGCCTTTGATGTGGAAGGCGAAGGTCAACTTTATAGAAATTTTCCTTCACAACCGGAACTGTTCCCTCACTATTTGTCAGCAGCCGGTGGATGGATGAACAGTGCCCGTTACGCGCTTTCTGACAAAGCTTCCGTAATTTCCGCGAAGCTGACTGCGCATGCGACGAGTGACGACAAATTGGAATGATGATCTTTTGAAAACCGGGGTTCAAAACCGGGTGCGGCTCGTGGTTTTCGCAACGCTCCACGCTGCACGTGATGAGTCACGACAAAATTGGAAAAGCTGAGGCCACGTGCTTGCTGAGTCAAGCCCAGCTTTTGAGAAAGGAAACGGCCTTCGAGAAATGAGTGTCCAGCTCTTTCGATTTGCGCGAGGACGCGTCTTCAACCTCTGAGGAGCGCCTCTGCTTTGATTTGCTTCTTTTTATAGAGGCGCTAATTCTGCTTCACATCACACTTGAACTCCAAAAATTCCTCAAACACTTCTGCATTCATACTCCTTCCGCTCTCTTCTTGCACTCTTAAACTTAGCGAACTCTTTTCTTCCTCAACACCCTCTAAAAATGTCTTGCCCTTCCGACCGTCGCCTAAACTTGAATGTCGGGGAAGACGATGACTCGTCTTCTCCGAACAACATTTGGAATCCGTCCTTCATATCCCCCAATGGTCCTCTTACAGTCGGGGACACAATGATGAGGAATGAAATCACCGCTACGGTGATTGCCAGAAATCTGCTCACTCCAAGGGACAATAGGATGCTATCTAGGCGGTCGGACGAGCTGGCCGTTCAGGAATCTCTGGCCCTCAGCATCCAAAGTGCAGGCTCGGTTTCCAACATGGGCCAGCGCCTGCTTGCCCGAACTCGTCAGGTGGAGTCACTGAAGGCGGAGGTGGCCAGTCTTCGGCAGGAGGTCAGAGGACTTAGGCACGAGAACAAGGAGTTGCACATGCTTGTAACTAGTTACTCGACCAGTATGAAGAGGAAGCTGGACCAGCTGCAGGAGCCGGACGGTCGGATCCAGAGTGATCATGAGCGGTTCATGGCGCTACTCCCAAGGTTTATGTTGCCTTCGTCCTCTGGAGCAGCACCAAGCGTTCCGGCTCCGGAGATTCCAACTCTGGCTCTTCGTCTTCCCGGAGCTCCGTCGACCTCTCAGGCGCCACCTAACCAAAACCAATGATTGCTATTAGTTTTTCGTATTATTGTAATTTAATTTTTTTTTTTAAGTTTATTTAAATAAATAAATAAATAAATAAATATATATATATATAAATATTACTAATATTATTATTATTATTATTGTTAATATTTTTTTTTTAGGTTTATTTTAAGCAATATAAAATATGTAAATTTAAAATATGTAAATTAATGCAAAAAGACTTTGTTTATCCGCACTAAAAATAAACATTGCCCTTAATTTATTTAAACTCAAACTAAATAAAAAATCAACCAAATAACAAAATTAACTAAGCAAAACAAAATGAAAGTAAAAGCAATAAAGAAGAAGGTTAAGAAATGCAACTCTGGTTGCTTGGGTTGCCTCCCAAGAAGCGCTTGATTTAACGTCTTTAGCCGGACGAATCTTTCCTTTAACCTCTCCTCGGCTCCATAGCATGAAATTTATCTTTCAACGGGAGGTGATACTTGAAATGATTCGGCAGTGGCTTAAATTCGAGAGTAGGTGCCTGAATCATTAAAATTAGAAACATGTTAGTATAAAATAAAATAAAAATAAAAATTGGAGAAGATGGCTTGCTATCTTTCTCCGACTCAAAATCAATGACAAAAACTACGCCTTTGGATATTTCCGGGATTTTGAACTGGGCCAAGTTTACTATGATGGTTGTGGCCTGTCCCATGTCATCAAACTCAATTTCTTGGGCTTTTGGAAGAGCTTCCACAATGTCCTTTTCACTTTCTTCGTTATTTGGAATTACAAACCTGCAAGGAAAAGGGACATTTAATGGAATAATGTTAGAATGAATTTCAATTGGAACATCATTACCGAAGTTGGACAACATAGGGACTTCAGGGGTTTGAGACAAAAATTCTTCTAAACTGCCCAAGTCGTCCTCCTCATCTTCTTCTTGCAGCTGCAATTCATCCATCTCTCCTTCCACAGTGGTGGCTTCATCGATTTCCACTTCTCCCTTTGAATTTGCAAATGTGGCGTTGCAGAGTTCACGTTGCTCTTGAATTTGTGCCTTGACTTCCACAATCTGCCCCATTTGATTATTCAATTCTCCCATCTCCTTGGTTTGATTTTCTACTTCCTGGTTCAAAGAGATGAGTAATTGAATAATATTATCATTATCTGCAGATGTACCTGAATTGAATTGGGCAGATTGTGATGGAGGTTGTGGTGGTGTTGTATAGAACTCATCATACGGCTGCCAATATTCTCCTTGGTGAGTCTCCTTAGCTTGATTTTGTGACCCCTGCACCAAAGAGTTTAATTCATTAAGGATTTGATCATAATCTATTGACGAACCTGAGTTTGATTGAGCATATTGCATATGAGGTTGTGGTGGCTGCATAGGTCTTGAATGGAACTCCTCATATGGCTGCCAATATGCTTCATGTTGAACTTGTTGACCTTCCCACCACATAGAGTTTGAATGATCACTCCAATCCAAATTGCGAACGTTGGAATACAAGTTGCCGCTTGGTTGATCATAGCCTTGATATCCTTGCCCATAGGGCACATCAAGTGTAGGGACACTTGGCATTGAGGTCCGTTCGGCATTATGTGTCAATTGAGCAGTGAGCTGCGCCAATTGAGCTTGAATGGTTGCCATATCTTCATCCATTTTTACCTAAAATTAAAGAACGAAAACTAAATCAAATATCAAAAATAAAATACACAAACACAAATATAAACATAAACACAAACAAACAAAACAAAATAAAATAAAATAAAATAAAATAAAATAAACACAAACAAAAAATAAAGGGATTAGCAAATTTACTAATCCCCGGCAACGGCGCCAAAAATTGATGCGGGCTTTTAAAACCGCACAAATTTAACCCTCTTTTTGACAGTTGTAGTAATGATGTAAGTAGGGTATCGTTCTAGGCCGGGGATTAGGAGGGATTGCTAATCTACTCTAAAATAATTTAAAAACGTAAAAACAAAGTTTAAAACAAATAAAAACACTTAACTAAAATAACTCAAAATAAAACTAACAAATAAACTAAAACAAATCAAAAGACTCAAAACAACTCAAGACTCTAGAAAATACAAACTAAGCTAAAAACTCAAAACACACTAAAAATGACTCAAAATAATGAAAACAATTTAAAATAAAAACTAGGAAATTAAAATGGACGGAAATTGAAATAAAAGATTAAAAACAATAAAAACTAATTAACTAATATAATATAATAATGGGGGGGTTGGTTTGGTTTTGACGAAGTAAATTAAACTTAAATAAATTACAAATTGACAAAAACATAAAATTAAAGTGGAATGGATAGGCGACGGATTGGCTAGAGGGTTTTTCTCCACACATGACACAAATGCAACCTAAATTGATTTTCAGTTGTTCTTTCAATAAATTGTGAATTTCAATATTCTAGATTAACCGTGAACAGCACTTTTTTAATCTTCAAGTTTTCCTTAAGTTATTGAATTGGATGAACAGCATACAACAATTCAACACATTCTCTAAAAGTCCCCTACGTGAAAAGCACAATAGAGATACAATCAAAGATCATTAAACTTTGTGAAAACTATAAATACTGACGAGGCATTCGTAACTATGAAAAGCATGATACTCCTACCAAGAATTTACTTAACGCGATTGTGGATAACAACCTTCACTACTCATGAATATAAGTTCATAACGATTAGGTGAAATTCACTTATATTCTAGCATCAAATTCATGCGTGTAAATTAAGTATGCATCCTTAATTAACAAACACAAATAAGTTATCAATCAAGCAGTTAAGCAAATTAAATCACAACTCAGAAATCACAACTGAAGTTACCAATTCAAATTACAAATATAATCATGGTTTTGAATTAACCTCTAGCCAAAACAAATTAATTACACATTATTTATAAATTAAAACAAAAGTAAAATATGAGTTTGGAGGATTAAACCAAATTGAGAGAGTTGCAAAAATACGGAAGGATGCCTCTGTGCACTGCACAGCTTGCTGCCTATTTGGGCCAATTGGCAGCCCCGTTTTGCTCCTGACTATTCCAATGCGCGCGCTGCTTGTGCAGCTCTGGTCCGAGGCTCACGTTGTCTGCTGCTGTGCTGTCTTCTGTTTTCAGCTCCGAGGATCACACCTGGCAGCTTTCTGTGCAGTCGCAATTCCCCCTTCCGTCTCAAATGGCTCTCTCTCCTCGCAGCTATTCTTGCCCAGCTGCCTTTAGGGCAGCTTCTCCCTCGGATTCTTGCGGTCCACTCGGTTTTCCCTGTTTCTCCCCAATCTCCCCGAGAGCTCCCCCTAACGCTGCCTTCTCCTCTTTATTTTTTTTTTCTGTTTTGTTTTTCTGGCTGCTCGCTAAGGCAGCTTAACTCCTTGCTTTCCTTCTGTTTTCAGTTCTCCTTGGATCCTCCCAGCCCGAGGCTTTTACGCCTCCTCCAATGCACGCCAGCTAATGGCAGCCCTCTGAGATGCCACCTTTTTTTGACTTTTAAAATGCTGCCATTATTCCCTTAGTGCTCCACCGAAAGCATCTGTAATCACACCATAATAATTAAAATAATATAAATATAAATATATGTAAATATATAAATATATATATATATATATATATGTTTTATTTTCTAAATGATAAGTATAATTCAACAGACAAGATAGTTTAAATGAATTAATTACTTAACACTTCATTTATTCTATTTTTATTTTCTTAGCTAGATAAATATATAAAACATAAAAATAACGTAAATAGCTTAAAAAATAACGAACTAACTAAGAAAAGACGAGTGAATTTGATGTAAAAATATGTATAAATATGCTCCGATCAGGCTCCGCGTTTGACGAGGTCCCTGAGATGACTATCCTTTATTTTATTACTTTTCTTCTGCTTATTATCTTTTTCTTCTTCTTCATCACTATCACTAGGCATATTTTCTAAATCCTCAAATCGATGTAGCAGCTCGAAAAATTCCTGATATGTATTACAGAGGATCGAGGTCGCCATCGAACGCAATTTCTTACATGTATCCCTCTTGCAATGGTAGTCACTAGCTGACATCTTTCCTTGTTTTAAATTCTAAAATTCTTCTCTCCTGTGATCTAAATACTCTAGTGGAATGAACCTGGTCTAGAATCCCTGTGTGAATATCTCCCAATTATTTGCATCCTAAAATGACACTGGAAATGATTCCTGAAGCCACCAAGACGCAGCCTCATAATGTAGAAACGAGTTGGCTATCTGAACCCATCTGTCATCTGTAAGTGTACCCTGACACTGCATTACTCTAAAAGTCTTCTCTAAGTGATCGAGCTACAGCTTGGCTTTCTCAGCCTCTTCATTACCCAATAAGTTGTTTATCTGGAAAATCAAACTCAGTGGAAGGACGGGGCTCTCTATAAGGTGGCATAGTTCTGACATAAGAGATCAAAATGATTAGAACACAACCAAAATATGTAAGACTGCCAAACCTAGGCTTTGATACCAACCTGACACACCTCGACCTAAATCGAGGTATGCTGGCCGTCACGTGAGGGTGATGTAGCCATATGCGCAGTGCGGAAGCGACGGTGATATGAAAATATGAGTAAATAAAAACCAAGTTAAGTAATTTATACTAGGAACAAATACACAAGTGTGTAAAGGTGTTTAAGGTGATAAGACACATATCAGAGGATATATGTCCTAGGAGTAGTCCAACATCAAATATTAATTATATAGAACGTAAAAGAAAATTCCTACATATTTGCAGAGCTGTCAGAATTGCCGTGAAGTCCTCGTGAGCCACCGTTCCGAATGTCTACCTAGAACCTGGAGGGGCGCAAAATAGAAAACGTGAGTGGGTAAAAACAAAGGTTTTGAAAACACATTTATTTTAGAAACGTAATAACCCCTCTTCGCAAAACCTGTATAATTTCCCAGAAAATAATAGTATATACGTAAATAAGAATCATGCTCAAAGCAGTGGAAATCCAAGTATATGCCATGTCAAGTATCTTTGAAGAAAACATGTAAGCCAGGTGGAATAAATCAATGTAAAATGATATGTTAGCCAGAGTCAGCTAACGTGACCTGTACGGCTGAACCTATAGCTCATTAATCTATTCCTGCACATGACTCGGAACCCTTAATGTGGTCTGTATGAAAGGGCTAGGTGTAAATATATACGCTCAAGTGCTATGATCACGTGAAGGATGTGTGATGCATTGCGGGTCACCTACGAGTCGGAACCACTTATTGTGGTCTGTACGACAAGGCTGTGTACCAAACTTGGATCTAAGGAAAGCGTGCGGTGCGAGAGGTGAACATCACGTGAAGGGTTGTGCCCTAGCCACGGCCAGGAGCAATAACACATAGGTGTAGGATAATGAGCACTAAATGTATTCACGCCCATTCATAACAATGCAATCACTATCATCAATATGTACTCACCCGAAGCTTACCTGAGCGTCCTCAGTGTCAAGCAACACTATGCATATCTATAATAATGCATATACTAGAGCATGATGCAATACACATGGCATTTAAAATGTAATTCCATTTAAAACAATTTATGGGAAAACGTAAGCACAAATACGTATATATATATATATATATAGAAAACCAAAAGCCACTCATTGGTATGTAGCGGGTCGTAACATCCGAGTCTTGCCTGGCTATGCTCGTCCTCCAGATACATCTCACCTACATGTGAAACCACTGATTAAACGTTAATTATAAAGCACATATACGAAACCTAGGATTAATTTCTCATACATGACTCAATGGTGTGATTGAATATACCAATGTGATCTATAGGACACAATGAACACCACAATATTTGTAGAATAATTTTTTGAGGTCCCACACGCCGCCACGCGCAGTCCAAGGCAAGGCCATACGCGCCGGCCATGCGCGGCATGTGCCTGGCACATTGGACGAAATCCCTAACGCCTTTAGGAATATTCTATTAAATTTTGGAATATACCGTTATATATACCTGACACCGTTAGGAATATTCTGTCAAAACTAACGGAATATACTCCTTCCTTCTTTAATGGGTCACCGGATTCCGACCCAGTCACCGTTGCGTCGCCAGATTCTGGCACAGTCACCACTGCATCGCCGGTTTCTGGAAAAAGTTTAAAACTTCAATATCTTTCTTGTTTTTTAACCAAATTTCACAAAATTTATGTAAATTGAAGCCCTGGAGGAGTAGAACAATCTCTTACCTATTTGGAGGCCTAAACTCAACGAGAAATGATTGGAATTTCTCTTGAAATTCCGACAAAACCTGCAACTTGGAGAACTAAGTTATCCTGACGTCCTAATCCTTCAAAAGCTTCTCTATGGTCTAAGAGAAGTTGTTTAAAAGCTTCCTTAAGCTTTAGAATGTAAAATAACCACGATCACATCGGAGGAATTGTACCACCCCGCGGAGGTTATGGGTTCTCACGATTCTAATGTCCTATATATGGTCAAATGGTACCATTTGACTCGTGATGTCACAAAGAACAAGATGGTGGTCTTGAATAGTTTGATCCGTAAGGTTTTGGCTCAGTTCGAAGGTAAGCACTCACGGTTATACGGACGAGGAGAATTTTCAAGAAAAGAAGGGAGAGAAGAATGTAATGTCTGTGTGTAGGTGTGTGCACATGTGTGGTCACGGATTGGCCACCTTTAAAAAATCACAAATCTTAATTGGGCTATAGAATTTTGGGCATAAACAATTTGGGTCCAATTAGAACTAAACCATCCCAATTTCTGATTGGGCTAGGGAATATAGGAAGGAAAATGATTGGTGGTCAAGATACAATCAACCCAAAAATATAATTCCGCCTATTTTCATTCTTGATTCTTTGTAACATTTTCGTTACGAACATGATCTGGCCTTAATTCACATCGATGCGCTCATGATGATGCGTTACATTTAATTATGCTAGCGGGACAAATAATGAAATTCTAAATAAGTACATCCACGTCACTAAGCCTCGAGGGCATTTTTGTCATTTTACATACTCAAGGATTAAAATATATACAAATTCAGGACGGGCTGTTGTAATACATTTGTCGCATAACGTTAAAAGCAACAAATATTTTCATCACGTAGATTCCTACATGGCAAAATGTTCTAAGTTTAAATAATATTAAAATCAATTCACTTTCATTCCCCAATATTCTGTGCAAAAATCTGGACTTCGTTGCACAAGATATTTTGCGCAACGATCTTTATCTTGTTCCCCATTATTTTATGTGGCGAACCTTTGTTTGTCATGCAAGATATCTTGCTCGACGGACTGTACTTTGTTCGTCACACAATTTATTTTTTCACAAGCTTTGCGCAATGACATCATTACGACAAAGGTTTCAGTGCATAAATTTTTAAGGGATGGCTCTATGTATATCTAGAGCAAAGCTCTAATGCCAATTGAAATTGGTACTAGGTGGAATACCCTGCAATTTAAAATTTTTATACGTGCTTGTTTGACTAGGCAGCTGCACTCATCAACTAAGATCAGATATGTTAGTTTACTCACAGCAGAAATATAGTTAACTTAAAGCTCAATTTACTAAAATGTTCCTAGCAGTTAACTAAGATCCATTTTAGTGAACATTTTAATTCTGACAATCTTAGTTGCATGGACATATCTCTTTGCAAATAATGATGAACATATATCACAAGCAAAGGGTAAGATAAGCAAACTAGAAAAGCAATTAATTGCAGAGGATGTTTTTGGCCTAAAAACCCCACCTCTAGGTTAAAAATTGGAGACTCTCCATTGAGTCCAATCCACTAGTGAAAACAAGATTCTGACAAAGTAACCGCAAAAGCTCAATTCCTAGATCGTAATCTATAGAGCAACTTATACCTTGGTCCAACCTTGCCTTTCACGAGATGGACTCCTTCGGTCTTCACGAAGTGGCAGCTCTTCAGCTTGTGGCACCAAAATCAAATTAACTTATGCAAATGATGTTATGACAAAGTTGATGCAAATCAAGATTCGATATATGGTCAGTTTCACCAGTCAAACACTTGAAATAAAAAGGTTAGTTCAGAGATTTGAAACTTATAAATACATGACCTAAAACAAAGATCAAAATCACAAAAGCAATGCTATTATAATATGCAATGATGTGGGTGTTTAGTGCATGAATGTGATTTTGTGGCCAGGGTTTCCAAGTGAGAACCAAGGGGTAGCTCATAGATAAAAACAACCCTTATCAGAAAGTAAAAATCTCCTATCCAAGTGAAAATGAAACCTTAGATGAAGCTTTTATAGTGGGCTTTGTTTTAGACAAGAAATTGGACAAGAAAAGACATGTATCATGTGCAAACACAATATGAAAAGATCTAGGGTTGAAAAACACTCTCAAGGAAGGCTGTCAGAAAGCCTATGTGGGGTTGTCTTAAAGTGTGTGCCCATCTCACGTGAACGTAGCGAGAAGTTTTGACAAGACAAAACTACTAGACAAAATAAACTGGAAGTAATGGCATGAAATGTGTATGAATGAATAAAACATTGATGTGAGAAGTTAAGCTCATGAGACGAATATTTCCAGTAGCATGATCCTGGAGAAGCATTTAAACCCTAAATCAAACTACAGCATGTGTGGTACAATTTACAATATTTGACAAGGGAATTCAAACAATAAAACTAGACATCACAATCTCCCCTTTTTGCTTTCCTTGACAAAATAACCCTAACGCTATAACTAAATTCACTCAACCTCACTCAAGATAACACAAAGGACCAATCCTGCAAAGAAATACTCTTGACAAAGAACAAGTGAAAAGTTATCATGGTTAAAGCAATTGCAAGGAAGTAAATTGTTTAGCATATTGTACATGATTGCAATACAAAACAAATTTTTAAATTTTATTTTTCTCCCCTATTTTGTTATGGCAAAGACAGAGGATGAATGATATGCTAGTTTCATTAAACAAAATAAATTGATATGTTAATTGAGTTCAACAAAGAAATATCCAATCACAAATTAAGTATATAAGAACCAACAACAAAGAAATCAAAGAAGTTTAAGCACAAGGTACAATTCTCGGTACCAAAATATTAAAACAAAAATAACATGTCAATGTAATATGTTCAAATCACTCATCTATTTAGGATAACCAACAGTAGCTAAGCCGAGAGTAGCACAACAATAAATACAAAAATATGGAGTTTCAAATTACTATTTAAGCACAAATGTTTAATAACATAACAAAAGAAATTTAACTCCCCCAAGATTAGTGTTCTCCTAAGAAAACTACATTTCAAACCATACTCCCCCACAAGCTTACTCTCCCATAAAATGTGCTCTCTAAACAACCTACACTCACAAACTACACTCTCCCATAAGCTCACTCCCTCATGACTTAAAATTCCTCATAATAAGACGATGTGTTTGAATGCAAAAGAGAGCTAGAAGCATTAGTTTTAGTAGCCACATCTTTATTTGCAACAATACTCACTTCATCCTCATCATCAAAGTATGTGAATAGGATATGCTTGGTCCTATGAGCCAAAAGGAGAATGCAAGGGGTTGAACATTATGAGAAGAGACTTATTTCCCTTTTACAGCATAGATAGCTGCCATTTTAGCTGCCATCGCACCACAGTGACATACAAATCCGCAGCAAATTATGAGGGAGATGATGGAGCCACAGGATGGTGGGAACCAATTTTGGAGGATGCATAGATGGTTTAGGTACAAACAATGAAGGGTTCAAGGATAACTGACTCAATGAATGGGCATGAGGGGAATACTTGATGTGCGGTGAGGATGTTATTTCACCTCTTGAGAATTAAAACAACACGAATTGTTTTTGAAGAGAATTAAGTTCAGGCTAAAGGTGGGCAATCTTTCTTTCTTGAGTGCAATAGGATGAGGATGAGACGAAGATCACTTTGAGCAATGGCAAACATCACGTTGCTCAAGTTCATGAGACCTTTATCCAATTCCTTGGTGGGCCTAGAACATACATCATCTTGATAAAATGGGACATCAGCACACTAACAAATGAGAGCTATGAGGCAAGGATGAATAGTGGACCCACACTGTTGTTTTCTTGGACGCTTGGTCTTAGACAATTAAACGAAAAAATTAGAAAACTAAATGGCACATCGGATAGACTCATCACAGAATATAAGACCCTAGCAGCTTCTAAAGTAGGATTTCCATTGACTGAGGTTCCTAGAACATTTCTACACAAAAAATCAGACACCAGTTTATAGAAAGGCTTAAGACTCAACATTGACACTTGATTCTTAACCAGAAGTATAGAAGAGTCTAAGTAAGCTTGACAATGGTAGCCATAAATATCACAATGACAAGTGATCAAATCAAAGGAATGCATGTTGGATGCTTTGGAGAGATCTAAACCTAGGATACCAGAGATGACACTGGAATCAAAAGGAACATATACACCACAGACATAACCTTGACTCCCGGAATATGGAAATTTGGAGGGAATATTGGCATAAAACTCTTGAACCACTGACAAATTAAAAGGGGGAGGAGGAGAATTTACCTTACGTAACTTGTAATGGTCTATGAGATCATTAACAATTATGGCATCTCCAATGGGAAGATCATCCAAAACAACTTCACGTTTTGGAACAACACTTCTAGCAACTACCACCTTATATAGTTTTGTAGCTCGAGTTGTAGAAAAGGTTAGAGTGGCAGATGATTCAGAAGCAATTGTTGCAGCTTTTGCATATTGGGGTCGATTTTGTCGATAAGGAAAAGAAGATTGAGAACTGGAGTGACAGAGTGACTCCTGACTTGAGGGCATATAGGCAAAGATTCCTAGTGACAGTTGATCGGAGTTTAAGAGATGAAAGGGTGCAGGAAAGAAAACCAACGACACAAGGGAAGGTGAATGTAATATCCTAGTGTGGTTGAGAGGGTAAATGCCTAGGACTTTGTGAAATAATCTGAAATATAGAGATGATATCAATGATTGGGATTAGAAAGGTTAAAATATAACATATGAAGGCAGGAATACCATTAATGAACATCTCGTTTATGATGAGTTCTAATGGCTAGACAGAACCAAAAAAAAAAAAAAAAAAAAAACCCCATTTTGAGAACAAACAATGATCCCCAGAGAATACCATGCTCAAGACCAAAAAATAAAACACAAAAAATGAGCACAATCTTGGTACCATTAAGCTACAGCTAAATAGACATTTCTCACATAGAACACATAAGAAAAACAGCTCTAATATCTATGCTTCCAACCAAATGAGTTAAAATTTAAGGAAAACTAACGAAAAGGGCTTGAAAACTTTCTTTTTAACGAAAAGCCACTTTTAAAGGTATAGTGAATAGTGACAGTTAAAGGTAAAAAAGCGGTTTTTCGTTAAAAGTAAACACTACTCTCCCTTAAATTTAATTAGACACTTGAACGGGAATATGATATGCAGTGCTATAGACATAGGTCTTCAAAGTCATACATGAACAGTAAATCATATATTAACACAAGTTCATACAGCAACCAAGATGTGTCCAGGTATGGGAATAGGATTAGAGATAGTCGTCTTTAAATCATAACTTCATTCAACTAAGCTCAAAGTTAATTTGAAGGTTAACCAAACTTTTAATAATTCATTAAGTTTAAGAAACAACACTTGGAATACAAATTGAGCTAAGGAGCAAGACACAAAACTACACACAAGTGAAAGCCAAAGCTAGATAAAACTTTAAGATGGCATGTGATGGTGAAACACCCAAGTCATTTGATGTGATTGGTGCAAGAAGTATTTGAAGCACACCAATAACAATTTTGAATAATTTATGACTAGTGGGAGTGATTTGATGACACATAACATTGTATGTGAAAGCACATTTATTTGGAAGAATGATTTAGATTTGTTGGAAGTATGCCCACAAAGCCACTTATTTGATGTAATAGCTTTTGGAATACTTATTGTGTTGAACTATTATATGTTTAATGAAGGGCAAAGCTTATTGTTAATCACTATTTATTGTATTATGTGTTTAAGCAATACGGGAATCCAAGGAATGTATTTAATCTAAGAGAGAAGTGATCTAAGTAAGTTAGATTAACGAGACCTTTCTCTTATGTTCATTCCTAAAAATGTTCCTAGCCATAGGATTGCCAATTGGGCATCGACAATCTGCTAAGGTTAGTATGTTTTATGTTAACTTAAGCGTGAGTATGACTAGTCTCAAGTCATTTAGTGTTGGACGTTGAGACAAACACATAGGTGCTCAACAGGGTAATTGAGTACACTGAACTACGATCAAAAGAGAGTTCAAACATATTTGTCATGTAAGAACTCGTAAGTTACAATATGCAAAGTAGTCCTTTGACCTGAGGCATCATAGATGTCTAATGATTAGGTCCTTGACCTTTGTTCATGTCAAAGGCATTCCATCGAGAGTGTCCACAACATTGTTGGAGTCAAGCTATCTAGTCATGTAAGCTTTTGAATGCACAACAAGGGATCTCTAACCTTCTACGGTGGAGGGAGAATACTTTGAGATGTGATTCGGGAGGCCTTGGCCAAAGCATACGAATATGATTTAGGAAGTTTGTTCCAAATCATATTCAATTGAATCATATAGAGAAGTATCACATTGGGTAGTAAAATTGAAA
The DNA here is from genome assembly GCA_963580275.1 of Crataegus laevigata. Lineage (NCBI taxonomy): Eukaryota > Viridiplantae > Streptophyta > Magnoliopsida > Rosales > Rosaceae > Crataegus > Crataegus laevigata. The sequence continues at coordinate 32,957,725 of OY756948.1, read as the reverse complement.
CAAAGTATCACTCAAACAATGTGATTAAGAGTATTGTATTAGAGAAATACCGTATTGCATTGTAATTGTAACTGGATAGGTTCTCCAACCACTTCTACTTAGCTTGGGCAGCCATGATATACTGCTAGGTGTCACTCATGGTTTGTAGAAGCCTTGAAGATTAGCAAACACTAATCTTCATCAAAGGGAGAATTGAAATGTAGTTTCACTTCATAATCGATCGTTAAAAGTAACAATCGCCCACTGCCTCGCTACTTGGAATATAATGGAACGTAAACTGAGTAAGGATGAAAGTGAAGAAATATAAATGAGATGGATAAGTGATTAAATGGTTTAATTGAGAATGGTCAAGATTAATTAATTAGTTAATTAATTATAGGAAAGGTTCGTATTGGGCTTTCAAGTTAGTTTCGAGTCTTAGGGCCCAAAAGGGTTTTGGTCCAAAAGGCCCATTATGTGTAAGTTGTATGACAATAAAACAAAATGGGCAATTAGCCCAATAACTAAAGGATGGTCGGGCATAGGGTGAGTGGTAGTGAAATTGGCATAATTGCAAGTTTGCCACTCAAATGTGAAGTGCTATAAAAGGAACTTTATAGCTGTACCACATCAAGGGTTTTCTTTGAGACAAAGGAGCAAAACTCTTTATCCCCTTGTCTTCCAAAGAGGCCGGCCACACTTAGAGGGAAAATAGCTAGCAATCTTCCTTCCTCTAGGTCATCCATTTCATCTTCACACCTCATCCTTGGTGTGGAGACTTAGAGACACCAAACTTTTTGTGTTCTTGGAGTTCCTCTCCTCAAATCCCCAATGAGCAAAGGAGAAACAAAGAAGCAACCATCCAAGGAGCAAAGGAGGTGACTTGAAGGCCCTCCACTTGGCTGAATCCCTTGTGTAAACAACGATGAGCATTTGTTTTTGAATGCATGCCTACTTTCAAGTGTTTATAGTTTGCTTTTTTGTTCAAATGTTCTCACATGTTCTTAGCTAGGAAATTTTTTTTTGCCTTCAAGTGGTATCAAAGCCTAGGTCTAGTGTATGGTGAATCCTTTTGGGTTTTTTGTTTTTCATGGTTTGTGATTTAAATGTTGTCAATGTTACAAGTTTTGTTCTTGCTTTTTAAATATAAATTTTGCTTGAAAATTTAGCATCTCAAATGTTGTAGATGTAGTTCATTTAAGCATGAATATTGGAACTAAAATTTGGTGTCATGTACGTGGGGAAATTTGGCCAAATCCAAAGGGTGGATTTTTGGGTTCTTGTTTGTCTTGTTAAAAGTGTTTTAAAGTGACATTAGGAACCCCTAAGTACCCTAGAATGTTAACCCTCTTTTGAGTAGTGTAAATTTCAAATTTTAATTGAGCGAAAACATTAATGGAGCTCTTATGAGTTTTCATGTGTTCTTCAATGTTCTTACTTTGTTCTTGATGTTTATACCAAGAACAAAAGGTTTGGTGCTTTGATTCAATGTGTTTGACGTTTTTCATAAAGTTTTGGTTTGTTATTGATTGGTGATGAATGATTGGTGTTTTTTTTTTATTGTTTGATAAATTCTACATCTTACAACACATACCAATCAAACTATTCAACCATGCCAATCAACTATTTAACCCATACCTTTCACTTTTTCAACATTTTATAAAATTTTGAATTTTCACCAAAACCAACCCTCCCTTTACACTATCTAAAACCGGTCACCCCTTAGTGGGGGTACTTTTGGGGCTTTTATACAATTACATAAAGTTTTTTACGTAAAGGCTCAAAATCAATAAAGGACAAATTCTTTTGCTCCTTTAATGAAGTTTTTGTAATTGTTGAAATTTTTGGGTTTTAGTTGTAATTACATGAAGTTGTGGACTTTTGTGTTTTTACAAAGTGACCCCAAAAGTTTATATTTTTGCATTCCCAATAGCTGAGGCCATTGCATTTTCAGCCCAAATTATAATGATAACAAAATGGTTTTGTTTCTTTAATGATAATTGGATTTTCATTTCATTTAGTTCCATTTAAATCAATTCTATGAATCTAAAAACCAATTGTTTAAGTTGCTTTCTTAGTTAATGTGATTGATTAAAAAAAGTGTGATTATTAACCAAAGGCCTCGATAATTGAGCTAGGTGATTGGCCACTTTACATTATGAATGTTTGGGTTAAGTAGTTTAGATTTGAATGTAATTTGATTAGTTCAAATGTGTTGTAAAAGGGCATATCCATCAAATGTGTTGTAAAAGAGCATAAGCCCTTCTCTTTATTTCAAGTATTCCTTTTTGTTTATTTGCATGCAAATTGGAATAGTTGGGTCCAAAGCCCAATAGGAAATGACGGTTTAATTAGATTAAACGCGTAGCTAAAATCAACAATTACCTACCTTAGACCAAAGGTCCAACATAAGGCTCGTGTTGGATCAAATCAAACGGTTCATAATCATCCTAAGACCTAAAATGACTATATAGTCCATATGAGGATGCTATGCATTCGTTAGTAGTTCCATATAGTCTCCTTATTTCATCGAAATAGTAGGAGTATTATATACTACTAATTCATATAAACTTGGACCAAAGGTTGTGATAGGCCCAAGTTCTTATAATAAGGTTAAAATGAAATTGATGTAGCCTAGCACTACTCCCTCAACAAAACGAATATTAAGTTGATAAGCGAGAGATGCTTTGAACATCTCTTCATGGGCCTTCCACCGTGGTGGGCTCCAATCGTTTGTGACTCGTACACCGACTTCACCCTATCAAGGGGAGGTTCAAGGTATGTGCTTACATTCAGGAGGAGTCCATATGTATATACATGATGTGGTGAGGTAGGCAAAGACGATGGCCAATATCATATCATTTTGAGGCTATTCTTTGACCCCTACACAAACTGGCATTGTTGGAATGACTTAACTAAGTGCAATGGTTCCAAAATCATATCATTGTGAGGCATCATTCTCTAGAGGCAAACTAGATGGGTAATTACAAGAGTTGTAAATGACTAAAGCGTTATTCTCTCATCATTATCATTGCTAACCAACATCATATCATTGTGAGGTGGGCTTGGTAATGGTGAACCTCCCATACCCTGTTAAGAGTTCAACATAACTCTTGGATTGCTTTGAGGGATGTGGAATTTACCAAATATAGTGGGTGGTACTATTTGATTTAAGACCTAATCAAGTAGTTTTTAAAATGAACAATCTAATATGATTTCTGTTATGTTATGTAGTTAACGACGTGCCTAAAATTACACCTACCATTATACTTGACAAAAGGGGCCTTAGGGGCCAACGTTTCCTTGCTTGGTATCATCACATTGAGAATGATTCAAAGATGAATAACATATCATATGTGCTCAAGCAATTTCCTCCTCATGTACCTCCTACGAAACTAGCTTCAAATGAGGACTTTCAAAATTATGCTAGACACTATGACGATGACGTACAAGCCAAATGCTTAGTACTTGCTTCACTTAGTGAGGAGCTTAAGAAGCTACATAATCACATGGACACTTCTTGTGCCTTGGTTGATAGTTTGCATAAGATGCATAACATTGAGACTAGTAATCTACGATACTCAAATGTTTGTAGTCTATTGAATGCCAAAATGGAAAGGGAAATATCGGTCCAAAAACATGGACAAAAGATGGAAAGGATCTTTCAAGATCTTGAGAGTTTAGGAACTTCCATTGATGGGAAAATGGCCCAAGACTTTTTCCTTGCATCTCTCTCAGATGATTTCACTTCGTTTATAGTAAACTATAAGGTGAATAGATTTGATTGTACTATTTCAGAGATGATTGAATTGTGCTGTGAATTTGAACAAGGTTTCAAAAAGAACAGTGGGAGTGAGAATGCAATCACAAGGAAAAGGTTGCATAAAAAGAAGGCAAGAAAATCCAAAGGAACATGCTTTCATTGTGGAAAGGATGAACATTGGAAGAAGAAATACAGGGTGCGCATTGAGAGCCTTGTGACACAAACTTTTGAAGGGACTATTTCTGTCATAGAGAGTGCTTTTACAATAAGCTCCAATTCCTGGATATTTGATTCAAGTGCTAGTCGACATATTCGTAATTCGTTGCAGGGACTAAAATGGAGCAGGACACTACACATTGGGGAGATGATTGTGCGAGTTCGGAATGACACTAAACTCTCTGTAAAAGTAGTAGGCACCTACATGCTTAAACTATCCTCTGGGAAGTCTTGGAACTTCAAAATTATTTATATTTTCCTTCATGTATAATGAATTTGAGTTACAATCGTATTATCTCTCCTGGTAATATGATAAAGGGACTTTTTCACCTAGAGACAAGTAGTGGGATGCACTGTACTGAAAGCGAGAATACCTCAAAACCCAAAAGGGCTAGAAAAGAAACTAACCAATAAAAGATGTGGCATCTTAAACTTAGACATGTGAACCATGATAAGATTCGCAAGATGTCGAAAGACAAATATTTCCACCCATTAGGTAATGACCAAATGGATTCTTGTGAATATTGCTTGAAAGGGAAGATGACCAAATCCCCATTCACAGGGAAGGGAGAGCGTGCCACTGAAATTCTAGGGTTAATCCATACTAACGTATGTGGAACTATGTCTACTATGTCGAGATGAGGCTTCTCCTACTATATCACGTTCACTAACGATCATTCTTGGTTTGGCTATGTGTATTTTATGAAGTACAAGTCAAAATCATTTGAAAATTTCAAAGAATTCAAGAATGAAGTTGAGCAGCAAATTGGGAAGCATATAAAGATCCTAAGATTAGATCGAAGGGGAGAGCATCTAAGTAACGAGTTCGTAGACTATCTCAAAGAGTGGAATAATATCATAGTGGACTCCACCAAGAACTCCACAACTTAATGGAGTTTCTGAAAGGAGAAATCAAACCATGATGAACATGGCTCATTCTACAATGAGTTCCACCAATCTACCAGTAACATTCTGGGGATACGCTCTATATACAACAACATGCTTAATAGAGTACCTTCCAAGTTAGTTTCACAGACGCCCTATGAGATATGGCATGGGAGAAAGTTGAGTCTTAATCATATTAAGATTTGGGGTTATGAAGCATATGTCAAGAAGCTTGAAGTGAGATCAGTTAGGTGCTATTTTATGGGGGATATCCTAGAAAAACTATGAGATACGAGTTCTACCATCCTGACGACTAGAAAGTCTTTGTCACTAGAACTGCTAATTTTCTAAAGGATGAATTTGTTCTCAAAGGAACTACAAGTAAAACGATGGAAATTAATGAGATTAATGATGAACCACAAACAAGAAATCGACAAGTTAACAACCTTGTACCTAAACTTGCTCTACGTAGATCTGAATGGGTCAAAAAGCCACCTAAGAGGTATTGCTTGGATAATGACTTTAGGGAATTGCACCTTCTGGTGATAATGACAAAAAGGAGGATCCTAGACACTACACTGAAGCAATATCCGACATTGATTGAAAGTGATGGCAAGAGGCCATGAAATCCGAGATTGATTCTATGTATTAAAATCAGGTCTGGACTCTTATAGACCCTCCAGAAGGTATAGTACCTGTTAGAAACAAATAAGTCATCAACAGGAAGATAGACGCTTATGGGAACGTGGAGACTTATAAGGCTAGACTATTAGCCAAGGGTTACAAGCAATGAGAAAGCATTGATTATGAAGAAACCTTTTTTCTTGTAGCCATGATTAAGTTCATTTGGATTTTGCTTGCTATAGTTGCATACCATGATTATGAGAAATGTTGACCAGACAAAAAAACTCAACTTCTCCTTGTAGCTCAGACACATTCTCAAACATCTTAGTATTTTCCAATTTTAAAACACGTCTTATGGAAAAGAGAGTCATATATGTTAAATGCATCATGATACAATACTTCTTCAGAAACATTCAAAACGTCATTATTCTCACTAATAGAGGCTTCTTTTACTTATACAACAAAGATAACAACTTTTTCTTCATCTTCTGATGGCTTGTCACAATAGATAAAGTCTCCATCTTCACTAGCACTCCATGTGGCCATCATGGCCTTATCATGTTTTAAACTGGACATTCTGTTGTTTGCACACTCAGTAACATGTTGTCCTCTTCCACCACATTCGAAACTTGGTCTAGGAACACTTGAAGAAGACTTGTCCCTCCTATCAATAAACCACCATTGATTTTGTCCAGAAAAGAACTTATCATTGTGTTGACCAAATGGATTGCTTCATGACTCCTCAACCTTTTCAACATCTTTTCCTTTGTTCTTGAGATTCCTTTGGAATTGTTTAACAAATAAGGCAAAATCGTCATCAGGAGATTGATCACATTATTCATTCACCACTTGAGATTTGTCAACACTTTGAAGAGAAACCTCTTTTCTCTTATTGGACTCACTTTCATCCATGTCCAGTTCCATCTCATAGGTAATGAATTTTCCAACCAACTTTCCAAGTTTAATCTCATTCAAGTCTTGAAATTCTTGTATAACAGCCTTATTTGCTTGAAATGTCTTGGGCAAGGTTCTTAGGATTTTTTGAACAATTGTTGTCTCATTAATAGGTTTTCCTAACCCCTAATGCCTTATTAGTCAACATTTCAACTTTCTCATAAAAAACCGAGAAGGTTTCGAACTCCAACATTCTCAAATCTTCAAACTTTGAAAGAGTTATTTGGAGTTTAAGATCCTTCACTTGTTTGACACCTTCATGTAGAATTCGGGGTTTGTCCCAAGCTTCTTTTGCAGTGGTGTAGTAACGAATATAAGAAAATTGAGTTAGTGAGATGGCTAAAACAATGGAATTCCATACTTTTCTATTAGCCATAGCTGAATTAATCTCCCTTGGAGTCCACTCATCTTTGGCCTTTACTACAAATTCTTCATCGACTATCCTCGAATGAGCCTTCCATTCAAAAGTAAGATAATCCATTGCAATTAGATCTTGTGCTTCTAGAAAGATTTGAAACTTCTTGCTCCATTTGGCATAGTTCGGTCCATCAAAGAACGGAGGAGAGTTGCAAGATCTTGGAATACGATCACTATCCATGGAGAGATTCCACTCAGTATTAGTAGCTAACAGAGATCACAATATGTATATCTAGAGCAAAGCTCTAATACCAATTGAAATTGCTAGCAGGTGGAATAACCTGTAATTTAAAATCTAAATACGTGCTTGTCTGACTAGTCAGCTATACTCTTCAACTAAAATAAAATATGTTAGTCTACTCACACTGAAAATAGTCAAGTTAAAGCTCAGTATACTAAAATGTTCCAAGCAATTAACTAAGATCCATTTTAGTGCACATTTTAACTCTTACAGTCTTAGTTGCATGGGCTTATCTCTTTGCAAATAATGATCAACATATATTACAAGCAAAGGGTAAGATAAGTAAACTAGAAAAGCCATAAATTGCACGGGATGTTTTTGGTCAGAAAAATCCACCTCTAGGTTAAAAAACCATTGACTCTCTACTGAGTCCAATCCACTAGTGAAAACAAGATTCTTACAAAGTAACCACACAAGCTTAATTCCTAGATCCTAATCTATGGAACATCTTATACCAATGTGCAACCTTGCCTTTCATGAGATGGAATTCTTTGATCTTCACAAAGTGGTAGCCCTTCTAGAGCTCTCTATCTTGTGACACCAAAATCAAATCAACTTATGCAAATGATGATATGATGAAGTTGATGCAAATCAGCATTCGATGTCTAGTCAGTTTCACCAGTCAAACACTTGAAAGATGAAATTGACGTGAATCCAAAAAAAGGTTAGTTCAAAGATTTGAAAATTAGAAATACTTGACCTAAAACAAAGATCAAAATCACAAAATCAATGCTACCCCAATATGCAATGATGTGGGTGTTTAGTGCATGCATTTGATTTTATGGTTAGGGTTTTCAAGTAAGAACCAAAGAGTAGCTCATAGCTGAAAACAACCCTTATCAGAAAGTAAAAATCTCCTAGCCAAGTGAAAATGAAACCCTAGATGAAGCTTTTATAGTGGGCTTTATTTCAGACAAGAAAGGGGACAAGAAAAGACACGTGTGATGTGCAAACGCAATCTAAAAAGATCTAGGGTTGAAACACACTTTCAAGAAAAAGGTTGTCAGAAAGCCCATGTAGGTTGTCTTAAAGTGTGTGCCCAGTTCACGTGAAAGTAGGGAGAAGTTTTGGTAAGACATAACTACTAGACAAAATGAAATTGAAATAATGGCATGAAATGCATATGAATAAAAAAAAATCTTTGATGTGAGAAGTTAAGCTCTTGAGATATATATTTGTAGCAACATGATCCCACAAAAGCATTTAAACCCTAAATCTTACTAGAGAATGTGTGGTACAATTTACAACATTTGACAAGGGAAGCCAAATAATAAAACTAAACCTCATAGACAAAGAGATTTCAAATGACAGAATTTAAAACAATAAAATTCTATTTGTTAGAATTTTGTGGATTTTCTTCTTTGACAAGCTTAAACAAACAATAAAATTTAAATATAGTATATAAATGAGAGATAATTGTTAAAAAATGTTTTAGTAGTAATGGTTGCAATGGAGGTGATGATGGGGCAACAGTGGCCGCTAGGTTGACTGTATATGGTGGTAGCCAGTAACAACAAAAGTATGTAGTCATGGCAGCGGTCTTGGTGATTGGGATAAGAGGTGGTTGAGATAGCGATGAGTGTGACAATCGTATGTAGTGGTAACATACGGTGGCTGTGATCACTCATTTTGGAGTTTTTTATATTTTTTTGTTCTTAAACTCACCCATAGAAATTGAAAGGCTTTTTATATTAGCAACAAAATGTTGAATGAACCTATTAACCCTAAAAACTACCAAGTCTGCATGGCGTGCAGGCCAAGAACTAATGAGCTAACCACGTCCTTTCATTATGTGTAGGGATGACGGGATGTAAAATCTGTTGCATTGAGTGCGTTGCTAACTTCTTTATCTCGCGACTGCGGCAAAAGAAGGAATATGTCTCGACCTTCCAATAGGACTCTGAACTCAGCCTTTTACCAGGCCACATTCACTTCTAAGCTTCAGCGTCCTCATCCGGTCGAGCATCTTTACCGCATCAGGACTTAAATACCCCATTCATCCGTTTTAGAATAGGACTCACCCACTTTAGCTTTATCTGGAATACTTTATTTCCTGATAGAACTCGGCCGGCCTTGGCTAGGCATCCTATGAACTGAGACCCATGCTAACATTAAAGGAAGATTTTTTTGGGCCAAGAACGACCCACTCGGCCCAAACCAACATTTTGGGTCCAAACATTGCCCCTCGCTTCTGAGGTCGTCGACCCACAATCCTTGGTCGAGCCTCGACCTTGAAGAAGCGAAACTGTCTTTTGGTACATCTTCTAAAACTAGTTATATACCTTTTATGGAGCATGATTATTCATTTTTATTCTCTTTAACCTTCTGGCGGCCACTTAAACATCTCTCATTATGAAAACCGCTGCCACACGCAATCGTGTGTCTTCAATCCGCAAAACCTTTGGTCTTTTCATCTAGATTCACTGAATATCCATAATCATTAGCAACTTTCCCTGTAGATTTTATCCCATTTTTGAAAATTAAATGCTTGACCTTCCTTCCAAAACAGCTATAAATATCTGAATCCCTGTCATTCGCACTTTACGCTTCTAGAACCCTTGAAATATTTCTCTCGTCTCTTAATTTCAAGAACCTAGAAATCCCAAAAGCTCTCAACCCAGAAATCCTTCCTTCAAACCCATAAAATCTTCAAGACTTCACCAATGGTTTCCTTCATCTCCAAACTCTCTGATTAATGCAACAAGTGCAAGGACTTTATCGACCAGAGTGCCATCAAGACTCTGCGCTTCGAGAGTGATATGAGCCCCCTTCATTAGATTTTAGGTCCACTCTTCAAGAATGTAGTGCCATCATCCATCAACACCCTCTTCAAGGCTCACTGCCTGGCACCATTGTTGCAAGGGTTTGATTGGTCGAAGTGGGACTTGGCGAAATCCCAAGGATCTGGCCTTTGACCGCTGTAACCTGAGCGGTCTGGGTCGAATGGATGGAAAAATTCTTCGGCAAAAAATGGAAGGCTTTTGGCGTCTATGATGCCATTAAACTTTCGATTGTGGAAATTACTATAGACAGAGAACTCCTTACGACAACCCCTAGCTTTTGGCCTCCCAGTTAACGCTGCCCTCTCTAAATGCCCGTCGAGTCTCTACCCAAGGCACTATTTGACAAACGGGCCATCAAGATACTGAGTAAAGAAAGTCAAGAGCCTTGAAAAGAAGAAGTTCATAAGTTGCACAAGAACTTCTTCAACTACAACACCCTCATCCTCCACTTTGCTGGCTGATGGGAGACAAGCCTACGGAAAGGAAAGCACGAAGCCTTCCTATTTTACTAGTACAATAAGTTTATCTATTGTACTAAGTCAAACAAGTGCCTGGTCGAAAACATGCCAGTGGCTGAAGCGCTAGCTAGCGATCACACCCTAGCACTCAGTCTAGCCATCCTCGTCAACCTCATACGTTACCTGGCCGAAACGACCATCAACAAGATCGACCCACACTAGAATAGACCCATCTGGGTTTTCCAACTCTGGCTGCAGGTCTATTTTGCCACACTTCAGCAAGAGATCCCCAACTTCTAGTCTACTAAAGCACTCGACCTTTAGTTGGCATCTCGACCGGCGCCTCCTTACCAGGCTGAAGAAGTTTTCAAATACTTATTCAGCCTAGACGTCTTCTCTGACGATGAAGTTTTAATATGTTATCGTCAAGAGTACCCCTCCTCGTTTAGGCTATCAACATCCACATGGAGTGAAGCTGACGATGCTGATCTTTGTCAAAATCGGGGGTCGTTCGTGTTAACACACGACCTTCCCCTCGGCTGCGATGCTGGCCGAGCAAGTTGGGAGGTTTACCACCCCCACTTCATTGCTCGATAGCTCGCTACCTCCAAGGTTACCCCGTGCCTCTACTTACCTCCGACTCCATCTTAAGTTGAGGACGCCTCTCTGGTTCTTCAGAGAAAGAGTGTAAAGACATCGAGAAAGAGTTTCAGGAACGGTGCAAAAAATTCTACCTTCAACCAACTTTTCCTAAATCTCTCAGCACTGACACCTTTGATGACAGGTAGGAAGAATACATTCATGGCTTCTTTGGTGCTTCGATCGAAGACGTCGTCAACAAGATTTTTAGCGACTGACCCAAAAAAACTCCTAACCCTCAATCCAAAGAGACAACCAAGTTATATGGCTATCTCTGCCTTTATTCTTCCAACACTTACTCAACTCTACTAATTTGATTTTGCTTTCTCAGGCGATCGAGTGCTGAAGTAGGAAAACGTGATCGTTATGGCTACGGACAAGAAAAAATTAGTCCCCTCCTTTAAGAAGACTAAAGCCACCGCACCGAGCAAATGGCCTTGCTAGGAGGCTGAGACGGCAGGTGAAACTCCTCGACCCCCAAAGCGCAACAAGAAATTGGCGAAGAAGGGAGAACGAGAGATTCACGTTATCTCTAGCCAGACCACGAAAGTGACCACTCCCAGTGTCTCTCCTCATACTCCCGTCGTCCAGGCCTTGACAGAGAGGCAGCCAACTCCAGTTAGCCTAGCACTTAAGATTCGACCTGTTCCTCTAGTCGTGGTCAACCAGTCACTGCTCCACTAGTCGAATAGCCTGCAGCTCAGGGGCCGGCCGTTGCACCTGTCTTGGAGAAGGTGACCCCTTTGGCAAGGAAGAATCTCCCTAAAAATTAAAAAAACCAACGATCATCCTAAAAGAGGTATGATTATGTTGTTGGTAACTCTATTTCCTTATTAAATCTGAAAGTACTACCAGTTTTTATCTCAGGATGGCGAGAGCAACAAAACTCCACTAGCGAGTCGCCCTCAATCTGTTTCCACTAATCCTCCCCCTGTGGTCGAGGCGACTGACCAAGTCGATCCTCCTGCAATCAATCGTGTAAAAATGCCTCTTTTCGAGCCTGTAGTAATGGCGAAAACACCGATTCATCTGCAGGATCAAGACCTTGGAATTCTACCCTTAAGAAGCCATTTCAGCCTTCGTAATTACCCTTATTGTTTTCCATTGGTCAATCTTCTGCCTTAGAATTCTAAACTAGGAAAATGTTAAATGTTAGGTGCCCACTTTCTCATTTCACCAAAAATTATATGCGCTGAATGGCGTAATCTATATCTCTTGGCCACCTCGGTGACTATCGAACATAGATAACCTTCATTGGCCACGTGAATTAAAAGGTAGTCTTAAACACCTTGCTCAACTATTAAACTCTCAGGGCTCAAGCAATGAGCCAGCAGATATGGCCAAAGTCTCTTCTCGACAGGTCTAACATTTTTCCTTTTCCTTACTTACGTGTGACTTAACTCGTTTTGACAAATTTCTTTATGTGCAACATTCATGGGAGGTCAAGCTCGATGCCCTGCTCTTCAATACCTCTGAAGCTGTTAGGCCTTCTGCTACCTCAGCTAAGCCTACTTCAATTGCGGCCGAATCTACCATCTTTGCCAAGCTGCAAGAACTCCTATCTCTCTTGGCCTCACAAGTCATAATGCGTAACAGCCTCGACTCTATTGGAGAATGCTTGAATCCCCTTGCTTTTAAGGGTTAATTGAGCAATAAGTCCATTATTCAATTGTCTTCCATCTTAGATAAGACCCGAGGATACTTTACTATTTTCGAGAGAGCTCTTCGAGCAGAAGATAACCTAAAAGCTGCAATGGTCGCCCAAAAAGCAATTTGACCAGAGCTTAAGACGATTCAAGAGAAGAAGAAGTGACTGGCCGTTCTCGACCATCAAATTGCAGAACTTCAACGTCAGAGATCGACCATTGATTCTGAACTTGAGATGGATTTTGAAGCGAAGAAGGCCAAGCTAATAGAGTTTCCAGCCGGTGCGAGGTGGATTGAATAGATGAAGCTCAACAAGAGACCGTGACAAGCTGAGGTTACCATGGGTGAAGTAAGATGGTTAGAACTAAAGGCCGCTTTCGAAGCCTTCTTTCCTTCGACCCCCTAGGACTGTATATCTGTAGGCCATTTTAATTCCTTGTTATTTGTAACTTTTATAACTTTAATGAAACTCGCCTTTATTCTCTCATTTCCCAAGTTATCGGATAGTACTTCTTTAAAAATTTCTCGTTGATTGGAAACTTGTGAATTAAACCAGTTCGATCCTTGAGATGGTATGTCCCTTTGCTGAGAACTTTGTGAATGATGAACGGTCATTCCCAATTCGGCAACCATTTGCCAAACCTAGGGTCTTTAATTCCTACTGGCAGCACGGTTTGCCAAACTAACTTTCCCTCGCCGAACGTTTTTTGTTTAACTCGCTATTTATAAGCCCATTAGTAATTTTCTTCTACGCTACTAATAAGATATAAGCATCAAGCCAAGCTTCTTCTAGATCTTATAATTCTTGTCTCATAGCCTGACTGTACTCGGCACTGAACAAACTACTTTGTTCAATTACTCTTAGCAAGTTTATACTTAGCTCGACCGGCAACATTGCTGAAGGATTATTTTGGAAATACATGTTCATTTAAGCAATATCATTAGCATGCAATTAACAAATTAAAGGCGGAATCATGCTTGCATATACTTAAAAACAAAACATCAACCATGAATGTTCAAAGCCTAGTAGTTTGGTGAACCTTTAAACAACTCAAAACAAAGTGAGTTGAGATTTATACCTTTGTAGATTCCTCTTTGCTTAAGCAAAGGCTAATCACCCAAAGAGAGGGCCTTCATTCCTTGCATCTTAAATCTATGGATTTATATAGAAAGGATAGGTTCTCTAAGTTCTCAAAATTGAGAACCTCTAAGTTTCTACACCAAGGTTTTGATTAAGAGGATATGAGTGACCTTGGAGGAGCTAGAGTGCTAGCTAAAACCCTCCAAGGGGGCCGGCCATTTCTAGAGAGAAGGGAGAGCTTTTCTTCTCTCAAATTTCCCAAAAACAAACCCTTAATGAATTTTGGCTATAAAGTCATATTTATACCTTAATTCATTTGAGTGGCAAACTTGTAAATAAGTCCAAGTTTGCTACCCTTCACAATATGGCCGGCCTTAGGGAATAATTTGGGGAATTTGGTCTTTGTGAATCATTATTCATTAAGTTGTCATACAACTTAAGTTAATGGACTTGACGTTCGAAGCCCATTGGGCCTTAAGGTCCAAAACCATCCCGAGGTCTTTAACGAACTTATTCGTTTGATTAATAATCATATTAATTAATCCTTGCCATAAATAATTAAACTATTTAATTATTCTTACTCATCTCCGTTGAATCTTCAATCTCTACCTTACACGGTGTACGCTCCATTAGGTTCCTTTTAGCGAGGCAGTGGGCGATTCAAACTCTTTCAAATCGATTGTGAATTTGAAACTTACTTTCAATTCTCCCTTTAGTGATTACACACGTTTAGGGCTTCCACAAACCATGAGTGACACCTAGCAACATATCATGGTTACCCAAGCTAATCAGAAGAGGTGGAGAACCTATTCAGTTTAGGATTACAAATGCAATACGGTCCTTCTCTAATCCAATACTCTTGACCACATTGTTTAGCTTGATAGTTTATTCATGTCTACTATCCAATGTGAATCTCGTGCTTATATGATTACCTTGAATGTGATCTGGAACGCATTCCAACATCTCATTCATACTCTGGCCAGAGATTCTAAATCATATCATAGAGTATTCTCCCTCAACGGTTTGAAGGTTAGAGATCCCTTGTTGCGCATTCACTTGTCTCCATGACTAGATAGCTTGACCCCAACCATGCCGTGGACACTCCAAAGGAATGCCATTTGACACGATCAAAGATCAATGACCTAACCACAAGACAACTATGATGCCTCAGGTCAAAGGACTAATTTGCATTATCCTAACCATGAGTTCTCACGTGACATGAATATGAGAACTCGTCGTTGATCGTGTTCAGTGAACTCATTCTCTATTGAGCACCTACGTACTTGTCTTGGTGTCACTCACATCAATGACTCGAGACTAGTCACTCTCCCTGAGAGAAGACATAGCACGTACTGATCTTAACGGACTGTCAATGCCCAATTGGCAATCCTATGATCAGGAACGTTTAGGATGTGTCTATGAAAGAATGGTCTCATGAATCTAACTATTTAGATCGCATTCTCCCAATCACATATTCCTTGGACTTTATCGTTTAAGCATATAACATTTATATGAGACCGCTCAAACAATAATCTTTGCCCTTGATATTAAACTAGATTAGTTTAATCATGTGAAATGTCCGTAAAGTATCATCATATGATTGGTTTTAGGGCACATTTCCAACAATTGCGTCGTGTCCATAGGTCGCGGGTATGGAGTCGTTCCGGTGGCTGAACAAAGTGATGTTCAATAGGCCCATAACACTTCATTGAACTTTAAATGCCACATACCAGGCCTTTCTCTTACCATTTTTTCAAGAATACTGATCAAAACCTTATTACTTGCTTCAACCTACCCATTGACCTATGGGTAATACGGCATAGATTGCTCAAGTCGAATTCTAAGATTCGCCGTATACTCCTTAAATCAGTCAGATTTGAAGACTGTACCATTATCCATTATGATTGTTTCTGGTACACTAAATCTGGTCAAGATGTTTTCTTCTACAAAATTACAAACTTCTTTAAACGTTAACTCGGCATATGATTTTGCTTTGACCCATTTGGTGAAGTAGTCTGTCGCAACGAGTATCCATCCATGCTTTGCTAACCCGAAAGATGGTGTAATTTTGCCTATTATGTCCATGGCCCATCCTCTAAACGGCCATGGTTTGGTGACCAAATGTTGTGATTTAGTCGGGACTCTCTGCATAAAACCATGAATTTGACATTGTACACATCCTCGCATGAACTCAATACAATCCTTTAGTACATTCAGCCAAAAATAGCCGTATCGGTGAAGCAACCATCGCATCTTTCGACCGGATTGATGAGCTCCGCAGATTCTTTCATAAACCTCGGTAATCGCCTTGGCAGCCTCTTGCGGGCCGAGACATAATAACAATAATCCATCCTCACCATTTCTATACAACACATTTTGGTACAACACATCATTTGTGGCATGAGCCATCGTTCTACGGTCGCGTTTACCATTAGGGTTGTCGAGATACCGCATGATTGATCTTCTCCAATCGTCTGGTAATGCCACTACTGTGCAAACCTCCATATGATTTCCTCGTTCCAACAATGAAGGCAAAAACATCACTCTTGTTCGGATCGCATGATTCTGCTGGATAACTTGTTGATTAACTAGGACCGGGTACGATTGTCATATTACAGGTATTGTCTGGCCTATCTTGCCCCTCATGAGTTATGCGCCGGAGGCTATTTGAGCTAGTTCATCTCTGGGAAATATGTTTGAATACAGGCTGAGTACGTCATTCAATTCTGTGCGGGGTGTGCCAACTCATCGGTCGAGCTCGCCCGGGGAGTAAAATCTGGTGCGTTGCTGACTTCTTGATCTCGCGACTGCGACCGAGGAAGGAACACGTCTCGACCTTTAGGTTCTAGAGCCTAATGACAAGGCCACTATATCTGCGAAGTTCAATATCAAATTCGGCTTTCAATGTGTCGAATATAGTAATCTGGTAACACCCCACTTTGCCGAGAATGCTAATGAGATGACCTCTGACAAAAAAAACTCAAAAATCCTTGCCAACCGAGACTTGTATAAATAACCAGTCAGTCTCAAAGCAGTGCTGTTTATCCAAACTAAAGGTGCTCATCGGTTGGCTGATTCTACGGTGATAGTGTTGTTTATCCAAACTGAAGATATCGCTGGTTGCCTTCACAGTGTTGTTTAGCCAAACTGAAGGTGTGTTGACAAAAAGGAAACTAAAAATTTCAAGGTTGTGAAGAGGTTTCGCGTAGACCGAGAGTTTGCGTAGGGCAGATTTGTGTGTTGAATTTGAGAGGGTTTGAATGGTGCACTCCTCCTCTATTTATAGCAACAATCCTTCTCTCGATCAAGTTAAAACTATACTCAAATTAGGACTCCTTATTCCGATCCAAACTTATCTCGGCCAGTCCTACTTCCAATAAGACTTTGAACTCAGCCTTTTACCAGGCCGCATTCACTTCTAAACTTTAGCGTCCTCATCTGGTCGAGCATCCTTATCGCATCAGGACTTAAATACCTCATGCATCCATCTTACAATAGGACTCACCCACTTCATCTTTATCTGGAATACTCCATTTCCTAATAGGACTCGGTCGGCCTTGGCTAGGCAACCCATGAACCGAGACCCATGCTAACATTAAAGCAAGACTTTTTTGGGCTGAGAGCGACCTAATAAGCCTAAACCAACATTTTGGGCCCAAACAGCACCCCACATTAAATTTCAATACTAAATGATTTATGTATCCTACTATGCAATGACAATTTTTACCTTGTTAGGTTTTAAAAAAATAAAAAATTCTTAAATACACCACAAATCACTTTTTTTTATTTATCTTCTTCTACTATCAAAACTCCTCCCACGCTCCATTTTTTTATGGTTATTTTCAACTAGGTTTATCTTACAGAATAGAAAGTAGAGAGCATCTAGAAAGCCTGAATACTACAATTTGGATGAACATAGATATCCGAAAGCTATAAAATTTGTTAGCAAAACCATAATTTTTCATATGAAAAAGGCCTACAAATTCGTAAGAGCTTTTGGTTTCATTACACGGGCCAGATATTGCTTCGTAAGATACTACATCAAAGCACAACTTAAAAGTTCACATGTATCAAAATCACCATCGAAAATTAATTTCCAAGATGTTAGAGCGTGATTCGGATGGTGAAGTAGTAAACTCGAGTCACAGTTCAATGAGCCAACTAAGCCGTTTAAAAATGAACGAAAAAACAATAAAGTAGAATGAAAAAAAAATCCTAAGATGTTTAAAAATCAGTGTTATAAGATTTGAAAATTGTGGGGTGTATAGAAAAGGTGGGGTGTATGGAGAAAATGTGAGGTGTATGTTGAGAATATAGGGTGTGAGGGTATTATGGAGAAGTATGTGGAATTTATTAAAATAATTTTTAATTAGAAAAGCAAATGCATGGTGTATTAAGTATGTGGGGTTTATTCAGAAATACGTGGAGTGTTAATATAATAATTGAAAATGACAATTAACTATATGGAATTTAATCTAGGGAATTGAAGGTCTCACATGGAAATTCTAAATTCTAACTTTATTTCCAATTCTAAATTTATTTTCCTTATCCTAATATAGTGGAATTTTTTAATTTGATATATTTTATTTATTTATAGAATCCGTCAATAAGTTCTACCATCAAACCAGTATTTTAGAGTGAAGATTTGTAGTAGAAAACTATGATTTCAGAAAGAATCATACATTTCTAGTTCAATTTTTAAGTAGAATACCAGACGGGTCAAGAAAGTAAGAATTATTAGGGCTAATGTCTTACAGCGAACAAGCTTAAATTTATTCATACTTCTACAAATATATGCATGTACGTTAAATAGAAAACATGATGGTAAGTATTACACAGAATTGCATCTTTCTCTCATCTCTTTCACAAGCCTGTCCCTCACACCCTTGCTCTTTGCCGAAAGAGGCGGTGACAACGATTTCTTCTTAGACACCAAATGAAGAGGCCAGAATTCTGAGAATATCGACTTTAGCCTCAAGGAGACAAATGTAATTAAAAATCTCTTGGAACATGATTTCTGGTTTCCTGTTAATAGCACCGCACCCGGGGATGATCGTTTGGAGCTCCAAAAGACTCCTTTCTACAGAAGATTTGGCGGCCTTGGAGCTTCTAACCAAGGAAAGCCTTAGCTTTCTCTTCTTAGACCCAACTCTCCATGGAATTCTTGAGCTCCTTGTTCTCATTTTTGAGAGACAGAGAGAGACAGAGAGAGAGGATGTGTTCGTGAGGGGTTAAAGATGATGTTTATATAGGCCAATATCAGAGAGTCGAGACTTTACATCAGCATCGTGCATGTATCATTCTAAATCTTTCACAAGTTGTGGTCATTTCAACACTAAAAGAAAAAGAAACAACAGCGACAGAGAAAATGCACTTGGAACTGTTTGTCATGCTTTTAACAATAGCTACGCCAAAAATAGTTAACTAATTAAAATTAAGAATGCATGTAATTTATTAAAGAAAGATGTAACAATCCGCATTTTCCTAAATTCCCTAACATCTTAATCCTCCTAAATGTTTTTATAACTTGTTTTACCCTAGCTCGGATATCCCGAATTCGTATTGGTGATATGATCAACGTATTGTTTCATGCATATATAGGTGGAAGTGCTCATCCTGATATCTTATATAAAAGTACTGGCCATTTCATACTTAAGTCAGTAACCGATCAAAGTTGGAGAAAAACAACCGATCAAAGTATAATCAATCAACCGTCCATTCAGTCAAAGCAAGACACAATGGAAATTATTGGGTAAAATGTGAAAAATCTGAATGATTGTACGAGCATAAAACCAAACTCTACGTAAATGACTATTACATATATGTGAATTATCAGCCACATTGCGAACTGTGGACTCATGCAGACTGTTTGGCAATAAAAAATTTCAACCTCATCACCACGAATAATGAGAAGTCAGCAAAAAAAATAAATAAATAAAAATAAAAAATAAAAAAACACAACAACACCTGATTAAGCACGTCGACAAGAGAACCAAACGGACGCGGGAAGCCGAGCTCACGTCTGCTCTCACTCATCAAATACAAGAGACCAGTGCGGCCACGATAAATTTGCCGAGACGCCTCATTCAACAGGTTGGCCATTTAACGAATACCTACCAAGGCTTGATGAAAGGGTAAGATCAACAAGGGTAGATAAAAATTTATCATGTAGGATCAATGATGAGATAACAATTCCTATAATCAAACGGCTAATTGACTTGATGGAAGAGATAAAGGGTCTCAAACTAACCAATCATGGGACGCCACGCATTCCCTAATGATTCATCTTCAAGCTTAATCCTACCACTATATAAGGACACGACCTTCAACAAGGTAACTGTTTCTTTACCAAAAGCTTGAGTTGTTCACTCATTCTCTAAGCCTAACTTAGACATTGAAAGTCTTTGGCTCACAACACAACCATCTGACAAGGACTGATTAACCTTAAGTACATAGTTGTTTTTTTTACCGAATGATTTCTTAAGTTGGGAAGAAACTTCAATTATTGGGTCTAATTATCCATATAACCTAGTGAGAAGTGACCAAGTCAAAACGCCTGATCAATCATTCATCCATGATGTTGTGGATGTATTATACACCATGGACACAATTCACTTGACTTTCTTGCTCTCTTATTAGAGTGTCAGCTTCCAAAGTGCCGTGCATATTTGTATATCGACATTAAAGGTCTTTTCCTAACGTGGGGATTCTTGATAGAAACCAACAAACCAGCCAAGCCCAGATAATGATGGATGGATTTATATAGCATTATTATTGTCATCCATATGCATGTGGGGAGAATGGTTCCAAGTTTAAACTGTTTAATGCTACACACGTGCAGAGTTGATAGGCGACTCTGGTGGGTACTCCCCTAATCTCCTTCGGCAAGTATATGTTTTCATTTGGATTCATAGACTTCTCTTTGTCCTTGTTTGGAAATATGTGGTCACTATATTTCTCCCTTTTAGGTTCAATTGCTTCTCCTCCCTTACCCTTCAGTTTGCATTATTGTAGGTGTATGGTTGTGGAGCATGCAGTTTGATATATTCATGCCACAACTACCACCCACCCTCTTTCTACAATAATGCATACAAATAACGAGAGTTTAATCCTAGATAACCATTTTTTATTAGAACCAAGTATAAGATTAAATATTGAATGTCATCCTATTACTTTATATGTGACATCCCACATTACCTAGGGGAGTGATCCTTAAATGTATATTCCTATCCCTACCTAGCACGAGGCCTCTTGGGAGCTCACTGGCTTCGGGTTCCGTTGGAACTCCGAAGTTAAGCGAGAAGGGGGCTAGAGCACTCCCGTGATGGGTGACCCACTGGAAAGTTGCTCGTGAGTTCCCAAAAACAAAACGGTGAGGGTGTGGTTGGGACCCAAAGCGGACAATATCGTGCTACGGTGGTGGAGCGGGCCCAGGAGGTGGTTGCACCCGGGTCGGGATGTGACAATATAAGTGACTCAGCAATTTTTTATATTACACAAGTCGGCTAATTTCAACCCTAATTTTGTTCAATTCCAATTTCAAGCCTAGTTTTAATTTGAATTTCTAAAATCTAATTTTTAGTTGGAGTCATATATGTACATAAAGAAAAGCTTTTATTGTATGTGTACATATATACTCTTGAATATGTTTATGATCATAATTATGTAGTAAAGTTTTCATATCTGTATGACACGCCCCAACCCAGAATATCCACTAGGATTCCGAATCAAGTTGTGATGGGCGACACCTAGAAGGTGACATAGCCATAAAGTACAGTGATGTGGAAAATGTGAATAAATTTAAACCTAAAAGTGCCTAAATACAAAAGCGCACAATAAGCGGGAATGTACTCATTTCACACGTGATGACAAAGCATAAGTACAGTACAGTAAAATAGGATGAGAATTATACCATCGATGGTACTCGTCTACACCAAGATTTGCTAATAATCCTCGTCAGTATGAAAACTCTGCTACTAGAACCTGAAAGGGGCAAAAAATAAGGGTGAATGGACCTGAAAAATAAAGTTTTAATAAAATCCTTTGAAAACGTTATAACCTCTCGCGATAAACCCTGTATAGTTTCCAGAAAATCATACTATGTATAGGTATGATATCAAATGCAAATCAATAGTAAATCTAGAAGTATGCTACAGCAGAATATCTCAATAGCGATATAATTATGACCATATGCTCAAAAATGTATACTAACATGTCAGTTGGAGTCACCTAACGTGACCTGTACGACTGCACCTATCGATCATCAGTCTATGCTAACACACGAGTTGAAGTCACCTAATGTAATCTGTACGACAGGCTCAGTGTAACAATAAACGCTCTAGTGCTACGATCACATGAAGGTAGCGCTATGCACGGTCACCTATGAGTCGGAACTGCCTAATGCGGTCTGTACGACAGGCTAGCACTTATTTGGATCCAAGGCGAGTGTGCAGTACGGGAGTGAACATACACATGAAGGACTAGCCTGAAGGATTATTTTGAGAAATCATGTTCATTTAAGTAACATCATTAGCATGCAATTAACAAATTAAAGGCGGAATCATGCTTTCATGCACTTAAAACAAAACATTACCCATGAATGTTCAAAGCCTAGTAGTTTGGTGAACCAATAATCAACTCAAAACAAAGTGAGTTGAAACTTATACCTTTGTAGATTCCTCTTTGCATAAGCAAAGGCTAATCACCCAAAGAGAGGGCCTTCATTCCTTGCATCTTAGATCTAGGGATTTAGATGGAAGAATAGGTTCTCTAAGTTCCCAAAATTGAGAACCTCTAAGTTTCTACACCAAGGTTAGATTGGAGAAGAAATGAGTGACCTTGGAGGAGTAGGATTGCTAGATAATCCCTCCAAGGTGGCCGGCCATTTCTAGAGAGAAAGGAGTTTGTGTTTTCTCCAATTTCCCCAAAAGAAAGCCCTTAATGAATTTTGGCTATAAAGTCATATTTATACCTTAATTCATTTGAGTGGCAAACTTGTAAATAAGTCCAAGTTTGCTACCATCTCTAACATGGCCGGCCTTAGGGATTAATTGGGCTATTTGGGCCTTTGTGAATCATTATTCATTAAGTTGTCATACAACTTAAGTTAATGGACTTGACGTTCGAAGCCCATTGGGCCTTAAGGTCCAAAACTATCCCGAGGTCTTTAACGAACTTATTCGTTTGATTAATTAACATATTAATTAATCCTTGCCATAAATAATTAAACCATTTAATTATTCTTACTCATCTCCATAGAATCTTCAATCTCTACCTTACACGGTGTACGATCCATTAGGTTCCTTTTAGCGAGGCAGTGGGCGATCAAAACTCTTTTCAATCGATTGTCAATTTGAAACTTACTTTCAATTCTCCCTTTAGTGATTACACACGTTTAGGGCTTCCACAAACCATGAGTGACACCTAGCAGCATATCATGGTTACCCAAGCTAATCAGAAGAGGTGGAGAACCTATTCAGTTTAGGATTACAAATGCAATACGGTCCTTCTCTAATACAATACTCTTGACCACATTGTTTGGCTTGATAGTTTATTCATGTCTACTATCCAATGTGAATCTCGTGCTTATATGATTCCCTTGAATGTGATTTGGAACGCATTCCTAAATCTCATTCATACTCTGATCAGAGATTTTAATCATATCATAGAGTATTCTCCCTCAAACGGTTTGAAGGTTAAATATCCCTTGTTGCGCATTCACTTGCCTCCATAGTTAAGTGGCTTAACCCCGACGATGTCGTGGACACCCACTATGTGGAGTGACGTTTGACATAATCAAAGATTAAGTACCTAACCACAAGACAACTATGATGCCTCAGGTCAAAGGACTAATTTGCATTATCCTAACCATGAGTTCTCATGTGACATGAGTATGAGAACTCCTCGTTGATCGTGTTCAGTGAACTCATTCTCTATTGAGCACCTACATGCTTGTCTTGGTGTCACTCACACCAATGACCCGAGACCAGTCACTCTCCCTAAGAGAAGACATAGCACATACTGATCTTAACGGACTGTCAATGCCCAATTGGCAATCCTATGATCGGGAACGTTTAGGATGTGTCTACGAAAGAATGGTCTCATGAATCTAACTTCTTTAGATCGCATTCTCCCAATCACATATTCCTTGGACTTATCGTTTAAGCATATAACATTTATATGAGACCGCTCAAACAATAATGTTTGCCCTTGATATTAAACTAGATTAGTTTAACATGTGAAATGTCCGTAAAGTATCATCATATGATTGGTTTTAGGGCACATTTCCAACATAGCCCTGGCCTGCGGCGGCAGCACTAACACCAGGGTGCATCAATTATGAGCACTACATGGACATATGCTTGCCAAAATGATTCAACCATTTCAATCAACATAACCTTACTTGGACTTACATGTGCATCCCGTACTTATTGAGCATTTCATAATAGTACAACATTTATGAGTAGGTAAAATGCATATGAATATGCCATGATTATAAATAAAACTCAACCACAAAATAGCATTTAAAAAATAAATAAACCATGGCATAGAATGCATAAATCAATTTAAAAGCATTTGTGGAAACTATAAAGTTTATATATACATACTACAAAAAGGAAAACACCCACTCACCTGAGGTCCGCGCTACAACTCCCTAGTAAAAATATCGAAGCATCTCGAATGATCGACGCCTACAACAATTATCAAATTGCGTCTCATAATTATTATCGATAGATCACATACCTTACATAAAACACAACCGTATGTAAATTAATCCGTAAGATCCGCACCTCAAATTTCTGATCTGTCACTTCCCAACAATTTCAATAGGCTTCTAGAACAACATCCTAAAATTCATAACGATCCAACGGTCGGATCTACCAAATGCTAAAATCAAGTAACGGCCGACGTTTTATTTTATGAACTTACAAATCCAATTCGGGAAGATCCGTACATCAGATTCCCGATCCATAAGTTTTTAATGTCCTCAAATATTATGTACTATAACATATTAAAGTTTGGTGACGATCGAACAGTCGGATCGTCGAATCATAAAATGGTCAAGTGACACAGCATTCCATACTAGGTTCAAACTATCAAACTATAACAAAAAATTATCAAATTGACATCAGAACATCAAATTTAAGTCAAAAAGACAATGTCGCCCAACTAGCTACGCACTACTGCATGTCACGGTTGGTTGCCCTAGCTCACCGGAAAATTCAACTAATTCAAAAATTCTCAAATTTTATAGGAATGAAGATCTCAACGAGTAGAGCAAGTTTTATACCTATGGCCAAGTGCAATTCGGCCCGAAAAAGCCTCATATCACAATGAACTTGCCGGAAACCCTAGAATGGGTGTTCGTTGATTCGACTTCTCCGGTGTTCTAACGCCCTTATCACTAGTTGGGACTTGTTCCTAGGTCCAAGGGGAGTTGATTAGGAGTGGTGGTTGGTGGTGAAACTCACAAGATCGGAGGAATCACCATCAAGCACCTCTGGTGCTTTACTAGGGTCCTACACAAAAATGGACCTTAAGCCCTTCGAATTTGGGTGAAGATGGTAGATGGGAATTTTTTGAAGATGTTATAGGTGATGGATGGTGATGATTCAATGGTAAAAGTGGCGGAATCCATGGGAATTGGGTCGGATAAGTGTGCGAGTGTATGGAATGATGGGAAGGCTAGGAGCTTCCTTTCCCTTTTTCTTTTCTTTTCAAATTTTCTGATTGATCACTAAAACACTAATTTGATTGGTTCACCACTCCCTTATCTGATTGGTCACCTTAAGCTTACTTACATCTAGTTGGGCCTCTTTCCCACAAGATGGGAGTTCAATTTATTTAACTAAACTTAAAGTAACCAATTTCAAACGTCCATAACTATTCTGTTATAATCTGGACTCGCAAATGGCTTTCGTCTATGCGTTCGTACCAACGAGTACTACACAAATACGCTAAAGGAATAACTCATACGTTTCTCTAGACAATGGTCAACGGAAGTCAAAGTCCTTGACTCTAGGGGCATTTTCATCAATTCCATCGACTAAAATAAATGAAAACGTAAATTTAGGGACGGGTTGTAACAATCTACCCACCTTAAAAAAATTTCATCCCCGAAATTTAAATTCACTTGCTAACCATAAAATACTCAAGATAGAAAGAAAATGTATAAAGAAGAAATCAAGTTAGAGTGGCTGTATAAAAAAGATTGTCATTTCGTCGCGATCGGAGTGCAATGATTCCTTTTCCATGCCTCCAAACTCAAACTTTCATTCTCCTTCAGTAAAATACTAAAATATAAAATCCTTTATAAAAACATAAAGTAGAAAAATAGGTGTATAACAGCGTAACGTCAAAGTATGTATATAATAAAGTAAAGT
The DNA here is from genome assembly GCA_963580275.1 of Crataegus laevigata. Taxonomy (NCBI): domain Eukaryota; kingdom Viridiplantae; phylum Streptophyta; class Magnoliopsida; order Rosales; family Rosaceae; genus Crataegus; species Crataegus laevigata. Next base: position 32,931,655 of record OY756948.1, on the reverse strand, counting down.
TAAAATAATTGTACTAAACACAAAACCAAACATAGAAAAACTTTACCTACGCAGTCATAGCGTTACGTATTCCAGAGATAAGCATGTAGTAACTTTGAGTCAAGCCCAAACAAAAATAAATAAATAAAAAAGCTAACATAAACAGACACTACTACAAATTTTTACATACATGACGCAGTTTATACATCATGTTAAAAGTTTAATGCCGCAAGGGTTTAGCGTCATCTTTGTGGGTGTCATTAAAGATAATTTTTTTGACGTTGAAAGAGTGTCATGTATTACTTTTAAGGATGCCTAAAATACGTCATTGAATTAAGAACTTGTGTCATCTATTACCATTTAAGACGCGGAATGTCATAAATAGATGAATGAGCGACATGGTATACTAAACATGACATACGCACAGTGTCATGTATAGCTGCTAGAGACATCTAACAAGCGTCATTGAATTAAAAAAGTGTGTCAATCTATTTCAATTTGAGATGCGGAATATGTGTCATAAACATAGGAATGAGTGTCATGGTATACTAATTATGACACATGTAAAGCGTGATGTACTATAGCACTGAAACCATTTGCAGTGTCATTGAATATTAGCAAAGACACAAAAAGTGTGTCATAAGCCGTTTAATACTTGTCCTGAAATATGTTTGATGACATATATAATGTATTTTTAATTTGAAAGCAAGACCTACATAATTCATCCAGAAAGCAAGATATTTACCTTAAATAAACCAATATTGCTTCATAAATTTGTAAACCCAAGTATTACAAAAAACAGTCTCACAATCATCAACACATTTAATAAAGTATGTAGAGATTTCCTACTAAAATAAAACTATAAGTTTGCTTAATTTAAAATTTCACAAGCTAGCTAGTCTAGTGTTTTATCTGTTTGCATCAATTTCTTATTAAGTGTAAGCAGCTTTTTCTTTGAATTGCAACAAATCACAACCAAAGGAAACATGTGATGACAAAAACTAATTCTAGTCATTAACTAATAAGAAGGCGATAATACTTCAAAAAAATCACCGTTAGCTGTATATTAATTTGCCGAAACTATAAACTACCTACAAAGAACGTAATCTGCACACTTCCACCACATGTAACCATAACTAGGGATAGGCAAATACCCATTGGTTATGGGTAATCGCGGTTATCCGCCTATTTAAATTAAACGGTTAGGTTATGGGTAACCGTTTAGATAAATAAACGGTTATGGGTATAACCGTTTACCCGCGAAATTTAAATGGGCGATTATGGGTATTAACCGCGGTTATAAACGGGTAACCGTTTACCCATTTATTTTATATATGCATTAACACAAACCATGTTCTCTATCGGACAAAACTTAGATCAATGTTATTGACTATAGCGCATGGTTTATATAGCTAATTATAATATAATGTAGCTCGTTCAACTAAAAACACTCAACGTTAAAGAAGAACTTGTAACTCAATTTATTAAAAATGTTATATTGTAGTATGATACTAGAGATTATGCGTTTGAATTATCTATCGCTTTGTTTAAGATAAGAAATAAATATAAACACTCAACATTAGCACACATGAGCGCCAAAAAAGGGGAGCTTCATAAATTCAAACCTGCATTGCATACCCGGTACATACGAAATTGAAACCCTCACCAAAAATCTTCCAAACCACTCACACTCACTCTCTCTTATGACCGCCAGTGGACCACCGTGGCACGCCGTTCCCTCGACGATGATTAAGTCCCACCACTATATTTAATCCAAAAATATTGTCTTCTAAACAGTTTTAGTAACCCAAAAATACTTAACTATTATATTACTTCATTGGTAACAGTTAAAAATATCGTCCGTGAACTATTATTTCAATTATTAAAATAGTATAAGGACTTAAAAAATTAAAGTACAAAAATGTATGATGAATGTACATAACGGTGTTTAATTGTCAAAAAAAAAATGACAACTTTTTTAATTTTCAAGTTGTTAAAAAATATGTAGACGGGTGAAAAGGGGATAATGATAATAAAAAACGAAAAAAAAGAAGATGAACGGGTTAAAAAGGGTAAATGGGTAAACGGGTATTAAACGATTACGGTTAAATGGGTATGCGATTATGGGTATGGTTAACCATTTATAAATGGTTATGGGTATGGGTATAACCGTTTAGGTAATTACCCAACGGGTAAACGGTTATGCGGGTATGAGCATAAACGGTTATGGGTAAATAACCGCGGTTATCCGCCCGCCATAACCGTTGTCCATCCCTAACCATAACCCACTGCTCCCAAGGTAGCTGCTGGCATTATTAGTGATGTCATATTACCTGAAAAGGAAAACAAGAATTTCAATGAAAAGAGAAAAGAGAACCACTTCAAAATTGTTTCTTTCGTATTATGAACTGCATAACGCATAAACAAATAGTAGTGAGATACCAATATAGCAACTTGAACCCAAAATAAAGGGCACGGCCATTCATAATTAAGTTTTTATACACAATAGGAAGAAAACACAAAGCAACTGAAGAATTTATTAGAAACACGGAGAGAAAAGTGAGATACCAATTTGACTATTGTTCCCATTCACAAAAATCGTTCCCCTACTATTCGATTAGCCAATTTTCCCGGTCTCAGTTGCCATCTAAAATATAATCAAACAGGAAACTTCATACCCATACAAACAAATTCGACACAACAAAACAGCATTCCATACTAACTTACACCAGTTTCCACAGTACCAGTGCTGTGAGGGAATCATAGTCACCATCTACGTGTTCCCTATATCCATTCAACAATGACTGCCACCAAACCACAAACAAACGCAAAAATTCATCAAATCTTCAGCAACCAAACATGAACTCCCAAACAAACAAAACTACTAAACCACTCAAACCCCTTTTCCTCAACACCAATCACTTCCTCTTCTTTCAAAGCACGGAAGTTAAGTCCTAAATCTGAAACCAAGGAAGAAGCTACGTAAAAATGACATAAGTTAGAAAGATGCGACCATAGTGTGGTTCCACTTCTTCAGTTATCTTGGATTCTGAATGCATATAATATGTATCAAATGTACTGAATAATCTACTACTATCCTTAAATTCATTTTCCACTTATTTCAGAATTGAAGGCTATAGATTTATAACTTCAAAGAACTCATCCAATATGTGACAGCCCGTCCCGAATTAAAATTTATTGTGGCGTGAATTGATGTTTTTACCCTTGTTCGTGCGTGATCGTGTGTGTGATTGGGCCATATTTTGGACCCATTGGTTGTCCTATATTGTTGGACCTAATAAGAAATTAGGTTTGGCCTTGTTTTCGTTGGTTGAAAAATCAGACACACAAACACTCACATGCACACGTGCACATTCTTTCCTCGTTTCTGTGACTTTCTCTCTCTTTTGTTGGAAATGTGCCCTAAAACCAATCATATGATGATACTTTACGAACATTTCACATGATTAAACTAATCTAGTTTAATATCAAGGGCAAAGATTATTGTTTGAGCGGTCTCATATAAATGTTATATGCTTAAACGATAAAGTCCAAGGAATATGTGATTGGGAGAATGCGATCTAAATAGTTAGATTCATGAGACCATTCTTTCGTAGACACATCCTAAACGTTCCTGATCATAGGATTGCCAATTGGGCATTGACAGTCCGTTAAGATCAGTACGTGCTATGTCTTCTCTCAGGGAGAGTGACTAGTCTCGAGTTATTGATGTGAGTGACACCAAGACAAGTACGTAGGTGCTCAATAGAGAATGAGTTCACTGAACACGATCAACGACGAGTTCTCATATTCATGTCACGTGAGAACTCATGGTTAGGATAATGCAAATTAGTCCTTTGACCTGAGGCATCATAGTTGTTTTGTGGTTAGGTCCTTGATCTTTGATCGTGTCAAATGGCATTCCTTTGGAGTGTCCACGGCATGGTTGGGGTCAAGCTATCTAGTCATGGAGACAAGTGAATGCGCAACAAGGGATCTCTAACCTTCAAACCGTTGAGGGAGAATACTCTATGATATGATTTAGAATCTCTGGCCAGAGTATGAATGAGATGTTGGAATGCGTTCCATATCACATTCAAGGTAATCATATAAGTGCGAGATTCACATTGGATAGTAGACATGAATAAACTATCAAACCAAACAATGTGGTCAAGAGTATTGTATTAGAGAAGGACCGTATTGCATTTGTAATCCTAAACTGAATAGGTTCTCTACCTCTTCTGATTAGCTTGGGTAACCATGATATGCTGCTAGGTGTCACTCATGGTTTGTGGAAGCCCTAAACGTGTGTAAACACTAAAGGGAGAATTGAAAGTTAGTTTCAAATTCACAATCGATTTAAAAGAGTTTGAATCGCCCACTGCCTCGCTAAAAGGAACCTAATGGATCGTACACCGTGTAAGGTAAAGATTGAAGATTCAACGGAGATGAGTAAGAATAATTAAATGGTTTAATTATTTATGGCAAGGATTAATTAATATGATTATTAATCAAACGAATAAGTTCGTTAAAGACCTCGGGATGGTTTTGGACCTTAAGGCCCAATGGGCTTCGAACGTCGAGTCCATTAATTTAAGTTGTATGACAACTTAATGAATAATGATTCACAAAGACCAAATTGCCCAAATTAATCCCTAAGGCCGGCCATATTGTGAAGGGTAGTGAACTTGGACTTATTTACAAGTTTGCCACTCAAATGAATTAAGGTATAAATTTGACTTTATAGCCAAAATTCATTTAGGGTTTGTTTTAGGGAAATTGGAGAGATGAAATGCTCTCCCTTCTCTCTAGAATGGCCGGCCCCCTTTGGAGGGATTAGCTAGCAATCCTACTCCTCCAAGGTCACTCATCTCTTCTTAAATCATACCTTGGTGTAGAAACTTAGAGGTTCTCAATTTTGAGAACTTAGAGAACCTATCCTTTCTATATAAATCCATAGCTTTAAGATGCAAGGAATGAAGGCCCTCTCTTTGGGTGATTAGCCTTTGCTTATGCAAAGAGGAATCTACAAAGGTATTAATTTCAACTCACTTGTTTTGAGTTGTTTAAAGGTTCACCAAAGTACTAGGCTTTGAACATTCATGGTTAATGTTTTGTTTTTAAGTATATGCAAGCATGATTCCGCCTTTAATTTGTTAATTGCATGCTAATGATATTGCTTAAATGAACATGTTTCTCCAAAATAATCCTTTCATCTTTCTCTCGAACTCTCTTCTCTTTCTCACTCTTTCTCTCGAACTCTCTTCTTCTTTTTCATCATTTTTTACGGACAACCCTCCATCTCACGATCTTGGCACAGATCGAAGTTTTGGATGGCATTTTTAGACTCCTCGTGAACTGGTGAGTGTTCTAGTACCTTTGGTTTGGCTCGAAACAACCTAAAACCCTAGAAACCCGAGTATACCCTTAAAGGTACTATTCACAAATTTTTTAATGAGAGGTTTTTAATGAATTTGGAGATCACACGAAGCTCGAGGGGTATCGTTCAGGTGATTTGGACGTCGGATGGCCGAGTTGCAGAGTTGGCCGTATTTCTCGATTTTTCTCCGGCGAGATTCCTTCGTGCTTGAGGCTCCAAAAGGGTATAGTTCTATTCTTTATGTCATAAGCTTCATTTTGGTGGTAATTTCGTAAAGTTTGGTTGAAAAACAAGTGAGAAAAGTGAGTTTTAAAATTTTCCAGATTCCAGCGATAGCAGCGGTCGCCGGCGCCGATCTCCCGCGACTTGAGGTAGGGGACGAAGAATATTCTGTCAAGTCTGACAAAATATTCTAACGACATTAGTTCAATTTAACGGAATCTGTTAGGTTTTAACGAAATATTCCTAACTGCTGTTAGTTTTCCGTTAAGGTTGGCCACGCGTGGCCCATTAGAAAAGTTTTCTAAAAATTTGGGGGTGTTCGTGGGATCGAGTAGAGCATGTTGGTATATTCAAACACCCCAATTGATCAATGTATGAGAAGTTATTACCTAAGTTCCATTATGTGCATTTAATTGACGGTTTTATAGTTGTTTCACATGTAGGTGAGACATATCCAGAGGACGAGCGCGCCACGCCAGGTTCAGGGGATACGACCCTTCCACCTATCAGTGAGTGGGCTTTTGTTTCGCAGAAATTAAGTTTTTAAATGAATTTAGAATCGAAATGGTTTTATGATTGAAATGCCACGTCGAATACCATTGATATTATTATTATGATTGTGCTAGCTATGCTTTGGCGCCGTGGACGCTCAGGTAAGTCAGGTGAGTACTTGTTAGTGATAGTGTGGTGATGAGAGTATGATATAGCTCAAATTCCTGCACCCCGGTGTTTGTGCTCCGCCAGAGTAGAACCTAGCCTTCATGTGATCATTCACCTCCCGCACCGTACGCTCACCTTGGATCCAAAGCAAGTGTCAGCCTGTCGTACAGACCACTATAGGTGGTTCCGACTCGTAGGTGACTCGCGATTCGTCGCACAGCTTTCACGTGATTGTAATACTAAGCGTAATATTATACACCTAGCCTGTCGTACAGATCACTATAGGGGGTTCTGACTCGTGTGCAGGATTTGGTTGAGGAGCTATAGATTCAACCGTACAGGTCACATTTGGTGACTCTGGCCTCGACATGGCATATTCTGGCTTGATATATTTGAGATTTATCGCTCTCCTGCATGATTTTGATATACGAGTATGTATGATATTTTCTAGGAAAATATACTTGTTTTACGGAGAGAGGTTACTAATTTGATTTGTGAAACGGTTTTGAAAAAGCTTTGTCTTTACCCACTCACGTTTTCTATTTTGCGTCCCTCCAGGTTTTAGGTAGCGATGACGTTGGTGGTGAGCGAGGCATCATGGTAATTCTGAGAGAACGCCATCCATGTAGGATTTCTCTAGTTATCATTTCGGTGTTTGTTTAATTTGGACTGCACCTAGGATTTTTGCACTCTAATGTTGTGTTGTTATGTTTCCATTTCATCACTCACTCTCACTTATATCTTATTGTAAATTATCCTGCTTGGTTTCTATTTCTGCACATCTTTCATAATTGCTCTTCCGCATTGCGCACTTGGCTACGTCACTTTCACGTGACGGTCAGCACACCTCAATATTTCGAGTCGGGGTATGTCACAATAAATGTCTTCTCACAATTATATTTAATACCCAATCTTACTAGATTGAGGTGCTATCATGTTTAGAGTCTACACTCTAGAGTTGATACAAAAACACATGATGGAGAACCATAAAACATTCATCAAACACCATAAGGGGAAATACAATCATAAAAGAATCAACATACAGATAGCATCAAAATCAAAGTTAATCACTACTAATCGAACTCATTATATATTGCAAAAGCAAGACATGAGTTTTTCTGACTTCCAATAAATTGAACAATAATGATAAAAAAATCCACAATCGAAAAGAAAAATAATCCCAAAAAGCATACTAATTGAAGCTAGTTACTGATTCCACATACTAATTTGTGGTCATATTTCAATCACCATATATATATAATCAAGCATGATATTCTGATTAATGTAGAATATAAATTTTCTGTTTGTTCACTCTAATTTTTATTTGGTTAGTTCACTTTTGTCATCTATAATATCTGCTCATATTCATCTGAGGCCCTAAATTAAGAGAAACGAATGAGAAGTACAACACGAACCTGAATGAACTTCTTACTTGATGGAATGTTGCATTACCATTTGAAGTCACTTTCTTAGTTCATATAAGCACACCAGTATACATACATATATATATATATATATATATATATATAGAGAGAGAGAGAGAGAGAGAGAGAGAGAGAGAGAGAGAGAACCGTAGCAAAAGAGAATGGCAAGCAAGCACAGACCTTATGATAGTAAACAAAATTAATCCGAGATTGAAAGATGGTGGACCTTTCTTTGGAGGAGGGGAGGGATACATAAGCACATATTTTCTACTGATTTCTGACAATTGACAGGTGCCTTCCTTCTCCACAATTTAAATTTGTAAATTTGAGTGCATATTCTACTCCATTTTTAAACAGATCAAGCCCACTACACTAACTTAGGGTTCATAAAAAGAAAGTGCGAACAATTGAACAAGAAAACCTGAAAGATAAAGATTTACAGACAATGGAATTGAGGGGACGGACCTTGACGGCAAGAGGGGAGAGAGAGTGAATGCGTTTGGATGCTGGAGAGGGAGAACTGAATTTGGCAGTCGGCATAGTTGTGGGAGGTTATTGAGAAAGTGAGGAAATCATACCGAGTGACAACGATAAACACCACATTTATGTTTTTCACTCACATCTACTTTTTTTCTTTTTCTTTTGTAGCTTCTTCAATAACTTGTTTTTTATTTCCCATTTTTCCTTTTTTTTTAAAGTTGCATCATAATATCATTTTAATGAGATTTTTAGTAAAAGAATGTCATTAAAAATTTTACTAAGTGTCATGAAAGTCATATTTTGTAGTAGTACCTAGTTGCCCACTGGCTTAATGAGCCTAACGACCAAGTTATCGATATTACAGTTTGCAGTCCACAATACCAACAACTCACTGTTGTCTCGACAAGCAAGTAAGGAATTCCCAAGGGTGCAATATTACCATCTTGCCCCTCATTGGGAAATACACATACGTCGTCTGAACAAGTCTTGATTGTGCTCACAAACTACCCTCTCGGGCAACGTCAATAACATTACACAATTTCTTACATCGTAATCTTGATCATTAGATTATCTGATCGCAATACTCATCTATCAAACATGTTCCGTGAGTAAAATCTCTATAGTACGATCCAAACAGTACCATAGCAGAACCAGAATTGTAACTGTAGTTACATATAACGCAAAAAGATAAGTGTGCTACAACCATGCTAAATTATAGAACGGATAAAACATAACACGTCCAAAAAGGTCTAGATAATTCGTTCGGACTGGGCATTAGTCTGAATATGAAATATAGTATTGAATCACAACTTAGTACCCAAGGCTCTCCAAAAGACTTCCCAAGATTTAGAAGTGATATGCGCATCATAGTAAGATACGGTAGTGACAGGCACACCATATAACCGAACAATGTAATCCACAATGCCTTAGCGAACAGATTCATCAAGAGTTTCTCTCAATTTTAGCGAAAAGCTAGGTTGAGAAGGCTGAAAGAACACTCAATAATTTGAGGGTCAAACAAGTCCATCAAATCCAGAGTTTAAGATATCTAGGCTGATTGTATGATCTCACACTACAAAGGTAGTTTACAGAATATTCAATCACCAACGTAAGTGAACTAAGTTGTCATGTCGGTCGATGATCACTGAAACATCATCATAATTCCATATATACACGATAGTTCGTATAAGAAGCTTATGGTGATATTTCCCCGTCTCCATTCGAATACAGGAAGCGATTACAACTATTCAAATGATTCTTGATGATTTGTAGGTAACACCAAATCACTACTCGTGAATTCCAACTAAAATGGATTAGGACAGGCTGAAAGTACTTCAAGGGTAGATAATGTCTTTTGCTGCTGTAATAGTAATTACATTAGCATGGCCGGGGTAATACACAATAGTGCAATCATAGACGTTAATTTGGTTTCTCCTTTGTCATTGCCAAAAATCTAGTCCCTTTCAAATGAAGATGATAACTGTTGTATATGATGATTCATTTTGAACAGTTCTAACCGTTGGAAAGCATAAGCGATACTCTGTCATGTTGCCTCTGCACAGTTAGAACATCTAAAGAACGCATCATCATGGATTTCTAAAATGATCAATGTCATCAAAAGGTGTAAAATGAAGGTGAGATGAGACAACAGTTTAGTTGTCAGAAACTTGATTCACAATCAACATCCCAAACTAAACTAGCTTTCCTTGGCTGATAGGTGAGGAAAACATTAAAGCCAAAAAATTGCTAACCAATTGTCGATAGACTCAACAAGATCGAGTATATCTCGAATCTCACAAGACTTTGTGAGAAGTCAACTTTCTTCCGCTACAACCTTTTGGAAAAAGAAAAGAATATCCCTTACTGAGACCACGTCTCCCAAGAAATGTACTAATTTAATCAAAGTTAATGGTTGGGGACTTTGGTATCAAGTTGACTACCGGTGTTTAGAGAATTTGATCTCGATGTCAAAATAGGTGAGACGGTCGTCAGTACAACTACTACAAATTCGTCAAGCTATGGAAGAAAACTAGGAATCTAGAAGTTGGTCAGAGATACCATCAATTCGAAGTACGAGTTAACGGTTTTTAATCATCACTCGATTGAGTTACTAGGAATCTAGATACAAACCCTAGGTTTGGTCCATCGTCTTCTAAACTAGGTTTGAGATTCCCTAATACAAGCATTTGGTTGGGGAAATTCCTATTCGGTAAGCTTTTGTAACTAAGTTTTCTCAATAGTGCAAGTGTGTGAAAAAAAATGTAGGAGAAACTGATGTAGTACGAGAAAGTGGATTGATGGTGTAATCTACTTTTCACATCAATGGTATTCCAGGCAGAATTTTGAGCAGTGACGCCAGAGATATGCGTCCTCAAAATGTAACATACTACTTCCTTCTCCACAACACGTGCTACTAAGTCTATGTACCTTTCCCAATACTTGTTTCACTCTGACTGCAAAAACTTGACTAGTGCTACCATTCTAATGTCTATTAGTGGAAATGACTAGAAAAGTGACTGGTAGAAGAGGTTTTAGTTACCTAGAATGGTGACATGGTTAACACAACCGTGAATTTAATATCCCAATGCAAGGCTTGCTCCTAATTTCCCATGATTTTAACTTCTTTAGCTTGAGTAGTCACTGTTAATCAGTCTATTAGTCTTGCCACTAATTAACACATTTAAGATATTTTGATATTGTTCGTTATGTTGAAAATGTGAACCGACATTTTGGTATAAAGGTATCACTCCTATAAACTAGCATGTGTCGGGTATAAGAAATCATACCCCTTAAATACTGGTTGACAGTTCTTGAATATCAGACATGGTCGTCAATTAGTAGCACCACCATAGATTGATTGAAGATTACAGCCCGTTCGGGCGGATGTTTTCAGATGATTGGTAAGGAACTGGTCCTTTGAATGGGTTTCATTGGTTCGAGGGAAAACTATTTATTGCTTCTTAGTTTTCTGCTACCTGAAGGTATAACAATTCATACTCTTGTGCCAATACCCATCTAATGGATGAGTATAACACCAAAAGTAAATCTGGTAACTAATGTTGGCAAAAATGTTCTAAGATCGGGAAAAGGAATTTGCTAATAATCTACTCTAGAATGGACATAGATGGAAGTCGATCTTCCTCTTAAAGATCCAAAATGACCACTTGTGCATTTGAAAAGATTAGTGTTATCAAGGACCAAAAGTGGATGTCCCCCAGATGTTCTTCTATCGGGTACTACCACTTTAGCACAAGATTGTCCCTCAAGACATTTCTGGAAACTTCAGCGAAAGGAAAAACTTCGTTCTAATTCTGATAGGTGGAATACTAACAAGTACTGCCAAGCAATCAAAATCATTTCTGATTTCCTATCTCAAAAAGGTTGATAATGATGGAATTGATTTATAGATCCCTAGTGATACACCGTTATCGATACATTAGCCTTACTTTAGGGCCATCAATTTGTCTTAAATCCACATATTTCCTTGGCAAGGAGGTTCGTTGCTTAAATCTAGGGGCGTCCGCTAAAACAATGTTATAGAATGTCGATAAGTCATCTAAGTCACTCAAAACTTACAAAAAGTAAACACATTCTTCGTGCTCGACGAGGTGGCAAGATTCGTAAATTAGGCTCAATAACCGAGGATGCTTACATCACGCTGTGATGAGCGTAATATTGCCCAACTTAAGCTATGATACCAAACTGACACACCCCAACACGGAATGTCCACTAGGATTCCGAATCAAGGTGTGTTGGTTGACACTTGGAATGTGATGAAGTCATAAGGTGTAGTGATGTGGGAAATGTGAATAAATTTAAACCTAAAAGTGCCTCAATGCAAGAGTGCGCGATGAGTGGGAATGAACCTATTTCACACGTAATGATAGAGCATAAGTACAGTACAGTTAAATAGGGTGAGAATTATACCATCGATGTAATCGTCTACACCAAGATTTACCAATAATCCTCGTTAGTATGAAAACTTTGCCACTAGAACCAGGAGGGACACAAAACAAGCGTGAGTGGGCTTGAAAATAAAGTTTTAATAAAAACCTTCAAATACATTATAACCCCTCGTTATAAAACCTGTATAGTTTCTAGAAAATCATACTATGTATAGGTATGATATCAAATGCAAATCAATAGTAAATATAGAAGCATGCTACAATACAATATCTCAACAACGATATAATTATGATCATATGCTCAAAAAGCTATACTAACATGTCAGTCAAAGTCACCTAACGTGACCTGTACGATTGCACTTATCGCTCATCTGTTTATGCTAACACATGAGTCGGAGTCACCTAATGTGACCTGTATGACAGGCTAGGTGTGATAATAAATCCTCTAGTGCTACGATCACGAGAAGCTAGCGCTATGCGCGATCACCTACGAGTCGGAATTGCCTAAAGCAATCTGTACGGCAGGCTAGCACCTACTTGGATCCAAGGCGAGTGTGTGATGAGAAAGGTGAACATACACGTGAAGGACTGACCCTCGCCCGGGGCGTGAGCACTAACACCAGGGTGTAGCAATGATGAGCACTACATGAACATATGCTTGCCAAAATGATTCAATCATTTCAATCAACATAACCTAACCTAGACTTACCTGCGCATCCTATACTTATTTGAGCATTTCATAACAGTAACATTTATGAATAGGTAAAATGCATATGAATATGCCATGATGATAAATAAAACTCAACCACAAAATAGCATTTTAAAATAAATAAACCATGGCATAGAATGCATAAATCAATTTAAAAGCATTTGTGCAAATATAAAGTTTATATATGCATACTACGAAAAGCAAAAGACCCACTCACCTGAGGTCCGTGCTACAACTCCCTAGTATGAATATCAAGACATCTCGAATGATCGGCGCCTAAAAGAATTATCAAATTGTGTCTCATAATTATTATTGATAGATCACGTAACTTACATAAAACACAATCCTCTATAACTCTATCCGGAAGATTCATACCTCGAATTTCCGATCCATAACTTCCCAAGAGTTTAATAAGCTTCTAGAACAATTTCCTAAAATTTTATAATGATCCAATGGTCAGATCTACGCTAATTACTAAAATCAAGTGGCAGCCGACGTTTTATTTTACGAGCTTACCAATCCAATTTGGGAAGATCCCTACGTTGGATTCCTGATCCGTAAGTTTCAAATGTCCTTAAATATTACGTAGTATAACATATTAAAGTTTGGTAACGATCCAACGTTCGGATCGTCGAATCATAAACTGATCAAGTGACGTAGTATTCCATAGTAGGTTCAAACTATCAAACTATAACAAAAGATTATCAAAATGACATCAAAACATCCAATTTAGCTCAAAAAGACAACGTCAGCCCACTAGCCATGTGCCGCCACATGTGGTGCTCGACCGCCCCGACTTGCCAGAAAATTTAACTAATTCCAAAAATTCTCAAATTTTTATTGGAATGAAGATCTCAATGTGTAGACCAAGTTTTATACTTGTGGCCAAGTCCAATTTGGCCAGGAAAGGCCTTAAACTGCCGTGAAACCCAAGGCTAGGAGCTTCCTTTCCGTTTTTTTTTCTTTTCAACTTTTTTGGTTGGTCCCTAAAACACTAATTTGATTGGTCCACCACTCCCTTGTCTGATTGGTCCCCTTAAACTTACTTAAATCTAGTTGGGCCTCTTTCTCACAAGATGGGAGTTCAATTTATTTAATTAAACTTTAAATAATCAATTTCAAACATCCGTAACTATAACGTTATAATCCGGACTCACAAACGGCTTTCTCCTATGCATTCGTACTACACAAATACACTAAAGGAATAAGGCTTACGCTTCTCTAGACGATGGTCAACAGAAGTCAAAGTCCTTGCTTCTAGGGTCATTTTCGTCAATTCTCTTGACAAAAATAAATAAAAACGTAAATTTTGGAACAGGTTGTAACCTGTATAATTTTATTTTGTAACTGTGGCTTATACTTAATGTATAGATAACAACGTCTCTGCATGTTGATATGTCTAGAGAGCCAGATTTATGTACCTATACAATTACATATATATTTGTGTACTTACAAACTTACGCACGTATGTATATATTTGTATAAAAGTACATTTGTGGCGTATTTTGGTTTGTTTGCGTGAGTTTTGGTTGTATGTGTATGATTACAAAAAAATTTCCTTCTGAAATTTAGATGTAGTATTTACAAAATACACGTGCTAGGTTAATATTATGACCCTTCTGTATATTTTCTAACCCACATATTTGCATCAACTATGCAGAGCCAGTATGAGATCATTAGTTATCCTTGATCTTATGTATATTTGTTTGTTTATTGTATTTAACTCATATAAATCCTCCTCCTCTTATTTCTATTTTCTTTTATCATATTTGCTTGCCTTTTCTCTTTTTCTATGTACAACTCTATTGTGCGCATTATGTACTCAATGAAATACCTTAGTTGAAAAGCTTTGGCAGACTTTCACATTACTCAACGGTGTCCTGGATCCACCCGCGACAAGCCTCCACAGATAATAGTAGTTTTCGACATATGTTGGCATAAACTTTTGGTATATGTTGACAAAGACGAAATTGTCCAATGAAGCTTTTTTGGTTGATACTGTGACCTCATCTTCTAAAAATTAACATGTTCTAGTATTACTATGACATTCTACTATTACTATAGTACTTTGTATCATAGAATTCCCATGAAGAAAAACTTAAGTCAAAAAATTATTTTTGTAACACACTTCTGTCACATCCCAGCCCCGGTGGGACCACTTCTCGGGCCCGCTCCACCACCTGGGCCCGTTCCATCACCGTAGCACGATATTGTCCGCTTTAGGTCTCGATCACGCCCTCACGGTTTTGTTTCTGGGAACTCACGAGCAACTTCCCAGTGGGTCACCCATCATGGGAGTGCTCTATCCCCATTCTCGCTTAACTTCGGAGTTCCTACGAAACCCGAAGCCAATGAGCTCCCAAAAGCCTCATGCTAGGTAGGGATGATAATATACATTTAAGGATACTCTCCTGGGCGATGTGGGATGTCACACCTCTGAGTAAGGAGTACCGAGTAATAACCTTATCATAAGTCGACCATCGGATAAGGCTATAGGGCTTATGAGATGGCTCCTGCCGATGGATGAAGATTCTCTTTCGATTTTCTTTGTGAGAATTTTAGAGATTATTTTATTATGTTTGTTCATCGAATATTTTACGGTTAATTTTTTTAAGTATTATTTTTATTTAATTTTAAATAAAAATTCGAAATAATTTATATTCATAAAATATAAATAAATAAACACGATGAAATGATGTCCAAAACTATCAAAATAAAAATCCGGATATGATCCTCTTGCCCTGCGGAATCAACATCACCATTAGCTGGTATTACATGTCAGATTAAACATCACACGTGAATGGTTGATGTGACACCACGTTAGTGTGTGATTGCTTCAGCCCATATTTCCACGCGGAGGAAGGTAGTCTCTTCTGCCGTACTAAATTGACCAAAACATAATTGGTGGAAGACGTACATTCAGCGTCACCAACTAATTTGATTTGATAATCCATTGTTTCGATTTAATAATACATTATTTTTTGAATTTGCTTACATGATAATATTATATGAGAAATGATAAGCATATCTAATTTTTAACTTCTCAACAACTCTTTTAGGGATGGGCACAATTCAGTTCGGTCTGGTTCCACCTTCAAAATAAAATCGAAATAAAAAAATTTCAATGGTTCAATTCAGTGCGGTTCGACTTAAATTTAGTACTAAAATCGTATGGTTCGGTTCCTGACAGTTTCGATTCGGTTCATGTTGGTTTACAGTTCTAACCAAAATTATATATATGTTTTTTTTTTAATTTTCTACTTCTAATACTGACACACTCCGACCCAAATATCGAGGCGTGCTGACCGTCACGCGAGGGTGACATAGCCAAGTATGCTGTGCGGAAGTGCTGAAGTGAAAAAGTAAGGAAACGAAAAGCAAACCGAATAATTTACAATAAAAAGATAAGTGATTGAGAGGGATAGAAACGTAAGCCTAAAACACAACAACAGAGTTCAAATATCCTAGGTGTAGTTCAAAATAAACAAGCACTAAAAAAATGATAACCAGAGAAGTCCTACATGGATGGTGCTCTGTCAGAACTGCCTCGATCCCTCGTTCGCCACCAACGTTACGGCAACCTAAAACCTGGAGGGGCACAAATCAGAAAACGTGAGTGGGCAAAAACAAAGCTTTTCGAAAATCGTTTAAATATCAAAGTAGTAACCCTTCACTGTAAAACCCGTATACTTTCCCAGAAAATAGCATACGTACTCACATATCAAATCATGCTGGAAAACGATAAATATCAAATATGTCATCCCAGAATACGCCATGTCGAATATCTAATCAAACAGTATAAGCATCAAGCAGGTGAGCTAATTCAAATCACAGGCTGAATCTATAGCTCCTCAACCAAATCCTACACACGAGTTGGAACCACCTATAGTTGTTTGTACGACAGGCTGGGTGTATAATTATGCTCAGTGCTACGATCACGTGAAGGCTGTGTGACGTATCGCAAGTCACCTACGAGTCAGAACCACCTATAGTGGTCTGTACGACAGGCTGGCACCTGCCTTGGATCCAAGGTGAGTGTACTGTCGGGAGGTGAACGATCACGTGAAGGCTAGGCCCTACTCTGGCGGAGCACAAACACCGGGGTGTAGGAATATGAGCTATATCTTAATCTCATCATCGTCACAACTATCACTAACATATATACTCCCCTGACTTACCTGAGTGTCTGTGGTGCCGACAACACAATCATGATAACAATATCACCGTAATTTCTGGGAAAAAGCCCACACATTGATATGTAGAAGGGTCGTAACCCCAAGCCTCACGTGGCTGCTCTCGTCCTCTAGATAGGCTTCACATATATGCAAAACAACT
Source organism: Crataegus laevigata (assembly GCA_963580275.1). Taxonomy (NCBI): domain Eukaryota; kingdom Viridiplantae; phylum Streptophyta; class Magnoliopsida; order Rosales; family Rosaceae; genus Crataegus; species Crataegus laevigata. The sequence goes on along the minus strand of OY756948.1, from coordinate 32,914,561 downwards.
ATAAAACCGTCAATTACACGTACATAATCAACCTTAGGTAATAATGTTGGAAATGTGCCTTAAAAGCCAATCATATGATGATACTTTACGGCCATTTCACATATTAAGCTAATCTAGTTTAATATACATAAATGGCAGAGATTATTGTTTAAAGTTGTCTCATATAAATGTTATATGTTTAAACGATAAGTCCAAGGAATAAGTAATTAGGAGAATGTAATCTAAAGAAATTAGGTTCATGAGACCATTCTCTTTCGTATACATATCCTAAATGTTCCTGATAATAGGATTGCCAATTGGGCATTAACAGTCCATTAAGATCAGTACGTGCTATGTCTTCTCTCAGGGAGAGTAACTGGTCTCGAGTCATTGGTGCGACTGACACCAAGATAAGTATGTAGGTGCTCAATAGAGAATGAGTCCACTAAACACGATCAACGAGGAGTTCTCATACTCATGTCACATGAGAACTCATGGCTGGGATAATGTAAAGTAGTCCTTTGACTTGAGACATCATAGTTGTCTTGTGGTTAGGTCCTTGATCTTTGACTATGTCAATGTCACTCTATTAGAGGGTGTCCACGGCGTAGTTGGGGTTAAGCCACTTAGCCATGGAGGCAAGTGAATGCGCAACAAGGGATCTCTAACTTTCAAACTGTTTGAGGGAGAATACTCTATGATATGATTAAGAATCTCTGGCCAGAGTATGAATGAGATTTGGAAAGTCGTTCCGAATCACATTCAAGGTAATCATATAAGTAAATGAATCACATTGGATATTAGACATGAATAAACTGTCAAACCAAACAATGTTGTCAAGAGTATTGTATTAGAGAAAGACCGTATTGCATTATAATCCTAAACTAAATAGGTTCTCCACCTCTTCTGATTAGCTTGGGTAGCCGTGACATACTGCTAGGTGTCACTCATGGTTTATGGAAGCCCTAAACATGTATAATCATTAAGGGGAGAATTGAAAGTAAGTTTCAATTCACAATCGATTTGAAAGAGTTCTAATCGCCCACTGTCTCGCTAAAAGGAACCTAATGGATCGTACACCGTGTAAGGTAGAGTTTGAAGAAACAATGGAGATGAGTAAGGATAATTAAATGGTTTAATTATTTATGGCTAGATTAATTAATATTGTAATTAATCAAACGAATAAGTTCGTTATAGACCTCAGGTTAGTTTTGGGCCTCAAGGCCCAATGGGCTTCGAACGTCAAGCCCATTGACTTAAGTTGTATGACAACTTAATGACTAAAATACATAAGGGCCCAAACAGCCCTATAAACCCTTAAGGCCGGCTATATAGAGAATGCAGTGGGTTTTGGACTTATTACAAGTTTGCCACTCCAATGAAGGTAGGTATAAATGTGACTTTATAGCCTGTTCTTCATTAGGGTTTCTTTTGGAGAAAATTGGTGAGAACACGTCTCTCCCTTTCTCTCTAGGGGCCCGGCCCCTTGGAGGGGATTAGCTAGCAATCCTTCCTCCTCCAAGGTCACTCATCTATTCTAAATGCTCTCCTTGGTGTGAAGACTTAGAGGTTCCCTTTCTTGGGAACTTGGAGAATCCATTCTACCATCCTCCTCCAAAATCTATCGAGCTAAGAAGCAAGGAATGAAAGCCCTCTCCTTGGGTGATTAGCCTTTGCTTATGCAAAGAGAAATCAACAAAGGTATAAGATTTCTCAACTCACTTTGTTCTTGAGTTAAGTCTTGGTTCACCTATCTACTAGGTTTTGAATTTCATGGGTTAATTTTTGTTTTTGAGTGCATATAACATGATTCCGCCTTTAATTGTTAATTGCATGTTGTTGATGTTGCTCAAATGAACTTGTTTTTCACAAATTTTCGTTCAAATAACTTCTCATACATTGCTTAATCGAACTGTTTAAATTTACCAACATGCTCTACTCAATCCCACGAATACCCCTATATTTTTAGAAAAACTTTCTGGTGCCCCACGCACCGACCAAGGCACGACCGAACTTTGTACGGAATCCCTAACGCCGTTAAGGAATATTTCGTCAGAAATCAAAATATTCCATCAAAACTAACCTAACTTCGTTAACCTCCGTTAGGAATATTTCGTCAACTTTGACGGAATATTCCTCTTCTCCTACCTCCAGTCGCCAGAGTCCGGCCCCGGCGCTGCTGCTTTCGCCAGAAATTGGAAAAACTGTAAAACCTTATTTTCTAGCTCATTTCAACACCAAACTTCACGATATTAACACCAAAATGAAGCTTAGGACTAGAGGAAGATGTTTATACCTCTTTAAAGCACAAAACAAAACGGTAACTCGCCAGAGAAAAACCATGAAACTCAGCCCAGCTTCGAACTCACGATCCCGACGTCCGAAAACCACCAAACTTGCTCTCCGATCTTTGAGAGAACATTCTAAGACTCCCTGTGATCTTAGAATTCCCTAAAACTCCCTAGACTGCGAGCACATGAACAATACCATTAATGGTGCTCTCGGAATTCTAAGGTTTTCGAGGGTTCTAGGCCAAACCAAGTGTATAGTTAGGTTTGCTAGGTTACAAGGAACACGAAGATGGTGTTTGAAGTCTAGATCCATGCCATGATCGAGGGGTGTGGTGATGTCCGTAGGAGTTCAAAGAAATGGTGGAAAATTCGAGAGAAAGAGAGAAAGACTAACTGAAAATGGAAAGGAAAGGATGTGCATGTGTGGATGTGGTGTGTGTGTGTGTATAAGTTCTCAACCAAACACACAAAAACCAAGCCCAAGTTCTCATTGGGTCCAATAATATGGGAAACCACTCAATGTTGGAAGTATGCCCACAAAGCCACTCATTTGATGTAATAGCTTTTGGAATACTTATTGTGTTAAACTATAATATGTTTAATAGAGGGCAAAGCTTATTGTTAATCACTATTTATTGTATTATGTGTTTAAGCAATAAGGGAATCCAACGAATGTATTTAATCTAAGAGAGAAGTGATCTAAGTGAGTTAGATTAACGAGACCTTTCTCTTATGTTCATTCCTGAAACGTTCCTAGCCATAGGATTGCCAATTGGGCATTGACAATCCGCTAAGGTTAGTATGTGTTATGTTAACTCAAGCGTGAGTATGACTAGTCTCAAGTCATTTAGTGTTAGACACTGAGACAAACACATAGGTGCTCAAAAGGTAATTGAGTACACTGAACTACGATCAAAAGAGAGTTCGAACATACATGTCATGTAAGAACTCGTAAGTTGCAATATGCAAAGTAGTCCTTTGACCTAAGGCATCATAGATGTCTAATGTTGGATCCTTGATCTTTGATCATGTCAAAGGCATTCCATTGAGAATGTCCACGGCATCATTGGGGTCAAGCTATCTAGTCATGTAGGCATATGAATGCACAACAAGGGATCTCTAACCTTCCATGGTGGAAGGAGAGTACTTTGAGATATGATTCGAGAGTCTTTGGCCAAAGCATATGAATATGACTTAGGAAGTTTGTTCCAAATTATATTCAATTGAATCATATAGAGAAGTATCACATTGGATAGTAGACATGAAACAAACTATCACTTAAACAATGTGATCAAGAGTATTGTATTAGAGAAGAACCGTATTGCGTTGTAGTTGTAACTGGTTAGGTTCTCCAACCACTTCTACTTAGCTTGGGTAGCCATGACATACTGCTAGGTGTCACTCATGGTTTGTGGAAGCCCCGAGGATTAGCAAACACTAATCGTCATCAAAGGGAGAATTGAAATGTAGTTTCAATTCACAATCGATCGTTAAGAGTAACAATCGCCCACTGCCTTGCTAAATGGAACCTAATGGATCGTACACCGAGTAAGGATGAATGTGAAGATATAAAAGAGATGAATAAGCAATTATATGGTTTAATTGAGAATGGTCAAGATTAATTAATTATACGAAAGGTTCGTATTGGGCTTTTAAGTTGGTTTTGGGTTTCGGGGCCCAAAAGGGTTTTTGGTCCACAAGGCCCATTGAGTTTAGGTTGTGTGACAACTAAAAATTAAATGGAAATTAACCCAAAAACAAAGCCAAAACCGGCCTAGGGTGAAGTGGTAGTAAACTTGGGTTAATTGCAAGTTTGCCACTCACATGTGAGGTGGTATAAAAGCAACTTTATAGCCATTCTCTCACTAGGGTTTTCTAGAGGCAAAGAAGAGAAACTTTCTCTCTCTTTTTCTCCATAGAGGCTGGCCATCTTAGAGGGTTTTTACTAGCATAAAAAACTCTCTAAGTCATCCATTTCAACTTCACACCTCATCCTTGGTGTGGAGACTTAGAGACACCAAATATTTGGTGTTCTTGGAGATTCTTTCCTCACATCCTCAAGGAGCAAAGGAGCATCAACGAAGAAGAAAATCACAAGGAAGATCCAAGGAGCTAGGAGGTGACTTGAAGGCCCTCCACTTGGGTGAATCCCTTGTGTAAACAAGGATGAGCTTCAAGGGTAATGAATCTGAAATCTTTCTTTCTCTTTAATGTTGTTAAAGAGTCTTATGGTTCACCATTCTCTAGGCTTTGAAAGTCATGGGTTTTAGAATTGTTTTTGAATGCATGCCTACTTCAAAGTGTTATTAGTTTGCAGATGTGTTCAAATGTTCTCACATGTTCTCACATGTTCTTAGCTAGGACAAATTTTTTCCTTCAAGTGGTATCAGAGCCTAGGTCTAGAGTATGGTGAATCCTTTTGGGTTTTGTGTTTTTCATGATTTATGATTTAAATGTTGTAAATGTTACAAGCTTTGTTCTTACTTTTGAATATAAATTTTGTTTGAAAATTTAGCATCTCAAATGTTGTAGATGTAGTTCATTTAAGCATGAATATTGGAACTAAAATTTGGTGCCATGTATGTGGGGAAATTCGGCCAAATCCAAAGGGTGGATTTTTTGGGTTCTTGTTTGTCTTGTTAAAAGTGTTTTAAAGTGACTTTTGGAACCCCTAAGTACCCTAGGATGTTAACCCTCTTTTATGTAGTGAAAACTTGAATTTTATTGAGTGAAAACATTCATGGAGCTCTTATGAGTTTTCATGTGTGTTCTTCAATGTTCTTGTTGTTTTTATCAAGAACAAAAAGGTTTGGAGTTTTGATTCAAAGTGTTTGGTGTTTTTCATAAAGTTTTGGTTTAGTTTTGATGGGTGATGGATGATTGGTGATGGATGATTTATGTCTTTATTGTTTGACAAAACATTTTTTTACAACCCATCACAATCAACTTTTCCTCACCTACCTATCCACTTGCTTTAAACACTTTCAAATTTTGAATTTTTCACCAAAACCTTTCCCCCCCCTCCTTTTTCACTACCAAAACCGGCCACCCTATTAAGTAGGGTATTTTTGGGCCTTTTATGCAATTACATAGAGTTTTGATACTTTTGTGTATTTGTACTTTGGCCCAAAAGTTTATGTTTTTACGTAAAGGTCCAAAATCAATAAAGGACAAATTGTTTTGTTCCTTTAATGAAGTTTTTGTAATTGATGAATTTTTGGGTTCTAGTTGTAATTACATGAAGTTGTGGACTCTTGTGTTTTTACAAAGTGACCCCAAAAGTTTATGTTTTAGCATTGTGGCCTAATAGTTGTGGTCATTGTTTTTTCGGCCCAAATTGTGATGAGAACAAAATAGTTTTGTCTCTTTAATGAGAATTAGATTTTCATTTCATTTAGTTCCATTTAAATCAATTCTATGAATCCGAAAACCAATTGTTTGAGTTGCTTTCTTAGTTAATGTGATTGATTAAGAAAAAGGGTGATTATGAACCAAATGCCTCGATAATGAATGTTTGGGTTAAGTAGCTTAAATTTGAATGTTTGGGTTAAGTAGCTTAGATTTGAATGTAATTTGATTAATTCAAATGTGTTGTAAAAGGACATAAGTCCTTCCAATGTGTTGTAAAAGGGCATAAGCCCTTCTCTTTATTTCATGTATTCCTTTTTGTTTATTTGTATGCAAATTGGAATAGTTGGGTCCAACGCCCAATAGGAAATGACGGTTTAATTAGATTAAACGCGTAACTAAAATCAACAACTACCTACCTTAGACCCAATGTCCAACACAAGGCTCGTGTTGGATCAAATCGAACGGTTCATAATCATCCCAAATCCTTTTAATAAGATTAAAATGAAATTGATGTAGCCCAACACTACTCCTTCAACAAAACGAATATTAAGTTGATAAGCGAGAGATGCTTTGAACATCTCTTCGTAGGCCTCCCACCGTGGTGGGCTCCAATCGTTTGTGACTCATACACCGGCTTCACCCTATCATGGGGAAGTTCAAAGTATGTGCTTACCTAAAGGAGGAGTCCATATGAACATACATGATGTGGTGAGGTAGGCAACAAGGATGGCCAACATCATATCATTGTGAGGCTATTCTTGAACCCCTACACGAACTAGCATGGTGGGAATAACTTAACTAAGTGCAATGGTGCCAACATCATATCATTGTGAGGCATCATTCTCTAGAGGCCAAACTAGATGGGTAATTACAAGAGTTGTAAATGACTAAAGCGTTATTCTCTCATCATTATTTTTGCTAACCAACATCATATCATTGTGAGGTGGGCTTGGTAATGGTGAGCCTCCCATACCCCGCTAAGAGTTCAACATAACTCTCGGATTCCATTGAGGGATGTGGAATTTGCCAAAAATAGTGGGTGGTACTATTTGATTTAAGACCCAATCAAGTAGTTATAAAATCAACAATCTAATACGATTTCTGTTATGTTATGTAGTTAACGACATGCCTAAAATTACACCTACCATTATACTTGACAAAAATGGCCTTAGGGGCCAACGTTTCCTTGCTTGGTATCATCACATTGAGAATGTCTCAAAGATGAATGACATATCGTATGTGCTCAAGCAATCCCCTCCTCACGTACCTCTGACGAAACTAGCTTCAAAAGAGGAGTGTCAAAATTACACTAGACACTATGAGGATGACTTACAAGCCAAATGCTTAATCCTCACCTCACTAAGTGAGGAGTTTAAGAAGCTACATAAGCACATAGACACTTCTAGTGCCATGGTTGATAGTTTGCATAAGATGCATGACATTGAGACAAGTAATGTACGATTCTCAAATGTTTGTAATCTATTGAATGCCAAAATGGCAAAGGGGACATCGGTCCAAAAACATGGACAAAAGATGGAAAAGATCTTTCAAGATCCTGAAAGTTTAGGAACTTCTATCGATGGGAAAATGGCCCAAGACTTTTTCCTCGCATCTCTCTCGGATGATTTCACTAAGTTTATAGTAAACTATAAAGTGAATAGATTCGATCATACTTTTACCGAGATGATTGACATGTGCTGTAAGTTTGAACAAAGTTTCAAAAAGGACAGTAGGAGTGAGAATGCAATCATAAGGAAAAGGTTGCATAAGAAGAAGGCAAGAAAATCCAAAGGAACATGCTTTCATTGTGGAAATGATGAACGTTGGAAGAAGAAATATAGGGTGCGCATTGCGAGCCTTATGACACGAACTTTTGAAGGGACTATTTCTGTCATAGAAAGTGCTTTTACAGTAAGCTTCAATTCTTAGATATTTGATTCAGGCGCTAGTCAACATATTTGCAATTCGTTGCAGGGACTAACGGGGAGCAAAACACTGCGCAATGGGGAGATGATTGTGCGAGTTGGGGATGGCACTAAAATCTCTGCAAAAGCAATAGGCACCTACATGCTTAAACTACCATCTGGGGAAGTCTTGGAACTTAAAAATTGTTTATATTTTCCTTCATGTATAAAGAATTTGATTTCCATCTCTATGCTTTTATGAGATGGGCACTCAGTATTGTTTGACAAAATGAGTTGCACTTTATCCTTGAACAATCGTATTATCTCTTATGGTAATATGATAGAGGGACTTTTTCACTTAGAGACAAGTAGTGGGATGCACTGTATTGAAAGCGGGAATACCTCAAAACCCAAAAAGGCTAGAGAAGAAGTTAACTAAGAGAAGATGTGGCATCTTAAACTTGGACATGTGAACCTTGATAAGATTTGCAAGATGTCGAAAGACGGATATTTCCACCCGTTAGGTAATGACCAAATGGGTACTTGTGAATGTTGCTTGAAAGGCAAGATGACCAAATCTCCATTCACTGGGAAGGGAGAGCGTGCCACAGAGATTCTAGGGTTAATCCACACTGACGTATGTGGACCTATGTCTACTACGTCGAGAGGAGGCTTCTCCTACTATATCACATTCACCGACGATCACTCTCGGTTTGGCTATGTGTATCTTATGAAGTACAAGTCAGAATCCTTTGAAAGGTTCAAAGAGTTTAAGAATGAAGTTGAGAAGCAAACTGGGAAACAGATAAAGATCCTAAGATCATATAGAGGGGGAGAGTATCTAAGTAACGGGTTCCTAGATTATCTCAAAGAGTGTGGAATAATATCACAGTGGACTCCACCAGGAACTCCACAACTTAATGGAGTTTCTAAAAGGAGAAATCGGACCTTGATGAACATGGTTTGTTGTATGATGAGTTCCGCCGGTCTACCAGTAACATTCTGGGGATACGCTCTATATACAGCAGCTTACTTGCTTAATAGAGTACCTTCCAAATCAGTTTCACAAACGCCCTATAATATATGGCATGGAAGAAAGCCAAGTCTTAATCATATTAAGATTTGGGGTTGTGAAGCATATGTCAAGAAGCTTGAAGCTACTATGCTTGAAGCGAGATCAGTTAGGTGCTATTTTGTGGGATATCCTAGAGAAACTATGGGATATGAGTTCTACCATCCTGACGACCAGAAAGTCTTTGTCGCCAGAACTGCTAAGTTTCTAGAGGACGAATTTGTTCTCAAAGGAACTACAAGTAAATCGATGGAAATTAATGAGATTAATGATGAACCACAAATAAGCACTCGACAAGTTGACAACCCTGCTCCTGAACCCTAAGTTCCACGTAGATCTGAACGGGTCAGCAAGCGACCTAAGAGGTATGGCTTGGATAATGACTTTGGAGAATTGCACCTCCTAGGTGACAATGACACAAAGGAGGACCCTAGAGACTACACTGAAGCAATGTCCGACATTGATTCAAAGAAATGGCAAGAGGCCATGAAATTCGAGATGGATTCCATGTATCAAAATCAGGTCTGGACTCTAGTAGACCCTCTAGAAGGTATAGTACCTGTTGGAAACAAATGGGTCTTCAAGAGGAAGATAGGCGCTGATGGGAACGTGGAGACTTATAAGGCTAGACTAGTAGCCAAGGGTTACAGGCAACGAGAAGGGATTGACTATGAAGAAACCTTCTCACCTGTAGCTATGATTAAGTCTATTCGGATTTTGCTTGCTATAAATGCATACCATGATTATGAGATATGGCAAATGGACGTGAAGACGGCCTTTTTGAATGGCTACCTAGAGGAAGAGCTCTATATACCCGAAGGTTTCGTGTCCAAGTCTGAAAAGACTAAGGTATGCAAGCTTCTGAGGTCCATTTATGGACTTAAGCAAGCCTCTAGGAGCTGGAATATTCGTTTTGACACTAAAATCAAAATGTTTGGTTTTACTCAAAATGAAGACGACAATTGTGTTTATCAAAAGGTCGTTGGGGATGCAGTTGTATTCCTAGTGTTATATGTAGATGACATATTACTCTTCGGGAATGACACTGCAGTACTTTCTTCTGTAAAAGTGTGGTTGTCCAAAACCTTCCACATGAAAGATTTGGGAGATGCATCTTATATGTTTGGGATAAAGCTTTATCGTGATAGATCCAGAAAATTAATTGGATTATCCCAATCTTTGTACATAGACAAGGTGCTAAGTAGGTTCCAGATGGAACAATCAAAGAAAGGTCTTCTTCCTGTGAGACGTGGAATTCACCTTTCAAAATCCATGGGACCGAAAACTCCTGAAGAAATTCGGTAGATGAGCAGGATTCATTATGCTTCCGACATAGGAAGTCTCATGTATGCCATGGTATGCACAAGGCCTGATATCGCATATGCTGTGAGCATTACTAGTCGATATCAATCTAACCCAGGATCAGAACTATGGGCAGCTGTCATGACGGTCCTTAAGTACTTAAGAAGAACTAAGGACATGTTCCTCATTTATGGAGGAGCGACAGAGTTGCGAGTGGAAGCCTATACAGACGCAGATTTCCAATCTGACGTCGACGATAGAAGTTCTAACTCTGGATATGTGTTCACTCTGAATGGTGGGGCTGTCAGCTGGAAAAGCAAGAAACAAGATGTAATTGCTGATTCCACGACAGAGGCTGAATATGTCGCTGCAGCTGAAGCCGGCAAAGAAGCATTCTGGATGAAGAAGTTCATTACTGAACTTGGAGTTGTTCCAACCATGACATCACCAGTAACTTTGTACTGTGATAATAGTGGGGCGATAGCTCAAGCCAAGAAACCCAGAGCTCATCAAAAGAACAAGCATTTTGACAAACGCTTTAATATCATTAGAAGATATGCTGCCGAGGGGAAGGTTAACATCCTCAAGGTTGCCTCAGCCGATAACGTAGCAGATCCACTTACGAAGCCAATGTCTCAAGTCCAACTTGACCGCCATATGGAAAAGATGGGTATTAGATACATGGGAAGGTGGCTTTGAGTGCAAGTGGGAAATTGTTGGAAGTATGCCCACAAAGCCACTCATTTGATGTAATAGCTTTTGGAATACTTATTGTGTTAAACTATAATATGTTTAATAGAGGGCAAAGCTTATTGTTAATCACTATTTATTGTATTATGTGTTTAAGCAATAAGGGAATCCAAGGAATGTATTTAATCTAAGAGAGAAGTGATCTAAGTGAGTTGGATTAACGAGACCTTTCTCTTATGTTCATTCCTGAAATGTTCCTAGCCATAGGATTGCCAATTGGGCATTGACAATCCGCTAAGGTTAGTATGTGTTATGTTAACTCAAGCGTGAGTATGACTAGTCTCAAGTCATTTAGTGTTAGACACTGAGACAAACACATAGGTGCTCAAAAGGTAATTGAGTACACTGAATTACGATCAAAAGAGAGTTCGAACATACATGTCATGTAAGAACTCGTAAGTTGCAATATGCAAAGTAGTCCTTTGACCTGAGGCATTATAGATGTCTAATGGTTGGATCCTTGATCTTTGATCATGTCAAAGGCATTCCATTGAGAATGTCCACGGCATCATTGGGGTCAAGCTATCTAGTCATGTAGGTGATGAGAAACGAATGTGACACAAAAATTAAACCCTATTTGTGACAGTTGTAGTAATGATGTAAGTAGGGATCGTTCTAACCGGGGATTAACTAGGGGTGCTAATCTAATATAAACTGACTTAGAAACACAAAAATAAACTTAAAAACGTTTGAAAAGACTCAAGGGACTCAAAACAGATTCACAAGACTCAAAACAAGCTAAAAACTCTCAAAATTGCCTAAAAACACAAACTGGGCAGTTTTGACACTAAACTCAACTTTGGACGAAAATTAGGTTTGGGCTTGACTCAAAACACTTAAAAACACAAACTAAACAGATTTAAAACACTCTAAGACAAGAAAGTAAAAAGGGGGGTTTTGGTTTGGACGAATTTAAACTAAAAACAAACAGAAACTAAACTAGGCAGATTTGGACGAAATTTAATTCAATGGACAGATTAGAAGAAAACAGATTGTAATGCAAATTGTGATAAACCAATGAATGATGGAATGGCTAAGGGGTTCTTCTCCACACATGAAATATATGCAACGTAAATCAATTTCCAGTTATCAATTCATTAAGTTATGAACCTCGACACTCCAAGTTAATTAGGTCCGCTTAAATTAACCTTCAGATTTCCCTAGAATCATTGAATTGAATGAATATGCATCGCAACCAAATTATTCCTAACAAGTTCTCTATATGAATAGCATGATAAAGACACAAGTTAGAATCATTACGTTCTTTGGAAATCATAAGCATCGACAAGGCATTTGTAACTATGAAAAGCATGATACTCCTGCCATGAATCTACTTAACATGATCATGACTAGCGACCTTCACTACTTGCGAATATAAATTCATAACGATTAGGTGAAACAAATTTATACCCTAGCACCAGATTCAAGCATGCAAATTAAGCGTGCACTCTCAATCAACATACAAGAATAAGTTCTAAATCAAATGGTTAAGCAGATTGTATTCATGACTTATGCAACGATAACTGGAAGTAATCAACTTATTTCACATATATAATCATGGTTTCGAATACACCCTTAGCCAAAACGAATTTAGCCAATCATACTGAAAACAAAACAAAGGTTACATGAATTAGACATTGAAATATGAGATAGAATACACCTAAAATTGTTCAACAACTCAGAATGAAGAGCCAAACAATTGAGTGAATCTGTCTCCTTTCCCTTGCTTGCGGCAGATTGGGGGATGATGGTTTCTGGGTTGTTTTGATGATGTAGAATGGATTTTGGGATTAATGGATGTGTGTGGGAGTTGATGGATGAGTTTTGGTGGTCTGGAATGGATTTGGGATGGGTAGGAGGGTGTGGCAAGACCTTGGAATGGTGTAGAGATGTGTTTATGAGTTTTTGGAGTGGTTTTTGTGAAGAGTGATGAAGATGGACGAAATTGAATTCTGAAATTGGGAATATGGTGGATGGTGGCTGCGGCAACTAAGGGGAAGTATATATATGAGGGCCTTAAAACCCTAACTTATTTTTACTTGGATTTCTGATTCAATTCCTAATTAAAAACGCTAAGGAAAATACAAAACCCATCAGAAAAAGGCTTAGAAATTCGGCCAAATTAAAAAGGGCAATCAGGAAAGGTTTTATTGGAAGGAAAGTAGGAAAACTAAAAGGGAAAGTTGTTTTGGGAAAGGGAATATGCGGCACAAGTGTTTGGGAAAGAGAAAAGGCACTTATTTTGTGTCCTAAAGTGCTTAAGAAGCTTCCTTTGTTGCTGGAACTTAAGGACATTTAGGATTAGGAAAGGTCAAACCGAAGTGGGAAACCTAGGCTTATCTTTCCTACTTCAAGTAGGAATCCTTGTGCAAGTAGGAATCCTTGTCCAAGTAGGAATCCTCATTCTTCTAGGAATCCGTCTTCGATTAGGAATCCTTCTTCGATTAGGAATCCTTCTTCGATTAGGAATCCTAACGTCTTCAAATCTTCAATTTCGTTCATCCCCTTGGTCCAAGCATATGTCATTCACTTCAAGCTCCATTTGGCTCCAAAATACTCCAAAATGCTCCAAAATGCACCTAATTGCTTCATAGGCCCTTTTAACCTACAAACACACAAAAGTAGCTTAAAGAACTAAAATAACTAAGAATAACAACGTAAATGCACGAAAACAAGCATACTAAGTTGCATAAATATGCTCCTATCAAATTCCCCCACACTTAGCTTTTGCTAGTCCTCGAGCAAAACAAAACAACAAAAGGAAATAAAACGAAACAAAGCAAACAAAACACAACCTAAACCTTCCAACGTTTGCCTCAGGGATTTCCAATGCACATGACATGTTAAAAATCATCATCCCCACAGATTTTAGCCAACTTAACACTTGAGCACATACTTAATCATAGTCACCACTTATTAGTTCACAATTAACCAATTAAAACAATGTTTTGAATGTAGTAACATGCCTTAGAGAATTTTCTCAATTCCTTACAAGATATGCACTCAATTTTCACTCAGAATTTCTAACTACACACCCTATACTAGTTATATGTGAGAAGATTAATGTAGATATGAAAACGAATGCTCACATATATGTACAACAAAGAACGCAATTTCTGGAGTTATTAAGCATGTTTAGATATGATCTCATGAATGGAATGCTACTACTTAGATGCGAGAACCAGTGACACCATATGCTCATACCAAATTCAAACTCCACAAATTGAAACACATAACACTCAAGATTGAAGTCAAGGGTTGTAACGGGGCTTGGGGCATTGGTTAACAAACCAAGGATAGGGAAAACAAACGTTCTTAAAGCGATATAAGCAAAGTAGTGAAATTGAGACTTAGAATTCACTTTAGTATGCAAAAATCAACTTTAAAACACAAGGGGAAGATTTAAACAACTCTTAGGGCCGAATTCATTGTTTTGGACCCTTTCTTCAACAAACAACACGTTAGTACTCTTTTTCACATCTTTTCAACTTTTTTTTTTCATACTTTTCACAACTTTTCTTTCTTTATTTTCTTTTTGTCTACCCATGCCTATGGCACACACAAATTCTCATAAGAATACTTCCCCCACACTTGATTTCTGCCCAACATTAATCAAAAGGAATTCAATTTGAATCATGCTTTACTATGCTTCAAAAACAAGGGTATGGATAATCCTAATCTAGGCTAGGTGAGGAAAACATAGGTTAACAAAGAACATAGGCTAACAAGGCTCAACGGGGTTAACTTAAACATAAAATGGAGTAGGGCACATGGCATTTTGGCTAAGGTGGTGGTGACTACACAGCTTCATCTTGAATATGTGTTATGCAAATCAATAGCATGCTTTGAATGAAATGGGCATGAGTTCTAGCATTTGGAACTAAATGATGAAACACCTTCTAAGTAATAACCAAGCAAAGAATAATGAGATCATGCAACGACTTTAGAAAACAAAGATGCACAGATTATAAACTCTTCGAATAAACGTTTAGGCTCAAGTCTCACAAGGTTGTAGTGTTAATTTGAGTTCCTTCTTTCAAGCATGTTACAAAAACTGATTTTTCCTTTGTGATTGCATGTGAATTCATAAGTTATACCCACAACTAAGCATAAACAAAGAGTAAATCAAACTTTCATCCATGTTTACAACTTTTTTTAACAGCCATGCAATTACAAACTGAATCCTCATCATTGTGTTGGAAGGTACCCTAAGACACAAACAAACACACAAAAACAACTCAAAACAACTCTTTTTGGGTTTTTCAAAATAATTTTTCAAATTTTTATGTGATTGTCGGATTTTTAAGTCAAAACACACTAACAAGCACCAAAACAGCTTAAAAACACCTTAAAACAGTGGAAAACAAGTTTAGACATGTTAGGTGTTAACACCCTACGAATTGCATGCAAAAATAGCTCAAAACATAATGTTACCCCCCCCCCCCACACTTAAACTAAACATTGTCCTCAATGTTGTGGACTAAACTAACAGCAAAGGAACACACAAATAAACACATCACACATAACATAAAGGAAGCAACAAAGGAAAAGTGTTAGGGACGCAAATCTGAGTTTGGAGCGATTCCTAAGTTCTTCCTTTGTTGATTGCATGGGTTGCCTCCCAAGTAGCGCTTTCTTTTACGTCTTGCAGCCGGACGATGCCACATTGATCAACCTTCATGGGAACCCACGGCATAGTGGATGGTCTCCTCCACATCATGTTCTACAAAGCTCTCGTAGTAAGGCTTCAATCGATGCCCATTCACCTTGAACTCTTGACCTGTTTTGAAACTACGAACTTGGACTGCACCATGAGGAAAAACATTAGTAATAACAAAGGGTCCAATCCAACGTGAACGTAACTTACCCGGAAATAGACGAAGATGAGAATTAAACAACAACACTTTTTGTCCAACAGAGAAGGACTTGGTGCGAATCATCTTGTCATGAAAGGCCTTTGTCTTTTCCTTGTAAATGCCAGCATTCTCGTAAGCTTCATTCCGTATCTCCTCAAGTTCATTCAATTGAAGCTTACGATGAATTCCTGCCTCATCTACATCCATGTTGAACTTCCTCACGGCCCAATGAGCCTTGTGCTCCAACTCCACAGGTAAGTGACAAGGTTTGCCATAAACAAGCCGAAAGAGGGATATTCCTACGGGTGTTTTGTAGACGGTCCTATAAGCCCACAATGCATCCTCTAGCCTTAAGCTTCAATCTTTCCTTGTTGGCCCAACCGTCTTCTCAAGAATCTGTTTGATCTCCCGATTCGACACCTCGGCTTGCCCGCTTGTTTGAGGATGATAGGGTGTCGAAACCCTATGTGTAACGTTGTACTTCTTGAGCAGTGCCTCGATTGTGCGATTACCAAAATGTGAACCTCCATCACTTATAAGGACTTGAGGCATCCCGAACCTAGCAAAAATGTTAGACTTCACAAAATCTGCAACCACTTTGGAATCGTTAGTACGGGTGGCTTTTGCTTCCACCCATTTGGAAACATAATCCACCGCCAACAAGATAAAGAAAAAACCATGTGATGAAGGAAAATGACCCATAAAATAAATTCCCCACACATCAAATATCTCAACAGAAAGCATAGGGTTTTGTGGGATTTGATCCTTAACACTTATATTACCCATTCGTTGACAACGATCGCATGTAAGGCAAAATGTCCTAGCATCCCTAAAAATGGTTGGCCAATAAAACCCACATTCTAATACTTTAAGGGCAGTATGTTGGGTGCCAAAATGTCCCCCACATGCATATGAATGACAGAATGTTAAAATAGATTGAAACTCAGATTCATTCACACAACGTCGTATAATCTGATCGGGACAACATTTCCAGAGGTATGGGTCATCCCAAACATAAAACCTAGCATCCTTTTTAAGCTTATCACGTTGATTCCTATTAAGTGTGCTAGGGATATGTTTAGACACCAAAAAGTTCACCAAATCTGCATACCAAGGCTCACTTACCTGGATAGACATTAAATGTTCATCGGGGAAAGTTTCTGAAATTGGCAATGCTTCCTCATGCACTATTCGACTTAGGTGGTCAGCCACCACATTCTCAACGCCCTTCTTATCCCGAATCTCAATGTCAAACTCTTGTAGAAGCAACATCCATCGAATTAGTCTAGGCTTGGCCTCCTTTTTCGTGAGCAAATACTTGAGAGCTGCATAATCAGTAAAAATAAGAACTTTAGTACCAAGTAAGTAAGATCAGAACTTATCTAATGCAAATACCACAGCAAGTAATTCTTTCTCAGTGGTTGAGTAATTTAATTTAGCATCATTCAGTGTCCGAGAAGTATAATAGATAACGTGGGGTTGTTTGTTCTTTTGCTGCCCCAAAACAGCACCAATTGCATAGTCTGAAGCATCACACATCAACTCGAATGGAAGGCTCCAATCTGGAGGTGTGATAATGGGAGCCGAAGTGAGAGCCTCCTTTAAGTGTTTGAATGCCGTGGAGCATGCATCATCAAACTCGAAAGCCACATCTTTTTGAAGCAATCGGCATAGTGGTTGTGCAATCTTGGAGAAATCCTTTATGAAATGCCTATAAAAACCTGCGTGGCCAAGAAACGAATGAACCTCTCTAACCGAAGTTGGAGAGGGTAAGTGACGAACAAGGTCTACCTTAGATTTATCCACTTCAATGCCTTTTTCAGAAATAATATGCCCTAGAACAATACCTTGCTTAACCATGAAGTGACATTTTTCCCAATTAAGCACAAGATTCGATTCAACACAACGTTTCAAAATTAAGGTCAGATTATTCAAGCAATGATCGAATGAATTACCAAACACGCTAAAGTCATCCATGAATATCTCAATAATCTTCTCCACATAATTAGAAAATATACTCACCATGCATCGTTGAAATGTCGCAGGGGCATTGCACAAACCAAATGGCATGCGCCTATATGCAAAGGTGCCAAAGGGGCATGTAAATGTTGTCTTCTCTTGGTCCTCCTGAGCTATCACAATTTGGTTATATCCGGAATATCCATCAAGAAAGCAATAAAATTCATAACCAGCTAACCTTTCTAACATTTGGTCGAGGAATGGCAATGGAAAGTGATCCTTCCTTGTCATGGCATTTAACTTCCTGTAATCAATACAAACACGCCAACCGGTCACAACATGGGTGGGTGCAAGCTCTTGCTCTTCATTCCTCACCACCGTGAATCCGGATTTCTTTGGAACAACCTGCACGGGTGACACCCAACGACTATCAGAAATAGGATATATAACACCATAATCAAGCAATTTTATAACCTCCTTTTTCACTACTTACAACATGGGTGGATTAAGGTGACGTCGAGCTTCACGAGATGGCTTGGCTCCCTCCTCCAAAAGGATGCGATGCATGCATGTGGTGGGACTAATGCCTTTGATATTCGCCAAGGTCCATCTAATGGCAGATTTGTGCTCCTGTAGCACCCTTATCAACTTGTCTTCTTCTTGGGCCGTGAGTGAGCTGGATATGATGACGGGTAGTGTTTGATCTTCTCCCAAGAAAACATACTTCAAGTGACTAGGTAATGGCTTTAACTCAAGTGTAGGTGGCTGCACAATTGATGGAAGTAACTTGTTAGTCAAAACCGAATCTAAAATTGAGAGTGGAGACTTACCAGATTGTGAGGGCAATGACTCGAGGGCAGCGACCATTTCAATCACTTCAACACATGGGGGCACGACAATATGGTCAGATTGCATGCCGTGGGTTGCAAGGATTCCCCCACCCTCATTTCTTGCTCCTATGCCGTGCACTAAGGCTACCTCAAGTGCATCTTCGTTCATTTGATCCAAATGCACCTGTGCCAAAGAATCAACAATGTCAATAGAAAAACAAGAATGGTCCTCAATTGGATATTTAATGGTTTCAGAAAGATGGAAATTAATAATGTCCCCATCAAACTCCATGGTTAATGTTCCCGTAAACACGTCTATCTTTGTTCTTGCTGTTTTCATGAATGGACGGCCTAGCAAGATTGGTAATGACAGAGCATGGCTCGAATCCTCTATTTCTAAGACATAAAAATCTGCAGGAAAGATAAGATGATTGACCTGCACTAAAACATCCGCAAGGACTCCCTTGGGATAAGCGTTAGAACGATCGGCCAATTGAATTATAACACCATCTTGTTTTAACTCACCAAGGTTCATGGATGCATAAATGGAATATGGCATGACATTGATAGAAGCACCTAAATCTAACATGCATTGTTCAAATCTAGTGTTTCCAATTATGCATGGGATAGTAAAGCTCCCTGGATCCTTACACTTTGGAGGTAACTTCCGTTGCAAAACCGCAGATACATTTTCACTTACTTTCACAACTTCTTTGTTTGAAATTCTTTTCCTAGTTGTGCATAACTCTTTTAAAAACTTTGCATACTTGGGCACTTGCTTAATAGCATCAAGTAAAGGAATGTTTACTTGGACTTTTCGAAAGGTATCCAAAATGTCCTTGTCGCTTTCTTCCTTCTTCGATTGTGCAAATCTGCGAGGGAAAGGAACATTGGGCAGATTAGTGTTCAAAATCACAACATTTGGGACAACATTACCTGAGGTGGACGGATGGGAATGCTTAGATGGCTGCGGCATGGGTGGTGCTACCTTTGTCGTGCGGTAGGATTGCTCCTCTTCTTCAATTTGTATCTTCTCATCTTCCTTGTTTTGGGCATGTTCATGTGCTTTGCTTCCCACTTCTTTTCCACTTCTTAGTAGGATAGCTTTTGCAATTCGAAACCACCCTTGGGATTAACCACCGTATTGCTTGGAAACTTACCATTCTCACGAATTTGTCCCAAAAATTCGGCCATTTGGCCCATTTGCTTCTTTAGCTCATTAACCTCCTTTGCTTGGTTCTACATTCCCTGTGCCATTGTGGTTAATAACTGATATGTTTTATCATCATTCATAGACGTACCTAAGTTGGTTTGGGATGACTGTGCTTGAGGAGGTGGTTGGGATGCCATTGGCCTTGGAAAGAAACCCGGGGGTTGTCGGAATCCACTTTGTTGGGCAGGTTGTTGTGCATCTCTCCATCTGAAATTGGGGTGGTCACGCCATCCCGGATTGTATGTAATAGAGAAAGGATCACCTCTTGGTTGGTTTTGACTCCCATAACCCACGGCATTGGCAGATTCTCACCTTCCATTGTCAATTAATTGAGGGCATTGATCAGATTAGTGTCCTTGAATGGAGCATACACCACAGATGTAGTTCCTTGCATTTTGGGGCCTTCAACAAACTGCGATAACATAGACGTAAGGTTAGCCATTTGGGATTGTAACTCAGAAATGGAACTTACCTCATTTACATGATGTGGCCGTGGGGTGTCTCTCTGCGCAACACCTTCATATTGTTGTGCGTTGAGTGCTCGATTAGCAATGAGAGTTTTGGCAGCCATGGGTGTCTTATCCACTAGAGCTCCTCTCGCGGATGCATCCAACATTTGACGTTCAATTGGCAAGAGACCTTCGTAGAAATATTGAAGAAGAAGCTTAAAAACGTGATCAAGAGTGAATACTCTGAGATATGATTCGAGAGTCTTTGGCCAAAGCATATGAATATGACTTAGGAAGTTTGTTCCAAATCATATTCAATTGAATCATATAGAGAAGTATCACTAAAACAATGTGATTAAGAGTATTGTATTAGAGAATGACCGTATTGCGTTGTAGTTGTAACTGGATAGGTTCTCCAACCACTTCTACTTAGCTTGGGTAGCCATGACATACTGCTAGGTGTCACTCATGGTTTGTGGAAGCCCTGAGGATTAGCAAACACTAATCTTCATCAAAGGGAGAATTGAAATGTAGTTTCAATTCACAATCGATCGTTAAGAGTAATAATCGCTCACTGCCTTGCTAAATGGAACCTAATGGATCGTACACCGAGTAAGGATGAATGTGAAGATATAAAAGAGATGGATAAGAAATTAAATGGTTTAATTGAGAATGGTCAAGATTAATTAATTATACGAAAGGTTCGTATTGGGCTTTTAAGTTGGTTTTGGGTTTCGGGGCCCAAAAGGGTTTTTGGTCCACAAGGCCCATTGAGTTTAGGTTGTGTGACAACTAAAAATTAAATGGAAATTAACCCAAAAACAAAGCCAAAACCGGCCTAGGGTGAAGGGGTAGCAAACTTGGGTTAATTGCAAATTTGCCACTCACATGTGAGGTGGTATAAAAGTAACTTTATAGCCATTCTCTCACTAGGGTTTTCTAGAGGCAAAGAAGAGAAACTTTCTCTCTCTTTTTCTCCATAGAGGCCGGCCATCTTAGAGGGTTTTTACTAGCATCAAAAACTCTCTAAGTCATCCATTTCATCTTCACACCTCATCCTTGGTGTGGATACTTAGAGACACCAAATCTTTGGTGTTCTTGGAGATTCTTTCCTCACATCCTCAAGGAGCAAAGGAGCATCAATGAAGAAGAAAATCACAAGGAAGATCCAAGGAGCTAGGAGGTGACTTGAAGGCCCTCCACTTGGGTGAATCCCTTGTGTAAACAAGGATGAGCTTCAAGGGTAATGAATCTCAAATCCTTCTTTCTCTTTAATGTTGTTAAAGAATCTTATGGTTCACCATTCTCTAGGCTTTGAAAGTCATGGGTTTTAGAATTGTTTTTGAATGCATGCCTACTTTAAAGTGTTATTAGTTTGCATATGTGTTCAAATGTTCTCACATGTTCTTAGCTAGGACAAAATTTTTCCTTCACTCAAATGGGCCCAACGTAGCTCACACACACAACCAGAACCACGTAGGGGTAAAAACGTCAATTCACAACATCGATAAAAAAAATTTGGAAACGGGCTGTCACAAATGCCAAACACATATTTCAACCACAAATTCAAGTAAATTTGAGTTTCCAAAGAAAATATAAATCAAAAGATAGAAGGGTCATAGCACGACCAAAGTGTAGATCTTAAACTAAAACTAAAATGTACATAATGCATTATACCAGAAAAGAATGGATAAAAATAATGTAGAGGGAGAAATGTGATAAAAAAAACAGAGGAGGAGAGAAGTGAAGAAAAATATTGGGCTTATGCACATGGTCTTCTTGAAAAAAATGTCTTATTTATATAAAAATAATAGTTTATATTAAAAGCGATTCGGTTCGGTTCCTCCGGTTCTTAATATTTCCAAATCGAAACCGAAACTGTGGAGCCAAAAATAATCACAAGGCGACACGTGGATTTTTGGATATAAAAGAACAAACTACCCTTAAGGTATACCAGGATTCCTACTCGTGAACAGCAAGCAATCATCCCTCAACCAAATCAAAAGTGCCTAAAATAGTTAACAATTGAAACCTATTTCATCCATCCTCATCAAATCTTCTCCAGAAGGTAACTCCCAAATCTTCCCTTTTTATTATATTAATTAGCTAATCAATTAGGTAATTATCATATTAATTGGCTAATTAATTGGTTAATTATTCAATTATTTGCAATTAAATACAAATCATGAACCTAGCCCACAAAAGGAGCCAAGTGGCTGGTTCTCCCTCTCCCAAAGAGGCCGGCCACTCCCCTATATAAACCCCATCATTCTCTTCAAAGCTCACTTCCAATTCTCTTGCAAAATTCTCCAAACACTTTTCCCTCAAAATTCAAACTTTGGCATTGGAAATTCTTCGGCCAAAGCCCTCCCTCCCCCCTCAACCCCCAATTCATCGTGGGCTCGTGAGGCTTTTGGCCTTGACCTTAAGTGTGATTTGTTTTGTAGGGGCCATTTGGTCCAAGATCAAGGAAGAAGAAATTTGCATCCACAAATTGGTGCCTTCATTGAGAGAAGAGTCACACACTCGTAGAAGACTCTTGCATAAATGGTTTTTCTATTTTCTTGTCCATTTGTATATTTTTTGTACATTCTTATTATTAGAATTTTTTATTCGTAAAGATTCTTTGATAAAACGTAAAAGAGAAATACAACGGCTAGAAATTTAGAAAATTGCACAAATGAAAATTCCAATATTCAAGAAATGGGACAGTGACAATCCATGGCACCACTACCTCGGTCTAAGTCATGCCATCCAAGCTTGCATGGGCCCAAGCCTAAGCCGTGCCATCCAAGGCCCATGACATTAAAGCCATGACCCAAGCCATGTCACTCCAAGCCCAACGCGAGCCCAACGCATTACTAAGCCGAGCCCAAGCCGAGCACTGCATGCATCACATGCTGAGTAGCCTACGTCTGTTGCCCAGCCTGCTCCCGCAACCCAGCCTGCTTTTATGGCACAACATGCTCCCATGGCCTAGCCTGCTCTCAAAGCCTATCCTGCTCCCACAGCCTAACTTGCTCCTGTGGTTCCCCAAGAAGCCTAACTCGGCCCAAGAATAACATAACTGTTAAGCTCCAAGTTTCAAGACCTATGATCAAACCGGGGGCATTTTCACCACATTTTTCCTCAAATTTGACATTTCCTCACAACGGAGTAGGCAGCATGGTGGATGGAGAGAAGCAGCCACTCAATCTAACTCAAGTTCAATCGATAACCTGCAAACAGCCCGCTCGTTTGCCAGAAACATCCCACATGCACTGCAGTCACGGTACAAATGAGTCGAGCATAAGGAAGAGTGGCCTAGATCAATAGGTCATGACCGGGAGCAGTCGAAAGTTCCACTGCCCCAACAAAGGCAAATTCAAAAAGAAGTAGAAAGGCTCCTGACCAAGCAATTGCGCGATTTCCCAAGCAACAAAGCTACTAACAAGGCGCTCCAATGAAACATAACCAATATAAGTAAGTCATCTTTCAATGACAAGATCAAGCAGACAGAACTATCCCACATAGATTGTCGGATACAAAAACTACTTTTGTTTCGACAAATACAGCAGCTCAGCCTAATGGCACTCCGGGGGAAGACGAGTACCAGAAAGACACACCAGCCTAACTACCAAGAACCGAGAGCAAGCCTTGTTCTTAACACTTCAGACGATTCAATATTGAAGCAGCACATCATCAGTAGCTGACCATCACAAACCTAGTGGTCTAATTCCTTCTGTTGCGCACAACCTGGCCCAAGCCCTGTTTTCACAGTTGTGCCTACCTGCTTAACGGCTCCCTGATAGGAGCATATTTATGCGACTTAGCTTGCTTGTTTTCTTGCATTTTGGTTATTATTTAGTATTTATTATAGTGTTTAAAGTTAAATTCGTGTGTTTGTAGGTTTTATGGGCTAAGGGTGCATTATGAGCCAATTTGGAGTAGTTTGAAGTGTTTTTGGGCCCAAGATGGATTGCTTATGATCCAAGCTAGATGGATGGACGAATTTGGAGTTTAATTGGGTTGAAATCTACTATGAAGATGGATAAGTGAAGCCCAAGTTTTAGAAATGAGTGGATGATGCAATGCCTAGCTCACCATGACATTTGAGTGGATGATGCTTAACTCACCATGACTTTTGAGTGGATGATGCAATGCTTAACTCACCATGACATGTGAGTGGATGACTCAAAACCTAACCCACCAACAATTCTCCACTCTTTGCCGTGGGGTTCCTTGTATTTCCACCAAAAATTTGCATTAAACAAGTCCATCTTCTCCCTATAAATACCCATGGTAGCAACCTCATTCAAATCATCCAAGAATTAACCATTCTCCAAGCCTTTCCTTGCCTTTCCCTACATATCTAAACTCCTCCCATCCATTCCTCCATATAACCAACCACAAACATCATTCCAACCTTGTATTGCGGCAAAGAAGAAGAGGAAAGTGCTTGGACGTGCTTGCTATCCAACATGGATCGTTGGAACGTTTAGGTGTTTTCTTTCTTTTGTTTTCAATGTCTAAATTTGTTTATCTTTGTTTTATGCTTATGAGGAACTAAACCCCCCTTAGCTAGGGGGGGATTCGAAACCATGTTATTGCTTGATATATGATTTGATTAGTTTTAATTGTGTTTCATAAGTTGTGATATCAATTTACTTATCTTCTTGAACTATAACTTATTTATGTATGGTTATTGAGAGTGCACGCTTAATCTTCATGCATAAATTGAATGCTAGGATATAAGGGAATTTCACCTAATCGTTATGAACTTATATTCACAAGTAGTAAAGTTTGCTGATCACAATCATGTTAAGTAAATTCTTGGCATAAGTTTCATGCAATTCATAGTAACAAGTGCCTCGTCAATGCTTATGGTTTTCATAGAACTTAATGATTCTTGCTTGTATCTCTTTTATGCAATTCATTGAGGGAACTTGTGGGGAATGCTTTGGGTTGTCGTATGCAATCATCCAATCCATTAACTTAAGGAAAATCTGAGAATTAATCTATGCAATTCATGGTTAATTTGGGGTGTTGAGAATTCATAAATGATTGAAATACAATTAGAAATCATTTTGTATGCAAGCAAGACATGTGTGGAGAAGAACCCCTTAGCTAGCCTTCCATCCATTCATTCAAACCAAATTCGTTTTAAAATCTATTTTGTTTTACAAGTTTAATTGTTCAATTTCACCAAACCCAAATCCCCCTTTTACTTTCTTGTTTTAAAGTCTTTTGTTTACATTTTTAACCTTGTTTTTATGTTTTTGAATTAGTTTAGAGGTTTTAGCAAGCCCTCATAATCCCCGGTTTAGAACGATCCCTACTTATACATATACTACAATTGATAAAAAGAGGGTTTAATTTGCGCGTTAACTAATTTTAGCGCATCACTCCCTGCAGCCATTAATCTAGCACTATGGTTTGTAGCCGTCTCGACCTTTCCCTGTGCTAACCAAGCCTCAAAAGGGCACACGACGAAACACCTAATGATGGCGCAATATCCCTGGGAGTAACTCACTACGCTTACACCCTTACGCAGGTTCAACAAGCAGTTTGAAGTCTCAAGTAGATCGCCAAATAAGACCTCGCAGGCTTATGATTATTTCAGTTGTCCAGCAGCCGAACTTTCCTCAGCTGCACTCATGACAACGACTTCCATGCTCTGCAGTGCGAGAAGGTAAACCAATTGCTCTCAGTGCGAGAGGGTAAACTAATTACTTTCTAGTGGGAGAGGGTAAACCAATTCCCCAACACCCATATGGGTTTGCTCTCCAGTGCGAGATGGTAAACTAATTCCCCGAAACCTATATGGGTAAGCTCTCCAATGCGAAAAGGCCACATAGCTCAAAATATCGAATGCTTGACGATTAACTAGGAAGTAAATGGTTAGGGAGCAGCATCCATTTTTGCACTCAACAGTTTGCTCATTCGACACTTTATCTTTAACAGCTCCAATCTTGGCAGCTCTATCCTTGCCTGCTCCATCTACGGTAGCTGAGAAATCAAACTCAAGCAGTTTCCTCATTTTTGGCAGGCAACCCAGACGTGACAGCCCAAACCGTTGTTTATGCCACACCACTTCCTCGGTCCATGCCGAGCCAATCCTTGGCTTCAATCAAGCCGAGCAGCACAAGAAATGGCCCCTGCCATATCACCTCATTGGCCCGTGCCAAGTCGACTCTTGGCCCTTGCCAGCCGAAGTGCCGGACCACCTTGACGGCTGCCCCGCGACAGGACCATCCAAGAAGAAAACAAGGAAAATATAATTTTTTTTACATCGGTGCGGTGTGAAGAAGACCAAGCAAGCAACGAAAGATGATCCTTTGCTTGAGCAAGATGTAAAAGATTGCTAGATGAGGGAGAACAAATATCCTCTAAGCTTTCTCTCTCTTGTAGGGTAGAATAAATCGCTCTCTAAAGTTGATTTAACAACCCACTTAAGGTGGACTTAAATAGGCTTTGAGAGAAACTTATTTTCCTTTCCTAGAACGATCTAATTTCATATTAAAGAGGGAATCCACATCAAAATATGAAGCAGTCCTAAGTTTCCTAGAGCTAGAAGATCTCTACACCTGTTGCCCATTTCCTACAAGCAACCCAATAGGTGTGAGGGCATATGTGGAGCCAAAAATAATCACAAGGCGACACATGAATTTTTGGATGAAAAGGACAAAAATACCCTTAAGGCATACTGGGATTCCTACGCGCGAGTAACGGGCAATCATCACTCAACCAAATCAAAAGTGCCCAAAATAGGTAACAATTCAAACCTATTTCATCCATCCTCATCAAATCTTCTCCACGAGGCAACTCCCAATTCTTCCCTTTTTGTTATATTGATTAGCTAATCAATTAAGCAATTATCCTATTAATTGGCTAAATAATTGGTTAATTATTCAATTATTCCCAATTGAATACAAATCTTGAACCTAGCCCACAAAAGGAGCCAAGTGGCCAGTCCTCCCTCTCCCAAAGAGGCCGGCCACTCCTCTATATAAACCCCATCATTCTCGTCAAAACTCACTTTCAATTCTCTTACAAAATTCTACAAAATTCACCAAACACTTTTCCCTCAAAATTCTAACTTTGGCATCGAAGGTTCTTCAGCCAACCCCCTCCCCCCTCAATTCATCGTGTGCGCGTGAGGCTCTTGGCCTTGACCTTAGGTGTGATTTGTTTTGTAGGTGCAATTTGGTCCAAGATCAAGGAAGAAGAAATTTGCATCCACAGAAACTGTTTGAAACGGTTCGGTTGGGATTTTGTTCCGGTTGTGACTTTTTTGATCAACGTGGTTTTTTAAGGTTTTTTTTGTCACGGTTCGATTCAGTTTTCTAGTTTAACGGTTTTTATGTTCACCCTTACTCTTATTTGATTTTCACAGTTGTTTTTGTTTAAGTTAATTAATTTGATGGCAAAAACAAAAGAATGTGTGAAAAACTAAAAAATGTGTCTTAAAATCATTACTTTCTTCGTGTAAATTGCTCTCTAATAAATTTTATAGGCTTAGTTTTAAGGGTAATCTACCCTAAATTATTGTAAAATTCCAAGGTCCATTCCTAAATTTGTTTTTAGCCCACTCTCATACTTAAAGTTTAAACTTTGTGACTCTTTCATAATTCTGTTAGCTTTTTCGTCATGGACTCAATTACCTAAAGACGTGGCACACTATTCTACGATGACTGTGCACAAATGTGACATTGTGGGCTCCACGTGGTCATATGAAACAAATAAAAAATAAAATGGTTTTTTGCCAACTCTTTTCTCCAAACATTCTCTATCAAAAGTCGGGTTGTTCCTCTGAACCTACGGCTTTTGGATCCATGTCTTCTGACAGCTCGAGGAGGGTAAATCCGTTGTGTCCTCAATTAGAGGGCTAGTAGCCCTTTGAAATCCGCTGCGCCCTTTAGCCAATTTGTTTTCTTCTTCTTCCTCTTCTTGTTTAAAGGGTCAGTAGCTCTTCGAAATCTCCAATTTTCTCACTTGGTGTCTCAAGGCTTTTTTGAAATCAGCAGTGGTGGTGATGGACAAAACTTATAGAAGGACCCCATTATGCTTGCATTTTCGTCCTAGGGTTAACACCTGTTTAGGGTTTTTCGTCAACGTTGATGTCATTGTGGTTGATGTTAGGCGACGACAATGAAGTCGATTGTAGTGGCACGAAAGGAGATAAAGGAATTGTGTGTCTGCCAAAGCGTTAGATGAATATGAAAGGAGGGAGATCGATGATGAGGATACCTGAAAAGCTGAATCAACAACAGGTTCTGACGATTTACCGGGAAGGCATTGGCAGATAGGAAGAGGGTGTGGAGGTGCTTAATTGGATTAGGAGGAAAGCGAGAAGCAGAGGCTGTTGGAAGTATGCCCACAAAGCCACTCATTTGATGTAATAGCTTTTTGGAATACTTATTGTATTAAACTTATGTATATGTTTAATAGAGGGCAAAGCTTATTGTTAATCACTGTTTATTGTATCTTGTGTTTAATCAATAAGGGAATCCAAGGAATGTATTTGATCTAAGAGATAAGTGATCTAAGTAAGTTAGATTTTCGAGACCTTTCTCTTATGCTCATTCCTAAAACGTTCCTAGCCATAGGGTTGCCAATTGGGCATTGACAATCCACTAAGGTTAGTATGTGTTATGTCGACTCAAGCGTGGATATGACAAGTCTCAAGTCATTTAGTGTTGGACACTAAGACAAACACATAGGTGCTTGAAAGAGTAATCGAGTACACTGAACTACGATCAAAACTGAGTTCAAACATACATGTCATGTAAGAACTCGATGGTTACAATATGCAAAGTAGTCCTTTGACCTGAGGCATCATTGATGTCTAATGGTTAGGTCCTTGGTCTTTGATCGTGTCAAATGGCGTTCCTTTGGAGTGTCCACGGCATGGTTGGGGTCAAGCTATCTAGTCATGTAGACATATGAATGCACAATAAGGGATCTCTAACCTTATGGAAGGATAATACTCTAAGATATGATTCGAGAGTCTTTGGCCAAAGCATATGAATATGACTAAGGAAGTTTGTTCCAAATCCTATTCAAGCGAATCATATAGAGAAGTATCACATTGGATAGTAGACATGAAACAAACTATCACTTAAACGATGTGATTGAGAGTATTGTATTAGAGAAGGACCGTATTAATTGTAATTGTAACTGGATAGGTTCTCCAACCACTTCTACTTAGCTTGGGTAACCATGACATGCTGCTAGGTGTCACTCATGGTTTGTGGTAGCCCTAAAGATTGGCAAACACTAATCTTAAGGGAGAATTGAAATGTGATTTCAATTCACAATCGATAGTTAAGAGTAACATCGCCCACTGCCTCGCTAATTGGAACCTAATGGATCGTACACCGAGTAAAGATGAAAGTGAAGTAATTCAATGAAATGGATAAGCAATTAAATAGTTAATTGAATAATGGTCAAAGTTAATTAATTAGTTAATTAATTATATGAAACGTTCGTATTGGGCTTCTAAGTTGTTTTTGGGTTTCGGGGCCCAAAAGTGTTTTGGTCCACAAGGCCCATTATGTTTAAGTTGTATGACAACTAAAACAAATTGGGCAATTAGCCCAAAGACAAGGAATGGCCGGCCATATATGTCAAGGGTAGCAAACTTGTGTTATTTACAAGTTTGCCACTCACAAGAAATGAAGTATAAATTAAACTTTATAGCTTTATTTCATTTAGGGTTCTTTTGGATGAAATTGGGTGAAACACTTTCTCTCTAATTTCTCTAAAGGGGCCGGCCACATAGGGAGGGAAAATCTAGCAATTTCTTCTTCCCTAAGTCATCCATTTTATCTTCACATTTTTATCTTTGGTGTAGAGACTTGGAGACATCACATCTTTGGTGTTTTGGAGAACAAATCCTCAAAGAAGCAAGGAGGTGACTTGAAGGCCCTCCACTTGGGTGAATCCCTTGTGTAATCAAGGATGAGCTTCAAGGGTAATATTCTCTAAATCCTTATTCTCTTTAATGTTGTTAAAGAGTCATGGTTCACCATATACTAGGCTTTGAAAGTCATGGGTTTTATGAATTGATTTTGGATGCATGTTTAATTTAATTTGTTAATATTATGCATATGTATTCAAATGTTCTTTAATGTTCTTCACTAGGACATAAATTTCCTTCAAGTGGTATCAGAGCCTAGGCCTAGTTTATGGTGAATCCTTTTGGGTTTTGTGATTTTTCATAACTTGTGATTTATGTGTTGTAAATGTTACAAGCTTTGTTCTTGCTTTGAATATAAATTTTGCTTGAAAATTTAGCATCTCAAATGTTGTAGATGTAGTTCATAAAAGCATGAATATTGGAACTAAAATTGGTGCCAAATATTTTTTGGTATTTTCGGCCAAATTAAAAGGGTGACTTTTTGGGTTCAAATTAGTCTTGTTAAAATGGTTTTAATGTGTTCTTTGGAACCCCTAAGTACCCAAGAATATTAACCCTCTTTTGAGTTGTGAAAAATTGAGTTTTTGGTAAGTGAAAACATTCATGGGGCTATTATGAGTTTTTATGAATGTTCTTCAATGTTCTTGAAGTTCTTGCCAAGAACAAAAAGTTTTAAAGTTTTGATTCAAAGATTTTATGTTTTTCATAAAGTTTTGGTTTGTTAAAATTGAGAGAAGACTTCATTGTGAAGTAAAAGAAATATCTTTTAAGTTTGACAAAATAAATTTAATGTTAGACAAAATTTCTTCTCACTTGAAAGATATTTAATTTTAAATCCAATCTTGCTTTATAGATATTTGTCTTTGAAATCAACTTGCAAAAATTTTTTAAAATTTTTCACTTGTGCACTCAAATGGCCGGCCAACCCTCCAAGTGGGGTGTTTTAGGGACTTTTGTGCAATTACATAAAGTTTTGATACTTTTGTGTATTTGCACTTTGGCCCAAAAGTTTTCGTATTATTACGAAAAGGTCCAAAATCATTAAAGGACAAATTGTTTTGTTCCTTTAAGGAAGTTTTAGCAATTGTTAAAAAATTTGGGTTCTAGTTGCAATTACATGAAGTTGTGGACTTTTGTGTTTTTGCAAAGTGACCCCAAAAGTTTTTTGTTTTTGCATAATGGCCCAAATAGTTGTGGTCATTGTTTTTGGCCCAAAACAAAATGAGAACAAAAATGGTTTTGTCTCTTTAAATGAGAATTGGATTTTCATTTTATTTAGTTCCATTTAAATCAATTTTATGGATCCAAAAACCAATTGTTTAAAAGTAGCTTTCTTAGTTAATTTTGATTAATTAAGAAAAGGGGTGATTATGAACCAAGCCACGATAATTGAGCTATGTGATTGGCCGCTTAACATTATGAATGTATGGGTTTATTAGAGTAGATATGAATGTAATTTGATTAATTCAATTTGTTGTAAAGGACATAAGTCCTCCAATGTGTTGTAAAAGGGCATAAGCCCTTCTCTTTATTTCATGTATTCCTATTTGTTTAAATGTATGCAAATTGGAATAGTTGGGTCCAACGCCCAATAGGAAATAACGGTTTAATTAGATTAAACGCGTAATTAAAATCAACAAACAATCTACCTAAAACCCAAGGTCCAACACAAGGCCCGTGTTGGATCAAATCAAACGGTTCATAATCATCCTAAAACCTAAAACGATTATATAGTCCATATGAGGATGCAATGCATTCGTTAGTAGTTCTATATAGTCTCGCTTGTTTCAACGAAACAGTGGGAGTATTATATGCTACTAATTCATATAAACTTGGACCAATAGTTGTGATAGGCCCTTGTTCTTTTAATGTGATTAAAATGTTTTGATGTAGCCCAAAACTACTCCCTCAAAAATGAATATTAAGTTGATAAACGAGAGATGCTTTGAATGTCTCTTCGTAGGCCTTCCACCATGATGGGTTTCAATCGTTTGTGACTCATACACCGTATTCGTCCAGTTCTGGGGTTGCAAAGTATGTGCTTACATTCAGGAGCAGCCTATAAACATATGATGAAGTGAAAGTAGGCAACGAGTATGGCCAATAAGATATTCTTCTGAGGCTATTCTTGAAACCCTACTTAAACTAGCATGGTGGGAATGACTTAACTAAGTGCAATGATGCCAATAAGATATTCTTCTGAGGCACCATTCTCTAGAGGCCAAACGAGATGGGTAATTACAAACGTTGTAAATGAGTAAAGCGTTATTCTCTCATCATTATTTTTGCTAACCAATAAGATATTCTTCTGAGGTGGGCTTGGTAATGGTGAGTCTCCCATAACCCGCTAAGAGTTCAATATAACTCTCGGATTCTATTGAGGGATATGGAATTTGCCAAAAATAGTGGGTGGTACTATTTGATTCAAGACCCAATCAAGTAGTTTATCAACAATCTAATGCGATTTATGTTATGTTATGTAGTGAACGACATGCCTAAAATTATACCCACCATTATACTTGACAAAAGGGGCCTTAGTGGCCAACGTTTCCTTGCTTGGTATCGCCATATTGAGAATGTCTCAAAGGTGAGAGACATATTGTATGTGCTTAAGCAATCCCCACCTCATGTGCCTCCTAAGAAACTAGCTTCAAATGAGGAGTGTCATGATTATGCTAGACACTATGAGGATGACTTACAAGCCAAATGCTTAATCCTCACTTCACTTAGTGAGGAACTTATGAAGTTACATAAGCACATGGACACTTCATGTGCCATGGTTAAAAGTTTGCATAAGATGCATGACATAGAGACTAGTAATGTACGATTCTCAAATGTTTGTAGTCTATTAAATGCCAAAATGGCAAAGGGGGCATCGGTCCATAAACATGGACAAAAGATGGAAAGGATCTTTCAAGATCTTGAAAGTTTAGGAACTTCCATCGATGGGAAAATGGCCTAAGATTTTTTCCTTGCATCTCTCTCAGATGATTTCACTAAGTTTATTGTAAACTACAAAGTGAATAGATTCAATCATACTTTTGAAGAGATGATTGACATGTGCTGTGAATTTGAAAAAGGTTTCAAAAGAAACAGTGGGAGTGAGAATGCAAACATAAGGAAAGGATTGAAAAAGAAGAAGGCAATAAAATCCAAAGGAACATGCTTTCATTGTGGAAAGGATGAACGTTGGAAAAAGAAATACAGGGTGCGCATTGCGAGCCTTATGACACGAACTTTTGAAGAGACTATTTCTGTCATAGAGAGTGCTTTTACAGTGAGCTCCAATTCCTGGATATTTGATTCAGGCGCTAGTCAACATATCTGTAATACGATGCAGGGACTAGCAGGGAGCAAGACACTGCGCAATGGGGAGATGGTTGTGCGAGTTGGGAACGGCGCTAAAATCTCTGCAAAAGCAATAGGCACCTACATGCTTAACCTACCCTCTGGGGAAGTCCTGAAACTTAAAAAATGTTTATATTTTCCTTCATGTATAAAGAATTTGATTTCTATCTCTAAGCTTTTACGAGATGGGCACTCAGTATTGTTTGACAAAATGAGTTGCACTTTATACTTGAACGGTCGTATTATCTCTCATGGTAATATGATAGAGGGACTTTTTCACCTAGACACGAATAGTGGGATGCACTGTATTGAAAGCGGGAATACCTCAAAACCCAAAAGGGCTAGAGAAGAAGTTAACCAAGAAAAGATGTGGCATCTTAAACTTGGACATGTGAACCTTGAAAAGATTCGCAGGATGTCGAAAGACGGATATTTCCACCCATTAGGTAATGACCGGATGGGTACTTGTGAATGTTGCTTGAAAGGTAAGATGACCAAATCTCCATTCACTGGGAAAGGAGAGCGTGCCACTGAAATTCTAGGGTTAATCCACACTGACGTATGTGGACCTATGTCTACTACGTCGAGATGAGGTTTCTCCTACTATATCACATTCACCGACGATCACTCTCGGTTTGGCTATGTGTATCTTATGAAGTACAAGTCAGAATCCTTTGAAAAGTTTAAAGAATTCAAGAATGAAGTTGAGAAGCAAACTGGGAAACAGATAAAGATCCTGAGATCAGATCGAGGGGGAGAGTATCTGAGTAACGAGTTCCTAGATTATCTCAAAGAGTGTGGAATAGTGTCACAGTGGACTCCACCAGGAACTCCTCAGCATAACGGAGTTTCTGAGAGGAGAAACCGAACCTTGATGAACATGGTTCGTTCTATGATGAGTTCCGCTGATCTACCAGTTACATTCTGGGGATACGCTCTATATACAGCAGCTTACTTGCTTAATAGAGTACCTTCCAAGTCAGTTTCACAAACGCCATATGAGATATGGCATGGCAAAAGAACAAATCTTAATCATATTAGGATTTAGGGTTGTCCGACTTACGTTAAAAGGCTTGAAGGTGACAAGCTTGAAGCGAGGTCTGTTAAGTGCTATTTTGTGGGGTATTCCAAACAGACTTTGGGATACGAGTTCTGAAGTATTATTTTGAAAGATCATGTTCATTTAAGCAATATCATTAGCTTGCAATTAACAAATTAAAGGCGGAATCATGCTTGCATATACTTAAAA
The DNA here is from genome assembly GCA_963580275.1 of Crataegus laevigata. Lineage (NCBI taxonomy): Eukaryota > Viridiplantae > Streptophyta > Magnoliopsida > Rosales > Rosaceae > Crataegus > Crataegus laevigata. The sequence continues at coordinate 32,880,107 of OY756948.1, read as the reverse complement.
ACAAAACATTAACCATGAATGTTCAAAGCCTAGTAGATTGGTGAACCTTTAAACAACTCAAAACAAAGTGAGTTGAGATTTATACCTTTGTAGATTCCTCTTTGCTTAAGCAAAGGCTAATCACCCAAAGAGAGGGCCTTCATTCCTTGCATCTTAAAACTATGGATTTATATAGAAAGGATAGGTTCTCTAAGTTCTCAAAATTGAGAACCTCTAAGTCTCTACACCAAGGTTTTGATTAAGAGGAAATGAGTGACCTTGGAGGAGCTCGAGTGCTAGCTAAAACCCTCCAAGGGGGCCGGCCATATCTAGAGAGAAGGGAGAGCATTTCATCTCTCCAATTTCCCCAAAAACAACCCCAATGAATTTTGGCTATAAAATCATATTTATACCTTAATTCATTTGAGTGGCAAACTTGTAAATAAGTCCAAGTTCACTACCCTTACATAGTGGCCGGCCTTAGGGATATTTTTGGAGTATTTTGGGCCTTTGTTAAATCATTATTTATTAAGTTGTCATACAACTTAAGTCAATGGACTTGACGTTCGAAGCCCATTGGGCCTTAAGGTCCAAAACCATCCCGAGGTCTTTAACGAACTTATTCGTTTGATTAATAATCATATTAATTAATCCTTGCCATAAATAATTAAACCATTTAATTATTCTTACTCATTTCCGTTGAATCTTCAATCTCTACCTTACACGGTGTACGATCCATTAGGTTCCTTTTAGCGATGCAGTGGGCGATTCAAACTCTTTCAAATCGATTGTGAATTTGAAACTAACTTTCAATTCTCCCTTTAGTGTTTACACACGTTTAGGGCTTCCACAAACCATGAGTGACACCTAGAAGCATATCATGGTTACCCAAGCTAATCAGAAGAGGTGGAGAACCTATTCAGTTTAGGATTACAAATGCAATACGGTCCTTCTCTAATACAATACTCTTGACCACATTGTTTGGCTTGATAGTTTATTCATGTCTACTATCCAATGTGAATCTCGCACTTATATGATTACCTTGAATGTGATATGGAACGCATTCCAACATCTCATTCATACTCTGGCCAGAGATTCTAAATCATATCATAGAGTATTCTCCCTCAACGGTTTGAAGGTTAGAGATCCCTTGTTGCGCATTCACTTGTCTCCATGACTAGATAGCTTGACCCCAACCATGCCGTGGACACTCCAAAGGAATGCCATTTGACACGATCAAAGATCAAGGACCTAACCACAAGACAACTATGATGCCTCAGGTCAAAGGACTAATTTGCATTATCCTAACCATGAGTTCTCACGTGACATGAATATGAGAACTCGTTGTTGATCGTGTTCAGTGAACTCATTCTCTATTGAGCACCTACGTACTTGTCTTGGTGTCACTCACATCAATGACTCGAGACTAGTCACTCTCCATGAGAGAAGACATAGCACGTACTGATCTTAACGGACTGTCAATGCCCAATTGGCAATCCTATGATCAGGAACGTTTAGGATGTGTCTATGAAAGAATGGTCTCATGAATCTAACTATTTAGATCGCATTCTCCCAATCACATATTCCTTGGACTTTATCGTTTAAGCATATAACATTTATATGAGACCGCTCAAACAATAATCTTTGCCCTTGATATTAAACTAGATTAGTTTAATCATGTGAAATGTCCGTAAAGTATCATCATATGATTGGTTTTAGGGCACATTTCCAACAAGTTCTACCATCCTGACGACCAGAAAGTCTTTGTCGCCAAAACTGCTAAGTTTCTAGAGGACGAATTTGTTCTCAAAGAAACTATAAGTAAAGAGATGGAAATTAATGAGATTAATGATGAACCACAAACAAGCACTCAACAAGTTGACAACCCTGTTCCTGGACCCCAAGCTCCACGTAGATCTGAAAGGGTTAGTAAGCCACCTAAGAGGTATGGCTTAGACAATGACTCTGCGGAATTGTACCTTCTGGGTGACAATAAAACAAAGGAGGACCCTAGCGACTACAAAGAAGCAATGTCCGACATTGATTCAAAGAGATGGCAAGAGGCCATGAAATCCGAAATGGATTCCATGTATCAAAATCAGGTCTGGACTCTTGTAGACCCTCCAGAAGGTATTGTACCTGTTGGAAACAAATGGGTCTTCAAGAGGAAGATAGGCGTTGATGGGAACGTGGAGACTTATAAGGCTAGACTTGTAGCCAAGGGTTACAGGCAACGAGAAGGGATTGACTATGAAGAAACTTTCTCTCCTGTAGCCATGATTAAGTCCATTCGGATTTTGCTTGCTATAGCTGCGTACCATGATTATGAAATCTGGCAAATGGACGTGAAAACGGCCTTTCTGAATGGCTACCTAGAGGAAGAGCTTTATATGGCTCAACCCGAAGGTTTCGTGTCCAAGTCTGAAAAGACTAAGGTATGCAAGCTTCTGAGGTCCATTTATGGACTTAAGTAAGCCTCCAGGAGCTGGAACATCCGTTTTGATACAGAAATCAAAACGTTTGATTTTACTCAAAACGAAGACGACAATTGTGTTTATCAAAAGGTCGTAGGGGATGCAGTTGTATTCCTGGTGTTATATGTAGATGACATATTAATGTTCGGGAATGACACTGCAGTACTTTCTTCTGTAAAAGTGTGGTTGTCCAAAACCTTCCACATGAAAGATTTAGGAGATGCATCTTATGTACTTGGGATAAAGCTCTATCATGATAGATCCAGAAGACTAATTGGATTATCCCAATCTATGTACATTGATAAGGTGCTAAGTAGGTTCCAGATGGAACAATCTAAGAAAGGTTTTCTTCCTGTGAGACATGGAATTCACCTTTCTAAGTCCATAGGACCTAAGACTCCTGAAGAGTTACGGCAAATGAACATTATTCCTTATGCTTCTGCCATAGGAAGTCTCATGTATGCCATGATATGCACAAGGCCCGATATCGCATATGTTGTGAGCATTACTAGTCGATATCAATCAAACCCAGGATCAGAACACTGGGCAGCTGTCAAGACAGTCCTTAAGTACTTAAGAAGAACTAAGGACATGTTCCTCGTTTATGGAGGAGCAACAGAGTTGCGAGTGGAAGGCTATACAGACGCAGATTTCCAATCTGACGTCGATGATAGAAGATCCAACTCCGGATATGTATTCACTCTGAATGGTGGGGCTGTCAGCTGGAAAAGCAAGAAGCAAAGTGTAATTGCTGATTCCACGACAGAGGCTGAATATGTCGCTGCAGCTGAAGCCGGCAAAGAAGCGTTCTGGATGAAGAAGTTCATCACTGAACTTGGAGTGGTTCCAACCATTACATCACCAGTAACTTTGTACTGTGATAATAGTGGGGCGATAGCTCAAGCCAAGGAACCCAGGGCACATCAAAAGAACAAACATTTTGACAGGCGCTTTAATATCATTAGAAGATATGCTGCCGAAGGGAAAGTCAACATTCTCAAAGTTGCTTCAGCCGATAACGTAGCAGATCCACTGACGAAGCCAATGTCTCAAGTCCAACTTGACCGCCATATGGAAAAGATGGGTATTAGATACATGGAAGGATGGCTTTGAGTGCAAGTGGGAGATTGTTGGAAGTATGCCCACAAAGCCACTCATTTGATGTAATAGCTTTTTGGAATACTTATTGTATTAAACTTATATATATGTTTAATAGAGGGCAAAGCTTATTGTTAATCACTGTTTATTGTATCTTGTGTTTAATCAATAAGGGAATCCAAGGAATGTATTTGATCTAAGAGATAAGTGATCTAAGTAAGTTAGATTTTCGAGACCTTTCTCTTATGCTCATTCCTAAAACGTTCCTAGCCATAGGGTTGCCAATTGGGCATTGACAATCCACTAAGGTTAGTATGTGTTATGTCGACTCAAGCGTGAATATGACAAGTCTCAAGTCATTTAGTGTTGGACACTAAGACAAACACATAGGTGCTTGAAAGAGTAATCGAGTACACTGAACTACGATCAAAACTGAGTTCAAACATACATGTCATGTAAGAACTCGATGGTTACAATATGCAAAGTAGTCCTTTGACTTGAGGCATCATTGATGTCTAATGGTTAGGTCCTTGGTCTTTGATCGTGTCAAATGGCGTTCCTTTGGAGTGTCCACGACATGGTTGGGGTCAAGCTATCTAGTCATGTAGACATATGAATGCATAACAAGGGATCTCTAACCTTATGGAAGGATAATACTCTAAGATATGATTCGAGAGTCTTTGGCCAAAGCATATGAATATGACTAAGGAAGTTTGTTCCAAATCCTATTCAAGCGAATCATATAGAGAAGTATCACATTGGATAGTAGACATGAAACAAACTATCACTTAAACGATGTGATTGAGAGTATTGTATTAGAGAATGACCGTATTGCATTGTAATTGTAACTGGATAGGTTCTCCAACCACTTCTACTTAGCTTGGGTAACCATGACATGCTGCTAGGTGTCACTCATGGTTTGTGGTAGCCCTAAAGATTGGCAAACACTAATCTTAAGGGAGAATTGAAATGTGATTTCAATTCACAATCGATAGTTAAGAGTAACATTGCCCACTGCCTCGCTAATTGGAACCTAATGGATCGTACACTGAGTAAAGATGAAAGTGAAGTAATTCAATGAAATGGATAAGCAATTAAATAGTTAATTGAATAATGGTCAAAGTTAATTAATTAGTTAATTAATTATACGAAACGTTCGTATTGGGCTTCTAAGTTGTTTTTGGGTTTCGGGGCCCAAAAGTGTTTTGGTCCACAAGGCCCATTATGTTTAAGTTGTATGACAACTAAAACAAATTGGGCAATTAGCCCATAGACAAGGAATGGCCGGCCATATATGTCAAGGGTAGCAAACTTGTGTTATTTACAAGTTTGCCACTCACAAGAAATGAAGTATAAATTAAACTTTATAGCTTTATTTCATTTAGGGTTCTTTTGGATGAAATTGGGTGAAACACTTTCTCTCTAATTTCTCTAAAGGGGCCGGCCACATAGGGAGGGAAAATCTAGCAATTTCTTCTTCCCTAAGTCATCCATTTTATCTTCACATTTTTATCTTTGGTGTAGAGACTTGGAGACATCACATCTTTGGTGTTTTGGAGAACAAATCCTCAAAGAAGCAAGGAGGTGACTTGAAGGCCCTCCACTTGGGTGAATCCCTTGTGTAATCAAGGATGAGCTTCAAGGGTAATATTCTCTAAATCCTTGTTCTCTTTAATGTTGTTAAAGAGTCATGGTTCACCATATACTAGGCTTTGAAAGTCATGGGTTTTATGAATTGATTTTGGATGCATGTTTAATTTAATTTGTTAATATTATGCATATGTATTCAAATGTTCTTTAATGTTCTTCACTAGGACATAAATTTTCCTTCAGAGGCGAGGCGAGTTTGATGAACCCTACCATTGGTGCAGGAGGAGAAAGCGGAGTAGGTGGTTGTTTAAAATGTTTGCTTCCCCCCAAAATGTTGATCTGATAGGAAAGTAAGAATAGAGGAATTTGAGATTTTGGGAAGCATTTTTCAAATGGCGGAGGAGAAATGAATTCAAAATGATGAGACTTCAGGAAAGGAAAAGAGAGGATGGTTGAGAATGAAGGGGAAGAGAAGTGGCGGATTCAAATCTTGACACATAGGAGAAGTAAAGAAGCGGAGAGTGGAGCGAACCGGAAGTGGGGAGTTTAATGGTGGCCTCCAACTCCAAAACACAAAAAATTCTTGTCGACGCTCCACAAAATTCGCCCAAAAATAGATCTGTGAAGGAAAATACACAAAACCAATGTCTTAAACATCGTCCTAAATTCAAGCTTTGACTAAGAAAAACATTGAGAGTGTACCCCATTGAAAAAAAATGCCGAACATAACCCAGTTTGATAATTATAAGACACAACATATGTTGATTACGATTGTACATTTATGTTCCTGTAACTAGTCAAGGACGCCTCGTCTTTTTCAGTCGACAAGCTTCCTAATCTGTGAACCAATAATTCCTTTCTCTGCATCACAATAGAAAACCAAAACCCCCAAAGAAATTACGTCGTCACTTTAATGAAAGTAATTAAGAATGATTCTGGGCTACTCAAACCATACGAATATAAAAAACCCTAAAATATGTTGGAAGTATGCCCTGAAAGTCAATCTTTGGAAGAAACCTTTCAGGACATTGCGTTGATGTATATATATGACTCTTATACATCGGAAGGCAAAGATACTAACTAGGAATATCTCAATGAACGAAATATGTCCTAAATAATTAATCCATGGACAATGGATAGATGGAAGAAGTAATCTAATGATGTTAGACTACAGAGACCTTCTTCACATAACCATCATGTCCAGAAAGTTCCTGATCATAGGATTGTCGGAGGGATACTGACAATGCATAGATCAGTACATACTGTGTCCGCTTCAAATGGATGGAAAGTCTCATCCCATTCGTGTAGTGACACTAAGACAAGTATGTAGGTGCTCATTAAGGGAATGAGTTCACTGAACACAATCGAACGAGAGTACTTGCATGGAGGTCTACTCACATGTCAAGCAAGTAACTCTGATAGTTGGAATAATGTAAATAATCCTTTGACTTGAGACATCATTGATGTCTAATGGTTAGATCCTTGATCTTTGACCATGTCAAATGGTATTCCATTTGGAGAGTCCACGACATTCTTGGGGTCAAGCTATCTAAACATGTAGGCATGTGAATGGTCAACAAGGAATCTCTAATCCTCGTTAAGAGAGGATGAATACTCTAAGATATGATTCGGGAATCTTCGGCCGAAGTATCGAGCGTAGAAAAGGAAAGCGTTCCTATACGACTCAAATGAATCATATTTGAATGCATAATCACATTAGCGATTTGACATAGTACATCCATACCCTAGTGATGTGATTAAGAGTATTGTATTAGAGAAGGATCGACTTACATTGTAATTCCAACTGAATAGGTTCTCTGAATAACTTCTACATTAGCTTGGGTAGCCATGACATATGTTTAGATGTCACTCATGGCTTGTGAGTTCTTCTAGACGATTAATTGTAATTGTCAAAAGGAGAACGTGAATTAAAAGTAAGTTTTAATTCTTCAAGTGATTGAATTAAATCAATTGGATTGATGCCAATCATCTCACTGCCTTGCTAATTAGAACCTAAAAGATTGTTCACCAATACACTCTTGTAGTGAGTAACTAATGGATGATAGAAATAATTAATTGGATTAATTAGGTGTGGCGATTAATTTAGAAAGTCTAAAGTAATCATAAAAACGATAAAAGATCGTTTTGGGCTTAAAGAAACGTTCAGGTTTAATTAGGCCCATTGGGCCTAAACCCATTGGGCTTTTATTCAAGCATTGGATGACTTGAAATGATAAAAGCCCAAAGCCCAAATATCCACACTAAAGGCCGGCCACTTTGAGGAGGTGAGGAAGTCAAATGTTGACTTGTTTCCTTTTGTCTATAAATACAACATTATAGGAAATATCTCACTTAGGGTTTTTGTGTGTTCAAAACAATTTAGAGAAAAAGAAAATATCTCTCTAGAACACCAACAAGGGCCGGCCACCTTTGGGGATTTTTAGCTAATCATCTAATCCCCCCTTAGGTTATTCCATCATCCTTCTCACTACACTAGTGGGTGAGGATCTTTAGAGGTTTTCTTCTTGAAAACTCTAAGAGAACCTTGGAGCACTCAAACATACAAAGTGGATGAGGCAAGGAGGAAAGCTAGGCTCAAGGACTTTGAGGAGCAAAGGTCTTAGAGGTGGTCCATCCTTGGTCTTAAGAGTAGATCAAGAGGTACTAATCTCCTCCTTAACTTAGTTCTTCAATAAAATAATTTGTGATGCATCTTACATAAACCTATGCATCTTGAAGGGGATTTAAATGACTAGAGTTATAATTTTAATTGTTAACATGCTTCCGTTGTTTTTCGTATATATATATTTTGATTTATATATGCATGCTAGTCTAATGAAATCCCTAATGAATCTCATAAATTCCTTCAAAATATTCAACGAACAACAATATTCCTAAAATAAAACTAATCAACCTAATAAGTAAAAAGTATATAAAGTCTCGGAAACCATGTCTACACTGCTCCGCGTGGGATCAGTGAGGTAAATGAGTACCTTCAGCAACAAGCAACTGAGAATGGGGCTTCAAAGAAGTTGATGTAGGTTTACGTGTTTCCATCCCTGCTTTCTTTAACAACTCTTTGACATATTTGGACTATGTGACCAGTAAAGAACCATCTAAATGATAGTGGATTTGTAAACCCAAAAAATATGTCAACCTGCCCATGTCCTTTAAATCAAATATTTCAGCAAGATTAGTAAATCAAATACTTCAGCAAGATTAGGAATAATTGATTGAATCTTTTGTGTGCATGAACCAGTGAGAATAATGTCATCTACATATAAGAGAAGTAAAATAACATCCCCATCATCAATCTTCACAAACAAGCTGATGTCTAATAATGATGTTTTGAAACCAAGGGTAGGTAGAAAGCTTGTAAATTTCAAATTCCAAGTTCTTGGGGCCGGTTTGAGTCCATAGAATGATTTAACCAACCTGCATACATGATTTGGGTATGTAGAGTCCACAAATCCCTATGGTTGCTTCATATAGACCTCATCCTCAAGCTCACCATAAAGAAAGGCATTCTTTATATCAAATTGTCGTAAATCCCAATGAAATTGTGCTGCCAATGCAAGAATGATTCTCACTGAACTAAATGTCTCAGTGTAATCTACTCCTTCTTTTTTATTGAACCACATGGGTTTGTCCTTACGCATTCTTTCAGATAATTCACTCCATAATGTTATCATGCATGTATGCATAGATGTTGAAGCACTTCTAGCAGTTCTAATTGTTGCACGTTGGAGTAGTACGACAATGTGATTGAGACGTATATCTGATGATTTAGGCACATTAGCACAGTGATGAGCCAAATAGTACTTCTGCACCTTCGGAACTTGGGAATTTCTCATTTGCTTACCGAGACAACGATGAGTGATCGGCATTACAAGCTGCAGACTGTAATATCGATGATTTAATTGTTGGGTTCGCTAAGCAAGTGGGCAAGTCGGCTTGTCTACGGCAGGAGTATTTGTTAGCTATGATTAGGACTCGACTCCAGACGCATTCGTTCTCGACATACGCGATGTGACAAATGTTTGGGCAAGGCTTATTTAATTTGTGATTTTGATTTTCAATACAAATATTTTAAATTTCATTATTTTATTTATATGTATTTTGGTTTTACAAATTATTAGTGAGTTTAGTCCAATCTCGATTTTAAACTCAATACAAATTTTGGGAATCATACATTTATATACATTTATTTATTTTTACCGTCGTCTTAAAATGTGTATATATTTTTGACCTTAGGTTATTATGAATTATATATATACTTTTTTTGTTATCTTATATTACGTATATCTTTTGACTTACATTGTTACATGTTAATAGGTATTTTCAACCTTATAGTTTTATACTAGTATTATTGAGGAAGGAAGAAGGTATGAGCTCGGAGGCGTGAAAGAGGAATCATTATAATCCGATCGCGACGGAATAACATACTCTTTTGTGCAGCCACTCTAACTTAATTTCTTCCTTGCATATGTATATACATATTTTCTCCCTATTTGCGAGTATTTTACTTATACATGAATTAAAGAACTGTCAATCTAACCACTTCCTTCAAGTAACAATTTCTTACTAAAAGACGGCTCAACTCCAAGCCACTCAAAACTGTCCATAGTAACTCTGAAAAGCTTGCGAAGAGGTTATGCTTATAAGGTTCCTATCCTAATCAATATGAACTGAGCACACCTTTCAACGTTCACTTACGTACAACCAATAAGGTCCTGAAGTGTAGTAATTGAACGATACGTAAAGACGAACACTTGTTGTCCCATTTCCACTGTAACGAGCTAAAACCGTTGCTGTCTTGGTTGGAGATACAAATTTCAGAATTTATTTTAGAAGAAACACACTCTAGCCACTTTCTTCAGTTAATAGTTACCGTTTTGAGCCACACATAGAAATTGTCACCACAACTGCTAACTCAGAGCTGACATTTTTACTTTGAACATTTTCCTGCTGAAAGATTACTCAATCCCTAAGATCACAGGAAATTCTACTTGGTAAGTCTGATAGACTCGCCAAATGATTATGCTCCTAGTGTTTCCATTAGAATTGAGATGAAACTGGGTGCACATTTCGGCTGAGTCAATCACTTATGAATTCCTCACATAGTTAGCAAAGAACCATGTCGAGAAGGCTAAAAGTACACTCAAGAATTTGAGGGTCAAAACAAATCCATCAAATCTAGAGCACTAGATATCGAAATTTGAATATACAACTCTAATGCTTGAATGTATGAATGCACTCAACTTGATTGGATAGTAACACTTGAAATAGTCAAACTTTAAAATCTGCCAATTTTGTTTCTTGATGCTCAGAAGTCATGTCGCAAAAGTATTCAAGAATTTTGCATAAGGTGAAAATAGGACTGATTGAAGAATATTCAGGTATCAGTGTGTCTTCCGACTGAGGTGCTCCACCACTATGCTTGCACAATCGGGGTGGTACACGATGGTGTTGTCGTAAGTACTAACGTACACTGTTAATCACCATCGCCAGAGATGTAGCCCATTTTAACTGAAAATGTAACTAAGAAGTTTTCGAGGTTGAATGATTATCTAATGGAAATCAGCGAACGAAAATTTAGATTTTTCTCTCAACCCAAAGTTCTTTTACAGTGGTAGCTCTAGGAACATGAAATCACCAGTGGTGAAGATCCACTCAGTAAAGTGTTGAGTGGGTTATTGAAGAACTGATGATCTCAACTAAAAACTTCAACGTCTGAAGGGTTTTCCTGAATAGTCTATCTACTTCAAAATAATATGAAGAATAGTGGAGCAACCGGAGACTGACTAAGACATATTTTAGTACCAAAAGCTGAAACTAAAATTTCGAGATGTGCTGATGCAGAACTGAATGTCAAGGAGTCTGAAAGATTCGAAAATGAGGAATTCAGCCAAATGGTTCAAGGTATAAACCTCACAAACCGATGAATAGTATACCAAGTGAACTGAATGACAAACATCGAACCATTACCCAATTATCTACGAATGGTGTCATTAAGCTTTCCCAAGTAAAGATGGTAGTCGTTGACCATAAGTAGAAGATAAGATAGTTCACTTTAGAATTTATGTAAAGAGCAGTAAGGTAACCCTTGACTAACTCAGATTTCTTTTATTACCGAGAAGTGGAAATGAGATTATAAACATAGTTAATGTGAACCAAATTATCGGAGAGTCTGAAAGATTTGAAAATAAAGAGTTCAGCCAAATGGGTCAAAGTATAGATCTCACGGACTGATGGATAGTACACCAAGTGAAATGGTGGCTAAACCAAAAATCATTACTAAGGTTTCCACAGAAAAGTGTCATTACGTTTTCAAGTAAGAGTAGTAGCCATTGACTCTGGATAGGAGATAGAACGATTCATTTCATGTAGTGCCAATGTCGAGTGACATTGCATTACTCAATCACACTACTTCAGAGCATCGCAATTTCTGCAATAACCATCACCGTCAAATTCTAGATTTATTGGTGTCCTCGAAAGGTGTAAAAACACTAGTAGGATGAAGCAACGTCTCAAACAACACTAACTTATTTCCTAACCGGGGATGAAGGTTTAAGTTATGGTCAAAGAATCATTATTAGCTGTTGATAGAACCTAACATGACTAATGATATTTAGTAGTTCCGGACACTTGAAAGGATTTCTGATTTCCCCTTGTCCCAACCTCTGATTTGGTAAGAAGACCTTCTATTATGCTCACGTTTCCCAAATGTAGATAATTGCAAAATCTACGCCAGGGCGACATCTGAGGAATTTGGTATAAGACTGATTGTTGATGTTTACTACATTGATCCAGTGGTTGGAGTAGATAAGAATATTATCAGTGAAACAATTGCGAAGAAATTTCCTGAGGGTCCACACAAATTCCCTTAGTGGAAATGACAATCCCGAGTAAGCTAATTCAATTTATCCCACCGATACATATTAACTTTGCCTATAGTTGGTGCTTTCTTAATTTCCTTTTTCATGAACCCTTGGGGTTATATGTAGTTTCCCCACGTATATGCCTCTACCCACCATTCCAGAGGAACGTATGTCGCAAAATATCAATTCAATGTTGAATGTCATTCATGAATCAATCACGTCCACTTGAGGCACAATCCCGACATGAAGTTCTTATTCTTCAATAGAATGCGACAATTCAAACAAAATGAGGTTAGCATAACCGTACTGAAGTGAAGGAAATTTATGAGATTTGTGTGGGATTTCTAGTGACTAGCATGCATATACAATTCAAAATTTATATACGAAAGCAACGGAAGCATGTTATCAAATAATATCAAAGCACTAGTCATTTAAATCCCCTTCAAGATGCATAGGTTTATGTAAGATGCATCATAAACATTTTAATGAAGAACAAAGTGTAGGTGTAGATTTATACCTCTTGATCTACTCTTTAGACCAAGGATGGACCACTTCCAAGATCTTTGCTCCTCAAAATCCTTGAGCCTAGACTCCCTCCTTGCCTCCTCCACTTTGTAAGAATGAGTGCTCCTAGGTTCTCTTTAAGTTTCCAAAGAGAAAACCTCTAAAGATCCTCACCCACTAGTGTAGTAAGAAGGATGACGGAATAACCAAAAGGGTGAAAAGATGATTAGCTAAAATCACCCCAATGGTGGCCGGCCACTTTGAGTGTTCAAGAGATATTTTTCTTTTCTCTTTTGTTCTTTTGACACTTCAAAAACCCTAAATGAGATATTTGCTATAAAGTCCCTTTTATAGACAAAAAGAAAACTAGTCAACACTTGACCTCTCTATCCCTCTTTATGGCCGGCCTCTTTGAGTGTGGTTTGGGCTTTTATTATTTCAAGTCATCCAATGCTTGAATAAAAGCCCAATGGGTTTAGGCCCATTGGGCCTAATTAAACCCGAACCTTTCTTAAGCCCAAAAAGATCTTTTATCGCTTTTATGATTTCTTTAGACTTTCTAAATTAATCACCACACTTAATTAATCCAATTAATTATTTCCATCATCCATTAGTTACTCACTACAAGAGTGTATCGGTGAACAATCTTTTAGGTTCTAATTAGCAAGGCAGTGAGGTGACTGGCATCAATCCAATTGATTATATTTAATCCAATCACTTGGTGAATTAAAACTTACTTTTAATTCACCTTCTTCTTTGACGATTACATTTAATCATCTAGAAGAGCTCACAAGCCATGAGTGACATCTAAACATATGTCATGGCTACCCAAGCTAATGTAGAAGTTATTCGGAGAACCTATTCAGTTGGAATTACAATGTAATTCGATCCTTCTCTAATACAATACTCTTAATCACATCACTAGGGTATGGATGTACTATGTCAAACCCCTAATGTGATTATTCCTTTATATGATTCAATTGAGTTGTATAGGAACGCTTTCCTTTATTACGCTCGATACTTCGGCCGAAGATTCCCGAATCATATCTTAGAGTATTCATTCTCTCATAACAAGGATTAGAGATCCCTTGTTGCGCATTCACTTGCCTTCATGGCTAAGTGGCTTAACCCCGACCATGCCGTGGACACCCGCGTATGGAGTGATTTTGACATAATCAAAGATCAAGTACTTAACCACAAGACAACGACGAGGTCTCAGGTCAAAGGATTACTTACATTATTCCAACCATTAGAGTTACTTGCTTGACATGTGAGTAGACCTCCATGCAAGTACTCTCGTTTGATTGTGTTAAGTGAACTCATTCCCTTAATGAGCACCTACAGACCTGTCTTAGTGTCATTACACGAATGGGATGAGACTTTCCATCCTTCCAATTGAAGCGGACATAGTATGTACCGGTCTATGCATTGTCAGTATCCCTCCGACAATCCTATGACCAGGAACCTTTTGGACATGATGGTTATGTGAAGAAGGTCTCTGTAGTCTAACATCATTAGACTACTTCTTCCATCGATCCATTGTCCATGGATTCACTACTTAGGACATATTTCGTTCATTGAGATAGTCCTAATTAGTATCCTTGCCTTCTGATGTATAAGAAACATATATACATCAATTCATTGTCCTGAAAGGTTTCTTCCAAAGATTGACTTTCAGGGCATATGTCCAACATGAAGGACATCAATACACGGAAGCTGTGACATCCAATGATATCAAGGCCGAAACATTACTAGAATAGAAGGAAATCCTAGGTATGCTCTGAACAACCTTGCTCTGATACCAATCTAACACGCCCCGATCCTGATATTTCCCAAATACTAGGAAAGGCACGTGCTAGCCGACACCCCAGGGCGACGAAAGCCATTTCTTGAGTGCAAATTCTGAGAATAAGGAATAAATAAGGCTTATGAGTATCAAAGAATAAAGAATAGGCATTTAAGGAACATGTTCAGAGCATACAACTAACTAGAATGCTAAAAGAAATAATATAAAATTTAATGAATAAAAGAATGGGTCCTACACCAAGAGGACGCAAAGATGCCGATGCGGAACTGCCTTCATGCTGGGATTGTATGTCTTGATTCTAAGTCCTGAAGGGGGCACAAAAAAAACATGAGTGGACTAAGTTGATATATACAATAATAATAAAATAGTTATGAAGATACTAACCCCCATAGTTTATATAAAGAAAACTACTAGCATAATGAGTGATAAGTTTACTGATAACCCTAGCATGCCAAAAACATCTGAAAAGACATATTGCGGAAATCAAAACATCAATCGTCTAACAGATCGTCTCGTAAGCGCGGTGTACTGCCAGTAAGATCACTGAATAAATATATCTCCCGGCCTTATGCCAGCACCGTAGTCTCTGCGCCCCTAGCCAAAGATTACCAACTCTCGGTCCAATGCCTGCTCCGTGTCCCTCAGCCGGTAGCTAGGGATTATTTCTCTCGGCTTAACTGCCAACACCAAATCCTTGCCCCAGGCGGCATAGTGTCCACTAGGTATGCACAAATAGTTACACCTCTCAAATATAACCACTTCATAGTATAAAGTCATCCATCGTCTATACTATACAGAGGGGTTTTGAAAACATGTTATAGCATCCTATCATCATCCATCAGATAGTTTACCACTTCATGGTTTTTACAGAAAATACGATATATTAAAATATAGCTCAATATAGGCCAACAATTAATTCCTCACAAAATAATGAGATGATATTCAACATTTCAATAAACATGCTTAACATAAAATCAGTTCATAAATTGGTAAGGCATGCATTTCAATTATGTAATTAAATCATGATAATTTTAGAAGGGGTCCACTCACACGAACTCTGCCCTCGGAAAGCCGCTCGAACTAGGGAGGACTAGATCACCTTCCACCGATGAACCTATACATAAATAGAGACTATTTAATAAAATGCTACTAAATCGACTAAATTTGTGAAAACGGAGTGTCTAATTGGAATTATAACTTCAAAATTTGTCTTGAATGGTCCCGGTCGACAAACCCGAAAACATTCAACGGTCAATCTTCACCAGAAAGTCAACAGTCAACAAGTCAAAGTCGGGTCAACGGGTCCAATGGGTTAATGGTTTAAACTGGTTTAGGGTTATGAGTTGGGCTGGGTAGATTAATAGGTTTGGATTAAATTTAGGTCATGGGTTAGGGGAAATAGGCCAGGTTAGTGGCCTGTCAAGCCCAAGGTTAAAACTTGGGTTAAGGGTTTAAAATATTGGGCTGGGTCTTTAGTTAATAGGACCTAATGGCTTGGGCCTATCCAAATAGTTTTAGGGCATAAAACTAAAACAAATAGGTGGCAATTTGGGTTTAGAACTATGGACTTGGGTCCTTTTAGGGTTTGGGCCGAATCACAAAAATTATTGGGCTTAAGCCTATATATTTTGTTGGGCTAACTGATTTGGGTTAAAGACTTGGGGAATAATTACACTGAAGGGTCAAGTCGACCTGCATTAACCTGTGGGTCATCGGATCGTTCAAGGATGAACACCAGAATTCACTGGGAATTCGTCCCAATTCCGATCTACACAATTGGAAATTAAATCACCAAAATGATGATGAGAGTGAAGGGAAGCAAGATTTTACCACAATTAAATCCGAAATGAGTCGAGATTAACCAAGTAAGTCTTGGAGCTCGCCGAATTTTTGTGCCAGGTGTCTGGGAAAAACGCACAAAGCACCAACAGAGTTTACAACCTCAAATTGACTTTGAAACGTAACCTAAAATCACATTAGAAGTTTTAGATAGCTCACCAACACACCAAATTGACGAACTCAAGTTGAACCCATCTCAGGTTCGTAAATAATATAGAGGTTAAAGCCGTCAAATTCAAGATTGAAATTAACATGCAAATCATGGGTTAGTTACCTGTGTTTTCGAACATGACTAATTCGAGCTCATGGGACTCCAAGTTCGTTGGGTTCTTCGCTGGAGTTTCACACTGATGGGTGAGATGAAGAACAACAATCACAAAGATCTGAGACCTAGATTTCAAACCTAGGTTCAAAACAAGATGCTAGAACACATTATTAGCAACCGATTACAACGGGAATAAGCTAAATTTACTTTGATTTCAAAGGTAGCAACTCAATCTCGTTAAAACAACCATCTCCGAGGACCTCTGCTTGGATTTTCCTACTTCCCTTTACAGAATTTGACATGCAATGGTACCATAGGGATCCTCAGGTTGCGCAAGTCTCGTATTTGGTGGTTTGGGATCTAGATTTGGCTAGGAAGGTGGTGATTATGAAGGATGGTGCTCGGTGGTTTAGAGAGAGAAAGGTCGAGTGTTAGAGAGAGAGAGAGCCCAGTTTCAGAAATGAAATCAGAGAGAAAGAAGAGAAGTCACATGTAGTGGAAACACCCACACTAGTGGGCTAGGTTTTGGGCTTAAACAAATTAAAATATAGGGTCTTAAATTGTAACACAAAAGGGGGCTGGGCTTGGCCCAATGAAATTTAGGTTATTTTGGGTAAGGGTTATTACAATCGACTATCCAAGCATCAAGAGGAATGAACTCTGTGGATTGTTGAGCAGCCATATCATTGAAAGATGGTGGTGGGTGTTGACCTTGACAGACATAATTGCCTCGGTGATAGCATTCCAAAGCAGAATAACCTTGTTTCCCACAGATTTGACACTCAACAACAAACCCGGGAGATGTTGTGTTTATATTCCTTCTAAAATAATTCATTGCAGTATGACCCCTCTTATTGCATATTTGGCACTCATTTACCACATTAGATTTTGTATCAGTATTCCCAGACCATGTATTCGAGCCACTCGGCCTTGTATTATTATCTTGATAACCAGAAGACCCCCCAGAGTTGAAAAACTTTCCTTTATAGCCACCACTGAACCTGAAATTATTGTTACCTTTGTAATTAGAACCATTATATGGTTTAGTCCCAAACTGTGGCCTTAAACCAGAATTATTGCCCACAAATCCAAATCCATATGACGGTAGATAAAATGATGAAGTATCATGAGGAAATGACTGTGGAAATGGTTGTGGAAAGGACTGTGGATATGGCTGAGGTATCGGAATGAATGACCTAGTAGCACTTTTATAAGAATACTGAGTGATAGTGCCTCCAGTAGTTGATGGGATATGATTATGCCCTAAACCAGATGATCCAGCAACAGTAGATCTAACACCAGAAGAATTTGAACCTTTAACATATAACGCTGACATGTTCTGAGATAACAAACTGATCTCACCTTCAATTTGTGCCCTCAACTCCTTCAAAGTAATGGATGACTCTCTAGCCAATATTACTGTTCTAATAATTGAATATTCTTTAGGAAGTCTAGCTAAACTAGCAATAATAATGTCATCATCAGAAACCACTTCACCAGTAGCAGTCAACTGCTCTATGATATTTTTCAACTTCAACAGATATTTATCAATAGTATCATTACCCTTTTGAGTTATATGTAATTCTTGTTTTGAGATTATTCACTCTAGACTTAGAAACAGATGCATATCTATCCACAAGATTACTCCAAGGTTCAAATGCAGGCCTGCATCCTAACACATACTCCATAACCTCATATGTTAGCGTTGCCAGTAACAAACTCAACAGAGCCATATTTGTAGACTTCCATTTAATATATGCTTTAGTAATTGCAGATGTTACTCATGTTGCTTCAGTAACCACATACTTTGGTGGACATGCTTTTGTTCCATCAAAATACCCAAACAACTTATATCCCCTAAGAACCGACTGAAATTGAAATGCCCATTTTGCAAAATTATCATCCCTCAACTTTATAGTCAACATTCCTAGTAAATTTTCAATCTTGAATGATGAAGAAGGCATTGTTATATCTCAAAATAACCACCAATACTCCAAAGAAAACCTCCAAAAGACTAACACCTTCTAATCACAGTAAACGCACAAAAATCACAGGAGACTGATACTCTAAGAAATCACCGAAATCACACACAATCTTGAGAGAATGACACTCCAAGATTTACAGAAAGAATGACACTTTCTGCCTCCACCACTACAAATCTTAAAGTTTAAACCAAGAGATTCAACTCCTAGATAATGATACTCCAAGATATACACAGAAAGAATGACACTTTTTGAAATCAACACATCAAGAATTGAAGAAAAGAAAATAATTCCCAAATCTTAAACTGCATACAATCCAAGAATTCAAGAAATCCCAACTTTAGAAAAAAAAACACCCAAAACAATGCTCCATCATTAACAGAAACGATTTCACCTTATTCATAGCCAAATTTCCCAAAAGCTTCAAACTGCACAATTCAAGATCAGCAATCCACTCTTCAAGCCCTTGAACTTCCAAACCAAGACCAACGACAACAACAGAAAGCTTCTTCAGGATCGGAAATGGCGGTGAGCCAAGACCGGTGATGATACCATGATGACTACTATGATGAAATTGTAAACCAAGCAAACAAAGAAGAAGAAGGAAGAAAGAAATCGCTCTACAATTACTCTGATTTTATCAAATGATTCATACAGATTGAGTTGTGTAATATGAAGAGTCAAATGGTTATATAGTAACCAATGACTACCTACAATTACAAAAATATCCTCTAACTACCTTATTCAATTACAATATTACCCTTTTTAACTAACTCAATCCTTAACTACTTTGTAACTAACCACACTCATTGTCATTGGTTAATAATCAGATCACATGTTTATTGGTATTATTCATTGTTTCCAACAGTTTACTATGATCAAGAGATCAATGTACAGACTACAAGAATGCCAGATACACATACATGACCCCTGGCACAAATAAACAAACAGACATGCACGTCAAATACAGGTAACCCGTACGCCAGCTCCTTGCACATCGATTGCAGTAGGGTTAAGCTGTGAATGGAGGTATAAAGGAAATGCATGCACCCACAACTGCGTATGTACATAACTAAATATCAACGTATCATGCGGTAACAAAGGTGACCTGACGTCAACGATGAGCGACAACTATTGGGAACCACGTGCTTTACTGTTTCCTTGTGCACTACAGACTGCTTCTCTGAAATGACTTTTTCAGGACGGTGGCCCTTGGAGGCTTCATTCCGTGTTATCGCTTTTACACACGGCTGATCATTTGGTTCATTTGATTTGTTGTCTTTGAAAATTAGTTTCTTCTTCGAAACTGCCATGGTTACAACCCTCTCAAGGTACTCAGACGACCCTGCAATTCAGAAATAATAGAAGTCTTAAGATATAAAAGATCAACTACCGATGGAGGTTAGAAACGAAATTCAGCCAACATGACAATAATTACGAGTTACAAAATCAATAACACGGGGAAACCAATAATGCCTACAAAACTAAATGAGCAAAGGTGGAATGAACATATATAATAGAATACCATATTGAAAACATACATTGACCGATGAATACTGATGAGTCAATTTCATATTATATATTATTCCCTATTCTTGGTATATTTTGGTTATTATTTTGGTGAGATTTCGATGCTTTGTTATATGTTTTTAATATAGGACGTGTGGACTTGTTCGGAGCATAAAGTAATCAAACGGAGGAATTTTTGAGCGATTCCAATTGGAGCTGGTTTGTGCGTCAGTCCAAGAGGTGGTGTCAAAATTTCATAATTTTATCCTGAAGCATCTGATCGTGGCAAATTAATTTATGGTCAGCGGGCAGTGCTGGGAGATTGGGCTACAGAGCTTGTGAGTGACTTTTGGGCTGGAAGATGATGGATTTTGGACTTGGGTTGTTCTTGGAATTTGAGGAGGAGGTCATGATCTTTAATTTGACTGGTTTTGGGCCTGTTTTGGAGCCCTGAAGGTCCAAAAACGTGGGTTCTCCTTTGATAGACAGATTTCCTAGTCATGTTAGGAATGTAATTTTTAGTTATCCTTTTATTATTTTGTTTCCTAGCTTTTAGAAAGCCTTTTCCTATGAGGGTTTTAATTAGGAGTAGTATAAATAAGGCTTCTTAGTCATTAGGTTAGGGGGGCACAACATTAGAGAATTTAGCAAGGCTTTGGAGAGTTCAAGATTTTTTACCTATAAGGTGTTTTCAATCTTTTTCTAATTAATGATATTCTTTTTAATTTTATTATGAATATGCATAACTAATTTCCTCTTTGCTAGGGTGAGGCCATGATCCGTAGCAAGAATATGTAGTTTCTTTTAGTTTGCTTATGAATTTATGCATGCAAGTTTCGAGTTATTAATCACTGGTTTAAACTATCTAGTTGTCTTAGTGATTCGCGACCATTAGGATATCTAGGAATGTAATTTGATGCAATTTTGGCGGAGGGTTTGACGGGAGTTTAAACCGCACAAATTTAACCCTCTTTTTGGTAGATGTAGTATAGGTGTAAGTAGGGTATCGTTCTAGGCCGGGGATTAGGAGGGATTGCTAATCTACTCTAAATTAATTTAAAAATATTAAACAAGACTCAAAAATACAAAACTAGGCTAAAAACTCGAAACACACTTAGAATGACTCAAAATAATGAAAACAATCAAATTAACTCAATCTAGACACTAAGAAATTAATTGGACGGAAATTGAATTAAAAGACTAAAAACTAATAAAAATTAACTAAATAATAATATTTTAATAATGGGGGGGTTTGGTTTGGATGAAACGTAAATTAAACTTAACTAAATTATAAAATTGACAAAAACATAAAATAAAAGTGAACGGATGGACGACGGATTGGCTAGAGGGTTTTTCTCCACACATGACACATATGCAATCTAAATTGATTTTCAGTTGTTCTTTCAATAAGTTGTAAATTTCAACACCCCAAATTAATTAGGTACGCTTAAATTAACCTTCAGATTTTCCTTATGTTATTGAATTGGATGATTGCATACGACAATCCAAAACATTCCCCACAAGTTCCCTACATGAATTGCATAATAGAGATACAAGCGAGAATCATTAAGTTCAATGAAAATCATAAGTGTTGACAAGGCATTCGTAACTATGAACAGCATGATACGTTTGCCAGGAATTTACTTAACGCGATTGTGACTAGCAACCTTCACTACTCATGAATATAAGTTCATAACGATTAGGTGAAATTCACTTATATTCTAGCATCAAATTCATGCATGTAAATTAAGTATGCATTCTTAATCGACAAACATAAATAAGTTATTAATCAAGCAGTTAAGCAAATTAAATCACAACTCAGAAATCACAACTGAAGTTACCAATTCAAATTACAAATATAATCATGGTTTTGAATTATCCTCTAGCCAAAATAATTTAATTACACATTATTAAAACAGAAATTAAAACAGAAATTAAAAACATAAGTTGGAGAGATTAAACCGAAATGGGGAGAGTGCAAGGATCTGTGCACTGTGCACCGAACCCGTGCTGCTAAGGCAGCCTCTGTGCGCTGATCTTCTGATTTGTGCGCCACTGTGCCAGCTGCCAAATGGCAGCTTCAACTCCTCTCGCGCGCTGAGCTGCTCCTCAGTCTCCCTGTTTTGAAGAAAAGCAAAGGCAGCTCTCTCCAGCTCGCAACCCGAGGGTTTTCTTCTCTCCCCCCTTCTGGCTGCCAAGAGGCTGCCTTATTTTCGTCCGTCCTTAATTGGCTGCTCAAAATGGCAGCCTTCTCTCTCTGAGGCAGCGCCTCTTTCCTTTCTGATTTCCCCCTTCCGCAGGCTTTGCCTGCGTCTCTCCAAATGGCTCCTTTTGTTTCTGCCTTCCCTTAACACCTCACATGCGGTGGACTCCTCACTGTTTTCCATTTCTTTTCTCATCATGACCTCCACCGAAAACACATGTTCCAGCTTATGTATTTCTAAGGGAATGGCCGACACGTGATCAAACCATATCACCCCTTTACTATTTTCTGAACAAAAAAAAATCATAAATAAAAAGACAGTACCAAAGAGCCAGAAGGAACAAATGCAGAATATATATAAATATGGGTCTGTGGGGTTGTTATCATTATTTTTGTGTGAGGAGTAAAGTTATCTTGGGATAAAAATGGTCATGTTGCTAAACGAACATGGGCCACCGAAAACACACAACATTATATTTAAATAAATAAATATAAATATATATAAATATATATATAAATATAAATAAACATAAAAATATGTAAATAAAATAAATATATATATATATAAAAAATAATAGATAATTATATATATTTTTCTTAACTAGATAAATCTTATAAAAACATAAAAATAACGTAATTAGCTCAAACTATAACGAACTAACTAAGAAAAGACGAGAGAATTTGATATAAAAATATGTATAAATATTATCCGATCAAATACCCCCACACTTAACTTTTGCTAGTCCTCGAGCAAAACAAAGAAAACAGAACAAGTAATAACATGAAAAACATTAGCTTCCCCTTATTTGACCCTCATAGAATTTCATTTGAGAACATAAATCAGCAAGAACCATAGCTAGCACCAAACAAACTAATTCAAGCTCATCTTCCTTATTCAAATATTAGCAGTAATCTTTAAATCATCCTTAAAGTGTAGTGTGTGCGATAGCCATGCTAATGCAATTTCAAGTTTTTATTTTTAAAATCATCATATGCAAACCAGCAATCTTCTCACGAGATATGCACTCAATCACACATGTGTTTAGTTTTAATGTGTTTCGCTCAAAGAAACAAATGTGAAAGTTCTACCATAAGCTTGCATAAAAATCACTTCTCCACAATCATAATTACAAAACTTAAATCAAGAGGACTTTTATTGGATGTAATGAGGCTCAGGGATAAGGCTATTGAAACGAAAGAATAGGAAAACACAAGTTCCAAGCTACATCGCAAGCGATTCTTTTGTTGAGATTTATAAGAACTCAAACTTTCCAACGATTCTTTTAACACTTCCAACCACACCCCTAAACTGAAACTTTAAATTTTTTTTTATTTTCTTCGTATACAATCTTTCTTTTTTTTTAAATAATACAAACATGAAATACCCCCACACTTATTTTTTTGCCAAACTCCTTCCAAGTACTTCACAAACATTTCTCATAAGACAGTCTCAAATTGCTCGCTTGGAAAGGGTAAGGAAACATGTTTGAGGTATAAGGGTAGACATATCTGGTGATAAGAAATAAAAGGCTCAACATAAACTGCTCAAATCGGCAATCTAATGATATCATTTTTTTTTTCTTTGGGAAATATGGTTATTTGGGCCATGGTGGTGAACCTAATGCCTCTATCATTTTCAAGTTCATGCAATCAATGACAAATATTTCGAAAGATCGTTACGCAAGTTCTAGAGATGCATCTCACATAAGTTCATCACACATGAAAGAATAGGAGTGTATGAAAAATGCACACACTTTCAATAGGCTCAAAAACTCACATAGGATGTATATGGTCACTAAATTCACATATGAAGCTTTAAGTCATGCTTTAATTTCACATCAACAAGGCTATGTGCATTTGGTTTTTCAAAGATGATCAAACATGTACAATACTAACAAGAGAGCAAGGAATTTCATAAAACACATGTTAACTAAGTTCTTGATAATCATGGTTCAAATTCGATCCAGTTATATCATTGGGTCGGGAAACTAATAAAAATCTAATTTAAAACCATAAGGAAAACAAGACAATATTTTTGGATTTTTTTTAAATTTTTCGAGAAAAATTAAATAAAACACAAAACTAATTAAGAAAACAAAAAGCAATAACATGGAAACAAATGAAACCAGTTCAAAGTCGAAGGTACAAAAATTTTCAATTTGGTCATTTTTTATACTTGATACCCCCACACTTAAACTAGACATTGTCCCCAATGTCATAAAACAAAAATATGCAAATAAAAATAAAATGAATAAATAATACGAAACAAAATAAAGAAAAGGGACTGAAAACTTCTCTAATTTGCAGAAAACCAAGCGATGACCCCCAAGCGTAAATTTTGTAATCAACTTCAAGGGAGAAAATAACCAAACGTTCCTGCAAAGAACAGAAATAAACAGTTAAGCACGCAAGAAAAAAAAATAGAAAATAAAGTAAACGAAAATTGAAAATGAAAATAAAAGATAACGAAAAGAACTAATAGGTGGTCATTGGTCATGACTGTTGATTTTCCACAGCTTTCATCTTGAACTGGATGGGCCTCCTTCTTGCAAGTGATCCTCAGCTTAGTTGAGGATGAATCAGCACGTTGTCTCCACATGCTTCAAGTAGTCCGGTCTTCACGCAGGTGTGGCATCTTCTTGAACTCTTGGATCAACCCAGACTCATCTGCTCTTGGGTGCACCTCAGACTCCTCCTGCTTCGTCTGTGAGGTACTTTTGTTTTTGAAGAAGTACCTCAACACAGGTTTATTTTTGAAGTGTGTTGGGAGGGGTCTGAGATGAGTACTCGAGAGCAAGACTAGGTAAGCAATCAGGATCTCACTTTCTCCACGTTCCTCAGATGAAGGAGAGGAGAAAGCATAATATGAGATACTTTTGCTTTTAACCTTTTTAATATGAAATACTTTTGCTCTGGAAGGTTTGTTTTCTGGGGTGATCCAAGGGATGAAGAACACTGAATAACTCGAAAGCTTTCTTTGGGAAGACATTATCGGAGATGAAGAGAGGTTGAGAGGTTGAGAGGGTGTGAAGGTGTGCCTTTGCTGTGGAAGGCGAAGGTCGAACTTATAGAAATTTGGCTTCACAACCGGAACTATTCCTTCACTATTTGTCGGCAGCCGGTGAATGGATGAATAGTGCCCGTTACGCGCTTTCTGACAAAGCGTCCGTAAATTCCGCAGGGCTGACGGTGCAGGCGACGAGTGACGACAAATTGGAATGATGATCTTTTGAAAACCGGGGTTCAAAACCGGGTGTGGCTCATGGTTTTCGCAACTCTCCACGCTGCACGTGATGAGTCATGACAAACTGGAAAAACTGAGCCCTCGTGATGCCACGTGATTGCTGAGTCAAGCCCAGCTTTTGAGAAAGGAAACGGCTCTTTTGATTTGCGCGAGGACGCGTCTTCAACCTCAGAGGAGCGCTCTCTTTGATTTGCTTCTTTTTATAGAGGCGCTAATTCTGCTTCACATCACACTTGAACTCCCTCAAACACTTCCTTCTGAAAATACTCCCTTCTGTAAACACTCATAATCCTTCCGAACTCTTCTTGCACTTCTGCACTCTTAATCTTTCCGCTCTCTTCTTCCGCTTCAGCAATCTTAATCTTTCCGAACTTTTTTCTTCCTCAACCCCCTCTAAAAATGTCTTGCCCTTCCGACTGTCGCCTAAACTTGAATGTCGGGGAAGACGATGACTCGTCTTCTCCGAACAACATTTGGAATCCGTCCTTCATATCCCCCAATGGTCCTCTTACAGTCGGGGACACCATGATGAGGAATGAAATAACCGCTACGGTGATAGCCAGAAATCTGCTCACTCCAAGGGACAATAGGATGCTATCCAGGCGGTCGGACGAGCTGGCCGTTCAGGAATCTCTTGCCCTCAGCGTCCAAAGTGCAGGCTCAGTTTCAAACATGGGCCAGCGCCTGCTTGCCCGAACTCGTCAGGTGGAGTCACTGATGGCGGAGGTGGACAGTCTTCGGCAAGAAGTCAGAGGACTCAGGCACGAGAACAAGGAGTTGCACATGCTTGCAACTAGTTACTCGACCAGCATGAAGAGGAAGCTGGACCAGCTGCAGGAGTCGGACGGTCGGATCCAGAGTGATCATGAAAGGTTCATGGCGCTACTCCCGAGGTTTATGTTGCCCTCGTCCTCTGGAGTAGCACCAAGCGTTCCGGCTCCGGAGATTCCAACTCTTGCACTTCGTCTTCCCGGAGCTCCGTCGACTTCTCAGGCACCACCTGACCAATGACCACTGAACACTATTAGTTTTTTGTATTATTGTAAAATATTTAAGTTTTCAAGTTTATTTAATTATATAAGTATATATATATATATGTATTTTTTTTTTATTTATATGAATGTTTTTTTTTAGAGCTTTTCTACGGCAATCAATGTAAATAAATATTTTTTTTTTTTTTTAGGTTTATATGAATGTTTATATTTTTTTTTTTAAGTTAAAAAAAAAAAATCAAAGTAAAATAAGAAAATTAATGTAAAAAGACTATGTTTAATCTACCACCACAAATATCACAACTAAATAAACAAAATAAAATGAAAGCAGTAAAGAGAAGGGTTTAGGAATGCAAATCTGGTTGTGGGTGATTCCTAGGCCTCCCTTCTTTATTCAAGTGCATGGGTTTATCCTTGAACGGACAATGGTACTTGAAATGATCCGGCAATGGTTTAAATTCAAGAGTGGGTGCCTGAATCATCAAAATTAGCATGTTAGTATAAAACAAAATTAAAAATGGAGAAGATGGCTTACTTTCTTTTTCAAACTCAATTACAAACACAACGTCTCCAAAAGTCTCAGGGACTTTGAACTTAGCCAGATTGCATATGATGATTGTGGCTTGTCCCGTTTCCTCAATCTCAACTTCTAGGGCCTTTGTTGTCTCATGCACAGCCTCTTTGATATGTTTAACATATTCTCCGGCCACTTCCTTTTCTGGAATTTTTGGAAAGGTGTCCAAGATGCCTTTCTTCCCCTCATCTTTCGTGGATTGCATGAACCTTGCCGTGCCTTGTGCATCCGCCTCCTCTTCGAGCAGTAGCAATTCATCCATGGGCTCATCTTCAACCATTTGTTCTTGAATTTGTTCCATGCATTCTGCATTCTGCCCAAATTGATTGTTCCACTCAGCCAACTCCTTTGCTCGATAGAAATCCTCAATTGGTTGCCAAAATGTGTCTTGTTGAAATGGTTGAGCTTCCCTGCCCTGCTCCAAAGAATTTAGTTGCCGACTAACTTCCTTATAATAATTTGATATACCTGAATTTGGATGTGAAGGTTGATGGGGAGGTTGTGGTGGAGGCTGTGGTGGTGCACATGGCCATTGATAGAACTCCTCCGACGGCTATAGTTGTTCTTCTTTTTGTGAGCCCTGCGTCAAAGAAATGAGTCCATCAAGAATTTCATTATAATTCATGGGCATATTTGAATTCGATTGGAATTGCTGTGGGGGAGGTTGTGGTGGCTGCATAGATCTTGAATAGAACGCTTCATTTTGCTGCCAATATCCACTTTGTTGAACCTGTTGAGGTTCTCCCCACATATAATCTGAATAACCTCGCCAATTCGAATTGCAAGTGTTAGAAAACATGTTGCCCCTTGATTGATTGTGGCCTTGATATCCCCAAACATCTTCATTTGCAGAAAATTGGGGACATTGATGATTTTGATATCCTTGCCCATACGATGCACCAAATGTAGGGACACTTGGCATTGTGGCCCTTTCGGCATTCTGAGTCAATTGAGACCTGAGATTCGCCAATTGAGCTTGAATGGAAGCAAGTGCCATGTCTCGCTCCATTTGAACCTAAAATCAAAGAACGAAAAATAAATCAAATATCAAAAATAAAACACACAAACACAAATATAAACATAAACACAAATATAAATAAAAACACAAAAAAAATTAAACACAAACAAAAAATAAAGGGATTAGCAAATTTGCTAATCCCCGGCAACGGCGCCAAAAAATTTGACGGGTATTTTAAACCGCACAAATTTAACCCTCTTTTTGGTAGATGTAGTATAGGTGTAAGTAGGGTATCGTTCTAGGCCGGGGATTAGGAGGGATTGCTAATCTACTCTAAATTAATTTAAAAATATTAAACAAGACTCAAAAATACAAAACTAGGCTAAAAACTCGAAACACACTTAGAATGACTCAAAATAATGAAAACAATCAAATTAACTCAATCTAGACACTAAGAAATTAATTGGACGGAAATTGAATTAAAAGACTAAAAACTAATAAAAATTAACTAAATAATAATATTTTAATAATGGGGGGTTTGGTTTGGATGAAACGTAAATTAAACTTAACTAAATTATAAAATTGACAAAAACATAAAATAAAAGTGAACGGATGGACGACGGATTGGCTAGAGGGTTTTTCTCCACACATGACACATATGCAATCTAAATTGATTTTCAGTTGTTCTTTCAATAAGTTGTAAATTTCAACACCCCAAATTAATTAGGTACGCTTAAATTAACCTTCAGATTTTCCTTATGTTATTGAATTGGATGATTGCATACGACAATCCAAAACATTCCCCACAAGTTCCCTACATGAATTGCATAATAGAGATACAAGCGAGAATCATTAAGTTCAATGAAAATCATAAGTGTTGACAAGGCATTCGTAACTATGAACAGCATGATACGTTTGCCAGGAATTTACTTAACGCGATTGTGACTAGCAACCTTCACTACTCATGAATATAAGTTCATAACGATTAGGTGAAATTCACTTATATTCTAGCATCAAATTCATGCATGTAAATTAAGTATGCATTCTTAATCGACAAACATAAATAAGTTATTAATCAAGCAGTTAAGCAAATTAAATCACAACTCAGAAATCACAACTGAAGTTACCAATTCAAATTACAAATATAATCATGGTTTTGAATTATCCTCTAGCCAAAATAATTTAATTACACATTATTAAAACAGAAATTAAAACAGAAATTAAAAACATAAGTTGGAGAGATTAAACCGAAATGGGGAGAGTGCAAGGATCTGTGCACTGTGCACCGAACCCGTGCTGCTAAGGCAGCCTCTGTGCGCTGATCTTCTGATTTGTGCGCCACTGTGCCAGCTGCCAAATGGCAGCTTCAACTCCTCTCGCGCGCTGAGCTGCTCCTCAGTCTCCCTGTTTTGAAGAAAAGCAAAGGCAGCTCTCTCCAGCTCGCAACCCGAGGGTTTTCTTCTCTCCCCCCCCTTTCTGGCTGCCAAGAGGCTGCCTTATTTTCGTCCGTCCTTAATTGGCTGCTTGACGGGATTTTAAACCGCACAAATTTAACCCTCTTTTTGACAGTTGTAGTAAAGATGTAAGTAGGGTATCGTTCTAGGCCGGGGATTAGGAGGGATTGCTAATCTACTCTAAATTAATTTAAAAATATTAAATAAGACTCAAAAACACAAAACTAAGCTAAAAACTCGAAACACACTTAAAATGACTCAAAATAATAAAAACAATCAAATTAACTCAATCTAGACACCAGGAAATTAATTAGACGAAATTTAAATTAAAAGATTAAAAATAATGAAAAACTAACTAAATAATATAATATAATAATGGGGGTGGTTTGGTTTTGACGAGAAGTAATTAAACTTAAATAAATTATAAAATTGACAAAAACATAAAATTAAAGTGAACGGATAGGCGACGGATTGGCTAGAGGGTTTTTCTCCACACATGACACAAATGCAACCTAAATTGATTTTCAGTTGTTCTTTCAATAAATTGTGAATTTCAATACTCCAGATTAACCGTGAACAGCACTTTTTTAATCTTCAAGTTTTCCTTAAGTTATTGAATTGGATGAACAGCATACAACAATTCAACACATTCTCTAAAAGTCCCCTACGTGAAAAGCACAATAGAGATACAATCAAAGATCATTAAACTTTGTGAAAACTATAAATACTGACGAGGCATTCGTAACTATGAAAAGCATGATACTCCTGCCAAGAATTTACTTAACACGATTGTGGATAACAACCTTCACTACTCATGAATATAAGTTCATAACGATTAGGTGAAATTCACTTATATTCTAGCATCAAATTCATGCATGTAAATTAAGTATGCATTCTTAATCGACATACACAAATAAGTTATCAATCAAGCAGTTAAGCAAATTAAATCACAACTCAGAAATCACAACTGAAGTTACCAATTCAAATTACAAATATAATCATGGCTTTGAATTAACCTCTAGCCAAAATAAACTAATTACACATTATTATAATTTAAAACAGAAATTAAACATTAAGTTTGAAGGGAATAAACCAAATAGGGTGTGCAAGATTGTTTCCACCGGAGCTCCTCCTGTGCTGCCAAATGGCATTTTCTGTGCTCCTCGCTATCGCCAGCTGGCTCGTGCCCAAAACTGCCTTCAACTCCTCTCGGTTCTTGCTGCCCCGAGGACCTTTTACCTCAGCTGCCCCGTGAATTGGCTGCTGCCCAAGCAGCTTTCTCGCTGCCTTCGTGGAGCTCCCACGATCTCCCCCTTGATTCCCAAAGCCCTTCTTCGTTGCTTTTGTATTTTTCTTTTTTTTGACTTTCTCCTCTCTGAGCCTTCCCGAGAGTCCCCCGCGAGAGCTCCTCCTTCTCTCCGTTAAAATGGGGCGCTCCCCGTGCTTTAAGCTTTCTCACTGCGCCTTTCTTTCTTTTCTTTTTTTTTTATTTTATTTAATATTTTCTGTTTTCTTCTCATCATGCTGTCTGCCCTTTTTTTGACTTCGTACCCCCCAAGCTGCCTTTCATCATGCCATTGTTTTTCCCCTCACCGACTGCCCACCAAGCCACATATAATATTATCCTCCTTCCTTTTGACCGACTCCCTTAATGAAGCCCACACTTATTCCTCTCGGTGCTTCCTTTATTTCTTTAAACAAACAAAAGGCAGCCTGTTATTACACACACACACAAATATATTTAAATATAAATATAAATATATAAATATATAAATATATATATATATATATTATTTTCCAAATAATAAATTCTAATCAACAAGCAAGATAGTTTAAACGAATTAATTACTTAACACTTCACTTATTCTATTTTTATTTTCTTAGCTAGATAAATTCTATTAAAACACAAAAATAACGTAAATACCTCAAAATATAACGAACTAACTAAGAAAAGACGAGTGAATTTGATATAAAAATATATATAAATATGATCCGATCACTGCTCAAAATGGCAGCCTTCTCTCTCTGAGGCAGCGCCTCTTTCCTTTCTGATTTCCCCCTTCCGCAGGCTTTGCCTGCGTCTCTCCAAATGGCTCCTTTTGTTTCTGCCTTCCCTTAACACCTCACATGCGGTGGACTCCTCACTATTTTCCATTTCTTTTCTCATCATGACCTCCACCGAAAACACATGTTCCAGCTTATGTGTTTCTAAGGGAATGGCCGACACGTGATCAAACCATATCACCCCTTTACTATTTTCTGAACAAAAAAAAATCATAAATAAAAAGACAGTACCAAAGAGCCAGAAGGAACAAATGCAGAATATATATAAATATGGGTCTGTGGGGTTGTTATCATTATTTTTGTGTGAGGAGTAAAGTTATCTTGGGATAAAAATGGTCATGTTGCTAAACGAACATGGACCACCGAAAACACACAACATTATATTTAAATAAATAAATATAAATATATATAAATATATATATATATAAATATAAATAAACATAAAAATATGTAAATAAAATAAATATATATATATAAAAAATAATAGATAATTATATATATTTTTCTTAACTAGATAAATCTTATAAAAACATAAAAATAACGTAATTAGCTCAAACTATAACGAACTAACTAAGAAAAGACGAGAGAATTTGATATAAAAATATGTATAAATATTATCCGATCAGGGTTGTCCCTAAAATTGACTAAGGCTTCTTGTGGTTAATATGTGTAACCTCTTAGGATGTACGACACATTTTAAGGGTTATATGGTTTTTCAAAAGGATTTCATAAAGCTTAATGAGTCTTGCATGTTCACATTCGATCTGGACACCACGGATGAGTTGCATGTTAGATATACGTTCTATGTTGGAGGTTCCAAGTAGGGCATACTTTAGGAAAACCTAACCTTTGAAATAGGCATGTGTAATTCATGAGTAAATAGAAGAACTACATAGGATTGTTAAGGTGACGACGGAACCTTAGTGCTTTCTCACTTGATTTTTAAAACAAAATTGTTTTCTTTTCTCTTCCTTTACAAATTGCAGATTTTAGTTTTAGTTTTTAATTAAATTCGTTTTTCTTTAATTAGGGCATTAAATCACCTTTTTCCAATATTTTGTTCTTAATAATTAGTTGGGTTTTGGTTTACATAAATTTATTCAAATTAATCCCTCATGAAACGACCTTACTTGAGCCATTTATACTACAATAACCTTGTTCTCTTGCAAGTATTTTAAGTATTTTTATCCCTTTTACATAAGTGGTAAAATATCTATCAAATACCACAAAATCAACTCCGCAACAATGCGCACTTGAATGTGTTATCTTTGTTCATTACTTGGTATGTGTTATCTGCAACTAAACTGAATTGTTTTTTAATAGCATTACTCTGGTACCTGAATCAGTTTGTATTCAAAGATCTCTCGAAAACTAAAATAAAACAACTACCATGTAAGGAAGTTGTATCTGTTCTCTTGCGATGAATGCATCTAAGAAACCTAATCACCTGTGTTTTTTAATAAAATCATGCAGTGCAGAATAGTTGGGAATTTCAAAACTGCAAAAAATATGAATAATTCAAGTAGATGGTTCCCGAGTGCATATTACAGCACAAAGAAAAGGCCTAAATAATTACCCAAGATTCAGCTAATTAGAGCAGTAAAAAATAAATTCCTTCAAAGTTTCATCCATTTTTAAACTCAGTTACATGCACATGTCTTGCAAAATGTGTTCTTTTCCAATTCATTTTCACAATTCAATAATAAAAGCAAGAGATTGAGATTGCTAGCAATTTTTTAATTTGTTAATTAAACAGCTGTAACACACATGCAAAGACACATATAATAGTGACAAGATCCCATCCATGTGTACCGGAGTTTAAGCTATGCCTAAGGAGTTGGTGATTAAGAGTTGTTTTATAACCATTTCATTTTTGTTTTTATTTATTTTGGAAACTAAAAACTTGTTTGGTAAGTACTAATTTCAAAAAATTATGAGTTTTCAAACAAGTTATAAGTTTTTAGGTTTCAAAAATGGTTATCAAATAGGTCCAAGTTTTCACTTTATGGCTACAACCACTCATCCAATAGATAGAATTAATATCATGACACGAACATGAGTACTATAAGGTTAAAACTTACGAGTTAATGAAAGTCTGACATGATTGATGAAGAAAAATTAGCAAGGGATAGATAAAAAGATGTTAGAAATGCACCATATAAACATTACAAAAGCATGCAGGTAAGAGAGATTTGTAAATGATTCATTCCATCTATGGATTTGAAAATCCCTTTGTAATGCTCATATGGTGCATTTCTAATCTTCGTCAGTTACAAAGTTAACCTCAATCCCCGGGACTTGAAACCCCTCACCGAAACACATCCTAATTCACAATATCAATTAACGTGATGTACCCATCCACAATTTGATTACTGTATAGGTACATTGCATCTCAAATAGATGTGCATATTCCGAGAACCACCGAATTGCATATATGTAATGCCCATGTTCATATTTTCCGAAAGACAAATCAATTACAATTCATGACTTGACCAAGTTGGATTGTAGGATCGCTTACTAGATTACGCAGGCCTCTGTTCTACACCGGTAAGGGTTCGCCACAACTTGTACAATTATAACCGTCATTGCCTGTACCCAGATAAGACAGGAATTTGCAGATCTACTGTCCCGCTCAATTGTTTATTGACTTTAAATGTTGTAATAGAATGTGAGTTTTCGTGCTAAAGTGATCACAGCTAGTTTATAATTGGTATGCAGCTGAGAATTATCGTTTACATCAATGGAATTTGCTTGCATGACAAGCAGAATCCAAATGTCCAACAGTAACAACTTGTGCCGACATAATACATATTATTCAGTGATTCAAAATTCCACTACTCCTTGATGTAATCGAAACCAATTAAAACGTATATGCCCCAACACAGTTAATATTATGACAACCCATGTAAACTTAAGGTTCCCCCCAAAAACAGGGAGAGCAGCAACAAAAGTTAGGAGCAAGTGTGACACCAAAAATATACCTTTTGGAGGGCTCGTAGTACTAGTACTGGTTTGTGGTGGTGGAGCAAGCAGGGGAGCATACATGTAAGAGTCAGACTTGAGATAGTCCCCAACATTGTGGAGCAACCTCTTGCTGTTTCCTTCAATGGGTTGCCTTGTTTCCAATCCCGAGGACATAAATACCACTGATTCAGTCAAATCTTCACAAACCCACTAACAGAAGTACTCTACCTACACTACAAATGCCATTAAAAGAAATTACAAATAAATAAATAAAAGTAGAAAAATATAGACCTGAAGTAGAAGAAGAAGAAGAAGTTGGTGTCTTTTTGTTAGTGTATAAGCTATTGAGCTTACCTTCATATTAGAAGCAAATAAGCCTTGTGTTTTAATTGTGTATTCACTTTGGTAATTTCACCAAGTGTAGGGCTCATATTGTAAAAGGGTCTTAGTAACAGGTGTAAAGATCTCTTTGTATCCATCTAGATGTGTGGCTGAGATCATCCTTTTTTGTTATACTTTGTAACCCAACCGTTGTGCACAGTGTGAGTGTATGAAAAGCAGATATAGAAAAGAAGAACATTCTCTCTGGAATTTGCACAGAAAGAAAAGCAACAAATCCTTCTCCATCTTATCTCTGCTATTCATTCTTCTTTCTTCTTTAATTAGAAATATATTAATTCACAGTTCAACGTGGTATCAGAGCCATGTTCGATCATTTGAGATCTGGGCGTAAAACCAATCGAGCTACACTCGAGCTCGTTTCAGATTGGGTGACGTTGTTGGAATTTCATAAAACCCGATTTCGATTTGTATTCGCATCATCAAAGCTTGAAGATGGCTGGATCTGAAAGTTCTAAGGTGAGAACTTCGATCTTCTCTGGTGAGAACCACGAGTTCTGGAGAATCAAGATGGTGACGATTTTCAAATCTCATGGGTTATGGAAACTTGTAGAAAAGGGTGTTACGGTTTCAAATTCAAAGAAGGAAAAGACTGAAGGAAGCTCGGGAGAAGAAGATGATGAGAAAACTGTTGTTGCATATATGCAGCATATATGCAGGATGCAAAAGCTTTGGGTATTATTCAGAACGCGGTCTCAGATTAGATATTCCCTCCGATAGCTAATGCAGACTCTGCGAAGATGGCATGGGATCTGTTATATGGCGAGTACCATGGTGGTGATCAGGTAAGATCTGTGAAACTACAAAATCTGAGACGTGAATTCGAGTATGCTAGGATGCGTGATGATGAATCTCTGTCTGATATCTTACTAGGCTAAATGAATTGATTAATCAGATGAAAACATTTGTTGAGATTCTGTCTAATGAAAGGCTTGTACAAAAAGTGCTGATTAGTCTCAGTAAACCATATGATCCCATATGTCTAGTTATCGAAAATACCAAGTGCTTAGAGACTGTAGAACTACAGGAAGTTGTAGCAATCTTGAAGAGTCAAGAACAACGATTTGATTTGCATAGTGTTGATACCACTGAAAGGGCTTTTGCCTCACTTTCTGTGATTCCAAAAGGGCAAACCAGTAGTAATGCTCAGTCTGGTACATTCAAATCATATAAGCACTTGAATTCGAAGGGAAAGAAATAGGAGTCTAAGCCTAAGTTTCAACAAAGGTCATTCACTAATCTTGCACAGAATTCAACCTCTTCTGGGTATATGAAGCAAGATTAAGCTAAACCACAGTGTAAAGTGTGTTCCAAAATTCACTTTGGTGAATGTAGATATAAGGGGAAGCCTAAATGTTATAATTGTGATAAGTTTGGACATTGGGCTAGGGAATGCACAGCAGGCAAGGTCATTCAAAAGGCAAACTGTGCCAATCAAACAGAAGTCACTGGAAATTTGTTCTATGCCAACAGTGCAATTTCTGAAAACAAAATGAATGGAAACCGGTATATTGATAGTGGGTGCAGCAATCATATGACAGGGAATGCAGATCTTCTTGTCAATATAAGAACTAATGTTTCTAGAAAGGTTCAAATGCCCACTGGTGAATTGGTAAATGTTGCAGGAATGGGTTCTTTGGAAATTGACACAAATAAAGGAAATAAGTACATTAGGGAAGTCATGCATTTGCCCAAGTTGAAAGAAAACTTGCTAAGTGTGGGGCAAATGGATAAGCATGGATACTACTTATTATTTGGAGGAAACATGTGCAGTGTGTTTGATGGACCTTCACTGGAGAATCTTGTCATCAAAGTAAGGAAGAAGGAAAATAGGTGTTATCCTCTCTCCCTATTGAAGAATACTCAGTTTCCTCTGAATGCTAGTATTGGTCCAGATTCTACTTGGATTTGGCACAAGAGATTAGGGCATCTAAACCTCAGAAGCCTTAAACAACTTAGGGAGCATGAAATGGTGCATGGTCTTCCACAACTTGAAGATACTAAAGGTGCATGTGAAGGGTGCCAGTTGGGAAAACAACATCGTGACTGGTTTCCAAAAGAACAAGCTTGGAGAGCAAGTAACCCCTGGAGCTGATACATACTGATTTGTGTGGTCCTATGCAAACTAAATCAGTTGCTGGAAATAAGTACTTCATGCTTCTCATTGATGATCATACCAAAATGTCATGGGTCTATTTTCTGAGACAAAAATTTGAGGCTCTAACTTGTTTCAAGAAATTTAGAGCTATGGTGGAATTACAAAAGGTTCTCAAAATAAAGTGCCTAAGGAGTGACAGAGGAGGAGAGTTTGTGTCAAATGAATTCAATGAATTCTTAGAGATTGAAGGGATTCAAAGACAACTATCCATGGCCTATACTCCACAGCAGAATGGAGTAGTGGAGAAGAAGAACAGAACGGTTATAGAAATGGCTAAGGCAATGCTTCATGATAAAAGCATGCCATACTTTCTGTGGGCAGAAGCAGTACACACAACTGTGTACATTTTGAACAGATCACCTACAAAAGCACTCAATAATTTAACACCATTTGAGGCTTACAGTGGTAGAAAACCAGGGGTTGGTCATCTAAAGGTGTTTGGATCAGTATGCTATATACATGTACCATATGAAACAAGACAAAAGTTGGATGCTAAGAGTGTTAAAGGTGTCTTTGTTGGATATGCTACATGTGAGAACGGATATAGAGTACTTGATCCATGTACTAAGAAACTAATCCTATCAAGGGATGTAGTTTTTGATGAGAAAATGACATGGACTTGGAAGGAAAGTTCAGAGAAGGCTGTAGCTGTGACTTACATTCAGAATCATTCTGAAGATCAAACTACTATGAATGAAAATGAGTTGAGGGAAGCTGAAGGAAGTCCCTCTGATTCTAGTCCACTACTCTATGTTGAGGAACCAGAATGTAGCACTCATGAATCTGTGCAGATTTCTCAGTCATTTGATCACACCCCAGTAAAATGGAGAAACATAAATGATATTATGGCACAGTGCAATCTCTGTATTGTGGAACCTAAAAAATTCGAAGAAGCTGCACAAGATCAGGCTTCGGTGAAAGCTATGGAAGAAGAATTGTCCATGATTGAGAAGAATAGGACTTAGGAATTGGTAGATAGACCAAGTGATAAACATGTCATTGGAGTGAAATGGGTATTCAAAACCAAGTTAAACTTGGATGGTTCAGTACAAAAGAACAAGGCAAGACTAGTTGCCAAGGGGTATGTGGAGAAACCAGGAATTTACTACAATGAGACTTTTGCCCCGGTTGCAAGATTGGACACAATTCGAACTTTGATAATTCTTGCTGCACAAAGAAGCTGGAAATTATATCAACTTGATGTTAAATCTGCATTTTTGAATGGAAAATTGCATAAAGAAGTCTATGTTAAACAACCTGAGGGATTTGTAGTTGATGGCAAGGAGGACAAAGTCTACAGACTGCATAAGGCTCTTTATGGGTTAAAGCAAGCACCTAGAGCTTGGTATGGGGAGATTGACAACTACTTCATTCAGTGTGGATTTACAAAAAGTTTGAGTGAAGCAACTATTTATACTAAGACAAGGGGAGATAAGGACATTCTAATTGTTTCTATCTATGTTGATGACATAGTATACACTGGGAGCAACCAGGAAATGTTGAATGAGTTTAAAGAAGACATGAAGTTGAAGTATGAAATGACAGACCTCAGGCTCTTCCATCATTTCCTAGGAATGGGAGTGATACAAACAGACACAAACATTTTCATCCATCAAAGGAAGTATGCTTCTTCATTGTTGGATAAATTTGGCTTGAAGGAGTGTAAATCTGTTTCTATACCTCTGGTTGCTACTGACAAATTAAGCAAAGATGATGGGAGTGGTGCAGCAAATGAAGAGTAATATAGGAAAATTGTGGGGAGTTTGTTGTATCTTACAGCCACAAGACCAGATGTGATGTATGCAGCTAGTCTACTAGCTAGATATATGCACTGCCCTACAAATAAACACTATGGAACAGCCAAGAGAGTGCTCAGATATGTTAAAGGAACATTGGATTATGGTTTGAAGTATGAGAAAGGCAAGAAGGCAGTTTTGGTAGGATTTTGCGATAGTGACTGGGGAGGATCACTTGAAGACAGTAAAAGCACTTTAGGCTATGCCTTCTCATTTGGAAGTGGAGTGTTCTCATGGACCTCTGTGAAACAAAACTGTGTTGCTCTTTCTACTGCAGAAGCCGAGTACATAAGTGCTTCTGAAGCCACAGCTCAGGCCATATGGCTCAGATTCGTCCTGGATGATTTTGGAGAGCTACAAGCAGATGCAACTCCTTTGCAGTGTGACAACACATCTGCAATCTCAATAGCTAAGAACCCCGTGTTTCATCAGAGGACAAAACACATCGACAAACGATATCACTTCATCAAGGATGCTTTGTAGCAATGGATAGTTGATTTGGTTTACTATCCTACCAAAGAACAAGTGGTAGACATTTTCACCAAAGCCTTGCCGAATGAGAGATTCAACTATCTCAGGGACAAACTTGGAGTTATATCAGCTCAAAGCATAAAGGGGAGTGTTAGTGTATAAGCTATTGAGCTTACCTTCATATTAGAAGCAAATAAGCCTTGTGTTTTAATTGTGTATTCACTTTGGTAATTTCACCAAGTGTAGGGCTCATATTGTAAAAGGGTCTTAGTACAGGTATAAAGATCTCTTTGTATCCATCTAAATGTGTAGCTGAGATCATCATTTTGTGTTATACTTTGTAACCCAACCGTTGTGCACAGTGTGAGTGTGTGAAAAACAGATATAGAAAAGAAGAACATTCTCTCTGGAATTTGCACAGAAAGAAAAGCAACAAATCCTTCTCCATCTTATCTCTGCTATTCATTCTTCTTTCTTCTTTAATTAGAAATATATTCATTCACAGTTCAACATTTATGGGGGAGCGAAAGGCGTGAGGTGGGTGGGAGATTAGAGGTGCAAATATGCAAGTGTCAGAAGTGAGATAGTGTATCACTTTGTTGATCATTTTCTTCCTCTTATTACGCTTAATGGGTCTTTTCTTCTGGACTCCTAGCCCTACCAACACTTTACTCTGCGCCATTCTTTTCTCTAGTTTTTGTTGTTTCTTCGTTGGCTTTGGGAACAAAAACGTTTTGAAAATTCTTTGGTTCTTGGGATGAACTGAAGAGGAGATCGGATCGAATTCTGTTGCGCTAAGGATCGTTAGTGAACAGATGTTAGCCAGAGAGAAAGTTTGCGTGTCGCATGGGGCCAAATGTTGGAAATATACTACGATATCTGGCACTGCTCAGAAAGCACCTTAACCGTTTGGTACGTGGAACGGGACGGAACGGAACGGGACGAGGCGTTCCGTCCCACTTTTGGTGCACCTAAAACAGGTGGAACGAGCTGTTCCACATGACGAGTTTTGGGTGAATTTTTGTTCCGCCTCACCCCTCTGGAACGACTCGTTCCACATCCGTGGAACACAAACTTATAATCACTCCATCTCCTTCCTCTTCCTCCTCATTTTCATTCGAGAGCATCTTTACTCCCTCTCTATTCCGTCCCATCATGTCTCGTCCTATTCCGTTCCGTCCCATCCCGTCTGCATACGAAACAGTACCTTTAAATGTGTGTCAATTCAATATCAGTTACGTTTTCTTAGGTACCGTTTGGGACGGGACAAAACGCAGTGGAACGAGGCGTTCCGTCCTACATTTGGTGCGTCCAAAAATTGTGGAACATGCTAACCCACGGAACGAAATTTGGCTGATTTTTCGTTCCGCCTCCACCCCTGGAACGACTCATTCCACGCCCGTGGAACACAAATTATAAATTTTTTAGACAAAAATGGCCCTTATTTTTTTCAATATTTACACCATCTAAATCACACCTGTGTCGCGGAAAACATTTTTGCACGACGAAGGCTGGCATCACGCAAAACAGCCTTACGCGACGCATGCCCACCTACGTCGCGCAAAGTCAACGAATTTTTTTACTTCATTTGATTAGTTTGGGAGGCAGAAACTGCAAACCCTGTTGCAGGAGCTACCTCCATCCCTCATCTCTCGTCAAAATCGTCTACCAGATCAGGTTTGAATTGATATAAATTCTTTGCGCTTTTTCGATTGCAATCCTTTCCTTACTCTTAAACCTGATGTTAACTGAATTAATAATATTTAGATCCTTCATGTGATTCATTTACGAAATTGAAATTGCAAAATCAAAGGAGATAACTATCTTGCTGATTTTCTTTTTCTCTATACACCAAGTAGTTCCAACAATACTTTAACAAGTAAATGTGCTTTGAAAATTATTGTGTTACTAACCTTGGGTGCACCAATAAGATCTGGCCTTGATTCCATCACATTTCCATGGGAGTCTAATCTTTTTTTGATAATGTCATGTTTCTGCAGTATATAAGAACAATTAAATTTTACACAAGTGTCTTGTATATGTCATTTTCAGGGCAGTGTGGAGAGAAGGCCATTTAGTGGCTAATTGTTACAAGCAGTTTTTTCAAATGCTACTTTGAAGTGGCAGCAAAGATTCGAACTCTAGACGTAAACCATTTACTGGATAATTATTGGTACTGTACTTCTTTTGTAGTTCTGGTGTCATAAAAGAGGTCAAACGCACATTCATCATTTTCCCATTCCTCAGCATAATTATTATTTGGTGCTCTGGTCTAAAGTAGTCTCAAATATAAAGCAGTAGCTCGTTCGAAATACTATGCAACCATAAGGCACAGAGTTCTACTTCCTCATGATTGAGAGTTGAGATACATATAAACACGAACTCATCTTTTATACTTACATTTCCAATTTGTTAATTTATTTATACGTTCATATATGTGTCCAGTTATACATGGTTTTCAAATTAACAACTGCACACACAAGACCGATCTTTTCATTAAAACCACATATATACTTCATATCAACTAAGACATGAAAAATCACAAATCCTATAAATTGACAATATTAGGTAGTGAAAGCAACTAAGACAAAAAAATTCGAACATGCTCTTCATCTAGTCGAAAAGTAAACTGTCTGCAAGTAAAACGGGACCAGGTTCTAGTATGTAACCTTCCTATTATAAATTTTTGGTTTTTGGTGGAGAAAGGAAACCATCCAAATTTTCTGTTGTAAACAAGTTTTTCAACTTGATTTGAATCTGTTTATGAAACAAAGAACTTGGACCTTTTGGCTTTTGCAAAGGCATGCCACATCATGTTAAAGATAGAAATTCCTCAAACCTCTCTTTATCTCTCCCTTAAAACCTTCTCTTAAATTTTTAATTCTTTCTTTTCACTTGTTATTGCCTTTTGTAATCAACTTTTTCACTGTCATTATTTACTCTGATTGGTGATGACAGAGGCATGGCTACTGTATCTCATATAAGAGCTTACCATAAGCCGTGAAGCGAGGGAAAAATAATTTTCCCCATATATTTTTTATTTAGTTATTGAATTAAACAAAATAAAGGAGAACTAAGGACTGAAGTAAGAGATAGATGTGTAAAGTGAAATAAAGGGTGCATAAATCACTTTATATTACAATGAAAATGAAGTCCAAGAGAAATTTAACTACATTTGAGATGTCACAGTGTACATAAATCACTTTATTTTATTCACTAAATTAATTTTATCTATGTTATTTAGTTTTAGTAGTTATTGTGATTTAGTTTATTTGTATGCACATATTTTTGAACATACAAAATTGTTTTGTATTGTACGAAGTTAATACTACTTAACTTCGTACACTTTTTTTATTTTTAAGAAAAGCTCATTTTCCCGTTTGAGAATTAGTTGGATTTCGTGCATGGATGCAAAAGCATGACTGCGGTCCAATTAATTCTTGAATTGTCCCATTTTTTGGACAATTTGGGAATGCATAGTTATGTGTTGT
This sequence comes from Crataegus laevigata, assembly GCA_963580275.1. Taxonomy (NCBI): domain Eukaryota; kingdom Viridiplantae; phylum Streptophyta; class Magnoliopsida; order Rosales; family Rosaceae; genus Crataegus; species Crataegus laevigata. Next base: position 32,837,411 of record OY756948.1, on the reverse strand, counting down.
AGTTTGCGGTTCACGGATTAGGTTTCGATAGTGGAAATTTTGGTAACACTTCCTAATGTTCTTCGAGTACATGGTGGATATTATGTATCTACGGCGTGCACTTGAAGAACTGTAAGGAAATGCTGCCGAAATTTGCCCACGTCGAAATTTAATCCATTGGATTCGTAAATTACGACACATAACTGTGCATTTCTGAATGGGATAGGGCCTTTACCGAAGGAATAAGGTGACAAGACAATACTTGAAGTTTTTGTAATTCTTGTATTTTTATTGGGATTGCAGACAAAATGGACAGACAGTGGATACATAATCATAATAGATGTGTTGTTAAGTACTTGGATGGAATAGATAAGTTCATTGAATTCGCAACTAGACACAACCTAGGTTGAACTCATATCCGATGTCTGTGTAGGAGGTGTAACAACTCAATGTGGGAGACATTCAAAAATGTTTGATTTCATTTAGTAAGAAATGGGATGATGGAGACCTATACTACTTGGTATCATCATGGAGAACGATTAGACCAAGCTTCGTCTTCATACGTGACACGAGTGAAGACTGTTGAATCTAATGTGGATCCTATTGAACAAGTTATGAATATTCTAAATGACGCTTATCCATACGCCTCGAGCAACACCAATCAGGAAGGAGGAGATGACGGCCATCCAACCATGGATAGTGAGGCATCCAAAAACTATGAACTATTGAAAAATGCGAAGTAAGAATTATATCCGGGTTGCGATAACTTTTCGGTGCCTCACAACAATTGTGGAGTTGATGCATGGCAAGATCAAGTTTCGTTTGTCAAACAAGTGCTTTGATTACTTTTTGGGAGTTATCAAAAGGATGCTTCGAAAGGAGAATTGTGATGTGATATAAACTAGCACTCAAATTAAACCCTCTTGTTGACAGTTGTAGTAAAGATGTAAGTAGGGATCGTTCTAGGCCGGGGATTAGGAAGGATTGCTAATCTACTCAAAACTGACTTAAAAACACTAAACAAGACTCAAAAACACAAAACTAGGCTCTAATAACTCAAAACAAACTAGAATGACAGAAAACAGCTCAAAACAATAAAATTAACTGAAAACATAAACTAGGGATTGATTTGGACGAAAATAAACTCAAAGGACTAACTAGACACAAATTTGGACAGATTCTAACTCAACTAACACAACTTAACAATGGCGGGTTTGTTTTGCACAAAAATTAAAACTAAAACTAAGTAACTTGCATAATTAAACAAAGACATAAAATTTAGGTGAATTAAGGGATAAAAGGCTAGCTAGAGGGTTTTTCTCCACACATGACACACATGCATACAAATCGATTTTCAATTGCTCTTTCAATAAACCATAAACCTCAAGGCCCCAAGTTAACCATGACAACACTTTTTTAACCATCAGATTTTCCTAAAGTTATTGAATTGGATGGAATACACATCAACAATCCAAAACATTCTTCAATAGTTCCTTACATGAACATCATAATAGAGATACAATCAAAGATCATTAGGCTTTGTGAAAATCATAAGCATTGACAAGGCATTCGTAACTATGAACAACATGATACTCCTACCAGGAATTCACTTAACACGATTGTGACTAGCAACCTCCACTACTCATGAATATAAGTTCATAACGATTAGGTGAAACTCCCTTATATTCTATCATCAACTTCATGCGTGCAAACTAAGTATGCATCCTTAATCAACATACAAGAATAAGTTATCAATCAAGCAGTTAAGCAAATTGCATTCACAATTTATGAAATCACAACTGAAGGTAATCAATTCACATTGTAATTATGTTCATGGCTTTGAATCTCCCCCTAGCTAAAAAGAATTTAGCTGCTCATGTTCGCAAAACAAAGACAATAAAACTTATACATTGAAAACAAAAGAAAGAAAGCACCTAAAACATTCCAACAATCCAACTTGAATAGCAAGCACGTCCAAGGCCCTTCCTTCTCCTTCTTTACTACGACACATGGGTTGGGGTGAAGTTTTGAGAGGTTATTTGGATGAAATAATGGTTTAGAATGTGTAAGGTTGTGTTTAGGATTGAGGTTTGGTGCGGCAGGGGATGGAGAGGGTTAGAAAATAGGGAAGAATATGTGTATGAGTTGTGGCAGAGAGTGGAGAGGGGTTAGAGATGTGTAGAGAATGTTTAAGGCTGAAAAGAATGTGTATTTATATGGCTAGGGCACGGTAAGGCTTTAGAGAAAGTGAATAAAACTTAGCTATTTTGTCCTACAAGAATTTAAAGTCAGAAATTAATGGAAAATAGGAATGTGGGATGCGGCAAGGAAAAGGAAAGTGATTAAAGGCCAGAATCCAAGAGATAAAGGGAAGGAAGGTGCGGCATAGGTGTAAGAGTAAAGGGAAAGTGTTTTGGGGCATAAAATAGGAAAGGATTTGGGCTCCCTTGTGCAGCAAGGAAGAAGGATCCCTTAGGGTGGTACGGCATCCTTTAGGGAAGGTGCTAGGACTTCTAGAAACATGTAATTAGGTATCTAAACATGTTTTGAAAACCCCTTTGTAGCTGGAACATAAGTGAAGTAGGATTAGGAAAGTTCTGAGCCAAATATGGAAACTTTGGTTAGTATTCCTTCCTTCTTTTCTGAGCTCATTGACTTCATTTGTCTTCAATTCATTTCTTCCATCTCTTTCTTAACCTCCTTTGGTCTTCAATTTCGTCTGTCCACTTCGCTCCAAGCATGTGCTATCATTTGCAATCCCAAATCTGCTCCAAAATACACCAAAATGCTCTTCCTTGCTACCTTAGCCCTTGAAACCTACAAACACACGAAAATAGCTTAAAATACTAAAATAACTAAGAACTAACAACCTAAATGCAAGGAAACAAGCTTACTAAGTCGCATAAATATGCTCTTATCAAATTGTTTACCTAAAAATCATAAAAGTGCCCCAAAAGTGTTGAAGGGTCTGGGATTGAGGTATGAAAAAATTCACGCATGTGTAAATAATTGTATATTGTTCTATAAAGAGAACAAACAGTTGGATAAATGCCTTGTCTACAGTGAGCCGAGGTTTAAAATGACATCACAGAATAGAAAGACGAAGATTCCACAAAAAGTAATGCGTCCTCTTCCGTTGAAGCTTAGGTTGCAGCGATTGTACATGTCAATGCATACCGCAACCGACATGAGATGGCATAAAGAAGGACAGGTAAATGACGATATTATGAGGCATCCTGCAGATGGAGAGGCATGGAAAGAATTTGATTGGATGTACCTTATTTTGTAGATGACCCGCGTAATGTCAGATTAAGACTTGCCACTAACGGATTTAATCCGTTCGAGGTTTTAAACCAAATCCAAACACTGGGCCAGTCGTCATTTTTCCTTATAATCTACTGCCTTGGAAGTGCATGAAAAAAGAAAACACGATGTTGACTCTATTAATTATCGAAGATCCAAGATAGCCTATTGATGTTTATTTGCGGCCGTTGGTTGATGAGCTAAAAGATTTATGGGAAAACGGTGTTCGTACGTACGATAAGTATATTGGGTAGAAGTTCACCATGTGAGCGGCAGTGATGCGGACAGTAAATGATTTTCCCTCCTATGCAATGGTTTATGGGTGGATGACTAAGGGTTATTTGGCATGTCCAATATGCAAGGAGAACGTAACATCGTCTTGGCATGCGAGAAAAGTTTGTTATCTTGGTCATCGTATATGGCTCCCTCGGGACAATGAGTGGCGTCAGAACGATAAAGCCTTCTGCGGCACAAAAAAGACTCGGCCAAGACCAAGAGAATGGTTTGGAGATGTGATTTTAGATCAGTTAAATCGATTGGAATTCGGTCATTTCGGTAAAGGGGTCAGTAAGCCCAGACCAACTACACATCTGAACTGGATGCACATGAGTATGTTATTTGAGCTCCCGTACTGGTCAAAGTTAAAATTGAGGCACAACCTCGATGTTATGCATATTGAGAAAAATGTGTTTGATACTTTGGTCGGGACAATTCTACGAAAGACACGATTGAAGCTCGCCTCGATTTGGAGCAAATGGGCATTAGGTCATCCTTGTGGATGAAGAGAGTCGGTGGTACATTGAAGAAATGCCATCCATTTTTTATGATTAAGCCGAATGGGAAGAAAGAAATTTTCAACTTTATTTCTTCTGTAAAGTTTCCAGATGGGTATACTTCCAATATCTCGCATTGCATGAACGTGAGGGGGTGTAAATTTTTGAACATGAAGAGTCATGACTGTCATGTGATACTCCAAAGCCTTCTTCCGGTTGGTTTTCAACACTTATTGCCTCTTGATGTGGTGAAACCAATCGAGTTGTTGTCGAGATTTTTTTTGCAGTTGACTGCAAGGTGTTTGCGAAAGTCTAATGTTAAACATTTGCAAGATGACATTGTGAACGTCTTATGCAAGTTCGAAAAGATATTTCCCCCAGCTTTCTTTACAAGTATAATTCACTTGCCATATGAGGCATTACTTGCCGGACTAGTGAACTGTCGATAAATGTATCCAATAGAAAGGTACTTAATTAAGCGTCTATATATAACAGATTCATGATCAATGAACGCTTTGAATAATTTGTAGCATACCTTTTATTTGTGTAGATATCTTGGTGAGTTGAAAAAGTGTGTTCGAAACAAGGCAAAGCCCGAACGATCACTGGTGGAGGCATGGGTCGCATATGAGTCACTTACCTTTTGTGCAATTTATCTTTAAGATGTTGAGACAGCTTTCAATCATCCTCAATGCAATAATGATGGTGGTGTCAGAAAAGAGAAACTATATGTTTTTGCCCAAATTGCGCGACCATTCAGCGATCCTGTAAAAGGTGAATCGTTTACCAAAAATGACATGGAGGTAGCGCATTGTTTCATACTCAACAATTGTGACGAGGCTTTGCCATACCTTGAAGAGCATGAACAATTGATAAAGCAGGCAGATCCTTCACATTTATATGCCAAGAAGCACCGTGACTTGTTTCCTTCGTGGTTTCACGCACATGTAAGTTGTATGTGGTTTGAATTGAGCATATTTTCCAACTTGTTCATGCCTTTCTTTAAATTTGGTTACACTAATAGGTTAACTTTTGTATATGTTATATTAGATTAACAAATTGAAGGAATTGAATTCACCATCTTATGATGAAGAATTATATAACTTAGCGAGAGGACCGCTTCACGTTGAATTGTTCTCGGGTTGTCATGTAAATGGGATCAAGTTCTTGGGGGCAACACGTGATGACAAGTCGTCTACTCAAAATAGTGGTGTCCATGTCCCGGCTGCGGGCGACAGTGTAGTACAATTGCTTTACAAAAATAGGTGTCAAGTGATACTGTTTAAGTGCCTTTGGTTTGATACAAACCCACATAACCAAACGAGTGCTAAGCGAGATCATGGTTTACTATCAGTAAACACTATGAGACATTGGTACGATGAAGACCCATACATTTTGGCAACTATGGCAACACAAATATTCTATCTAGATGACCCTAAAGCCGGCAATGGTTGGAAAATTGTTCAGAAGACTGAGCAAAGAGGGCTATATGATATTTTGGAACTAGATCATGATGACAACGACGACGTCGCTGACCAATAGTTATCATCTTCGATAAAAATTGGTGAAGAAATACTCCGAGATACTAATATTGTCCAACAACCGTTTGACATACTTGGAGTTCCCGAATTCGAAATATCAATTGACCTTGGTGATTTGCCTCAATACAAAGCACCAGAAGAGGCAAACAAAGATGAGGATGAATGGGAATCCAGAAATGATAATAGTGAGGATAGCAAGAGTTATTATTGTAGATCTGATGAGGATTAATATAAACTTGTAAAGGCAAAATTAGGAGGCTGAGGGTTTAACACCGCTTCTCATCTACCCAGACTAATATTCCCAACAAATCGTCTGATCGTCTCCATTCTATAAAGTTAAAGATATCATGTAAGTTTTATGTTTTATGTTAGTCTCATGGAAGGTTGTGATGTCTTTTCATTTGAGTTGTTTTTATTATATCTTTGATGACCTACTACCAAAGGTCTGTTTACCTCTCTATTGGAATTATTGAAATTTATGGGTGACCTCTTTGCAGGTTGTGGCCCAAACTATCCGGTCATGCTTTGAAGGTATGTGTTTTATGTTATCACTGTTAAGTGTTAACATAATTTGTTTTTTTTTTTTTTTGTCCGACTACCAACATTTGTGCTGAGATCCTGTGAGTTTTATGTGCAGTCATCTTTGACTCAGCCTCAAATAATGGTGGTCTCAGATCTGGATGATGTATTTGTTCCATTGCCAGATGATCTTCTTGTTAATCTATCTAAATCAAGAAGCGTAGTGGATAGCTTCCTAGATAGCTTGCCGTCTATGTTTCAAGACAATGTGAATGTGGAGTCTGCTTTTGGTCCAGCTCTTAAAGCCTCGCTTATGCTTATGGTGTGTGAGCTTCTTCACACATAGCAATTTGAATTTTACCTTTGGATAAAATTTATCACCAATTATAAAAGCAGTGTGTTAAGTTATGTATTCCTTGAGTAATTGACTATTAAGTACTTCATTATGCAGTTCCAAGAGTCTGGTTGTTCATTTACTTTGCATTAACTTATGTCCACGCGTGTGCTTTTGCAGAGCAACCTTGGGAGAAAATTGTTAATTATTCAAAATACACTGCCATCTCTTGGTGTTGGTCGCTTAAAGTTGAGTGGAGATGATCTTCATGTCTATGGCTCTGATCAAGAGCATCCACTAAGACTACCAAAGGATTCTTTCTACAAGCAGATGGCTGCAGAATTTACCAAGGTCCAGATAGAGGTGGATGTGTATGCCTTCAGTGACAAGTACACGGATATAGCTTCATTAGGTATCTTCTGATGATACTTCTCTACATTAATATGTTGAGAACTCTTATATTATCCACCAATTTTGTAGTTGTTGCCCTTGTGGGGAAATATGCTTTAACCATGGTTTTCTCCAATTTATTGCATTAACTGTTCTCCAAGAATATTGTAGTGTTTCTTCTATGTAGTGAACATTTTTGAAGAAAGAACCTGAATTTACATATTTGAAACTTTTACTGTCTTGTTTGTAGTTCTTGTTTATCAGGGTGTAATGGTTATTGTGTTGTATACTCTCCCGTGAACTATATTTATTATACAGCTAAAAGATGTATAGTGTATAACTGCTATGGTCTTCCAAATGTAGGTACTCTGGCAAAATATGGTGTATTATTACCCGAATTTTCAATCTACCATTCATGGAGTGCGCTTTACGTTTTATCATGGGAACTTCATATGACTGAAAAGTCTTTAACAAACTGTCTATAATAACCTTCCAAGGCAAGGAAACTCCGTAGCTCGGTGACAGTTTGTGGCTGCCCCCAATTCTCCACAGCTGCTATCTTCTCAGGGTCAACCTGGATACCTTGAGCTAATACAACATGCCCTAAGAATGCTACTTGATCCAACTAGAATTGACATTTGCTGAACTTAGCATACAATTGATGTTCCCTCACCTTCTTCAACACCAGAGTCAGGTGTCGAACATGGTCTGGTTTTGACTTAGAATACATCAGTATGTCATCAATAAAGACAATGATAAATCTATCCAAATATTGTTGAAACACCTTATTCAACAAACTCATAAAAGCTGCTGGTGCATTAGTCAATCCAAACGGCGTTACGAGAAACTCATAATGACCATAACGAGTCCTAAATGCAGTTTTAGGAACGTCGTCACTCCTGATTTTCAATTGATAGTAGCCAGATCTTAGATCAATTTTAGAAAATACATAGGCGCCTCAAAGTTGATAAAAAAGATCATCTATGCGCGGCAACGGATAACAATTTTTAATCGTTTCAATTGCCGATAATCAATGCATAGCCTCAAGGTACTGTATTTTTTCCGAACAAATAAGACTGGGGCTCCCAAGGGTGAAGTACTAGGCTGAATGAAACCTTTATCAAATAACTCCTGTAACTAGATCTTCAATTCTCTTAACTCGACAGGAGCCATACGATAAGGAGTTAAGGAAATAAGATCAGTACCTAGAAGTAAATCAATGGTGAACTCCACATCACTATCCGGCAGCAATCTAGGCAAATCATCACGGAAGACGTCAGAAAAATGTCTAACCACCCGAACATTCTCCAAGCTAACAGGAGTGTCATCATTTAGTAGCACGTGAGCCAAGTACCATTGACAACCTTTCTTCAATAACCTCTTAGCTCTCACAGCCGAAATGACCCCATGTCTCACCCCACTACGCTCTCAAACAAAAGTAACTTCAAGTAATCCAGGACGATGGAAAGTCACTGTTTTCCCATAACAGTCAATATTGGCACGATTGTAATGCAACCAATCTGTGCCTAAAATGACATCAAAATCAACAATGTCCAATGGAGTGAGGTTAGCTGGCATAACCACATCCTCCACTAATACGAGACATCCTGGATATACATAATGTAGATAACACTTCTCCCCTCTAGGCATTGCAAACTCCAACTCGTACCCAAGATGTGAAGATTGAGGTTTTGTCAACTGAGCAAACATATGAGAAATTACAGAATGTGTAGCACCATAGTCAATCAACACTTTAGCATAATGACCAAGAATATTTAATGTACCCATGATTAAGTCCGAATTATTCTGAGCATCCTGCAGCGAAAGGTTATGGGTACGTCCCTGAGCCTGTTGTCTTCCTTTTCGACCTCTGTTGGCATAAACTCCTTGCCCCTGCGAACTGAGTCCTTGACCTAACTGGCTGGGCTGCCCCGATGACCCAACACCACTGGTAGCAGCATCAACCTGCGGAGGCTATCCTCCGAAGTACCACTGTGATCTTCTAGCGGAATACTGCCGCTAAGGCATATATCCTCCCGAATACTGCTGCTGAGGCATATATCCTCTTGAATATTGACCATAACGACCTTGCTGATAAGGATCCTGAGGGTACTGATACTGTTCTGAAGAATAAGGAACTAGATCCCCCTAATAATTGTAAACACCACAACGACCGGTCTAAGTGTAACCACCCGGTCCTGAAAACTGCTGGGTCGAAGTTGGCGGTGGTAAGGAAAGCTATTGGGCCTCTGCTGGCTTTGAAGACAATACTTAGCCAGATGTCCCACCTGACCACATGTATAGCACCCGTTATTACCCTACGGCACAAGGGGGCACTACCCCTACCAAAATTCCCCTGCCTCTGGAATCTGGAACCTCTTGAAAACCTACCATCACCTCTCTGACCTATGGAACTAAAACATCAACTGCAAGAACTAGAACTAGCCCCACTTCGCTTAAAGCTCTGAATCTGACGAGGTCCCTATGAGGATTGACCTCTACCCTTATTATCGTTCTTCTGATTCCCATCTTTGTTTTCTTCTTCTTCACTCTCACTGGGTATGTTCTCTGAGTCCTCAATCCTCAACACAATTTCATAGAACTCCTGGTAAGTGTCATAGGGATAGATAGTCGCCATCGAACGCCACTTCTTCTTGGTACCCAACTTAAAGCATCGAAGCATCTAAACTGGATTTGCAGTAACTTCTGGATCCATAGAGACGTGGCCAACTTGAGCAAGTCACCATTCACAGATGAAATCGAGTGGACGAAACCACCGCGGAGGTTCAATCTGCCACATTTCACTTTGTTTAAAGGAGGTGAAGATCCGAACAGGCACTTAATACACTTAATGTACTACCGAAGTGCCATGACCCTCTAAGGCAGCAATGTCACTCTCATGTGCAAAATCTTTGCCACGACTCTGCAAGGCGAGGTGCAAGACTGGTTCCACACTCTGCCACCACTTTCAATCTAGAACTTCGATGAACTTTCCCTTGTTTTCACAAAGGAATATTGGTCATACTGTTCGATCAAGAAGAAATCTGACTACCTTTTTAGCATGAAGAATGACCCGAAGGAGTCACTCCATACTTATGTCAAGAGATTCAAGGCAGAAAAGGCTAAGATTGTCGGATGTGATGATAACATCGCATGCTTAGCTTTCTGGAAAGGACAACTAGCAGATCACCCACTTTTCACCTGAGCAGCCACGCAGAGCCACGAAACTGACTCAGAAAAAGGGGAGCGATAAAACACTCAGCGTCAAAAGCAAGCCAAGAGACAAGCACAGGAATCGATCACCAGTGAAAGAAGGAACAACGCCCTGATCAGCCAAATCATCGCGACCTCAAAGACAAACCATGGTTCAAGCCCCTGCCGCTGCCTATAAAGGGCGACACCTCAAAGATGGACCAGACTAAATATTGTGCATTCCACAGAGGTCTTGGCATGCAACCGATGATTGCATTTCATGGAAGAAATACCTCTAGCAATTCGTGAAGGAAGGCAAGTGCGACTAGTACGTCGACAGACCAGCTGCCCGGCCAAGGCGAGAAATAGTTGTCGATGCCGAACCCCAATCAAGACAATCCGAATCAAAGGAATCTTTGCCGAATTCGAGCATCTGGGGGCCACCAATAACTCCAAGAAGAGAAAAATCCAGCAGGTGAGATCGGTCAATCACGTTCAAGCCATAGATGTTGTATCTAAACCAATCGTTGGCTTTACCAAGCAGGACGCTGAAGGAATAGACTTTCTTAACGACGACGACCTGGTGATCTCTGTTCAATTGGCCCACGCCATCGTTGACAGAGTCACGGTGGACAACGGCAGCTCAGTCAACCTTCTATAACTATCAGTCATCCAGAAGATAGGCCTGGAAAGCACGATCCAACGCAAAATAGAGGTCTTGACCTGATTTAACGAACTTACGTCAACTGCCATTGGCACTATTATACTCAACGTAACCAACACGCCGATTGTTTGATTACAGACCTTCATGATCGTCAGCAACCCATCTCTTTAAACGGGATATTGGGTCGACCCTAGCTAGTGAAGATTGGAGCTGTGACCTTGATCGAGTATCAGAAAATTTGATTTCGCATCCCGAGAAGAGTAACTAAAGAGATTAAAGGTGACCAGGCCATGTCCATACGATGAACCATACAAGTTCTCAAGGAATCGAAGAAGAAATCTTTCACCCCAACAGTAGCAGCTGAAGTGCAGAAAGACGACTCTACTGCCGCTAAATAGTAATTACAGCAGGCAGGTCAAGAAGATGGCGTTAAGGTCGACAACACCCTGGAAGATGAGTCAGGTTGCAAGCCTGAAGAAGACGCCGAAAACATCATTCTTGACCCCCCAGCTGGAAAAGACGGCTAAAATTGGCTCATGTTTGAGCCCAGCAGAGAAGGAAGAACTCACTGCTTTCCTTAGGGAAAATCGCAACATCTTTGCATGGTCACCCTTTGACATGCTTGGCATTGATCCAGCGATAGCTTGTCACAAGCTGCACGTCGATCCCGCTGCCAAACCTGTGATCCAAAAAAGCCGACATTTCATTCCCGAGCGAGTAGAGGCAAATATCAAGCTACTGGAGGTCGAATTCGTAGAGGAAGTGGCACAATCAGCATGGCTGCCTAACGTCGTGCTAGTGATGAAAAAAGAGAGGGGCAAATGGAAAGTATGCGTGGATTACACTGACCTCAACAAGGCATCCTTAAAGACAACTACCCGGTTCCTCGAATCGACTTTCTCGTTGACTTAACATCCGAGAACCAGCTGTTCAACTTCTTGGACGTATATTCAGGCTACAATCAGATTGCCATACGTAACTTGACAGAGAAAAAACTACATTCGTGATCGAGAACGCAAAAGTAACCTACCAACAACTTGTAAACACGATGTTCAAGAAGTAGATCTGAGTCACCATGGAAGTCTACGTCGATGACATCATGGTGAAAGGCAAGCAGCGGTTAAACCACATTCGCAACTTGGCAAAAACTTTTGCCATTCTTTGAGAGTACAACATGAAGCTCAACCCAGCTAAATGCACATTTGACGTCTCTTCAGGCCGATTCTTAGGGTACCTTGTAACCCAACAAGGAATCGAAGCTCATCTAAGGCAGATCAAAGCGATCCTGGACATGAAATTTCCTACAACTCTGAAGGAGATCCAAAGTCTGACTGGATGAACAGTCGCATTCAATCGCTTCCTTTTACGATCTACCGACCGATGCAAGCCCTTCTTCAAGGCAATAAAAAAGGCGCAGAAGGACAAATGGGACGATGAGTGCGAAAAAGCATTTTAGGACCTGAAGCAATACCTGAGATCACATCCACTACTATCTAAACTAGAAGCAGCAGCAAACCTATACATCTATCTGGTAGTAAGCTCTATCCTCACACGAGAAGATCTCCTCGATGCGAAAATCAGATACTCGAAGATCGAAAAACTAATTTTGGCATTAGTTGTTGCAGCTCGAAAGCTGAGACCGTACTTTCAAGGGCACCCAGTCATCGTCATGACCCAATACCCACTACAATCAGGTTTACATAGTCCAGACGCTTCTCAGCGAGTAATGAAGTGGGCGTTGGAACTTGGTCAGTACGGCTTAGCATACCAACCCCGCACAGCAATAAAATCCCAACCACTGGCGGACTTCATAGCAGAATTCACCCCAAGCCTGAAGGATGCAACAGCACAGTATGAAAGCACCCTGGAGGTAGTCGAGCACGCCATAGCCGTACCTGCCCCACCTGATGGACATTTTTTGCGTTTGCAAGTCAATGAATCATCTAACCATCAAGGTTCTAGAGGAGGCCTAGTTTTCACTACCCCAAACGGCTCAATACTCAAGTAGGCGATCACTCTGAACTTCAAAGCATCGAACAACGAAGCAGAGTATGAAGCTCTGCTACTGGGGGCAGATGCATGATGATCGTAGCGATCGACTACTTCACGAAATGGGTCGAAGCCGAACCCATGACCACAACTACCCAGATGGACATAGAGCGCTTCATATGGAAGAACATTATCTGTCACTTCGGCATCCCACACTCTATTGCACAGACAATGGCCCACAATATGTCAGCATCCCACACTCTTCGAGAAATATGGCATCAAGCAGCACATGTCCACACCCCGATACCCACAAGGTAACGGGCAGGCCAAAGCGTCTAACAAGACTATCTTCGATTGCCTGAAGAAGGCTCTCTCAGATAAGAAGGGAAAATGGCCAGACGAGCTCCCTAGTGTCCTATGGGTAAATTGCACCACCGAAAGGCGAGCAACCAGAGAGACTCCATTCACGTTGGCTTATGGTTTTGAGGCGATCATTCCTCCCAACGTCGTAGTGCCGAGCATCAGTACTGTACTGTCGAACCTCAAGCAGAATGAAAAGAAGATGGCCACCATCTTAGACCTGGCAGAGGAAGAGCGCGAAAAGGTTATCACATGCATTGCGGCCTATCAACAACATCTCCTCTCTAGCTACAACAAAAGGACAAAAATCCGATAGTTCCAACCAAGAGACCTAGTCCTTAGGAAAGCCTTCATCACCGCTCAACAGGAAGGCTCTAAAAAGATGGCACCCATCTGGAAAGAATCGTACAAAATCAGCCGAGTAGGCGGAAAGGGAAGCTACACCATCACCACCATAAACGACAAAGAAATCGACAAACAGTGGAATGCCTACAACCTGAGAAAGTACTACGTGTGACCTTCCACCATTCCTTGTACCCTGTTCAAGACGAGAAAGTTCGAAGACTCAAGCAGCTCGACGAACAAAGACCTCGCATGCCGAGGATTATCAGTTGTTATGACATTATTGCCTAGGAGCAAAGTTAATAAAAGCCTCTATTTGCAATGAAAAATGAAGGAATAATTTGCAAGCCTGGGCCAGATGCATAAACAAACTGATTACCTCATGCGATAAGCAGAAAACACCCTATGCTGGATGGACATGGTGCAAAACAGCAGCCACCTTGTAGACATGGTGAAAAAACACCCTATGCCCGGCAGACATGGTGCAAGACACTCGTAGCCCTGCAGACATGGTGAAAAAACACCCTCTGCCCGACAAACATGGTGCAAGACACCCGCTACCCTGCAGACATGGTGAAACAGTGCCTTTTGCCCTGCAGACATAGTGTAAGATGCCCTATGCCTGATAAGCTCATATTTATAAATATTTTACATCAAATTCAGTTTTCTTTTCTTAGTTAGTTCCTTATATTTTTGAGCTATTTACTTTGTTTTTGTGTTTTATAGAAGTTGTCAAGTAAAGAAAAGAAAAATAGAACAAGTAAGATTTTAAGTCATAAATTCGTCAAAACTGCCTGTGCAGATCAGCTGACTTTGAAAGCAATTTGTGAACTGCTCAAAATGAACTAGTGAATGAGCCTTATATGTTTGGAAAGCTACGGATGTCTATTTTCTGGAGCATTTTGCGGATTATTAAGATCATTTTTCTAGAAGAAGTTATGGGCATTTTAACACTGAAAGGTTCAAAAGCTGCTGAGCAGTTTGTAACTGCAATGAGCAAAGCACATGCATGCAGAAAAATGATGGACTTTTTGGTGCATGAAAGGGCTTCAAACACATGCTAAAATCTGATCAAAATGAAGAAGATACCTTGCAAAGACCAAGCATGTGTGTTGCTAGCTGTTTTAATCATGAAAACACAAGTGTGCAAGTTGTTTTTGCAAGGAAACCTCACAACATGGATGGATAATCATGTTTTGCAAGTGTGCTAGCTTATTTAATCATGAAATACAAGTGTACTAGCTGATTCATCATGAGAAGACCAAGAGGGACCAAAGGCATGGACCAAGGAGGATGAATGCAAGTTGTTTCATCATGAAATTTCTACAAAGATGCATGTGTGCTAGCTGTTTTTGATGATTAATTGTTGCTTTGTATTGTTTATTAAAACAACTTGTGTGGTTCTTTACTTTTGAGCACCTATAAATAGGCCTTCTTGCAAGGCTTAAAACTCACCAATTCATACAACAACTTCCTTCTACACATCCATTCATTCTCTCCAAAAACAGCCACACCTATTCCCTAAAACACTCCACAAAAATCTGCCCATAAACACCATTGCCACACCCCCCCAACCATCCTAAATACCACCATACATCCTCCTATCCATTCCTCCATACAACCAAACCTTCAACCCACAACCACCCTTCGTGCCGTAGCAAAGGAAGGGAGGGAAAGTGCTTGGACGTGCTTGCCACTCAACGAGGATCGTTGGAGCGTTTAGCTGTTTTCTTTCTTTTATTTTCAAGGTATAAATCTATTTACCTTTGTTTTACAATTATGAGGAACTAAACCCCCCTTTTGCTGGGGGGGGGGGGGATTCAAAGCCATGATTACATTTGCATTATGAATTAATTACTTTTGGTTGTGCTTTAATAATTTGTGATTTCAATTCGCTTAACTATTTGATTGATAACTTATTTGTGTATGTTAATTAAGAGTGCACGCTTAGTTTTCATGCATAAGTTTGATGCTAGAATATAAGGAAATTTCACCTAATCGTTATGAACTTATATTCATGAGTAGTGAAGGTTGCTATCCACAATCGTGTTAAGTGAATTCTTGGCAAGAGTATCATGCTTTTCATAGTTACGAATGCCTCGTCAATACTTATAGTTCTCATGAATCTTAATGATCTTTGATTGTATCTCTATTGTGCTTTTCACATATGGAACTTTTGAAGAATATTTTGAATTGTTATATGCGCTTTCCCATTCAATTCATTAACTTAAGGAGAACTTGAAGGTTAAAAAAGTGCTATCACGGTTAACCCGCAGTATTGAGTTTCATAAGTTATCCAAAGAACAACTAAAAAATTGGTTTATGTACAAGTGTATCATGTGTGGAGGAGAACCCTCTAGCTAATCCATCATCCATTCAAACAACCATATTTTGTGTCTAAATTTGTCTAGTTTATAATTTGTTTATTTTCAAGTTATTCTCATCAAAACCCAATCCCCCTTTTTACAATTTATGTCCTTTGATTTGAATCCACTTTATTTGATTTCTATTGAGTTCTTTGGGTTATTCTAGTTTAGTTGGACTCATTTGAATCTAGTGAAGTGTTTTGATTTTAGATTTGTGTTTTTAAAGTTTTATTTAGTGTTTATAAGTTTATTTTATATAGATTAGCAATCCCTCCTAATCCCCGGTTTAGAACGATCCCTACTTGCATATATACTACAATTGTTAACAAGAGGGTTTAATTTGTGTGTTTGCTTATTCATCGCACCAATGCCCTACGGACATGGCATAACCACCCTTGTGATAAGCAGAAGGTGCCCTGTACCTATTCAAACATGGCGTATCCGAAATATCTAGATGTGGCCACGATAGTCAGTTTCCCCTAATGTTAGCGACTACTTATGTCGACCGACTCTCAGAATTAGCCACGATTGTCATTCCCCTGGAATAGACTTAGCCAATTGAAGGATTCAATTCCGCATGATCTTGGGTCTCTAACCGGAAAAGACAATTAAGTGCAAGACCCCTGCCCATGAAAGATGGCAAGTGAACAAGATGGTCTACCCTCGACGTGCAAATCTTCATGAGTGGCTTGATTTCAAAGTGTTGCAATACTAGTTAAGCAACCTACGGGATCAAAGCTGCGACTCGGAAGAATATGTCCTCTGAGGAACGGCTTCGCCTACAACTCACGCCAAATGCCTCTGAGGGCCAGAGATGACGCGCGAAGTGGTCATGCGGGTCGTCTGCTTCTGTAAGCAAGATGCCCGGTCGACGACCCTATGGCTATAAGCCCAAGGCGGCCCACAAGCCGAAACTTATGCCTGCCATGACTACGCGGACACGCCTGCTTGCTTATAAGTAGTGCTTCCGGCCGACGGTCTATGATTGAAGTTTTGTTGGGACAAAGTCTAGTGTCACGACTATAGTGCCACATGGACTTTCTCTGCTTCTAAAGAGAAGCACGAGTCCGGTCGACAACTCGATAAGTCAAAAATCTCACAACAGGC
Source organism: Crataegus laevigata (assembly GCA_963580275.1). Lineage (NCBI taxonomy): Eukaryota > Viridiplantae > Streptophyta > Magnoliopsida > Rosales > Rosaceae > Crataegus > Crataegus laevigata. Next base: position 32,820,552 of record OY756948.1, on the reverse strand, counting down.
CTTGGGAGGGCCAAGGCTCAAGAAGCCACAAAGACAAATGTCACGACTATAGCAGCTATGCAGACCTCCTCTGCTTCTTACACGAAGCGTGAGCTCGGCTAACAACTCTATAAGGTAAAAATCTCGTGTTTTTATCTTACAGGTAAGGCTCTCGAAGCACCAAAGCCAAAATTGAAGCCTAAAGTGACTACGTAAGTCAACTGCTCCATCCGAGTAACCCACTCAACTGCCCGTCTTACGGAAAAGTTTTGCAAATCATCTCAAGCAGGCAAGGCTCTTGAAGCCCTAAAGCCAAAACTAAAACCTAAGTGACAACATGGGATCAACTGTTTCGTTGAAACTGCTCACCCAGCCGCCCGTTCTACGGTAAAGTTTCACAAAAGACATGGTGAAATAGAGGGATGAAACAAAAACACGGAAAGTAATTTATTAAATTTCTAGCAAATTGATAAACCGACTCGAAGACCAACAAAGTTCAAGCAAAGCAGAACAAAAAATAAAGGAAAATACTCCTCAGTCTAAGCAAAAAAGACTACTTCTTAGCAGCTTGCGCAGCCACTGGTTACTCGACTGCCACGCCTTCAGCAGCTGAGCTATTCACAGCAGCTAAAGTTTTCATCAGCTCATCCTTAGCCGCCCCTGCCTGGACTGCCTGATCTTCAGCTGCTCCACCAAAGGCAGCTTCAAATGAGAAATCAAGCAAATCAACTGGAGAAATGGAAAAGTTTCCAAGTTTTTCTCGGAAAACTTATAATCTGATGCCCTGCCCTTAAGATGGTCTACATAGCCAAGCTTGTAGAAATTGGCCTGATAAGAAGCAAGCGCCACTTCGTGATCGGCTTTCTCATTCTTCAGGTGGACATTCTCCTCAACAAGCCTAGTGTGAGCACCCTGCAATTCGTCCAATTTCTTTTTTCAGATTTTCGCTAGTAGACAGCGCACCTAGCAGATCCACTTCCTTGGACTTAAGCTTACTGGAAATCTCCTTGAGATAAGACACTTCAGTATGCATAAAGATGAGCTCCTCATCCTTGGCAAAACAAGAAGATCGTAGCTCCGAATTGAGACGCTCAAGGTCCTCGACCACCGGAGAAACACGACTGATTTCCTTCTCTGCAGCTTCCAACATCGCCTGAGTCGTACCAAGCCTAACATTCAAATAGGCGGCCTCTTCACAAGCGATCTCCAACTGGAAAAAAATGGGGGTAGAAACGTTAAACCCCTTCAAAACGGCGAGTTCAGATTCGAGCTTCTTAATCTTTTCAGCAGTCGAGCGAAGCTGAACCTCCAACGCCACGAATTGGAGAGTTCACGTTGCTCTTGAATTTGCGCCATGAATTCCACAATCTGCCCAACTTGCATATCCAATTCTTCCACTCTTTTGATTCGGTCTTGCATCTCCTGGTTTTGATTTTCTACTCCCTGATTCAAAGAGGTGAGTAACTTATTAAATGTATCATTATCCAAAGATGTACCTGAATTGAATTGGGCAGATTGTTATGGTGGCTGTGATGGTTCATATGGCCACTGATAGAACTCTTTTGATGGCGGCAATTGTTCTTCTTTTTGTGAACCCTGCGTCAAAGAAATTAGTCCTTCAAGAATTTCATTATAATGCATGCGCATGCTTTGATTCGATTGGAATTGTTGTGGGGGATGCTGTGGTGACTGCATAGGTCTTGAATAGAACTCATCTTGCTGCCAATATCCACCTTGTTGGAATTGTTGAGGTTCATCCCACATATGATCTGAATAATCTCTCCAATCCGAATTATAAGCGTTGGAAAACATGTTGCCCCTTGATTGGCTATGGCCTTGATATCCCCAAACATCTTCATTTGCAGAAAATTGAGGATATTGCTGAGTTTGATATCCTTGCCCATAGGGCACATCAAATGCAGGGACACTTGGCATTATGGTCCTTTCGGCAATATTAGTCAATTGAGAAGTGAGTTGCGCCAATTGAGCTTGAATGGTCGCAAGTATTAAAGTTTCAGTTTAAGGGTATGGTTGGAAGTATTAAAAGAATCGCTGGAGAGCTTGAGTTCTTATAAATCTCAAGAAAAGAATTGCTTGCAATGTAGCTTGGAACTTGTGTTTTCATATTCTTTCGTTTCAATAGCCCTATCCCTAAGCCTCACTACATCCAATAAAAGTCCTCTTGATTTAAGTTTTGCAATTATGATTGTGGAGAAGTGATCTTTATGCAAGCTTATGGTAGAACTTTCACATTTGATTCTTTGAGTGAAACACATTAAAACTAAACACATGTGTGATTGAGTGTATGTCTCGTGAGAAGGTCGCTAGTTTGCATATGATGATTTTAAAAATAAAAACTTGAAATTGCATTAGCATGGCTATCTCACACACTACACTTCAAGGATGATTTGAAGATTACTGCTAATATTTGAATAAGGAAGATGAACTTGGATTAGCTTGTTTGGTGCTAGCTATGGTTCTTGATGATTTGTGTTCTCGAATGAAATTCTATGAGGGTCACATAGGGGGAAGCTAATGTTTTTCATGTTACTACTTGTTCATGTTTTCTTTGTTTTGCTCGAGGACTTAAAGCTAAGTGTGGGGGTATTTGATCGGATCATATTTATATATATTTTACATCAAATTCACTTATCTTTTCTTAGTTTGTTCCTTATATTTTTGGGCTTTTTACTTTGTTTTTGTGTTTTATAGAATTTGTTAAGCAAAGAAAATAAAAATTGAATAAGTGAAATTTTAAGTGTCAAATTCGTCAAAACTATCTTACTCACTTATTTTCTTTGTTTATGTTTTCGATTCGGTTTGAGTGATTGAAATTGGTTTGGTTTGTTTTGTGTGAAAATAATAGCAAGTGACGGTGGAAAAGAAAAAAATAAAAAGCAACCAAGAGGCTGCCAGCAAGAATAATCGTGCGGGGGGCGCCCATTAGCAGAAAAGCAAAAGGAATGGCAACAACGCATGGCTGCCAGCAAAAGCGCACAAAGGCAGCATGGGATTTAAAAAGAAGAATTAGCACGAGAGGTGGGAGCACTGCTGCCAATGGGCAGCATGGGATCAAAAACGGAAGTGGTGCCAGAAGGGTAGCAGCAGAAAGAAAATATAAATAAGTGAAGCTGTCTCGAGGCAGCGGGGGGGAGATAGAAAACGGAGCGCAAGCAGCGCAGAGGAGTTTTGAGGAGAGAGAGGCACGGGGCAGAAGGCTGCCATCAGTGCAGTCGGCAAGAGGAGAGAAACAGAGGCAGCTTCTCAAGCTGCCAAGCGGCGAGAAGGCACCACAGCTGCAGCACGGTACAGAGCATAAGGCAGCGGCTCAGGGGGGCGTTGATTAAAAACTGCAGTCAGTGCAGTGTAGCACAGACCAGCGCATCAATACTCAGCCAATCATAAGCTGCCTTAGCAGCAGCTCACAGAAAAACAGAGGAAAGCTGCCTTGGCAGCTAGAAAACCGAGAGGCGCCAATCACAGGGACACGGTGCAAACTGCACAGTGACATCGAGGAAATCTTGCCACTCTCCTCATTCGGTTTTATTTTCTCAAACTTATGCTTTACTTATGTTTTAATTTATAAATAATGTGTAACTAAATTTGTTTTGGCTAGAGGTTAATTCAAAGCCATGAATATATTTGTAATATGAATTGATACCTTCAGTTGTAATTTCTGAGTTGTGAATTTAATTTGCTTAACTACTTGATTAATAACTTATTTGTGTATGTCGATTAAGAATGCATAGTTAATTTACATGCATGAATTTGATGCTAGAATATAAGTAAATTTCACCTAATCGTTATGAACTTATATTCATGAGTAGTGAAGGTTGCTAGTCACAATCGCGTTAAGTGAATTCTTGGCAGGAGTATCATGCTTTTCATAGTTACGAATGCCTCGTCAATGCTTATAGTTTTCACAAAGTTTAATGATCTTTGATTGTATCTCTATTGTGCTTTTCACGTAGGGGACTTTCGAAGAATGTTTTGAATTGTTGTATGCGTATTTCCGTCCAATTCAATAACTTAAGGAAAACTTGAAGATTAAAAAAGTGCTGTTCACGGTTAATCTGGACTATTGAGATTTATAATTTATTGAAAGAACAACTGAAAATCAATTTAGGTTGCATATGTATCATGTGTGGAGAAGAACCCTCTAGCCAGTCTGTCGCCTATCCATTCACCTTAATTTCATGCTTTTGTCAATTCTGTAATTTATTTAAGTTTAATTTACTTCTCGTCAAAACCAAACACCCCCATTATTAAATTGTATTATTTAATTAGATTTCATTGTTTTTAGTCTTTTAATTCAATTTCCGTCCATTTCAGTTCTTAGTGTCTAATTTGTGTGTTTCCATTGTTTTGAGTCATTCTAGTGTGTTTTGAATTATTAGAGATTTTAGCCTAGTTTTGTGTCCTTGAGTCTTGTTTAATATTTTTTAAATCAATTTAGAATAGATTAGCAATCTCTCCTAATCCCCGGCCTAGAATGATACCCTACTTACATCTTTACTACAACTGTCAAAAAGAGGGTTAAATTTGTGTGTGGTTTTACAACCCATCAAATTTTTGGCGCCGTTGCCGGGGATTAGGAGGGATTGCTAATCTACTCTAAATTAATTTAAAAATATTAAATAAGACTCAAGGACACAAAACTAGGCTAAAAACTCTAATAACTCGAAACACACTTAGAATGACTCAAAATAATGAAAATAATCAAATTAGACACTAGGAACCGAAATGGACGGAAATTGAATTAAAAGACTCAAAACAATGAAATCTAATTAAATAATACAATTTAACAATGGGGGGGGGGTTTGGTTTTAACGAGAAGTAAATTAAACTTAAATAAATTATAGATTTGACAAAAACATGAAATTTGGGTGAACGGATGGGCGACGGATTGGCTAGAGGGTTCTTCTCCACACATGACACATATGCAACCTAAATTGATTTTCAGTTGTTCTTTCAATAAAATATAAATCTCAATACTCCAGATTTGTAACAACCCGTCCCGATTAATTCGAGGTATTAATTATGAAATGACAATTTTGCCCTACGGGGTTATGTACGTGTGCATGTGTGTGTGTAGTGGACCAATTAATTGAGGTCCTTAATTATTGGTGCCAATTAAAGCATAGAACTTAGATCACACACACACACTCCCTCTTTTCTCTCACTCCCGTCACTTCTCTCTCTCTCCTCTCTCACGATCTCACTCTCTCTCTCTCCCTCGCCAAAACGTACGGACGAACCCAAAACCACCATCAAACTTCACAGATCGAATCATCCAACACCACCATTCGACTCTTGAGGCTCCTATGAGTGCATTGACACCCATTTCAGGTGAGATTTAGTTCGTTTTCACGTCGAAACACCGAGGCCCGATTTTGGTACTGTTCACAAACTTTTTGTACATTGTGTTTTAGGCAAAACTAAGCTCACTACGAGTCTTAGAAGGTCCCAAGGAAGCTCGGGGACGTTCGTTTGCTAGGCGTTAACGTCGGGATCGTCGAGAACGAAGGTGGCCGGTTTTGGAGAATTTCCCGACGAGATTCTCGTTGGTTTTCGAAGTTTTTGAAGGTATAGACTCGTTCTACACTTAATTTAGAGTACGTAGGAAGAAAAATGGGACAAAACGGTGCAAAATTGGCCGAGAAACAAGAAGTTGCAGGCTTTCCGGCGACCGGTGGCCGCCGCCGGCGGAGCTCCGGCGAACTCGACGTGGACGACGAGTGGCGTGCACGCGCGCGCGAGTGGGGGGCGCGTAGACCCGTGCCACGTCAGGCGCGTGCCTCGTCAGAAAATTATTTTATAAATATAGCGACGCTCGTGACGTCGAGTAGGTCGCGTTCGTATATTCGTATGCCAAAATTGAGCTATGTATGAGAAGTTATTTCCGTAGTTAAGTGTATGTGCTTAAATAACTATTTATAGTGATTTCTGATATAGGTGAGACATATACAGAGGACGAGCGTAGCCAGGCTAGACGCGGGGGCTACGACCCAGCGACATATCAGTGAGTGGGCAGCTTTTACCGTATTTACCTTTATATTATTATTATTTTTCCCAGAAAACGATAAATGAACGTTTATGTGATTTTGATGCCATGCAAAGTATTCATATATTATATTAATGCATTAATGATTGCATATTCATATGTCGGTGCTGAGGACGCACAGGTAAGTGTCAGGTAAGATTATATGCAGATTATGATGAGAATGATGTGATATGATGTGATTAGAGCTTATATACCTGCACATTGATATTAGTGCTCACGCCCAGAGATAGGGGCACAGTCTTTCACGTGTCGTTCACCTCTCGCACCGCATGCTCGTCTTGGATCCAAGTTAGGTGCACAGTCTTGTCGTATAGACCACTTCTGAGTGGATTCGACTCGTAGGTGACCCGCGTTTATTCGCATAGTCTTCACGTGATTGTAGCACTAGAGCATATTTACTTGATATACATGATGATGAGTAGACCACCAGATGTGGTAGTGATGATTGTGCAGTATTGATATACATGATGTTATGAGCTATATGAGATATTAGATGGTCGAGGGCCAAGATGATTACCTGGCATTTGATCACATCATGAGTTTATGATTGAGTTTCTGTTTTGGATACTTTGGCATGGCATACATACACTTTTCAGCATGATTTTGAGAACCTACGTACATATGAGTATATATTTTGATTCTGGGAAATTATACAGGTTTTACGGTGAGGGGCTATATGTTTGAGTAAAGATTGGTTTTAAAAGAGAATTGTTTTGCTGACCCACTCAGTTTTGTTTTTCGCCCCTCCAGGTTCTAGGTAGCTAGAGGTTCAGCAGGTGGACGCGAGGGCTTATCGGCAGTTCTGACATATTCTTTTATGTATGGCAGCGGTGGTGTTATCTAGACTTATTTTATGCTTGACTGCATTCAAACTTAGAACGCTCTGATTATGTATAAGTACCTTATTATGCCCCTAGTACTCTATCTTACCTAAGTTGCTAGTGGTTTCGATTTTAATTGGTTCGTACTTAGTTTTCGATCTTAGCTTCCGCACAGCGCACATGGCTACGTCACACTCACGTGACGGCCAGCATGCCCTACTTTCGGGTACGAGTGTGTCAGTTTGGTATCAGAGCCCTAGGTTGCAGTCTTGCATATTTTGTGAAATTGTTAATGACTTGATGTCTTTTGTCAGATCTATGTCACCTCGTCGTGAGCCACGTCGTTTTTCTGAGCCTATGTTCCCCGATATTGCCCAGTTGGGGGAAGCTATAGCCTATGCATTTCAGAATATCATCCGTCCTCCTCCTCCCCCTCCTCAGCGGACCCCTTTGGAGTCAGTGCATAACTTAAAGATAAACCCATTAGTCGGGGGTGAAGGGCCTGAGGGTTCTGAGAAATGGTTCATGCATATCGAGAAGACTTTCGAAATTTTGACGAGTCAGGGGAGTTTACAGCCGAATAAGTGGGTGGAGACAACAAAATGGTTTTTGACCAAGGAACCAGCTTCGTGGTGGACTGAGTTAGCTAAGCATATGCCTGAGGAGCAGGCAAACGATTGGGGAGTATTTAAGGAACTGTTCTACCGAAGGTTTATCCCTCCAGCCTACATCGATGGAAAGAAACAGGAGTTCACCAGTCTCAAACAGAAGAAGATGAGTGCTAATGACTATTACCGTACCTTCACTAATCTTTCACGCTATCAGCCAGATGTTGCTTCCAATCAGGCGGAGATGTTGCGCCGATTCAAGTTGGGTACCAGGAAAAAATGGCGTACGATTGCTACAGGGTTTCGGTGCACCAATTACCACGAGTTTTACGAAATATTGCTTCAGATTGAGGACTCGGAGAACTTGCCGTGCGATAGTGATGATGAGGGCACTCAGGGTAAGAATAATAAGGGCAAAGGCCCGTACTCACAGGGGCCCCGGCAAACTCAAAACTTCAAACGCAGTGGGGCCAGTTTTAGCTCCTCGAGTGGAAGTTTTAGTTCCACCGGGCAGAGAGGTGGAGGCCGATTCTTCGGTGGTGCTAGAGGTCAGAGGCAGGGGAACTCTGGGCGTAACAGTGCTCCGTTGTGCCGTTGGTGCAACAATCGGCATTTTGGTGAGTGTCGGCGGGGTACTACGGGATGCTATACTTGTGGCCAGGACGGACACCTGGCGAAGAATTGTCCTCAGGGCCAGCAGAGGCCCCAGCAGCCTGCCTTACCGCCGCCAGCACCGATTCAGCAGCAGTTTTCTGGGCCGAGCGGTTACGCTCATAGCAGTCGTGGTGGAGCATTCCATTATTCTGGGGAGCCCGTTCCGTATCCTTTAGAGCAGTATCAGTATCAGTATCCGACGGACCCCTATCAGCAGAGCGGTTACGGACAGTACTCATGAGGATATATGCCTCCTCAGCAGCAGAATTACGGGGGATATATGCCTCATCAGCAGCCGTATTCTGGAGGTTACGCACCTCCGCAGCAGTTTTCAGCCGGTGGTTCTCAGTGGTACTCTGGGGGACAGCCCCAACAGCTGGATGCTGCATCTAGTGGTGTTGGATCCTCTCGACAGGCTGGACAGTCTAATCAGGGGTGAAATGCCCATGGGCGTGGGGCGCATGCTAACCGAGGTCGTGGAGGACGACAGCAGACTCAGGGTCGTGTTCATAATATATCTCTGCAGGATGCTCAGAATAATCCATATTTGATCATGGGTACGTTAAATATTCTTGGTCATTATGCTAGAGTCTTGATTGATTGTGGTGCCACACACTCTGTTATTTCTCATACATTTGCTCAGCTGACTCAACCTCAATCTTCACCCCTGGGTATGAGTTGGAGTTTGCTATGCCCAGAGGGGAGAAGTGTTACGTGGATTACGTATATCCAGAATGTCCTGTGATAGTGGAGAACGTGGTTATGCCTGCTAACCTCACTCCGCTAGATATCATTGACTTTGACGTCATTCTGGGCACTGATTAGTTGCACTACAATCGTGCCAAGATCGATTGTTACGGGAAATCAGTAACCTTTCATCGTCCTGGATTACCGGAGATAACTTTCGTTGGAGAGCGCAGCGGAGTTAGACATGGCGTTATATCGGCGGTAAGAGCCAAGAAGTTGCTGACGAAGGATTGTCAGGGATACCTAGCTCATGTAGTACTTCATGATGATGTTCCTACAAGCTTGGAGGATGTTCGAGTGGTTAGGCACTTCGCCGACGTATTCCCTGATGATTTACCTGGATTACCGCCAGATCGCGACGTGGAGTTTACGATTGACTTGTTGCCAAGTACTAATCCTATCTCGTTGACTCCATATCGAATGGCACCTGCTGAGTTACGAGAATTGAAGATTCAGTTGCAGGAACTACTTGAGAAGGGGTTCATTCAGCCCAGTACTTCACCTTGGGGAGCCCCAGTTCTATTTGTTCGGAAGAAGGATGGTACCTTGAGATTGTGTATCGACTACAGGCAGTTGAATCGAGCGACGATTAAAAACCGTTATGCGTTGCCGCGTATCGATGATCTTTTCGATCAACTTCGAGGTGCCTGACGGGATTTTAAAACCGCACAAATTTAACCCTCTTTTTGACAATTGTAGTATAGGTGTAAGTAGGGTATCGTTCTAGGCCGGGGATTAGGAGGGATTGCTAATCTACTCTAAATTAAATTAAAAATATTAAACAAGACTCAAAGACACAAAACTAGGCTAAAAACTCTAATGACTCGAAACACACTAAAATGACTCAAAACAAAGAAAACAAATTAAATAAACATTAGGAAATAAAAATGGACGGAAATTGAATTAAAAGATTAAAAACAATGAAATCTAATTAAATAATACAATTTAATAAAGGGGGGGGGGTTTTGGCGAAACGTGAATTAAACTTAAATAAATTACAAAATTGATAAAAACATAAAATAAGAGTGAATGGATAGGCGACGGACTGGCTAGAGGGTTTTTCTCCACACAAGACACATATGCAATCTAAATTGACCTTCAGTTGTTCTTTCAATAAATTGTAAATCTCAACACCCCAAATTAATTAGGTACGCTTAAATTAACCTTCAAATTTTCCTTATGTTATTGAATTGGATGAACAGCATACAACAACTCAAATTATTCCCCAAAAGTTCCCTACGTGAAAAGCACAATAGAGATACGATTAAAGATCATTATGTTCTATGAAAATCATAAGTGTTGACAAAGCATTCGTAACTATGAACAGCATGATACGTTTGCCAGGAATTTACTTAACGCGATTGTGGATAACAACCTTCACTACTCATGAATATAAGTTCATAACGATTAGGTGAAATTCACTTATATTCTAGCATCAAATTCATGCATGCAAACTAAGTATGCATCCTTAATCGACATACACAAATAAGTTATCAATCAAGCAGTTAAGCAAATTGAATCACAACTCAGAAATCACAACTGAAGGTAATCAATTCAAATTACAAATATAATCATGGTTTTGAATTAACCTCTAGCCAAAATAAATTAATTATACATTATTCATAAATTAAAAACATAAATAAAACAGAGTTGGAAAAGATAAACCGAAACAGGAGTGTAGAGGTTTTCTGTGCACTGTGCAAGTTTGCACCGTGCCTCCTTGCTGCCTTCTGATTGATTCTCAAGCTGCCAAGGCAGCTCTGAATTGCTGCGCCTGCACTGCCTTCCCAATTGGTCGCTGACTCCAAGCCAAATAGGCGCTGCCTATCTCCGTGGTGACACCTTGCTTGTACTCCCTCACGCCTCTGCCTATCTCCCTCGCTGCCTTGCAGTGGCAGCTTCCACCGAGAGTTCTATCCAGCTCCAAGATGGCAGCCCCGAGGCCACTTTCCTTGACTTCTTCCTCAGGCAGCTTTGCTGCCCTTTTATTTTTTTATTTCTTTTTAATTTTCTTCTTCTGCACCGTCTCCTCCTCTCTTCACAGTCCGAGGCCTTGCGCCTCCCCCCCCCCCCCCCGTCTTCTGCTTACCAAGGCAGCCACCGACACTTGGGCAGCCTTCCTCCGTTTCTTGTGCGTTCCTGGTTCCCGAGAGCCAAAGGCAGCCCTCGCTGCTCTCTCGAGTCTTTCCTTCTTCTCGGCCTGGAGCTCTCACTGCTCCTTTTTAGCTCATCCAGGAGCTCTCCTCAATTGTGCCGCCAGGAAGCCCCCCGGTCCCGAGGCTCACCGACTGCCCTTTTATTCCTCTCGAGGCTTATCTCCAATGATTCCTTCCCTAATGGCACCGTGCCTTCCAGCTCAAATGGTCTCACGTTTATTATTTTTCCTTTTCCCCCACCGAGAGCATCATTATCATGCTCCACGTCTGCCTTCATCATGACTTCCACCGACTACATGCACACATATTATAGTTATAAATATAAATATAGATAAATATATAAATATATAAATATATATATATATATATATATATATATATATATATATTATTTTCCAAATGATAAATTCTAATCACAAGCAAGATAATTTAAACGAATTAATTACTTAACACTTCACTTATTTTATTTTTATTTTCTTAGCTAGATAAATTCTAAAAACACAAAATCAACGTAAATAGCTCAAAATATAACGAACTAACTAAGAAAAGACGAGTGAATTTGATATAAAAATATATATAAATATGATCCGATCAAATACCCCCACACTTAGCTTTTGCTAGTCCTCGAGCAAAACAAAGAAAACCAGAAAAAGTAATAACATGAAAAACATTAGTTTCCCCCTAAGTGACCCTCAGAGAATTTCATTCGAGAACGCAAATCATCAAGAACCATAGCTAGCACCAAACAAACTAATCCAAGTTCATTTTCCTTATTCAAATATTAGCAGTAATCTTTGACTCATCCTTGAAGTGTAGTGTGTGAGATAGCCATGCTAATGCAATTTCAAGTTTTTATTTTTAAAATCATCATATGCAAACCAGCAACCTTCTCACGGGATATGCACTCAATCACACATGTGTTTAGTTTTAATGTGTTTCGCTCAAAGAAACAAATGTGAAAGATCTACCATAAGCTTGCATAAAAATCACTTCTCCACAATCATAATTGCAAAACTTAAATAAAGAGGACTTTTATTGGATGTAATGAGGCTTAGGGATAGGGCTATTGAAACGTAAGAATAGGAAAACACAAGTTCCAAGCTATATTGCAAGCGATTCTTTTAGTTGAGATTTATAAGAACTCAAACTTTCCAGCGATTCTTCTAACACCTCCCATCACACCCTTAAATTGAAACTTTAAAAACTTTTTTATTTTCTTCGAATACAATCTTCCTTTTTTTTTTTTTTTTTTTTTTTTTTTTTTTTAAACAAATATGAAATACCCCCACACTTATTCTTTTGCCAAACTTCTTCCAAGTACTTCACAAACGTTTCTCATAAGACAGTCTCAAATTGCTCGCTTGGAAAGGGTAAGGAAACATGTTTGAGGTATAAGGGTAGACATATCTGGTGATAAGAAATAAAAGGTTCAACATATACGGCTCAAATTGGCAATCTAATGATATCATTTTTCTTTGGGAAATAAGGTTATTTGGGCCATGGTGGTGAACCTAATGCCTCTATCATTTTCAAGTTCATGCAATCAATGACAAACATTTCGAAAGATCGTTACGCAAGTTCTAGAGATGTATCTCACATAAGTTCATCACACATGAAAGAATAGGAGTGTATGAAAAATGCACACACTTTCAATAGGCTCAAAAACTCACATGGGATGTATATGGTCACTAAATTTACATATGAAGCTTTAAGTCATGCTTTAGTTTCACATCAACAAGGCTATGTGCATTTGGTTTTTCAAAGATGATCAAACATGTACAATACTAACAAGAGAATTAGGAATTTCACATAACACATGTTAACTAAGTTCTTGATAATCATGGTTCAAATTTCATCCAGTTATATCATTGGGTCGGGAAACTAACAAAAATCTAATTCAAAACAATAAGGAAAACAGGACTATATTTTTGGATTTTTAAATTTTTTCGAAAAATTAAATAAAACAAAACTAATTAAGAAAACAAAAACAACAACATGGAAACAAATGAAACCAGTTCAAAGTCAAAGGTACAAAAAATTTCAATTTGGTCATTTTTTATACTTGATACCCCCACACTTAAACTAGACATTGTCCCCAATGTCAGAAAACATTAATATGCAAATAAAAATAAAATGAACAAATAATACGAAACAAAATAAAGAAAAGGGACTGAAAACTTCTCTAATTTGCAGAAAACTCAAGCGATGACCCCCAAGCGTAAATTTTGCAATCAACTTCCAGGGAGAAAATAACCAAACGTTCCTGCAAAGAAAAGAAATAAATCAATTAAGCACGCAAGAAAATATAGAAACTGCAAGCGAAAAATAGAAAATAAAAATAAAAGACAACGAAAAGAACTAATAGGTGGTCATTGGTCGCTTGTTGATTTTCCACAGCTTTCATCTTGAACTGGATGGGCCTTCTTCTTGCAAGTGATCCTTAGCTTAGTTGAGGATGAATCAGCACGTTGTCTCCACATGCTTCAAGTAGTCCGGTCTCCACGCAGGTGTGGCATCTTCTTGAACTCTTGGATCAACCCAGACTCATCTGCTCTTCGTAGCAACTCAGACTCCTCCTGTTTCGTCTGTGAGGTACTTTTGCTTTTGAAGAAGCACCTCAACACAGGTTTATTTTTGAAGTGGGCTGGGAGGGGTCTGACATGAGTACTCGAGAACAAGACTAGGTAAGCAATCAGGATCTCACTTTCTCCATGTTCTTCAGATGAAAGTGAGGAGAAAGCGTGATATGAGATACTTTTGCTTTTAACCTTTTTGATATGAAATACTTTTGCTCTAGATGATTTGTTTTCTGGGGTGATCCAAGGGATGAAGAACACTGAGTAACTCGAAAGCTTTCTTTGGGAAGACATTATCGGAGATGAAGAGAGGTTGAGAGGGTGTGAAGGTGTGCCTTTGATGTGGAAGGCGAAGGTCGAGACTTATAGAAATTTTTCTTCCTCAACCGGAACTATTCCCGCACTATTTGTCGGCAGCCGGTGGATGAATGAACAGTGCCTGTTACGCGCTTTCTGACAAAGCGTCCGTAATTTCCGCGAAGCTGACTGCGCATGTGACGAGTGACGACAAACTGGAATGATGGTCTTTTGAAAACCGGGGTTCAAATCCGGGTTCGGCTCGTGGTTTTCGCAACGCTCCAAGCTGCACGTGATGAGTCACGACAAAATTGGAAAAACTGAACCACGTGATTGCTGAGTCAAGCCCAGCTTTTGAGAAAGGAAACGGCCTTCGAGAAATGAGTGTCCAGCTTTTCCGATTTGCGTGAGGAACGCCTCTTCGATCTCTGATGAGCGGGCGCTCTTCATTTTCTTCTTTTTATAGAGGCGCTAATTCTGCTCCACCTCACACTTGAACTCCCTCCTAAAAACACTCTTTTCCTGCACTTCTTAATCTTACTCCTTCCGCTCTCTTCCTGCACTTCTGCACTTTTAATCTTTCCGATCTCTTCTTCCGCTTCATCAATCTTAATTTTTTCGAACTCTTTTCTTCCTCAACCCCCTCTAAAAATGTCTTGCCCTTCCGACCGTCGCCTAAACTTGAATGTCGGGGAAGACGATGACTCATCTTCTCCGAACAACATTTGGAATCCGTCCTTCATATCCCCCAATGGTCCTCTTACAGTCGGGGACACAATGATGAGGAATGAAATCACCGCTACGGTGAGTGCCAGAAATCTGCTCACACCAAGGGACAATAGGATGCTATCCAGGCGGTCAGACGAGCTGGCTGTTCAGGAATCTCTAGCCCTCAGCGTCCAAAGTGCAGGCTCAGTTTCAAACATGGGCCAGCGCCTGCTTGCCCGAACTCGTCAGGTGGAGTCACTGATGGCGGAGGTGGCCAGTCTTCGGCAAGAAGTCAGAGGACTAAGGCACGAGAACAAGGAGTTGCACATGCTTGCAACTAGTTACTCGACCAGCATCAAGAGGAAGCTGGACCAGCTGCAGGAGTCGGACGGTCGGATTCAGAGCGATCATGAAAGGTTCATGGCGCTACTCCCGAGGTTTATGTTGCCTTCGTCCTCTGGAGTAGCACCAAGCGTTCCGGCTCCGGAGATTCCAACTCTAACTCTTCGTCTTCCTGGAGCTCCGTCGACCTCTGAGGCGCCACCTAACCAATGACCAATGAATGCTATCAGTTTTTCGCATTATTGTAATTTTTTTTATGTTTATTTAAATATATATATATATATATATATATATATATTACTAATATTAATATTATTATTATTATTATTAATTAATTTTTTTTTAAGGTTTATTTTAAGCAAATTAAAATATGTAAAGTAAAATATGTAAATTAATGTAAAAAGACTTTGTTTACCCGCACTTAAAATAAACATTGCCCTTAATTTATTTAAACACAAGCTAAACAAAATTCAACCAAATAACACAACTAATTAAATAAAACAAAAATTGCAAAGTAAAGGCAATAAAGATGAGGGTTAAGAAATGCAAATCTGATTGCTTGGGTTGCCTCCCAAGAAGTGCTTGATTTAACGTCTTTAGCCGGACGAATCTTTCCATTAACCTCCCCTCAGCTCCAAAGCATAGAATTTATCTTTCAATGGGAGGTGATACTTGAAATGATTCGGTAATGGTTTAAATTCTCGGGTGGGTGCCTGAATCATTAAAATTAGCGTGTTAGTATAAATTAAAATTAAAATTGGAGAAGATGGCTTACTGTATTTCTCTGAAGCAAACTCAATTACAAAAACTACGCCCCTTAACGTTTCGGGGACTTTGCACTTGGCCAGGTTGACTATGATGGTTGTGGCTTGTCCCGTGTCATCAATCTCAATTTCTTGGGCCTTTGTTGTCTCATGCACAGCCGCTTGGATGTATTCTTGATATGCCCCAACCACTTCGATATCTTCAACCATTTTTCTTGGTGCACAAGGTTCTGGAACAGCTTCATCCTCCAAATCACCTTCCAAAGTGATGGCTTCATTAACTTCACAATCTTCCTTTGAATTTTCAATAGGTGAGTTGGAGAGTTCACGTTGCTCTTGAATCTGTGCCTTGACTTCCACAATCTGCCCCATTTGATTATTCAATTCTCCCATCTCTTTGGTTTGATTTTCTACTTCCTGGTTCAAAGAGATGAGTAATTGAATAATATTATCATTATTCACAGATGTACCTGAATTGAATTGGGCAGATTGTTGTGGTGGTTGTGGTGGCTCATATGGCCACTGATAGAACTCTTCCGATGACGGCAATTGTTCTTCTTTTTGCGAGCCTTGCGTCAAAGAAATTAGTCCTTCAAGAATTTCATTATAATTTACGGGCATACTTGAATTCGATTGGAATTGTTGTGGGGGATGCTGTGGTGGCTGCATAGGTCTGGAATAGAACTCGTCTTGCTGCCAATATCCACTTTGTTGAAATTGCTGAGGTTCATCCCACATCTGATCTGAATAATCTCTCCAATTCGAATTGCAAGCGTTGGAAAACATGTTGCCCCTTGATTGGCTGTGACCTTGATATCCCCAATCATCTTCATATGCAGAAAATTGAGGATACTGATGAGTTTGATATCCTTGCCCATAAGGCACATCAAATGTCGGGACATTTGGCATTGTGGTCCGTTCGGCATTATTAGTCAATTGAGCAGTGAGCTGCGCCAATTGAGCTTGAATACTAGCAAAATCCATGACTTGCTCCAATTATACCTAAAATCAAAGAAAGAAAAATAAATCAAATACCAAAAGTAAAATACACAAACACAAATATAAACATAAACACAAATATAAAAATAAACACAAACCAAAATAAAGGGATTAGCAAAGTTGCTAATCCCCGGCAACGGCGCCAAAAATTTGACGGGATTTTAAAACCGCACAAATTTAACCCTCTTTTTGACAATTGTAGTATAGGTGTAAGTAGGGTATCGTTCTAGGCCGGGGATTAGGAGGGATTGCTAATCTACTCTAAATTAAATTAAAAATATTAAACAAGACTCAAAGACACAAAACTAGGCTAAAAACTCTAATGACTCGAAACACACTAAAATGACTCAAAACAAAGAAAACAAATTAAATAAACATTAGGAAATTAAAATGGACGAAAATTGAATTAAAAGATTAAAAACAATGAAATCTAATTAAATAATACAATTTAATAAAGGGGGGGGGGTTTTGGCGAAACGTGAATTAAACTTAAATAAATTACAAAATTGATAAAAACATAAAATAAGAGTGAATGGATAGGCGACGGACTGGCTAGAGGGTTTTTCTCCACACAAGACACATATGCAATCTAAATTGACCTTCAGTTGTTCTTTCAATAAATTGTAAATCTCAACACCCCAAATTAATTAGGTACGCTTAAATTAACCTTCAGATTTTCCTTATGTTATTGAATTGGATGAACAGCATACAACAACTCAAATTATTCCCCAAAAGTTCCCTACGTGAAAGGCACAATAGAGATACGATTAAAGATCATTATGTTCTATGAAAATCATAAGTGTTGACAAAGCATTCGTAACTATGAACAGCATGATACGTTTGCCAGGAATTTACTTAACGCGATTGTGGATAACAACCTTCACTACTCATGAATATAAGTTCATAACGATTAGGTGAAATTCACTTATATTCTAGCATCAAATTCATGCATGCAAACTAAGTATGCATCCTTAATCGACATACACAAATAAGTTATCAATCAAGCAGTTAAGCAAATTGAATCACAACTCAGAAATCACAACTGAAGGTAATCAATTCAAATTACAAATATAATCATGGTTTTGAATTAACCTCTAGCCAAAATAAATTAATTATACATTATTCATAAATTAAAAACATAAATAAAACAGAGTTGGAAAAGATAAACCGAAACAGGAGTGTAGAGGTTTTTTGTGCACTGTGCAAGTTTGCACCGTCCCTCCTTGCTGCCTTCTGATTGATTCTCAAGCTGCCAAGGCAGCTCTGAATTGCTGCGCCTGCACTGCCTTCCCAATTGGTCGCTGACTCCAAGCCAAATAGGCGCTGCCTATCTCCGTGGTGACACCTTGCTTGTACTCCCTCACGCCTCTGCTGCATTCCAGATTATCTCACCCCGCGGCGCCTCCTAACTTGCTGCCAATTGGCGCAGCACAGCCTTCTCAGCGCTGCAAATAGCTCGTTGCCTTGCAGTGGCAGCTTCCACCGAGAGTTCTATCCAGCTCCAAGATGGCAGCCCCAAGGCCACTTTCCTTGACTTCTTCCTCAGGCAGCTTTGCTGCCCTTTTATTTTTTTATTTCTTTTTAATTTTCTTCTTCTGCACCGTCTCCTCCTCTCTTCACAGTCCGAGGCCTTGCGCCCCCCCCCCCCCCGTCTTTTGCTTACCAAGGCAACCACCGACACTTGGGCAGCCTTCCTCCGTTTCTTGTGCGTTCCTGGTTCCCGAGAGCCAAAAGCTGCCCTCGCTGCTCTCTCGAGTCTTTCCTTCTTCTCGGCCTGGAGCTCTCACTGCTCCTTTTTAGTGAAGGATTATTTTGGAAGATCATGTTCATTTAAGCAATATCATTAGCATGCAATTAACAAATTAAAGGCGAAATCATGCTTGCATATACTTAAAAACAAAACATTACCCATGAATGTTCAAAGCCTAGTAGATTGGTGAACCTTTAAACAACTCAAAACAAATGAGTTGAGATTAATACCTTTGTAGATTCCTCTTTGCATAAGCAAAGGCTAATCACCCAAAGAGAGGGCATTCATTCCTTGCATCTAAGATCTATGGATTTGGTTGGATGAAATGGTTTCTCCAAGTTCCCAAAATTGGGAACCTCTAAGTCTCCACACCAAGGTTAGATGAAGAAGAAATGAGTGACTTTGAGGAAGTGGAATTGCTAGATTATTTCCTCAAAGTGGCCGGCCATTTTAGAGAGAAAGGAGAGCTTTTCTTCTCTCCAATTTCCCAAAAACAAACCCTTAATGAATTTTGGCTATAAAGTCAAATTTATACCTTAATTCATTTGAGTGGCAAACTTGTAAATAAGTCCAAGTTTGCTACCCTTACTAAGTGGCCGGCCTTAGGGATATTTTTGGAGTATTTGGGCCTTTGTAAATCATTATTTATTAAGTTGTCATACAACTTAATTCAATGGACTTGACGTTCAAAGCCCATTGTGCCTTAAGGTCCAAAAACCATCCCGAGGTCTTTAACGAACTTATTCGTTTGATTAATAATCATATTAATTAATCCTTGCCATAAATAATTAAACCATTTAATTATTCTTACTCATCTCCATTGAATCTTCAATCTCTACCTTACACGGTGTACGATCCATTAGGTTCCTTTTAGCGAGGCAGTGGGCGATTCAAACTCTTTTAAATCGATTGTGAATTTGAAACTAACTTTCAATTCTCCCTTTAGTGTTTAAACACGTTTAGGGCTTCCACAAACCATGAGTGACACCTAGCAGCATATCATGGTTACCCAAGCTAATCAGAAGAGGTGGAGAACCTATTCAATTTAGGATTACAAATGCAATACGGTCCTTCTCTCATCCAATACTCTTGACCACATTGTTTGGATTGATAGTTTATTCATGTCTACTATCCAATGTGAATCTCGTGCTTATATGATTACCTTGAATGTGATCTGGAACGCATTCCAACATCTCATTCATACTCTGGCCAGAGATTCTAAATCATATCATAGAGTATTCTCCCTCAACGGTTTGAAGGTTAGAGATCCCTTGTTGCGCATTCACTTGTCTCCATGACTAGATAGCTTGACCCCAACCATGCCGTGGACACTCCAAAGGAATGCCATTTGACACGATCAAAGATCAAGGACCTAACCACAAGACAACTATGATGCCTCAGGTCAAAGGACTAATTTGCATTATCCTAACCATGAGTTCTCACGTGACATGAATATGAGAACTCGTCGTTGATCGTGTTCAGTGAACCCATTCTCTATTGAGCACCTACGTACTTGTCTTGGTGTCACTCACATCAATGACTCGAGACTAGTCACTCTCCCTGAGAGAAGACATAGCACGTACTGATCTTAACGGACTGTCAATGCCCAATTGGCAATCCTATGATCAGGAACGTTTAGGATGTGTCTATGAAAGAATGGTCTCATGAATCTAACTATTTAGATCGCATTCTCCCAATCACATATTCCTTGGACTTTATCGTTCAAGCATATAACATTTATATGAGACTGCTCAAACAATAATCTTTGCCCTTGATATTAAACTAGATTAGTTTAATCATGTGAAATGTCCGTAAAGTATCATCATATGATTGGTTTTAGGGCACATTTCCAACAATCTCCCACTTGCACTAGAGCCAATCAACTTGGTCATCAGTGATGATACCTCTTCTGTAGTCATTTCAAAAATGGCTTAATAGTAGGCCTAGGCAATGGATATCTATATGTTATCCATAGAAGCAACCTTGAGAATAACGACGTCACCATTATACATGATTCCCAATCATGTGGTTTAGTCTCTCATATGAGTTCGGACCTTGATGAGACCTTGATTCCCTGGCTTGAGCTATCGCCCCATTAGTGTCATACACTTTCTGGTTGGAACCGAATAGATAGTTCATAAATGAACTTTCCCATCCAAACAACATTGTTGTAAGCTTCTATATGGCAATATATTTTGCGTTCATAATGGAACACACTAAAGTCATTACTTTAATGTTTCCATCCAAATATCTCTTTAGTCATAATAATAAAGAGATATCTGTTCATCTCTTCATTCATAATGAAGAAACATCCAATGATGGATTAGATTCATAATCTAATACATTTACGCTTCCATTACGTTACTCTAATTCTTCCTCATTCTTTGAGGAATCTATCCTTTAGTATTTCTTAAATACTTAAGGACTCACTTGACAGTTGCCATGGTTCTGATCCTGGGCTTGCACTGATATCGTCTTGTACCGTTCTAGGTACAACTCATATCAATGTCTTTCATACAATATGAAATACATAAATCACCTTTCTGCGTATGCATAAAGGATTCTATTTACGCATTATTACTTTGGGAGTCAAAGGGTACATTCCCTTTGAGAAGAACAATTTCCTAGTTTCACTAGAATTGTCATTCTAAGTGAAGTTTATCATCATATGAGAAACTTCCTAGCATCTCTTGTCTATTTTAGGGATTGATATAATCAAATTATATCTTGAAATATATCATTATAGATTTCAATCCCATATACATAGACTATATCTCCCAAATTTATTCTATCGTTTATAGAATGTTTAAAGTCATAACTTTAACGAAGAAGTATTCTTTTCATTTCCAAAATTAAGAAGTAGAAGATTAATGAGAGAAGAGAAAGTACTTCACATTCGGAAAGTGAATAAAATATAGATCTCTGCGAAAGCGGATTGTACTTACTTCCTCATATGAACTACCAAATAAAGAATGATTAGATTATTGTAATCTAATTAATTGTCTCTATAGTAGAGATGATGTGGTAGTGTTAACTGTTTAGAATATAACGATGCTTAAAACCCAAAAGGTTGCAAGGTAGTGACTAATCCCAACTAAGTTGTGATACCTCTAAAACATAAATTACGAGTTGGTTATGGATGGATGCTTTGGATCGTTAGATCCGGATCCAATGCCTTCTTGTTAAAATTGTATAGAGGCGAAATGTTCGAATCTTTATTCTTTTGGAAAGAAGAAAGAATCACAAAGTTGTTGAGGTTAATTCACTTAGATGTTAGTGGCACTAGTCCACAACATAATACTACTCATGTTATATAACATTCACCGAAGATCACTCTCGGTTGGACTATAGTTTACTTTGAATAAACACAAGTCCGAATACTTTGCAAAAGGTTTCAAAGAATTCAAGAAATGTAAGTTGATGAGTAAGACGTCTAAAGTATTTAACTCCTTAGATTTGATCCAAGGAAAGATAACACTTTAGATGAGTTTCCTTGAAAGGTATCAAGGAAAATAGCATCATAAGATAATAAATTTCTCCATTAGGAGAAGAACGAACTTAAATAAGGTTTAGTTCGTTGGTTATTATCTATTACCTATATATAGGATATATACACTTCTAAAACAATGTGATTGTGAATTAGAAGATCTTCCAAATTTTTCATAACTTCATAAGATGTAGTTAGAAAGAAAGACAAATCTTAAGCATGTTAAAGATTTGGGGTTGTGTGCTAATGAGCAATATTTGTTTGATAACAATCTTGTGGGATATCCTTAAAATTAACCTTTGGATATCACTTCTATAAACCAACTAACAAATGTTGTTTTGTTGGGTAGTTCATTGTAAACCTACAATATGATTTGCCTAAACGCAAATGAACGAGACATAGAACTCAAAGAATGGGTTCTTTGAGAGACAAGATAGTAATCAACAAATATAACAACCTAGTTCCTATACCACTAGCTCCAAGGTAGTCAAGAAGGATTTATAAACCGTCTTAGTTGAATGGTTTGAACTTTATGACTATGTCATAGAGTTGCACCTCTTAATTCGAAAGAAATAAGAATGAAAATCCTTATGACTACATTGAGTGTATATACGATATATACTCAAGGAAATGGTAAATTACCATTTGACTCGAAATAATGAAACCTTAATAGCTAATTGGTAGCTTAAGGTGACTACAATCAAAGAGAATGGTTGACTTTGAAGAAACCATCTTTGATATAGTCTTAGTTTCAATTAATTCGAGGATTGCTAGCTACAACTAAATGGTGATTTAATGTTTGGACATAATATGGGTTTCCATAACCATTATTAAGATAGTCTTGATAATGTATGTCTAAAACTATGAATCACAAGACATGTAAGTTGTAGAGATCCATCCATCATGGATCTTAGCAAGCTAGTGGGAGCTACAACCGTCTTATGAAAGATCAAATCGTTTGATTTCTCATAAAGATGTAAATGAATCTTTTGTTTACTAGGTTTACAAAAGATTAGTGGGAGTTAATCATATTCCTAAATTTAAATATATATATGATATATTAATTTTTGGAAATGAAAAGAATACTTCTTCGTTAAAGTAATGACTTTAAACATTCTATAAACGATAGAATAAATTTGGGAGATATAGTCTATAATAAACAAGAGATGCTAGGAAGTTTCTCATATGATGATAAACTTCAATTAGAATGACAATTCTAGTGAGACTAGGAAATTGTTCTTCTCAAAGGGAATGAACCCTTTGACTCCCAAAGAAATAATGCGTAAATAGAATCCTTTATGCATACGCACAAAGGTGATTTATGTATTTCATATTGTATGAAAACATTGATATGAGTTGTACCTAGAACGGTACAAAACGATATCAGTGCAAGCCCAGGATCAGAACCATGGCAACTGTCAAGTGAATCCTTAAGCATTTAAGAAATACTAAAGGATAGATTCCTCAAAGAATGAGGAAGAATTAGAGTAACGTAATGGAAGCGTAAATGTATTAGATTATGAATCTAATCCATCATTGGATGTTTCTTCATTATGAATGAAGAGATAAACAGATATCTCTTTATTATGACTAAAGAGATATTTGGATGGAAACATTAAAGTAATGACTTTAGTGTGTTCCATTATGAATGCAAAATATATTGCCATATAGAAGCTTACAACAATGTTGTTTGGATGGGAAAGTTCATTTATGAACTCTCTATTCGGTTCCAACCAGAAAGTGTATGACACTAATGGGGCGATAGCTCAAGCCAGGGAATCAAGGTCTCATCAAGGTCCGAACTCATATGAGAGACTAAACCACATGATTGGGAATCATGTATAATGGTGACGTCGTTATTCTCAAGGTTGCTTCTATGGATAACATATAGATATCCATTGTCTAGGCCTACTACACAGCCATTTATGAAATGACTACAGAAGAGGTATCATCGCTGATGACCAAACTGATTGGCTCTAGTGCAAGTGGGAGATTGTTGGAAATGTGCCCTAAAACCAATCATATGATGATACTTTACGGACATTTCACATGATTAAACTAATCTAGTTTAATATCAAGGGCAAAGATTATTGTTTGAGCGGTCTCATATAAATGTTATATGCTTAAACGATAAAGTCCAAGGAATATGTGATTGGGGGAATGCGATCTAAATAGTTAGATTCATGAGACCATTCTTTCATAGACACATCCTAAACGTTCCTGATCATAGGATTGCCAATTGGGCATTGACAGTCCGTTAAGATCAGTACGTGCTATGTCTTCTCTCAGGGAGAGTGACTAGTCTCGAGTCATTGGTGTGAGTGACACCAAGATAAGTACGTAGGTGCTCAATAGAGAATGAGTTCACTGAACACGATCAACGACGAGTTCTCATATTCATGTCACGTGAGAACTCATGGTTAGGATAATGCAAATTAGTCCTTTGACCTGAGGCATCATAGTTGTTTTGTGGTTAGGTCCTTGATCTTTGATCGTGTCAAATGGCATTCCTTTGGAGTGTCCACGGCATGGTTGGGGTCAAGCTATCTAGTCATGGAGACAAGTGAATGCGCAACAAGGGATCTCTAACCTTCAAACCGTTGAGGGAGAATACTCTATGATATGATTTAGAATCTCTGGCCAGAGTATGAATGAGATGTTGGAATGCGTTCCATATCACATTCAAGGTAATCATATAAGTGCAAGATTCACATTGGATAGTAGACATGAATAAACTATCAAGCCAAACAATGTGGTCAAGAGTATTGTATTAGAGAAGGACCGTATTGCATTTGTAATCCTAAACTGAATAGGTTCTCCACCTCTTCTGATTAGCTTGGCTAACCATGATATGCTGCTAGGTGTCACTCATGGTTTGTGGAAGCCCTAAACGTGTGTAAACACTAAAGGGAGAATTGAAAGTTAGTTTCAAATTCACAATCGATTTGAAAGAGTTTGAATCGCCCACTGCCTCGCTAAAAGGAACCTAATGGATCGTACACCGTGTAAGGTAGAGATTGAAGATTCAACGGAAATGAGTAAGAATAATTAAATGGTTTAATTATTTATGGCAAGTATTAAATAATATGATTATTAATCAAACGAATAAGTTCGTTAAAGACCTCGGGATAGTTTTGGACCTTAAGGCCCAATGGGCTTCGAACGTCAAGTCCATTGAATTAAGTTGTATGACAACTTAATAAATAATGATTTACAAAGGCCCAAAATACTCCAAAAATATCCCTAAGGCCGGCCACTATGTAAGGGTAGTGAACTTGGACTTATTTACAAGTTTGCCACTCAAATGAATTAAGGTATAAATTTGACTTTATAGCCAAAATTCATTAAAGGGTTTGTTTTGGGAAATTGGAGAGAAGAAAAGCTCTCCCTTCTCTCTAAAATGGCCGGCCACTTTGAGGAAATAATCTAGCAATTCAACTTCCTCAAAGTCACTCATTTCTTCTTCATCTAACCTTGGTGTGGAGACTTAGAGGTTCCCAATTTTGGGAACTTGGAGAAACCATTTCATCCAACCAAATCCATAGATCTTAGATGCAAGGAATGAAGGCCCTCTCTTTGGGTGATTAGCCTTTGCTTATGCAAAGAGGAATCTACAAAGGTATTAATCTCAACTCACTTGTTTTGAGTTGTTTAAAGGTTCACCAATCTACTAGGCTTTGAACATTCATGGGTAATGTTTTGTTTTTAAGTATATGCAAGCATGATTCCGCATTTAATTTGTTAATTGCATGCTAATGATATTGCTTAAATGAACATGATCTTCCAAAATAATCCTTCACTTCCCCCCTTCTTTCGCAAGTGCTCTTTCCTCCTTTTAGCTGTTAACACGCTGCCATCATTCCCTCCTAGTGCTTTGTTTTCCAAATTAAAAATATCCACCCAATGCATCTTTTCCTTATTGTTTTATGCCTTGTGTCTATCTGCCTTTGAAAAACAAAAGGGCCAGCCATCATTGAGTTTCCACCGAAAGCATTTGTTGCTGCCAACTATCACACACACACATATTTAAATAAATAAATATATAAATATAAATATAAATATAAATATATATATATATATATATTATTTTCTAAATAATAAGATAGTTTAGACGAATTTATTACTTAACACTTCACTTATTCTATTTTTATTTTCTTAGCTAGATAATCTTATAAAACATAAAAATAACGTAAATAGCTCAAAATATAACGAACTAACTAAGAAAAGACGAGTGAATTTGATATAAAAATATATATAAATATGATCCGATCAAATACCCCCACACTTAGCTTTTGCTAGTCCTCGAGCAAAACAACGAAAACAGAAAAAGTAATAACATGAAAAACATTAGCTTCCCCCTATTTGACCCTCAGAGAATTCCATTCGAGAACATAAATCATCAAGAACCATAGCTAACATCAAACAAGCTAATCCAAGCTCATCTTCCTTATTCAAATATTAGCAGTAATCTTTAAATCATCCTTGAAGTGTAGTGTGTGAGATAGCCATGCTAATGCAATTTCAAGTTTTTATTTTCAAAATCATCATATGCAAACTAGCAACCTTCTCACAGGATATGCACTCAATCACACATGTGTTTAGTTTTAATGTGTTTCGCTCACAGAAACAAATGTGAAAGTTCTACCATAAGCTTGCATAAAGATCACTTCCCCACAATCATAATTGCAAAACTTAAATCAAGAGGACTTTTATTGGATGTAATGAGGCTTAGGGATAGGGCTATTGAAACGAAAGAATAGGAAAGCACAAGTTCCAAGTTACACTGCAAGCAATTATTTTGTTGAGATTTATAAGAACTCAAGTTCTCCAACGATTCTTTTAATACCTCGAATCACACCCTTAAACTGAAACTTTAAACTTTTTATTTTATTTTCTTTGAATACAATCTTTTCTTCTTCTTTTTTCTTTTCTTTTCTTCTCTTTTCTCTTTTTTTTTTTTTATTTTTTTTTATACAAATATGAAATACCCCCACACTTATTCTTTTGCCAAACCTTCCAAGTACTTCACAAACATTTCTCAAAAGACAGTCTCAAATTGCTCGCTTGGAAAGGGTAAGGAAACATGGTTCGAGGTATAAGGGTAGACATATCTGGTGATAAGAAATAAAAGGCTCAACATATACGGCTCAAATTGGCAATCTAATGATATCATTTTTTTTTCTTTGGGAAATATGGTTATTTGGGCCATGGTGGTGAACCTAATGCCTCTATCATTTTCAAGTTCATGCAATCAATGACAAATATTTCAAAAGATCGTTACGCAAGTTCTAGAGATGCATCTCACATAAGTTCATCACACATGAAAGAATAGGAGTGTATGAAAAATGCACACACTATCAATAGGCTCAAAAACTCACATGGGATGTATATGGTCACTAAATTCACATATGAAGCTTTAATTCATGCTTTTAGTTTCACATCAACAAGGCTATGTGCATTTGGATTTTCAAAGATGATCAAACATGTACAATACTAACAAGAGAATAAGGAATTTCACATAACACATGTTAACTAAGTTCTTGATAATCATGGTTCAAATTCATCCAGTTATATCATTGGGTCGGGAAACTAATAAAAATCTAATTTAAAACAATAAGGAAAACAAGACAATATTTTTGGATTTTTAAAATTTTTTCGAAAAAATTAAATAAAACAAAACTAATTAAGAAAACAAAAACAACAACATGGAAACAAATGAAACCAGTTCAAAGTCGAAGGTACAAAAATTTTCAATTTGGTCATTTTGTTATTTTTTATACTTGATACCCCCACACTTAAACTAGACATTGTCCCCAATGTCATAAAACAAAAATATGCAAATAAAAATAAAATGAAAAAAATAATACGAAACAAAATAAAGCAAAGGGACTGAAAACTTCCCTAATTTGCAGAAAACTCAATCGAGGACCCCCAAGCGTAAATTTTGCAATGAACTTCAAGGGAGGAAATAACCAAACGTTCCTGCAAAGAAAAGAAATAAATCAGTTAAGCACGCAAGAAAATATAGAAAATGAAAACGAAAATTGAAAATGAAAATAAAAGATAACGAAAAGAACTAAAAAGCGGTCATTGGTCGCTTGTTGATTTTCCACAGCTTTCATCTTGAACTGGATGGGCCTCCTTCTTGCAAGTGCTCCTCAGCTTAGTTGAGGATGAGTCAGCACGTTGTCTCCACATGCTTCAAGTAGTCCGGTCTCCACGCAGGTGTGGCATCTTCTTGAACTCTTGGATCAACCCAGACTCATCTGCTCTTGGGTGCACCTCAGACTCCTCCTGCTTCGTCTGTGAGGTACTTTTGTTTTTGAAGAAGTACCTCAACACAGGTTTATTTTTGAAGTGGGCTGGGAGGGGTCTGAGATGAGTACTCGAGAGCAAGACTAGGTAAGCAATCAGGATCTCACTTTCTCCACGTTCCTCAGATGAAGGAGAGGAGAAAGCATAATATGAGATACTTTTGCTTTTAACCTTTTTAATATGAAATACTTTTGCTCTAGAAGGTTTGTTTTCTGGGGTAATCCAAGGGATGAAGAACACTGAATAACTCGAAAGCTTTCTTTGGGAAGACATTATCGGAGATGAAGAGAGGAAGAGAGGTTGAGAGGTGGAGAGGGTGTGAAGGTGTGCCTTTGCTGTGGAAGGCGAAAGTCGAACTTATAGAAATTTGGCTTCACAACCGGAACTATTCCTTCACTATTTGTCGGCAGCCGGTGAATGGATGAACAGTGCCCGTTACGCGCTTTCTGACAAAGCGTCCGTAAATTCCGCAGGGCTGACGGTGCAGGCGACGAGTGACGACAAATTGGAATGATGATCTTTTGAAAACCGGGGTTCAAAACCGGGTGCGGCTCATGGTTTTCGCAACGCTCCACGCTGCACGTGATGAGTCACGACAAACTGGAAAAGCTGAGCCCTCGTGATGCCACGTGAATTCTGAGCAATTCCGACTTTTGAGAAAGGAAACGGCTCTCGAGAAAGGAACGTCCAGCTTTGATCTCTGAGGAGCGGGCGCCTCTTTTCTCTGAGGAGCGGGCGCCTCTTTGATTTGCTTCTTTTTATAGAGGCGCTAATTCTGCTCCACCTCACACTTGAACTCCCTCAAACACTTCCTTCTGAAAATACTCCCTTCTGTAAACACTCATAATCCTTCCGAACTCTTCTTGCACTTCTGCACTCTTAATCTTTCCGCTCTCTTCTTCCGCTTCAGCAATCTTAATCTTTCCGAACTCTTTTCTTCCTCAACCCCCTCTAAAAATGTCTTGCCCTTCCGACCGTCGCCTAAACTTGAATGTCGGGGAAGACGATGACTCGTCTTCTCCGAACAACATTTGGAATCCGTCCTTTATATCCCCCAATGGTCCTCTTACAGTCGGGGACACAATGATGAGGAATGAAATCACCGCTACGGTGATTGCCAGAAATCTGCTCACTCCAAGGGACAATAGGATGCTATCTAGGCGGTCGGACGAGCTGGCCGTTCAGGAATCCCTTGCCCTCAGCGTCCAGAGTGCAGGCTCAGTTTCGAACATGGGCCAGCGCCTGCTTGCCCGAACTCGTCAGGTGGAGTCGCTGATGGCGGAGGTGGCCAGTCTTCGGCAAGAAGTCAGAGGACTCAGGCACGAGAACAAGGAGTTGCACATGCTTGCAACTAGTTACTCGACCAGCATGAAGAGGAAGCTAGACCAGCTGCAGGAGTCGGACGGTCGGATTCAGAGCGATCATGATAGGTTCATGGCGCTACTCCCGAGGTTTATGTTGCCTTCGTCCTCGGGAGTTACACCAAGCGTTCCGGCTCCAGAGATTCCAACTCTGGCTCTTCGTCTTCCCGGAGCTCCGTCGACCTCTCAGGCGCCACCTAACCAAAACCAATGAATGCTATTAGTTTTTCGTATTATTGTAAAATTATTATTTTTTTTTGGTTTATTTTAAGCAATTAAAATATGTAAATTAAAATATGTAAATTAATGTAAAAAGATTTTATTTACCCGCACTTAAAATAAATATTGCCCTTAATTTATTTAAACACAAACTAAACAAAAATCAACCAAATAAAACAACTAACTAAACAAAACAAAGATTTCAAAATAAAGGTAATAAAGAGAAGGGTTAAGAAATGCAAATCTGGTTGCTTGGGTTGCCTCCCAAGAAGCGCTTGATTTAACGTCTTTAGCCGGACGAATCTTTCCTTAACCTCCCCTCAGCTCCAAAGCACGGAATTTATCTTTTAATGGGAGGTGATATTTGAAATGATTCGGCAATGGTCTGAATTCTAGGGTGGATGCCTGAATCATCAAAATTAGGGACAAGTTAGTACAAAATAAAATAAAAATTAAAATTGGAGAAGATGGTTTACTTTCATTCTCCGACATAAACTCAATAACAAAAACCACATTTTTGGATATTTCCGGGATTTTGAACTTGGCCAGGTTTACTATGATGGTAGTGGCCTTGATTGTCTGCACAACCTCTTTGATGCAATTTACAAATTCTTCACCCACTTCGATTTCTTGAATCCCTTTTCTTGGTGTGCAAGGTTCGGGAACTTGTTTTGGTGCACCAAGAATTGGGATATCACTTTGGATCTCTGGAAGAACTTCCACAACGTCTTTTTCACTCTCTTCAAAATTTGGAATTAAAATTCTGCAAGGAAAAAGGACATTCGGTGGAAAAATGTTAGAATGAATTGAAATTGGAACTTCCTCACCTGAGTTGGACAACATAGGGACTTCAGGGGTTTGAGACAAAAATTCTTCTAAACTGCCCAAGTCGTCCTCCTCATCTTCTTCTTGCAGCTGCAATTCATCCATCTCTCCTTCCACAGTGGTGGCTTCATCGAATTCCACTTCTCCCTTTGAATTTGCAAATGTGGAGTTGCAGAGTTCACGTTGCTCTTGAATTTGTGCCTTGACTTCCACAATCTGCCCCATTTGATTATTCAATTCTCCCATCTCCTTGGTTTGATTTTCTACTTCCTGGTTCAAAGCGATGAGTAATTGAATAATATTATCATTATTCACAGATGTACCTGAATTTAATTTGGCAGATTGTGATGGAGGTTGTGGTGGTGTTGTATAGAACTCCTCATATGGCTGCCAATATGCTTCATGTTGAACTTGTTGAGCTTCCCACCACATAGAGTTTGAATGATCACTCCAATCCGAGTTGCGAGCGTTGAAATACAAGTTGCCGCTTGGTTGATCATAGCCTTGATATCCTTGCCCATAGGGGACATCAAGTGTAGGAACACTTGGCATTGAGGCCCGTTCGGCATTATAAGTCCATTGAGCAGTAAGCTGCGCCAATTGAGCTTGAATGTTTGCCATATCTTCATCCATTTTTACCTAAAATTAAAGAACGAAAAATAAATCAAATACCAAAAGTAAAATACACAAACACAAATAAATACACAAACATAAATATAAATAAAAACACAAACAAACAAAACAAAATGAGATAAAATAAAATAAAGTAAACACAAACAAAAAATAAAGGGAATAGCAAATTTGCTAATCCCCGGCAACGGCGCCAAAAATTTGACAGGTATTTTAAAACCGCACAAATTTAACCCTCTTTTTGAGAGTTGTAGTAAAGATGTAAGTAGGGTATCGTTCTAGGCCGGGGATTAGGAGGGCTTGCTAAAACCTCTAAAATAATTTAAAAACGTAAAAACAAAGTTTAAAACACTAAACTAAAATAAAAACACTTAACTAAAATAACTCAAAATAAAACTAACAAATAAACTAAAACAAATCAAAAGACTCAAAACAACTCAAGACTCTAGAAAATACAAACTAAGCTAAAAACTCGAAACACACTAAAAATGACTCAAAATAATGAAAACAAATTAAATTAAACACTAGGAAATTAATTGGACGGAAATTAAATTAAAAGATTAAAAATAATAAAAAGTAACTAAATAATAATATTATAATAATGGGGGGATTGATTTGGTTTTGACGAAGTAAATTAAACTTAAATAAATTACAAATTGACAAAAACATAAAATTAAAAGTGAACGGATAGACGACGGATTGGCTAGAGGGTTTTTCTCCACACAAGACATATGCAATCTAAATTGACCTTCAGTTGTTCTTTCAATAAGTTGTAAATTTCACTACTCCAGATTAACCGTGAACAGCACTTTTTTAATCCTCAAGTTTTCCTTAAGTTATTGAATTGGATGAACAGCATACAACAACTCAAATTATTCTCTAAAAGTCCCCTACGTGAAAAGCACAATAGAGATACAATCAAAGATCATTAAGCTTTGTGAAAACTATAAGTACTGACGAGGCATTCGTAACTATGAAAAGCATGATACTCCTGCCAAGAATTTACTTAACACGATTGTGGATAACAACCTTCACTACTCATGAATATAAGTTCATAACGATTAGGTGAAATTCACTTATATTCTAGCATCAAATTCATGCGTGTAAATTAAGTGTGCATTCTTAATTAACATACACAAATAAGTTATCAATCAAGCAGTTAAGCAAATTAAATCACAACTCAGAAATCACAACTGAAGTTACCAATTCAAATTACAAATATAATCATGGTTTTGAATTATCCTCTAGCCAAAATAAATTAATTACACATTATTAATAACAGAAATTAAACATAAGAGTTTGGAGAGATTAAACCGAAACGGGGAGTTCAAAAATCTGTGCTAATTGGCTCGGTGCCACTGTGCAATTCTGCCAAAAGGGCTGACTGCCCTTCCTTTCGTTGGTCCTGTGCGCTGGTTCCCCGAGGCCCACTCGCCCTCCTCCAATCAGCTCCTGGTGCGCCAGTTGGTGGGCTTCTGTCCGTGCGCCAGTTGGTGGCCTTCTCTCGCAGCTACCCAAAGCTGCCTTGAAGGGCAGCCTTCCCCACAAGGAAATGAAATCCTCCCCCCTATTTCTTGGTTGCTTGCGCAGCTTTGGTGCTCTCCCGAGGCCTTTCACGCCTCCTTTGATTTCCCCCCCCCCCCCCGTGAAGCTTAACTCTTTTTCACTGTTTTATTCCTTTCTATTTTATATATATATATATATATTTTTCTTTTTCTTATTTTCTCTCCGAGGAGCTCTCTGGAGCTCCAACCCTCCTCGCCTGTCCCAATATATCTCCTTCCTGCGCTGCCTTTCTCAAACTGCCAGAAGGCAGCTTTCCACCAAGTCTGCCTTCTCCTAAACTCAGCGCCTCCTTCCTTTTCTTCCCCGAGGTTCCCCTTCTACTTCTTTTATTTCTGATCTTCCCCCCCTTCTTTCGCAAGTGCTCTTTCCTCCTTTTAGCTGTTAACACGCTGCCATCATTCCCTCCTAGTGCTTTGTTTTCCAAATTAAAAATATCCACCCAATGCATCTTTTCCTTATTGTTTTATGCCTTGTGTCTATCTGCCTTTGAAAAACAAAAGGGCCAGCCATCATTGAGTTTCCACCGAAAGCATTTGTTGCTGCCAACTATCACACACACACATATTTAAATAAATAAATATATAAATATAAATATAAATATAAATATATATATATATATATATATTATTTTCTAAATAATAAGATAGTTTAGACGAATTTATTACTTAACACTTCACTTATTCTATTTTTATTTTCTTAGCTAGATAATCTTATAAAACATAAAAATAACGTAAATAGCTCAAAATATAACGAACTAACTAAGAAAAGACGAGTGAATTTGATATAAAAATATATATAAATATGATCCGATCAAAGTAGCCTACTTTGCCAGAAGAACCACCTTGACGATACAAAGGTGGAGGATATTCATCACTTTTGCGGTCGGAGGAAGACATCTCAAAGTCTCTACAAAAAGCAGAAGGGAAAATACTTAGAATGAGGCTAAAAAAATGAAAGGACCGCGAGCCCAGGGCCTATGTGCCAGGCGTCATGGCCCTCACTCCCTCTCTCGGTCTAGACCCAAGCCGCAGAAACCCAGCCACAAACCAAGCCTCACGGCTAAGGACCAATTCTTCTCTCTCTCCCTCGCACTCTGCATGCGGCCCGTGTCGCTCTAGGCCAATATGGGGGGACGCATGCGCATCCTTCCCCTTCTTCTCCCATGCCCAACGCACACCAAAAGCACACACACCAGCAAGAAGACCGGCCTGAGTCGGCCTCTTTTCCTTTTTAACCTACAGTAAGCCCCGGCCCAATGTGCTAGTCAGAGAGATCTAGCCCGTACCGATCTCTCTCTCCCTCTAGCCATACCACATGTTGCACCATGACCTACCTGCCACGCCATCCATGCCGAGTGTCTGATGGGTTGTAAAACCACACACAAATTTAACCCTCTTTTTGACAGTTGTAGTAAAGATGTAAGTAGGGTATCGTTCTAGGCCGGGGATTAGGAGGGATTGCTAATCTACTCTAAATTAATTTAAATATATTAAATAAGACTCAAGGACACAAAACTAGGCTAAAAACTCTAATAACTCGAAACACACTTAGAATGACTCAAAATAATGAAAACAATCAAATTAGACACTAGGAACCGAAATGGACGGAAATTGAATTAAAAGACTCAAAACAATGAAATCTAATTAAATAATACAATTTAACAATGGGGGGGGGGGGTTTGGTTTTAACGAGAAGTAAATTAAACTTAAATAAATTATAGATTTGACAAAAACATGAAATTTGGGTGAACGGATGGGCGACGGATTGGCTAGAGGGTTCTTCTCCACACATGACACATATGCAACCTAAATTGATTTTCAGTTGTTCTTTCAATAAATTATAAATCTCAATACTCCAGATTAACCATGAACAGCACTTTTTTAATCTTCAAGTTTTCCTTAAGTTATTGAATTGGACGGAAATACGCATACAACAATTCAACACATTCTTTAAAAATCCCCTACGTGAAAAGCACAATAGAGATACAATCAAAGATCATTAAGCTTTGTGAAAACTATAAGTACTGACGAGGCATTCGTAACTATGAAAAGCATGATACTCTTGCCAAGAATTCACTTAACACGATTGTGGATAGCAACCCTTACTACTCATGAATATAAGTTCATAACGATTAGGTGAAATTCACTTATATTCTAGCATCAAATTCATGCATGTAAATTAAGTATGCATTCTTAATCGACATACACAAATAAGTTATCAATCAAGCAGTTAAGCAAATTAAATTCACAACTGAAGGTAATCAATTCAAATTACAAATATATCCATGGCTTTGAATTAACCTCTAGCCAAAACAAATTAATTACACATTATTTATAAATTAAAACACAAATAAAACATAAGTTGAGAAAGGATAAAACCGAATTGAGAGTGCAGGCAAACTCTCTGTGCTTGTTTCTGTGCACTGTCCAGCTGCTCGAGGCTGGCGCCTCTTGGTTCTTCTCGGTGACACCTCCTCAGCGCCCTTAGGCTTCGCTGCTTGCTGTCCCTCAGCGCGCCAGCTGCCTTCCTGGCAGCTTGGTTTTTCTTTCCTCTCTTCGCTGCCCTATGGCAGCTTGGTTTTTTTATGCTGTCTTCTTTGTTTCCGTCCGTCCCCCTCTCGCTTGGCAGCCCCGAGGCAGCCTTTCCTATTATTCCTCGCAAGCACGCTGCCTATCAAGGCAGCTTCACAGTTCTCTCCCCTGATTGACACGCTCCCATTTGATTGTGGGCCATCCGCCTTGCTTTGCCTCACGTTGCCAGGAAGGCAGCCTCGGTGCTTCTTCCCAAATGGCTCGCTGGCAGCCCTTCACTTCGCACTGCCTCCCACCGAAGCCATCTGCTTTTCTTCACCTTTTTCCCTGGCAGCCACTACGTGGCTTGTTTTCTATTCCAAATTGAAATATGCCCCGTGCCTTTTGCTTAGCTGCCTTCTGGTTTCTCTAAAATGGGCGCTGCCCAATTATTTTCCCTCCTAATTTATCAGAGAAAACAAACTAACCCAATTGCAATCACTCTAATCCGAATCGAAAACATAAACAAAGAAAATAAGTGAGTAAGGTAGTTTTGACGAATTTGACACTTAAAATTTCACTTATTCTATTTTTATTTTCTTTGCTTGACAAATTCTATAAAACACAAAAACAAAGTAAATAGCTCAAAAATATAAGGAACTAACTAAGAAAAGACGAGTGAATTTGATATAAAATATATATAAATATGAGCTTATCAGTGCCACCAACAACCAGGACACCCATCCAACCAGTTTTTCAAGCCCCAAGGCTCCCAAAAATTCAAGAAGAAAAATTTAAACTTTTTCTTACCTTGGTGCGGCATGGAGAAGAAGAAGAACAACGAGAAAAGACTTTTCGCAAAGGAAAGAAAAAAGAACGCTAGGGGAGGGGGAAGAAAAACATCCTCTGGCTTATCATTTTTGTTGGAATAATGATTATTCTCTAGATTTATTTAATCCCCTGCTTAAGGCAGAGTTAAATAGGTATTGGGGGCAATTATTTTCCTTTTCCTAGAAAAAGTCTATCTCGAAATCAAGAAAGAATATCAAGTTCAAATTGGGAAACAACTCTACAAGCCCAAGCAGCTTTAGATTTCTACACCTACTGCCCTTTCCTTGCTAGCAGCACAGTAGGTGTGCGGCCATTTGTGGAGCCAAAAACAATCCCAAAAATTCTAGAGGCAACACGTGGTCTTTTATTCAAGAAGGACAAGATCGCCCTCAATAAATGGGCAAGATTCTCAGATATTCCCACGCCCAGTTCACCTCCCTGAAGGACCCAGCAGATGAATACAACTGCCCATAGCTCACCTACCCATGGCAGGGGATTAAAGATAAGGATTAATTACCCAAATCCTATCTTTAATACATTCCTAATCAATGTTGACTCCAATCAAGTAAGTAATCCTAATTTAAATCAATTAAGGATTATTACCCTATTATCTCAAGATATTATCTCCTTTTAAATATCTTGGGAATATTTAGAGAATATTTTCTCCATAAAAACCCTATATGGTCGGCCCTAGCCCTATATTTACTCTCTTAGAGAAACTAACTTAGACATCGGAGATCCGTTGACCTACCCCCCCCCCACCTCTTGGGTGCATGAGGCTTAGGTCTCTAATCAAAGGTGTTAATTGTTTTGCAGGTGCATTTTCGCCAAGACTGAAGACGGTGAAAATTTGCATCCATAGCCATGTCCACCCAAATTTGTGATTAATACAGAAACTAGCATCACAAAAGAACTCACGGCTGCTTACAAGGATTAGGTGAAAATGGATCTTGCTTTGTTGAGTTTACTCATTGCCACATTGTTTGATGGTGTTATGAAGCATATCATTGGTTGCAAAACTTCACATGAAGCATTGAGTTGTTTGCAAGAATGATTTGCCTTAATGTTTATGGTTCGAATTAATCAATTGAAAAATGAATTCCACATTGCACAAAAGGGTAGTGAATCTGTTTATAAATTCATGCTTAAACTAAAAGGAATCAAATATCAGTTGGTGTCTGTGGTTGCAGCTTTGTCCGGTTTACCTACTAAATATGAGATGATCAAGATAGTGATTCTTGCAAGAGTTACTACTATGCCATCGAAGGATGTCAGAGTATAAATACTTGGAGCAAAAGCTAGTATTAAATCAAGAATGCATTCTTTGTATAATTCTATGGCAGCTATGTATGTACAAGGAGATTGATTAGGTTCAAACAGATTGCAATGAGGTTTTCAGAATTTTGAACATGGAGAAAGTTCAAGTACATAGAGGTATCAAGGTGAATATGATGGTAATCAAGTTGGGATTTGAAGGTGGTTCGGGGTATGTCAGCAATGGAAATAGGCCATTCCAGCAAAGAGGCAATTTTTTCTAGAAACAACATGAAGTTTAATGGTAGGAAAATAATAATTCAAGATCTTTCGTAAGTAATTTTGCAAATAGTTCAGGGAATGGAAGTTCAAGTGGCAATGGTAACTTCACTGGGAATAGCACTATAAATTTTTCTAGCAATGGGAAGGGTAATTTTTCTACAAATGGAAAAGGGAGTTCTTGTAGCAGTGGCAACTCTACAAATGGAAATTCTTGGAATGGCAACACAAACTACAACAATGCTACTTCACCATAGTGTCAAATTTGTTCAAGAAGAGACCACACATCACCAAATTGTTACTACAAGGCTGATAACAATATTGGACAGTCATCTGATACTGTGTTTTACTAAATTAGTGGCAAGAGAGGCCACATTGCTCTTGAATGCTACCACAAAAATAAATTTTCATACCAAGGTACTCCATCAGCACCATCTCTTACTACATTATCTGCACACACCAATATGGGACAACAAGATACATCTGTTGTTAATGAAATTATATTAAATGTTGTTGAAACATGAATTCTGGATACTGGTGCAACACACCATATGACTATGAATGCACACAATCTGCAACAAGCTACACCTTGCACTAGAGAGAAAAAGATCATTGTTGGCAATGGTGAAGGTTTGCTAATGAAATATATTGGTTATTCAACGATTAAAACTTCATTACATCATTCTTCAGTCTCGCATAATGTTTTACATGTATCTATGATAACTTTCAATCTATTATCTATTAAAAAACTCTGCAAAGATAATGGTTATTGGTTCATAGGTGATAATGTATTGTTTGTATAGGACAAGGCCACAAGGATGATTCTATATCAAGGAAAGAGTGATGGTGATGATCTGTTTCAATGTCAGCAAGACATGTTTAGTTGTGATTCAAATGCCAATTCCTACGGTGAATTCATCTAAAACTGTATTGAATCAAAATTAGAATCAAGAGTCAAATTCTACAATTATACTAGAAAATGAGTTGCAAGTATCTACTGTAGGATCTGATATGTCTGCAGCAAATGAATTCAATTATGGTGTTTTAGCTAGGGATGGGTTCGGTTTAAATCGGTTTGGTTTTTTGCCAAAAGCAAAACCGAACCAAAATTTCGATTCAGTTCATTTTTTTTTCTGTTTTTTTCGGTTCGGTTTCGGTTTTTTCACATCATGGTTGGGTTTAAAAAAAAAACAAAGTATACACATGATTAATCCATGTTTGGTTCTTGAGAAATTGGGTTTAAAGAGTAATGATATTTTAAATTCTCTTTTTCTCAGTATTATTTATTTAATTATTTGTTTTGGATATTAGTTTTTTTTTCACATCAAGCAAACAAACAAAGTATACATAGGGTTAATCCTTGTTTGGTTCCTTAGAAAATATCAAGAAAAGTCCTAAAACTTGTGAGCAGAATAGATGTCACATCCCGGCCCGGGGCGGACCACTTCCCGGGCCCGCTCCACCACCATAGCACGATATTGTCAGCTTTGGGCCCCAACCACACCCTCACGGTTTTGTTTCTGGGAACTCACGAGCAACTTCCCAGGAGGTCACCCATCCTGGGATTGCTCTAGCCCTCTTCTCGCTTAACTTCGGAGTTCCTACGGAACCCGAAGCCAGTGAGCTCCCAAAAGGCCTCGTGCTAGGTAGGGATGGGAATATACATTTAAGGATCACTCCCTGGGCGATGTGGGATGTCACAATAGATCACTCAAACATTACATGATTATTAATAAAGGGCAAACAAAGCAGTAAAACCCAAATCACAAACAGCCATTAAATCCAATGGTATGTTTAGTTTTCTAAAAGAATGCAGTGAAAGTTTCAGTCCTTTACAAATCACTCATAATTTCAATTCAAACAATAAAAACACAAATAAAGAACAACATGATTGATCAAGAGACAAATGGAAAGCAACTAGTTTAGTGATGAAATAAACAAACCATAAAAAATTAGAAGTAAAATTGGAGTGTGAGAAAAATGAGAAAATGGTAGTAAGTATTTGGAAACACATTGGGCTTACAAATTGGGTTTAAAAAATAATACCCAAAACAAATAATTAAATAAATATTAATTTAATTAATTCGGTTCGGTTCGGTTATTTCAATTCGGTTCGGTTTTTTCGTTTGGTTCGGTTTTTTCGGTTTCAGTTCGGTTTGGTTTGTTTTTTGATTTTTTGAACCCACCCCTAGTTTCAGCTACATATGACTTTAGTTCTACATCAAGTACAACTTCCCATCACCATCATTCTATATCAACAAATAAATCACCTTTGAAGCCCGTCCACCACTATTCACAACTTGAAGTAGTTCATCCTATCTCATCAAATTCAAATTAAGATTATAATCACTCTCCCATGTGTCAAGTTCAAATCTTCGGCATCTAATGATGACAAGGATGAAAAGTGATGCTATTGAGAAGAAGAATTATGCAGCATAACCATAATGTCCAAAAGTTTCCTGGTCATAGGATTGTCAGAAGGATACTGACAATACATAGACCAGTAGGTACTATGTCCCCTTCAAATGGAAGGATGGAAAGTCTCATGTCATTTGTGTTGTGACACTAAGACTAGTATGTAGGTGCTCATTAAGGGAATTAATTCGTTGAACACAATCAAACGAGAGTACTTGCATGGAGGTCTACTCACATGTCAAGCAAGTAACTCTACTGGTTGGAATAATGTAAGTAATCCCTTAACCTGAGACATCATAGTTGTCTTGGGGATACGTTGCTGATCATTTGATAATGAGACATGACCACATCTCATCTTGGATGTGTTCTATGCATTGTTAGGGTTAATGATTTATTCTCAAAAGAATGTGAATGATCAACAAGGGATCTCCAATCCTTATTATGAGAGGAAGAATACTCTAAGATATGATTCGGGAATCTTTGGCCGAAGTATCGAGCGTAATGATGGAAGGCATTCCTTGAAGGGAAATAATGAGATTTATGTGGGATTTCTAGAGACTAGCATGCATATACAATTCAAAATTTATATACATAAGCAACGAAAGCATTTTATCACATATTATCAAAGCTATAGTCATGCCAATCCCCTTCAAGAATCATAGGTTCATAGTTGATGCATCAAACAAATTATTGAAGAACAAAGTGAAGGTTGAGTTTTATACCTCTTGATCTAGATTTTAGACCAAGGATGGACCACCTCCAACCTCTTTTTTCTTTGAACTCCTTGAGTCTAGCCTCCCTCCTTGAGTCCTCCACCTTGTTAGATTTGAGCTCCTTTGATTCTCCTCTAGTCTCCAAGATAGAAGACCTCTAAAGATCCACACCCACTAGTGTAGTGAGATGAATGATGGAGTAACCAAAAGGAGAGAGACTTTTGTTTTCTCTTTTGTTGAAAAGAACACACAAAACCCTAATGAACCTTTTCATTAAACTTCCTTTATATATGTAAAAGTAACAAGTCAACTTTTGACCTTTTCTCTCCGTTTCCTCTAATGGGTTTGGGCCCGATGGGCCCGAATGAACCCGAACTTTTCTTTAAGCCCGAAACGATCTTTTATCACTTCTATGATTTCTTTAGACTTTCTAATTAATCATAACACTTAATTAATCCAATTAATTAACTCCATCATCCTTTAGTTATCTCACCACAAGAGTGTATCGGTGTACAATCGTTTTAGGTTCGAATTAGCAAGGCAGTGAGGTGTTTGGAATCAATCCAATTGATTAGTATTTAACCAATCACTTTGTGAATGAAAACTTACTTTTAATTCTACTCCTTCTTTGATGACTACATATTTAATCATCTAGAAGAACCAACAAGCCATGAGTGACATCTAACCATATATCATAGCTACCCAAGCTAATGTAGAATTTTGTCGGAGAACCTATTCAGTTGGAATTACAATGTAATTCGATCCTTTTCTAATACAATACTCACAAGCACAATGTCAAACCCCAAATGTGATTATACTTAGTTATATGATTTAATTGAGTCGTATAGGAACGACTTCCATCATTACGCTCGATACTTCTTCCGAAGATTCCCGAATCATATCTTAGAGTATTCTTCCTTTCGTAACAAGGATTAGAGATCCCTTGTTGATCATTCACATGCATCTGAGAATAAATCACTGACCCCAACAATGCATAGAACACATCCAAGATGAGATGTGGTCATGTGTCATTATCAAATGATCAGTAACGTATCCTCAAGACAAATATGATGTCTCAGGTCAAAGGATTACTTACATATTCCAACCAGTAGAGTTACTTGTTTGACATGTGAGTAGACCACCATGCAAGTACTCTTTTTCGACTGTGTTCAGTGAACTCATTCCCTTAATGAGCACCTACATACTTGTCTTAGTGTCACTACACGAATGACATGAGACTTTCCATCCTTTCCATTTGAAGAGGACATAGTATGCACTAAAGTCAATCACTATTGCATCTTATAGATGCTAGTGTTGGAAGTATGCCCACAAAGGCACTCATTTGATGTAATAGCTTTTGGAATACTTATTGTGTTAAACTATAATATGTTTAATAGAGAGCAAAGCTTATTGTTAATCACTATTTATTGTATTACCTGTTTAAGCAATAAGGGAATCCAAGGAATGTATTTAATCTAAGAGAGAAGTGATCTAAGTGAGTTGGATTAACGAGACCTTTCTCTTATGTTCATTCCTGAAACGTTCCTAGCCATAGGATTGCCAATTGGGCATTGACAATCCGCTAAGGTTAGTATGTGTTATGTTAACTCAAGCGTGAGTATGACTGGTCTCAAGTCATTTAGTGTTGGACACTGAGACAAACACATAAGTGCTGAAAAGGTAATTGAGTACACTGAACTACGATCAAAAGAGAGTTTGAACATACATGTCATGTGAGAACTTGTAAGTTGCAATATGCAAAGTAGTCCTTTAACCTGAGGCATCATAGATGTCTAATGGTTAGGTCCTTGATCCTTGATCTTTGATTCGAGAGTCTTTGGCCAAAGCATATGAATATGACTTAGGAAGTTTGTTCCAAATCATATTCAATTGAATCATATAGAGAAGTATCACATTGGATGGTAGACATGAAACAAACTATCACTTAAACAATGTGATCAAGAGTATTGTATTAGAGAAGGACCATATTGCGTTGTAGTTGTAACTGGATAGGTTCTCCAACCACTTCTACTTAGCTTGGGTAGCCATGACATACTGCTAGGTGTCACTCATGGTTTGTGGAAGCCCTGAGGATTAGCAAACACTAATCTTCATCAAACGGAGAATTAAAATGGAGTTTCAATTCACAATAGATCGTTAAGAGTAACAATCGCCCACTGCCTCGCTAAATGGAACCTAATGGATCGTACACCGAGTAAGGATGAATGTGATAGGAGCATATTTATGCGACTTAGCTTGCTTGTTTTCTTGCATTTTAGTAATTATTTAGTATTTATAATAGTGTTTAAAGCTAATTTCGTGTGTTTGTAGGTTATATGGGCTAAGGGTGCATTTTGGGCCAATTTGGAGTAGTTTGGAGTGTTTTTGGGCCCAAGATGGATTGCTTATGATCCATGCAAGATGGATGGACGAATTTGAAGTCAAAAGAAGCTAGGAACATGCTAAAAATATGGTGAAACAAATACAAGTTGCAAGAAGGGATAGGTTTCTAGAAGGATTGACCAAAACTCCACTCAAAACCATGCCTAACCCACCAAAACAACTCAATGCCGTGGGCTTTCCTTGTTGTTTCCCACCAGATTTTTGGCTTAAACAAGCCCATTTGAGTGATGATGCAATGTCTAACTCACCATGACATTTGAATGATGATGCAATGCCTAAGTCACCATGACATGTGAGTGGTTGTTCAATACCTAACCCATTAGGAAAGTGTGTGGATGATTCAAGACCTAACCCATTAAAAATCCACTCAATTCCATGCATCCTTGATGAATTCCCACCAGAAATTTGGCTTAAACAAGTCCATCCTTCTCCTATAAATACCCATGGTAGCAACCTCATTCAAATCATCCAAGAATAAACCATTCTACAAGCCTTTCCTTGCCTCTCCCTACATATCTAAACTTCCTCCATCCATTCCTCCATAAAACCAATCCTTCAACATCATTCAAAGCCTTGTGCCGCAACAAAGAGAAGA
Organism: Crataegus laevigata; assembly: GCA_963580275.1. NCBI lineage: Eukaryota > Viridiplantae > Streptophyta > Magnoliopsida > Rosales > Rosaceae > Crataegus > Crataegus laevigata. Next base: position 32,776,684 of record OY756948.1, on the reverse strand, counting down.
AAAGGAAAGTCCTTGGATGCGCTTGGATCGTTGGAACGTTTAGGTGTTTTCTTTCTTTTGTTTTTCTTCCAATGTTTAATTTAAATTGTTGTTCAATTATATTAAACATGTGGAACTAATTTCTTTTTAGTTAGAGGCAAATTTGAAACCATGGACATATGTTGGTTATGATTTGATTTACTCCAGTTATGAATTCATAAACTTTAGATGTGGTTTACTTTTCTGTTTTGATAAAAGACTTGATTATGTATGTGGGTTAAGGGTCGACACTTAATTTGCATGCCTAAACTTGATGCTAGGATATAAGGGAATTTCACCTAATCGTTATGAACTTATATTCATGAGTAGTAAAGATCGCTAGTCACGATTGTGTTAAGTAAATCCTTGGCAAGAGTAACATGCGTATTCCATAGTTATGAATGCCTAGTCAATGTTTATGATTTCCGTTGAACTTAATGATCTTTGTTAAATGTCTCTATCATGCGTATTCCATAGTTAGGGACTTTGATAAGGAATAATTTGGTTGTGATGCGTATTCCGTCCAATTCAATGAATCTAGGGAAATCTAAGAGTTAATTTAAGCAAACCTAATTAACTTGGAACATTGTCATTTATCGTTTGTTGAAGTCATAACTGGGAATCAAATTATATGCATATGTTCATGTGTGGATAAGGAACCCTCTAACTAGTTTCTCATCATTCTATTTCATCACAATCTATTTTGCTTTAAGTTTGTTTTCAAAGTTTAAGTTTTAATTGTTCAATTTCACCAATCCCAAATCCCCCTTTTACTTTCTTGTTTTAAAATCTTTTGTTTACATTTTTAACTTTGTTTTTATATTTTTGAGTCTTATATTTATTGATTAGCATCCCTAGTTAATCCCCGGTCTAGAACGATCCCTACTTGCATCATTACTACAATTGTCATCAATAGGGTTTAATTTGTGTGTCAAGTAATTCTCACATCAAATTTTGGCGCCGTTGCCGGGGATTAGCGAAATTGCTAATCCCTTGTGTTTTTGCCGTGTGTTTTTAGTGTAATTTACCTAGTTTTCTTATTTTGTTTTGTTTTCTTGGTTTAGGTACTAATGCATGACGCGGAGTTCTCAAACTGTGCATATCTTGGACTTTAACGCCGATTTTGAACGTGATTTGAGAAGAAAGAGGAGGCATCCCGAACCTAGCGAACCTAGTGAACCTAGTTCAAGTTCAGAGGACGAATCTGAGTTTGAAGAAGTAAAAGAAGAAGTTATGGCAGCGGACAATCAGACCATTAAAGAGCTCTCGGCCTCGGGGTTGACCAATGCCGCACCATTATGCATTCAATACCCCGCGGCTGCCCTAGGCAAGACTGCTGAGTTCGAGTTGAAATCAAGCTTGTTGCACCACATTCCAAAATACCATGGGCTGTCCATGGAAGATCCCAACAAGCATCTCAAGGAGTTCGAGGTGGTTTGTTCGAGCATGACACCCGTCAATGTCGATGGGAACATTCTGATGATGAAGTCATTTCCATTCTCACTTTTGGAAAAGGCGAAGGATTGGCTTTATGAGTTAGCACCCGGAACGGTTACATCTTGGGATAGTATGAAAAGAGCTTTCTTGGAGAAGTTTTTCCCAACTTCAAGAGTCATTCTCTTGAGGAAACGGATTAGTGGCATCCAACAAAATCAAGGTGAATCGTTTCCTTCTTATTATGAACGTTTTAAATCACTTGTTGCTTCATGTCCACAGCATCAAATGAAGGAGGAGCTGCTCATTCAATATTTCTACGAAGGACTCCTTCCCATGGAACGCCAAATGCTTGATGCCGCGGCGGGAGGTGCATTGGTAGATAAAACTCCGGGGGCTGCAAAAGTTCTAATTGCCAACCGAGCTCATAATGCACAACAATACGAAGGTGTTGGGCAAAGAGACCCCCCACGGCCACAAGTGAATGAGGTAAGTTCTTCGTCCGACATTCAATCCCAATTAACTAACCTCACTTCTATTGTTTCTCAGTTGGCCGAGGGAATGAAGATTCATGGACCAAGTGTTTGTGGCGTGTGCTCTATGCAAGGACATTGGATTCCATTGGATTCATGGACCAAGTGTTTGTGGCGTGTGCTCTATGCAAGGACATTGGATTCATGGACCAAGTGTTTGTGGCGTGTGCTCTACGGCGGGTGGGAATCTGCTAATTCCATTGGATTCCAAAATCAAAACCAACCGAGAAATGATCCATATTCAAACACATATAATCCCGGTTGGAGAGACCACCCAAATTTCAAGTGGAGGGAGCCCCAACAACCTCAAAACCAAGGAGGCTTTAGGCAACAACCCCCGGGGTTCTTTACCAAGCCATACGGCCAACCTCAAAACCAACCCCAATCTGCCTCAAACTCTTCAGGTACGTCTCTTGACAATGATACACTCCTTAAGTTACTAACTAAATTGTCTCTTGGGCAGGAAGATCAAGCTAAGGCTATGCAAAACCGAGACAAAAGAGTGGATCATTTGGAGAAACAAATTGGGCAAATTGCCGAGTTTATGGGGCAATTTCGTGAGCAAGGCAAGTTACCAAGCAATAGCGTAGTGAATCCAAAGGGTGGTTTCTAAACCGCAAATGCAATCATGCTAAGGAGTGGAAAAGAAGTAGGGGCAGGTCCTACACCACCAACATTCGGACCTAAAGAGGAGGAAAAGTTGAAATCTGAAGAGGAGACACCAAGTTCACCCACAGCAAAGGTGGGGCAACCTTTGCCGCAAGCATCCATGGCTCCTAAGCCTTCCAATTCATCCCCCCTAGGTAAGATGAGTCCAAGTTTGGTTAATTCTAATTTTATTCCACCCAATGTGCCCTTTCCTAGCAGGTTTTTGCAATCCAAGAATGAAGAGGAGGAAAAAGATGTTCTAGAGACATTTAGGAAGGTTCAAGTTAACATACCTCTCTTGGATGCAATCAAGCAAATCCCGAAGTACGCCAAGTGTTTGAAGAAGCTTTGTACAACAAGGAAACGTTTTCGGGAGAAAGAGGTGGTGCATGTAAGTGAAAATGTCTCTGCGATGTTGCAAAGGAAGCTGCCACCTAAATGCATGGATCCGGGTAGTTTCACTATCCCTTGTGTAATTGGTAATACACGGTTCAAATCTGCCATGTTAGACTTAGGTGCATCTATAAATGTTATGCCATATTCCGTTTATGCATCTATGAATCTAGGAGTGTTGAAAAATGATGGTGTAATTATACAATTGGCCGATAGATCTAATGCCTATCCAAAGGGAGTTGTGGAAGATGTTTTGGTACAGGTTAATCATTTGATCTTTTCGGCGGATTTCTATGTTCTTGAGATGGATGAATCGGATCATGCTCAGTCATTGCCCATTCTCCTTGGACGGCCTTTCATGAAAACGGCTCAAACCAAGATTGATGTAGCCAAAGGAGAAGTAACTATGGCATTTGGTGGTGATATGATTTGTTTTAAAATTTCTGAATCCATTGAGACTCCTAACGTTGTTCGTTCTTGTTGTGTTATTGATACAATAGAAAAGATAGGGACGGATCATTCAGCCCCTAACACAAAGGTTGCTTCAAGAACCATGCAAGATGAGGGAATTGGAGTGGAGCATAAGGACCACACGGCCACTGCCCTAAAAATGTCCAATTTGGCCGAGAGCACCAAGGGGAAGAAAGTTCATGTTGCTGCCACTTCATCACAACACCAAGGTAAGGCACCTAATCCAAATCCAATTCCCATTAAAATTAAGAGGTGGTTCCCTACTTGGGTGCAGGTACCCGAGCATATCCCGGATGGTGAGCGAATTCACATGGATTGTAGGATGCTCAATGGCCCAATCAAGGAGAATTACTATCCGCTTCCATTCATAGAGTTAGAGGATGAAAACCCACTCCATGCCGTGGGCACTCATGGGGCATGATTATGTTCTTCGTCCGGCTGCAAGACGTTAAAGAAAGCGCTACTTGGGAGGCAACCCATGCATACAACAAAGGAAGACCTAGAAAGCACTCCAAATTCCAGATTTGCGTTCCTAAACCCTTCTCTTTGTTGTTGTTTTCAATTATGCCATGTTAAATTACTTAGTTGCTGTTTTGTTTGTTTGTTGATTATTTGTGTTAGTCTATGCTTGAAACATTGAGGACAATGTTTGATTTAAGTGTGGGGGGGGGGAAACCAAAGTGTTTTGATGCAAATTCGTAGGGTTTTCTCACTCATAATTTCTAATGTTGTTTTTCACTGTTTTTTAAGCCTTTTTAAGCTATTTGGTGTATTTTAGTGTGTTTTGTGTCAAAAATCCGAAAATCCCATAAAAATTTGAAAAATTGTTTTAAAAACCCAAAAAGAGTTGTTTTTGTGTGTTTGTTTGTGTCTTAGGGTACCTTCCAACACAATGATGAGGATTCGGTTTGTAATTGCATGACGATTAAAGAAAGTTATAAACATGGATAAAAGTTTGATTTACTCTTTGGTTTATGCTCGGTTGTGGTTGTAACTTATGAATTCACATGTAATCATAAAGGAAACATTAGTTTTTGTAACATGCTTGAAGGAAGTAACTCAAACTAACGCTACAACCTTGTGAGATTTGAGCCTAAACGTTTATTTGGAGAGTTAATAATCTGTGAACTTGTTGCTTTTCTAAAGTCGTTGCATGATCTCATTATTCTTTGCTTGATTGCTACTTAGAAGGCGTTTCATCGTTTAGTTCCAAATGCTAGAATTCATGCCCAATTCATTCAAAGCATGCTATTGATTTGCATATCACATATTCAAGAAGAAGTTGTGTAGTGACCACCACTTTAGCCAAAGAGCCACCCTCGTTCTTAAAGTATAAGTAAGCATGATTCAAATTGAATTCCTTTGTGGCAGAAATCAAGTGTGGGGGAAGTTTTTCTCTTGTGAATTGTGTGCCATAGGCACGGAAAAAAAAAAAAAAAAAAAAAAAAAAAAAAAAAAAAAGAGTTCCAAAGTATTGTTTGTTGAAGTAAGGGTCCAAAACAATGAATTCGGCCCTAAAGAGTTGTCTAAGTCTTCCCCTTGTGTTTTTAAGTTAAATTCCGCAATCTAAGTGAATTCTAAGTCTTAATCTCATTACTTTGCTTACTAATGCTTGAAGAACGTTTGTTTTCCCTTTCCTATTCTTTGTTAACCAATACCACAAGCCTCGTTGCAACCCTTGACTTCTTCTTGAGTGATATGTGTTTCAATTTGTGGAGTTTGAATTTGGTATGAGCATAGCATTGGTTCTCGCATCTAAGTAGTAGTGTTCCATTCATGAGATCATATCTAAACATGCTTATTAACTCCGGAAATTACGTTCTTTATGATACATATATGTGAGCATTCGTTTTTTATATCTACATCAATTCTCTCACATATAACTAGTATAGGGTGTGTTGTTAGAAAATCTGAGTGAAAATAGAGTGCATATCTTGTAAGGATTGAGGGAATTCTCTAAGGCATGTTACTACATTCAAAACATTGTTTTAATTGGTTCATTGTGAACTAATAAGTAGTGACTATGATTAAGTATGTGCTTAAGTATTAAATTGACTCAAATCTGTGGGAATGATAATCTTTAACATGTCATGTGCATTGGAAATCCCTGAGGCAAACGTTGGAAGGTTTAGGTTGTGTTTTACTTGTTTTGATTCGTTTGATTACTTTGTTTCGTTTTGTTTTGCTCGAGGACTAGCAAAAGCTAAGTGTGGGGGAATTTGATAGGAGCATATTTATGCGACTTAGCTTGCTTGTTTTCTTGCATTTTAGTAATTATTTAGTATTTATAATAGTGTTTAAAGCTAATTTCGTGTGTTTGTAGGTTATATGGGCTAAGGGTGCATTTTGGGCCAATTTGGAGTAGTTTGGAGTGTTTTTGGGCCCAAGATGGATTGCTTATGATCCATGCAAGATGGATGGACGAATTTGAAGTCAAAAGAAGCTAGGAACATGCTAAAAATATGGTGAAACAAATACAAGTTGCAAGAAGGGATAGGTTTCTAGAAGGATTGACCAAAACTCCACTCAAAACCATGCCTAACCCACCAAAACAACTCAATGCCGTGGGCTTTCCTTGTTGTTTCCCACCAGATTTTTGGCTTAAACAAGCCCATTTGAGTGATGATGCAATGTCTAACTCACCATGACATTTGAATGATGATGCAATGCCTAAGTCACCATGACATGTGAGTGGTTGTTCAATACCTAACCCATTAGGAAAGTGTGTGGATGATTCAAGACCTAACCCATTAAAAATCCACTCAATTCCATGCATCCTTGATGAATTCCCACCAGAAATTTGGCTTAAACAAGTCCATCCTTCTCCTATAAATACCCATGGTAGCAACCTCATTCAAATCATCCAAGAATAAACCATTCTACAAGCCTTTCCTTGCCTCTCCCTACATATCTAAACTTCCTCCATCCATTCCTCCATAAAACCAATCCTTCAACATCATTCAAAGCCTTGTGCCGCAACAAAGAGAAGAAAAGGAAAGTCCTTGGATGCGCTTGGATCGTTGGAACGTTTAGGTGTTTTCTTTCTTTTGTTTTTCTTCCAATGTTTAATTTAAATTGTTGTTCAATTATATTAAACATGTGGAACTAATTTCTTTTTAGTTAGAGGCAAATTTGAAACCATGGACATATGTTGGTTATGATTTGATTTACTCCAGTTATGAATTCATAAACTTTAGATGTGGTTTACTTTTCTGTTTTGATAAAAGACTTGATTATGTATGTGGGTTAAGGGTCGACACTTAATTTGCATGCCTAAACTTGATGCTAGGATATAAGGGAATTTCACCTAATCGTTATGAACTTATATTCATGAGTAGTAAAGATCGCTAGTCACGATTGTGTTAAGTAAATCCTTGGCAAGAGTAACATGCGTATTCCATAGTTATGAATGCCTAGTCAATGTTTATGATTTCCGTTGAACTTAATGATCTTTGTTAAATGTCTCTATCATGCGTATTCCATAGTTAGGGACTTTGATAAGGAATAATTTGGTTGTGATGCGTATTCCGTCCAATTCAATGAATCTAGGGAAATCTAAGAGTTAATTTAAGCAAACCTAATTAACTTGGAACATTGTCATTTATCGTTTGTTGAAGTCATAACTGGGAATCAAATTATATGCATATGTTCATGTGTGGATAAGGAACCCTCTAACTAGTTTCTCATCATTCTATTTCATCACAATCTATTTTGCTTTAAGTTTGTTTTCAAAGTTTAAGTTTTAATTGTTCAATTTCACCAATCCCAAATCCCCCTTTTACTTTCTTGTTTTAAAATCTTTTGTTTACATTTTTAACTTTGTTTTTATATTTTTGAGTCTTATATTTATTGATTAGCATCCCTAGTTAATCCCCGGTCTAGAACGATCCCTACTTGCATCATTACTACAATTGTCATCAATAGGGTTTAATTTGTGTGTCAAGTAATTCTCACATCAGAATGTGAAGATATAAAAGAGATGGATAAGCAATTAAATGGTTTAATTGAGAATGGTCAAGATTAATTAATTAGTTAATTAATTATACGAAAGGTTCGTATTGGGCTTTTAAGTTGGTTTTGGGTTTTGGGGCCCAAAACGGTTTTTGGTCCACAAGGCCCATTGAGTTTAGGTTGTGTGACAACTAAAACTAAATGGAAATTAACCCAAAACAAAGCCAAAACCGGCCTAGGGTGAAGGGGTAGCAAACTTGGGTTAATTGCAAGTTTGCCACTCACATGTGAGGTGGTATAAAAGCAATTTTATAGCCATTCTCTCACTAAGGTTTTCTTGAGGCAAAGAGGAGAAACATTTTCTCTCTTTTTCTCTATAGAGGCCGGCAACTTAGAGGGTTTTTACTAGCATCAAAAACTCTCTAAGTCATCCATCTTCTCTTCACACTACATCCTTCGTGTGGAGACTTAGAGACACCAAATCTTTGGTGTTCTTAGAGATCCTTTCCTCACATCCTCAAGGAGCGAAGGAGCATCAACAAAGAAGAAAATCACAAGGAAGCTCCAAAGAGCTAGGAGGTGACTTGAAGGCCCTCCACTTGGGTGAATCCCTTGTGTAAACTAGGATGAGCTTCAAGGGTAATGAATCTCAAATCCTTCCTTCTCTTTAATGTTGTTAAAGAGTCTCATGGTTCACCATTCTCTAGGCTTTGAAAGTCATGGGTTTTAGAATTGTTTTTGAATGCATGCCTACTTTAAAGTGTTATTAGTTTGCATATGTGTTCAAATGTTCTCACATGTTCTTAGCTAGGATAAAATGTTTTCCTTCAGCTAGTCGAGTGAACTTGAGCTCGTAGGTTAACTAGATTATGTATTAATCCTTTTAATCTTAAAAGGGATTTACTTATTAAATGTTTCCAAAACATTTAATGTTGTCTCTTCATTGTGTTCAAATACTTTGATGAGACCTTGATTCCATGGCTTGAGCTATCGCCCCATTACGTCGTAGTATCCTACTAGCGACCTTATGGTTTGGATTCAATCATTGGTTCTTAGTGAACCCCGTCTATTCGAAACACCTTTTGAAGCAGTTTCTAAAACTTTAACATATATATCGCCATATATTTCGTTTGTATACTTTATACAAATTTTGCTCCCACCTTGAGACCATTGTAGTACCATACTAACAACATATTCATATGATTAGTACTTCATCCATCATGAAGTTTCATTTGCTGAAATGGGTTTTTGTCACTTTGGTTTATAACCTAAGTGAATGCACGCTTCCAGAGTCTCACTCTGATATTCCTTTCTCAAAGGTAATAATACTCAATCAGTTGCTACGGTTCTGATCCTGGGCTATAACAATATCCTAAAGTGACAACCTCGATGGTTATTCACCTTTGGATATCATCTCACAAGTCCATACATGTGTCCCTTTTGTTATTTTGTGACATATTCTTTATAAGGGCTATGAAAGCAGTTTTCTATCATATATAGAAGTACTTTCTCAAATCTTCAACATTTGAGATTCTATTTCCTTATATAACTTTCTTGAGACAGTCTTGCCGTATCATTAAGTTCATTTTAAGTCTGTACTTCAAAATTGACCGTGTCACAATTTTGTCATTTTGAGTAACATTTGTTTTTCATTAAGTCTATCAAATAGACTTCATTCATTACATGTTGCTCAAAAGTATGACATCGCTCCCACTGACCTTGTTGTAACTAAGCATTCATTCGAAACCTTAAGAAAACTATAACACTTATATTTTCTTGATTTGAATGCATATAGCTCCCACTAAGTTGTCTTGGATTTGTTGACAATCTTTAAGATCCATTAGCTTATTGATGATGTCTCAATAGCTTTGGACAATCAACAACTCTAGCCAATACAAGTTATTTAAACGAACATACACAAAAGGATTCCTTCTCAAGTAATCCCATTTGAAATGTGTTACTTGTTTTATTAAGTCCATTCATTTAAATTATATGGTGTCAAACATCATATTATAAGTTTTATTCATACTAAAACCTTTTAAAGTAGTCATATAAGAATTATCCAAATCATTAGTGGAAGCATGGCTCCTACTAAGGATATCGGAGTTCAACCATTCCTTCTAGGTGGTTGATTTAATTCTTTATAAAAAAAACTACATAGAGCATTATAGTCACATGAGGTGTCGAAATCGGATTGTCTTAGTGTTAAACCACATGTTATGACTCATTTTGAAACTATTACCTTTTGTTTCATCAACTTGCCCATTTGCTTTGTACTTAGCTTGTTCTCATAAAAGAGAATGATGGACAACTCCCAACATATAACCATTTTATGCTAGGTTGGTGAAACCAACATTCATAGATTATTCTTAGAATGTTACACAACATAAAATTTTAACACTTTTAAAGAGCTTAAGACCTTTAACAATTAAAATTACAAGCTGAATAAGAATAGTATTGTACTATTAGTTTTAGACAACTATAAACCAAGCATATTTAAGTTTATATCCTTTTTCTTACCTCCCACTATTTCTCATGACCTTAATGAGAAATCGCATTATACATTCAAAGTGTATAATTATGAAGTATACAGGTAGAGGACATTGTGGAGTAGCTTCAAACGCTTTTAAGCTTATTGTTCCAACTCCACTAAGTTGATGTCTTGTTTTTTAAATGACTAAGGTCTTTAAATCTTTTATAGATTTAGACACTTCATTCTTGGTTTGATTACTATTAACACATTTGGCATTTCTTAAAACAATTTAAGAATGTCCAATTAGTTGTTCAAAACTACTAGTTGAACCAAGAGTGACCTTGGTTATTGTGTTTAAGTGATAACCGTGTAAGAAACATTTTTCTTATGTATTACTCACTTCATTATAATGTGATCTTCCTTTTCTTCAAGAAAGGAATCTCTAGACTTTCTCAATTCATATAGAGGTCATATGTAGGCAATTGGAACCAAATCTAAAGATTCATTGTATCCATCTATTGCCAAAATGTGAGATTTATCCTTAATTGATACATCCAAAGTTTGGATATCACATTTATGTAAGTGATACATTTCTTGTATTTCAACTAGAATACAACAAGACATTATTCAATTCATAACACTACTTTGAGGAACAAATATAGTAGAAGGCATTCATCACATTACATTGATATGATAAGTAAAACATTCATAATGTTTAATACAAAAGAATTAGCTTTTACGTCAGAGACTAATTATATACCTTCATATAGGCACCAAAAGTGGGTCTTCCATCATATGAAGCCACATAATAAGTTCTTAGCAAAATAAGAAAGTTTAAAGACTATCTTTAAGTGCCTAAGAAACTTCCTAAGTAGTTAGCAAAAAGTAATGGCCGAACTCTTCATTTCATCCTTTTCTTTGCTCGTCCATCTTCTACTTGGTTCCTTCACCTACATACAATTGCATAAGTGATTAGCATTTTATATCAAAATATAAAGATTAGAAGATCTAACATTTAGAATTGAAGATAAGAACAAAAACCATACCTTGTGGCTTGTGGCTTGTCCTTCAGAGATGCAAGGTATAACCTGTAATTCCTCTTCCAATGCCCGTCCTTTCCACAGTGGTGGCAGGTCCCCTTGGGCTCCTTTGCCTTCTTTTTCTTCACTCCTCCTTGGGACTTAGAAGTGGATGACTTCTCCTTTCCTTTACCTTTGCCTTTCGGCTTGGCCTTGGAAATGGATGGCTTGTTGTAGGCTACTGCAGCAGTCTCCACAATGTTCTCTTTCTTCATAGTCTTCTCAGCGGTTACTAACATGTTTAGTAACTCAGAGAGAGTGTTATCCATCTTGTTCATGTTGTAGTTCATAACGAACTGCGAGAACGAATCAGAAAGAGAAGCCAAGATGAAGTTCTGGGCCAATTCCCCGTCAAGTGGAGTACCTAGGTTCTCCAATTGTTCAATGAGTCCAATCATCTTCAGTACATGTTGATGCACTGGGGCTCCCTTGACCATTTTGGTCTTCACAAGTTCACAAACAATGCTGAAGCGACGGTTGCGCGTCCCTTCACAATATAACTCCGTAAGATGGAGGATGCACTGTCCATATCCTCGTGCTATCTCAGCAACTCCTCATTCATGGAAGCTAGCAGATAGCACTTGGGCTTGTGTATCATCCTCAACGTGCTTGTCATACTTAGCACGTTCATCCTCAGTGGCCTCAGGGCCAAGAGGTATGTGAGGTGGAGCCTTGTCTAGTACGTAAACAATTTTCTCGAAGGTTATGAGAATCTTGACATTATGGTACCATGATGGGAAATTGTGCCCCTCAAGGCAATGTTTGTCGAGTATCTTTGATAGTGTGCTTCCAACCACATCTAAATACATAACAATAAAATAAATTAGTTAGATTGTTCATTAAGTCAAACGATTTGGGTCTTTAAACCGAATGACACCACCCACTATTTTTGGCAAATCCCATATCCCTCAAGATGGAATCCAGGAGATTTCAAAGAAAGCTTCTAGCGGGTTATGGGAGGCTCACTATTACCAAGCCTACCTCACAATGATATGATGTTGGCTAGCAAAAATAATAATGAGAGGGTAGAGTTACCCATTCACAACAACCTCTTGTGATTACCCATCTATTTGGCCTCTAGAGAACAATGCCTCACAATGATATGATGTTGGCACTATTTCGCTTAGTTAAGGTTTGACCCACCATGCCGGTTTAGATAGGGGTCCAAGTATGACCTCACGATGATACGATGTTGGCCATACCCGTTGCCTACCTTCACCATATCAAATGTTGAAGTAGACTCCTCCTGAGTATAAGCATATACTTTGAACTCCCGGATGATAGGGTGAAGCCGGTGTATGAGTCATAATCGATTGGAGCCTACCATGGTGGACGGACACGAAGAAGTGTTCAAAGCACCTCTCCGCTTTCAACTTAATATTGGATGTTGGTTAAGGGATTTTAAGGTCTCATCATTTTTTTTATTTTATCATATTACAATAAATTGTGTCCTATTATAACTACTTAGTCCAAAGTAAATTAAATTAGTTGCATATGATATCTTCACTATTCGTTTTCACAAAACAAATTAATATCAAAACAATTTTTCAAAATTATGGAGATATACATAACTACTAATTAAGTTCATTTAGTTTAGTAGCGCATGATACTCCCACTATTCGTTTTCGCAAAAAACAAATCAATGACAAAACAATTTTTCAAAATATTGGAAGTATATACTACTACTAAGAGAAGTTTGCATTCCTTTTGTATTTGGACTTTATAGTTATTTTAGGCTCTTTGGATGACTATGGACTTTTAGGTTGATTCAACAACGAACCAACATTGTTGAATAAGATCTAGGGAAGATTGTATCATTTTAATTACGTGCTTTCAATCCAATTAAAAACATTGAGCCATTAGAAACGAAAGACAATCATTCATTGCTAATTAGGGTGTTGGACCCAACAAATCTTTAATCTCATGAAAAAACCCCTTTTAATATGTCTCGTTACCAAAGAGATAAAGAAGTAATAAGAATTACAAACCAATTTGTACAAATTCCTACAAATTACATATACTAAGAGGGAGAGAAAGATTAACTGTGACAACCCATCCCTAAAAATTATGATTTTTATAATTTTAATAAGTGAGTTTACAAAAATGCCCTTCGAGGTACATACTTCGATTGGTGTATACTGCCTCGTAGTGACACCTAAGATTCGTTTTCTTGGTATATCCTTGTAGTACTCGTCACTACGGACGCGTGGACCCAAACGGATTCGAATTTGGAGCTATAACGAAGAAGTTATTAACGTTTGAAGTTGAGGGCAAAATTGATACTTTCTGAAATTGTTTGGAAAATTCCAGAAAGTTGGAGGGCCAAATGTATGGCCTAGATTTAAAAGAATTTGAGCTGGGTGGCTAGGATGGTTTAACAAGGAGAGAAAAGGAAAGAGAGTACCCAATGGGAAGCAAGAGAAATGAGGGGAAAGGAGAGAAGAAAGGAAAGGGGGAAACGGGTCACACCGACCCGTGTCCCGTGACCCATTTTCCTAGCAATTTCCGATGGTTTTCCGTCCAATTTTCAGACATTCTTCAACCTCTCCTCACCCCTAAATGCCACCTTAGTGTTCTAGCATCCAATTGTAGCCTAATTAACAAATTTTCCAGAGTTTTCTACAAGAACAAACCATGGGTGCAAAAATCTCTTTGTTGAGGATCCTTCCCTTTTCTAAAAGAATTACCTTCAATTAGCACTACCAAAACACTCATTGGGAACCCGGGAACAAAGCCTAATCCTTGGTTGGAGCATCGGAGTTGAGTTGAAGTCGAATTGGAGAACACCCTCTTTCTAGGGTTCTTGGCGGGTGTAGAAAAATTGGAGGTCTTCGAGGCTAAATTGGACTTTCTCACAGGTATGAAAGTTGTTCTACTCATTGAGATCTTTAATTCTGGAAATTTTGAGAATTTTTAGTAAAAGTTGAATTTTCCGGCGACTCGGGGGCGGCCAACCGCCACCTGCGGCGGCGCGTGCGGCGGCACGTGGCCCAAGGGCTGCCAATGATGTTTTTAGACGTTATTAAATGCCTTGATATTAGTTTTGATGATGGATTGACGTAAATTGATCGTTAGGACCTAAATTCGTTACGTTTCGGTAATATGTCAAAATATGAATCGACGATCCGACCGTTAGATCGTCACCAAAATTTAGTATATTGTAGTACATAATATTTGAGGAACGTACGAATTTCCGGATTGGGAATCCGTCATACGGATCTTCCCGAATTGGAATTGTAAGTTTGTAAATAAAACGTTAACCGCCACTTGGTTTTGGCAATTAGTGGAGATCCAACCGTTGGATCGTAACGAAACTTTGGGATATTGTTCTAGAAGCTTAATGTGCATTATTGGAAGTAACAGATCGAAGATTCGTGATACGGATCTTCCAGATCGAATTCGTAGGGACGCGTTTATTATAAATTGCATATTCTCTCAGTACAGATTTTGAGACATGAATTGATATTTATGCTAGGCGGTGATCATTTGGGATCATTTGGGATATCTCGAGAGTCGTGCTAGGGGGCTGTAGCACGGACTCCAGGTGAGTGGGCTTTTGTTTTTAGTATATACATAATTGATGTTTTCCCCAGAAACTTGGTTTAAATGATTTTAGAATTGAATTGGTTTTACGATTGAAATGCCATGTTGAATGCCAATTATATTTGATGATTATGATTATGATTGCATTGATCATGCTGTGGCGCCGTGGACGCTCTGGTAAGTCAGGTGAGTATTTATATTTGGTAGTGATGATGGTGATGTTAATGGTGAGATTGAGATATAGCTCATTTACCTGCACCTCGGGTGTTTGTGCTCCGCCAGAGTAGGGCCTAGCCTTCACGTGATCGTTCACCTCCCGCACCGTACGCTCACCTTGGATCCAAGGCAGGTGCACAGCCTATCGTACAGACCACTATAGGTGGTTCCGACTCGTAGGTGACCCGCGATTCGTCGCACAGCCTTCACGTGATCGTAGCTCTGAGCGTATTTTATACACCTAGCCTGTCGTACAGACCACTAAAGGTGGTTCCGACTCGTGTGCAGGATAGTGGTTGAGGAGCTATAGATTTATATTGCCGGCATATATATATTAAGTATTGATTTTATCTCACCTGATCGATTCATATGTTTCTTGACTGGATATTTTGGCATGGCATATTTCAGACATGGCATATTCGAGTTTTATCGTTTTACAGCCTGTTTTGGTATACGATTACATACGTATTATTTTCTGGGAAACTATATGGGTTTTACAGTGAGGGGTTAGTACTTTTGATATAAAAATGGTTTTGAAAACTTTGTTTTTGCCCACTCACGTTTTCTGTTTTGCGCCCCTCCAGGTTAGTTGTTAAGATTCGTATCGACGAGGATTATTGGCGAATCTTTGGTCTGGTGGCTACTGTTGAGGGTATAATTCTTGCCCGTTCTTCTGTATTTACTTATGCTCTGAAATCACGCGTGAGATGGGTTCGCTCCCGGTCACGAGCACACTCTGGTGTTTAGGCACTTTTAGGTTTAAATTTATTCACATTTTTCCACATCACTGCACTTTATGGCTTCGTCACCTTGCAGGTGTCAGCCAGCACAGCTCGGCTTCTGCGTCCTAGTGGACTTTCTGGGTCGGGGTGTGTCAATTTTGTATCAGAGCATAAGTTGGGCAAAATTGCATCCATCACACGCATGATGAGAGCATTCTAGGCTCTTGAGCCTAATTTTCGAATGTTGCCACCTCGTCGAATATGAAAATGTGTTAGTTTCTCCTAAGTTTTGGGCGCTTTTGCCAACTCCTTGGTATTTTAGGAGATTACTTGGCAAATATTTTAAACCTGAAGTGAAGAATTTCCCTGCCAAGGAAAGATGTGGATTGAGAGTGGGTGATGGCCTTAAAGAAAGGTTAGTGCTTCGACGTCGGCGTAGTACCCGGGATTTACAAATCGATTTCATCACTGTTATGTGGCCATCGTTACTAAACCTTTTGAGTTGGAATTAGAAATGGTTTTGGTTCCTTGGCAGAATCCGTTAGAATACCCCTATTAGAATTCATACGAAGCTTACCTTCGTTAAGATTCTAAAATGTCTGGAGCGATAATGTGATGCTACAAGGGTAGCACTCGATGGAGGAACGCCTCGAGATGGTTACTTTGGTTCTTAATAATGCTAATCCTCCCAATGAAATTGGTGGTCATTCTGGATCTTTTGGAGGAAGATTGACTTCTGTTTAAGTTCGTCCTAAAGTGGATTATTCGAAAATCTTATCCTACTGGCTTAGGACATTATAACCAGTGTTAGTCTCCAGAAGTTCTTGGCACTATACTTGTCAATTCGATGAGTATAGGCAGGCACGTGAGTTGTTGTATCTTTGGGTAGGAGGAATTTCTGAAGTAGAAAGTATCCTTTCCTAGAATTGGAGAATCATTTTTTAGACCAATTTCTTACTCATTATCTGAACTAACTACCTGAGTGGACTCTAACCTGTAATCAACCTACTGTGGAACAACTAATCAGTGACATTGTCCGATATTCAAAAACTGTTAACTGGCATTCAGGTGGTATGATTTCTAGCACCGGACACATGTTAGTATCAGGAAGTAACACTAGTATGCCAGGACGCCGGTGTATAGTTCGGGGTAATGAACAATATTAGAATTATTGCATATGTGTTAATTCACAACGCAATGGATAGGCTGATTAACAGGGATTGTTTGAGCCGAAGGAACTAAATTGTGGAAACTTAGGAACAGACCTTTGTTGACCATACTACCTACTTAGGTAATTAAAACTTCTAGGCTAGCCACATTCGATCACTTCCACAAGTTGTTGTAGGATCGAAATAAGAAGTGGCATATCGTTGCTAGCATGTTTGAGGGCCGAGAAATTGTGAAGACTTTTTAGATCGTGGAGCAGAGTTGGTTAGCAGTTGGCCCGTTTCGAAGAAGTGTACTTTTGGACGTCTTTTCTCAGCATTCTACTTGGTTGTCGGGGAATACTAGGAATAGAATACACTAGTGATTCATCTTGTTAACTCCGCAGTTACTTTCCTTATTCTTTGTCAAACCACCCTTATAACAGTTTTCCTTGTGACTTTCGAATGAGTCTCACTTTGCTGAATGACTTTAGTCACTAAAGCTTATTGGTTAGAGAATTACCAATCAAATATCTTACCTAGAGAATTCAAATCTATTCACGAAGTTGAAAGCCAGAACCTTAGGTTTTGCACCTATTTAACCAACCTTTGCTATTTGAGCTTGCCTCCTTGGTTTGACGAATTCATAGTGATTCTATCGGTGATCTTCTTACCTCGATAGTGAGATCATATCCTTTATGCCCTGTTAATCAACTTTGTACCAGCCTTCTCGATTGTAGACCTTGATTAAATTGATATTCTTCTTGGAAGACGTGATCTCAGTGGGTGAAATTCTTTCCTTCTTCCAAAAATGGTTATAGTGGAAGAAAGTTGAATTTCTCATAAGTACTGAGAAATTCGAGATATCTTCAGCCTTGTTGATTTTATCGACACTTTGTTAGTGATTCTTCGACTATAGTATTCTTTTCCTTCTGGTCGAAGAAAGTTAGCTTTGTTTGGGAAGTTGGATTTGAATAAAGTTTCTTACAATTGAATTGTCAACTTAGTTCACCCTCGCGTACAGTCTTTGATGACAATGATTTTTCAAAATTCACGATAATGTGTCCTTGGATATTTCAGTTGTGCAGAGGCGGCATAACGGACTACCAAGTATTTTCCAGCATGCAGAACTGTTTGGAGTAAGCCATCTTTTCTATGACTTAGTCATCATTGATCAGCCTTGATTGAAAATCCAATGACAGTTCTCTATGGATAACGTGTCTAAAATCTTTCTCAACCTTAGAGCTTTTCCAGTGCACTTATTTGTGGAATGAACTAAGTTCTAGCAGCGGCAGTAGAGAAGTTAAACCAATATCTATAAGTGCACTATCGTGTATCATTCCACTGTACAACTTTAGCTATTTCTTTCCATCCGTATGTATTCCATTTCAGCAGATGTTCACTGACATTGATTGGCGCTATTTTTGGATTATCAAGAATTGTTGGAATGGTTATAATTATTGCTTGAGGTCGACTGAAAATGGGAATCATAGTTGTAAGCCCTATTGGAATTATTTTGGCACGTGAAGGAATAACGAACGCCAATAATCAGGATGATGAATCCATACTACTCACTGGCGATGGTTCAATGGTGGTAGCTCTACTAGAGTGGAAAGTCGTATTCTTCCAGTCCTAAAGCTTAAAGTTGGTGTTAGTGATGAGTTCTTTCCTAAAATTTGGCGCTAGAATTGCAATATCAAGACACTTGTGAAGCTAACTAAGATGGAAGTGATCGGACCATATTTATATACATTTTTTATATCAAATTCACTCGTCTTTTCTTAGTTAGTTCGTTATATTTTGAGCTATTTACGTTGATTTTATGTTTTATAGAATTTATCTAGCTAAGAAAATAAAAATAGAATAAGTGAAGTGTTAAGTAATTAATTTCGTCTAAACTATCTTGTTTGTTGAATTATACTTATCATTTGAAAAATAATATATATATATATATATTTATTATTTATTTATATAAGTGGGTGTGTGTGATGATGGCAGCACATGCGGACGGCATTATCAGAAAAAATAAGGAATGCATCGGTGCTGCAAGTGGAAGAAACAGAATAATGAGATAAAACGTGTGAGGTCCATGAGCACTCGGTGGGCAGGGAATAAAACAGGGAAGCAGCTTGAAAAATAAAAAAAGGAAGGAGGGGTTCATAAGCGGCCAGAGGGCAGCGACTTAAGGAGCTGCCAGAAAAAGAAATCGGAGGGGGAGTAGCGCTGCCTTGGCAGCGAGCAAGTCAGAAAACAGAAACAAAATAAATAAATAAGGGCAGCGCCCATTTTCTGAGGAGAAGGGAACAGAGGTGTGAATGGGAGCTGCCCAGCTGGCAGCTTAGGAGGTGCCTCGGGGCAGAGGGCAGCAGGCAGGTTTAGAGGGAGGAGCAGCGAAAGGCAGGCAAATTCCAAAGCTGCCTTGCGACGAGAGCCAATCAAAGTGGCAGCACAGCAAAGGCACGGTGCAGGCAGCAATTCAGAGGCGCAAGCCTCGGGGACCAATCTGCCTCTGGCAGCAAGACACGGGAAGCAAAGGAAACAAACCAATCAGTACTTTTGATATAAAAATGGTTTTGAAAACTTTGTTTTGGCCCACTCACGTTTTCTATTTTGCGCCCCTCCAGGTTAGCTGTTAAGGTTCATATCGACGAGGATTATTGGCAAATCTCTGGTTTGGTGGCTACTGTTGAGGGTATAATTCTTGCTCGTTCTTCTGTATTTACTTATGCTCTGAAATCACGCGTGAGATGGGTTCACTCCCAGTCACGAGCACACTCTGGGGTTTAGGCACTTTTAGGTTTAAATTTATTCACATTTTTCCACATCACTACACTTTATGGCTTCATCACCTTCCAGGTGTCGGCCAGCACAGCTCGGCTTCAGCGTCCTAGTGGACTTTCTGGGTCGGGTGTGTCATTAACGTCTAACGTGTTGTGGTCCAATTGAAACGGTAATTAAAACACATTCACATGGTTCAAACAATTTGAGTTTAGCGGCCTTACTCGTAGCTCAATTATCGTTTAAGGCATAAGTCCATAGTCAACCATTTTACTAACTACTTAATCACATTCAATAATTAAATTGGAATGCAACATAATCAATTAGATTTAGTACATATGGGCATAATGGTATGATGAGTTTAAGCTACAGACAAAATTAAAATCAAAATATTTTAACCTCATAGAGAGGTGGGGTCGAAATGCAATTATGAAACGTTATGGTCAAACCGTAAATACTAGAAAGTATAATCAACTTTTTTAATTGCAAAATAGCCCATAAAGGCCCCATCACTAGGGTTGGCCGGTTCTAGGTGTGGGGAGAGGGAGAAGTCATATCTTGTTCCCTTAATTTCAAAATAAAGCAAGAGCCCATACTTTTCCTTGTCACCTTTTGTACTTGTTGACTTTAAAGGTATGGTTAGGGTATGACCTCCTAGTCAAGTCTAGGATGGAGTAAATCTAGGGAAAGCTATTGATGGAAAGTTTATCATCCAAAAAACAAATAACAAAGATCAAAACCATTTACACTAAGAACAAAACCATGAACACCAAGAACAAAACCATGAAAACAATTTCAAGATTTGCACTTTCTTGGTGACTAGTCAAACCAAAAAACAAAAGTGACAAGGCCTCTTCTTTCTAGCTTCAAAGTGTGTGTGTGTAACTTAAAATAAAACACAAACTGAAGCCAAAAAATGCCCAAAAACCCCAAATTTTGTTCAAAAACTCACTCTTCATTTATGAATCCAAAACACTTTTTGCATACATATCTTTTTCAACTCTTGATACACATTTTTCAACATTTGAAAAACAAAAGATAAACATATTTTGAGTGAAGAAATAATATGTCAAACATAATATCAAAACCCATATGCATAAAATCCAAAAGGACACATAAAATATGAACCTTTGGCTCTTGATACCACTTGAAGGGAAATAACGAGATTTATGTGGGATTTCTAGAGACTAGCATGCATATACAATTCAAAATTTATATACATAAGCAACGGAATCATTTTATCGCATATTATCAAAGCTATAGTCATGCCAATCCCCTTCAAGAAGCATAGGTTCATAGTTGATGCATTAAACAAAATATTGAAGAACTAAGTTAAGGTTCAGTTTTATACCTCTTGATCTAGATTTTAGACCAAGGATGGACCACCTCCAAGCTCTTTGTTCTTTGAACTCCTTGAGTCTAGCCTTCCTCCTTGAGCCCTCCACCTTGTTAGATTTGAGCTCCTTTGATTCTCCTCCAGTCCCCAAGATAGAAGACCTCTAAAGATCCACACCTGCTAGTGTAGTGAGATGAATGATGGAGTAACCAAAAGGAGAAGAGATGATTAGCTTTTCCTCCCTATGGTGGCCAGCTATGTGTGTTGAGAGAGAGAGACTTTTGTTTTCTCTTTTGTTGAAAAGAACACACAAAGCCCTAATGAACCTTTTCATTAAACTTCCTTTATATATGTAAAAGTAACAAGTCAACTTTTGACCTTTTCTTTCCTTTTCCTCTAACCCTTGGCCGTCCATATCTTAGTGTTGTTTGGGCTTTGGGCTTTTATTATTTCAAGTCATCCTATGCTTGAATAAAAGCCCAATGGATTTCGTCCCGATGGGCCCGAATGAACCCGAACTTTTCTTTAAGCCCGAAACGATCTTTTATCGCTTCTATGATTTCTTTAGACTTTCTAATTAATCATAACACTTAATTAATACAATTAATTAACTCCATAATCCTTTAGTTATCTCACCACAAGAGTGTATCGGTGTACAATTGTTTTAGGTTCCAATTAGCGAGGCAGTGAGGTGATTGGAATCAATCCAATTGATTAGTATTTAACCAATCACTTAGTGAATTAAAACTTACTTTTAATTCTACTCCTTCTTTGATGACTACATATTTAATAATCTAGAAGAACCCACAAGCCATGAGTGACATCTAACCATATATCATGGCTACCCAAGCTAATGTAGAATTTTGTCGGAGAACCTATTCAGTTGGAATTACAATGTAATTCGATCCTTCTCTAATACAATACTCACAAGCACATTACTAGGGTATGGATACTTAATTTCAAACCCCTAATGTGATTATACTTAGTTATATGATTCAATTGAGTCGTATAGGAACGCCTTCCATCATTATGCTCGATACTTCGGCCGAAGATTCCCGAATCATATCTTAGAGTATTCTTCCTTTCGTAACAAAGATTAGAGATCCCTTGTTGATCATTCACATGCCTCTGAGAATAAATCACTGACCCGAACAATGCATAGAACACATCCAAGATGAGATGTGGTCATGTGTCATTATCAAACGATCAGTAACGTATCCTGTTGGAAATGTGCCCTAAAACCAATCATATGATGATACTTTACGGACATTTCACATGATTAAACTAATCTAGTTTAATATCAAGGGCAAAGATTATTGTTTGAGCGGTCTCATATAAATGTTATATGCTTAAACGATAAAGTCCAAGGAATATGTGATTGGGAGAATGCGATCTAAATAGTTAGATTCATGAGACCATTCTTTCATAGACACATCCTAAACGTTCCTGATCATAGGATTGCCAATTGGGCATTGACAGTCCGTTAAGATCAGTACGTGCTATGTCTTCTCTCAGGGAGAGTGACTAGGTGCTCAATAGAGAATGAGTTCACTGAACACGATCAACGACGAGTTCTCATATTCATGTCACGTGAGAACTCATGGTTAGGATAATGCAAATTAGTCCTTTGACCTGAGGCATCATAGTTGTCTTGTGGTTAGGTCCTTGATCTTTGATCGTGTCAAATGGCATTCCTTTGGAATGTCCACGGCATGGTTGGGGTCAAGCTATCTAGTCATGGAGACAAGTGAATGCGCAACAAGGGATCTCTAACCTTCAAACTGTTGAGGGAGAATACTCTATGATATGATTTAGAATCTCTGGCCAGAGTATGAATGAGATGTTGGAATGCGTTCCAGATCACATTCAAGGTAATCATATAAGCACGAGATTCACATTGGATAGTAGACATGAATAAACTATCAAGCTAAACAATGTGGTCAAGAGTATTGGATTAGAGAAGGACCGTATTGCATTTGTAATCCTAAACTGAATAGGTTCTCCACCTCTTCTGATTAGCTTGGGTAACCATGATATGCTGCTAGGTGTCACTCATGGTTTGTGGAAGCCCTAAACGTGTGTAAACACTAAAGGGAGAATTGAAAGTTAGTTTCAAATTCACAATCGATTTAAAAGAGTTTGAATCGCCCACTGCCTCGCTAAAAGGAACGTAATGGATCGTACACCGTGTAAGGTAGAGATTGAAGATTCAACGGAGATGAGTAAGAATAATTAAATGGTTTAATTATTTATGGCAAGGATTAATTAATATGATTATTAATCAAACGAATAAGTTCGTTAAAGACCTCGGGATGGTTTTTGGACCTTAAGGCCCAATGGGCTTCGAACGTCAAGTCCATTGAATTAAGTTGTATGACAACTTAATAAATAATGATTTACAAAGGCCCAAATACTCCAAAAATATCCCTAAGGCCGGCCACTTAGTAAGGGTAGCAAACTTGGACTTATTTACAAGTTTGCCACTCAAATGAATTAAGGTATAAATTTGACTTTATAGCCAAAATTCATTAAGGGTTTGTTTTTGGGAAATTGGAGAGAAGAAAAGCTCTCCCTTCTCTCTAAAATGGCCGGCCACTTTGAGGAAATAATCTAGCAATTCCACTTCCTCAAAGTCACTCATTTCTTCTTCATCTAACCTTGGTGTGGAGACTTAGAGGTTCCCAATTTTGGGAACTTGGAGAAACCATTTCATCCAACCAAATCCATAGATCTTAGATGCAAGGAATGAAGGCCCTCTCTTTGGGTGATTAGCCTTTGCTTATGCAAAGAGGAATCTACAAAGGTATTAATCTCAACTCACTTGTTTTGAGTTGTTTAAAGGTTCACCAATCTACTAGGCTTTGAACATTCATGGTTAATGTTTTGTTTTTAAGTATATGCAAGCATGATTCCGCCTTTAATTTGTTAATTGCATGCTAATGATATTGCTTAAATGAACATGATCTTCCAAAATAATCCTTCAAGTGGTATCAGACCCTAGGTCTAGTAGTTGGTGAATCCTTTTGGGTTTTGTAGTTCATAATATGTGATTTAAAAGTTGTAAAATGTTACAAGCTTTATTCTTGTTTTATGAATGTAAATTTTGTTGGAAAATTTGGCATCTCAAATGTTGTAGATGTAGTTCATATGAGCATGAATATTGAAGCTAAAATTTGGTGCCAAGAATTTTGGGATTTTCGGCCAAATTAAAAGGGTGATTTTTTGGGTTCTTGTTTGTCTTGTTAAAATGTTTTTCAAGTGACTTTTGGAACCCCTAAGTACCCTAGTTTGGTTATATGAAATTTCCCTTAAGTTTAAATGGTTTTGGGATGTTTTTGGGTGAAAAATCATCATGGAAAATTTTTGAGTTTTTCATGAATGTTCTTCATGTTCTTGATGTTCTTGCCAAGAACATTAAAGCTTGTGGTTTTGATTCAAAGTTTTGAATTATTTCATAAAGTTTTTGTTATAAGATATTTTTATATATTTATTAATGATTAATATTTTTAATGTTAGTCAAAAACTTTGAAAAATATCTTAGATATTTGATTACTTAAGGTGGAAGAAATCTTGGTGGTGTGTAAGGGATAACTCCCATTCACACTTGCATGACTTTATGTCACAAAACCCATCACTCCATGCATTGTCCCAAGGGCCGGCCACTCCCTCAAGTGGGAGTACTTTTGGGGCTTTTATGCAATTACATAAAGTTTTGATACTTTTGTGTATTTGCACTTTGGCCCAAAAGTTTACGTTTTTACGTTTAGGTCCAAAAACGCTAAAGGACAAATTGTTTTGCTCCTTTAATGAAGTTTTTACATTTGTGTAAAAGTTTGGGTTCTAGTTGTGATTACATAAAGTATTGGACTTTTGTGTTTTTACAAAGTGACCCCAAAAGTTTAAGTATTTGCAAAATAGCCCAAAGGTTGTGGTTAATTGCACTATGGCCCAAAAGTTGTGGCTAATTGCAAAATAGCCCAAATGTTGAGGTTAATTGCATAATGGCCCAAATAAGTTGAGGTCATTACATTTTGGCCCAAATTAAATAGAGAACAAAAATTGTTTTGTCTCTTTAAATGAGAATTGGATTTTCATTTTAGTTAGCTCCATTTAAATCAATTTTATGGATACAAAAACCAAATGAAAAATGTTGCATTCAATTTAATTAGTTAAAATGTTAATTAATTAAAGGGTGATTATGAACCTAAGCCTACGATAATTGAGCTATGTGAAAGGCCGTTTCAAATTTGTTTGAACCATGGGAATGTGTAGATTATATTTTGGTTGTAATTTGATTAGATCAAATGTTGTAAAAGAGCATAAGCTCTTTTTTAATTTAAAGTAATTTGAGTTGATCAATTGTTGTAAAAGAGCATAAGCTCTTCTTTACTTTGAAGTAATTCTTTCTTGCTTTATTTGATATGCATGAAAATGAAGTAGTTGGGTCCAACGCCCCTAAGACAACACGCCTTAATATGATTAAACGCGTAACTAAAATCAATCACCATCCCTAGTCCGAGATTCAACACAAGGCTCGTGTTGGATCTAAACAAAAGGTTCATAGTCATCCTAAGGCCCTAAGGCAACTATATAGTCCATCAATGAATGCAAACCTTATGTTAGTAGTATCATGTACTCTTGCTTTAAAAACCGTTTTAAAAGCTTAGTGGGAGTATTATATACAACTAAATAAATCATATGGACCAATAGTTGTGATAGGACCAAAAATGTTTTAATTGGATTAAAATGTATGTTTATATGTGATGAGACCTAAAAACCCTCAACCAAACCAATATTAAGTTCATAAGCGTGAGAGTGCTTTGAACACTCTTTCGTGGCCTTCCACCGTGGTAGGTCCGAACGTTTGTAAAATTGTACACCGGCTTCACCCTATCATGGGGGAGTTCAAAGTGCATGCTTACACTCGGGGAGGATTCTATATGCATACTTGATGTTGTGAAAGGTAGGCAACGAGAATAGCCAACATCGTATCATCGTGAGGTTGTTCTTGAACCCCTAACTTGAACTCGCATGGTGGGAATGACTTAACTAAGTGCAATGAAGCCAACATCATATCATTGTGAGGTTACATTCTCTAGAGGCCAAATAAAATGGGTTCTTACATTAGATGTAAAGGAGTAAGTGTACTCTCTCATTATTATTAATGCTAGCCAACATCGTATCATTGTGAGGTGAACTTGGTAATAGTGAGCCTCCCATAACCTACTAAGAGTTTCCTCCAAAACTCTCGAATTCCGATGAGGGATATGGAATTTGCCAAAAATAGTGGGTGGTGCTATTTTGATTTAAAGACCCGAATCAAATAGCTTAAAATCAATCATTTATATTTGTTATGTATTTGTTTACCAATATATTTGCAAACGCTATCCAATACTTGACAAAGAAAAGCCGAATACTTTAGTTTCCGAACTTGGTACCACAATCCCATAGATTGTCTTGTATGGATTGTAAAACTGCCTAAATAGTCTCACCCTCACAATCTTCCTATCGATAATTTATCATTGGAAGAACATGATAGATAAGTCTATCATAAAGAGGACAACAATTTAATTGTCATAATTCTTCACTTACAAATCGTTGTATGAAGAAATAAGAGTTGCTTTGAACAACCCTTAAATCAACACACACATTAGTGCTTATTTCTTTGTTACATGAACAAGGAACTTGAGAAGTAAGCACAAGGGCATGGACACTTAATGTGCCATGATTCTTCACTTACAAATCGTTGTATGAATAAATGAGAGTTGTCTTAAACAACTCTTGAATGTTTGTAATTATGTTTAGAACATAATGGTTGGTTGACAAAAATAGTCCATCAACATGGACTTATGATGATTTTGAATCATTGTATGTTGAAGTGTTAAAACACTTAACGAGACGGAAACTAGATAAGGACTTCACCTTTGTGTCCCTATCCTAATCGTTCACTAAGTTTATTATAAACTATATGGTGAACAATAACCACACGCTCTCCAAATCGTTTGATGTGTAAAACACAATTGAAATAAGTTTCAAGAGAGATAGTGGGAGTTTAGGGACCATGACTATTGTAGTCAAAGGAGAAGTTAAATGAAGAAAACAAATAACTCCAAGGGAACAAACTTTCTTTATGAAAGGATGGACATTGGAAGGGGTATTTGCAAGAAATGTCTTGCAAGTGTCAAGAACACATCTTTTTAAGGTGTTGTAAAATGTTCTTGAAAAGTTCATAACAGTTGGTTCTTCTACTTGAATGCTTAATTCTGTATTAGTAACTATGTTTTACAAGTCGTTGTAAAAGTGTGGCTAATAAGAAGTAGAAGATTAATGAGAGAAGAGAAAGTACTTCACATTCGGAAAGTGAATAAAATATAGATCTCTGCGAAAGCGGATTGTACTTACTTCCTCATATGAACTACCAAATAAAGAATGATTAGATTATTGTAATCTAATTAATTGTCTCTATAGTAGAGATGATGTGGTAGTGTTAATTGTTTAGAATAAAACGATGCTTAAAACCCAAAAGGTTGCAAAGTAGTGACTAATCCCAACTAAGTTGTGATACCTCTAAAACATAAATTACGAGTTGGTTATGGATGGATGCTTTGGATCGTTAGATCCGGGTCCAATGCCTTCTTGTTAAAATTGTATAGAGGCGAAATGTTCGAATCTTTATTCTTTTGGAAAGAAGAAAGAATCACAAAGTTATTGAGGTTAATTCACTTAGATGTTAGTGGCACTAGTCCACAACATAATACTACTCATGTTATATGACATTCACCGAAGATCACTCTCGGTTGGACTATAGTTTACTTTGAATAAACACAAGTCCGAATACTTTGCAAAAGGTTTCAAAGAATTCAAGAAATGTAAGTTGATGAGTAAGACGTCTAAAGTATTTAACTCCTTAGATTTGATCCAAGGAAAGATAACACTTTAGATGAGTTTCCTTGAAAGATATCAAGGAAAATAGCATCATAAGATAATGAATTTCTCCATTAGGAGAAGAACGAACTTGAAAAAGATTTAGTTTGTTGGTTATTATCTATTACCTATATATAGGATATATATACTTCTAAAACAATGTGATTGTGAATTAGAAGATCTTCCAAAATTTTCATGACTCCATAAGATGTAGTTGGAAAGAAAGACAAATCTTAAGCATGTTAAGATTTGGGGTTGTGTGCTAATAAGCAATATTTGATTGATAATAATCTTGTGGGATATCCTTAAATTAGCTTTTGGATATCGCTTCTATAAACCAACTAACAAATGTTGTTTTGTTGGGTAGTTCATTGTAATCCTACAATATGATTTGCCTAAACGCAAATGAACGAGACATAGAACTCAAAGAATGTGTTCTTTGAGAGACAAGATAGTAATCAAAAAATATAACAGCCTAGTTCCTATACCACAAGCTCCAAGGTAGTCAAGAAGGATTTAAAAACCGTCTTAGTTGAATGGTTTGAACTTTATGACTATGTCATAGGGTTGCACCTCTTAATTCGAAAGAAATAAGAATGAAAATCCTTATGACTACATTGAGTGTATATACGATATATACTGAAGGAAATGGTAAAATACCATTTGACTCGAAATAATGAAACCTTAATAGCTAATTGGTAGCCTAAGGTGACTACACTCAAAGAGTATGGTTGACTTTGAAGAAACCATCTTTGATATAGTCTTAGTTTCAATTAATTCGAGGATCACTAGCTACAACTAAATGGTGATTTAATGTTTGGACATAATATGGGTTTCCATAACCATTATTACGATAGTCTTGATAATGTATGTCTAAAACTATAAATCACATGACATGTAAGTTGTAGAGATCCATCCATCATGGATCTTAGCAAGCTAGTGGGAGCTACAACCGTTTTATGAAAGATCAAATCGTTTGATTTCTCATAAAGGTGTAAATGAATCTTTTGTTTACAAAAGATTAGTGGGAGTTTATCATATTCTTAAATTTAAATATATATGATATATTAATTTTTGGAAATGAAATGAATACTTCTTCGTTAAAGTTATGACTTTAAACATTCTATAAACGATAGAATAAATTTGGGAGATATAGTCTAAAAAGGACAAGAGATGCTAGGAAGTTTTTCCATATGATGATAAACTTCAATTAGAATGACAATTCTAGTGAGACTAGGAAATTGTTCTTCTCAAAGGGAATGTACCCTTTGACTCCCAAAGAAATAATGCGTAAATAGAATCCTTTATGCATACGCACAAAGGTGATTTATGTATTTCATATTGTATGAAAACATTGATATGAGTTGTACCTAGAACGGTACAAAACGATATCAGTGCAAGCCCAGGATCAGAACCATGGCAACTGTCAAGTGAGTCCTTAAGTATTTAAGAAATACTAAAGGATAGATTTCTCAATAATTGAGGAAGAATTAGAGTAACGTAATGGAAGCGTAAATGTATTAGATTATGAATCTAATCCATCATTGGATGTTTCTTCATTATGAATGAAGAGATGAACAGATATCTCTTTATTATTATGACTAAAGAGTTATTTGGATGGAAACATTAAAGTAATGACTTTAGTGTGTTCCATTATGAATGCAAAATATATTGCCATATAGAAGCTTACAACAATGTTGTTTGGATGGGAAAGTTCATTTATGAACTATCTATTCGGTTCCAACCAGAAAGTGTATGACACTAATGGGGCGATAGCTCAAGCCAGGGAATCAAGGTCTCATCAAGGTCCAAACTCATATGAGAGACTGAACCACATGATTGAGAATCATGTATAATGGTGACGTTGTTAATCTCAAGATTGCTTCTATGGATAACATATAGATATCCATTGTCTAGGCCTACTATTCAGCCATTTATGAAATGACTACAGAAGAGGTATCATCACTGATGACCAAACTGATTGGCTCTAGTGCAAGTGGGAGATTGTTGCAAATGTGCCCTAAAACCAATCATATGATGATACTTTACGGACATTTCACATGATTAAACTAATCTAGTTTAATATCAAGGGCAAAGATTATTGTTTGAGCGGTCTCATATAAATGTTATATGCTTAAACGATAAAGTCCAAGGAATATGTGATTGGGAGAATGCGATCTAAATAGTTAGATTCATGAGACCATTCTTTCATAGACACATCCTAAACGTTCCTGATCATAGGATTGCCAATTGGGCATTGACAGTCCGTTAAGATCAGTACGTGCTATGTCTTCTCTCAGGGAGAGTGACTAGTCTCGAGTCATTGATGTGAGTGACACCAAGACAAGTACGTAGGTGCTCAATAGAGAATGAGTTCACTGAACACGATCAACGACGAGTTCTCATATTCATGTCACGTGAGAACTCATGGTTAGGATAATGCAAATTAGTCCTTTGACCTGAGGCATCATAGTTGTCTTGTGGTTAGGTCCTTGATCTTTGATCGTGTCAAATGGCATTCCTTTGGAGTGTCCACGGCATGGTTGGGGTCAAGCTATCTAGTCATGGAGACAAGTGAATGCGCAACAAGGGATCTCTAACCTTCAAACTGTTGAGGGAGAATACTCTATGATATGATTTAGAATCTCTGGCCAGAGTATGAATGAGATGTTGGAATGCGTTCCAGATCACATTCAAGGTAATCATACAAGCACGAGATTCACATTGGATAGTAGACATGAATAAACTATCAAGCTAAACAATGTGGTCAAGAGTATTGGATTAGAGAAGGACCGTATTGCATTTGTAATCCTAAACTGAATAGGTTCTCCACCTCTTCTGATTAGCTTGGGTAACCATGATATGCTGCTAGGTGTCACTCATGGTTTGTGGAAGCCCTAAACGTGTGTAAACACTAAAGGGAGAATTGAAAGTTAGTTTCAAATTCACAATCGATTTAAAAGAGTTTGAATCGCCCACTGCCTCGCTAAAAGGAACCTAATGGATCGTACACCGTGTAAGGTAGAGATTGAAGATTCAACGGAGATGAGTAAGAATAATTAAATGGTTTAATTATTTATGGCAAGGATTAATTAATATGATTATTAATCAAACGAATAAGTTCGTTAAAGACCTCGGGATGGTTTTTGGACCTTAAGGCCCAATGGGCTTCGAACGTCAAGTCCATTGAATTAAGTTGTATGACAACTTAATAAATAATGATTTACAAAGGCCCAAATACTCCAAAAATATCCCTAAGGCCGGCCACTTAGTAAGGGTAGCAAACTTGGACTTATTTACAAGTTTGCCACTCAAATGAATTAAGGTATAAATTTGACTTTATAGCCAAAATTCATTAAGGGTTTGTTTTTGGGAAATTGGAGAGAAGAAAAGCTCTCCCTTCTCTCTAAAATGGCCGGCCACTTTGAGGAAATAATCTAGCAATTCCACTTCCTCAAAGTCACTCATTTCTTCTTCATCTAACCTTGGTGTGGAGACTTAGAGGTTCCCAATTTTGGGAACTTGGAGAAACCATTTCATCCAACCAAATCCATAGATCTTAGATGCAAGGAATGAAGGCCCTCTCTTTGGGTGATTAGCCTTTGCTTATGCAAAGAGGAATCTACAAAGGTATTAATCTCAACTCACTTGTTTTGAGTTGTTTAAAGGTTCACCAATCTACTAGGCTTTGAACATTCATGGTTAATGTTTTGTTTTTAAGTATATGCAAGCATGATTCCGCCTTTAATTTGTTAATTGCATGCTAATGATATTGCTTAAATGAACATGATCTTCCAAAATAATCCTTCATATCTTCAAGACAAATATGATGTCTCAGGTCAAAGGATTACTTACATATTCCAACCAGTAGAGTTACTTGTTTGACATGTGAGTAGACCACCATGCAAGTAGTCTTTTTCGACTGTGTTCAGTGAACTCATTCCCTTAATGAGCACCTACATACTTGTCTTAGTGTCACTACACGAATGACATGAGACTTTCCATCCTTTCCATTTGAAGAGGACATAGTATGTATTGGTCTATGTATTGTCAGTATCCCTTTGACAATCCTACGACCAGGAACCTTTTGAACATCATGGTTATGTGAAGAAGGTCTCTGTAGTCTAACATCATTAGATTACTTCTTCCATTGATCCATTGTCCATGGATTCACTATTTTGGACTTATATCATTTATTGAGATAGTCCTACTGAGTGACTTTGCCTTTTGCTGTATTTAGAGTTGTCTATACATACAGACAATGTCCTGAAATGTTTCTTCCAAAGATTGACTTTCAGGGCATACCTCTAACATTCCTATACGGCTCAAGTGAATCACATAACTAAGTATGATCACATTAGGGGTTTTGACATTAAGTATCCATACCCTAGTAATGTGATTGTGAGTATTGGATTAGAGAATGATCGAATTACATTGTAATTCCAACTGAATAGGTTCTCTGACAAAATTCTACATTAGCTTGGGTAGCTATGATATATGGTTAGATGTCACTCATGGCTTATGGGTTCTTCTAGATGATTCAATATGTAGTCATCAAAGAAGAAGGAGAATTAAAAGTAAGTTTTAATCCACTAAGTGATTGGATAAATACTAATAAATTGAATTGATACCAATCACCTCACTGCCTCGCTAATTGGAACCTAAAACGATTGTACACTGATACACTCTTGTGGTGAGACAACTAAAGGATGATGGAATCAATTAATTGGATTAGTTAAGTGCTATGATTAATTAGAAAGTCTAAAGAAATCATAGAGGCGATGAAAGATCGTTTTGGGCTTAAAGAAAAAGGTTCGGGTACAGTAGGGCCCATTGAGCCCAAACCCATTGGGCTTTTATTCAAGCATAGGATGACTTGAAATAATAAAAGAGAGAGAGAGAGAGAATAGTCAAAAAGGTTGACTTGCTTCTTTTACATATATAAGGGAAGTTTAATGAAAAAGTTTCATTAGGGTTTTGTGTGTTCTTTTCAACAAGATAGAAAAATACAAGTCTCTCTCTCCACACACATAGAGCCGGACGCCAAAAGGGAAAATTATCTAATCATCTTTTTCCTTTTGGTTATTCCAACATCCATCTCACTACACTAGTGGGTGTGGATCTTTAGAGGTCATCTACCTTGGAGAATAGAGAAGAATCAAAGGAGTTTAAATCTATCAAGGTGTAGGAAGCAAAGAAGGAGGCTAGACTCAAGGAGTTCCAAGGTCAAAGAGCTTGGAGGTGGTCCATCCTTGGTCTAAAGTCTAGTTCAAGAGGTATAAAACTCAACCTTCACTTTGTTCTTCAATATTTTGTTTGATGTGTCAACTATGAACCTATGCTTCTTGAAGGGGATTTGCATGACTATAGCTTTGATAATATGTGATAATATGCTCCGTTGCTTATGTATATAAATTTAGAATTGTATATGCATGCTAGTCACTTGAAATCTCACATAAATCTCATTATTTCCCTTCAAGTAGTATAGAGTCAAAGGTTTATATTTGATGTGTCCTTTTGGATTTTATGCATATGGGTTGTGATTTTATGTTTGACATAATATTTCTTCATTCTAGAAATGTCTATCTTTTGTTTTTCAAGTGTTGTAAAATGTATTTCAAGAGTTGAAAAAGATATGTATGCAAAAGGTGTTTTGGATGCATGCATGAAGAGTAAGTTTTTGAACAAAATTTGGGGCTTTTATTTCCTAGGAGACGGCACGGTTTTGGGTGAATTTTTTTAGCTTGTGTTTGTGTTTTATTTTGAGTCACACACACACAGTTTTAAGCTAGAAAGCCTAATCCTTGTCTCTTTTGTTTTTGGTTTGAAAAACCACTAAAAAAGTACAAATCTTGAAATTGTTTTCATGGTTATGTTCTTGGTGTTCACATTTTATTCTTGTTGTTCGTCATTTATTTATGGTTTTAAAAGTTAATCTTTGTTGACTATTGTTAAGATTGCTTTTTTCAAAACCACCCTAGATTTACTTTATCCTAAACTTGACTAGGAGGCCATACCTAAAAGTACAACAACCAAAAAGTTGACAAGGAAAGGCATGTCCTTTTAATTATGACTTAAAGGGGAGAAGTATGGTCTTCTCCATCACCCATCTCCCTAGGCCGGCTATTCCCCTTCTTTTTCAAATGACCTATTGTAGGCTCTTATGCAATTTGAAAAGTTGATTAGTATTTGCTGTTTGACCCCAAACTTTCTATATTTGCATTTCGGCCCCACCTTAAATAGCTAGAAAAATGGTTAACTATGGACTTGTGCCTTAAACAATAATTTAGCTACGAACAAGGCCGCTAAAATAAAATTGGTTGAACCTTGGGAATGTGTTCTAATTATCATTTCAATTGGACCACAACACGTTAGACGTTAATCTTTGTCTCCCTCTTAGTATATGTAATTTGTAGGAATTTGTACAAATCGGTTTGTAATTCTTATTACTTCTTTATCTCCTTCAATTAGTTGACTCCCTCTAGTATTAGACTAGAGTTTCTTTATCTATTGGTAAGGAGACATATTAAAATGGGTTTTCATGAGATTAAAGATTTGTTGGGTCCAACGCCATAATTAGCAATGAATGATTGTCTTTCGTTTCTAATGGCTCAATGTTTTAATTGGATTGAACGCGCGTAATTAAAACGATTCAATCTTCCCTAGATCTTATTCAACAATTTTGGCTCATTGTTGAATCAACCTAATAAGTCCACAGTCATCCAAAGAGCCTAAGATTACTATAAATTTCAAATTCAAAAGGAATGCAAACTTCTCTTAGTAGTAGTATATATTTCAAATATTTTGAAAAATTGTTTTGATATTGATTTGTTTTGCTAAAACGAATAGTGAGAGTATCATACGCTACTAAACTAAAATGAACTTAATTAGTAGTTATATATATCTCCAATATTTTGAAAAATTGTTTTGATATTAATTTGTTTTGCGAAAACGAATAGTGAAGATATGATATGCAACTAATTTCATTTACTTTGGACTAAGTAGTTGTAATAGGACACAATTTATTGTAATCTAATTAAATAAATAAAATGGTGAGACCTTAAAATCCCTAAACCAACATCCAATATTAAGTTGAAAGCGGAGAGGTGCTTTGAACACTTCTTCATGGCCTTCCACCATGGTAGGCTCCAATCGTTTATGACTCATACAACGCTTTCACCTTATCATGGGAGAGTTCAAAGTATGTGCTTATACTCAGGAGGAGTCTATTTCAGCATTTGATGCGGTGAAGGTAGGCAACGAGTATGGTCGACATCATATCATTGTGAGACCATATTTGGACCCCTATCCGAACCGACATGGTGGGTCAAAACTTAACTAAGAGAAATAGTGCCAACATCATATCATTGTGAGGGATTATTCTCCAGAAGCCAAATAGATGGGTAATCACAAGAGGTTGTTGTGAATGGATAACTCTGCCCTCTTATTATTATTTTTGCTAGCCAACATCATATCATTGTGAGGTGGGCTTGGTAATAGTGAGCCTCCCATAACCTGCTAGGAGCTTTCTTTGAAATCTCCGAGATTCCATCTTGAGGGATATGGGATTTGCCAAAAATAGTGGGTGGTGTCATTCGGTTTAAAGACCCGAATCGTTTGACTTAATCAACAATCTAACTAATTTATTTTATTGTTATGTATTTAGATATGGTTGGAAGCACACTATCAAAGATACTCAACAAACATTGCCTTGAGGGGCACAATTTCCCATCATGGTATCGTAATGTTAAGATTCTCCTAACCTTGGAGAAATTTTTTTACGTACTAGACAAGGCTCCACCTCACATACCTCTTGGCCCTGAGGCCACTGAGGATGAATGTGCTAAGTATGACAAGCACGTTGAGGATGATACATAAGCCAAGTGCTATCTGTTAGTTTCCATGAATGAGGAGTTGCAGAGACAGCACGAGGGTATGGACAGTGCATCCTTTATCATACTCCATCTTACGGAGTTATACGGTGAACGGACGCATAACCGTCGCTTCAGCACTGTCAGTGAGCTTGTGAAGACTGAAATGGTCAAGGGAGCCCCAGTACATCAACATGTATTGAAGATGATTGGACTTATTGAAGAATTGGAGAACCTAGCTACTCCACTTAACGGGGAATTTGCCCAGAACTTTATCTTGGCTTCTCTTTCTAATTCGTTCTCGCAGTTCGTTATGAACAACAACATGAACAAGATGGATAGCACTCTCTCTAAGTTACTAAACATGTTAGTAAATACTGAGAAGACTATGAAGAAAGAGAAAGTTGTGGGGATTGTAGCAGTAGCCTACTGCCATCTACTTCCAAGGCCAAGCTGAAAGGCAAAGGCAAAGGAAAGAAGAAGAAGTCATCCACTCCTAAGGCTCAAGAATTGCCTACATTTGAGTTCTATATGAATTGAGAAAGTCTAGACATTCCTTTCTTGAAGAAAAAGGAAGATCACATTATAATGAAGTGAATAATACATAAGAAAAATGTTTCTTATACGGTTATCACTTAAACACAAATAACCAAGATACTCTTGGTTCAACTAGTAGTTTTGAACAACTAATTGGATATTCTTAAATTGTTTTAAGAAATGTCAAATGTATGTTATTAGTGATCAAACCGAGAATGAAGTGTCTAAATATGTAAAGGGTTTAAAGACCTTAGTCACTTAATAACAAGACATCAACTTAGTGGAGTTGGAACAATGAGCTTAAAAGGTTTGAAGCTACTCCACAATGCCCTCTACCCATATACTTTAGAACTATACACTGTGAATGTATAATGCGATTTGTCATTAAAGTGATGAGAAACAGTGGGAGATGAGAAAAAGGATATAAACTTGAATATGGTTGGTTTATAGTTGCCTAAAATTAATAGTACAGTACTATTCTTAATGAGCTTGTAACTTTAATTGTTAAAGGTCTCAAGCTCTTCAAAGCGTTAAAAATTCTATGTTGTGTAACATTCTAAGAATAACTTATGAATGTTGGTTTCACCAACCTAGCATAAAATGTTTGCATGTTGGGAGTTGTCCATTATTCTCTTTTATGAGAATAGGCTAAGAACAAAACAAATGGACGAATTGATGAAACAAAAGGGAACAGTTTCAAAACGAGTCACAACATATTGTTTAACAAACAAGACAATCTAATTTCAGCACCTCATGTAACTATAATGCTCTATGTAGTTTTGATGAAGAATTGAATCAACCACCTAGAAGGTATGGTTGAATTTCTATATCCTTAGATGGATCGATGATTCCACCAAGGATTTGGATAATTCTTATATGACTACTCTAAAAGTCTTAGTATGACTAAAACTTAAAGTATGGTGTTGGACACCATATGTTTTAAATGAAAGGACTTGACAAAACAAGTCATGCATTTGGTATTGGATCTAAATCCAGTTTTAATCCAATATTGATGAATCACTTAAGAAGGATTCCTTTGTGTGCGTTCATTTAAACAACTTGTATTAGCTGGAATTATTAACAGCCTCAAATCAATCGAGTCATTAACAATAAGCTAATAGATTTGAAAGATTGTCAATAGATACAAGACAAGTTAGTGGCAGTTGTATTCATTCGAATCAGGAAAATATAAATGTTAAGTTTTTCTTAAAGTTTCGAATGAATGCTTAGTTACAACAAGGTCAGTGGGAGTGATATCATACTTTTGAGCAACATGTAATGAATGAAGTCTATTTGATAGACTTGATGAAAAACAAATGTTACTCAAAATGACAAATTGTGACACGGTCAATTTTGAAGTACAGACTTAAAATAAACTTGATGATACGGCAAGGCTGTCTTGAGAAAGTTATATAAGGAAATAGAATCTCAAACATTGAAGATTTGAGAAAGCACTTCCATATATGATAGAAAAACTGCTTTCATAGCCCTTATGAAGAATGAGTCACAAAATCACAAAAAGGACACATATATGGACTTATGAGATGATATCCAAAGGTGAATAACCGTCGAGGTTGTCACTTTAGGATATTGCTATTGCCCAGGATCATAATCGTAGCAATTGATTGAGCATTATTACCTTGAGAAAGGAATATCAGAGTGAGACTCTGGAAGTGTGCATTCACTTAGGTTATAAACCAAAGTGACAAAAAAAAAAACCTATTTTAATAAATGGAACTTCATGGTGGATGAAGTACTAATCATATGAATGTGTTGTTAGTATGGTACTACAATGGTCTCAAGGTTAGAGCAAAGCTTGTATAAAGTATACAAACGAAATATATGTCGATATATATTAAAGTTTTAGAAACTGCTTCAAAAGGTGTTTCGAATAGATGGGGTTCACTTAGAACTAATGATTGAATCCAAACCATAAAGTCATTAGTAGGATACTGCAACGTAATGGGGCGATAGCTCAAGCCATGGAATCAAGGTCTCATCAAAGTATTTGAACACAAGGAAGAGACAACATTAAATGTTTTGGAAACATTTCATATACAAATCCCTTTTAAGTTAAAAGGATTAATACATAACATAGTTAAACCCACCAACTCAAGTTCACTCGACTGGCATCTATGAGATGCACTAGTGATTGACTTTAGTGCAAGTGGGAGATTGTTGAAGATATGCCTTAAAAGTCAATATTTGGAAGAAACATTTCAGGACAATATCTGTATGTATAGATAACTCTAAATACAGCAAAAGGCAGAGTCACTCATTAGGACTATCTCAATAAACAATATACGTCCAAAATAGTGAATCTATGGACAATGCATCGATGGAAGAAGTAATCCAATGATGTTAGACTGCAGAGACCTTCTTCACATAACCATAATGTCCAAAAGGTTCCTGGTCATAGGATTGTCAGAGGGATACTGACAATACATAGACCAGTATGTACTATGTCTCCTTCAAATGGAAGGATGGAAAGTCTCATTCCATTCGTGTAGTGGCCCTTAGACAAGTATGTAGGTGCTCATTAAGGGAATGAGTTCACTGAACACAATCAAACGAGAGTACTTGCATGGAGGTCTACTCACATGTCAAGCAAGTAACTCTACTGGTTGGAATAATTTAAGTCATCATTTGACCTGAGACATCATAGTTGTCTTAGGGATACATGGCTGATCATTTGATAATGAGACATGACCACAACTCATCTTGGCTGTGTTCTATGCATTGTTGGGGTAAGTGATTTATTCTCAGGGGTATGTGAATGATCAACAAGGGATCTCTAATCCTTGTTCCGAGAGGAAGAATACTCTAATATATGATTCGGGAATCTTCGGCCGAAGTATCGAGCGTAATGATGGAAGGCGTTCCTATACGGCTCAATTGAATCATATAATTAAGTATGATCACATTAAGGGTTTGACATTAAGTATCCATACCCCAGTAATGTGATTGTGAGTATTGTATTAGAGAAGGATCAAATTACATTGTAATTCCAACTAAATAGGTTCTCCGACAAAATTCTACATGAGCTTGGGTAGCCATGATATATGGTTAGATGTCACTCATGGCTTGTGGGTTCTTCTAAATGATTAAATATGTGGTCATCAAAGAAGAAGGAGAATTAAAAGTAAGTTTTAATCCACTAAGTGATTGGATAAATACTAAGCAATTGGATTGATACCACACCTCACTGCCTCGCTAATTAGAACCTAAAACGATTGTACACCGATACACTCTTGTGGTGAGACAACTAAAGGATGATGGAATCAATTAATTGGATTAATTAAGTGCTATGATTAATTATAAAATCTAAAGAAATCATAGAGGCGATGAAAGATCAATTTGGGCTTAAAGAAAAAGGTTCGGGTACATTCGGGCCCATTGGGACCAAACCCATTGGCCTTTTATTCAAGCATAGGATGATTTGAAATCATAAAAGCCCAAAGCCCAAACAACACGAAGGAGGCCAGCCAAGGGTGAGAGAGAGAGAGAATAGTCCAAAAGGTTGACTTGCTTCTTTTACATATATAAATGAAGTTTAATGAAAAAATGTCATTAGGGTTTTGTGTGTTCTTTTCAACAAGAGACAAAAATACAAGTCTCTCTCCACACACATAAAGCCCGCCACCAAAAGGGAAATTTAGCTAATCATCTTTTTCCTTTTGGTTATTCCAACATCCATCTCAGTACACTAGTGGGTGTGGATCCTTAGAGGTCTTCTACCTTGGAGACTAGAGGAGAATCAAAGGAGTTCAAATCTATCAAGGTGGAGGAAGCAAGGAGGGAAGCTAGACTCAAGGATTTCCAAGATCAAAGAGCTTGGAGGTGGTCCATCCTTGGTCTAAAGTCTAGTTCAAGAGGTATAAAACTCAACCTTCACTTTGTTCTTCAATATTTTGTTTGATGCGTCAACTATGAACCTATGCTTCTTGAAGGGGATTTGCATGACTATAGCTTTAATAATATGTGATAATATGCTTCTGTTGCTTATGTATATAAATTTAGAATTGTATATGTATGCTAGTCACTTGAAATCCCACATAAATCTCATTATTTCCCTTCATCATTTCTTGCTACATTTCCTGAGCTAAACTTTTACAACTCACAGAAGATGAAGCATTTTCTGATGGTTTTTCATTTGTCGTTGAAGTCATAGATTATGCAGAACCAAGGTCATTTAGAAAGGCTTCTTCCTTGCCTCAATAGCAGAAGGCTATGCAAGAGAAATATGATTCTTTTAGAGCTTAGGGCACATGGAGTTTACTACCTATACCTACAGATAGGACAATTGTTGGCAGCAAGTGGGTGTACAAAGTGAAAAAGAATCCAGATGGTAGTGTTTCAAGATATAAAGCTAGGTTAATTGCATAAGGTTTTTCTCAGAAGCATGGAGTGGACTACTCTAAAACTTTTAGTCATGTTTTAAGACATACAACTATTAGAATAATTTTGGCTTTGGCTACTATGAATCAATGGGAGTTAAAACAAATGGACATTAAAAATGCTGATGCGAAAATAAACTAACACACAAATTAAACCCTCTTGTTGACAATTGTAGTATATATGCAAGTAGGGATCATTCTTAAACCGGGGATTAGGAGGGATTGCTAATCTATATAAAATGAATTTAGAAGCACTAAATAAAACTTTTAAAAACACAAATCTAAACTCAGAACATTTAACTAGATTCAAATGATTCCAAATAAACTAGAATAACTTAAAATAAAATTAATAAATAAACTAAAACAAAATCACGAATGAATTTAAAAGATTCAAGCT
This sequence comes from Crataegus laevigata, assembly GCA_963580275.1. NCBI lineage: Eukaryota > Viridiplantae > Streptophyta > Magnoliopsida > Rosales > Rosaceae > Crataegus > Crataegus laevigata. Next base: position 32,735,818 of record OY756948.1, on the reverse strand, counting down.
ATGAAAATTAACCAACTCTAAACTAAATTACTCAAAGAACTCAAAAGAAATCAAATAAGGTAAATTCAAGTCAAAAGACAAAAATTGAAAAAGGGGGATTTGATCTTGATGAGAATAACTTGAAAATAAACAAATTGAAAACTAGATAGATTTAAGCACAAAATATGGTTGTTTGAATGGATGATGGATTAGCTAGAGGGGTTTCCTCCACACATGATACACTTGTATATAAACCAATTTTTAGTTGTTCTTTCGATAACTTATGAAACTCAATACTCCGGGTTAACCGTGATAGCACTTTTTTAACCTTCAAGTTCTCCTTAGTTTAATGAATTGAATGGGAAAGCGCATATAACAATTCAAAACATTCTTCAAAAGTTCCATACGTGAAAAGCACAATATAGATACAATCAAAGATCATTAAGATTCATGAGAACTATAAGTATTGACGAGGCATTCGTAACTATGAAAAGCATGATACTCTTGCCAAGAATTCACTTAACACGATTGTGGATAACAACCTTCACTACTTTTGAATATAAGTTCATAACGATTAGGTGAAATTCCCTTATATTCTAGCATCAAACTTATGCATGAAAACTAAGCGTGCACTCTTAATCAACATACATAAATAAGTTATCAATCAAATAGTTAAGCGAATTGAAATCACAAATTATTAAATCACAACCAAAAGTAATTAATTCATAATGCAAATGTAATCATGGCTTTGAATCCCCCCCTAGCAAAGAGGGGGGGTTTAGTTCCTCATAATCATAAAACAAAGGTAAATAGATTTATACATTGAACATAAAAGAAAGAAAGCACCTAAACGCTCCAACGATCCTCGTTGAGTGACAAGCACGTCCAAGCACTTTCCTTTCCTTCCTTTGATATGGCACAAGGAGTGGATGTGGTTTGAAGGTTTGGTTGTATGGAGGAGTGGATAGGGGGATGTATGGTGGTGTTTAGGATGGTTAAGGGGGGTGGCACGGCTAGGATAGTTTATGGGCAGATTTTGTGGAGGAAAGAAAGGGTTTTGGCTAGGATAGTTTAGGGTGTGTGAAATGGGATTGTTGTGTGAATTGGTCAGTCTAAGCCTTGCAAGAAGGCTTTATTTATAGGTGCACAAAGGTAAGGAGCCACTCAAGTGATTCTAATAAACAAATACAAAGCAAGAATTAATCATCAAAAACAGCTAGCACACATGCTTCATTGCAGAAATTTCATGATGAAACAACTTGCATTCATCCTCCTTGGTCCATGCCTTGGATTCCTCTTGGTCTTGGATTCCTCTTGATGAATCAGCTAGAACACTTGCAAAACAGCTAGCACACTTGTATTTCATGATTAAACAAGCTAGCACACTTGCAAAACATAATCATTCATCCATGCCATGGGTCATCCTTGCAGCTGTCCGCCTATTCCTTCCCCATGTGCTCTCTTGACCTTCCCTTACTAAAATGCCCATAACTTCTTCTAGAAAAATGATCTTAACAATCCGAAAAATGCTCTAGAAAATAGACATCTGTAGCTTTCCAAGCATATATGGCTCATTCTCTAGTTCATTTTGGGCCGTTCACAAATTGCTTCCAAAATGGGCTGATCCGCACAGGTAGTTTTGACCCATGTGCTCTCTTGACCTTCCCTTACTAAAATGCTCATAACTTCTTCTAGACAAATGATCTTAACAATCCGCAAAATGCTCCAGAAAATAGACATCTGTAGCTTTCCAAGCATATAAGGCTCATTCTCTAGTTCATTTTGGGCCGTTCGCAAATTGCTTCCAAAATGGGCTGATCTGCACAGGCAGTTTTGACGAATTTGTTACATAAAATCTCACTTGTGCTATTTTTCTTTTATTTGCTTGACAAATCATAAAAAACACAAAATCAAAGTAAATAGCTCAAAAATATAAGGAACTAACTAAGAAAAGACGAGAGAATTTGATGTAAGATATATATAAATATGAGCTTATCAAATACCCCCACACTTAGCTTTTGCTAGTCCTCGAGCAAAACAAAGAAAACAAAAAGAAACAAAACACAATCTAAACCTTCCAACGTTACCTCAGGGATTTCTAATGCACATGTTAAAAATCATTACTTGCACAGATTTTGGTCATCTGATGCGAGAATTAACTCGACACAAATTAAACCCTCTTTTTGACAGTTGTAGTAAAGATGTAAGTAGGGTATCGTTCTAAGCCGGGGATTAGGAGGGCTTGCTAAAACCTCTAAAATAATTTAAAAACGTAAAAACAAAGTTTAAAACACTAAACTAAAATAAAAACTCTTAACTAAAATAACTCAAAATAAGACTAACAAATAAACTAAAACAAATCAAAAGACTCAAAACAACTCAAGACTCTAGAAAATACAAACTAAGCTAAAAACTCGAAACACACTAAAAATGACTCAAAATAATAAAAACAATTTAAAATAAAAACTAGGAAATTAATTGGACGGAAATTAAATTAAAAGATTAAAAATAATAAAAATTAACTAAATAATAATATTATAATAATGGGGGGGTTTGGTTTTGACGAGAAGTAATTAAACTTAAATTTATAAAATTGACAAAAACATAAAATTAAAGTGAACAGATAGGCGACGGATTGGCTAGAGGGTTTTTCTCCACACATGACACATATGCAACCTAAATTGATTTTCAGTTGTTCTTTCAATAAATTGTAAATTCTCAACGCCCCAAATTAACCATGAATTGCATAGATTAATTCTCAGATTTTCCTTAAGTTAATGGATTGGATGATTGCATACGACAACCCAAAACATTCCCCACAAGTTCCCTACATGAATTGCATAATAGAGATACAAGCGAGAATCATTAAGTTCTATGAAAACCATAAGCATTGACGAGGCACTTATTACTATGAATTGCATGAAACTTATGCCAAGAATTTACTTAACGCGATTGTGACTAGCAACCTTCACTACTCATGAATATAAGTTCATAACGATTAGGTGAAATTCACTTATATTCTAGCATCAAATTCATGCATGTAAATTAAGTATGCATTCTTAATCGACAAACATAAATAAGTTATTAATCAAGCAGTTAAGCAAATTAAATCACAACTCAGAAATCACAACTGAAATTACCAATTCAAATTACAAATATAATCATGGTTTCGAATTAACCTCTAGCCAATATAATATTTATTTACACATTATTAAAACTGAAACAGAAATTAAAAACAAGAGTTTAAGAAAGATTAAACCGAAAGGGGAAGTGCAAGGATCTGTGCTGTGCACTGTGCTTGTGCACTGTGCTACGTTTTTGCCCCGAGGCTTGGTGTACCAAGGTAGCTCGCTGCCTAGCTTTTCTTTTATGTTGCCAAAGCCTGCGCACCTCCAGTTGGCAGCTCCGCAACTGCCCTGGCTATGCAGCGTCTGCTGCTTCAAGTCCCTGCCTCTCGTCTGCGCCTCCTAGAATCAAAAGCAGCCAAAATGGTTGCTGCCTTGCGCTTCTTTTCCAAGCTGCCAAAGGCCTATTTCCCGAGGCCTCAAGGTTCTGTCTCCCGCGCCACAAATGGCAGCCTTGGCCTCTTTTTCTGACTGCTTCTCTCGGCTCCTCCTGAGCCTCCGAGAGCTCTCCCCTCTTCCACTCAAGCAGCCTCACTCCCCGCCTTCGTAAGCTTCCTGGACAGCTGCCTTCTGGCAGCTCCCTCACCTGTTCTCGCCGCCCTTGGTTTTTATTTTCCTCCGCTGGCAGCTTTGAAATTGCCCTTTATTCCTCTGATTCGCTGCCTTCAAAGGCAGCTCCCCCTCACCGACTATCGACTTCCCTCCTTAATGCTGCCCTTTTTATTCTCTGCGCCTTGCTCTCCATTTCTTTAATTGCGTCTCTGATTCCCCTTTTTTTATTTTCTAATGGCTGCCTTCCACCGAAGGCTTATGCATTCCATCATTGCCCACCGAAAGCATGCACATGCTTTCCAGCCATTAATCACACACACAAAATATATTAAAATATATAAATATATATAAATATAAATAAACAAATAAATAAATATATCAAATAACTATATATATATAAAATATATATAAAATAATATATATATATATATATATATATTTTTCTTAACTAGATAAATCTAATAAAAACATAAAAATAACGTAAATAGCTCAAAATATAACGAACTAACTAAGAAAAGACGAGTGAATTTGATATAAAAATATGTATAAATATGGTCCGATCATCATCAATATCCTTAAGCATACACTTAACCACAGTCACCATTTACTAGTTCTCTTTTAATCATTTAAAACATCATTTTGAATGTAATAACATGCTTTAGAGAATTCCCTCAATTCCTTACTAGATATGCACTCATTTTTCACTCAGATTTTCAAACTCATTCCCTACACTAGGTATATGTGAGAAGATTGATATACACATGAAAACTAAAACTCACATATTTTAACAAAGAAAGCTCTTTTCTGGAGTTATAAGTGAATATATGAATATGATCTCATGAAAGGAATGCTACTACTTAGATGCAAGAACTAGTGACACCATATGCTCATACCAATCCCAAACTCCACATATTGAACACATAACACTCAAGATAGAAGTGTAAGGGTTGTAACGGGGCTAAGGGTGATAGGTTATAGCGAACAGATACGGAAAACAAGGGTTCTTAAAAACATAGTGAGCAATAGCAATGAAATCAACTTAGAATTCACTTTTGAATGCAAACTCAAATTTGAACACAAGGGGGGATTCATGCAACACTTAGGGTCAAATTCAAACTTTTGGACCCTTTTCTTCAACAATCAACACTTTCAAACTCATTCTTTCTTCTTTTCTTGCATAATTTTTTTTTCTTTTCAAAACGTACAAATGAGCTCAAAAATAACCATTCCCTCCCCCACACTTATTTTCTTGCATAATGTAACTCAAAAGGAATTAATTTTAAGTTATGCTCACTATATTTTAAGAACAAGGGGTGGACTGTCCTAAACTAGGATAGGTGAGGTTAATCTAGTTAACAACAAAGCATAAGCCATAAGGGAAGTAAGGCTATTTGGCTATGGTGGCAACTACACAACTTCATCTTGATCGTGTGTTATGCAATTCAATATCATGCTTTGAATGATACGGATATAAGTTCTAGCATTTAGTTCTATCATGATACGCATGCATTCTAAGTAGCAACCAAGCAAAGAATAATGAGATCATGCAACGACTTAAGAACACAAGAAATCACAGATTATAACTCTCCAAAAGAAGTAAAGGCTCAAGTCTCACAAGGATGTAGCGTTAGTTGAGTTCTTTCCTTCAAGCATGTTACAAAAACTGATTTTTAACCACTTTATAATCAAATGTGAGTTCATAAACATCAACTACAACTAAGCATAAGCCAAGAACATATCAAACTTCAATCCATGCTTGTAACTTTTTTTAATAGTTATGCAATTCAAAACCAAATCCTCATCATTGTGTTGGAAGGTACCTACGACACAAACACACCAAAACAACTCAAAAACAACTCTTTTTGGTATTTTCCAAACTTATTTTCAAATTTTTATGAGTTTTTCGGATTTTTATGCCACAACACACTAAAATGCTTCAAAACACACTAAAAACACTTAAAAACAGTGAGAAACAACATTGGAAGTGATAGGTGAATAAAACCCACGAAAATTATGCAAAACAGATTGTTTACCCCCCCACACTTGAATCAAACATTGTCCTCAATGTTTTAAATAGAAACTCAAACCAAATTAAACAAACTAAACATAGAAGAATAGAAACAACAAATAGAAAGAGTTAGGAACGCAAATCTGGAATTGGAGTGATTCCTAGGTCTTCCTTTGTTGAATTCATGGGTTGCCTCCCACGAAGCGCTTGCTTTAACGTCTTGCAGCCGGACGATGCCACAGTGATCAACCTTCATGGAAACCCACGGCATAGTGGGTTGTCTCCTCAACATCATGTTCTACAAAGCCCTCGTAGTAAGGCTTCAATCTGTGCCCATTCACTTTGAACTCTTTACCTGTTTTGAAGCTACGAACTTGGACTGCACCATGAGGAAAAACGTTAGTAATAACAAAGGGTCCAATCCAACGTGAACGTAACTTACCCGGAAATAGACGAAGACGAGAATTAAACAACAACACTTTCTGTCCAACAGAGAAGGACTTGGTGCGAATCATCTTATCATGAAAGGCCTTCGTCTTTTCTTTGTAAATGCGAGCATTCTCGTAAGCTTCATTCCGTATCTCCTCAAGTTCATTCAATTGAAGCTTACGATAAAGTCCCGCGGCATCCACATCCATGTTAAACTTCCTCACGGCCCAATGAGCCTTGTGCTCCAACTCTACAGGTAAGTGACATGGCTTGCCAAAAACAAGCTGAAAGGGGGACATTCCTATGGGTGTTTTGTAGGCGGTCCTATAAGCCCACAATGCATCTTCTAGCCTTAAGCTCCAATCTTTTCTTGTTGGACCCACTGTCTTCTCAAGAATCTGTTTTATCTCCCGATTCGACACCTCGGCTTGCCCGCTTGTTTGAGGATGATAGGGTGTGGAAACCCTATGTGTAACGTTGTACTTCTTGAGCAAAGCCGCAATTGTACGATTACAGAAATGTGAACCTCCATCACTTATAAGGACTCGAGGCATCCCGAACCTAGCAAAAATGTTAGACTTCACAAAATCTGCAACTACCTTGGAATCGTTAGTACGGGTGGCTTTTGCTTCCACCCATTTGGAAACATAATCCACCGCCAACAAAATATAGAGAAAACCATGTGATGAAGGAAAAGGACCCATAAAATCAATGCCCCACACATCAAATATTTCAACAGAAAATATAGGGTTTTGTGGCATTTGATCCTTAGCACTTATATTACCCATTCGTTGACAATGATCACATGTAAGGCAAAACGTCCTAGCATCCCTAAAGATGGTTGGCCAATAAAACCCACATTCTAAGACTTTAAGGGCAGTGCGTTGGGTGCCAAAATGTCCCCCACAGGCATATGAATGACAAAATGTTAAAATAGATTGAAACTCAGATTCATTCACACAACGTCGGACAATCTGATCGGGACAAAATTTCCAAAGGTATGGGTCATCCCAAACATAAAACCTAGCATCATTTCTAAGCTTATCACGTTGATTCCTATTAAGTGTGCTAGGGGTATGTTTAGACACCAAAAAGTTCACCAAATCTGCGTACCAAGGCTCACTTACCTGGATAGACATTATTTGTTCATCGGGGAAGGTTTCAGAAATTGGCATTGCTTCCTCATGCACCATTCGGCTTAGGTGGTCAGCCACCACATTCTCCACGCCCTTCTTATCCCGAATCTCTATGTCAAACTCTTGTAGAAGCAACATCCATCGAATTAGTCTAGGCTTGGCCTCCTTTTTCGTGAGCAAATATTTGAGAGCTGCATGATCAGTAAAAATAAGAACTTTAGTACCAAGTAAGTAAGATCGAAACTTATCTAATGCAAAAACCACAGCAAGTAATTCTTTCTCAGTGGTTGAATAATTTAATTGAGCATCATTCAATGTCCTAGAAGCATAATAGATAACGTGGGGTTGCTTGTTCTTTCTCTGCCCCAAAACAGCACCAATGGCATAGTCCGAAGCATCACACATCAACTCGAATGGAAGGCTCCAATCTGGAGGTGTGATAATAGGATCCGAAGTGAGAGCCTCCTTTAAGTGCTTGAATGCCGTGGAACATGCTTCATCAAACTTGAAAACCACCTCTTTTTGAAGCAATCGGCATAGTGGCTGTGCAATCTTGGAGAAATCCTTAATGAAACGCCTATAAAAACCTGCGTGACCAAGAAACGAACGAACCTCTCTAACCGAAGTTGGAGAGGGTAAGTGGCGAACAAGGTCTACCTTAGATTTATCCACTTCAATGCCTTTTTCAGAAATAATATGTCCTAGAACAATACCTTGCTTAACCATGAAGTGACATTTTTCCCAATTAAGCACAAGATTCGTTTCAACACAACGTTTCAAGATTAAGGTCAGATTATTCAAGCAATGATCAAATGAATTACCAAAAACACTAAAATCATCCATGAATATCTCAATAATCTTTTCCACATAATCAGAAAATATACTCACCATGCATCGTTGAAACGTCGCCGGAGCATTGCACAAACCAAATGGCATGCGTCTATATGCAAAAGTGCCAAAGGGGCACGTAAATGTTGTCTTCTCTTGGTCCTCCGGAGCTATCACAATTTGGTTATATCCGGAATATCCATCAAGAAAGCAATAAAATTCATAACCGGCTAACCTTTCCAACATTTGGTCGAGGAATGGTAATGGAAAGTGATCCTTCCTTGTCATGGCATTTAACTTCCTGTAATCAATACAAACACGCCAACCAGTCACAACACGAGTGGGTACAAGTTCTTGTTCTTCATTCTTTACCACTGTGACTCCGGACTTCTTTGGAACAACCTGCACAGGTGACACCCAACGACTATCAGAAATAGGATATATAACACCACAATCAAGCAATTTTATAACCTCTTTTTTTACTACTTCCAACATGGGTGGATTAAGGCGACGTTGAGCTTCACGAGATGGTTTGGCTTCCTCCTCCAAAAGGATACGATGCATGCACGTGGTGGGACTAATGCCTTTGATATCCGCCAATGTCCATCCAATGGCAGATTTGTGCTCTTTTAACACCCTTATCAACTTGTCTTCTTCTTGGGCCGTGAGTAAGTTGGAGATGATGACGGGTAGCGTCTGATCTTGTCCCAAGAAAACATACTTCAAGTGACTAGGTAATGGCTTTAACTCAAGTGTAGGTGGCTGCACAATTGATGGAAGTAACTTGTTAGTCAAAACCGAATCTAAAAGTGAGAGTGGAGACTTACCAGAGTAGGAGGGTAATGACTCGAGGGCAGCGACCATTTCAAGTACTTCATCACAAGGGGGCACGACAATATGGTCAGATTGCATGCCGTGGGTTTCAAAGGCTCCCCCACACCTAATTCTTGCTCCTATGCCGTGCACTAGAGCTACCTCAAGTGCATCTTCGTTCATTTGATCCAATTGCACCTGTGCCAAAGAATCAACAATGTCAATTGCAAAACAAGAATGGTCCTCAAGTGGATATTTAATGGTTTCAGAAAGATTAAAATGAATAATGTCCCCATCAAACTCCATGGTTAATGTTCCCGTGAACACATCAATCTTTGTTCTTGCTGTTTTCATGAATGGACGGCCTAGCAAGATTGGCAATGATGGAGCATGGCTTGAATCCTCCATGTCTAAAACATAGAAATCTGCAGGGAAGATAAGGTGATTGACCTGCACTAAAACATCCTCAAGGACTCCCTTGGGATAAGCGTTAGAATGATCGGCCAATTGAATTATAACGCCATCTTGTTTTAACTCACCAAGATTCATTGAAGCATAAATGGAATATGGCATTACATTGATAGAAGCACCTAAATCTAACATGCATTGTTCAAATCTAGTGTTTCCAATTATGCATGGGATAGTAAAACTCCCTGGATCCTTACACTTTGGAGGTAACTTTCGTTGCAAGACTGCGGATACATTTTCACTTACTTTCACAACTTCTTTGTTTGAAATTCTCTTCCTAGTTGTGCATAACTCTTTTAAAAACTTTGCATACCTGGGCACTTGCTTAATGGCATCAAGTAAAGGAATGTTTACTTGGACTTTTCGAAAGGTATCCAAAATGTCCTTGTCGCTTTCTTCCTTCTTTGATTGTGCAAATCTGTGAGGAAAAGGAACATTGGGCAGATTAGTGTTTGATATCACAACATTTGGGACAACATTACCTGAGGTGGACGGATTGGAATGCTTAGATGGCTGCGGCATGGTTGGTGCCATCCTTGCCGTGGGGTTAGATTGCTCTTCTTCTTCCTTGTTTAGGGCATGTTCATGTGCTTTGCTTCCCATTTCTTTTCCACTTCTTAAAATGATGGCTTTTGCAGATTCAAAACCACCCTTTGGATTGATCACCGTATTGCTTGGTAACTTACCATTCTCACGAAATTGTCCCAAAAATTCGGCCATTTGGCCCATTTGCTTCTTAAGCTCATTAACCTCCTTTGCTTGATTATGCATTCCCTGTGCCATTGTGGTTAATAACTGATATGTTTTATCATCATTCATAGACATACCTGAGTTGGTTTGGGATGATTGTGCTTGAGGAGGCGGTTGTGGTGCCATTGGCCTTGGAAAAAAACCCGGGAGTTGTCGGAATCCACCTTGTTGGGCAGGTTGTTGTGCATCTCTCCATCTGAAATTGGGGTGATCACGCCATCCCGGATTGTATGTGTTCGAATATGGATCGTTTCGGGGCTGATTCTGATTTTGGAACCCAATGGCATTAGCGCTCTCCCATCCACCGTTTTCAATCAATTGAGGACACTTTTTAGAAGGGTGTCCTTGGATGGAACACACGCCACAAACACTAGGTCATTGCACTTTCATCCCCTCGGCCATCTGTGACACAATGGAAGTGAGATTAGCTAATTGGGATTGAATATCAGATGAAGAGTTTACCTCATGCACTTGTTGCCGTGGCATGTCCCTTTGGCCAATTCCTTCATATTGTTGTGCATTCAATGCACGGTTTGCAATTAGTATCTTGGCTGCCATGGGTGTTTTGTCCACCAACGCACCTCCCGCCGAAGCATCAAGCATTTGCCTTTCGAGTGGAAGAAGGCTTTCATAGAAGTATTGAAGGAGAAGTTCTTCCTTCATTTGGTGCTGCGGACAAGAAGCAACAAGACTTTTAAAACGTTCATAATAAGTTGGAAAGGACTCACCTTGGTTTTGTTGGATTCCACTAATCTTCTTCCTCAGGAGAATGACTCTTGAAGTGGGGAAAAACTTTTCTAAGAATGCCCTCTTCATGCTCTCCCAAGAGGTGACAGTTCCAGGGGCTAATTCGTACAACCAATCCTTAGCTTTCTCTAGAAGAGAGAATGGAAAGGCTTTCATCTTCAAAATGTTTCCATCGACATTGATTGGGGTCATGCTTGAACACACCACTTCGAACTCCTTCAAGTGCTTATTGGGGTCCTCCATTGATAACCCATGGAACTTGGGTATGTGATGTAGCAAACTAGACTTCAACTCAAATTCATCGGTCTTCTCAGGGGCTGCCCTAGGGTATTGGATACATAGGGGTGCGGTGTTGTCCAATCCCGAAGCTGAGAGCTCCTTGATTGTTCGGTTATCTGCCGCCATGATTTGTGGTTGCTCAACTCCTTGAGCCTTGGGCTCCTTTTCCTCTTCTACTTTGTTTTCCTCAAGCTCAGGTTCAAGATTGGATGGTTGAGCTTCTTGTTGTTTCTTTGTCCTTCTCAAAGTTCGCTCAAAGTCATTGTCAAAGTCAGAGATATGCTTTTGAATCGGATGAGAACTTCGAGTCATACACTAGTACCTAAGAAGCAAGAAGAATAAAGCAAAGTTACTATCTAAATTAAAACATAAAAAATAAAAAAATAAAAAAGAAATAAGGGATTAGCAAAGTTGCTAATCCCCGGCAACGGCGCCAAAATTTGATGCGAAAATAAACTAACACACAAATTAAACCCTCTTGTTGACAATTGTAGTATATATGCAAGTAGGGATCGTTCTTAAACCGGGGATTAGGAGGGATTGCTAATCTATATAAAATGAATTTAGAAGCACTAAATAAAACTTTTAAAAACACAAATCTAAAATCAGAACATTTAACTAGATTCAAATGATTCCAAATAAACTAGAATAACTTAAAATAAAATTAATAAATAAACTAAAACAAAATCACGAATGAATTTAAAAGATTCAAGCTATGAAAATTAACCAACTCTAAACTAAATTACTCAAAGAACTCAAAAGAAATCAAATAAGGTAAATTCAAGTCAAAAGACAAAAATTGAAAAAGGGGGATTTGATCTTGATGAGAATAACTTGAAAATAAACAAATTGAAAACTAGATAGATTTAAGCACAAAATATGGTTGTTTGAATGGATGATGGATTAGCTAGAGGGGTTTCCTCCACACATGATACACTTGTATATAAACCAATTTTTAGTTGTTCTTTCGATAACTTATGAAACTCAATACTCCGGGTTAACCGTGATAGCACTTTTTTAACCTTCAAGTTCTCCTTAGTTTAATGAATTGAATGGGAAAGCGCATATAACAATTCAAAACATTCTTCAAAAGTTCCATACGTGAAAAGCACAATATAGATACAATCAAAGATCATTAAGATTCATGAGAACTATAAGTATTGACGAGGCATTCGTAACTATGAAAAGCATGATACTCTTGCCAAGAATTCACTTAACACGATTGTGGATAACAACCTTCACTACTTTTGAATATAAGTTCATAACGATTAGGTGAAATTCCCTTATATTCTAGCATCAAACTTATGCATGAAAACTAAGCGTGCACTCTTAATCAACATACATAAATAAGTTATCAATCAAATAGTTAAGCGAATTGAAATCACAAATTATTAAATCACAACCAAAAGTAATTAATTCATAATGCAAATGTAATCATGGCTTTGAATCCCCCCCTAGCAAAGAGGGGGGGTTTAGTTCCTCATAATCATAAAACAAAGGTAAATAGATTTATACATTGAACATAAAAGAAAGAAAGCACCTAAACGCTCCAACGATCCTCGTTGAGTGACAAGCACGTCCAAGCACTTTCCTTTCCTTCCTTTGATATGGCACAAGGAGTGGATGTGGTTTGAAGGTTTGGTTGTATGGAGGAGTGGATAGGGGGATGTATGGTGGTGTTTAGGATGGTTAAGGGGGGTGGCACGGCTAGGATAGTTTATGGGCAGATTTTGTGGAGGAAAGAAAGGGTTTTGGCTAGGATAGTTTAGGGTGTGTGAAATGGGATTGTTGTGTGAATTGGTCAGTCTAAGCCTTGCAAGAAGGCTTTATTTATAGGTGCACAAAGGTAAGGAGCCACTCAAGTGATTCTAATAAACAAATACAAAGCAAGAATTAATCATCAAAAACAGCTAGCACACATGCTTCATTGCAGAAATTTCATGATGAAACAACTTGCATTCATCTTCCTTGGTCCATGCCTTGGATTCCTCTTGGTCTTGGATTCCTCTTGATGAATCAGCTAGAACACTTGCAAAACAGCTAGCACACTTGTATTTCATGATTAAACAAGCTAGCACACTTGCAAAACATAATCATTCATCCATGCCATGGGTCATCCTTGCAGCTGTCCGCCTATTCCTTCCCCATGTGCTCTCTTGACCTTCCCTTACTAAAATGCCCATAACTTCTTCTAGAAAAATGATCTTAACAATCCAAAAAATGCTCCAGAAAATAGACATATGTAGCTTTCCAAGCATATAAGGCTCATTCTCTAGTTCATTTTGGGCCGTTCACAAATTGCTTCCAAAATGGGCTGATCCGCACAGGTAGTTTTGACCCATGTTCATTTAAGCAATATCATTAGCATGCAATTAACTAATTAAAGGCGGAATCATGCTTGCATATACTTAAAAACAAAACATTACCCATGAATGTTCAAAGCCTAGTAGTTTGGTGAACCTTTAAACAACTCAAAACAAGTGAGTTGAAATTAATACCTTTGTAGATTCCTCTTTGCATAAGCAAAGGCTAATCACCCAAAGAGAGGGCCTTCATTCCTTGCATCTTAAAGCTATGGATTTATATAGAAAGGATAGGTTCTCTAAGTTCTCAAAATTGAGAACCTCTAAGTTTCTACACCAAGGTATGATTTAAGAAGAGATGAGTGACCTTGGAGGAGTAGGATTGCTAGCTAATCCCTCCAAAGGGGGCCGGCCATTCTAGAGAGAAGGGAGAGCATTTCATCTCTCCAATTTTCCCAAAAACAACCCTTAATGAATTTTGGCTATAAAGTCAAATTTATACCTTAATTCATTTGAGTGGCAAACTTGTAAATAAGTCCAAGTTTGCTACCCTTACTAAGTGGCCGGCCTTAGGGATATTTTTGGAGTATTTGGGCCTTTGTAAATCATTATTTATTAAGTTGTCATACAACTTAATTCAATGGACTTGACGTTCGAAGCCCATTGGGCCTTAAGGTCCAAAAACCATCCCGAGGTCTTTAACGAACTTATTCGTTTGATTAATAATCATATTAATTAATCCTTGCCATAAATAATTAAACCATTTAATTATTCTTACTCATCTCCGTTGAATCTTCAATCTCTACCTTACACGGTGTACGATCCATTAGGTTCCTTTTAGCGAGGCAGTGGGCGATTCAAACTCTTTTAAATCGATTGTGAATTTGAAACTAACTTTCAATTCTCCCTTTAGTGTTTAAACACATTTAGGGCTTCCACAAACCATGAGTGACACCTAGCAGCATATCATGGTTACCCAAGCTAATCAGAAGAGGTGGAGAACCTATTCAGTTTAGGATTACAAATGCAATACGGTCCTTCTCTAATCCAATACTCTTGACCACATTGTTTGGCTTGATAGTTTATTCATGTCTACTATCCAATGTGAATCTCGTGCTTATATGATTACCTTGAATGTGATCTGGAACGCATTCCAACATCTCATTCATACTCTGGCCAGAGATTCTAAATCATATCATAGAGTATTCTCCCTCAACGGTTTGAAGGTTAGAGATCCCTTGTTGCGCATTCACTTGTCTCCATGACTAGATAGCTTGACCCCAACCATGCCGTGGACACTCCAAAGGAATGCCATTTGACACGATCAAAGATCAAGGACCTAACCACAAGACAACTATGATGCCTCAGGTCAAAGGACTAATTTGCATTATCCTAACCATGAGTTCTCACGTGACATGAATATGAGAACTCGTCGTTGATCGTGTTCAGTGAACTCATTCTCTATTAAGCACCTACGTACTTGTCTTGGTGTCATTCACACCAATGACTCGAGACTAGTCACTCTCCCTGAGAGAAGACATAGTACGTACTGATCTTAACGGACTGTCAATGCCCAATTGGCAATCCTATGATCAGGAACGTTTAGGATGTGTCTACGAAAGAATGGTCTCATGAATCTAACTTCTTTTAGATTGCATTCTCCCAATCACATATTCCTTGGACTTTATCGTTTAAGCATATAACATTTATATGAGACCGCTCAAACAATAATCTTCGCCCTTGATATTAAACTAGATTAGTTTAATCATGTGAAATGTCCGTAAAGTATCATCATATGATTGGTTTTAGGGCACATTTCCAACAATCTCCCACTTGCACTAGAGCCAATCAGTTTGGTCATCAGTGATGATACCTCTTCTGCAGTCATTTCAAAAATGGCTGAATAGTAGGCCTAGACAATGGATATCTATATGTTATCCATAGAAGCAACCTTGAGAATAACGACGTCACCATTATACATGATTCCCAATCATGTGGTTTAGTCTCTCATATGAGTTCGGACCTTGATGAGACCTTGATTCCCTGGCTTGAGCTATCGCCCCATTAGTGTCATACACTTTCTGGTTGGAACCAAATAGATAGTTCATAAATGAACTTTCCCATCCAAACAACATTGTTGTAAGCTTCTATATGGCAATATATTTTGCATTCATAATGGAACACATTAAAGTCATTACTTTGAATGTTTCCATCCAAATATCTCTTTAGTCATAATAAAGAGATATCTGTTTATCTCTTCATTCATAATGAAGAAACATCCAATGATGGATTAGATTCATAATCTAATACATTTACGCTTCCATTACGTTACTTTGATTCTTCCTCAATTATTGAGAAATCTATCCTTTAGTATTTCTTAAATACTTAAGGACTCACTTGACAGTTGCCATGGTTCTGATCCTGGGCTTGCACTGATATCGTTTTGTACCGTTCTAGGTACAACTCATATCAATGTTTTCATACAATATGAAATACATAAATCACCTTTGTGCGTATGCATAAAGGATTCTATTTACGCATTATTTCTTTGGGAGTCAAAGGGTACATTCCCTTTGAGAAGAACAATTTCCTAGTCTCACTAGGATTGTCATTCTAATTGAAGTTTATCATCATATGGAAAAACTTCCTAGCATCTCTTGTCTATTTTAGACTATATCTCCCAAATTTATTCTATCGTTTATAGAATGTTTAAAGTCATAACTTTAACGAAGAAGTATTCATTTCATTTCCAAAAATTAATATATCATATATATTTAAATTTAAGAATATGATAAACTCCCACTAATCTTTTGTAAACCTAGTAAGCAAAAGATTCATTTACATCTTTATGAGAAATCAAACGATTTGATCTTTCTTCATAAGACGCTTATAGCTCCCACTAGCTTGGTAAGATCCATGATGGATGGATCTCTACAACTTACATGTCTTGTGATTCATAGTTTTAGACATATATTATCAAGACTATCTTAATAATGGTTAAGGAAACCCATATTATGTCCAAACATTGAATCACCATTTAATTGTAGCTAGTGATCCCCGAATTAATTGAAGCTTAGACTATATCAAAGATGGTTTCTTCAAAGTCAACCATACTCTTTGAGTGTAGTCACCTTAGGCTACCAATTAGCTATTAAGGTTTCATTATTTCGAGTCAAATGGTATTTTACCATTTCCTTGAGTATATATCGTATATACATTCAATGTAGTCATAAGGATTTTCAGTCTTATTTCTTTCGATTTAAGAGGTACAACTCTATGACATAGTCATAAAGTTCAAACCATTCAACTAAGATGGTTTATAAATCCTTCTCGACTACCTTAGAGCTTTTGGTATATGAACTAGGTTGTTATATTTGTTGATCACTTTCTTGTCTCTCAAAGAACACATTCTTTGAGTTCTATGTCTCGTTCATTTGCGTTTAGGCAAATCATATTGTAGGATTACAATGAACTACCCAACAAAACAACATTTGTTAGTTGGTTTATAGAAGCGATATCCAAAAGCTAATTTAAGGATATCCCACAAGATTATTATCAATCAAATATTGCTTATTAGCACACAACCCCAAATCTTAACATGCTTAAGATTTGTCTTTCTTTCCAACTACATCTTATGGAGTCATGAAAATTTTGGAAGATCTTCTAATTCACAATCACATTGTTTTAGAAGTGTATATATCCTATATATAGGTAATAGATAATAACCAACGAACTAAACCTTATTCAAGTTCGTTCTTCTCCTAATGGAGAAATTCATTATCTTATGATGCTATTTTCCTTGATACCTTTCAAGGAAACTCATCTAAAGTGTTATCTTTCCTTGGATCAAATCTAAGGAGTTAAATACTTTAGACGTCTTACTCATCAACTTACATTTCTTGAATT
The DNA here is from genome assembly GCA_963580275.1 of Crataegus laevigata. NCBI lineage: Eukaryota > Viridiplantae > Streptophyta > Magnoliopsida > Rosales > Rosaceae > Crataegus > Crataegus laevigata. The sequence continues at coordinate 32,718,495 of OY756948.1, read as the reverse complement.
CTTTGAAACCTTTTGCAAAGTATTCGGACTTGTGTTTATTCAAAGTAAACTATAGTCCAACCGAGAGTGATCTTCGGTGAATGTCATATAACATGAGTAGTATTATGTTGTGGACTAGTGCCACTAACATCTAAGTGAATTAACCTCAACAACTTTGTGATTCTTTCTTCTTTCCAAAAGAATAAAGATTCGAACATTTCGCCTCTATACAATTTTAACAAGAAGGCATTTGATCCGGATCTAACGATCCAAAGCATCCATCCATAACCAACTCGCAATTTATGTTTTAGAGGTATCACAACTTAGTTGGGATTAGTCACTACCTTGCAACCCTTTTGGGTTTTAAGCATCGTTATATTCTAAACAGTTAACACTACCACATCATCTCTACTATAGAAACAATTAATTAGATTACAATAATCTAATCATTCTTTATTTGGTAGTTCATATGAGGAAGTAAGTACAATCCGCTTTCGCAGAGATCTATATTTTATTCACTTTCCGAATGTGAAGTACTTTCTCTTCTCTCATTAATCTTCTACTTCTTATTAGCCACACTTTTACAACGATTTGTAAAACATAGTTACTAATACAGAATCAAGCATTCAAGTAGAAGAACCAACTGTTTTGAACTTTTCAAGAACATTTTACAACACCTTGAAAAAGGTGTGTTCTTGACACTTGCAAGACATTTCTTGCAAATACCCCTTCCAATGTCCATCCTTTCATAAAGAAAGTTTGTTCCCTTGGAGTTAAATTTTATCTTCTTCATTTGACTTCTCCTTTGACTACAATAGTCATGGTCCCTAAACTCCCACTATCTCTCTTGAAACTTATTTCAATTGTGTTTTACACATCAAACGATTTGGAGAGCGTGTGGTTATAGTTCACCATATAGTTTACAATAAACTTAGTGAACGATTAGGATAGGGACACAAAGGTGAAGTCCTTATCTAGTTTCCGTCTCGTTAAGTGTTTTAACACTTCAACATACAATGATTCAAAATCATCATAAGTCCATGTTGATAGACTATTTTTGTCAACCAACCATTATGTTCTAAACATAATTACAAACATTCAAGAGTTGTTTAAGGCAACTCTCATTTCTTCATACAACGATTTGTAAGTGAAGAATCATGGCACATTAAGTGTCCATGCCCTTGTGCTTACTTCAAAAGTTCCTTGTTTATGTAACAAAGAAACAAGCACTAATGTTTGTGTTGATTTAAGGGTTGTTCAAAGCAACTCTTATTTCTTCATACAACAATTTGTATTTGAAGAATTATGACAATTAAATTGTTGTCCTCTTTATGATAGACTTATCTATCATGTTCTTCCAATGATACATTATCAATAGGAAGATTGTGAGGGTGAGACTACTTAGGCACATGTACAATCCATTCAAGACAATCTATGGGATTGTGGTACCAAGTTCGGAAACTAAAGCGTTCGGTTTTTCTTTGTCAAGTATTGGATAGCGTTTGCAAATATATTGGTAAACAAATACATAATGTATATAAATAGATTGATTTTAAGCTATTTGATTCGGGTCTTTAAATCAAAATAGCACCACCCACTATTTTTGGCAAATTCCATATCCCTCATCGGAATTCGAGAGTTTTGGAGGAAACTCTTAGTAGGTTATGGGAGACTCACTATTACCAAGCCCACCTCAGAAGAATATCTTATTGGCAAGTATTAATAATAATGAGAGAGTACGCTTACTCATTTACATCTAATGTAAGAACCCATCTAATTTGGCCTCTAGAGAATGATGCCTCAGAAGAATATCTTATTGGCATCATTGCACTTAGTTAAGTCATTCCCACCATGCTAGTTCAAGTAGGGGTTCAAGAATGGCCTCAGAAGAATATCTTATTGGCCATACTCGTTGCCTACTTTCACCTCATCATATGTTTATAGGCTTCTCCTGAATGTAAGCACATACTTTGCAACCCCAGAACTGGACGAATACGGTGTATGAGTCACACACTATTGAACCTATCATGGTGGAAGGCCACGAAGAGACATTCAAAGCATCTCTCGCTTATCAACTTAATATTCGTTTGGTTGAGGGTTTTTAGGTCTCATCACATATAAACATACATTTTAATCCAATTAAAACATTTTTGGTCCTATCACAACTATTGGTCCATATGATTTATTTAGTTGTATATAATACTCCCACTAAGCTTTTAAAACGGTTTTTAAAGCAAGAGTACATGATACTACTAACATAAGGTTTGCATTCATTGATGGACTATATAGTTGCCTTAGGGCCTTAGGATGACTATGAACCTTTTGTTTAGATCCAACACGAGCCTTGTGTTGAATCTCGGACTAGGGATGGTGATTGATTTTAGTTACGCATTTAATCACATTAAGGCGTGTTGTCTTAGGGGCGTTGGACCCAACTACTTCATTTTCATGCATATCATATAAAGCAAGAAAGAAGTACTTCAAAGTAAAGAAGAGCTTATGCTCTTTTACAACAATTGATCAAATCAAATTACTTTAAATTAAAGAAGAGCTTATGCTCTTTTACAACATTTGATCTAATCAAATTACAACCAAAATCTAATCTACACATTCCCATGGTTCAAACAAATTTGAAACGGCCTTTCACATAGCTCAATTATCGTAGGCTTAGGTTCATAATCACCCTTTAATTAATTAACACTTTAACTAATTAAATTGAATGCAACATTTTTCATTTGGTTTTTGTATCCATAAAATTTGATTTTAAATGGAGCTAACTAAAATGAAAATCCAATTCTCATTTAAAGAGACAAAACAATTTTTGTTCTCTATTTAATTTGGGCCAAAATGTAATGACCTCAACTTATTTGGGCCATTATGCAATTAACCTCAACATTTGGGCTATTTTGCAATTAGCCACAACTTTTGGGCCATAGTGCAATTAACCACAACCTTTGGGCTATTTTGCAAATACTTAAACTTTTGGGGTCACTTTGTAAAAACACAAAAGTCCAATACTTTATGTAATCACAACTAGAACCCAAACTTTTCCACAAATGTAAAAACTTCATTAAAGGAGCAAAACAATTTGTCCTTTAACGTTTTTGGACCTAAACGTAAAAACGTAAACTTTTGGGCCAAAGTGCAAATACACAAAAGTATCAAAACTTTATGTAATTGCATGAAAGCCCCAAAAGTACTCCCACTTGAGGGAGTGGCCGGCCTTGGGAGTGCACATGGTGTGATGTGTGTGTTGATTTGTAAGTTTGACATAAAGCATGCATGTGGTGTGTGTGAATGGGATTTATGCCTTACACACCCATTAAAGTTTCTTACACCTTTCAAACAAATATCTAACATATATTCAAAGTTTTTGACTAACATTAAAAATATTAATCATTAATAAATATATGAAAATATCTAATAACAAAACTTTATGAAATAATTCAAAACTTTGAATCAAAACACCAAACCTTTTTGTTCTTGGCTAAAATGTCAAGAACAATGAAGAACACTCATGAAAAACTCAAAAATTTTCCATGATGATTTTTCACCCAAAAACATCCCAAAACCATTTAAACTTAAGGGAAATTTCATATAACCAAACTAGGGTACTTAGGGGTTCCAAAAGTCACTTGAAAAAACATTTTAACAAGACAAACAAGAACCCAAAAAATCACCCTTTTAATTTGGCCGAAAATCCCAAAAATCTTGGCACCAAATTTTAGCTTCAATATTCATGCTCATATGAACTACATCTACAACATTTGAGATGCCAAATTTTCCAACAAAATTTACATTCATAAAACAAGAATAAAGCTTGTAACATTTTACAACTTTTAAATCACATATTATGAAATACAAAACCCAAAAGGATTCACCAACTACTAGACCTAGGCTCTGATACCACTTGAAGGATTATTTTGGAAGATCATGTTCATTTAAGCAATATCATTAGCATGCAATTAACTAATTAAAGGCGGAATCATGCTTGCATATACTTAAAAACAAAACATTACCCATGAATGTTCAAAGCCTAGTAGTTTGGTGAACCTTTAAACAACTCAAAACAAGTGAGTTGAAATTAATACCTTTGTAGATTCCTCTTTGCATAAGCAAAGGCTAATCACCCAAAGAGAGGGCCTTCATTCCTTGCATCTTAAAGCTATGGATTTATATAGAAAGGATAGGTTCTCTAAGTTCTCAAAATTGAGAACCTCTAAGTTTCTACACCAAGGTATGATTTAAGAAGAGATGAGTGACCTTGGAGGAGTAGGATTGCTAGCTAATCCCTCCAAAGGGGGCCGGCCATTCTAGAGAGAAGGGAGAGCATTTCATCTCTCCAATTTTCCCAAAAACAACCCTTAATGAATTTTGGCTATAAAGTCAAATTTATACCTTAATTCATTTGAGTGGCAAACTTGTAAATAAGTCCAAGTTTGCTACCCTTACTAAGTGGCCGGCCTTAGGGATATTTTTGGAGTATTTGGGCCTTTGTAAATCATTATTTATTAAGTTGTCATACAACTTAATTCAATGGACTTGACGTTCGAAGCCCATTGGGCCTTAAGGTCCAAAAACCATCCCGAGGTCTTTAACGAACTTATTCGTTTGATTAATAATCATATTAATTAATCCTTGCCATAAATAATTAAACCATTTAATTATTCTTACTCATCTCCGTTGAATCTTCAATCTCTACCTTACACGGTGTACGATCCATTAGGTTCCTTTTAGCGAGGCAGTGGGCGATTCAAACTCTTTTAAATCGATTGTGAATTTGAAACTAACTTTCAATTCTCCCTTTAGTGTTTAAACACGTTTAGGGCTTCCACAAACCATGAGTGACACCTAGCAGCATATCATGGTTACCCAAGCTAATCAGAAGAGGTGGAGAACCTATTCAGTTTAGGATTACAAATGCAATACGGTCCTTCTCTAATCCAATACTCTTGACCACATTGTTTGGCTTGATAGTTTATTCATGTCTACTATCCAATGTGAATCTCGTGCTTATATGATTACCTTGAATGTGATCTGGAACGCATTCCAACATCTCATTCATACTCTGGCCAGAGATTCTAAATCATATCATAGAGTATTCTCCCTCAACGGTTTGAAGGTTAGAGAGATCCCTTGTTGCGCATTCACTTGTCTCCATGACTAGATAGCTTGACCCCAACCATGCCGTGGACACTCCAAAGGAATGCCATTTGACACGATCAAAGATCAAGGACCTAACCACAAGACAACTATGATGCCTCAGGTCAAAGGACTAATTTGCATTATCCTAACCATGAGTTCTCACGTGACATAAATATGAGAACTCGTTGTTGATCGTGTTCAGTGAACTCATTCTCTATTGAGCACCTACGTACTTGTCTTGGTGTCATTCACACCAATGACTCGAGACTAGTCACTCTCCCTGAGAGAAGACATAGTACGTACTGATCTTAACGGACTGTCAATGCCCAATTGGCAATCCTATGATCAGGAACGTTTAGGATGTGTCTACGAAAGAATGGTCTCATGAATCTAACTTCTTTTAGATTGCATTCTCCCAATCACATATTCCTTGGACTTTATCGTTTAAGCATATAACATTTATATGAGACCGCTCAAACAATAATCTTCGCCCTTGATATTAAACTAGATTAGTTTAATCATGTGAAATGTCCGTAAAGTATCATCATATGATTGGTTTTAGGGCACATTTCCAACACCTTCCACCAGCAATGTGCCTTGTCTTTCACTGTATCTCTGTGTGTGTGTCTGTGTGGTGCATGTGTGTGTATTGGTTTTATCTATGCGTGTGTATCTATCTGTGTGTGTGTTGGTTCTGTGAGTGTGTGTATCTGTGTGTGTGTGTGTGTGCTGGTTTTAAAATTGAGATTAACTAGAGTGTGTGTGTATCTATCTGTGTGTGTGTGTGTATGTATCTGTGTGTGTGTGTTAGTTCTGTGAGAACTGAAGTTCCTCATGGAACTGTTTGAAACTGGAGCCATATGCTTTATCTATCTCTGTGTGTGTGTGTGCGTGTATCTGTGTGTGTGTGTGTGTATCTATGTGTGTGTGTATGTATATGTGTGTGTGTGTGTTGGTTCTGTGAGTGTGTGTATCTGTGAGTGTGTGTGTGTGTATCTGTGTGTGTGTGTGAATGTATCTGTGTGTGTATCTGTGTGTATATGTATCTATCTGTGTATGTATCAGGCTGTTTCTTCACTGTGTGTGTGTGTATCTTTGTGGACGATCTGTGTTGCTTCTGTGAGTGTGTGTGTCTGTGTGTGTATGTATGTATTTATCTATGTGTGTATGTATCTATCTGTGCGTGTGTATCTATCTCTGTGTGTGTGTGTGTGTGTTGGTTCTGTGAGTATGTGTATCTGTGTGTGTGTGTGTGTTGGTTCTGTGAGAACTGAAGTTCCTCATGGAACTGTTTGAAACTGGAGCCATATGCTTTATCTATCTCTGTGTGTGTGTGTGTGTCTGTGTGTGTGTGTGTGTGTATCTATGTGTGTGTGTGTGTGTGTATGTATATGTGTGTGTGTGTATCTGTGTGTGTGTGTGTGAATGTATCTGTGTGTGTATGTATCTATCTGTGTATGTATCAGGCTGTTTCTTCACTCTGTGTGTGTGTATCTTTGTGGACGATCTGTGTTGGTTCTGTGAGTGTGTGTGAGTGTGTGTGTGTGTGTGTGTGTGTATTTGTGTGTGTATGTATGTATCTATCTGTGTGTGTATGTATCTATCTGTGCGTGTGTATTTATCTGTGTGTGTGTGTGTTGGTTCTGTGAGTATGTGTATCTGTGTGTGTGTGTGTGTGTGCGTATCTTTGTGGACGACCTGTTTCTTCACTGCTCAGGCTGTTTCTTCACTGTGTGTGTGTGTATCTTTATGGACGATCTGTGTTGGTTCTGTGAGTGTGTGTATCTATGTGAGTGTGTGTGTGTGTGTGTGTATCTTTGTGGACGATCTGTGTTGGTTCTGTGAGTGTGTGTATCTATGTGAGTGTGTGTGTGTGTGTGTGTGTGTGTGTGTGTGTGTGTGTGTGTGTGTGTGTGTGTGTGTGTGTGTGTGTGTGTGTATCTGTGTGTGTGTCTGTGTGTGTATGTATGTATCTATCTGTGCGTGTGTATCTATCTGTGTGTGTGTTGGTTCTGTGAGTGTGTGTGTGTGTGTGTGTGTGTGTGTGTCTTTGTGGATGAACTGTTTCTTCACTGCTCAGGCTATTTCTTCACTATGAGTGTGTGTATCTTTGTGGACGATCTATGTGTGTATATGTGTGTGTGTGTCCATCAATGGTAGGGGGACAGCAACCCCGGTTATGTTTGATTTGTGTGTATCAATGTTTATAATTATATGTTTTATATAATTGAATCTTATTATATGTTTTATATCTTAATTAGATCTAGTCAAATACATCAAACTCAAAGGCCTCAAGCTCAAGCTCAAGCTCAAACTCAATGAGATAAAAATCATCAATGAGCTCCCATGAAAAAATGAACTCATCTACTTCTTCTCCATCGCAAGTAAGTTGTCATCTCTATACTTTATGGTTCTTATGTCTCAATTTATTTAATAATTAATTGTAATGATTCTCTCTCGTATTTTTGAAGGACATTGTTGGTGAATCAACTCCACCTCAACTACCCATGGTGGCAACTCAACAAACTCCTCTTACTCATGGTGGATCCAAAAATTCCTCCGATGCAACTCCAAAAGAAGGTGGCTCAAGTGATCAAGTAAGTAAAGAAGACACTCTCTTATTCTTGGATTCACTTAAGAATAAAGAAAGGTCTACAATTTGGGAGCACTTTGATAGGACAATTGAGGGAGGTAGAATTAAAGGGGTGTGCAAGTATTGCAACAAATCATATATGGCCGACACGGATAAAAATGGTACAACTAGTATAAGAAATCACTTAGCAAGATGTAGAAGCTACGGGCCTAATAAGGAAATATTTGCCGCAAAAAGGCAAAAGATCTTAACCTTTGCCGGCACAAAAGATAAGTTGGAAGCTATACGTTTTTCTCAAGTGGAAGTTACTAAGGCTTGTGTTGAGATGATAATTATAGATGAGTTACCATTTTCTTTCGTTGAGGGAGAAGGTTTTCGTCATTTTTGCATGCATGCATGTCCTTTGTGGAGAGTACCTAGTGTTGGAAGTATGCCCACAGAGCCACTCATTTGATGTAATAGCTTTTGGAATACTTATTGTGTTCAACTATAATATGTTTAATAGAGGGCAAAGCTTATTGTTAATCACTATTTATTGTATTATGTGTTTGAGCAATAAGTGAATCCAAGGAATGTATTTAATCTAAGAGAGAAGTGATCTAAGTGAGTTGGATTAACGAGACCTTTCTCTTATGTTCGTTCCTGAAACATTTCTAGCCATAGGATTACCAATTGGGCATTGACAATCCGCTAAGGTTAGTATGTGTTATGTTAACTCAAGCGTGAGTATGACTGGTCTCAAGTCATTTAGTGTTGGACACTGAGACAAACACATAAGTGCTCAAAAGGTAATTGAGTACACTGAACTACGATCAAATCAGAGTTCGAACATACATGTCATGTGAGAACTCGTAAGTTGCAATATGCAAAGTAGTCCTTTGACCTGAGGCATCAGAGATGTCTAATGGTTAGGTCCTTGATCATTGAACATGTCAAAGGCATTCCATTGAGAGTGTCCACGACATTGTTGGGGTCAAGCTATCTAGTCATGTAGGCATATGAATGCACAACAAGGGATCTCTAACCTTCCATGGTGGAAGGAGAATACTCTGAGATATGATTCGAGAGTCTTTGGCCAAAGCATACGAATATGACTTAGGAAGTTTGTTCCAAATCATATTCAATTGAATCATATAGAGAAGTATCACATTGGATAGTAGACGTGAAACAAACTATCACTTAAACAATGTGATCAAGAGTATTGTATTAGAGAAGGACTGTATTGCATTGTAGTTGTAACTGGATAGGTTCTCCAACCACTTCTACTTAGCTTGGATAGCCATGACATACTGCTAGGTGTCACTCATGGTTTGTGGAAGCCCTGAGGATTAGCAAACACTAATCTTCATCAAAGGAAGAATTGAAATGTAGTTTCAATTCACAATCGATCGTTAAGAGTAACAATCGCCCACTGCCTCGCTAAATGGAACCTAATGGATCGTACATCGAGTAAGGATGAATGTGAATATATAAAAGAGATGGATAAGCAATTAAATGGTTTAATTGAGAATGGTAAAGATTAATTAATTAGTTAATTAATTATACGAAAGGTTCGTATTGGGCTTTTAAGTTGGTTTTGGGTTTCGGGGCCCAAAAGGGTTTTTGGTCCACAAGGCCCATTGAGTTTAGGTTGTGTGACAACTAAAAATTAAATGGAAATTAACCAAAAAACAAAGCCAAAACCGACCTAGGGTGAAGGGGTAGCAAACTTGGGTTAATTGCAAGTGTGCCACTCACATGTGAGGTGGTATAAAAGCAACTTTATAGCCATTCTCTCACTAGGGTTTTCTTGAGGCAAAGAGGAGAAACATTTTCTCTCTTTTTCTCCATAGAGGCCGGCCACTTAGGGGGTTTTTACTAGCATCAAAAACACTCTAAGTCATCCATCTTCTCTTCACACTACATCCTTGGTGTGGAGACTTAGAGACACCAAATCTTTGGTGTTCTTGGAGATCCTTTCCTCATATCCTCAAGGAGCAAAGGAGCATCAACAAAGAAGAAAATCACAAGGATGTAGTGTGAGAATTGGATTTTCATTTCCTTGTCTCTTTAATGAGAATTGGATTTTCATTTCATTTAGTTCCATTTAAATCAATTCAATGAATCCAAAAACCAATTGTTTAAGTTGTTTTCTTAGTTAATGTGATTGATTAAGAAAAAGGGTGATTATGAACCAAATGCCTCGATAATTGAGCTATGTGATTTGCCGCTTTACATTATGAATGTTTGGGTTAAGTAGCTTAGATTTGAATGTAATTTGATTAATTCAAATGTGTTGTAAAAGGACATAAGTCCTTCCAATGTGTTGTAAAAGGGCATAAGCCCTTCTCTTTATTTCATGTATTCCTTTTTGTTTATTTGTATGCAAATTGGAATAGTTGGGTCCAACGCCTAATAGGAAATGACGGTTTAATTAGATTAAACGCATAACTAAAATCAACAACTACCTACCTTAGACCCAAGGGCCAACACAAGGCTCGTGTTGGATCAAATCAAACGGTTCATAATCATCCCAAGTCCTTTTAATAAGATTAAAATGAAATTGATGTAGCCCAACACTACTCCCTCAACAAAACAAATATTAAGTTGATAAGCGAGAGATGCTTTGAAAATCTCTTTGTAGGCCTTCCACCGTGGTGGGCTCCAATCTTTTGTGACTCATACACCGGGTTCACCCTATCATGGGGAAGTTCAAAGTATGTGCTTACCTAAAGGAGGAGTCCATATGAACATACATGATGTGGTGAGGTAGGCAACAAGGGTGGCCAACATCATATCATTGTGAGACTATTCTTGAACCCCTACACGGACTTGCAAGGTGAGAATAACTTAAGTAAGTGCAATGGTGCCAACATCATATCATTGTGAGGCATCATTCTCTAGAGGCCAAACTAGATGGGTAATTACAAGAGTTGTAAATGACTAAAGCGTTATTCTCTCATTGCTAACCAACATCATATCATTGTGAGGTGGGCTTGGTAATGGTGAGCCTCCCATACCCCGCTAAGAGTTCAACATAACTCTCGGATTCCATTGAGGGATGTGGAATTTGCCAAAAATAGTGGGTGGTACTATTTGATTTAAGACCCAATCAAGTAGTTTTAAAATCAACAATCTAATACGATTTCTGTTATGTTATGTAGTTAACGACATGCCTAAAATTACACCTACCATTATACTTGACAAAAATGGCCTTAGGGACCAACGTTTCCTTGCTTGGTATCATCACATTGAGAATGTCTCAAAGATGAATGACATATCGTATGTGCTCAAGCAATCCCCTCCTCATGTACCTCTTACGAAACTAGCTTCAAAAGAGGAGTGTCAAAATTACACTAGACACTATGAGGATGACTTACAAGCCAAATGCTTAATCCTCACCTCACTTAGTGACACTTAGTGAGGAGCTTAAGAAGCTATATGAGCACATGGACACTTCTTGTGCCATGGTTGATAATTTGCATAAGATGCATGACATTGAGACAAGTAACGTACGATTCTCAAATGTTTGTAATCTATTGGATGCCAAAATGGCAAAGGGGACATCGGTCCAAAAACATGGACAAAAGATGGAAAGGATCTTTCAAGATCTTGAAAGTTTAGGAACTTCCATCAATGGGAAAATGGCCCAAGACTTTTTCCTTGCATCTCTCTCGGATGATTTCACTAAGTTTATAGTAAACTATAAAGTGAATAGATTCGATCATACTTTTACCAAGATGATTGACATGTGCTGTAAGTTTGAACAAAGTTTCAAAAAGGACAGTGGGAGTGAGAATGCAATCATAAGGAAAAGGTTGCATAAGAAGAAGGCAAGAAAATCCAAAGGAACATGCTTTCATTGTGGAAAGGATGAACGTTGGAAGAAGAAATACAGGGTGCGCATTGCGAGCCTTATGACACGAACTTTTGAAGGGACTATTTCTATCATAGAAAGTGCTTTTACAGTAAGCTCTAATTCGTGGATATTCGATTCAGGCGCTAGTCAACATATCTGCAATTCGTTGCAGGGACTAACGGGGAGCAAAACACTGCGCAATGGGGAGATGATTGTGCGAGTTGGGAACGGCACTAAAATCTCTACAAAAGCAATAGGTACCTACATGCTTAAACTACCCTCTGAGGAAGTCTTGGAACTTAAAAATTGTTTATATTTTCCTTCATGTATAAAGAATTTGATTTCCATCTCTATGCTTTTACAAGATGGGCACTCAGTATTGTTTAACAAAATGAGTTGCACTTTATCCTTGAACAGTCGTATTATCTCTTATGGTAATATGATAGAGGGACTTTTTCACCTAGAGACAAGTAGTGGGATGCACTTTATTGAAAGCGGGAATACCTCAAAACCCAAAAGGGCTAGAGAAGAAGTTAACCAAGAGAAGATGTGGCATCTTAAACTTGGACATGTGAACCTTGATAAGATTCGCAAGATGTCAAAAGACGGATATTTCCGCCAGTTAGGTAATGACCAAATGGGTACTTGTGAATGTTGCTTGAAAGGCAAGATGACCAAATCTCCATTCACTGGGAAGGGAGAGTGTGTCACAGAGATTCTAAGGTTAATCCACACTGACGTATGTGGACCTATGTCTACTACGTCGAGATGAGGCTTCTCCCACTATATCACATTCACCGACGATCACTCTCGATTTGGCTACGTGTATCTTATGAAGTACAAGTCAGAATCCTTTGAAAAGTTCAAAGAGTTCAAGAATGAAGTTGAGAAGCAAACTGGGAAACAGATAAAGATCCTAAGATCAGATCGAGGGGGAGAGTATCTAAGTAACGAGTTCCTAGATTATCTCAAAGAGTGTGGAACAATATCACAGTGGACTCCACCAGGAACTCCACAACTTAATGGAGTTTCTGAAAGGAGAAACCGAACCTTGATGAACATGGTTTGTTCTATAATGAGTTCTGCCGATCTACTAGTAATATTCTGGGGATACGCTCTATATACAGTAGCTTACTTGCTTAATAAAGTACCTTCCAAATCAGTTTCACAAACGCCCTATGAGATATGGCATAGAAGAAAGCCAAGTCTTAATCATATTAAGATTTGGGGTTGTGAAGCATATGTCAAGAGGCATGAAGCTACTAAGCTTGAAGCGAGATCAGTTAGGTGTTATTTTGTGGGATATCCTAGAGAAACTATGGGATATGAGTTCTACCATCCTGACGACCAGAAAGTCTTTGTCGCCAGAACTGCTAAGTTTCTAGAGGATGAATTTGTTCTCAAAGGAACTACAAGTAAAATGATGGAAATTAATGAGATTAATGATGAACCACAAACAAGCACTTGACAAGTTGACAACCTTGTTCCTGAACCCCTAGCTCCATGTAAATCTGAATGGGTTAGCAAGCCACCTAATAGGTATGGCTTGGATAATGACGTTGGGGAATTGCACCTCATAGGTGACAATGACACAAATGAGGACCCTAGAGACTACACTGAAGCAATGTCCGACATTGATTCAAAGAGATGGCAAGAGGCCATGAAATCCGAGATGGATTCCATGTATCAAAATCAGGCCTGGACTCTAGTAGACCCTCCAGAAGGTATAGTACCTGTTGGAAACAAATGGGTCTTCAAGAGAAAGTAGGCACTGATGGGAACGTGGAGACTTATAAGGCTAGACTAGTAGCCAAGGGTCACAGGCAACGAGAAGGGATTGACTTTGAAGAAACCTCTCTCCTGTGCCTATGATTAAGTCCATTCGGATTTTGCTTGCTATAGCTGCATACCATGATTATGAGATATGGCAAATGGACGTGAAGACGGCCTTTCTAAATGGCTACCTAGAGGAAGAGCTCTATATGACTCAACCCGAAGGTTTCGTGTCCAAGTCTGAAAAGACTAAGGTATGCAAGCTTCAGAGGTCCATTTATGGACTTAAGCAAGCCTCCAGGAGCTGGAATATTCGTTTTGACACTGAAATCAAAACGTTTGGTTTTACTCAAAATGAAGACGACAATTGTGTTTATCAAAAGGTCGTTGGGGATGCAGTTGTATTCCTAGTGTTATATGTAGATGACATATTACTATTCGGGAATGACACTGCAATACTTTCTTCTGTAAAAGTGTGGTTGTCCAAAACCTTCCACATGAAAGATTTGGGAGATGCATCTTATGTGCTTGGGATAAAGCTCTTGATGCGAGAATTAACTCGACACAAATTAAACCCTCTTTTGTCAATCGTAGTATAGGTATAAGTAGGGTATCGTTCTGGACCGGGGATTAGGAGGGATTGCTAATCACTCTAAAATTAAATTAAAAACGTAAAAACAAAATTTAAAATACTAAACTAAAATAAAAACACTTAACTAGAAAAACTTAAAATAGAACTAACAAATAAACTTAAATAAATCAAAAGACTCAAAAATACAAAACTAGGCTAAAAATTCGAAACACACTTAAAATGACTCAAAATAATAAAAACAATTAAATTAGACACTAGGAATTGAAATGAAAGGAAATTAAAATTAAAAGATTATAAATAATAAAAAGTAACTAAATAATAATATTATAATAATGAGGGGATTGATTTGGTTTTTACGAAGTAAATTAAACTTAAATAAATTACAGAATTGACAAAAACATAAAATAAAGAGTGAACGGATAGGCGACGGATTGGCTAGAGGGTTTTTCTCCACACATGACACATATGCAATCTAAATTGATTTTCAGTTGTTCTTTCAATAAGTTGTAAATTTCAACACCCCAAATTAATTAGGTACGCTTAAATTAACCTTCAGATTTTCCTTATGTTAATGGATTGGATGATTGCATACGACAACCCAAAACATTCCCCACAAGTTCCCTACATGAATTGCATAATAGAGATACAAGCGAGAATCATTAAGTTCTAAGAAAATCATAAGTGTTGACAAGGCATTCGTAACTATGAACAGCATGATACGTTTGCCAGGAATTTACTTAACGCGATTGTGACTAGCAACCTTCACTACTCATGAATATAAGTTCATAACGATTAGGTGAAATTCACTTATATTCTAGCATCAAATTCATGCATGTAAATTAAGTATGCATTCTTAATCGACAAACATAAATAAGTTATTAATCAAGCAGTTAAGCAAATTAAATCACAACTCAGAAATCACAACTGAAGTTACCAATTCAAATTACAAATATAATCATGGTTTTGAATTATCCTCTAGCCAAAATAATTTAATTACACATTATTAAAACAGAAATTAAAAACAGAAATTAAACTAATTGAAGTTGGAGAGATTAAACTGAAATAGGAGAGTGCAAGGATTTGTGCACTGTGCAATTAGGCCGCTGTGCTCGCTGTTTCTTCAAGGGCTGAGGCCTTGCCTGTGCACTGCCATGTGTTCTGCTCCGAGCTCTGGCTTCAGCACTGCCAAATGGCAGGCGTGTGTTTTTGTTGAGGCCACGCCTCTGTTTCTCTGCCTGCGCCAAGCTGCTCCACCAATTGGCTGCCAAAGGCAGCAAATGGTTTCTGTCTCCCCGAGGAGCTCCTTGATCCCACGCTGAGGCTTGCGCTGACCTCCCTCCTCCGCACTGATTTCCTGCTGCCCTTTCTTTGACTTCTCTGACTTATTGTTTCTTCTCGAGGCTTTTAATTGGCTGCTTGCGCAGCCTTCCTCAATTTGTTCTTCGTTTCTGGCGCCTTCTCACTTCTCTCTCTACCCAGGAGCTCTCTGACCTCTCTTTGTTTTTAACCCCCCGGGCACCTCCTGAGCTGTCCTCCTCATTCTTTTTTTCCACATGTGCATTCATCATTTTACTTTTATTCCTTGCTTTTCTCCTGATTTGCACCGCCCCACATCATTATTTTCTTTCATGCTCCACCGAAAGCATGTGCATGATAGCTGCACCTCACACACACAAATATATTTAAATATAAAAATAAATATATAAATATATAAATATATAAAAATATATAAATATATATATATATATATAAATATATATATATATATATATATTATTTTCTAAATAATAAATTCTAATCAACAAGCAAGATAGTTTAAACGAATTAATTACTTAACACTTCATTTATTCTATTTTTATTTTCTTTTCTTGAAAAACTTATAAAACAAAAAAATAACGTAAATAGCTCAAAATATAACGAACTAACTAAGAAAAGACGAGTGAATTTGATATAAAAATATGTATAAATATTATCCGATCAAATACCCCCACACTTAGCTTTTGCTAGTCCTCGAGCAAAACAAAGAAAACAGAAAAAGTAATAACATGAAAAAACATTAACTTCCCCCTATTTGACCCTCATAGAATTTAATTCGAGAACATAATTCACCAAGAACCATAGCTAGCACCATACAAGCTAATTCAAGCTCATCTTCCTTATTCAAATATTAGCAGTAATCTTTAAATCATCCTTGAAGTGTAGTGTGTGAGATAGCCATGCTAATGCAATTTCAAGTTTTTATTTTTAAAATCATCATATGCAAACCAGAAACCTTCTCACGGGATATGCACTCAATCACACATGTGTTTAGTTTTAATGTGTTTCGCTCAAAGAAACAAATGTGAAAGATCTACCATAAGCTTGCATAAAAATCACTTCTCCACAATCATAATTGCAAAACTTAAATCAAGAGGACTTTTATTGGATGTAATGAGGCTTAGGGATAGGGCTATTGAAACGAAAGAATAGGAAAGCACAAGTTCCAAGCTATATTACAAGCAATTCTTTTGTTGAGATTTATAAGAACTCAAGCTTCCAGCGATTCTCTTAACACCTCCCATCACACCCTTATACTGAAACTTTAAACTTTTTATTTTCTATGAATACAATCTTTCTTTTTTTTTTCTTTTTCTTTTCTCTTTTCTTCTTCCTTTTCTCATTTTTTTTTTTTTTTAAAAAAAAAACACAAATATGAAATACCCCCACACTTATTCTTTTGCCAAACCTTCCAAGTACTTCACAAATATTTCTTACAAGACAATCTCAAATTGCTCGCTTGGAAAGGGTAAGGAAACATGTTTTGAGGTATAAGGGTAGACATATCTGGTGATAAGAAATAAAAGGCTCACATAACGGCTCAAGATGGCAATCTAATGATATCATTTTTTTTTTCTTAGGGAAATATGGATATTTGGGCCATGGTGGTGAACCTAATGCCTCTATCATTTTCAAGTTCATGCAATCAATGACAAATATTTCAAAAGATCGTTACGCAAGTTCTAGAGATGCATCTCACATAAGTTTATCACACATAAAAGAATGGGAGTGTATGAAAAATGCACACACTTTCAATAGGCTCAAAAACTCACATGGGATGTATATGGTCACTAAATTCACATATGAAGCTTTAATTCATGCTTTAGTTTCACATCAACAAGGCTATGTGCATTTGGATTTTCAAAGATGATCAAACATGTACAATACTAACAAGAGAACAAGGAATTTCACATAACACATGTTAACTAAGTTCTTGATAATCATGGTTCAAATTCATCCAGTTATATCATTGGGTCGGGAAACTAATAAAAATCTAATTTAAAACCATAAGGAAAACAAGACAATATTTTTGGATTTTTTAAAATTTTTGAGAAAAATTAAATAAAACACAAAACTCCGGAAAAAAATTAAGTAAAACACAAAGCTAATTAAGAAAACAAAAAGCAATAACATGGAAACAAATGAAACCAGTTCAAAGTCGAAGGTACAAAAATTTTCAATTTGGTCATTTTTTATACTTGATACCCCCACACTTAAACTAGACATTGTCCCCAATGTCAGAAAACAATAATAAGCAAATAAAAATAAAATAAAATAATAATACGAAACAAAATAAAGAAAAGGGACTGAAAACTTCTCTAATTTGCAGAAAACCAAGCGATGACCCCTAAGCGTAAATTTTGCAATCAACTTCAAGGGAGAAAATAACCAAACGTTCCTGCAAAGAAAAGAAATAAATCAGTTAAGCACGCAAGAAAATATAGAAAATGCAAACGAAAATTGAAAATAAAAATAAAAGATAACGAAAAGAACTAATAGGCGATCATTGGTCGCTTGTTGATTTTCCACAGCTTTCATCTTGAACTGGATGAGCCTCCTCTCTTGCAAGTGCTCCTCAGCTTAGTTGAGGATGAATCAGCATGTTGTCTCCACATGCTTCAAGTAGTCCGGTCTCCACGCAGGTGTGGCATCTTCTTGAACTCTTGGATCAACCCAGACTCATCTGCTCTTCGGTGCACCTCAGACTTCTCC
Source organism: Crataegus laevigata (assembly GCA_963580275.1). Lineage (NCBI taxonomy): Eukaryota > Viridiplantae > Streptophyta > Magnoliopsida > Rosales > Rosaceae > Crataegus > Crataegus laevigata. The sequence goes on along the minus strand of OY756948.1, from coordinate 32,700,546 downwards.
TGCTTCGTCTGTGAGGTACTTTTGTTTTTGAAGAAGTACCTCAACACAGTTTTATTTTTGAAGTGGGCTGGGAGGGGTCTGAGATGAGTACTCGAGAGCAAGACTAGGTAAGCAATCAGGATCTCACTTTCTCCACGTTCCTCAGATGAAGGAGAGGAGAAAGCATAATATGAGATACTTTTGCTTTTAACCTTTTTAATATGAAATACTTTTGCTCTGGAAGGTTTGTTTTCTGGGGTGATCCAAGGGATGAAGAACACTGAATAACTCGAAAGCTTTCTTTGGGAAGACATTATCGGAGATGAAGAGAGGTTGAGAGGTTGAGAGGTTGAGAGGTTGAGAGGGTGTGAAGGTGTGCCTTTGCTGTGAAAGGCTAAGGTCGAACTTATAGAAATTTTCCTTCACAACCGGAACTGTTCCCTCACTATTTGTCGGCAGCCGGTGGATGGATGAACAGTGCCCGTTACGCGCTTTCTGACAACGCGTCCGTAATTTCCGCGAAGCTGACTGCGCATACGACGAGTGACGACAAATTGGAATGATGATCTTTTGAAAACCGGGGTTCAAAACCGGGTGCGGCTCGTGGTTTTCGTAACGCTCCACGCTGCACGTCATGAGTGACGACACATCCGGACAAACCGACCCACGTGATTGCTGAGTCAAGCCCAGCTTTTGAGAAAGGAAACGGCTCTTTTGAGAAAGGAGCGTCGAGCTTTTCCGAATTGCGTGAGGACGCGTCTTCAACCTCAGAGGAGCGCCTCTCTTTGATTTGCTTCTTTTTATAGAGGCGCTAATTCTGCTTCACATCACACTTGAACTCCCTTCCTCAAATACTCTCCTCTGTAAACACTCTCTTCTGCACTTCTTAATCTTTCCGATCTCTTCTTCCGCTTCAGCAATCTTAATTTTTCCGAACTCTTTTCTTGCTCAACCCCCTCTAAAAATGTCTTGCCCTTCCGACCGTCGCCTAAACTTGAATGTCGGGGAAGACGATGACTCGTCTTCTCCGAACAACATTTGGAATCCATCCTTCATATCCCCCAATGGTCCTCTTACAGTCGGGGACACAATGATGAGGAACGATATAACCGCAACGGTGGTTGCAAGAAACCTTCTTACTCCCAGAGATACTAGGTTGCTGTCTATGCGGTCAGACGAGCTGGCTGTTCAGGACTCACTGGCTCTCAGTGTCCAGTGTGCAGGCTCAGTTTCAAACATGGGTCAGCGCCTGCTTGCAAGATCTCGTCAGGTGGAGTCGCTAATGGCGGAGGTGGTCAGTCTTCGGCAAGAAGTCAGAGGACTCAGGCACGAGAACAAGGAGTTGCACATGCTCGCAACTAGCTACTCGACCAGCATGAAGAGGAAGCTGGACCAGCTGCAGGAGTCGGACGGTCGAATCCAGAGTGATCATGAGCGGTTCATGGCGTTACTCCCGCGGTTTATGTTGCCTTCGTCCTCTGGAGCAGCACCAAGCGTTCCGGCTCCGGAGATTCCAACTCTGGCTCTTCATCTTCCCGGAGCTCCGTCAACCTCTGAGGCGCCACCTAACCAATGATCAGTGAATGCTATTAGTTTTTTTTTTTTTTCTTCGCATTATTGTAATTTTTTTTTTTAATTTTTTTTTTTCAGGTTTATTTTAAGCAAATTACAATATGTAATGTAAAATATGTAAATTAATGTAAAAAGACTTTATTTATCCACACTAAAAATAAACAAGGCCCTTAATTTATTTAAACACAAACTAAACGAAAATCAACCAAATAACACAACTAACTAAACAAAACAAAAATTTCAAAATAAAGGTAATAAAGAGTAGAGTTAAGAAATGCAAATCTGGTTGCTTGGGTTGCCTCCCAAGAAGCGCTTGCTTTAACGTCTTTAGCCGGACGATTCTTTCCTTAACCTCCCATCGGCTCCAAGGCTTGGAATTTATCTTTTAATGGGAGGTGATACTTGAAATGATTCGGCAATGGTTTGAATTCTCGGGTGGGTGCCTGAATCATTAAAATTAGAAATATGTTAGTATGAAATAAAATAAAAATTAAAATTGGAGAAGATGGCTTACTGTCTTTCTCCGAAACAAACTCAATTACAAAGACTACGTTTTTTGACATTTCCGGGACTTTGCACTTGGCCAGGTTGACTATGGTTGTGGCCTGTCCCGTATCATCAAACTCAACTTCATGGGCCTTTGTTTCCTGCACAGCCTCATTGATGTATTCTTGATGTTGCCCAACCACTTCGATATCTTGAACCATTGGAAGAGCGTCCACAATGTCTTTTTCACTATCTTCGAAATTTGGAATTAAAATTCTGCAAGGAAAAAGAACATTTGGTGGAAAAATATCAGAATGAATTGAACTTGGAACAACCTCACCATAGTTGGACGACATAGGGACTTGAGGGGTTTAAGACAAGAATTCGTCTAAACTGCCCAAGTCGTCCTCCTCATATTCTGCTTGCAGCGGCAATTCATCCAAGTTCGGGCTGAGTTTGAACGGTTCTAGGACAGCCTCATTCTCCATATCACCTTCCAAAGTGATGGCTTCTTCATTTTCAACTTCTGCCTTTGAATTTGCAATGGTGGAGTTGGAGAATTCACTTTGATCTTGAATCTGTGCCATGATCTCCATAATCTCCCCAACTTGCCTTTCCAATTCATCCACCTTATTGGTCCGGTCTTGCATCTCCTGGATTCGATTTTCCACTCCCTGATTCAAAGAGGAGAGTAACTTATTAAACGTATCATTATCCATAGATGTACCTGAATCGAATTGGGCATATTCTTGTGGTGGCTGTGACGGTTGACATGGCCATTGATAGGACTCTTCTGAAGGCTGCAATTGTTCTTCTCTTTGTGAGCCCTGCGTTAAAGAAATTAGTCCTTCAAGAATTTCATTATAATTAACGGGCATACTTGAATTTGATTGGAATTGTTGTGGGGGATGCTGTGGTGGCTGCATAGGTCTGGAATAGAACTCGTCTTGCTGCCAATATCCACTTTGTTGAAATTGCTGAGGTTCATCCCACATTTGATTTGAATAATCCCTCCAATTCGAATTGCAAGCGTTGGAATACATGTTGCCCCTTGATTGGCTGTGGCTTTGATATCCCCAATCATCGTCATATGCCGAAAATTGAGGATATTGCTGAGTTTGATATCCTTGCCCATAGGGCACATCAAGTGTAGGGACACTTGGCATTGAGGTCTGTTCGGCATACTGTGACAATTGAGAAGTAAGATTTGCCAATTGAGCTTGAATACTAGCAAAATCCATGACTTGCTCCAATTATACCTAAAATCAAAGAAAGAAAAATAAATCAAATACCAAAAGTAAAACACACAAACACAAATATAAATAAAAACACAAACAAACAAAACAAAAAAAATAAAATAAAATAAAATAAAATAAACACAAACAAAAAAATAAAGGGATTAGCAAATTTGCTAATCCCCGGCAACGGCGCCAAAATTTTATGCGAGAATTAACTCGACACAAATTAAACCCTCTTTTGTCAATCGTAGTATAGGTATAAGTAGGGTATCGTTCTGGACCGGGGATTAGGAGGGATTGCTAATCACTCTAAAATTAAATTAAAAACGTAAAAACAAAATTTAAAATACTAAACTAAAATAAAAACACTTAACTAGAAAAACTTAAAATAGAACTAACAAATAAACTTAAATAAATCAAAAGACTCAAAAATACAAAACTAGGCTAAAAATTCGAAACACACTTAAAATGACTCAAAATAATAAAAACAATTAAATTAGACACTAGGAATTGAAATGAAAGGAAATTAAAATTAAAAGATTATAAATAATAAAAAGTAACTAAATAATAATATTATAATAATGAGGGGATTGATTTGGTTTTTACGAAGTAAATTAAACTTAAATAAATTACAGAATTGACAAAAACATAAAATAAAGAGTGAACGGATAGGCGACGGATTGGCTAGAGGGTTTTTCTCCACACATGACACATATGCAATCTAAATTGATTTTCAGTTGTTCTTTCAATAAGTTGTAAATTTCAACACCCCAAATTAATTAGGTACGCTTAAATTAACCTTCAGATTTTCCTTATGTTAATGGATTGGATGATTGCATACGACAACCCAAAACATTCCCCACAAGTTCCCTACATGAATTGCATAATAGAGATACAAGCGAGAATCATTAAGTTCTAAGAAAATCATAAGTGTTGACAAGGCATTCGTAACTATGAACAGCATGACACGTTTGCCAGGAATTTACTTAACGCGATCCTCTGTTTTATTTTTCTGGAGCTTCCTTTTATTTCCGTCCGCAGCCTTTCAAGGCTGCTTTCCTTTATTAATTTTTTTTATGTTTTTCTCCTCTGATTTTTGGGCAGCCCGTGCCCCCCCTCTCTGCTCAAATATTCCTTTATTTTATTCCTTCATTCCCTTGCGGTGGACTCCCCAAAGCCTCTCCTGCACGCTGCCTTAATATTATTTTCTTTCTTTCCACCGAATGCATGAGCTGCCTTCCACTCCTCTTTGTTTTTCTTTCTTTTCTGCTTTCCAGCGTTGTTGCCATACCTTTGTATTCACACACACAAATTAAATTAATATATTATATTAATTTATAAATATATAAATATAAATATATATATAAATAAATATAAATATATAAATAAATATAAATATATATAAATAAATATATATATATATATATATATTATTTTCTAAATAATAAATTCTAATCAACAAGTAAGATAGTTTAAACGAATAAATTACTTAACAGTTCATTTATTCTATTTTTATTTTCTTTTCTTGAAAAACTTATAAAACACAAAAATAACGTAAATAGCTCAAAATATAACGAACTAACTAAGAAAAGACGAGTGAATTTGATATAAAAATATGTATAAATATTATCCGATCAGCTCTATCGTGATAGATCTAGAAAATTAATTGGATTATCCCAATCTTTGTACATAGACAAGGTGCTAAGTAGGTTCCAGATGGAACAATCAAAGAAAGGTCTTCTTCCTGTGAGACATGGAATTCACCTTTCAAAATCCATGGGATCGAAAACTCCTGAAGAAATTCGGCAAATGAGTAGGATTCCTTAAGCTTCCGCCATAGGAAGTCTCATGTATGCCATGATATGCACAAGGCCTGATATCACGTATGTTGTGAGCATTACTAGTCGATATCAATCTAACCTAGGATCAGAACACTGGGCAGCTGTCAAGACGGTCTTTAAGTACTTAAGAAGAACTAAGGATATGTTCCTCGTTTATGGAGGAGTGACAGAGTTACGAGTGGAAGCCTATACAGACGCAGATTTCCAATCTGACGTTGACAATAGAAGTTCCAACTCCAGATATGTGTTCACTCTGAATGGTGAGGCTGTCAGCTGGAAAAGCAAGAAACAAGATGTAATTGCTGATTCCACGACAGAGGCTGAATATGTCGCTACAGCTGAAGCCAGCAAAGAAGCGTTCTGAATGAAGAAGTTCATTACTGAACTTGGAGTGGGGCGATAGCTCAAGCCAAGGAACCCAGGGCTCATCAATAGAACAAGCATTTTGACAGACGCTTTAATATCATTAGAAGATATGATGCCGAGGGGAAAGTCAACATCCTCAAGGTTGCCTCAGCCGATAACGTAGCAGATCCACTGACGAAGTCAATGTCTCAAATCCAACTTGACCGCCATATGGAAAAGATGGGTGATAGGAACATATTTATGTGATTTTATTAGTTTGTTTCCTTGCATTTACTTAATTAGTTTCATCTTATTAGAATGTTTTAAGCTATTTTCGTGTGTTTGTAGGTTCTAATAACAAAGTTAGCAAAGAAGTGCATTTTGGTGCAATTTGGAGCTGTTTTGGGGTGGAATGGATTGCATGCATAAGGATGGACGTTTTGGTGCATGAAAGGGCTTCAAACATATGCTAAAATATGGACACACTCACCTACAACATCCACCTACTTCACCTACAACATCCACCCACCCACTTCACCAAGAAATTTTGTGGTGGTGATTCATTTTCAAAGTCTATAAATAGGCTTGTCCAACACAAGATAAAGGGGGAATACACACAACACATTCACAACACAATTTCTGCCACAAGTCTTCTCTCTTCCTCCATCCATTCCATCCACCTCTCTTCCTATCCATCCCCTATCAGCCTTCCATATTCTCTCAACCTATTCAACCCCTTTGCCGCACCAGCCATCAACCATCATCACCATCCCTTGTGCCGCAGCTTTACAAAGGAAGAAGGAGAGGATTACCTTGGAGCCGTGCCTAGCCACTCAAGAAGTTGGATTGTTGGAGCATTTCTAGGTGTAATATATCTTTGTTTTAAATGTTTAAATTTGATTATCTTTGTTTAATTGCGACTATGAGGAAATAAATTCGCCTTGCCTAGAGGTTGATTCAATACCATGAATATGTTTGCAATATGAATTGATTACCTTCAGTTGTAATTTCATAAATTGTGAATGCAATTTGCTTAACTGTTTGATTGATAACTTATTCTTGTATGTTGATTAAGGATGCATACTTAGTTTGCATACATGAATTTGATGCTAGAATATAAGGGAGTTTCACCTAATCGTTATGAACTTATATTCACAAGTAGTAGAGGTTGCTAGTCACAATCGCGTTAAGTGAATTCTTGGCAGGAGTATCATGCTTTTCATAGTTACGAATGCCTCGTCAATGCTTATAGTTTTCACAAAGCTTAATGATCTTTGATTGTATCACTATTGTGCTGTTCACGTAGGGGACTTTTAAAGAATGTTTTGAATTGTTGTATGCGCTTTCCCGTCCAATTCAATAACTTTAGGAAAACTTGAAGGTTAAAAAAGTGATGTCACAGTTAACCTAGGGTGTTGAGTTTCAAAGTTTATTGAAAGAACAACTGAAAAATTGGTTTGTCTGCAAGTGTGTCATGTGTGGAGAAGAACCCTCTAGCTAGTCCATCACCCATCAATTCACTTAGTTTTATGTCTTTGTTTAGAATCTGCAACTTATTCTTGTCTTTTAATTAACTAATTAATTAACCTTGACCATTTTTCAATTAAACCATTTAATTGCATATCCATTTCATTTAATTTCTTCACTTTCATCCTTATGCGGTGTACGATCCATTAGGTTCCAATTAGTGAGGTAGTGGGCGATCGTTACTCTTAACGATCGATTGTGAATGGAAACCACATTTCAATTCTCCCTTAAAATTAGCGTTTGCTAATCATTAGGGCTTCCACAAACCATGGGTGACACCTAGTAGCATATCATGGTTACCCAAGCTAAGTAGAAATAGTTGGAGAACCTATCCAGTTACAACTACAATGCAATACGGTCATTCTCTAATACAATACTCTTAATCACATTGTTTAAGTGATAGTTTGGTTCATGTCTTCTATCCAATGTGATACTTATCTATATGATTCAATTGAATATGATTTGGAACAAACTTCCTAAGTCATATTCATATGCTTTGGCCAAAGACTCTCGAATCATATCTTAGAGTATTCTCCTTCCACCATGGAAGGTTAGAGATCCCTTGTTGTGCATTCATATGCCTACATGACTAGGTAGCTTGACCACAACAATGCCGTGGACACTCCAATGGAATGTCTTTGACATAATCAAAGATCAAAGACCTAACCATTGGACATCTATGATGCATCAGGTCAAAGGACTACTTTGCATATTGTAACTCTCGAGTTCTTACATGACATGTATGTTCGAACTCTCTTTTGATCGTTGTTCAGTGTACTCGATTACTCTTTCGAGCACCTATGTGTTTGTCTTAGTGTCCAACACTAAATGACTTGAGACTTGTCATACTCAAGCTTGAGTCGACATAACACATACTAACCTTAGCGGATTGTCAATGCCCAATTGACAAGCCTATGGCTAGGAACTTTTTAGGAATGAACATAAGAGAAAGGTCTTGTTAATCTAACTTACTTAAATCACTTATCTCTTAGATCAAATACATTCCTTGGATTCTCTTATTGCTTAAACACAAGATACAATAAATAGTGATTAACAATAAGTTTTTCCCTTCATTAAACATATAAAAGTTTAATACAATAAGTATTCCAAAAGCTATTACATCAAATGAGTGGCTTTGTGGGCATACTTCCAACACTATATAGTGAACAATAACCGCACGCTCTTCAAATCGTTTGATGTGTATAACACAATTGAAATAAGTTTCAAGAGAGATAGTGGGAGATTAGGGACCATGACTATTGTAGTCAATAGAGAAGTCAAATGAAGAAGGCGAAATAATTCCAAGGGAACAAACTTTCTTTATGAAAAGATGGACATTGGAAGGGGTATTTTCAAGAAATGTCTTGCAAGTGTCAAGAACATACCTTTTGAAGGTGTTGTAAATTGTTCTTGAATAATTCAAAACCATTGGTTCTTCTACTTGAATACATGATTCTGTATTAGTAACTATGTTTTACAATCGTTATAAAAGTGTGGCTAATGAGAAGTAGAAGATAAATGAGAGAAGGGAATGGTATAAATGAAGGAAATTTATGAGATTCATGAGGGATTTCTATTGACTAGCATGCATATACAAATCAAAATATATATACGAAAACAACCGAAGCATGTTATCAAATAATATTAAAGCTCTAGTCATGCAAATCCCCTTCAAGATGCATAGGTTTATTTAAGATGCATCAAAAACAAATTTAAATAAGAACAAAGTTTAGGAGTAGATTTATACCTCTTGATCTACTCTTTAGACCAAGGATGGACCACCTCCAAGATCTTTACTCCTCAAAGTCCTTGAGCCTAGCCTCCCTCCTTGCCTCCTCCACTTTGTAAGATTGAGTGCTCCTAGGTTCTCTTAGAGTTTCCAAAAAGAAAACCTCTAAAGATCCTCACCCACTAGTGTAGTGAGAAGGATGAAGGAATAACCAAAAGGGTGAAAAGATGATTTAGCTATTTTCACCCCAAGGTGGCCGGCCTCTTTGTGCTTTTAACACTTCAAAAACCCTAAGTGAGATATTTGCTATAATGTTGCTTTTATAGACAAAAGGAAACAAGTCAACACTTGACCTCTCTATCCCTCAATATGGCCGGCCTCTTTGTGCTTACTTTGGGCTTTGGGCTTTTATTATTTCAAGTCATCCAATGCTTGAATAAAAGCCCAATGGGTTTAGGCCTAATGGGCCCAATTAAACCCGAACGTTTCTTTAAGCCCAAAACGATCTTTTATCGTTTTTATGATTTCTTTAGACTTTCTAAATTAATCAAAAACACTTAATTAATCCAATTAATTATTTCCATCATCCATTAGTTACTCACTACAAGAGTGTATCGGTGAACAATCTTTTAGGTTCTAATTAGCAAGGCAGTGAGGTGATTGGCATCAATCCAATTGATTATATTTAATCCAATCACTTGGTGAATTAAAACTTACTTTTAATTCACCTTCTTCTTTGACGATTACATTTAATCATCTAGAAGAACTCACAAGCCATGAGTGACATCTAAACATATGTCATGGCTACCCAAGCTAATGTAGAAGTTTATTCAGAGAACCTATTCAGTTGGAATTACAATGTAATTCGATCCTTCTCCAATACAATACTCTTAATCACATCACTAGGGTATGGATGTACTATGTCAAACCCCTAATGTGATTATTCCTTTATATGATTCAATTGAGTCGTATAGGAACGCTTTCCTTTATTACGCTCGATACTTCGGCCGAAGATTCCCGAATCATATCTTAGAGTATTCATCCTCTCATAACGAGGATTAGAGATCCCTTGTTGCACATTCACTTGCCTTCATGGCTAAGTGGCTTAACCCTGACCATGCCGTGGACACCCGCGGATGGAGTGACTTTGACATAATCAAAGATCAAGTACTTAACCACAAGACAACGACGATGTCTCAGGTCAAAGGATTACTTACATTATTCCAACCATTAGAGTTACTTGCTTGACATGTGAGTAGACCTCCATGCAAGTACTCTCGTTTGATTGTGTTCAGTGAACTCATTCCCTTAATGAGCACCTATATACCTGTCTTAGTGTCATTACACGAATGGGATGAGACTTTCCATTCTTCCATTTGAAGCAGACATAGTATGTACCGGTCTATGCATTGTCAATATCCCTCCAACAATCCTATGACCAGGAACCTTTTGGACATGATGGTTATGTGAAGAATGTCTCTGTAATCTAACATCATTAGATTACTTCTTCCATCGATCCATTGTCCATGGATTCACTATTTAGGACATATTTTGTTCATTGATATAGTCCTAATTAGTATCCTTGCCTTCTGATGTATAAGAAACATATATATACATCAATTCATTGTCCTGAAAGGTTTCTTCCAAAGATTGACTTTCAGGGCATATTTCCAACAATAAAACCATTTGATTCGAAATAATGAAACCTTCAAAGCTAATTGGTAGCTTAAGGTAACTACAATCAACGAGATTGGTTGACTTGGAAGAAACCATCTTTGATATAGTCTTGGTTTCAATTAATTCGAAGATTGCTTGCTACAACTAAAGGGTGATTCAATGTTTGGACATAATGTGGGTTTCCAAAACCATTATCAAGATAGTCTTGATAATATATGTCTAAAACTAGGAATTACAAGACGTGTAAGTTGTAGAGATTCATCCATCATGAATCTCAGCAAGCTAGTGGGAACTATAAACATCTTATGAGAAAAGGATCAAATCGTTTGATTTCTCATAAAGATGTAAATTAATCTTTTGTTTACTAGGTTTACAAAAGATTAGTGGGAGTTACTCATATTCCTAAATTTGAACATATATACACGATATATATTAATTTTGGAAATGAAAGGAATTCTTCTTCGTTAAAGTTATGATTTTAAACATTCTATAATGATAGAATGTATATGGGAGACATAGTCTATATACATGGGATGGAAATCTATAATGATAGATTTCAGGATATAATTGGATTATATCAATCCCTAGTGATAGACAAAAGATGCTAAGAAGTTTCTCATGTGATGATAAACTTCAATAAAAGGGACAATCCTAGTGAGACTAGGAAGTTAATCTTCACAAAGGGAGCGTACCCTTTTGACTCCCAAAGAAATCATGCGTAAAAGAAATCCTTTATGCATATGCGGAAAGGTAATTTACATATTTCATATTGTATGAAAAACGTTGATATGAGTTATACTAAGATCAGTACAAGACGATATCAATGCAAGCCCAGGATCAGAACCATGGCAACTGTCAAGTGAATCCTTAAGTATTTAAGAAATACTAAGGATGGATTCCTCAAGAATAAGGAAGAATTAGAGTAACGTATTGGAAGCGTAAATGTATTAGATTATGAATCTAATCCATCATTGAATGTCTCTTCATTATGAATGAAGTGATAATTGAATATCTCTTTATTATGACTAAAGAGATATTTGGGTGGAAACATTAAAAGTAATGACTTTAATGTGTTCCATCATGTATGCAAAATATATTGCCATATAGAAGCTTACAACATTGTTGTTTGGATGGGAAAGTTCATTTATGAATTCTCCATTCGGTTCCAACCAGAAAGTGTCTTTAGTGTGTTGACACTATGACACTAATGGGGCGATAGCTCAAGCCAGGGAATCAAGGTCTCATCAAGATCCGAACTCAAATGACAGACTGAACCACATGATTGAGAATCATGTATAATGGTGACGTTGTTATTCTCAAGGTTGCTTCTATGGATAACATATAGATATCCATTGCCTAGGCCTACTACTCAGCCATTTTTGAAATGACTACAGAATAAGTATCATCACTGATGACCAAGTTGATTGGCTCTAGTGCAAGTGGGAGATTGTTGGAAATATTCCCTAAAACCAATCATATGATGATACTTTACGAACATTTCATATGTTAAACTAATCTGGTTTAATATAAAGGGCAAAGATTATTGTTTTAAGCTGTCTCATATAAATGTTATATGCTTGAACAATAAGTCCAAGGAATATGCAAACGGGAGAATGTGATCTAAAGAAGTTAGATTCATGAGACCATTCTGTTTCTTATACATATCCTAAAGGTTCCTGATCATAGGATTGCGAATTGGGCATTGACAGTCTGTTAAGATCAGTATGTGCTATGTCTTCTCTTAGGGAGAGTGATTGGTCTCCAGTCATTGGTGTGACTGACACCAAGATAAACATGTAGGTGCTCAATAGAGAATGAGTCCACTGAACACGATCAACGAGGAGTTCTCATACTCATGTCACATGAGAACTCATGGTTGGGATAATGCAAAGTAGTCATTTGACCTGAGGCATCATAGTTGTCTTGTGGTTAGGTCCTTGATCTTTGACTATGTCAATGTCACTCTATCAGAGGGTGTCCATGGCATAGTTGGGGTTAAGTCACTTAGCCATGGAGGCAAGTGAATGCGCAACAAGGGATCTCTAACCTCCAAACAGGTTGAGGGAGAATACTCTATGATATGATTAAGAATCTCTGGCTAGAGTATGAATGAGATTTAGGAAGTCGTTCCAAATCACATTCAAAGTAATCATATAAGTAAATGAATCACATTGGATAGTAGACATGAATAAACTATCAAACCAAACAATGTGGTCAAGAGTGTTGTGTTAGAGAAGGACCGTATTGCATTGTAATCCTAAACTGAATAAGTTCTCCACCTTTTCTGATTAGCTTGGGTAGCCATGACATACTGCTAAGTGTCACTCATGGTTTGTGGAAGCTCTAATAGTGAGTAATCACTAAAGGGAGAATTGAAAATAAGTTTTAATTCACAATCGATTTGAAAGAGTTCTAATCGCCCACTGCCTCGCTAAAAAGGAACCTAATGGATTGTACACCGTGTAAGGTAGAGATTGAAGAAATAACAGAGATGAGTAAGAATAATTAAATGGTTTAATTATTTATGGCTAGGATTAATTAATATGTTAATTAATCAAACAAATAAGTTCGTTATAGACCTCGGGTTAGTTTTGGGCCTCAAGGCCCAATGGGATTTGAATGTCAAGCCCCATAACTCAAGTTGTATGACAACTTGAATGACAAAGGGCCTCAAAGCCCAAAGAACCCAATCATGGCCGGCCATATAAGAGAAGGGTAGTGAACTTGGCTTAATTGCAAGTTTGCCACTCCATTGTGAAGTGGTATAAAGGCAACTTTATAGCCATTTCATCCTTAGGGTTTCTTTTGGAGAAAAGATGAGAACACTTCTCTCCATTTTCTCTCTAAGTGGCCGGCCCCCTTGGAGGGGATTAACTTGAAGGCTTATTTTGAGAATACATGTTCATTTAAGCAACATCATTAGCATGCAATTAACAAATTAAAGGCGGAATCATGCTTGCATGTACTTAAAAACAAAACATTACCCATGAATGTTCAAAACCTAGTAGTTTGGTGAACCATTAATCAACTCAAAACAAAGTGAGTTGAAATTTATACCTTTGTAGATTCCTCTTTGCATAAGCAAAGGCTAATCACCCAAAGAGAGGGCCTTCATTCCTTGCATATTAAATCTATGGATTTGGATGGAAGAATAGGTTCTCTAAGTTCCCAAAATTGAGAACCTCTAAGTTTCTACACCAAGGTTAGATTTAAGAAGAAATGAGTGACCTTGGAGGAGTAGGATTGCTAGATAATCCCTCCAAGGGGGCCGGCCATTTTTAGAGAGAAAGAAGTTTGTGTTTTCTCCAATTTCCCTAAAAAAAAAAGGCCCTTAATGAATTTTGGCTATAAAGTCGTATTTATACCTTAATTCATTTGAGTGGCAAACTTGTAAATAAGTCCAAGTTTGCTACCCTCTCTAACATGGCCTGCCTTAGGGATTTTATTGGGCTATTTGGGCCTTTGTGAATCATTATTCATTAAGTTGTCATACAACTTAAGTTAATGGACTTGACGTTCGAAGCCCATTGGGCCTTAAGGTCCAAAACTATCCCGAGGTCTTTAACGAACTCATTCGTTTGATTAATTAACATATTAATTAATCCTTGCCATAAATAATTAAACCATTTAATTATTCTTACTCATCTCCATTGAATCTTCAATCTCTACCTTACACGGTGTACGATCCATTAGGTTCTTTTTAGCGAGGCAGTGGGCGATTCAAACTCTTTTAAATCGATTGTGAATTGAAACTTCTTTCAATTCTCCCTTTAGTGATTACACACGTTTAGGGCTTCCACAAACTATGAGTGACACCTAGCAGCATATCGTTACCCAAGCTAATCAGAAGAGGTGGAGAACCTATTCAGTTTAGGATTACAAATGCAATACGGTCCTTCTCTAATACAATACTCTTGACCACATTGTTTGGTTTGATAGTTTATTCATGTCTACTATCCAATGTGAATCTTGTGCTTATATGATTCCCTTGAATGTGATTTGGAATACATTCCTAAATCTCATTCATACTCTGATCAGAGATTTTTAATCATATCATAGAGTATTCTCCCTCAAACGGTTTGAAGGTTAGAGATTCCTTGTTGCGCATTCACTTGCCTCCATAGCTAGGTGGCTTAACCCCGACAATGCCGTGGACCCACCAGATGAAATGACATTTGACATAATCAAAGATTAAGTACCTAACCACAAGACAACTATGATGCCTCAGGTGAAAGGACTAATTTGCATTATCCTAACCATGAGTTCTCATGTGACATGAGTATGAGAACTCCTCGTTGATCGTGTTCAGTGAACTCATTCTCTATTGAGCACCTACATGCTTGTCTTGGTGTCACTCACACCAATGACTCGAGACTAGTCACTCTCCCTGAGAGAAGACATAGCACGTACTGATCTTAACGGACTGGCAATGCCCAATTGGAAATCCTATGATCAGGAACGTTTAGGATGTGTCTACAAAAGAATGGTCTCATGAATCTAACTTCTTTAGATCGCATTCTCCCAATCACATATTCCTTGGACTTATTGTTCAAGCATATAACATTTATATGAGACGGCTTAAAACAATAATCTTTGCCCTTCTATTAAACTATATTAGTTTAACATGTGAAATGTCCGTAAAGTATCATCACATGATTGGTTTTAGGGCACATTTCCAACATAACTAGCATCTAATCCTCCTCCAAGGTTACTCATCTCATCTAAATGCTCTCCTTGGTGTGGAGACTTAGAGGTTCCCTTTCTTGGGAACTTGGAGAATCCATTTTACCATCCTCCTCCAAGAAATCCATGGAGCTAAGAAGTAAGGAATGAAGGCCCTCTCCTTGGGTGATTAGCCTTTGCTTATGCAAAGAGGAATCAACAAAGGTATAAGATTTCTCAACTCACTTTATTTTGAGTTGATTCTTGGTTCACCTATCTACTAGGCTTTGAATTTTATGGGTTAAGTTTTGTTTTTGAGTGCATATAAACATGATTCCGCCTTTAAATGTTAATTGCATGTTGTTGATGTTGCTCAAATGAACTTGTTTTTCACAAATTTTCCTTCAGGAAAATATTTGCACATGAGGTGTGTTGCTCATATTCTTAATTTGGTGGTGAATGATGGGATAAAGATGTTGAATACCGCTATACAAAGTATTCGTAATGCGGTTAGGTATGTAAGATCTTCCCCTCAAAGGTTGGAGAGCTTTAAAAGGTGTGTTGAGAAGGTGAGAATAGAAAGCAAAGGGCTTGTGATTTTAGATGTCCCTACTAGGTGGAATTCCACATTTTTAATGTTGGAATCGGCTTTGAAGTTCAAGATGGCTTTTGATAGGTTGAAAGTAGATGATGGTCATTACCTTCCTTACTTTACTAAAGAAAATCATGATAATATAAGGGAGGGGCCACCTTCGACTTATGATTGGAGTGAGGCGGGAATATTTGCATCCTTTTTTAGACCTTTCTATGAAGTCACTTTAAAAGTGTGTTGTTCTAATAATCCAACAATTCATACTACTTTTGGCGATTTGTTTAAGATCAAAAGTCTTCTCATTGAAAACAAAGATAATGAATTCTTGTCTATGATCTCCAAGATGATGCAAGAAAAATATGACAAATATTGGGGTTCAATTGAGGATATGAATCAATATGTTTTTGTTGCACTTGTGCTTGATCCTCGCCATAAATTGGAGAAGGTGGTTGATTATTATGAGATATTATATGGCGAGGAGAAGGAGGAAAAAGTTGAAGTTGCAACCAATGCGATGAAAGATTTGTTGTTTAATCTTTACAAGATTCATGAAGAGTTGTCTTTTGATACACAACAAAGCACAAGTTGTGGTGGTAGTTCTCAATCGGCAACTACAAGTGGAGATTCTTTATCAAGCATGACAGAGATTGAAAGAAAGTTGAAAGAGAAAAGTGAAATGAGAAAAGCAAAGAGAGCCCGTATTGTGCACAATGATTTGGATAAGTATCTTTCGGATTGTAATGAAGGGGAAGAAGAGGCAAACTTTGATATCTTGAATTGGTGGAGGGTGAATGGGCTTTCTAAGTATCCTATTTTGGCACGAGTTGTAAAAGAGATTTTAGCTATTCTCATATCAACCATTGCTTTGGAATCCTCCTTTAGCACAAGTGGACGAATAATTGATCCATATCGTAGTTCTTTGAGTCCAAAAATGGTGGAGGCTTTGATATGTACACAAAATTGGCTTAGGTCAATTCATGTTGCATTATATCATGAGCCAACCATTGAGGAGATTGAGTTTTGTGAAGAAGTTGAGAAAGGTAATCTTACATGCATTTGGTTTTGTTAGACTATTTTAATTAGATGCTATGTTACATGCTTGGTTGGTTTACATCATGTTTCTTTTTTTATTCGTATGTAGAAATGGCAAGTGGAAGCTCAAAGAAATGTGCTATGTTGCCTCCTAAGCCGCCTAAGCGTTGAGCTTGAGGACTTGAAAGATTTTATTTGTGCAAGACATGAAGTGATAAAACCTTGAAGGTTTATTTGACTTGTGTGATGTTTATTTTAAATTTGGACTTTTTGAAGACTTAAACTTTGATGTTTATTTAAGCTTGGACTTTGGTTTGGAAATTGGAAGACTTGATTGATGATTCTAGTTGGAAGATTTAAATCATCAATGGTTTTGTTGTTGAATATGGTCTAAAGTTATGATAAATTGATATTTCATACTCATAGTAGTAATAGTACCACTTCTCAAATGGCATATCTTTCATTTTTTGTCATATTTTCAATTTTTTTTTAAATTTTTTGGATGAGGAAAAAAAAAAACCAAAATCGAACCGGAAAAACTGAACCGAATAGGACCGAACCCAGCCCTAGTTGCCATGTGAGTCATTTGACGTGGCCCCGCGACTCCGACTGAAATTTACCGTGCCATTTTGGAAAATTTAAATGACATTTGGCACGGTTTAGTTTTATCTCCGATACACTTCCGTAAAACTCACGATATAAACACCGCTTACATTCTCCTCCTCCTCAATTCTCACAAATCTATCATTCGACCTCTGCACCTCTCTCTCTCCTTTCTCTGTCTAAAAATTTGATTTTCGCCAAGCGGGTGTTTGAATTTGTATGCGAGAATGAGGATAAGCAACAACCTGGTGGGTCTGCTCAACTTCATAACGTTCCTGCTGTCGATTCCGATCGTGGTGGCCGGAGTATGGCTGACCAAGCAAGGCAGTACCGAGTGCGAGAAGTTCCTAGACAAGCCCGTCATCATCCTGGGCGTATTCCTCATGCTGGTGTCGCTGGCAGGCCTAATTGGCGCCTGCTGCCGCGTCTCGTGGCTGCTGTGGGTCTACCTCCTCGTCATGTTCCTCCTCATCGTGGTCCTCTTCGCCGTCACCATCTTCGCCTTCGCCGTCACCAACAAAGGCGCCGGAAAAGTACTCTCCGGGAAAGGGTACAAGGAGTACAGGCTCGGGGACTACTCGCAGTGGCTGCAGAAGAGGGTTAACAGCACCAAGAACTGGAACAAGATCAAGAGCTGTCTCATTGACAGCAAGGTCTGCTCGACTTTCAAGGACAAGTATGCCAATGATACACTCCAGACCTTCTATTCCGAGAACCTGTCAGCGCTTCAGGTATCATATTTTCTTCAATTTTGTTTTGGGTTTTATTTTATTTTTATTTTTAATTTTGCTTAATCCTTGTCTCGAGATCTGAAATTTTGTTCATGTTTTTGGGTATGAATTGTGGTTTCTGAGTCTCTGGGATGAACTAATTTCTCAGATTTTATTTGGGTTTTTGCTACATATTATTCTCATCTGTGTGATAATTTTTTGAGATCTGAATTGTATGTTAAAGAAAAGATATGGGCTGATAATATCAAATGAATTTGAATCGGGTTGAAATTTCTTTCAACTTGTTTTGATTATGTTTGGAGGTCTGACTTTTTGTTGGACCAAGTAATTTAGATACTTAATTGTGTTTGTATATAATGACTTGTGAAAAGTTAGAAGGCCGTATTCTTTCAAGCTTTCAACTTGATGGACAAAAAGGCTGTATTCTTTATTTCTTTATCCTTTCAGTCTGCAACTTTTCTATGCTTTGCAAATTCCCCCTTTTCATATTAAAGTCAATTATATATACAGAGGCTAAATTTACTAAATTTGACTCTTCTTTCAGTTAAATCAGACTTTATACTTGAAAGTTGCTCGCAATTGTACAAATGATGCTTAAAGAGAAACCAAATCCCATCCTATAGACCATATTAATAGTCATTTTGTGGTTGTGCAGCTGTCTCTGTTCTTGTTTGGTGTAAACTCCCGCGATGGGGGTGCCTCCGTTAAAGTCCCATTACTATGCTTTATGTTCGAGTCTCGATATGCTTTACATTACTGGTTTCTGGTTGCACTTGATACTCGGTTGAAGTCCCACACATGATACTCCGTTGAAGACTGGATTCGATTCCTGTGTGGCATATTATTGTCCAGAAATTGATTGTGCTTGGCGAATAATGATATTATTTCATGGGTTTGGTTGTTTTGTTTTTAGCAATTCAGTAGTTGTGCCTAATCGTGCTTCCTAGTAGCATCCTGCTTTTTTGAAAGTGCATATAGTTGGTATCGTGAAAGAAATTAAGAATCCCTTTTAGAAATAAGCTGTGCATCCACATTCACATTCACATCCACATGTGTATTTTATACGTTCGTGTATTATGAGCCATATTGACATGTTAAGAAAGTTAAATCCGTTAATTGTGCTTTAATTAAACGATGCCATTTGAAATTACCTTTTCACTGTAGTAAATTTTCCTTGATTAAAACGGGGTAAGGACTAATACAGATCCTTAGTAGAAATTGCTCTGAAAGATTATTGTTATCTTTGAGGTTTATTTTTTATTTATTTATTTTTTTTATTTTTTTGTTTTGTAGATATGTATATGTTGAAACATAAATAAGTAAAACGGAACTGCCTGTGGTTGCGCGGCGCTGTGTGTAGTTTAGATTGCATTGTGTGTAGTTATTTCATTCGCCATTTTCTCGAATATAACAGGTCTTCTAATGCGTTTACTTTACCTATGTGCAGGCCGGTTGCTGTAAGCCATCAGATGATTGTGGATTTACTTACGAAAGCCCCATCTCCTGGATCAGCAACGCTACTACCGTTTCCTTGAACCCCGACTGCAGTGCGTGGCATAATGATGAGAAGGTTCTGTGCTTCAACTGTCAGTCGTGCAAGGCTGGACTGCTGGACAACATAAAAAGCAATTGGAAGAAGACGGCCATTGTCAACATTGTCTTTCTCATCTTCCTGATTGTGGTGTATTCAGTTGGATGCTGCGCGTTTAGGAACAGCAGGAGGGACAATGAATATTGGAAACAGTAAGCGACGCTGGGGTTCCATCGGATATTGACATGTATGTAGAGAGTAGTTTGGCACTAGCTCTTATTACTGGAACATACGTCGGTTTTATTCCCTAGTTATTGATATTAATCTCGTATATAGTCTTTGATCACGTTTGGTTTAAGGGTATAACGTTGTTCAGCTGCTACTTTGATGTTTTTTCAGCTACTATGTGAATTTGTTGGTTTTAATTAGTCGTTGCCATATGTCGTTTTATCGTACGTTAGGCATTTGTTCACTGAGTCGTGGTGGTGATAACTATTATTCAAGAAATACTTGTTGTGGCATGTGGGGAGTTACGTGTTTTATTCTATTCTATAGAAAATAATATTTTATTTCAGTAACTACGAACTTGTGGGACAATTGGAGATGAGAGAATTTGGGGTAGTTACAAAAGCTTACGCTTTACAGCAACAAGAGAAAAGGCAACTCCAACTCCAACGATAAAATCTTATCCGACTAAGTGAGATAGGTTATACTATGACGTCATTACGCTCGGTTTTGTGTCATTTTTTGTCATATCTAAGTAGTCCAAGTATTTTTTTAGAGTCTCTTTCCAAGCCTTCATAAGTCTACCTCTTTCCCTTTGGCCTTGGATGGCTAGTCTCTATTTCTTAATCACATCTTCTAACCTCAATGTTTACAGGTCTTCGGAGTATTGGATATTTTAGCTTTGTAATCAAAAGATTTTTAGCTAAACAAAAATTAAGAGTTGACACTCAAAATGCTCGAAATATCTTTAATTACACTATACTGTGGAGTGGAGCACCACAGAATTTTTTTGGGTTTGATTTGATATTAATGGACCACTAATCCACTATCGTATAATTTGATTTGTTGTTGTTGGTTCAAGTTTCAACAACCAAACTTTAGTGGGGAACCAAACTTAATCATACATGTTTGGAATTACATATGAATTAGCTTGTGGCTGCCAAATGGCTATGAATATAATACTTGTTGAAAGTTTCATATCACCTCACTAGTTATAATTCTACTTGAGCACGCATTTGACTCTACATGCATACTGTTTCAATAATGTTCTATTCCCCCACGGACTTTCTGGTTGAGAGCCGGCTAGCAGAGACAAGATACACATAAACATTGCACCACAGATCATCTAATTTTTTAGGATTAAGAGCATCTGCAAGAGACTAGTTCAACTCATTTTTCTTACCTATTTGACCTAAAAGATACATAACCTTGCACCATATGTAGGAAATTTAGGCGATCTGAATGCTACTTCTTCTACAATAAATTATATAAGATAAATATTAGTAAATATCGTTCCACATCAAAATAACAAAATAGATAAAAATAATCTAATAACAACAAAATACTTATCTTTTGTAAGGTAAAAATGCTCTTGGTCAATGCTTGATTAGAATAAGATTTAGGTTGATTAGAACAAAATGTCCTTAAGAGTAGATTTTGCCCCTCTAAGACAATGTTTTGGTGTAACAGGTTATGGTGACCTATCCTCCAGGATACAACAACCTATGATCCTCGTAAGCGTACACTCGCAATACTTGAATTGTATGAACAACTTGATTTTCCTTTGGCATATGAGAGGTGAAATTATAGTAGTGTTTGAGAGAATACAATCAATCAAGAGAGGAGAGGAAGGTGGGATTCCTTTTAATGAGGTGAAGTTTGTAGGAAGGAAAATATTTGAAGTCCAATAGCAAAGGAGTAGTCTAAGTAAAGATCAACATGATCCTCACGGCTTGAAGAGTTGTTTTTATATTGAACATGAGAAAGGTAAACATTATTAAGCATGGTCTAAAAACGTTAGACCATCCAATTAATGGGTTAATGAAGATGGCATATTCAAAGAGATTATAGCCCCAATATTATAACCCCTTTAATGCATCATTTTTTGGGTTGCAAACGAAATTGAAATTAACACTAGTAGAAAAAGCTACTTGCGCGACAAAGCAAAATTTGTCGCACAAGGATGACTTGCACAACGAAGAACATATCTTTGTCGTGCAAGGTTGGGGAACGTTGCGCGACAGAGAACTTTGTCGTGTAAAAATATTTGCACAATGAAAAAAAAGATGTTTGTCTCGCAAAGCCAGTAAGAAAACTGCGGGTGAATTTTATTTTTTTTTTGTGCGAAAAAAATGCACCACGAAGCTTTTCCCACGGATCCTTTGCGTGACAAAGGCATCATCGCACAAAGCTTGTTCAGTTTGTAGGGCAGAGTCAGTTTTTGAGGCAGAGCATTCAACGCATGGGAAATTGAGGAACACCTGCGTGACAAAGTCTTCATCGTGCAAGTTGCATTCAGTTTTGAGTCAGAGCATTAACTGCATGTGAATCAATAGAAATCTGCATTGTATTTAGTGTGGATGTTTGCGCGACAAAGCCGTTGTCACGCAAAGGCCCTAACCTTCCTATAAATATGCGTTTCTGCTCTCCTTATTATTCACAATTCCATTGTCCATATTTTTCATAATTTTGTTCGTACTGGGATGGAGGATAAAAACAAGGATCAGAGCGTGCCAGCCACCCACCGGTATGATTTAGGGCAACATTTTGAATTCGCACATGTGATTGCTATAGCCATGGGGAATAATTGTCCTACTGCTAAGTGACATTATTGGAAAGATATGCCCGAGAATGTGAAGAAGGCGGTGATGGATGAATTATTAGTAAGTATACTGTTGATGGAACAATAATTAATTTTGTGAAATCATTTTATTATATGTTGGAATTAATTATTTGCATATATGTGTAACAATGTAAGTATACTCTTGATGATGATACGAACGAAGAGTTGATGAAGTTGATGGAGGCGGCTGATGCGTTGTAAACAACACACAAATTAAACCCCCTTTTTTACAATTGTAGTAAAGATGTAAGTAGGGTATCGTTCTAGACCGGGGATTAGGAGGGATTGCTAATGCACCTAACTGACTTAAAAATATTAAACAAGACTCAAAAACACAAAACAAAACTCTAAAACAGAAAGCTAAACTATAATAACTTAAAACACACTAGAATAGTCAAAACAACACAAAACTAGCAAATTCAATAAAAACAGATACTAGGGATGGATTTAAACGAATTTGGGATTACAAAGACTCAAAATACTCAAAAGACATCAAATTGTACAGATTATAACTAAAGAATACAACTTAACAATGGGGGGGTTTGGTTTTGGACGAATTTAAACAAAAACTAAGTAAACTTTGTAAAATAGATTTTAAGACAGATTTGAGTAAATCAATGGAAGAATGGATGGCTAGAGGGTTTTTCTCCACACATGACACACTTGCATACAAACCAATTTTCAATTGTTCTTTCAATAAACCATGAATCTCAACACCCCAGATTAACTGTGAACGACACTTTTTTAACCTTCAAGTTTTCCTTAAGTTATTGAATTGGACGGAAAAGCGCATACAACAATTCAAAACATTCTTCAAAAGTCCCCTACGTGAATAGCACAATAGAGATACAATCAAAGATCATTAAGCTTTGTGAAAACTATAAGCATTGACGAGGCATTCGTAACTATGAACAACATGATACTCTTGCCAAGAATTCACTTAACGCGATTATGACTAACAACTTCCACTACTTGTGAATATAAGTTCATAACGATTAGGTGAAACTCCCTTATATTCTAGCATCAAATTCATGCATGCAAACTAAGTATGCATCCTTAATCGACATACAAGAATAAGTTATAAATCAACCAGTTAAGCAAATTGAATTCACAACTCATGAAATCACAACTGAAGGTAATCAATTCATATTACAAATATGTTCATGGCTTTGAATCAACCTCTAGCCAAAACGAATTTAGTTCCACATATTTGCAATTAAACAACTATAATTGAATTTAAACATGATAAACAAAAGTAGAAGACACCTAGAACGCTCCAATAATTCAACGTCTTGAATGGTTAGCACAGCTCCAAGTCCTCCTCCTTTCTTGCAAACATGCGGCACCAAGGTGGGTGTGGTGTTTGGATGGACTAGGGGATGTGGCAGAGATTGGATAGGTTAAGAGAGTATGGAAGGGTGGTAGGGGATGGATAGGAAAAGAGGTGGATGGAAATGGATGGAGGAAGAAGGAAACTTGCGGCAAAAATTGTGTTGTTTATGGAATGTGTTGTAGATGTGAATTGGTGTCTTTGGCCGTGATGGAGAAGCCTATTTATAGGCTTTGAGAATGAATCACTACCATCCATTTTTGTTGGTGAGAATGAATCACTACCATCCATTTTGTTGGTGAGAATGAATCACCACCATCCATTTTGTTGGTGAGAATGAATCACAACCATCCATTTTTTATGCTCCCCATGCATGCAATCCATTTCACCCCAAAATAGCTCCAAATTGCACCAAAATGCACTTCTTTGCTAACTTTGTTATTTAAAACCTACAAACACACAAAAATAGCTTAAAACATTCTAATAAGATGAAACTAATTAAGTAAATGCAAGGAAACAAACTAATAAAGTCACATAAATATGTTCCTATCAAACTCCCCCACACTTAGCTTTTGCTAGTCCTCTAGCAAAACAAAGAAACAAAAAGAAACAAAACACTATCTAAACCTTCGAACGTTACCTCAGGGATTTCCAATGCACATGTTAAAAATCATTACTTGCTTGGTCATCAATATCCTTAAGCATACACTTAACCACAGTCACCATTTACTAGTTCTCTTTTAATCGATTAAAACATCATTTTGAATGTAATAACATGCCTTAGAGAATTCCCTCAATTCCTTACTAGATATGCACTCATTTTTCACTTAGAGTTTTAAACTACACTTCTTACACTAGGTATATGTGAGAAGATTGATGTACACATGAAAACTAAAACTCACATATGTTTAACAAAGAAAGCACTTTTCTGGAGTTATCAGTGAATATATGAATATGATCTCATGAAAGGAATGCTACTACTTAGATGCAAGAACTAGTGACACCATATGCTCATACCAATCCCAAACTCCACATATTGAACACATAACACTCAAGATAGAAGTGTAAGGGTTGTAACGGGGCTAAAGGTGTTTGGTTAACAAAGAACGGATATGGAAAACAAAGGTTCTTAAAGACATAGTGAGCAAAGCAATGAAATCAACTTAGAATTCACTTTTGAATGCAAACTCAAATTTTGAACAAAAAGAGGAGAAGTCACACATTTTAGGGCCAAATTTGATGATTTGGACCCTTCTTTCAACAATCAATACTTTCAAACTCATTCTTTCTTCTTTTCTTTTATGTTTTTTTGTTCATATGTTTTTCACTTTTTTTTTTGTAACCCAAAACGTACAAATGAGCTCAAAAACAACCATTCCCTCCCCCACACTTGTTTTCTTGCATAATGTAGATTTAAGGAATTCATTTTATGTTATACTTACTAGCCTTTAAGAACAAGGGTATGGAAGTCCTAAACTAGGCTAGGTAAGGTTATTGTGGGTTAATAAAGAACATAGGCTAAACAAGGCTCAAACGTGGTTTAATCTACAAAACAGATAATAATGGAGGGCACGGCTATTTGGCTATGGTGGAGACTGTTGGAAATGTGCCCTAAAACCAATCATATGATGATACTTTACGGACATTTCACATGATTAAACTAATCTAGTTTAATATCAAGGGCAAAGATTATTGTTTGAGCGGTCTCATATAAATGTTATATGCTTGAACGATAAAGTCCAAGGAATATGTGATTGGGAGAATGCGATCTAAATAGTTAGATTCATGAGACCATTCTTTCATAGACACATCCTAAACGTTCCTGATCATAGGATTGCCAATTGGGCATTGACAGTCCGTTAAGATCAGTACGTGCTATGTCTTCTCTCAGGGAGAGTGACTAGTCTCGAGTCATTGATGTGAGTGACACCAAGACAAGTACGTAGGTGCTCAATAGAGAATGGGTTCACTGAACACGATCAACGACGAGTTCTCATATTCATGTCACGTGAGAACTCATGGTTAGGATAATGCAAATTAGTCCTTTGACCTGAGGCATCATAGTTGTCTTGTGGTTAGGTCCTTGATCTTTGATCGTGTCAAATGGCATTCCTTTGGAGTGTCCACGGCTTGGTTGGGGTCAAGCTATCTAGTCATGGAGACAAGTGAATGCGCAACAAGGGATCTCTAACCTTCAAACTGTTGAGGGAGAATACTCTATGATATGATTTAGAATCTCTGGCCAGAGTATGAATGAGATGTTGGAATGCGTTCCAGATCACATTCAAGGTAATCATATAAGCACGAGATTCACATTGGATAGTAGACATGAACAAACTATCAAATCAAACAATGTGGTCAAGAGTATTGGATTAGAGAAGGACCGTATTGCATTTGTAATCCTAAACTGAATAGGTTCTCCACCTCTTCTGATTAGCTTGGGTAACCATGATATGCTGCTAGGTGTCACTCATGGTTTATGGAAGCCCTAAACGTGTGTAAACACTAAAGGGAGAATTGAAAGTTAGTTTCAAATTCACAATCGATTTGAAAGAGTTTGAATCGCCCACTGCCTCGCTAAAAGGAACCTAATGGATCGTACACCGTGTAAGGTAGAGATTGAAGATTCAACGGAAATGAGTAAGAATAATTAAATAGTTTAATTATTTATGGCAAGGATTAATTAATATGATTATTAATCAAACGAATAAGTTCGTTAAAGACCTCGGGATGGTTTTGGACCTTAAGGCCCAATGGGCTTCGAACGTCAAGTCCATTGACTTAAGTTGTATGACAACTTAATAAATAATGATTTACAAAGGCCCAAATACTCCAAAAATATCCCTAAGGCCGGCCACTTAGTAAGGGTAGCAAACTTGGACTTATTTACAAGTTTGCCACTCAAATGAATTAAGGTATAAATTTGACTTTATAGCCAAAATTCATTAAGGGTTTTTTTTGGGAAATTGGAGAGAAGAAAAGCTCTCCCTTCTCTCTAAAATGGCCGGCCACTTTGAGGAAATAATCTAGCAATTCAACTTCCTCAAAGTCACTCATTTCTTCTTCATCTAACCTTGGTGTGGAGACTTAGAGGTTCCCAATTTTGGGAACTTGGAGAAACCATTTCATCCAACCAAATCCATAGATCTTAGATGCAAGGAATGAAGGCCCTCTCTTTGGGTGATTAGCCTTTGCTTATGCAAAGAGGAATCTACAAAGGTATTAATCTCAACTCACTTGTTTTGAGTTGTTTAAAGGTTCACCAATCTACTAGGCTTTGAACATTCATGGTTAATGTTTTGTTTTTAAGTATATGCAAGCATGATTCCGCCTTTAATTTGTTAATTGCATGCTAATGATATTGCTTAAATGAACATGATCTTCCAAAATAATCCTTCAAGTGGTATCAGAGCCTAGGTCTAGTAGTTGGTGAATCCTTTTGGGTTTTGTAGTTCATAATATGTGATTTAAAAGTTGTAAAATGTTACAAGCTTTATTCTTGTTTTATGAATGTAAATTTTGTTGGAAAATTTGGCATCTCAAATGTTGTAGATGTAGTTCATATGAGCATGAATATTGAAGCTAAAATTTGGTGCCATAAGTTTTGGGATTTTCGGCCAAATTAAAAGGGTGATTTTTTGGGTTCAAATTAGTCTTGTTAAAATGGTTTTAATGTGTTCTTTGGAACCCCTAAGTACCCTAGTTTGGTTATATGTTATTTCCCTTAAGTTTAAGTGATTTTGAAATGTTTTTGGGTGAAAAATGTTCATGGAACTTTTATGGGTTTCTCATGAATGTTCTTCATGTTCTTGATGTTCTTGCCAAGAACAATAAAGCTTGTGGTTTTGATTCAAAGTTTTGAATTATTTCATAAAGTTTTGTTATAAGATATTTTCATATATTTATTAATGATTAACATTTTTAATGTTAGTCAAAAACTTTGTAAATATCTTAGATATTTGAATATAAAAGATGAAAGTATTTTTGGTGGTGTGAAAGGATTAATTTCCTTTCACACACACACCTTGCATGGTTTTATGAAACCAAAACCACCTCACAAAAACTTTGAAATTTTTTTTTAAAATCTTGTCAAAACCGGCCACCCTATAGATTAGGGTTATTTTGGGCCTTTTGTGCAATTACATAAAGTTTTGATACTTTTGTGTATTTGCATTTTGGCCCAAAAGTTTACGTTTTTACGTAAAGGTCCAAAATCACTAAAAGGACAAATTGTTTTGATCCTTTAATGAAGTTTTAACTTTTGATGAAATTTTTGGGTTCTAGTTGTAATTACATAAAGTAGTGAACTTTTGTGTTTTTACAAAGTGACCCCAAAAGTTTAAGTATTTGCAAAATAGCCCAAAAGTTGAGGTTAATTGCACTATGGCCCAAATAAGTTGAGGTCTTTGCACTTTGGCCCAAATGTTGAGGTTAATTGCATTATAGCCCAAATAAGTTGTGGTTATTAATATTGGCCCAAATTAGGTAGAGAACAAAAATTGTTTTGTCTCTTTAAATGAGAATTGGATTTTCATTTTGTTTAGCTTCATTTAAATCAATTTTATGGATACAAAAACCAAATGAAAAATGTTGCATTCAATTTAATTAGTTAAAGTGTTAATTAATTAATTAAAGGGTGATTATGAACCTTAGCCTACGATAATTGAGCTATGTGAAAGGCCGTTTCAAATTTGTTTGAACCATGGGAATGTGTAGATTAGATTTTGGTTGTAATTTGATTAGATCAAATGTTGTAAAAGAGCATAAGCTCTTCTTTAATTTAAAGTAATTTGATTTGATCAATTGTTGTAAAAGAGCATAAGCTCTTCTTTACTTTGAAGTACTTCTTTCTTGCTTTATAAGATATGCATGAAAATGAAGTAGTTGGGTCCAACGCCCCTAAGACAACACGCCTTAATATGATTAAACGCGTAACTAAAATCAATCACCATCCCTAGTCCGAGATTCAACACAAGGCTCGTGTTGGATCTAAACAAAAGGTTCATAGTCATCCTAAGGCCCTAAGGCAACTATATAGTCCATCAATGAATGCAAACCTTATGTTAGTAGTATCATATACTCTTGCTTTAAAAATCGTTTTAAAAGCTTAGTGGGAGTATTATATACAACTAAACTAATCATATGGACCAATAGTTGTGATAGGACCAAAAATGTTTTAATTGGATTAAAATGTATGTTTATATGTGATGAGACCTAAAAACCCTCAACCAAACGAATATTAAGTTGATAAGCGAGAGATGCTTAGAATGTCTCTTCGTGGCCTTCCACCATGATAGGTTCAATCGTGTGTGACTCATACACCGTATTCGTCCAGTTCTGGGGTTGCAAAGTATGTGCTTACATTCAGGAGAAGCCTATAAACATATGATGAGGTGAAAGTAGGCAACGAGTATGGCCAATAAGATATTCTTCTGAGGCCATTCTTGAACCCCTACTTGAACTAGCATGGTGGGAATGACTTAACTAAGTGCAATGATGCCAATAAGATATTCTTCTGAGGCATCATTCTCTAGAGGCCAAATTAGATGGGTTCTTACATTAGATGTAAATGAGTAAGCGTACTCTCTCATTATTATTATTACTTGCCAATAAGATATTCTTCTGAGGTGGGCTTGGTAATAGTGAGTCTCCCATAACCTACTAAGAGTTTCCTCCAAAACTCTCGAATTCCGATGAGGGATATGGAATTTGCCAAAAATAGTGGGTGGTGCTATTTTGATTTAAAGACCCGGATCAAATAGCTTAAAATCAATCAATTTATATTCGTTATGTATTTGTTTACCAATATATTTGCAAACGCTATCCAATACTTGACAAAGAAAAACCGAACGCTTTAGTTTCCGAACTTGGTACCACAATCCCATAGATTGTCTTGAATGGATTGTACAAGTGCCTAAGTAGTCTCATCCTCACAATCTTCCTATTGATAAATGTATCATTGGAAGAACATGTTAGATAAGTCTATGAAGAAAAGGACAACAATTTTATTGTCATAATTCTTCAAATACAAATTGTTGTATGAAGAAATAAGAGTTGCTTTGAACAACCCTTAATCAACGCAAACATTAAGTGCTTGTCTCTTTGTTACATGAACAAGGAACTTGAGAAGAAAGCACAAGGGCATGGACACTTTATGTGCCATGATTCTTCACTTACAAATCGTTGTATGAAGAAATGAGAGTTGCCTTGCACAACTCTTGAATGTTTGTAAATATGTTTAGAACATAATGGTTGGTTGACAAAAATAGTCCATCAACATGGACTTATGATGATTTTGAATCATTGAGTGTTGAAGTGTTAAACCACTTAACGAGACGGAAACTAGTCAAGGACTTCACTTTTGTGTCCCTATCCTAATCGTTCACTGAGTTTATTGTAAACTATATAGTGAACAATAACCACACGCTCTCCAAATCGTTTGATGTGTAAAACACAATTGAAATAAGTTTCAAGAGAGATAGTGGGAGTTTAGGGACCATGACTATTGTAGTCAAAGGAGAAGTCAAATGAAGAAGATAAAATTTAACTCCAAGGGAACAAACTTTCTTTATGAAAGGATGGACATTGGAAGGGGTATTTGCAAGAAATGTCTTGCAAGTGTCAAGAACACACCTTTTTCAAGGTGTTGTAAAATGTTCTTGAAAAGTTCAAAACAGTTGGTTCTTCTACTTGAATGCTTGATTCAGTATTAGTAACTATGTTTTACAAATCGTTGTAAAAGTGTGGCTAATAAGAAGTAGAAGATTAATGAGAGAAAAGAAAGTACTTCACATTCGGAAAGTGAATAAAATATAGATCTCTGCAAAAGCGGATTGTACTTACTTCCTCATATGAACTACCAAATAAAGAATGATTAGATTATTGTAATCTAATTAATTGTCTCTATAGTAGAGATGATGTGGTAGTGTTAACTGTTTAGAATATAACGATGCTTAAAACCCAAAAGGTTGCAAGGTAGTGACTAATCCCAACTAAGTTGTGATACCTCTAAAACATAAATTACGAGTTGGTTATGGATGGATGCTTTGGATCGTTAGATCCGGATCCAATGCCTTCTTGTTAAAATTGTATAGAGGCGAAATGTTCGAATCTTTATTCTTTTGGAAAGAAGAAAGAATCACAAAGTTGTTGAGGTTAATTCACTTAGATGTTAGTGGCACTAGTCCACAACATAATACTACTCATGTTATATAACATTCACCGAAGATCACTCTCGGATGGACTATAGTTTACTTTGAATAAACACAAGTCCGAATACTTTGCAAAAGGTTTCAAAGAATTCAAGAAATGTAAGTTGATGAGTAAGACGTCTAAAGTATTTAACTCCTTAGATTTGATCCAAGGAAAGATAACACTTTAGATGAGTTTCCTTGAAAGGTATCAAGGAAAATAGCATCATAAGATAATAAATTTCTCCATTAGGAGAAGAACGAACTTAAATAAGGTTTAGTTCGTTGGTTATTATCTATTACCTATATATAGGATATATACACTTCTAAAACAATGTGATTGTGAATTAGAAGATCTTCCAAATTTTTCATAACTTCATAAGATGTAGTTAGAAAGAAAGACAAATCTTAAGCATGTTAAAGATTTGGGGTTGTGTGCTAATGAGCAATATTTGTTTGATAACAATCTTGTGGGATATCCTTAAAATTAACCTTTGGATATCACTTCTATAAACCAACTAACAAATGTTGTTTTGTTGGGTAGTTCATTGTAAACCTACAATATGATTTGCCTAAACGCAAATGAACGAGACATAGAACTCAAAGAATGGGTTCTTTGAGAGACAAGATAGTAATCAACAAATATAACAACCTAGTTCCTATACCACAAGCTCCAAGGTAGTCAAGAAGGATTTATAAACCGTCTTAGTTGAATGGTTTGAACTTTATGACTATGTCATAGAGTTGCACCTCTTAATTCGAAAGAAATAAGAATGAAAATCCTTATGACTACATTGAGTGTATATACGATATATACTCAAGGAAATGGTAAATTACCATTTGACTCGAAATAATGAAACCTTAATAGCTAATTGGTAGCTTAAGGTGACTACAATCAAAGAGAATGGTTGACTTTGAAGAAACCATCTTTGATATAGTCTTAGTTTCAATTAATTCGAGGATTGCTAGCTACAACTAAATGGTGATTTAATGTTTGGACATAATATGGGTTTCCATAACCATTATTAAGATAGTCTTGATAATGTATGTCTAAAACTATGAATCACAAGACATGTAAGTTGTAGAGATCCATCCATCATGGATCTTAGCAAGCTAGTGGGAGCTACAACCGTCTTATGAAAGATCAAATCGTTTGATTTCTCATAAAGATGTAAATGAATCTTTTGTTTACTAGGTTTACAAAAGATTAGTGGGAGTTAATCATATTCCTAAATTTAAATATATATATGATATATTAATTTTTGGAAATGAAAAGAATACTTCTTCGTTAAAGTAATGACTTTAAACATTCTATAAACGATAGAATAAATTTGGGAGATATAGTCTATAATAAACAAGAGATGCTAGGAAGTTTCTCATATGATGATAAACTTCAATTAGAATGACAATTCTAGTGAGACTAGGAAATTGTTCTTCTCAAAGGGAATGTACCCTTTGACTCCCAAAGAAATAATGCGTAAATAGAATCCTTTATGCATACGCACAAAGGTGATTTATGTATTTCATATTGTATGAAAACATTGGTATGAGTTGTACCTAGAACGGTACAAAACGATATCAGTGCAAGCGCAGGATCAGAACCATGGCAACTGTCAAGTGAGTCCTTAAGTATTTAAGAAATACTAAAGGATAGATTTCTCAATAATTGAGGAAGAATCAAAGTAACGTAATGGAAGCGTAAATGTATTAGATTATGAATCTAATCCATCATTGGATGTTTCTTCATTATGAATGAAGAGATGAACAGATATCTCTTTATTATTATGACTAAAGAGATATTTGGATGGAAACATTAAAGTAATGACTTTAGTGTGTTCCATTATGAATGCAAAATATATTGCCATATAGAAGCTTACAACAATGTTGTTTGGATGGGAAAGTTCATTTATGAACTATCTATTCGGTTCCAACCAGAAAGTGTATGACACTAATGGGGCGATAGCTCAAGCCAGGGAATCAAGGTCTCATCAAGGTCCGAACTCATATGAGAGACTAAACCACATGATTGGGAATCATGTATAATGGTGACGTCGTTATTCTCAAGGTTGCTTCTATGGATAACATATAGATATCCATTGTCTAGGCCTAATATTAAGCCATTTTTGAAATGACTACAGAAGAGGTATCATCACTGATGACCAAGCTGATTGGCTCTAGTGCAAGTGGGAGATTGTTGGAAATGTGCCCTAAAACCAATCATATGATAATACTTTACGGACATTTCACATGATTAAACTAATCTAGTTTAATATCAAGGGCAAAGATTATTGTTTGAGCGGTCTCATATAAATGTTATATGCTTGAACGATAAAGTCCAAGGAATATGTGATTGGGAGAATGCGATCTAAATAGTTAGATTCATGAGACCATTCTTTCATAGACACATCCTAAACGTTCCTGATCATAGGATTGCCAATTGGGCATTGACAGTCCGTTAAGATCAGTACGTGCTATGTCTTCTCTCAGGGAGAGTGACTAGTCTCGAGTCATTGATGTGAGTGACACCAAGACAAGTACGTAGGTGCTCAATAGAGAATGGGTTCACTGAACACGATCAACGACGAGTTCTCATATTCATGTCACGTGAGAACTCATGGTTAGGATAATGCAAATTAGTCCTTTGACCTGAGGCATCATAGTTGTCTTGTGGTTAGGTCCTTGATCTTTGATCGTGTCAAATGGCATTCCTTTGGAGTGTCCACGGCTTGGTTGGGGTCAAGCTATCTAGTCATGGAGACAAGTGAATGCGCAACAAGGGATCTCTAACCTTCAAACTGTTGAGGGAGAATACTCTATGATATGATTTAGAATCTCTGGCCAGAGTATGAATGAGATGTTGGAATGCGTTCCAGATCACATTCAAGGTAATCATATAAGCACGAGATTCACATTGGATAGTAGACATGAACAAACTATCAAATCAAACAATGTGGTCAAGAGTATTGGATTAGAGAAGGACCGTATTGCATTTGTAATCCTAAACTGAATAGGTTCTCCACCTCTTCTGATTAGCTTGGGTAACCATGATATGCTGCTAGGTGTCACTCATGGTTTGTGGAAGCCCTAAACGTGTGTAAACACTAAAGGGAGAATTGAAAGTTAGTTTCAAATTCACAATCGATTTGAAAGAGTTTGAATCGCCCACTGCCTCGCTAAAAGGAACCTAATGGATCGTACACCGTGTAAGGTAGAGATTGAAGATTCAACGGAAATGAGTAAGAATAATTAAATAGTTTAATTATTTATGGCAAGGATTAATTAATATGATTATTAATCAAACGAATAAGTTCGTTAAAGACCTCGGGATGGTTTTGGACCTTAAGGCCCAATGGGCTTCGAACGTCAAGTCCATTGACTTAAGTTGTATGACAACTTAATAAATAATGATTTACAAAGGCCCAAATACTCCAAAAATATCCCTAAGGCCGGCCACTTAGTAAGGGTAGCAAACTTGGACTTATTTACAAGTTTGCCACTCAAATGAATTAAGGTATAAATTTGACTTTATAGCCAAAATTCATTAAGGGTTTTTTTTGGGAAATTGGAGAGAAGAAAAGCTCTCCCTTCTCTCTAAAATGGCCGGCCACTTTGAGGAAATAATCTAGCAATTCAACTTCCTCAAAGTCACTCATTTCTTCTTCATCTAACCTTGGTGTGGAGACTTAGAGGTTCCCAATTTTGGGAACTTGGAGAAACCATTTCATCCAACCAAATCCATAGATCTTAGATGCAAGGAATGAAGGCCCTCTCTTTGGGTGATTAGCCTTTGCTTATGCAAAGAGGAATCTACAAAGGTATTAATCTCAACTCACTTGTTTTGAGTTGTTTAAAGGTTCACCAATCTACTAGGCTTTGAACATTCATGGTTAATGTTTTGTTTTTAAGTATATGCAAGCATGATTCCGCCTTTAATTTGTTAATTGCATGCTAATGATATTGCTTAAATGAACATGATCTTCCAAAATAATCCTTCAGAGACTACACCACTTTATCTTGATATGTGTTATGCATTACAATGTCAAGCTTTGAATGAAACGGATACAAGTTCTAGCATTTAGTTCTATCAAAATGCATTCTAAATAGCAACCAAGCAAAGAATAATGAGATCATGCAACAACTTTATGAAACAAGAACTCACAGATTATAACTCTCTAAAGAAAGTAAAGGCTCGAGTCTCACAAGGATGTAGCGTTATATGAGTTCCTTCCTTCAAGCATGTTATGAAAACTTATTTTATCCACTTTGTAATCAAATGTGAGTTCATAAACAACAACTACAACTAAGTATAGGACAAGAGCATATCAAACTTCAATCCATGCTTGTAACTTTCTTTAACAGTTATGCAATTAAAAACAGAATCCTCATCATTGTGTTGGAAGGTACCTAAGACACAAATACACCAAAATGACTCTAAAACAACTCTTTTTGGTATTTTTCAAAACTTTTTCAAATTTTTATGTCATTTTCGTATGATTCCCTCAAAACACAATAAAACACACCAAAACAGCTTAAAAACACTTAGAAATAGTGAGAAACAACTTAGCTTCATGTGGTAGATGATCTTTGGTCGTGCTTGTTGATTTTCCACAGCTTTGATCTTGAACTGGATGGGACTTTCCATAGCTTTCATCTTAAACTGGATGGGGCTTCTTCAATTCTGATGATATGAGGTACTTTTGCTTTTGAAGAAGTATCTTTCCACATGTTGATTCTTGAACTGGGTTGGGGAGCTTTTTACTTGCAAGTGATCCTCAGTTTAGTTGAGGATGAATCAGCACGTTGTCTCCATATGCTTCAAGTAAACAGGTCTCCATGCAGGTGTTGCATCTTCTCGAGTTCTTAGATCAACTCAGACTCCTTCTGCTCTTCGATGCAACTCAGACTCCTCCTGCATCGTTTGTGAGATACTTTTGCTTTTGAATAAGTATTTTCCCACAGGTTTATTCTTGAATTGGGCTGGAGGGGCTTGAAGATGAGTACTCGAGAACAAGACTAAGTAAGCAATCAGGATATCTCTTTCTCCTTGTTCTTCAGATGAAGGTGAGGAGAAAGCATGATATGAGATACTTTTGCTTTTAATCTTCATGATATGAAATACTTTAGCTCTTGATGACTTGTTTGCAGAGGTACACCAGGGGATGAGGAACACCGAGTAACTCGAGAGGTTTCTTTGGGAATACATTCTCGGAGATGAAGAAGTGTTGAGTAAGTCTACCTTTGCTATGGAGGGCGAAGGTAGACACTTATAGGAATTTCTTCACAACCGGTACTATTCTCTTACTCTTGTCGGTAGCCGGTGAATGATTAAACAGTAAGGTTTAAGCGCTTTTTGACAAAGTTATCTGTAATTTCTGCAAAGCTGAGGGTGCTTTGTTGGAAGTATGCCCACAAAGCCACTTATTTGATGTAACAGCTTTTGGAATACTTATTGTATTAAACTTTTATATGTTTAATGGAGGGCAAAGCTTATTGTTAATCACTATTTATTGTATCTTGTGTTTAAGCAATAAGGGAAT
Source organism: Crataegus laevigata (assembly GCA_963580275.1). Lineage (NCBI taxonomy): Eukaryota > Viridiplantae > Streptophyta > Magnoliopsida > Rosales > Rosaceae > Crataegus > Crataegus laevigata. The sequence continues at coordinate 32,664,096 of OY756948.1, read as the reverse complement.
CCAAGGAATGTATTTGATCTAAGAGATAAGTGATCTAAGTGAGTTAGATTAACGAGACCTTTCTCTTATGTTCATTCCTAAAACGTTCCTAGCCATAGGGTTGCCAATTGGGCATTGACAAACCGCTAAGGTTAGTATGTGTTATGCTGACTCAAGCGTGAATATGACAAGTCTCAAGTCATTTAGTGTTGGACACTAAGACAAACACATAGGTGCTCGAAAGAGTAATCGAGTACACTGAACTACAATCAAAAGAGAGTTCATATATACATGTCATGTAAGAACTCGAGAGTTACAATATGCAAAGTAGTCCTTTGACCTGAGGCATCATAAGTGTCTAATGGTTAGGTTCTTGATCTTTGATTATGTCAAAGACATTCCATTGGAGTGTCCACGGCATTGTTGTGGTCAAGCTACCTAGTCATGTAGGCATATGAATGCACAACAAGGGATCTCTAACCTTCCATGATGGAAGGAGAATACTCTAAGATATGATTCGAGAGTCTTTGGCCAAAGCATATGAATATGACTTAGGAAGTTTGTTCCAAATCATATTCAATTGAATCATATAGATAAGTATCACATTGGATAGTAGACATGAAATAAACTATCACTTAAACAGTGTGATTAAGAGTATTGTATTAGAGAATGACCGTATTGCATTGTAGTTGTAACTGGATAGGTTCTCCAACCACTTCTACTTAGCTTGGGTAACCATGACATCCTGCTAGGTGTCACTCATGGTTTGTGGAAGCCCTAAAGATTAGCAAACACTAATCTTAAGGGAGAATTGAAATGTGGTTTCAATTCACAATCGATCGTTAAGAGTAACATCGCCCACTGCCTCGCTAATTGGAACCTAATGGATCGTACACCGAGTAAAGATGAAAGTGAAGTAATTAAATGAAATGGATATGCAATTAAATGGTTTAATTGAAGAATGGTCAAAGTTAATTAATTATACGAAACGTTCGTATTGGGCTTTTAAGTTGGTTTTGGGTTTCGGGGCCCAAAAGTGTTTTGGCCCACAAGGCCCATTATGTTTAAGTTGTATGACAACTAAAACAAAATGGGCAATTAGCCCAATAACAAAGACATGGCCGGCCATAAGGGTGAGGGGTAGCAAACTTGTATTAATTACAAGTTCGCCACTCACAAGAAATGAAGTATAAATTCATCTTTATAGCTTTATTTCATTTAGGGTTCTCTAAAAAGGAAATTGGGTTAAACACTTTCTCTCTATTTTCTCTAAAGAGGCCGGCCACCTAGGGAGGGAAATCTAGCAATTTCTTCTTCCCTAAGTCATCCATTTTATCTTCACAATTTATCTTTGGTTAAAGACTTGGAGACATCAAGCTTTTGGTGTTTTGGAGAACATATCCTCAAATCCTCAAGGAAGCAAAGGAGGTGACTTGAAGGCCCTCCACTTGGGTGAATCCCTTGAGTAATCAAGGATGAGCTTCAAGGGTAATGAACTCTAAATCTTCTCTTCTCTTTAAAGTTGTTAAAGAGTTATGGTTCACCATATACTAGGCTTTGAAAGTCATGGGTTTTATGAATTGTTTTGAATGCATGTCTACTTTAATGTGTTAATAGTTTGCATATGTATTCAAGTGTTCTTAAATGTTCTTAGCTAGGACAAATTTTTTCCTTCAAGTGGTATCAGAGCCTAGGCCTAGTTTATGGTGAATCCTTTTGGGTTTTGTGATTTTTCATAATTTGTGATTTATGTGTTGTAAATGTTACAAGGTTTGTTCTTGCTTTGAATATAAATTTTGCTTGAAAATTTAGCATCTCAAATGTTGTAGATGTAGTTCATATAAGCATGAATATTGGAACTAAAATTTGGTGCCAAATAATTTTGGGATTTTCGGCCAAATTAAAAGGGTGATTTTTGGGTTCTTGCTAGACTTGTTAAAATGGTTTTAAAGTGTTCTTTGGAACCCCTACATACCCTAGGATATTAACCCTCTTTTGAGTTGTGAAAAATTTGAGTTTTGGTGAGTGAAAACATCCATGGAGCTATTATGAGTTTTCATGTATGTTCTTCATTTTTCTTGAAGTTCTTGCCAAGAACAAAAAGGTTTGAAGTTTTGATTCAAAAGTTTAATGTTTTTCATAAAGTTTTGGTACATAATTGATGGGTGATGTTTATTGGTGAGACATGTTTAATGTTTGTCATAGATTTTACAGTTTTACAAAATATCTCTTACAAACCATCAAAGTCACCTTTATCTCACCCACCAAAATCAACTTGCAAAAAGTTTTTAGAAAATTTTTCACTTCTTCTTTAATGGCCGGCCAACCTTTAGAAAAAGGTGTTTTAGGGACTTTTGTGTAATTACATAAAGTTTTTGATACTTTTGTGTATTTGCATTTTGGCCCAAAAGTTTTCGTATTTTACGAAAAGGTCCAAAATCACTAAAGGACAAATTGTTTTGTTCCTTCAATGAAGTTTTAGCAATTGTTAAAAATTTTGGGTTCTAGTTGTAATTACATGAAGTTGTGGACTTTTGTGTTTTTACAAAGTGACCCCAAAAGTTTTTTGTTTTTGCATAATGGCCCAAAAGTTGTGGTCATTGTTTTTGGCCCAAAACAAAATGAGAACAAAATGGTTTTGTCTCTTTAAAATGAGAATTGGATTTTCATTTTATTTAGTTCCATTTAAATCAATTCTATGAATCCAAAACCCAATTGTTTAAAGTTGCTTTCTTAGTTAATTTGATTGATTAAGAAAAGGGTGATTATGAACCAAATGCCTCGATAATTGAGCTATGTGATTGGCCGATTTACATTATGAATGTTTGGGTTTAGTAGTGTAGATTTGAATGTAATTTGAATAATTCAAGTTTGTTGTAAAGGGCATAAGTCCTCCAATGTGTTGTAAAAGGGCATAAGCCCTTCTCTTTATTTTCATATATTCCTATTTGTTTATTTGTATGCAAATTGGAATAGTTGGGTCCAACGCCCAATAGGAAATAACGGTTAAATTAGATTAAACGCGTAACTAAAATCAACAAACTATCTACCTTAAACCCAAGGTCCAACACAAGGCTCGTGTTGGATCAAATCAATCGGTTCATAATCATCCTAAAACCTAAAACGACTATATAGTCCATATGAGGATGCAATGTGTTCGTTAGTAGTTCCATATAGTCTCGCTTGTTTCAACGAAACAGTGGGAGTATTATATGCTACTAATTCATATTAACTTGAACCAATAGTTGTGATAGGCCCATGTTCTTTTAATATGATTAAAATGATTTTGATGTAGCCCAAAATTACTCCCTCAACAAAATGAATATTAAGTTGATAAGCGAGAGATGCTTTGAACATCTCTTCGTAGGCCTTCCACTGTGGTGGATTCCAATCGTTTGTGACTCCTACACCGGCTTCACCCTATCATGGGGAAGTTCAAAGAATGTGCTTACATTCAGGAGGAGTCCATACATACATACATGATGTGGTGAGGTAGGCAACAAGGATAGCCAACATCGTATCATCGTGAGGTTATTCTTGAACCCCTATACGAACTAAGCATGGTGGGAATAACTTAACTAAGTGCAATGGTGCCGACATCGTATCATCGTGAGGCAACATTCTCTAGAGGCCAAACAAGATGGGTAATTACAAACATTGTAAATGAGTAAAGCGTTATGCCCTCATCATTATTTTTGCTAACCAACATCGTATCATCGTGAGGTGGGCTTGGTAATGGTGAGTCTCCCATACCCCGCTAAGAGTTCAACATAACTCTCGGATTCTATTGAGGGATGTCGAATTTGCCAAAAATAGTGGGTGGTACTATTTGATTCAAGACCCAATAAAGTAGTTTATCAACAATCTAATGCGATATCTGTTATGTTATGTAGTGAACAACATGCCTAAAATTATACCCACCATTATACTTGACAAAAGGGGCCTTAGGGGCCAACGTTTCCTTGCTTGGTATCGCCACATTGAGAATGTCTCAAAGGTGAAAGACATATTGTATGTGCTTAAGCAATCCCCTCCTCATGTACCTCCTAAGAAACTAGCTTCAGAGGAGGAGTGTCATGATTATGCAAGACACTATGAGGATGACTTACAAGCGAAATGCTTAATCCTCACTTTACTTAGTGAGGAGCTTATGAAGCTACATAAGCACATGGACACTTCATGTGCCATGGTTGAAAGTTTGCATAAGATGCATGACATTGAGACTAGTAATGTACGATTCTCAAATGTTTGTAGTCTATTAAATGCCAAAATGGCAAAAGGGGCATCAGTCCATAAACATGGACAAAAGATGGAAAAGATCTTTCAAGATCTTGAAAGTTTAGGAACTTCCATCGATGGGAAAATGGCCTAAGATTTTTTCCTTGCATCTCTCTCGGATGATTCACTAAGTTTATTGTAAACTATAAAGTGAATAGATTTGATCATACTTTTAACGAGATGATTGACATGTGCTGTAAATTTGAAAAATGTTTCAAAAGGGACAGTGGGAGTGAGAATGCAAACACAAGGAAAGGGTCGCATAAGAAGAAGGCATTAAAATCCAAAGGAACATGCTTTCATTGTGGAAAGGATGAACGTTGGAAGAAGAAATACAGGGTGCGCATTGCGAGCCTTATGACAAGAACTTTTGAAGAGAATATTTCTGTCATAGAAAGTGCTTTTACAGTGAGCTCCAATTCCTGGATATTTGATTCAGGTGCTAGTCAACATATCTGTAATACGATGCAGGGACTAGTGGGAAGCAAGTCACTGCGCAATGGGGGAGATGGTTGTGCGAGTTGGGAAGGGCACTAAAATCTCTGCAAAAGCAATTGGCACCTACATGCTTAACCTACCCTCTGGGGAAGTCCTGGAACTTAAAAATTGTTTATATTTTCCTTCATGTATAAAGAATTTGATTTCTATCTCTAAGCTTTTATGAGATGGGCACTCAGTATTGTTTGACAAAATGAGTTGCACTTTATACTTGAACGGTCGTATCATCTCTCATAGTAATATGATAGAGGGACTTTTTCACCTAGAGACGAATAGTGGGATGCATTGTATTGAAAGCGGGAATACCTCAAAACCCAAAAGGGCTAGAGAAGAAGTTAACCAAGAAAGGATGTGGCATCTTAAACTTGGACATGTGAACCTTGAAAAGATTCGTAAGATGTCGAAAGACGGATATGTCCGCCCACAAAGCCACTCATTTGATGTAACAGCTTTTGGAATACTTATTGTATTAAACTTTTATATGTTTAATGAAGGGCAAAGCTTATTGTTAATCACTATTTATTGTATCTTGTGTTTAAGAAATAAGGGAATCCAAGGAATGTATTTGATCTAAGAGATAAGTGATCTAAGTGAGTTAGATTAACGAGACCTTTCTCTTATGTTCATTCCTAAAACGTTCCTAGCCATAGGGTTGCCAATTGGGCATTGACAAACCGCTAAGGTTAGTATGTGTTATGCCGACTCAAGCGTGAATATGACAAGTCTCAAGTCATTTAGTGTTGGACACTAAGACAAACACATAGGTGCTCGAAAGAGTAATCGAGTACACTGAACTACGATCAAAAGAGAGTTCATATATACATGTCATGTAAGAACTCGAGAGTTACAATATGCAAAGTAGTCCTTTGACCTGAGGCATCATAGATGTCTAATGGTTAGGTTCTTGATATTTGATTATGTCAAAGACATTCCATTGGAGTGTCCACGACATTGTTGTGGTCAAGCTACCTAGTCATGTAGGCATATGAATGCACAACAAGGGATCTCTAACCTTCCATGATGGAAGGAGAATACTCTAAGATATGATTCGAGAGTCTTTGGCCAAAGCTATGAATATGACTTAGGAAGTTTGTTCCAAATCATATTCAATTGAATCATATAGATAAGTATCACATTGGATAGTAGACATGAAATAAACTATCACTTAAACAATGTGATTAAGAGTATTGTATTAGAGAATGACCGTATTGCATTGTAGTTGTAACTGGATAGGTTCTCCAACCACTTCTACTTAGCTTGGGTAACCATGACATGCTGCTAGGTGTCACTCATGGTTTGTGAAAGCCCTAAAGATTTGCAAACACTAATCTTAAGGGAGAATTGAAATGTGGTTTCAATTCACAATCGATCGTTAAGAGTAACATCGCCCACTGCCTCGCTAATTGGAACCTAATGGATCGTACACCGAGTAAAGATGAAAGTGAAGTAATTAAATGAAATGGATATGCAATTAAATGGTTTAATTGAAGAATGGTCAAAGTTAATTAATTAGTTAATTAATTATACGAAACGTTCGTATTGGGCTTTTAAGTTGGTTTTGGGTTTCGGGGCCCAAAAGTGTTTTGGCCCACAAGGCCCATTATGTTTAAGTTGTATGACAACTAAAACAAAATGGGCAATTAGCCCAATAACAAAGACATGGCCGGCCATAAGGGTGAGGGGTCGCAAACTTGTATTAATTACAAGTTTGCCACTCACAAGAAATGAAGTATAAATTCATCTTTATAGCTTTATTTCATTTAGGGTTCTCTAAAAAGGAAATTGGATGAAACACTTTCTCTCTATTTGCTCTAAAGAGGCCGGCCACCTAGGGAGGGAAATCTAGCAATTTCTTCTTCCCTAAGTCATCCATTTTATCTTCACAATTTATCTTTGGTTAAAGACTTGGAGACATCAAGCTTTTGGTGTTTTGGAGAACATATCCTCAAATCCTCAAGGAAGCAAAGGAGGTGACTTGAAGGCCCTCCACTTGGGTGAATCCCTTGAGTAATCAAGGATGAGCTTCAAGGGTAATGAACTCTAAATCTTCTCTTCTCTTTAAAGTTGTTAAAGAGTTATGGTTCACCATATACTAGGCTTTGAAAGTCATGGGTTTTATGAATTGTTTTTTAATGCATGTCTACTTTAATGTGTTAATAGTTTGCATATGTATTCAAATGTTCTTAAATGTTCTTAACTAGGACAAAATTTTTCCTTCATGCATGTGACAGGTGACGACAAGTCTGGAAAAATTGATCTTTTGAAATCCGGGGGTCAGCTCGTGGTTTCTGAGCAGGCCCGGCTTTTGAGAGATGAGCGTCTCTTCGATTTGTGAGCATGCGCCTCTCTGATTTGCGAGCAGGCGCCTCTTCGATTTCTGAGTAGTGCCTCTTCGATTTCTTCTTTTTATAGAGGCACTAATTTTATTCCACAGCACACTTGAATTACCTCCTGTAAAAACTCCCTTCTTGCACTTCTGAAATCTTAATCTGTCCAATCTCTTCTTTCTCAACACCTTCGAAAAATGTCTTGCCCCTCTGACCGTCGCCTTAACTTGAATGTCGGGGAAGATGATGACTTGTCTTCTCCAAACAACATTTGGCATATGTCCTTCTTATCACCTAATGGTCCTCTTATAGTTGGGGACTCTATGATGAAGAACGATACAACTGCTACGGTGGTTGCTAGAAACCTTCTCCCTCCAAGAGACAATAGGTTGCTTTCCAAGCGGTCCGACGAGCTCGCTGTTCAGGACTCTCTGGCGCTTAGCGTCCAGTGTGCAGGCTCAGTCTCAAACATGGGCCAACGCCTTCTTGCACGATCTCGTCAGGTTGAGTCTTTGATGGCTGAGGTGGCTAGTCTTCAGTAAGAGGTCAGAGGACTCAGCCACAAGAATAAGGAGTTGCACATGCTCACAACTAGTTACTCAACAGGTATGAAGAGGAAGCTTGATCAGCTGCAGAGGCATATTCTGCCTTCGTTATCTGGAGTTACACCAAGTGTTGAGGCTCCGGAGGACCAAACTCTGGCGCTTTGGCTTTCTGGAGCTCCGTCGACTGCTGAGGCACCACCTGACCAATGAATGCTATTAGTTTACACATTATTGTAAAATATTTTTGCTTTTATTTTTATTTTATTTGATTTATTTTTTGTTTTTTTTTAAGCAATGTGAAATATGTAAATCAATTTAAAAAGACTTTGTTTACCCTCCCCCACACTTAAACTAAACATTGCCCTCAATGTTTTAAACATAGGTTCACTCTTAAGCAAACAAACAATTAGTAAACTAAGCAAGGCAAGATAAATGCAGTAAAGAGAAGGGTTTAGGAGTGCAAATTTGATTTGTTGAACAATTCCAAAGTCTCCCTTCATTGAATGCTTGGGTTGCCTCCCAAGAAGCGCTTGTTTTAACGTCTTGCAGCCGGACGAGACTTTCCATTAAACTCCCCTAGGTTTCACGGGATGGAATTTATCTTCGAATGGGAGGTGATACTTGAAATGATCCGGCAATGGTTTAAATTCAAGAGTGGGTGCCTGAATCATCAAAATCAGCATGTTAGTATAAAACAAAATTAAAATTGGAGAAGATGGCTTACTTTCTTTCTCCGACACAAACTCAATGACAAATACTACATCTTCAAAAGTTTCAGGGACTTTGAACTTGGCCAGATTTACTATGATGGTTGTGGCTTGTCCCGTGTCATCAGGAACTTGATTTGGTGCACCAAGAATTGGGGTATCACCTTGCACCTTTGGAAGAGCTTCTACAATGTCTTTTTCACTCTCTTCGTCATTGAGAATCAAAAACCTGCGAGGAAAAGGGACATTTGGTGGAATAATGTTAGAATGAATTGAATTTGGAACAACATTACTAGATTTGGACATCATAGGGACTTGAGGGGCTTGCGGCAAGAGTTCTTCTAAACTGTACATGTCGTCTTCTTCATCTTCTTCTTGCAGCAACTATTCATCCATGTTCGGGCTATGTTTGGATGGTTCTGGGATAACTTCATCCTCCATATCACTTTCGAAAGTGATGGCTTCATCGATTTCAACTTCTCCCTTTGAATTTGCCATGTTGGAATTGGAGAGTTCACTTTGCTCTTGAATCTGCGCCATGAATTCCACAATCTGTCCAACTTGCTTCTCTAATTCCTCCACTCTTTTGATTCGGTCTTGCATCTCCTTGTTTTGATTTTCTACTCCCTGTGTCAAAGAGGTGGTTAATTGAATAATATTATTATTATCCACCGACGAACCTGAAATTGGTTGGGAAGATTGTGGTGGAGGCTGTGGTGGTGCATATGGCCATTGATAGAACTCCTCTGATGGCTGCAATTGTTCTTTTTGTGAGCCCGGCGTCAAAGAGATCAGTCCTTCAAGAATTTCATTATAACTCATGGGCATACTTGAATTCGATTGGAATTGTTGTGGGGGAGGTTGTGGTGGCTGCATAGATCTTGAATAGAACTCCTCTTCTTGCTGCCAATATCCACCTTGTTGAAATTGTTGAGGTTCATCCCACATATAATCTGAATAATCTTTCCAATCCGAATTGTAAGCGTTGGAAAAAATGTTGTTGCTTGGTTGATCATAGCCCTGATAACCCCAAGCATCTCTGTTTGCAACAAATTGAGGACATTGATGAGTTTGATATCCTTGCTCATAGGGCACATCAAATGTAGGGACACTTGGCATTGAGGTCCTTTTGGCATTATTAGTCAATTGAGAAATGAGATGCGCCAATTGAGCTTGAATGGTCGCAAGTGCCATGTCTTGCTCCATTTGTACCTAAAATCAAAGAAAGAAAACTACATCAAATATCAAAAGTAAAAGACACAAACACAAACATAAACATAAACACAAACATAAACAAAGGGATTAGCAAATATGCTAATCCCCGGCAACGGCGCCAAAAATTTGATGCGTTGTAAACAACACACAAATTAAACCCCCTTTTTGACAATTGTAGTAAAGATGTAAGTAGGGTATCGTTCTAGATCGGGGATTAGGAGGGATTGCTAATGCACCTAACTGACTTAAAAATATTAAACAAGACTCAAAAACACAAAACAAAACTCTAAAACAAAAAGCTAAACTATAATAACTTAAAACACACAAGAATAGTCAAAAACAACACAAAACTAGCAAATTGAATAAAAACAGATACTAGGGATGGATTTAAACGAATTTGGGATTACAAAGACTCAAAATACTCAAAAGACATCAAATTGTACATATTATAACTAAAGAATACAACTTAACAATGGGGGGTTTGGTTTTGGACGAATTTAAACAAAAACTAAGTAAACTTTGTAAAATAGATTGTAAGACAGATTTGATTAAATCAATGGATGAATGGATGGCTAGAGGGTTTTTCTCCACACATGAACACTTGCATACAAACCAATTTTCAGTTGTTCTTTCAATAAACCATGAATCTCAACACCCCAGATTAACTGTGAACGGCACTTTTTTAACCTTCAAGTTTTCCTTAAGTTATTGAATTGGACAGAAAAGTGCATACAACAATTCAAAACATTCTTCAAAAGTCCCCTACGTGAATAGCACAATAAAGATACAATCAAAGATCATTAAGCTTTGTGAAAACTATAAGCATTGACGAGGCATTCGTAACTATGAACAACATGATACTCTTGCCAAGAATTCACTTAATGCGATTGTGACTAGCAACCTCCACTACTTGTGAATATAAGTTCATAACGATTAGGTGAAACTCCCTTATATTCTAGCATCAAATTCATGCATGCAAACTAAGTATGCATCCTTAATCGACATACAAGAATAAGTTATAAATCAAGCAGTTAAGCAAATTGAATTCACAACTCATGAAATCACAACTGAAGGTAATCAATTCATATTACAAATATGTTCATGGCTTTGAATCAACCTCTAGCCAAAACGAGTTTAGTTCCACATATTTGCAATTAAACAACTATAATTGAATTTAAACATGATAAACAAAAGTAGAAGACACCTAGAACGCTCCAACAATCCAACGTCTTGAATGGTAAGCACAGCTCCAAGTCTTCCTCCTTTCTTGCAAACATGCGGCACCAAGGTGGGTGTGGTGTTTGGATGGTCTAGGGGATGTGGCAGAGATTAAATAGGTTGAGAGAGTATGGAAGGGTGGTAGGGGATGGATAGGAAAAGAGGTGGATGGAAATGGATGGAGGAAGAAGGAAACTTGCTGCAGAAATTGTGTTGTTTATGGAATGTGTTGTAGATGTGAATTGGTTTTTGGCCTTGATGGAGAAGCCTATTTATAGGCTTTGAGAATGAATCACTACCATCCATTTTCTTGGTGAGAATGAATCACCAGCATCCATTTTTGTTGGTGAGAATGAATCACTACCATCCATTTTGTTGGTGAGAATGAATCACAACCATCCATTTTTTATGCTCCCCATGCATGCAATCCATTTCACCCTAAAATAGCTCCAAATTGCACCAAAATGCACTTCTTTGCTAACTTTGTTATTTAGAACCTACAAACACACAAAAATAGCTTAAAACATTCTAATAAGATGAATCTAATTAAGTAAATGCAAGGAAACAAACTAATAAAGTCACATAAATATGTTCCTATCAGCGGCTTTGGAGGGAGGTTACAATTGGTAGCGTTATGATGCCGAGAGGAAATCGAAATAGTAGTTTTAAATTTATGTTTTTGATGACAATATTTAAATTTAAGGTTTTTTTATTATAAGTTATGTGTTTGGACTTAATTATGCTTTAATTCCTGTTTGGTTTTTAAATAATCGAATGGAATATAATATCAATTTATTTAAGGTTTTAATTTTTTTTAGAATAAATATTATAACTAAAAATTTGTTTGTAATTATGAAATTTAAATAAACATAGACTATGTTTACGTAAACTTCTTATTTACAAACAAATCAAAGTCGTCTTGACATGGTTTGCGCGGCAAATGCTGTCGTTGTGCAAAACCTTGCACGACAGAATCTTCGTCGCGCAAATCGCGTTCAGTTTTAGGTCAACGTATTTGGTGCAAAATAATTAGAGAAATCAATACCGTATTTAGTGCAGACGTTTGCATGACAAAATTTTCGTCTCGCAAAGTCCCTAACAATGCTATAAATAAGCACTTCTGCTCTCCTTATTCTTCACAATTCGTTATAGAAATGCTTCTGCACAATTTGTCTGCATAATATAATTGCTTCGTTCTTTGATTGTTGGTACGATGGGCGATAATGGTGCGCGTTGGTCAAAGACAACGGATGGTGAAGGTTCCGAAAAAGGTTTGCGTTGTAAAGTTTACATTTTTTTTATAAAATTTTTATTTACCTTAAGTATTATGAAAATATATTTTTTGGATAGATAAGAAGAAAATTGTTGTGGTACGGGTCCGACACACTTATAGCGCAGTTGTTACTGAATCACTGCTGACGAAGTAATAACAGTTGTGAAGTCAGAACAGCGTGCCAACTTGTGGTCTGACAATGGAGCATTGGTGCGTACCAAATGTGCTGCAGATTAGGAGTCTTGGCAAGCCATTCCCGAGGAGCTAAAGATGCACATGATTGATGAGTTAGTTGTATGTGTTAATTTTATTAGTTAAATGTAATAAAATAGTGAGCTTTTAATTAATTAATTTTTGCATGACAACCTAATTGGGACATTGACAAAAATGACCAAAATCTGATGAAGGCTATCAACAACATGTTCAAGTTTTGTTTTCGGGAGTGGAAGTTTGATAATCAACGTGCGGTAGAACTACAGCAAGAACCACAACTACCGGCGGATGAGTAGAATAGGGTTTTTTTTCTTCAATTTTATTGCTTATTTAATAATTAGATTTGAATTTTAAGTTTTTTTTTAAGTATGAAGAGTTTAATTAAATATGTATTTAATGTTCAATATTGATAAAATTGATGCATTTAATAAATATGTATATTAATTAATTAATTAATTTGTACAAGTGGTATAACCAAATAAGTTCTTGATTTATTAAGTATTTAGGTGGTTTGAAAAAATGTGAAGAGTGAATGAAAAAATTAAATTTTCTTTTTGAAAAAAGGTTATTTAAAAAAATAGTAATGCATAACGAACTATGGTTCGTCTCGCAGCGTGTTATAAAAATGCTGCAAAATGCGGCAATGCATAGTTGGATGGCGCCAAAAAATTTGAAGCACAATGCTTTGCGTGACATTACTTTCATCCCGAAAAATCTTTTCACTTCACTGAACTTCACCATAATGCATGAAGGCAGAAGCTACAAAACATTTGCATTGCAGTAGCTGCCTTCCCATGGAAATAATTCCTCCGACCTTTGGGATTATCGTTAGTCTCGAAGGTATAATTTTTCGTAACAAACTTATTTATTTTCAATTCATTTAAATTGTGTTGTGTGTAGTTTATAGGTGTTGTGAGTTTATGTATTTTTATGCAAACAATGGTTTGCAATGTTCATATGAGCTTAGTTTATCGTTTAAGAATAAGTTGGATTCGCAAATGGATGCGAAAGCATGACTGTGGTCCAATTAATTCTTGAATTGTCCCAAAATTTTGGACAGTTTGAGAATGCACATTTACATGTTGTATTGAGCGGTTCATGCATTAGAGTTTGAATGTGGGAAATGTTGTAGCATTTCCTTGCATTCTTTGGGTGCATCGTAGTTTTTGTATCTACGTCGTGCACTTGAAGAACTACAGGGAGATACTGCCGAATTTTTCCCAAGCTCGAAGTCTAATGTGTTAGAATCTTAAATTATAGCACGCAATTGTTCATTTTCGAATGAGATAGGACCCATACTGGAGGCATAAGGTGGCATGTCATAATTGAAGTTGTTGTAACCCTTGTAAATTTTTTTGTTTGCAGGTGAAATAGACAAACAGTGGATACATAATCCTAACAGATGTGCTGATGATTATTTGGATGGAATAAATCTGTTCATCAATTTTGCAATTGCAAATAACTGCAGTTCAACTCAAATTCGGCGCCCTTGTAGAAAGTGTAACAACTTAATGATTGAATGAAACTGTTTGATACCATTTAGTTAGAAATGGGATGATGAAAACCTATACTATGTGGAATCATCATGGAGAACAAATACAATATGCTTCATCCTTCCACCTTTTTCGATCTGTGGATATAATTGAATCTATTGTGGAGCCAAATGACCAAATTATGGGCATTATCAATGATGCTTTTCTAACCGCTAGTTCGAATACGAATGTGGAAGTAGAAGATGACATCCCTCCCACCATAGACAATGACGCATTCGAAAAATATGAAAAACTATTAAAAATTGCCAAGCAAGAATTATACCCCAGTTGCAAAGGATTTTCAGTACTCACGGCCATTGTTGAGTTGATGCATGACAAAATAATGTTTCGTATGTCAAACTAGTGTTTTGGTTACCTTTTGGGGGTTTTCAAGAGGATGCTTCCAAAGGACAATTGCCTTCCTAAAGATCATAAAGTGCAAAGAAGGTGTTGAGTGGTCTTGGATTGGGATATGAAAAAAATTCACGCGTGTAAAAATAATTGCATTTTGTTCTAGAAAGAGAATAAACTGTTGGATAAATGCCCTATATGTAATCAGTCGCAATTTAAAATGACCTCTCAGAATAGAAGAACAAAGATTCCACAAAAAGTTATGCGTTATCTCCCATTAAAGCCTAGGTTGCAGCAATTGTATATTTCGACGCACACTACAAACGACATGAGGTGACATAAGGACAGACGAGTGGATGAAGATGTTATGAGACATCCTGTAGATGGAGAAACATGGAAAAAGTTTGATCGCCTGTACCCTGAATTTGGACACGAGCCCTAGAACATTAGATTGAGACTTGCGACATAGGGTTTTAATCCGTTTGGGGTTCTAAACCAAAACCACAGCACTTGGCCAAGCTTCGCAATTTCGTATAATTTGCCACCTTGGAAGTGCATGAAAAAAGAATATATGATGATGATGTTGTTGATAATCGAAGATCCGGGTACGTCTATTGATGTGTATTTACAACCGTTGGTCGATGAGCTAAAAGAATTATGGGAAAATGGTGTTCCCACATACGATAAATCTACAGGGAAGATGTTCACTTTGAGAGCAGCAGTGATGTGGACTTGATAGGAGCACATTTATGCGACTTTGTTATTTTATTTCTTTACATTTATTTAGTTAATTTCCATTTATTTTGGTAGTTTAAGTTATTTTTGTATTATTGTAGGTCCAGTTGGTAAAGATGACAATAAATAGCGAAATGGAGCAATTTGGAGCAGTTTTGGACTTGGATTGGATAACATGCGTGGATAGCCTGTAGGCTAGACATTTTTGGTGTTTAAATGGTCTTATACATGTGCTAAACTTTGGAGAAATTAAAGTTGAGGCTTGGAAGACAAGGAATTACATAAGAAAGAAGAATCCTAGTTGGAGAGGAACATTATCTTATCCTATCTTATCTTACCTTATCCTATCTTATCTTCTCTTATCACCGGCTACAAGGAGGAATCCTAATCACATTCCAACACTTTTTACCTAATTCTTAGAGTTTTAAAATAATTTAAGTCTCGCCTCACCTACGTAATTATGCTATGCGAGAAAGCCGACCACCATAACCGTGTTTTGTTGCCGAATCAAGCTTGTACTGTGTCCGTGGTAGGCGATGAATGGAGCAGTCGATCAAGGGGATTAAATGCTTAGTTTTCTCTTATGGCCTTCACCTCCTGCCCAGTGACTAAGAAAGGAATTGGTTTGCGCTTGAATTGAAGTGATGAGGTCGCAAAGCCAAGAGGGAAGTTGGGCTCCTATTGAAATGCTTTCCATCCCTCAAAAGGCAACGTGCTTTCAATGCTAGTTGTTACGTTACGCTGCCATTTTTCCAATATCATTGAATAACACGGCTTGGGGCTAGGGTGGGAAAAGCAGCGAACTCTAGAAGCTAGGGCGTTGTTCACCTTTGGACAAGAACACTACTCCGTAAAACACCAAAACCTTTTGCCTCATTGGATTCAGCATTTCCTCCTATATATATGAAATTCTTGCAACAATTTAGGGTGTGCCGCGCCTGCCATTCATTCCTTGAAGTTGCTGGAGTTTTCAAAGTTCTTTCACTCTTTGTTTTAAGTTTCAATGTTTATTTTAGATTGCTTTTTAGTTATGATGAACATGTGTAGCTAAGTTTCATTTTAGCTAGAGGTGAATTCGAAGCCATGATCATGTGTTTTATATAAATTGATTACATCCAGTTATTGTTTCGTAAAACATGAATGGGATTTGCTTATCTACTTTATAGAGAACTTATTCTTTTATGTTTATTAAGGATGCATACTTAGTTTGCATGCAGCAATTTGATGCTAGAATATAAGGGAATTTCACCTAATTGTTATGAACTTATATTTGTAAGTAGTAAAAGTCACTAGTCATGATTGAGTTAAATAAATTCTTGGCAGGAGTATCATGCTTTTCATAGTTACGAATGGTTTGTTAATGCTTATGATTTTCACAGGACTTAGTGATCTTTGAGATGTATCTCTATCATGCTTTTCATAGTTACGGAAATTGAGAAGAATAATTTGGTTACGCTGCTGAGTCCAATTCAATGAACTTAGGAAAATCTGAGAGTTAATTAGTGCTATTCATAGTTAATTTGGGGCATTGTCATTCATGGTTTGTAAGAAGAATAATTGGCAGTCAATTTGTATGCATATGTTTCATGTGTGGAACAGAATCCTTTAGCTATCATTTTATCCTTATTTCGTTCACAACTTAATTTACTTGCTGCCATTTACTTTTGTTTAAACTAAATTTGTCCAAAATCCCCACAGTCATTGTTTTGTTGCTAGTTTAACTTAGTTTTCAGTTTTATAAGTTTAATTTGTGTTGATTAATATCCCCTTCTAATCCTCAGAATAAAACAATCCCTACTTACTTATACTACGATGGCATAATTTATAGGGTTTAATTTGTGTGTTTGTTCTACTACATCAAATTTTGGCACTGCTGCAGGGGATAGAACCTGGGTGACCTACATTGCAATGTACCTACAAGACGTTGAGACTACGTTCAACCAACAACAACGCAATAATGATGGTGGTGTGAGAAGAAAAAAACTTTCTGTTTTTGCTCAAGCTGCATGACCTTTTGGGGAACCAATCAAATGGGAGTCGTTTAACAAAAGGGACATGGAGGTAGCACATTGATTTGTACTTAACAACTGTGATGTGACAATTACCTACATAGATGATCATAAAGAGTTGATGAAACGGGAACATCCTTCACATTTATATGCCAAAAAGCATCGTGAATTGTTTCCCCGATGGTTTTGTGAAACTGTAAGTTGTTCGTGTTTTGGGTTATTTGCATAATTGTAAATGTTAAACTAACACGACAAATTTTTCTCATTTATTTAGGTGAAGAAATTGAAGGAAATGAATTCGCTCGCTTACACTAAAGAATTGTACAACTTGGCAATTGGGCCTCTAAGCGCAAAATTGTACTCCAATTGTCATGTAAATGGTATCAAGTTTTTGGCAACTGATCGCGATGACAAGCTTTGTACGCAAAATAGTAGGGTACATGTCCTAGGTGCCGGTAACATCGCAGACATTGATTTCTATGAAAAACTAACAAGCGTTGTGCAATTGCTTTACAAAGACCGATGTCAAGTTATTCTATTTAAGTGTCACTGGTTTGTTACAAACACTTAGGTTGGAGGTGTTAAGCGTGACAATGGTTTGCTATCGGTCAACACTAACAGATGTTGGTATAATGACGACCTCTATATTTTGGCAATCATGGCTAAATAAACTTTCTATATAGATGACCTTAAGGGTGGGAGGGGCTAGAACGTAGTTCAGAAAATTGAGCACAAAGAGATGTATGATATTTCGAACCAAGATCCTGCTGCTGCTGATGATTATGGTGATGTTGTTGACAAAAAATTGGAGATTTCAATGGCACTTGGTGCAGATACAGTACGGGATATGACTATTGTACAAGAACTGTATTAGGTATCTAGAGGTCCTGAAATTGAAATACCAATTGACTCCATTATGATTGACCTCAGGGAAGTACCGCGATATAATGCTATAAACACGAAAATTCTGTATCAAATAAAACGAGAACATGTGTAAAAAGTAAATTTGTATTGATTTGAATTTGTAGGTTACAATCTCTGTTTTTAACTTTCCTCTAATTCAGTCTTCAAATTTGATGTAGATGGTTGATTGTTGATCCAATGGTCGCGATAACTTGATCTTGAATGAACGATTAAATGATTGCTTCAAGTTTTGAGCTTGAAAACAATACGTGGATGATCTTCACCTGAAGGGTGCGACAAAGGTAGTGTTTGATGTAGGATTTTGTTGCTTCAAGGGTCTTGGCAACTTGATCTTGAAAACGAACGTTACTACAAGTTTTTAAGCTTGCAACAAAGTCTTGAAGGAATCGGCACGAGCGCTTGTTGATTCTTCAAAGAAGTGCTTTGGCTTCGGTCGAGAGAAAGCTTTGGCTTTGGTTGAATGTTCTTGGAAGAGAGCTTTGGTAGCATATCAGTCTTCAAAGGTTTGGTAGAGGTTCTTCTGTGTAGAGATTTTCTGACCTTTATGCTTGTGAGAGGACCTTGTATTTATAGGCTTCTCAAGGCTTGCCTTTGGGTGGATTTTGCTTCGATTTATGTCCTAATTCGTCCATGGAAGAATTTAGGCATGTTTTGTGTCTTAATTTCAGCAACTTTACTTCCTTGGCCGAAATTATGAGGCCTTGTTGCTTATTTTGTGAGCAATCTTCAGTTCTTGCCTGTTTTATGAAGATGCCTTAACTTTCTTTATGGTTTTAAGATTGATTTGGACCCCTAGCTGAATTTAGGAGAGTTTGTTCTCCCTTTGACAAATTTAAGGAAGCTTTTGTACTTCTTTTGCTTAATTTGTGCCATGTCATTGATGACTTGTCTATTTGTGATAAGTCATATGCCATGTGGAACTTTGCGATGCATCATTTGTATGCAATGAAATTTACATGTCTACAAATGCCCCCACTTCAAGGTGCATTGTAAGCATGTGCTTGTCACATGTAGGAAATATGTTTTGAAGTTTGCAATGAGTATGTTCTAACTCAAGGGTCGTCGAGACCTAATCTTGAATTAGTTTGCTTCTTCAAGGGTTGTAGAAGTGTGTTTCTTGAATTGACATGATGAATTTCGTCAAGGGCTGTTGAGGCGTATTTCTTGAATGAAACATTTCTTTAAGGGCCATTGAGGCTTGGTCTTGAACGAACTGATGAATTTCGTCAAGGGCTGTAGAGGCTTAATCTTGAATGAAGTGATGAATTTCGTCAAGGGCCGTTGAGGTGTATTTCTTGAACGAAACATTTCTTCAAGGGCCGTTGAGGCTTGGTCTTGAACGAAATGAACTTTTTCCCTCAAGGTGTAGAGGCTTGATCTTGATGAAATGAGCTTCTTTCTTCAAGGGCCATAGAGGCTTGATCTTGAATTAAAGTGGTAAGTTTATTTCTTAAAGGGCCGTAGAGGCTTGATCTTGGAAGAAATTTTGAAAATGGATAAATCGGCACATACTTATTGTGTGTATCTGATTTTCCATAATCTTAGCAAAATACATTTGATGTATTTTGAGCTTTTCCATATGATTGTAAGAAAACAAACGTTTGTTCCTAGTAGTTGTAGGAAAAATGTTTTCCTTCCTTCGATAGGAATCCCCTTCAATTTTGGTAACAAGGGTGACTTCCTTCAAAGTGTTGGAGAGCTTTTGTGATTTCCTTCAAAGTTTTGGAAAGATTCAATGCTTGTCCTTGGATGAGTAGGATGTGCATTTCCTTTCCCTTTTTTCTCTTTTCCCACGGCAAGGGGAAAAACAAAAAAAATTGTATCTTGTTTTTATTTCCCATGGCATGAAGGAGGGATTTTTCCTTTCTTCTTTTTGATTCCCATGGCAAGGAAGGAGATTTTCTACAGCAAGGGGTAGGTATTTTTTTATTCCCCCTTTGATTCCCCACAGCAAGGAGGTATCCTGCTTTCCTTTTTTTTTTTTTTTTGTTTTTTTTTTTTGTTTTGTTTTGGGAAACATGTCATCTAACTTGCATGCCCAATTTCATGTTGATTTTTTTCATCTGGAAAATCTTGAAAAAATATGAGAAACATAGCTTTGTCTCTTATCGTTTTAGGCATATATTGCATGCCACTAGGAAAAATTAGGAAAGTTTTCAACTTTGCATTTTCCTACAGCTGTGCAATCTTGACGGGAAAGAAATTTCTGCAGGAATGGCTTTGAAAACTCGAATGTTTGGCTTTAGGGAAAATTATGAAATTTGGATACAATGATCCTCAACCACTTAGCTTCCTTCTCCAATTCTCCTTGCATCAAAACTCCTTCAGAAAGTTGAATTACCACAAAAAACGTCCTGCTTACGCAGATTGGCTGAAACTTGCCCTTTTAAAAAAAAAAATTTGCTTCCTTCTTTTGGTTGGAATGTGCTTCCTTCTTTTGATTTTTCTTTTGCTATTTGGGATGTATTTCCCTTCTAGCATTAGGAAGCCATTGACCCCTATATATAGGACAATTGGGTGTATATTTTTTCCACAACACAACTCCTTTTGGCGTGCACTTTGTAGCTGCTTGGAGTTGTGGGTTTTTTGCTATTGTGCTTGCCGTGCCCTATAGTTGCTGCTGCTGTACCCTTCTTGTCCCTTGAAGCTTGTTGCAGTGCATCACTTTTACCGTGTGGGGTTGTGCAAAATGTTGGAAATGTGCCCTAAAACCAATCATATGATGATACTTTACGGACATTTCACATGTTAAACTAATCTAGTTTAATATAAAGGGCAAAGATTATTGTTTGAGCGGTCTCATATAAATGTTATATGCTTAAACGATAAAGTCCAAGGAATATGTGATTGGGAGAATGCGATCTAAAAGAAGTTAGATTCATGAGACCATTCTTTCGTAGACACATCCTAAACGTTCCTGATCATAGGATTGCCAATTGGGCATTGACAGTCCGTTAAGATCAGTACCTGCTATGTCTTCTCTCAGGGAGAGTGACTAGTCTCGAGTCATTGGTGTGAGTGACACCAAGACAAGTACGTAGGTGCTCAATAGAGAATGAGTTCACTGAACACGATCAACGGGGAGTTCTCATACTCATGTCACGTGAGAACTCATGGTTAGGATAATGCAAATTAGTCCTTTGACCTGAGGCATCATAGTTGTCTTGTGGTTAAGTACTTAATCTTTGATTATGTCAAATGTCACTCCATCTGGTGTGTCCACGGCGTCTTCGGGGTTAAGCCACTTAGCCATGGAGACAAGTGAATGCGCAACAAGGGATCTCTAACCTTTAAACCGTTGAGGGAGAAAACTCTATGATATGATTTAGAATCTCTGGCCAGAGTATGAATGAGATGTTGGAATGCGTTCCAGATCACATTCAAGGTAATCATATAAGTGCAAGATTCACATTGGATAGTAGACATGAATAAACTATCAAACCAAACAATGTGGTCAAGAGTATTGTATTAGAGAAGGACCGTATTGCATTTGTAATCCTAAACTGAATAGGTTCTCCACCTCTTCTGATTAGCTTGGGTAAACATGATATGCTGCTAGGTGTCACTCATGGTTTGTGGAAGCCCTAAACGTGTGTAAACACTAAAGGGAGAATTGAAAGTAAGTTTCAAATTCACAATCGATTTGAAAGAGTTTGAATCGCCCACTGCCTCGCTAAAAGGAACCTAATGGATCGTACACCGTGTAAGGTAGAGATTGAAGATTCAACGGAGATGAGTAAGAATAATTAAATAGTTTAATTATTTATGGCAAGGATTAATTAATATGATTATTAATCAAACGAATAAGTTCGTTAAAGACCTCGGGATAGTTTTGGACCTTAAGGCCCAATGGGCTTCGAACGTCAAGCCCATTGACTTAAGTTGTATGACAACTTAATGAATAAAGATTCACAAAGGCCCAAATAGTCCATTAAATCCCACATGGCCGGCCATTTAGAGTTAGGGTGGGTTTTGGACTTATTTACAAGTTTGCCACTCAAATGAATAAAGGTATAAGTATGACTTTATAGCCTAAATTCATTAAGGGTGCTTTTTGGGGGAAATTGGAGAAACACAAACTCCATTTGCTCTCTAAAGAGGCCGGCCACCTTGAGGAAAATATCTAGCAATTTTACTTCCTCAAGGTCACTCATTTCTTCTTCATCTAACCTTGGTGTGGAGACTTAGAGGTTCCCAATTTTGGGAACTTGGAGAAACCTCTTCATCCATCCAAATCCATAGATCTAAGATGCAAGGAATGAAGGCCCTCTCTTTGGGTGATTAGCCTTTGCTTATGCAAAGAGGAATCTACAAAGGTATAAATTCAACTCACTTTGTTTTGAGTTGTTATTGGTTCACCAAACTACTAGGCTTTGAACATTCATGGTTGATGTTTTGTTTTTAAGTACATGGAAGCATGATTCCGCCTTTAATTTGTTAATTGCATGCTAATGATGTTGCTTAAATGAACATGTATTCTCAAAAAAATCCTTCACAAAAGACTGTAGTATTTTTTTATGTAGTGCCTTTTGGTCACAACTTTCTTCGGTGGTGACATTAGCCTGCCTTTTGCTGCTGCTTGAAGCTTGTTGAAGTGCGTCACTTTTACCGTGTGGGGTTATGCAAAAGATTACAGTATTCTTACATTGTGTAGTGCCTTTTGGTCACAACTTTCCTCGATGGTGATGTTGCCGTGCAATGCAAGAAATTGCTTGCGTAATCGCTGCGGGGTTGTGTAGTGCGATTGCATAGCATTTTGGGTTTCTTTGCTACTGTAGCGTGATTCGAAGGAACATCTTGTAGCTGCCCTCTTTGCTATGCTTGATCAACCTTCATGGCTGATTTCTTCTTGTTGTTGTGACTTCGCCACTTTCATCTTTCAATGCTTATGAGGTTTGTCTCGTATGTCTTTTGTTTTAGTGAAGCAATTTTATTTTTCCTTTGCCACCCCCTTTTGTGCTTATGTTTCTTTGTTTATTTTGTTACAGCCATGGTATTTTTCAAGTGCTTTAAGAACAATACCATTACCATTCTTGCGAAGGAATGCGATCATCAAGATAAGGGAACGATATTGAAGCTTTGATCGTCGTTGACTGGCCTAAAGGCGTTTGTTCTTCCTGCCAAAGACAACTTGATGCACATCAAGTTCTGGTCTTTTGAAGTGTCTTGGGAGGTGATGGATTTTGGCCAGCCCATTCCGAAGAAGAATGCGTGTAAATCAAGGATTCTTTTTTTGAATCCTTCGCCCCGTGCTCGTGAGAATTCAGCAACTTTACTTGAGCTTCTTGGCCATCGTATCCGCAGGGGATTTGTGACTTAGAATGGCGCTTTGTCAACTACTGGAGAAGCCACCTATGTTGAGTTTTACTGGGAATGGCTTGAAGATGTATTGAGCTGGTCCAAAGATGTGCTTATTGACGTGGGGCTTATCATGCTGTGTACGCATCTTTGTTTAGCTATGATCACCATCCTTCAGTCCTTTGTGCATTCTTTGAGCATTGGTGTTCAGTAACCACCACACTTCACAAGATAGGAGGCTTGCCGATCCAAGGGAAATTTTATGACGAGGTTGTTCCGAGTGTGGAAGAGTTTTCTCATCGCAACCGCCAAGGATTGCCTGCGAGTTGCCTCTATTTGTTTTGGGTGTACTATAAGCTTTCCTAAGAGGCTCAGGGAAAGTCAAGCGTGATGATTTCTTTGTGGATCTGATTTTGGTATTGGGGTTCCATAAAGTACACGAGACTTTTGAAGAAAAGTGGCCATAACAAGACGACAAACCCAAAGGGAGACTTGGATTTATTAAGTGTTATTGGTTCATTTGAGGGCCGTGCTTTTGCCGATTTGAAAGAGTTTGATGAACTTGGCGTAGCGTCAAAGCACGTGGAAGAATCTTACTTAGCCGCTTGCTTAGCTTGTTGGCTTTGTAAGTTTGTTCTCCCCAAAGATGACGTCAACTTTATCCATCCTTCAAGGTGCTCTCTTGGAGCAGGAAGCTATAGTTTCTTAGTATCAGGATGAGATTTCACACCTAGAGCAAGGGAAATGTGTGGCCATGGAAGTACCCACCTTGTCTCCCACCGATGTAGAGACTTTGAAGACTTTGGAAGGCTTGCTTGAAGATTGTCATCGTGGTTTTAGGGACATAGCTTTCAAGTAGTGTCTTCCATCTTTTGTACTTTAGGCCTTCTTTGCTTTGCTCCTTTTGTAATAAGGCTTTGTAGCCAAATTCTTCCTTTAAAGAAATAAAGTATTCACATTTTGAATTGGCTCTTTATCAAAATGTTTGTGTTTTGCTGGTGATGTGACTGTACTTGAAGTTTTGAAGTTTCAAGTTGCCTACGTACCCTTGGTTGAGGAGGGATTAAGTCATGATGTAGTTCAAATAAGTGATGGATGTTGGCAATTTAAATGGTGATCATGATGGTGATTTTGTTTTGTTCTTTTTTTTAATAACAACATGTGAGTTCCACTTCAAGTTTATGACCTCTTGAATGAAATCAGCTTCGATCATTTTAACAATCTTAGCTTCATCCAGGCTTGAGAGTGCATTACAATGGTTTCTTGCCTCCTGTCCTTGAGTTGTGGTGGTGCAGTAGTGACGTCCTCCTTAGGGATTTTGTCTTCTTTGTCTTTTTTGATTATGATGTGGAAGACATCTTGGACTTCCCATTTAGTGCCATCCTTTTAGGCTTGTTGGCATGAAGATTGGCCAATGTGGATGATGATGCACCTTCTTACCTTCAGTGGTCCTCTTGTGTCCACCTCCAAGGTTGCTTAGCGTTTCATCCTTGAAGGAATCGAGCTTCGAACATCGTCCTTTTTTGCTAGATCATCGAGCCTTTCTTCCTTAGGCATTGTCTTCCTCTTTCTAGAAGGCTGCTTGGTTTCTTCAAGTCTTTCCAAGGCTAGCCGTCGTGGAGCTTTATTTCTTAGGTTTTGACAATCTTGAAAACAGAGCTTTTGGGCGTCAGCATGTTAAGCCTCTTTAAGATAGAGGTTCGGTCTTAACCACCAGTGCGATCAAGTGCCGAAATTCTAGGTTTTGAACAATTCATCATATTGAAGAATGACATTCAAGGGGCGGGTTTAGGCTCATCTTGATCTTGTGCAATGTTCACGCTAATGTGTTGAGCGCTAGTGTTTTTCGCTTTGCTTGAAATCTTCACGGGTGTATTTCGTGTGAAGCCAAATCCAGCTTTGTTGTTGTTAACTCCGTAACCATGCTCCTTCAACTTCTTTTGACTCTTAGTGAGGTCATGTTCTTTGTT
This sequence comes from Crataegus laevigata, assembly GCA_963580275.1. Taxonomy (NCBI): domain Eukaryota; kingdom Viridiplantae; phylum Streptophyta; class Magnoliopsida; order Rosales; family Rosaceae; genus Crataegus; species Crataegus laevigata. The sequence continues at coordinate 32,639,024 of OY756948.1, read as the reverse complement.
GTTGACGACGTTTGCATTCTTCTTTCCAAGATTTGAAGAGGAGGTGAAGTCGTACCCGACCTTTGATATGAGTTTGTAGGCGTTTGGGTTGAAACCTTCTTCAGTCCTCTTGGTTGTAACAGAGCTTGGTTCCACTCCCTTTGGCAGGGGTTTTTCGAAGCCTAGTGGTGGTTTTGGAATTTTAGCGTTGCTCAGCTGTGCTAGAGGTAAAACTAGTTTTGTCTTGAGTAGTTTTACATCATTCTTATGCAGTTGTGTGTTGGCTTTGTTTGTTATAGTTTCGAATAGAGATTGCCCATTCTTTCTTCTATATATTGGGATGTATTGGAAGACGAGTGTGCTTGGTCCTTTTGAGGGCAACACATTCCCTTTGGTTATTGCGGGCTTAGCGGGCACATCGTCGTCTTTGCTTAAAGGTGGCATGGCTTCCCTTTTTTCCTCTTCAGGCACGACTTGCCACTTCTTTTGTTTTGGTGCGGCTTTGCTTGTGGACTTGATCGCTTTTGGAAGAGCTTTAGGCACTGTTTCTTCATCCATGTAGCACTTGGTGCCTGCAAAGTGTGATTCGGCTTTGGTGAACGGCTTAGTGTCGCCTTGTATCACCTTCACTCCTTTTTGGTAGTATTTTAAGCATTGGTGGAGGGTGGATGACGCTACACTATTCTTACAGATCCAAGGCTTTCCTAAGAGCAAGTTGTAGGAAGTTATTGGGTTGATCACATGGAATATTGTGGTTGACTTGAGTTCACCAATAGTTATCTCTACGCGAACCATGCTCACCGCTCTTTGTCCTCCTTGGTTGAAATATACAATTAATAGGAGGCTTCGGGTCAGTTTGCCCATCTTGATGCCGATTGTAGTCATTGTTGACTTTAGCATGATGTTTATGGCTGAACCATCATCCACAAGCATGTGGTTAACTTTGTGCTTCCTCACGTATCCAAAGACAAAAAGAGGATGGTTGTGAGGCTTTGATCCAAGCAACAAGTCCTTGTCAGTATAGCTGATTGCATCCTGGGCGACACATAATGTGACATATTCATGTGGCTGAAGCTTTAAGCTTTCATCCTTGCTTTCTTGCACTTTGTGGTCGTCGTGGCTCGCTAAGACCGCTATTAGTGCTTTTCGCATCTCCTTGGGCAATTGCAATGCTTCCTCGATGCTAAAGTATGACGCCAAGCTTTCTTCAGGTATATGAGTTTTCTCTTCCTTGACGGCGATAACTTTGCCTTTTGAGGGCTCTTCTATCTCTACTTTAACTATATGATAGGCAGCGGTAGCTTACTATTAGAAGAAATCCTTTACGAAGTACTAGTGCCAGGAGACAGGAATGCGTGGCTTTTGCTCCATAGGTTCCCCAACATATGTTGGCTTAGTCGCTCTGATGTTTCTTTTGGGCTTCCTATTGTTGCGGTGGTGGTGCTTTCTCACTTGTTCCACCTTTGGCTTTGCTACTTGTGGTCTTGGCTTCCTTGTTTTTTTTGTAGGTCACTAGTGTCCATCTCTCTTCATCATTGGTAAGTGCACTTTGGTCATTTGCCCCTAGCGATGGTTATGTAGAAGGTGCCGTGTGGTTTTCGCATGAACAAGAATGAGCATGCGTTACTTGGAGAGGCACAGGCTCGAGGGATCCAAACACAATTGTAGTAGTGTGTTTTGCAGCTGTATCTTCAAGGTTGAGTTCAATTTGCTTTTGTTGTGCCAGCTTTATGATGAGCTTTTTGAGGATGAAGCACTTGCCGATATGATGGCTCACGATACAATGGTATTTGCAATACCTAGGATCATTAACACGATTTATCTCTTCAGGGTACTTGCATTCGGGTTAGTAGTGTGTGTTGCAGCTGTATCTTCAAGGTTGAGTTCAATTTGCTTTTGTTGTGCCAGCTTTATGATGAGCTGATAAACTCATATTTATATATACTTTACATCAAATTCACTTGTCTTTTCTTAGTTAGTTCCTTATATTTTTGAGCTATCTACTTTGTTTTTGTATTTTGTGGGATTTGTCAAGCAAAGAAAAGAAAAATAGCACAAGTGGGATTTTAAGTAACAAATTCGTCAAAACTGCCTGTGCAGATTAGCTGACTTTGGAAGCAAATTGCGAATAGATCAGAATGAATTAGAGAATGAGCCTTATATGCTTAGAAAGCTACGGATGTCTATTTTCCGAAGCATTTCGGGGATTGCTAATATCATTTTTCTAGAAGAAGTTATGGCTGTTTTAACACTGAAAGGTTTCCAAGACGCTGGGCAGTTTGTAACTGCAATGAAAACAATAAACCCAATAAAACTGATGCAGCCAAAAACAAACCAGCTGACACCTATTCAAATATAAGAGGAAATTGAATTAAAGATGAGGATTAAGAGGGAGTAATTGGCATAAAGGCTGCCTAAAGAGTTACAATTGTTTTACCATTTCCTCTCACTTATTGTCATCACTAAATGGCTGTTAGTGGGGTGAGTTGTGGAGGAGAAATGGGGCAGCAAGCATGGGCATAAAGGTTGTAGGTTACAGCAGCAAAGGAGGAGTGTTTTAGAGAAAAAAAAAGATAGAAAAAAAGAGGAAAGGCTGCTGCGTTGGGAAGGAAGGAAAGGAAGGAGGAAATCTTGGCATTCTCTTCTTTCGGTTTTATCTTCTCAAACTCATGTCTTTCTTTTGGTTTAATTTGAGAACTATGTGTAACTAAATTTTTAGAAGTTAGGGGCTGATTTGAAGCCCTAAATATGATTGCAAGTTTGTTATGACATTTTGTTGAATTACTTTTATGAATGGATGAAAATTGGTTCACTACTTCTCTCATTGATGAATTCTTTATGTGTTTTCTATGGATGCATACTAAGTAAGCATATCTAGGATTCTAACACTATGAATATGTGTATTCCTGCCCTTGTCGAATGAGGACCTACACATATTCTAGAGTAGTACTTGTTAATTGCGATTAACATGTGAATCAATTTCTAGGATAAGTAAGACAACGCTAGTACTTACGATGCCTAGTGATGACTCAAACTCTTTTTCGTTCTTAATGATTTCTTCTTGTTAAATCTATGAACACGCCATTCTAGATTGCATGCTAGGAACTAAGTTAAGTTGAAAACGCCATTCTCTTAACATACTACGTAAGAAAGAGTAATAAGTTGAGTTCTAACATTGAGCCAACTTGAGCATCTTCATCCGGAAATAAAAGGAATTTGAATGAAACATAACATGTTTGCATGTTTATTCGGTGGTGGATAGCACTTCCCCTAACTCGTTTTCTTAACTTGTGAACTACAATCTATTTTTATTACTTAAAATCTGTTTCTGTCCTGTTTTTGTTCAATTTAATTTAAATATCAAATCAACTCCAAAAATCCCAAACATTTGTAGAAGTGTAGCTCTGTGTGTCTAGTGTCTGCATATAAAATTTCGTAGAATTTAGATAAGTGTAAGTCGGTCTAATAATTATTTTTCGGTGGCTGGTCAGTGGGACAGCAACCAGTTTTTGTGACATTTTAAGTAGTTACATAAAACAATCTTCTGGGGGAAAGACCCTTATTTTCATATGCTACAATTGACAAATCTTAGCGTTAATAAGGAAAATCAATAGGACATTTGTGTGCTACTTTGTAGTGTGCTTTTAAACCTATCATGAGCTTTTTGAGGATGAAGCACTTGCCGATATGATGGCTCATGATACAATGGTATTTGCAATACCTAGGATCATTAACACGATTTATCTCTTCAGGGTACTTGCATTCAGGTAGCTCGATCACCTTTCTTTCCAAGAGATCATCTAGCATTGCGGCGATGTTAGAGTCTGGAATAGGGTATGTCTTATGCCCCAGCTCCCTCAAGGTGTTTTCATACCTATCTTGGGTGCAAGAAGGCTCACCTATTTTTTTTATCTCATTCGTTTTGTTCTTAGAAGAGATCTTGACTGGCGCATGGGAGGTCTTGACAGGGGTAGTGTTGATGGCAAAAGCTTCCTTGGCAGGTTTCTTCCCAGTCATGTCTACTATCAGAGCAAACACCTTGTTTTGCTTAAAGTCGGTGATTGGCTCTTTTTTCTCATGGTTGGTGATACTGAGCTCCATGTCGTTGGAACGAATTGCTAGTTAGTCAAATGTCCTTAGCTTTATGCCTTGGAGGATGTAGTGTAGCCCCTAGTCCATGCCTTGAATGTACATCTCAATGGAAAATGTTTTAGAAAGCCGATCCTTGCAATCCAGACTTAATGAATGCCATTTGTTGATGTAGTCAACGACCGGTTCATCCTTCTTTTCCTTTGTACTCGTCAGCTCTAACATGCTTATGGTGCGATGAGTGCTGTAGAAATGGTTGAAGAATTTCCTTTCAAGCTAGTCCCAGCTATTGATAGATTCTAGCTTGTGGTTTGTGTACCAATCAAAGACATTACCTTTCAGCGAGCGCACAAACTGCTTGACAAGATAGTCTTCTTCTATCCCAACATTGTTGCAAGTTTTGATGAAATGAGTAATATGTTGTTAAGGATTGCCCTTTTCCATCGAATTGCATAAACTTTGGTGGTTGATAACCCCTTGGCATCCTTAAGGTGTCAATCTTCTTGGAGTAGGGCTTTGAGTACAGTACTGAGTCATGTGAGCTTCCTTCGTATTGCACCTTGATGTTGCTAGTGATCATCTGCTGCAGGTGCTGGATAGAGAGAGATCCCATGAGTGCTGATGCTTGGTTCATGTTCTCCTTGGCTTTCTCCACCAAAGGTTCCTCTTTTTCATCGGTTTCCTCATTCGACGGGCCAACCTTTGGGTCAGCCTTGTCGTCGTACTATGCCTCCAGGCGGTTCACAAGTATAGGAATTTGTAAGTCCTTCTCATTTACGGTCCTTGTTAGATTTGCAATTGCTTCGCTTATTTTAGACAGATGCTCCTTGATTAAAGTCATGTCAGTAGTCAAGACTTGCATGGCTATGGGACACGAGCTGCTTGAGTTGGCGTCAGAAGTCAAAGAATCAGAGTACCTCATCAGGCTTTCTTCCATTGGCGCCCTTACTTAGGCCAAGGTGATCACAGCCTCATGCCTCGAGTGCTCTTGCTCCTTCGGTAGAGTTGATGCAAGGGTGGAAGGTACGGCAGAGAGAGTTATTGCCTTGCTTTGTGTTGTGACGCCCAAAGTTTCACTACTTGCGCCAAGGATGTCCTTGTTCTTCGCGTCGGTAGCAGAAATAGCTTGATCCTTGGGCGCCATTTGTGCTTTTGTGGATTTGAAGACAAAGATGAAAGGCAGAGATGTCTCACTGGGCGTGCTAAATTTGTAAACACAAAAATTTCATATCGAATAAAATGAGAACATGTGTACAAAGTAAATTTGTATTGATTTGAATTTATAGGTTACAATCTCTGTTTACAATTTTCCTCTGATTCAGTCTTCAAATTTGATGTAGATGGTTGATTGTTGATCCAAGGGTCCCAATGACTTGATCTCAAATGAGTGATTAAACGATTGCTTCAAGTTTTGAGCTTGAAAACAATGCGTGGATAATCTTCGCCTGAACGGTGTGGCCAAGGTAGTGTTTGATGTGGGATTTTGTTGCTTCAAGGGTCTTGGAAACTTGATCATGAAACGAACGTTGCTACAAGTTTATAAGCTTGCAACAAAGTCTTGAAGGAATCGGCACGAGTGCTTGTTGATTCTTCAAGGAAGTGCTTTGGCTTTGGTCAAGAGAAAGCTTCGGCTTTGGTTGAATGTTCTTCGAAGATAGCTTTGGCAGCGTATCAGTCTTCAAAGGTTTGGCAGAGTTTCTTCTATGTAGAGATTTTGCGACCCTTGTGCTTGTGAGAGGACCTTGTATTTATATATAGGCTTCTCAAGGCTTGCCTTGTATTTATGTCCTAATTCATCCATGGGAGAATTTAGGCATGTTTTGTGCTTAATTTCAGCCATTTTACTCCCTTGGCCGAAATTATGAGGCCTTGTTGCCTATTTTGTGAGCAATCTTCAATTTTTGCCTATTTTATGAAGATACCTTAACTTTCTTTCCAGTTATAAGATTGATTTGGACCCCTAGCCGAATTTTAGGAGAGTTTGTTCTCCCTTTGTCGAATTTAAGGAAGCTTTTGTACTTCCTTTGCTTAATTTGTGCCACTTGTCATTGATGACATGTCCATTTGTGATAAGTCATATTCCACGTGGAACTTTGTGATGCATCATTAGTATGCAACTAAATTACCATGTCTACAAATACACTCAAGTGCGCGAGCGACGATGTTGACGTGCCTACAGACGAGGAGGAATGGGATGATATTTTTTCTAGTTCAGATGAAGATTAATGAAAAATTGTTATGTAAATGTAATGATATCTATTGAATTGTATATATTTTGTATACAAATAAAAGTTTCCTTTAAAATTTGTAACAAAATTAATTAAAAAAATTATTTATTTATTCAGACCAAAAAATAAATTAAATTTACAGATATGCATGACGACATTTTATAAATGTTTGTCGCACAAATATTAAAAAATTCCATTTTTTTAAACTGGTGGTGCAACAAAGGTTTAAACACCCTCGTCGTGCATACATGTAAAAATTTGATTTTTTTTTGCCAGAATTGGGCTCATTTCTGTCTATTTCAAGCTTCTCTCTCTCAATTCTGTCAAAGCTCCTCTCTGTCGATTCTCTCAAGCTCCTTTTTCCCTTTCTCGCACTCTCTCTATCTCAGACTCACTATCTCAAGCTCTTCTCTTACTCTCTCGTAGTCTCTTTGTTTCTCTGTCTCCTTGTCACTCTCCCTAACGCATCCGCTGCACTCTGACACCACACCTTTCCCCGCCGCCGCAACATTACTAGGGAAGCACCCAATCTCCCTTAATTCATCTCCCTTAATTCAATTATTTATTAGTGCAATTTTCTCAATTTTTCTATTCAATTGTTCTAATTACAAAATTTAGGGATTTAGGGTTGGAATTGGGAATCCTGGGTTAGGGATTTAGTGTTGGAATTGGGAATTGTGGTTGCAGTTTCAAGCCTTACCATCTGCATATACTTTGGATTACTAAGTGTTGATGATGTAGGACAATGTAAGGTGGGTGTTGCCGATAATTATGAGGGACTAAGTAATAGATATAATTTAAAGCAAGAAAATTTAGGGTCAATGCGATTTTAAAGAAATTGGAAAAAAAAGAAAATAATAGGGAGGACAAAGAGAGAAGAAAGTAAAGGATATTGGAAGTTGTCTAGTGGATGATTAGTGGATTATCAGTTGTTATTAAATATTTGGTGTTGAAAGGAAGAAGGTGGAAGCATCATGGAGCATCATGGAAAGCTAGTTGTGCATAGCTGGAACAACAATGGAATAATGGAGTCTTTCGGCTAGGTGTTAGTAAAGCCTTAGTGGATCTTAGTTAATTCCTTCTTTAAATGTTTTGTTAGGTATGAATGGAGGTGTCATGATACCTTGTATTATTTTGTATTTGGAGGGTCCTCTACCCTTAATCATTCCCGTAGCTTTCCATAGCTTAGGCTCTATTGTTTTTCTGCTATATATGTTCTAGGTTCTGTTGTAATCTATTCTATGAATGAAATACAATTCAACCTCTAAAAATCAACATGGTATCAGAGCAAGGTTAAATCAACCTGCTTCTGTTATACTGCTATCCAAGAGTATTCAATCTCCAAAATGTCTGAAGGCAATCCTTTAGCATCAGAAGCTGATAGCTCCCCGGAGCTTTCCTCCGTGAATGTGCATGAGGTGGAAGTCAACCCAAATCAAAGGTTAAGCTCAGTCGTATTAAATGAGTTTAATTACTTGCCATGGTCAAGAGCTGTGTCTTTGGCACTAGGTGGCAGGTCCAAGTTAGGATTCATAAATGGAAGCATCAAAGTACCTGATGCTTCCTCACCAAACTATGAATTCTGGCTGAGCAAGGATCAACTAGTTATGTCATGGCTCTTGAATTCTATGGAGCGAAAGTTAGCTGAAATTTTCAGCTACTCAGAATCCTCGTACCAGCTATGGGAAGCGGTCAAGGAAATGTATGGCAACCAGAATAATGCTGCTCGGGTTTTTCAGTTAAAGAAGGACATCTCCGATCTGCAACAAGATGGCAAGCCGTTTGTCCAACTCCTAGGAAGCATGAAAAACATGTGGAATGAGTTGGAAATTTATCGTCCTCATACAACCGATGCAGCACTGCTACGAAAGAGAGCAGAAGAAGACAAGATATTCCAGCTCTTGTCCAGTCTTGACTCAACGTATGAAGATCTACGATGTCACATACTCATGAACACTGAACTTCCTTCCTTCACAAGTATGTGTGCAACGATTCAACGAGAAGAAGTAAGGAGGAAAGTCATGAACATGAGTACAATGACTAACGTACCTGAGGCTAGGGCATACATAACCAACGAGAAAAAGTACAAAGGAAAGCATCCACATTTGAAGTGTCGACACTGCAACAATATCGGTCATGTTAAAGACACATGCTGGATTTTGCATCCAGAGTTAAAACCTGATTTCATGAAGGACAACAAAGGCGTACAAAGGATGAACCATACTCCACATCGAGCAAATCATGCGTCTACCTCCTTCTCCAATAGGTCAGAACCATTCAAGAACTTCACAGCAAATCCAGCAGAACTCATGAACGAGTTTATGACATACCTTCAAGGCAAAAAAGAAGGGGCTGAAACTGACCGTGCAGATAGCATGGAAGAAGGGATCTCGACGGCATTGCTCGGCAAGTTTGCAGGTTTCTTGGCAGACACGAAACCTGTACCCCAAGAGGACACGCAAGGTATCATGAAAGCTTTTAAAACTGCTCTTAAACTAAATATGTTGCATGATTTTTGGGTTGTAGATTCAGGTGCCACAGATCATATGACCAACCATGTGTCTAAATCCCAAAAGTTTAAAAAATTTGCAAAGCCTTCTCAAGTTTCAATTGCAAATGGAGAGCATGTTAAGGTTTTAGGGAAAGAAAAAATAAAGTTGATGTCTGATGAAATTGAATCAATAGCCTTGTATGTTCCTTCCTTCCCATTTCAACTTCTATCTGTGGGAAGGATCACAAATACCTTAAATTGCTTAGCCATTTTTTCTCCTAATAACGTGATCTTTCAGGATTGTGCCACCAAGAAGACGATTGGTGAAGGGTTTTATTTAGATGGTCTCTATTACATGTCAAAGAGCAATCCCAGAGGGTGTCAAGCCAAGTTTAATCCCATTCAAGACAATCAATTGTGGCATCAACGATTAGCTCACCCTTCCTCTCTCATTTTGTCATCTTTATTTCCAAACTTAGGCAAGGATGATATTTTCTGTGAAACATGTCACTTGTCTAAAGCCACTAGATTACCTTTTAACTCCTCTTTGTCTAGAACTAGTAAGTGTTTTGAACTAGTTCATTCAGATGTATGGGGACCAACTAGTGAATCTTTTGATGGCTACAAGTATTTTGTGATTTTTGTGGATGATTTCTCTCGAGTCACATGGTTGTATCTCCTAAAGTCTAAGAGTGAAGTTATAGAAGTGTTTAAGGACTTCCATAACCTTGTTAAAAACCATTTCTCATCTCAAATTCAAACCTTACGATCTGACAATGGCACCGAATACATGTCCCATATCATGAAACAATATTTGAGCATTCATGGCATCATGCATCAAACAAGTTGCGTTGGAACCCCTCAACAAAATGGGGTAGCCGAACGTAAGAACCGTGACCTACTTGAGAAAACAAGAGCACTAATGCTGCAAATGAATGTACCAAAGAGATTTTGGTCCCAAGGTGTTATGACAGCTGCATATATCATCAATAGGTTACCTAGCCGAGTCTTGAAATTCAAGTCTCCACTAGAGGTCTTGAAAGGAAGGAAAATTAATCTCTCACATCTGAGAGTGTTTGGTTGCATCTGCTTTGTACATGTTCAATCCCATCACCGAGATAAACTAGATCCTAGAGCTGCTAAATGCATCTTTCTCGGTTATTCATCTACCCAAAAGGGATATAAGTGTTATAATCTCCAACTAAAGAGATTGGTTGTGTCCAAATATGTTCGATTTAATGAGACTAACCCTTTTTTTGGCAAGACAAGTGTAATCACAGATTAAGAGGATGACATCTTGGACTTGTTCCCATTACCAAGAATCGAACCTGAGGGTCCGCAACAACAAGAGCTCAGTCATACCAACACTGATACTTCTCTCAATGAAGATGAAGATGAAGACACTCATCCTGATGGTTTCATACATAATGATGACAGCGGCCACCAAGAAAACCTTCAAAGTACAGCTGATAACTTGAATGAGAGTGAGCCAACTCTTCCAGAACCTCGACGCAATCCTCGGCGTGATAGGCAGCCTCCCACAAGGTTTCAAGATTTTGAAACATATAAACCAAGGCATCCAATATCAAATTACATATCGTATCAAAAGGTGACTCCATCTCATGCTGCCTTCCTGAACACCATCTCCAGTCATAGTGAGCCTCAAAATTTCCATGAGGCTAATAACCATGCTGTGTGGCAAGAAGCAATGCGAGATGAACTCAAAGCTCTAGACCAACACAAAACCTGGAGCATCACCAAACTCCCAAAAGGAAAAAAGGCAGTGGGGTGCAGATGGATCTACAAGATCAAGTTTAATTCAGATGGTTCAATTGAGAGGCATAAAGCCAGGCTAGTGGCTCGCGGATTCACTCAAACATTTGAGGTGGACTACAAAGAAACATTTGCTCCTGTTGCAAAGATGAACTCAGTTAGGGTTCTATTGTCTGTTGCTGTCAATGAGGGTTGGTCCATGTACCAAATGGACGTGAAAAACGCCTTTCTACACGGTGATCTTGAAGAAGAAGTCTACATGCGATTGCCCCCCGGACATCCTCAAAGCCAAGACCCTGATTTGGTATGTAAGTTACATAAGTCAATTTATGGACTGAAGCAATCACCTCGTGCTTGGTATGCTAAACTAAGCTCAGTGCTTAACAGTGTTGGTTTCAAAAGGAGTGGTGCCGATTCATCATTATTCGTTCGCATTGGAACTGGTGGGAAATTAGTTGTGTTGATATATGTGGATGACTTAATAATTACAGGTGATAATGCTGCAGAGATCTCCAAACTCAAACAGTCACTTCAACAAAGATTTGCGATTAAAGACCTTGGGGTGTTAAAGTTTTTTCTAGGGATCGAAATGGCATCTTCTCATAAGGGTTTATTTCTTAATCAACGGAAGTATGTCATGGACCTCCTCAAGGATACTAATATGAGTGATGCTAAACCTGCCCTTACTCCTCTCGATAGCAAGCTCAAACTTGACTTGGGAGGCACTCCACTCTCGGATATCAGCTCCTATCAGAGGCTTGTTGGTAAGTTGATTTACCTAACGATCACAAGACCAGACATCTCATATTCAGTGAGTATTGCCAGTCAATTCATGCATTCTCCCACCATCGAGCATATGAACCTTGTAAAAAGGATCTTACGTTACTTAAAAGGGTCTGTTGGTCGTGGCATTCTCATCACAAGGAACGACCACACTCAAATCATGGGGTACTGCGATGCAGATTGGGCAGGAAATGCCATCGATCGCAAGTCCACAAGTGGTTACTGCACCTTTGTTGGTGGAAACTTGGTCACCTGGAAAAGTAAGAAGCAAACTGTCATCGCCAGATCCAGTGCCGAAGCTGAGTACCGTGCAATGGCTTCAACAGCGTGTAAGTTGATCTGGCTCAAAGGTCTTCTGTGTGATTTAGGGTTTCCTGCAACCCTTCCTATGTCTCTATTCTGTGACAACCAGGCCGCCATGCATATAGCATCCAACCCCGTGTTTCACGAGCGAACTAAACACATTGAGGTTGACTGCCATTACGTTCGTGAACAGGTACAGTCGCAAGTAATTCAGACACACTTCACAAGAAGCTCCGACCAATTAGCAGACATTTTCACAAAGTCCTTAGCTTCTCATCAGTTTCAACGGATTCTGTCCAAGCTTGGATCCATCAACCTTCTGGATCCAGCTTGAGGGGGAGTATTGGAAGTTGTCTAGTGGATGATTAGTGGATTATCAGTTGTTATTAAATATTTGGTGTTGAAAGGAAGAAGGTGGAAGCATCATGGAGCATCATGGAAAGCTAGTTGTGCATAGCTGGAACAACAATGGAATAATGGAGTCTTTCGGCTAGGTGTTAGTAAAGCCTTAGTGGATCTTAGTTAATTCCTTCTTTAAATGTTTTGTTAGGTATGAATGGAGGTGTCATGATACCTTGTATTATTTTGTATTTGGAGGGTCCTCTACCCTTAATCATTCCCGTAGCTTTCCATAGCTTAGGCTCTATTGTTTTTCTGCTATATATGTTCTAGGTTCTGTTGTAATCTATTCTATGAATGAAATACAATTCAACCTCTAAAAATCAACAAAGGAAGAGGTGTAGCTAGCCTTTAACGTCACATACTTTTTTCATTAAGCCATATTGATTTTGCTTTATAAGGAATAGCCTTAGTTATAGGGAAATAGAATTCTCAATGTCTGCTACAAATTTTAAATGACTCATTAAAATCGTAAAAGGCTCATCGGAAAGTAAACAAAATAAGTAAGATGGAGGTTAATGAGTTTTCTCATCAGTGTGATGTGCATTAGCAATGTTGTGATTCTTCCTTGTTGTCCTGATAAAAGAATCTGCGTTAGCTAGGGGGCTAGTTGCCCTTCCTTTCTTACCTTGATATTTATTTCCTTCTCGCTTTTTGTCCTTATCAGATTACTTCATTAAAGTTCACATTCTTACTTGGTTGGTTTCATGAAAAACTTAAAACTTTGGATTTGGTTCGAAAAAAGAAATCCCTACACTTCATTGTGTTTTCATTGGTGTATAAAATAGAGCTCTAATGGTAAATATTCGGATCACATCTTACACTTTTTCCATTCCAACTGAAATTTGGTGCATTATGCTTCATTCCTTTGGGGTGGACAGAGTGATTCCAAGAATGTTTTACTCTTTGCTCTGCAATTTCTTTTTGGTTCATGGTTTTAACAAGATATTGATCACCTTGTGAAATTGTGCTTTTTTGGCTTTTCTTTTTTGTGGTTTGGTGGAGTATAAATAGGGAAACTTTAATAATAAAGAAGACATTGTGGCTTCACCTTAGGACAATCATTTTTTTATTCCTTGTGGGCTTCTAGGTCTAAAACATTGAATGATATTACTCTTAGTGTGATTCTTGTAGACCATTCTTCTCAATTTTTCTGTTGAATTGTTATACACTCTTTGATACTTGTTTTGCATTTGTATTTGTAGACATCCAGGAACTTTTCTATTGCACAAGGGAAGAAGGAATTGAAGATTCATGTAATTCACGGTTTTGATTTAAAAGATATTTTTTTCTTGGCTTATTATTGTACACGGGCATCAAATAATGAACTAAATCTGGGTTGATTGTAGCTGTCATTACTCTCTATTTTCATGCTTGACTGAAACTGGATTGGTGCTTATTTTTGCATTGGACACAATCATATCTTGCCTATTTTACTGTGTTGATGGAATTCATAGTTTTGTATATATTTTTCACAAAGTCTGTTATATTGTGGTATGCATAATTAAAAAAAAAAAAACTATTAGGATGTCACATAATTTTGTCTATACTAAAAGTGGACTGGCTAGTTCTTGTTTCTTTGACAAAATAATTAAGTGGCTTACTTTTTTCCTTTTCCTAAGAAGGTTAACAAACATGTGGAGTTCATTTGGATGTCAATCAAACAGATAATAGTATATGTTTTCACAATTCATAAACAAATAGGAATGATGAAGAAGTAAAACTGCAGAGCTGATAACTTGCTCTTTTTCAGTAAGTGATTTGAAATAGCCCTTAGTTTTTTCTTGGTACTTTTATACGATAAATTTATACTATATCATTCTATTTTTTACCATCCAATGCATAAAAATGTTGTCTGCCCAAAAGTGTTTGAAGATTATTGATTTGATAATATGCTGTTTTTAACTTTGTCATGACATGCATTTGATAATTAGTTCGAAATAATTTCATCATGTCATTTTAAGAATTCTTTTGCTAGAAGTTTTGTAAATATTTTCCATTCATAATTTGTACAAGTTTTGTAACTTAGGAATGTATTTGGAACTTTGTTTACGATTTTATTTATTTATGTCCTATTTCATTGTTAAGACCTTCTAGGGTTTCCCATGACAAACGTGAGTTTTCTCTCAATAATTCTTAGTGGATTATAGAGTTTGCTAATAGATTCTACCTTGAGGTTATCGCTCGATTTCCTTTCAATATATTTGTTGCATCATATATATCATTGTCGATGGGTCAATTTGTTTGTTTGTTTTTATGAATAAACTTGTTCCTTGCAATACTCTTTTTTATTCCTATCTCATGTTTTCTTTCACCTTATATATGTGAAATGAAATGCATATAATAAGATGATATCTAATTAGATTTATGATTGTTTTTGTAGATGTCGAACTTAATATCAAACCGCCGGGCAACTAGTAAGGGCAGTCAGACGCCTTCTCCAAGAGGGAATGCTTCTGCCCCCTCTACACTTGATATGGGCATGACAGGTGTCCCTCTAGTCATGCCTTTGGGACCAATGGTGTCTACGGCTCTTGCATCATCGACTTCTTCGGTGACGTGTCCTGTCCTAAGAGCTCGACGAACTCATTGGCGGCCTTGGGGTTCGGAGGTGGTTCAGTCGTCTAGTGAGGCTTCCTTTGTCCATGGAGAGGGGATCCTAGATAGGTAAGCTTGCTCTGTCCATCAATTAAGCTTGCTTCTAGTTTCATCTTTATTCATAGCCATAATGATATGGTCCTTACAAATATATGAGTGGCACATGTGGTTGCTAATATTTTCTTAAGTTTTGGCTTGCAAATTGACTGCAAACAATAATTCAGAATAGTCTCCATTAATGGATACAAATGTTTTCCAGTCTTAAGCTATCTTGCAACTAAAGTATTTGTATTATTTTGAATTGTTTGTCCCATGCGTGCGCACACACACACATATAACCATTTTTCAACTAATTTTACTGAGAAAAATTGGTGTGGATTTTGTTGGTTTGAACAATTTGATCTGTAGAATTGTTATATTCTTCTGAATATGCTAAGCTAAATAGCAATCAACCTGCTTTACATCTTTCATTTTCAATGATGAGATGATCTCTTTTCTACAAAGAATAACATGCATGCTAGCTAGTTAATTTGAATTGTGATTTTGACCTATATTAATTATTGGTAAGTAACACTGAGTAAATTGAAGTCAAATCAACAAGTTGTAAATTTTGTTTTAACGTCCCCAATTGGTATAAACTGTTTGAATTCTTGGGTGGATGTGTTGTTTTTGTTGTTATATGATAGGAGCATATTTATGCGACTTAGCTTGCTTGTTTTCTTGCATTTTGGTTATTATTTAGTATTTATTATAGTGTTTAAAGTCATTTTCATGTGTTTGTAGGTTTATATGTCAAAGTATGCAAAAAGAAGCAATTTGGAGCATTCTAGAGCATTTTTGGGCCAAGATTGGATAGTGCAAACATGGAAGCATAAGGATGGAAGAATTTGATGCAAAGAAGCCCAAGAATTTGATGCAAAGAAGCCCAAAAATCTGTTTCAATGGGCCTAAAAATATGATGTAATGCTTAGCTTATCATGACATTTGAGTGGATGATGCAATGCTTAACTCACCATGACATGTGAGTGGATGATGCAATGCTTAGTTCACCATGACATGTGAAGTGGATGACTCAAAACCTACCACCACCAATAAATCCCACTCTTGCCGTGAGTTTTAGGTGTTCCCACCAGAAATTGTGCTTAAACAAAGTCCATCATTCTCCTATAAATACCCATGGTAGCAACCTCATTCAAATCATCCAAGAATAAACCATTCTACAAGCCTTTCCTTGCCTCTCCCTACATATCTAAACTTCCCCCATCCATTCCTCCATAAACCAACCCTTCAACATCATTCAAAGCCTTGTGCCGCAACAAAGAGAAGAAGAAGAAAGTCCTTGGAGGCGCTTGGATCGTTGGAAAGTTTAGGTGTTTCCTTTCTTTTGCTTTTGTTTTTCAATGTTTAATTTAAATTGTTGTTCAATTATGTTAAACATGTGGAACTAATTTCTTTTTAGTTAGAGGTGAATTTGAAACCATGGATATATGTTTATTATAATTTGATTTACCCCAGTTATGAATTTATGAATGTTGGATGTGGTTTACTTTTCTGTTTTGATTAAGAACTTGTTTATGGATGTGGGTTAAGGGTCGACACTTAATTTGCATGCCTAAACTTGATGCTAGGATATAAGGGAATTTCACCTAATCGTTATGAACTTATATTCACAAGTAGTAAAGGTTGCTAGTCACAATCGCGTTAAGTAAATCCTTGGCATAAGTTTCATGCAATTCATAGTAACAAGTGCCTCGTCAATGCTTATGGTTTTCATAGAACTTAATGATTCTTGCTTGTATCTCTATTATGCAATTCATGTAGGGAACTTGTGGGGAATGTTTTGGGTTGTCGTATGCAATCATCCAATCTAATGACTTTAGGAAAATCTGAAAGTTAATTTAAGCGGACCTAATTAATTTGGAGCATTGTCATTCATTCGTTTGTTGAATTCATAACTGGGAATCAAATTATATGCATATGTTCATGTGTGGATAAGGAACCCTCTAACTAGTTTCTCATCATTCTATTTCATTAAATTATATTTTCTTTGAAGTTTATTTATAAGTTTATGTTTTAAATTCAATTTCATCAAAATCAATCCCCCATTTATTTTAAAGTGTTGGATTTGTTAGAAATCAATTTAGTTTGTGTTTTCTAAAGTCTTGAATTATTTTGAGTCTTTTGATTTATTTTAGTTTATTTGTTAGTTTTATTTTGAGTTATTCTAGTTAAGTGTTTTGAGTCTAGTTTAGTGTTTTAAACTTTGTTTTTACGTTTTTAAATTAATTTTACATTGGTTAGCATCCCTAGTTAATCCCCGGTTAGAACGATCCCTACTTACATCATTACTACAATTATCACAAATAGGGTTTAATTTGTGTGTCAAGAAATTCTCACATCATTATATTGTCTCCAAGTTTCAGGAAATGTTATAGTTTTAGGGGAGGTTCTGCCGAATTTTCGATAGAAACTAGAATTCGTCTAATGTTTACTTTGTTTATTTGGTATGTCAAAAAAAAGAAAAACAAAAAAACAAAAGCCCAGGGACCCTTGCAGAGTACTTAAGATGGCACAGACCACTCACACCACAACCTAGAAGATCACCACTATGTGGGATCCTCGACATAGTGTGATTGCAACAAAGGAGCGTCACAGTGCGTTGCCCACCGACGTTGGCTAGGTTATTAGGAACCTTTGCCCCCTCAGGTGGGAGTCATGGAGAGCTGTCCCACAAGAAGTCAAGGAAGTAGTTCTTCATGAATGATCGGTAAGTATTTTCAACCTCAAATACTAAATTTTTATTAAAGTATACAAAGATTATAAATTTTAACTACTATTTATTTGTTGAGTTTTGCAGCATCATTATGAGCTCTCCAACCTCGATGCCAATCAAATGTAGTACATCAACGACCTTTGCTCAGGTAGGTTCACTCAATGGAAGAGCGATGTACATAAACATTATGAGCTATATGACGGTTCAGAGGTCGCTCTAGAAGTTGGGTGCCCTATAGAGTTGGTGGACTGTCGGGATGAATGGGAGTGGCTCTGTGGTCATTTTCCAGACGATAAATACATGGTACGTATAATATATTAATAAAAAAAATTACAATTTTAAATAAAATTTTCATTTTTTCATTCATTTGTTATAAATATCTAAACTAATATGTTTTTTTTTAATTCAACAGAAAAAAGTGAAGGCAAACTCGATCAATCGGTCGAAGAAGAGGATTTGGCTCACGATGCTTCTCTTATAGGTTGGAGGAGCGACCTAAGGTAACCGTAAATTTATTTGAAGTTTTCAATCTTTTTATTTTTTATTACACAATTGGTAATCTATGTTAACACTTTTTAAATTTTGTCAGGGGCGGTCAAATTTCCTGAACTTGACATGTTCAAGGAGGTGTACGTTCGGTCAGGGGATGAGCTGACGGAGTAGCTTCATGTAAGTTATTTCAAATTTTTAATATTGAATTAATATTATTATTAATTAGATGTATATTCAAATTAATTTATTTTTTTTCATTTTTCTAGAAGACCTTTCTAGAACAGGTGGCTAAAGCTTCCCTCAGAGACCCCAATCGAGGAGGTGTTTCCCCATGAGGATGCTCGATTTCAGATCATGACAGACACACTTGATCAAACCCTCGGTCGTTGGCATGGGAATGTTCATCGGGGGCTTGAGAAAGCCTGCCTTCTAGACCCATCTGCCTCATCATTTAGGCAGAGAACTGAAGAGGTCAAAATGCTGATATCTAAAGTGGCGGACCTGAAGGAGCAGATTGCGGCCCAAAACAATTTGATGAACCAAATACATCGCACATTTCAAATCTATGGTATTCACTTCCTCAATGTTGGACCACCTCAAAAAGGACCTCCCAGCCCCTTGCCCAACCCCTGTCGCAGTAGCTACGATCTTCCAGCCCCTGGCACAACAGTAACACCCCCAGCCGGTGATTGTGACGTCGAGGACTACCTTTTTTAGTTTAGTTTTAATTTTTTTTCAAATTTAAAAATACCTTTTTCCAATGTTTGTACATTTAAAATAATTTTTTAATTCAATATTCTTCTTTACATTTTCTATTTTTAATTTCATTAAATTCATTTTTACATAAAAAAATATTAGCAACATTTAAAAGGAAAAAAAATTAAATAAATAATAAATTATTTTAAAAACTAATTTTAAAATCTTACCTCAACGACCTCTATATCCGTTGCGCAAGAGTTTGATGGCCGAAGCAATATGTCTGTCCTGCAGTAGTTTGGGGGTCGGGCCCCAGTTTCGCCGCTTGATACGTGCAACGACCACTAGTTCCGTCGTGCAATCTTCATTTTGTGCGACGAAGAGTTTCCATCCGTCGCTTAATGCCTGATGCCACAAGCTTTGCACGACATAATTTGTGCAATGCTCTGTTTGCCACCCAATGTTTTCGGCGACGGTTTTGGCCTTTGTGCGACGCTTTCCCCTTCGTCGCCCAAGAAGTTATTCTTAGTAGTGTGAGATTAAAATATATCATTAAGAATGATATTAACATGATCAATGAGGAGTTGTATTTTGAAATACCCAATAAAAAATTCCAACAATTCCCCACATAATTCAAAATACAAATCGAATCACAAAAGGAATTTGAGTAGGACAAGTTTAAAGAGGACAAGGAAATACCAAAGGAAAATGAGAATCCAACGCATTAGAACTGGTGTCTTTTAGATTATGAATTAGCCATAGGATGAGCTAGCCGTAACTCATAGAAATTTGGTGAAAATTAAATTTTCTATGAACCAATATTTCTTTGCATGAATCATATGACTAACCATCAACATGAATCCTCGGAATCTAGCATGTTCTAGCGAGTTGGCACGAATATGCCATGCGCCCACATGGATATTCATGAGTGCTCTAGAGAACCTGCCTAAGCTCTCGTAGGAAGCAGCCCCACTCCCACACTGAAATAGGTGAATCCATTAAGTGTGCACTACAGTCAAGCGCACCACCCATATACAGGCTACGGTATTCATTAAAAACATAAGTTCAACCTTGGAAGCTGCAGTAGTTGCATTATCTACACCATATGAATAGACTCTCAACAATAATAACATTAGATACAAATTGATAGTGCACGCTCAATCAGCAACTGACTTGTTCTTACCCATATGAATCTACTTTATGGGATCTCCATTCACATAGGTTAGGTTACCTCTTGACCGATTTGATAGGAATATGTCTCATCCCCCTCGATGTCATAATCATCACTAGCATTTAGCTTAGTGGATTTGTCAGAGGATTAGCTAAATCAATTCTGACCTCAAAAAAATTATATCAAGTACATATGGACAAGCATTTAGCTTAATGTCCTCATAGCTATGATATCATACACAATGAACCAACTAGTCTCTTCTACAAATAGTGGGATATCTCAAACCAGACAAAGTGGTCTATTCCACAAATAGTAGGACAACTCAATAATAGGTATAGTAAGAACTCGTTTCTTGTCGTTCATATTGTATTCTTTATAAGATTACCAGCTGGCGTTTCATAGTGAATCTGCTCAAATATATTATTTGCAAACTCTTGTACAATTGATCAAATAAAGCAAGTTATATTCATAATTTGCAAATCAAGGATCCACCAAAAAACAATTTCAATATCACAGGGTAATATACACACTCATTTTCATATAAAATAAGTGACAAGGAAATTATCCTCAAAATTGCATGCGTATTCACATAAGATGATATTTGACACACCCCGACCCAGGGTCGAAGCGTGCTGGCCGTCACGTGCGAGTGACGTAGCCAAAAACGTCAGCGGAAGTAATTTATGCATGAAATGCAGTAGTGAAAGTTAGATTGATAATGTACATATGATAAGGAGTGATATCGAAAGAAAGTGTGATAGTAAAAGGTTACAGAGCCGATCCTAGGTGCAGTCGTTTACACAAAACAACATAATTACTAAAGAAACCCTACTTCAGTGGTGGTCTGTCAGAACTGCCTCGGTGCCTCGATAGCCGTCCACGTCGTGATTACCTAGAACCTGGAGGGGCGCAAAACAGAAAATGTGAGTGGGCCAAAAACAAATACTTTCAAAAATCATTTCATAAAATCCTTAAATAACCCCTCGCTGTAACACAATATAATTTTCCCAGAAAAATAGTACGTATATAAATTTATGTACGAAAACTCGTCTCAGAATCAAAGTCAATTGTCAAATCTCAATGATAGGTCATGTCGATATACCAATTCAGTAAAAGCATCATCATCAGTCAGGCAATAAAATCAGAAGTATCCCTAATGTAATATCAGCCGGAGTCACCTCTAGTGACCTGTACGGCTGAACCTATAGCTCATCCATCATCCTCAATCATTATCAATTATTATCCTGCACACGAGTCGGAACCACCTATCGTGGTCTGTACGACAGGCTAGGTGTATAATATTACGCTCAGTGCTACGATCACGTGAAGGCTATGCGACGAATCGCGGGTCACCTACGAGTCGGAACCACCTATAGTGGTATGTACGACAGGCTAGGCACCTGCCTTGGATCCAAGGTGAGCGTACGGTGCGTGAGGTGAACGATCACGTGAAGGCTAGGCCCTACTCTGGCGGAGCACTAACACCTGAGGTGCAGGTGATGAGCTAAACCACTATCTATCATCATCTCAACACTATTATCGAACTTACCTGACTTACCTGGCCGTCCTCGGCATCGGAGCATAGCAAATGCAATCATAATCATATTTATAAAAATATAATTGGTATACGACATAGCGATATAATTATAAAACCATTTCCGTTTATAAATCATGCAAGTTGCGTTTCTGGGAAAAACGCCAATATTATAATATATATATACTGAAAACAAAAGCCCACTCACTGGTATGTCGACGGGTCGTATCCCCCGAGCCTAGAATGAATGCGCTCGTCCTCTGGGTACGTCTCACCTATATGTGAAACAACTGCAAAACGGTCATTAATAGCACATAACCGAACTACGTAATTAACTTTTCATACGAAGGTCAATTTTGGTATTTGAATATACCAACGCGACCTACACGACGTCACGAGCGTTGCGATATTTTTAAAATAATTTTTGGACACCGCACGCGCCGCCACGCGCCGGCCAAGGCACGGGCAGACGCGCCAGCCACGCGCGGCACGTGCCTCGCACGCGCGCATGAACCCTAACGGCTCAGGAATATTCCGTTGGGAATATTCCGTTATCTTCTAACGGATTCCGTTAGAAATAACTGACGGCGTGAGGAATATTCCGTCAACTTTGACGGAATATTCCGTCACCCCCTACCTCCAGCTCCGGCGACCGTCGCCGGCGCCGGCGCCGGACTGGTTTTTCCGGCGACCGGATTCCGGCCAAAACTTCAAACCTCCATAACTCACTCATTTTTCATCCTTTTTCCACGATTTTTCTTCCTATATGCTTAAAATTCAACGTAGAACATTCCTATAACTTTAGATACCTTGAAAAACGACGAGAAATTCGTCGGAGAATTTCTCCAAAACCGGCCAGTCACGAACCCGGCGATCCCGACGTCCAAACCTTGTCACCGAGGTACTTCGAGCATCGTGGGAGTCCCTAGAACATCGCTGTGATCTTGGTTTTGTCTAAAACGTCCTGGAATCAAAGTGCATGAACAATACCATAATAATTAAGTTCGGGTTTCGACTTAAACCTAGGGTTTCCTAGCCTAAAACTAGTATAGAAATACTCAGTAGGTCCTAAGGAATAAGTATATGCTTACCTTAGCCTCGATCTGGGTCGAGAAGGTGTGGTGTGTGTGTGTCCGTACGTTTCAGATGAGGAAGGAGGGTGAGAGTTCGAGAGAGTGCTTGAGGGAGTGAAAACCAGTGCACGTGTGTGCATGTGTGCGTGTGAGTATGTAAAAATATCAGCCCAACTTTGGGCCTAAGTGATTAGGGCACCCAAGCCCAAATCCAAACCCAAAATCATACCCGTTCCCGCGAATTCGAGGGTAGTATTGTCATTTCACGTCGAGCTATATTTAAAATCGGGACGGGATGTCACAACATTAATGATCACAAGTCATAGATGACTAATTCCGCCTTCTTCTTCTTGGACAAAACCGTCGATGCCAAAGTTAAAATTTTTGAGGGAAAAGTATTTGGAGAATTTTGCAAGGGTGTTGAACTTAGGTTTTCGGAAAAAATGGGGTGGTATTTATAAGGGTGTGGCCGGCCCCTTTGGGAGAGATGCGAACTGGCTATCTTAGTGGCTTATTGGGTGTAATTCACAATTAATTGAGTAATAAATCAATTAATTAGCCAATTAATATAATTTGAAAGAAATAATTTGGGAGTTACCTTGTGGGGAGGATTTGGTGAGCATGAATGAAAAAGGTTTTGAATAATTAACTATTTTGACCACTTTTGACCTTGATTGAGGGATGATTGTCCGCTGCTTGCGCATAGAAATCCCGGTGTGCCTCAAGGGTAATCTTGTCATTTTGCCAAAAAATCCATGTGTCGCATCCATATTTTTCTTGATTATTTTTTGCCCATAAATGCCCCCATACATGTTGGGATGCTCGCATGAAAGAGCAACAAGTGTAGAGATCTTGCTTTAGGAAACATAGGATTGTTTCCTATTTTGATGTTGATTCCTTCTTCAATTGGAAATTAGAACCTTCTAGGAAAATGAAGCAAATTTTTTTCCAAAGCCTATTTAAGTCCACCTTAAGTGGATTATTAGATCAAATTTTCCTACAAGAGAGGGAAAGCTTAGTGGATATTTGTTCCCCCTCTTCTAGCAATCTTCTACATCTTACTCGTGCAACGGATCATCTTTCGTTGCTTGCTTTGTCTTCTCACCGCTTCAAGGGGAGAAAAAATTAATTTTCTTGTCTTAATTTTTTGGGAGTCTCGGGGCTTGAAATTTGGCTCGATGGGGGTCGAGGATGTGCAATGGGTGGCTAGGAAGCCACGATTAGGTCTGGGGGCTGCAGCATTCTGATGACATGCTTGGGCTGGTGCTTAAGCCAGTATTGTTGGATAAGGAAGGCGCGGCCCTATTTTTTTTTTAAAAGCTGGGCTCTGGCTCGGGCCTGCGAAAGAGAAGCAAGGAGGCTGAAAGGCTTTTGGGTCATGGAGGAGAGGGGAGCCATCTAGGGCTAGGCTCTTGAAGCTTTTGTTTTTTGTTTTTACATGTTGGGCTCGAGCCTGTGCATGAGACGAAAATGGGAGAATAGCGGGCGGCTGGGTTGGGACTGCTTGACTGGAGTGAAGACTACTTTTCATTTTGTTTTTAAAGGCTAGGCTCGGGCCCGTGAGGGAGAGAAAGAGGCTGAGAGCCCCTTTTGGGCCGAGAGGCTTGTTGTGCCATGTCCTGCTTTTTTTTTTTTTTTTTTTTTTGTGTGCAGCCGTCTAATGAATCTTCCTTGTATTTTTGTAGAATTTCTTCGAACATGTCTTCCTTAAGCCATAAGAATGACGATGGGGTGCCGCAATTATATCACCAAGGCAGGTCTTTGAGCAAGCTTGGCTACTTCAAGGCTGCTCACTTCAAGATTGGTTTCGATGGCTTGTTTAGAGACTTCCTTGAGGCGTATAGGCATGCTATTCTATCGGGAGTGCATGTGAAGTAGGCTAAGGATAATAATAGCCATGAGCCATATGGTGGGGTTTGAATGGCCATCAAGTTCCACCCCTACTACTTTGTGTTGGGATTTACTTTTCTTATGCCTCGTTTCTTCCAGGAAGTTCTTTGCTCTATAAAGTGTGCCCTTGCTCAATGTTCTCCGAATGCGGTCAGTGTGATGGTGGGATTCCTCAACCAAAGCCAATTCCTTGACTTAGATCTAACCATCAATGAATTTTGGTACTTCTTTGACATTGGCCACATTAAGGGAGTTGGGCAGCTATAATCTCGCCATAGTTTCTTTGATTGATTCGAGAAAAGGAAATCATGATTGGGCCAAGGAGATGTTGGAGATAAATGGAGAATAAGAGTTTGATTTTTCCCCTGAGTTGTGTGTTTCAATGGCATTCATATTCGGTAAGTAGGCTATTTAATATCTCGACTGCTTTGTATTTGTGTTAAGCTACTTTCTAAGTTTTTGATTGTTTCCCACTATTTTTGTAGATTCATAGTTTGGCTCAACTCCTAAGATTTCTCCAGACATGAAGAAAATGCATGTTGCTCTGGGTATCCATTCCAAGTACCGTGAGTGGCGTTGGCTGGTTAGTCATTTTCGTAGTGAGAAAGGTGGGCTGCCTCCAAAATAGGAGATAAAGCGGATCAAGTCGGAGGCATTAGCTCGTCTGATCATCATTGTAAAGCCCATTGTAAGTGAAGCTGGGAAGAAGAGAACTTCCCCGCCTGCTGAAGAGATGCCAGCTGAAAAAAAAAGCCAAAAACTTCTTTTGCTGCTCGAGAGGGTTGACCGGCTGCTCCTGAACTTGTGATTGACTTAACTTCTCCTAAAGGTGAGAAGGATGAGCTTGCTAGATCCATGCCAGTGATGCATGTTGTTCCAAAGATTGCTAGTTCGATTACTGATAGGATTGCTTAGCGTAGAAGTTCATCCGTGCCTCTAGTGCCAAAATTTGTGCCAAAATGTCCATCTGGGGCTAAGTCTGGTTCACTTTTGGAGATGTTTGCTACTATGAAGAATGACAAGATGCTGTCGTCCACTAAAATAGTGCCAAAAATGTTTTCCAATGCTGCCGAGACCGAGTCGTCTGCTGAGAAGGAGACTACTCGTGCGAGTTGTGCCAAATTTACTCGAGGACATGGATATGTGTGCTAAATTTGTTGATGGCATCAAAGGGGTTGTTAACCCAAGTTCTTTCGCGGAGCATACGACTAAGTATAGGATGACTGCTCTACTAGCCATGATGCAAAAAATGGCGATTTTGGCACCTGAGTTAATGCTCCTTGATCAAGAAGATATGAAGGCTGCCAAGGAGGTGGCAAGAACTGTGGCAACCAAAGATTACTCCCCAACCGAGAAAGTTAAGAAGTTAGAATTTGAGCTTGCTGCTTTGAAATGGTCTAATATTTTTTGTCCTCACTTTTCTATAACTTGATACTACTTGCCAAGTAAAGTATGAAAGTGCAGAGAAGGAGATCGGGTGTTACATACCTCATATTCAAGACCTTGAGCGTGCAGTCTCTGAGCTTTACTCCATTGTTTACGCAAATGGTGAATAACTAATCAATGCTTATAACCAATTGATCCACTTCAAGAAGGTTGTTGATAGCCTTGACCCTCAAGTGTTAGAACTCCAAGGTGCTTTGAAGATCAACGATAGTTTGAAGAAAGAAGTGAAGGAGTTGCAGCTGGTCCGTGCTTGTTTGCTTGAGGAGAATGAGCAGTTGAAGCGTGAGAAGGCTAGGTTTAAGGCTTCGCTTACTAAGAGTCAAGCTGATTTCTACAAGCTAGGTTATGTAGACCATCTTTTTGGCGGCCATCTGACATTGAGTTTTTGGGTAAAGACTTCGAGACTTTCTTTATTTCACCGAAAGACTTGCTTGCCTTTACTTTTGAGTCTTCTATTGGTAAATTAGTCAGAGAGGTTGGTGCCCAGGCTAAGGCAATTAGAGGTGAAGCATCGGATGGTGCCGCTACTAAGACCGTCGTGGCTGCTGAAGGTGTGGCGACCGAGTAGTCGTCGGATGTCCAAGCTGCTGAAGAGTAGTCTTCTATGTAGCCTTTAGGATTTTCTTTGTTTTCTTTGTTACTTTTGTTTTGCTTGAACTCATTTGGTCTTTTGCTAGTTGTTTATCAATTTTGCTAGAAAATCTAATAAACCTTTTTTTTTTTTGCTTTTCTCCATCTTCGCTTCTTTTGTTCATGCCCTAACCTTTAAAATTTATAGAGTAGCAGCATGTGTCTTACTTTTCTATAAGCAGATAGGTTCACGTAGCCTATGCAGCCACATGTGTTTGTGTAGAACTTTGCAAAGTTGTTAGCCATAGGGTTGGCAGCTGGATGCCTTACTTACAGACGTAGACAAGTCTGCATAACCATTAGGTTTTTAACCTTGCCTTTCTCCAATTTTGTAGATTGCATAGCATGTATCACAACACTTTAGGATTTGGTGTAAGTCATTCCACGCTTGGCAGTGGTGAAGCTTATCGACTACATAGCATGTCGGTAATGGATAAAGCTTTGTATATGCATACTACCTTGTTTAACCTTTCACAAGAATGTGTGATTGTATAAGTCTAGATGGGCTTTACTGCTTGAAGGGCAAGCCTTAGGTAGTCTTCCAAAAATCGTAGGCTACCTTACTAAACTCTGTAGCAGCTTTAGGATTTAGGGGAAGCCGTCTATAAGGCGTACTACATTATGTGCCCCATCGGTCTCTAGGGCCCAGTTGTCTACAGATTAGGCCAAGAGACGCATAATCCTTTAGTTAGCTAAGCATTGAAAAAGACCATTATGGCTACTTTTAGGAATCCCGGCACAAGCCATCACGTATCTAGTTACACTAGGGCAACCCAGCTCATCCACGTCTAGATATTTGAAGTGTAGAGTTTATCCTCCCACGTTGGAGAGCAAACCTATGTAGGTGTCGGGGAATTAGTTTACCCTCTCACACTAGAGTGCATGGTTGGTCTCTCGGAGGGTGTAATTCCTGAAGGGAGTCCCTAAGAAGGTGCGTCATTCTTTTGAAGTGTAGGAGTGATAAGTTGTTGTAGACATGTAGTCAAACCAAGTTGTAAATACTTCTAAATTCCTAATTGAAAAATGAGTGAAACGAACGAAAACTTAGTTGTAAAGTAGAGACTGCATAACAACTAGATAATCCTCGACTTGCGAGGTGGTGCCCATTAAGCTGCTTAACTTCTTCAGGTTTTGATGTAGCAGGTGTTCCACTACTTTTCGATCTCTTTATCGTTCATAGTGGCGAGGGTGTAATTACCTTTACCGCCTACCCTACTGATCTTGGGCGGACCTTCCTAGATGGGATCTATCTTTTTGGAGCCTTCTTTGCAGACAGTGATGAAGGTTTTTCTTAGGACTAGATCTCCGTGTTGGAAATGTTGGATCTTGGCCCTTTTGTTGTAGCTGGAAAGGAGCTGCTGCTGGTAGGCTGTGATGTGGGTGATGGCTGCTCACACTTCTCCTCTACCAAATCTAAGCTTGTGGCCATCTCTTTACTATTCTGCTAAATGCTTGGTAGTAGAGTGTTGATACTTGGCATGATAATATTGGTGCAATGATTACTTTCGAGCCAAATGCCAAAGAGAAATGAGGCCTCTAGTAGCCGGCGGCATTAGCCCGACCAGGTCGATTACCCAATACATTAATGGCCAAGGACTCGTCTGCGAATGTAGTTCGCTGGCAGGCAGTGCTGGTAATAGCTTGTATCGTTGGCAACCGTCATACTTTTGCACTAACTCATTGATATGAGCATATTTATACGACTTAGTAAGCCTGTTTCCTTTCATTTAGGTTGTTAGTTCTTAGTTATTTTAGTATTTTAAGCTATTTTGGTGTGTTTGTAGGTCCAAAGGGCAAAAGGAGCAAGAAAGTGCATTTTGGTTCAGTTTGGAGCAATTTTGGGCTTCAAATGGATAGCACATGCTTGGAGCAAGGTGGATGGAAAAAATTGAAGACCAAAGGAGGCTAGGATTGAGTGAAGAGATGAAGAAATGAATTCAACACTAATGAAGAACAAAGAGTTCAGAATTGGAAACCAAAAGTTTCTATTTTTGGCTTAGAACTTTCCTAATCCTACTTCACTTATGTTCCAGCTAAAAGGGGGTTTCTAAAACATGTTAGGTTGCTAAATTACATGTTTCTGGAAGTCCTAGAACTTGCCTCAAAGGTTGCCGCGCCACCCCTTTGGTTCCTTGTTCCTTGCCGCACAAGGGAGTCAAAACCTTTCCTATTTTCTGCACTAACTTACATTCCTCTTTTATTCCAAGTCTTTCCATGCAAGGGGATTCCTTTCTTCTTTATTTTGTGTCCCAAAACACTTTCCCTTTACTCTTACATCTATGCCACACCTTCCTTCCATTTTCTTTCTTGTTTTCTGATATACAACCTTTTTCCCTATCCTTGCCGTATCTCACATTCCTATTCTTTTTAATTTCTAATTCTACTTTCCTATTCTCCATTAATTTATGTCTCTTAATTCTTTTGGCACAAAATAGCTAAGTTTATTCACATTCTTAAAGCCCTTGCCATGCCTTTGGCTATAAATACATAACCTTCTCAGCCTTATTCATTCTCTACACAACCCTAAATCCATACCCACTCTCTGACGTATCCATCTCTCACACCCTTCCATATTTTTTGACCCTCATCAATCCTTGCCGCACCAATCATCCATCCGAACCACAACCATACACATTCTAAACCATTCTTCCATACAAATAACCATCCAAACCCACACCCTTACCTTGTGCCGCAACAAAGGAGGAAGAGGAAAGCCCTTGGATTTGCTTGCTGTTCAAATTGGATTGCTAGAGCATTTAGTTGTTTTCTTTCTTTTGTTTTTAATGTATAAGTTTGTTTATCTTTGTTTTGCAAACATGAGGACCTAAACCCCTTTTTGGCTAGGGGGATATTCAATACCATGAACATACTTGCAATATGAATTGATTACCTTTAGTTGTGATTTCATTAATTGTGAATGCAATTTGCTTAACTGCTTGATTGATAACTTATTCTTGTATGCTGATTAAGGGTGCACACTTAGTTTGCATGCATGAAATGATATAATATAAGGGAGTTTCACCTAATCATTATGAACTTATATTCGTAAGTAGTGGAGGTTGCTAGTCACAATCATGTTAAGTGAATTCCTGGCAGGAGTATCATGCTGTTCAGAGTTACGAATGCCTTGTCAATGCTTATAGTTTTCACAAAGCTTAATGATCTTTGATTGTATCTCTATTATGCTGTTCATGTAGGGAACTTTTGAAGAATTTCTTGGGTTGTTGTATGCGTTACCCGTCCAATTCAATAACTTAAGGAAAACTTGAGGGTTAAAAAAGTGCTATCACGGTTAACCTGGGGTGTTGAGGTTCATGGTTTATTGAAAGAACAACTAAAAATTGATTTGTATGCAAGTGTGTCATGTGTGGACAAGAACCCTCTAGCTAGTTCGTCCATCCATCCATTGATTTCCCCTAATTTTGTGTTTTGATTACATTCTGCAAGTCTTTACTTTGAGTTTTTAAATTTTGTCAAAACAAACCCCCCTCCCCATAATTTCATTGTGTTAGTGAGTTAGAATTTGTCCTAATTAGTTTCTTTTAAGTGTTTTGAGTCTATATAAGTTAGAATTCATTGTTTAAGTCTTTTTAATTCAATTTTCGTCCAAAATCATCTCTAGTTTCTGTTTTGAGTAAATTAGTTTGTTTTGTGTTGTTTTGAGTCTTTCTAGTCTATTTTGAGTTGTTTGAGTTTAGTTTAGTTAAGTGTTTTTAGCCTAGTTTTTTGTTCTTGAGTCTTATTTAGTGTTTTTAAGTCAGTTTAGAGTAGATTAGCAATCCGTCCTAATCCCCGGCCTAGAACGATCCCTAGTTGCATTTATACTACAATTGTCAACCAGAGGGTTTAATTTGAGTGATAGCATATTTCACATCACTCCTTGGCATCTTGGTGCATTGTAGGACAGTAGTAACCTACGTTAAGAGCTTTCTATGCTAAGGATCGGCCTCCAGAGTGATTTCCACAAATGCCTTCATGGACTGAGCTTAGAACCTTTAGGACATCGGGAGGTGCTAGGTAGCGAAGATGTGGTCTAGTGTAGCATCATGGGATGAAAATGCCATTCCTCATGTAGTAGCGTACTGCCTTTATTTGGAGCTTTCTAGACTCCAACCTTTTCTTGGGGAGTGTGCCATTAACCAGGTAGTCTATAATAAAACTTTGCCATTTGGGAGTTATACTAACATGTGACACTTCACCAGAATAGAGCATTTGAGTTGGTGGTTGAGGGCGGACCCTCGGCCGACTAGCGCGTCCACGTAGGCATTATCTACCTGCGAAACTTAAGTGAGTGTGTAAGTCTGAAAGGCCTCAAGTTGCTTGCTTACTTTCCTTAGGTATTGTGTCCTTCTTGGATGTTTTGCAGTGTACTCCCTTGTAGCCTGGCTAGTGATTAGTTGAGAATCAGAATGAATTGCGCCAAGTGTTTTGCCATTCGAAGGCCTGCCATACGCCTTGTACTCTGCTTCGTTGTTAGATGCTTAGAGTGATCGCCTACTTGAGCATTGAACCGTCTGGGGTGACAATGACCATGCTTGTTCCTCAGCTTTTGTAGTAAGATGCACTGCCAACATGCAAATGCCAAAAGTCTCCATCTAGTAGAGCAAGTGCGACTAAGGTGTGCTTGGTTGCTTTCGAGGCGTCGTTAGACCACTTTGTTGCGACACCTAGGCTTGGCATGAATTCTGCTATGAAGTCCACCGAGGCTTGGGCTTTTTCGCCGTGTAGGGTCAGAAAACTAAACCGTATTGACCAAGTTCTAATGCCCACTTCATCACTTGCTGAGAAGCGTTCAGACCACATAGGATTGACCGTAGAGGATAGTAAGTCTTATGTCATGATGATGACTGTATCAGTTTGAAAGTATGGTCTGAGCTTCCGAGCCTCAACAACTAGTGCCAAAATTAATTTTTTTTATCTTTGATTATCTAGTTTTCGCATCGAGAAGAGCTGTAGAAGTGTATAATATTGGCAATTGGGCCCCCAACTCTTCTCGTATAAAGGCATAGCTCACTGCTACTTCGAAGACTGCTACTTCGAAGACTGCCAAGTAGATGTATAAGTTCTTTGCTGCTTTTGGCTTGAATAATAAGTGAGGTGATGTAAGATACTTCTTCAGGTCTTGGAAGGCTTTTTCGAACTCACCATCCCATTTCTCTCATTGTGCCCTCTCGATGGCCTTGAGAAAGGGCTTACATTGATCGATAGACAGCGAAAAGAAGCAGTTGAGAGCAGCTACTCTTCCGGTTAAGCTCTGGATCTCCTTCAAGGTAGTTGAAGATTTCATCTCTAAGATCTCTTGGATTTTCTTAGGATTTGCCTTAATTCCTCGTTAGGTTACTAGGTACCCTAAGAATCTGTTAGAAGATACTCCGACTGTGCATTTGGTGGGGTTGAGTTTCATCTCGTACTTTCTAAGGATGTTGAAAATTTTCACCAGGTTGGCAATGTGGTCTCACTGCTACTTGCCCTTTACCATGATGTCGTCGACATAGACCTCCATGGTTACCCCAATTTGTTTCTTGAACATTATGTTTAATAACCTTTGGTAAGTCGTTCTCGTGTTCTTGAGGGCAAAGGGCATGGCTTTGTAACAGTGGGATATCCTTATATTAACATTTGGATATCATATCTATGGACAGCC
Source organism: Crataegus laevigata (assembly GCA_963580275.1). NCBI lineage: Eukaryota > Viridiplantae > Streptophyta > Magnoliopsida > Rosales > Rosaceae > Crataegus > Crataegus laevigata. Next base: position 32,607,032 of record OY756948.1, on the reverse strand, counting down.
TAACAAAGGTTGTTTGTTGGGTCGTTCATTATAATCCTACAACATGATTTGCCTAAGATAAAGCAAATGAACGAGAGATAGAACTCAAAGAATGGGTTCTTTGAGAGACAAGATGATAATCAACAAATATAACAACCTAGTTCCTACACCACTAGCTCCGAGGTAGTCGAGAAAGATCTATAAACCGTCTCAGTTAAAATGGTTTGAACTTTATGACTATGTCATAGAGTTACATCTCTTAATTCGAAAGAAATAAGAATGGATATCCTTATGACTACATTGAGTGTTTGTACGACATATACTCAAGAAAATGGTATAAAACCATTTGATTCGAAATAATGAAACCTTCAAAGCTAATTGGTAGCTTAAGGTGACTACAATCAACGAGATTGGTTGACTTGGAAGAAACCATCTTTGATATAGTCTTGGTTTCTATTAATTCGAAGATTGCTTGCTACAACTAAAGGGTGATTCAATGTTTGGACATAATGTGGGTTTCCAAAAGCATTATCAAGATAGTCTTGATAATATATGTCTAAAACTAGGAATTACAAGACGTGTAAGTTGTAGAGATCCATCCATCATGAATCTCAGCAAGCTAGTGGGAGCTATAAATATCTTATGAGAAAAGGATCAAATCGTTTGATTTCTCATAAAGATGTAAATGAATCTTTTGTTTACTAGGTTTACAAAAGATTAGTGGGAGTTACTCATATTCCTAAATTTGAACATATATACACGATATATATTAATTTTGGAAATGAAAGGAATTCTTCTTCGTTAAAGTTATGACTTTAAACATTCTATAATAATAGAATGTATATGGGAGACATAGTCTATATACATGGGATGGAAATCTATAATGATAGATTTCAGAATATAATTGGATTATATCAATCCCTAGTGATAGACAAAAGATGCTAGGAAGTTTCTCATGTGATGATAAACTTTAATCAGAAGGACAATCCTAGTAAGACTAGGAAGTTGCTCTTCACAAAGGGAACGTGGTCAAGAGTATAAGATGAAGGATTATTTTGAGAATACATGTTCATTTAAGCAATATCATTAGCATGCAATTAACAAATTAAAGGCGGAATCATGCTTGCATATACTTAAAAACAAAACATCAACCATGAATGTTCAAAGCCTAGTAGTTTGGTGAACCTTTAAACAACTCAAAACAAAGTGAGTTGAGATTTATACCTTTGTAGATTCTTCTCTGCATAAGCAAAGGCTAATCACCCAAAGAGAGGGCCTTCATTCCTTGCATCTTAAAACTATGGATTTATATAGAAAGGATAGGTTCTCTAAGTTCTCAAAATTGAGAACCTCTAAGTTTCTACACCAAGGTTTTGATTAAGAAGAAATGAGTGACCTTGGAGGAGCTAGAGTGCTAGCTAAACCCTCCAAGGGTGGCCGGCCATTTCTAGAGGGAAGGGAGAGCTTTTCTTCTCTCCAATTTCCCAAAAGAAAGCCCTAAATGAATTTTGGCTATAAAGTCAAATTTATACCTTAATTCATTTGAGTGGCAAACTTGTAAATAAGTCCAAGTTTGCTACCCTTCATAATATGGCCGGCCTTAGGGATTAATTGGGCTCTTTGGGCCTTTGTGAATCATTATTCATTAAGTTGTCATACAACTTAAGTTAATGGACTCGACGTTCGAAGCCCATTGGGCCTTAAGGTCCAAAACTATCCCGAGGTCTTTAACGAACTTATTCGTTTGATTAATTAACATATTAATTAATCCTTGCCATAAATAATTAAACCATTTAATTATTCTTACTCATCTCCGTTGAATCTTCAATCTTTACCTTACACGGTGTACGATCCATTAGGTTCCTTTTAGCGAGGCAGTGGGCGATTCAAACCCTTTTAAATCGATTGTGAATTGAAACTTCTTTCAATTCTCCCCTTAGTGTTTACACACGTTTAGGGCTTCCACAAACCATGAGTGACACCTAGCAGCATATCATGGTTACCCAAGCTAATCAGAAGAGGTAGAGAACCTATTCAGTTTAGGATTACAAATGCAATACGGTCCTTCTCTAATACAATACTCTTGACCACATTGTTTGGCTTGATAGTTTACTCATGTCTACTATCCAATGTGAATCTCGCACTTATATGATTACCTTGAATGTGATCTGGAACGCATTCCAACATCTCATTCATACTCTGGCCAGAGATTCTAAATCATATCATAGAGTATTCTCCCTCAACGATTTGAAGGTTAGAGATCCATTGTTGCGCATTCACTTGTCTCCATGACTAGATAGCTTGACCCCAACCATGCCGTGGACACTCCAAAGGAATGCCATTTGACACGATCAAAGATCAAGGACCTAACCACAAGACAACTATGATGCCTCACGTCAAAGGACTAATTTGCATTATCCTAACCATGAGTTCTCACGTGACATGAATATGAGAACTCGTCGTTGATCGTGTTCAGTGAACTCATTCTCTATTGAGCACCTACGTACTTGTCATGGTGTCACTCACACCAATGACTCGAGACTAGTCACTCTCCCTGAGAGAAGTCATAGCACGTACTGATCTTAACGGACTATCAATGCCCAATTGGCAATCCTATGATCAGGAACGTTTAGGATGTGTCTACGAAAGAATGGTCTCATGAATCTAACTTCTTTTAGATTGCATTCTCCCAATCATATATTCCTTGGACTTTATCGTTTAAGTATATAACATTTATATGAGACCGCTCAAACAATAATCTTCGCCCTTGATATTAAACTAGATTAGTTTAATCATGTGAAATGTCCGTAAAGTATCATCATATGATTGGTTTTAGGGCACATTTCCAACATAAGATCAGTACAAGACGATATCAATGCAAGCCCAGGATCAGAACCATGGCAACTGTCAAGTGAATCCTTTTAAGTATTTAAGAAATACTAAGGATGGATTCCTCAAGAATGAGGAAGAATTAGAGTAACGTATTGGAAGCGCAAATGTATTACATTATGAATCTAATCCATCATTGAATGTCTCTTCATTATGAATGAAGTGATAACTAAATATCTCTTTATTATGACTAAAGAGATATTTGGGTGGAAACATTAAAAGTAATGACTTTAATGTGTTCCATCATGTATGCAAAATATATTGCCATATAGAAGCTTACAACATTGTTGTTTGCATAGGAAAGTTCATTTATGAACTCTCCATTCGGTTCCAACTAGAAAGTGTCTTTAGTGTGTTGACACTATGACACTAATGGGGCGATAGCTCAAGCCAGGGAATCAAGGTCTCATCAAGATCCGAACTCAAATGAGAGACTGAACCACATGATTGAGAATCATGTATAATGGTGACGTTGTTATTCTCAAGGTTGCTTCTATGGATAACATATAGATATCCATTGCCTAGGCATACTACTCAACCATTTTTTTAAATGACTACGGAAGAGGTATCATCACTGATGACCAAGCTGATTGGCTCTAGTGCAACTGGGAGATTGTTGGAAATGTGCCCTAAAAGCAATCATATGATGATACTTTACGGACATTTGACATGTTAAACTAATCTGGTTTAATATAAAGGGCAAAGATTATTGTTTTAAGCTGTCTCATATAAATGTTATATGCTTGAACAATAAGTCCAAGGAATATGCAATTGGGAGAATGTGATCTAAAGAAGTTAGATTCATGAGACCATTCTCTTTCGTATACATATCCTAAACGTTCCTGATCATAGGATTGCCAATTGGGCATTGACAGTCCGTTAAGATCAGTATGTGTTATGTCTTTTCTTAGGGAGAGTGATTGGTCTCGAGTCATTAGTGTGACTGACACCAAGACAAGCATGTAGGTGCTCAATAGAGAATGAGTCCACTGAACACGATCAATGAGGAGTTCTCATACTCATGTCACATGAGAACTCATGGTTGGGATAATGCAAAGTAGTCCTTTGACCTGAGGCATCATAGTTGTCTTATGGTTAGGTCCTTCATCTTTGACTATGTCAATGTCACTCTATGAGAGGGTGCCCACGGCGTAGTTGGGGTTAAGTCACTTAGCCATGGAGGCAAGTGAATGCGCAACAAAGGATCTCTAACCTTCAAACTGTTTGAGGGAGAATACTCTATGATATGATTTAGAATCTCTGGCCAGAGTATGAATGAGATTTGGAAAGTCGTTCTGAATCACATTCAAAGTAATCATATAAATAAATGAATCACATTGGATAATAGACATGAATAAACTATCAAACCAAACAATGTGGTCAAGAGTGTTGTATTAGAGAAATACCGTATTGCATTGTAATCCTAAACTGAATAGGTTCTTCTCCTCTTCTGATTAGCTTGGGTAGCCATGACATACTGCATGGTGTCACTCATGGTTTGTGGAAGCTCTAATAGTGAGTAATCACTAAAGGGAGAATTGAAAGTAAGTTTCAATTCACAATCGATTTGAAAGAGTTCTAATCGCCCATTGCCTTTCTAAAAGGAACCTATTGGATCTTACACCGAGTAATGTATCGATTGAAGAAACAACGGAGATGAGTAAGGATAATTAAATGGTTTAATTATTTATGGCTAGGATTAATTAATATGTTAATTAATCAAACGAATAAGTTCGTTATAGACCTCGGGTTAGTTTTGGGCCTAAAGGCCCAATGGGCTTCGAACGTCAAGCCCATTGACTTAAGTTGTACGTCAAGCCCATGGGCTTTGAACAATCAATTAGATTACAATAATCCAACCATTCATTAATAAAGAACAATGTTTTGTCAAACAAAGCATTCATCCATCTTTTATAATGATGGAATTAAGTTCCTTATTCAAATTGGGATGTAAAGACAATCTTTGTTTTTCCAATTTCTTTGGTAGTTCATATGAGGAAGCAAGCACCTTTTGCTTTCGCGGAGATCTATATCTTATTCACGTTTCGAATGTGAAGCACTTTCTCTTCTCTCATTTATCTTCTACTTCTTATTAGCCACACTTTTACAATGATTGTAAAACATGGTTACTAATACAGAATCATGTATGCAAGTAGAAGAACCAACTGTTTTGAATTATTCCAGAACAATTTACAACACCTTCGAAAGTCCATCCTTTCATAAAGAAAGTTTGTTCCCTAGGAGTTATTTCGCCTTCTTCATTTGACTTCTCCATTGACTACAATAGTCATGGTCCCTAAACTCCCACTATCTCTCTTAAAACTTATTTCAATTGTGTTATAAACATCAAACAATTTGGAGAGCGTGCGGTTATTGTTTACTATATAGTTTACAATAAACTTAGTGAACCATTTGGATAGGGACTCAAATGTGAAGTCCTTGCCTAGTTTCCGTCTCTAGAAGTGGTTTAACAGTTCTACACTAAATGATTCAAAATCATCATAAGTCCATGTTGATGGACTATTTTTGTCAACTAACCATTATGTTCTAAACAAAATTACAAACTTTCAAGAGTTGTTCAAGGCAACTCTAATTTCTTCATACAACAAATTTGTAAGTGAAGAATCATGGCACATAAAGTGTCCATGCCCTTGTGCTTTCTTCTCAAGTTCCTTGTTCGTGTAACAAAGAAACAAGCACTAGTGTTTGCATTGTCCTCTTTATGATAGACTTATCTAACATGTTCTTCCATTGATACATTATTAATAGGAAGATTGTGAGGATGAGACTACTTAGGTACTTATACAATCCATCAAGACAATTTATGGGATTGTGGTACTAAGTTCGGAAACTAAAGCGTTCGACTTTTCTTTGTCAAGTTTTGGATAGCATTTGCAAATATATCGGTAAATGATAGGAGGATATTTATACAACTTAGTTAGCTTGTTTCCTTGCATTTAGATTGTTAGTCCTTAGTTATTTTAGTATTTTAAGCTATTTTCGTGTGTTTGTAGGTCCAAATGACAAAGTATGCAAGAAAGTGCAATTTGGAGCATTTTGGAGCATTGTTGAGCATTGGATGGTTAGCTTATGCTTGGAGCCAAGTGGATGGATGAAATTGAAGACTAAGGTATCCTCTCCTTTCCTATTTTCTGACCCAAAAACACATCACACTCACTTATTTCACCTACAACATCCACTTATTCCACCTACAACATCCACACTCACTTCACCTACAACATCCACTCACTTCACCTACCACATCCACACCCACTTCACCTACAACATCCACTTATTTCACCTAAAACATCCACACTTACGTATTTCACCTACAACATCTACTTATTTCACCTACAACATCCACACTCACTTCACCTACAACATCCACACCCACTTCACCTGCAACATCCACTTACTTCACCAAGAAATTTTGTGGTGGTGATTCATTTTCAAAATCTATAAATAGGCTTCTCCATCACAAGACAAAGGACCAATTCACATCTACAACTCATTCCATAAACAACACAATTTCTGCCTCAAGTTTCCTTCTTCCTCCATCCATTTCCATATTTTAGCATATGTTTGAAGCTCTTTCATGCACCAAAACGTCCATCCTTATGCATGCAATCCATTCCACCCCAAAACAGCCCCAAATTGCACCAAAATGCACTTCTTTGCTAACTTTGTTATTAGAACCTACAAACACACGAAAATAGCTTAAAACATTCTAATAAGATGAAAGTAATTAAGTAAATGCAAGGAAACAAACTAATAAAATCACATAAATATGTTCCTATCAGCAAGTTCGGGTAGGGCTTCAAGAACAACCTCACAATGATATCATGTTGATCATCCTCGTTGCCTACCTTCACAACATCATGTATGCATATAGAACTCCTCCTGAGTGTAAGCACGTACTTTGTACCCCCCCCATGATAGGGTGAAATCGGTGTATGAGTCACAAACGATAAGAGACTACCACGGTGGAAGGCCACGAAAGAGTGTTCAAAGCACTCCCACGCTTGTCAACTTTATATTGGTTTGGTTGAGGGTTTTAGGTCTCATCACATATAAACATGCTTTCAATCACATTAAAACATTTTGGTTCTATTACAACTATTGGTCCACATGATTGATTTTAGTAGTATATAATACTCCCACTATGCTTGTAAAACAGTTTTTAAAGCAAGACTATAGGTACTACTAACATAAGATTTGCATTCATTGATGGACTATATAGTTGCCTTAGGGCCTTAGGATGACTATGAACCTTTAATTCGATCCAAGATGAGCCTAGTGTTGGATCTTGGTCTCGAGATGGTGATTGATTTTAGTTTCGCGTTTAATCACATTAAGGCGTGTTTTCTTATTGGGCGTTGGATCCAACTACTCCAATTTCATGCATATCGAATAAAACAAGAAAGGAGTACTTCAAAGTAAAGAAGAGCTTATGCTCTTTTACAACAATTGATTAAATCAAATTACTTTAAAGTAAAGAAGAGCTTATGGTCTTTTACAACAATTGATCATATCAAATTACAACCAAAATTTAATCTACACATTCCCATGGTTCAAACAAATTTGAGAGACGGCCTTTCACATAGCTCAATTATCGTAGGCTTAGGTTCATAATCACCCTCTCTTTAATTAATTAACGCTTTAACTAATTAAACTCGAATGCAACATTTTCATTTGGTTTTTGTATCCATAGAATTGATTTAAATAGAGCTAAATGAAATGAAAATCCAATTCTCATTTAAATATACAAAACTATTTTGTTGTCATCTAATTTGGACCAAAAGCAATAACCTCAACTATTTGGCTAAATTGCAAAACATAAAGTTTTGGGGTCACGTTGTAAAAACACAAAAGTCCACTACTTCATGTAATTACAACTAGAACCCAAAAATTTCAACAAATTCAACAACTTCATTAAAGGAGCAAAACAATTTGTCCTTTAGTGATTTTGGGCCTTTACGTAAAAACGTAAACTTTCGGATTAAAGTACAAATACACAAAAGTATCAAAACTTTATGTAATTGCATAAAAGCCCTAAAAGTACCCTATTTTAATAGGGTGGCCGGTCATTGATGAGAGATGGTGTCATAAACTTTTGAATTTTTTAACAAAAGTGAAAGGTGATGGGTTGGTTTGGAAGGTGATGGGTAGGTTTGAAAAAAAATGACTTCCATAAAACATGGTTCCTTGAAACAAGGAAAAGTAAAAGTGATGTAAGAAAATAGGTATGGGCATCCACACCTAGTGATGATTAAAAACATATCATCCATCACCAAAACAAGACTTTTTGCAAACAACCAAAACATTTGAATCAAAATTCCCAACCTTTTTGTTATTGCCAAGAACATATCAAGAACGATGGAGAACATCCATGAAAACCCATAAGAGCTCCATGAACATTTTTCACCCAAATACACCCCACAAACTGTCAAACTCAAGGGAAATAACATATTACCATACTAGGGTACTTAGGGGTTCCAAAAGTCACTTTAAAACACTTTTAACAAGACAAACATGAACCCAAAAATCCACCCTTTGGATTTGGCCGAATTTCCCCAAAAACATGGCACCAAATTTTAGCTCCAAAATTCATGCTCATATGAACTACATCTACAACATTTGAGATGGCAAATTTTCTAACAAAATTTACATGCAAAGAAGCAAGAATAAAGCTTGTAACAATTACAACATTCAAATCACAAACTATGAACTACAAAACCCAAAAGGATTCACCAACTACTAGACCTAGGCTCATGATGCCACTTGAAGGAAAATTTGTGAAAAAGAAGTTCATTTGAGCAACATCAACAACATGCCATTAACAATTAAAGGCGGAATCATGTTATATGCACTAAAAAAACAAAACTTAACCCATGAAATTCAAAGCCTAGTAGATAGGTGAACCAAGACTCAACTCAAGAACAAAGTGAGTTGAGAAATCTTATACCTTTGTTGATTCCTCTTTGCATAAGCAAAGGCTAATCACCCAAGGAGAGGGCCTTTATTCCTTGCTTCTTAGCTACATGGATTTTGGAGGAGGATGGTAGAATGGATTCTCCAAGTTCCCAAGAAAGGGAACCTCTAAGTCTCCACACCAAGGAGAGCATTTAGAAGAGATAAGTGACCTTGGAGGAGGAAGGATTGCTAGCTAATCCCCTCCAAGGGGGCCGGCCTCCTAGAGAGAAAGGGAGAGACATGTTCTCTCAAATTTTCTCCAAAAGAAACCCTAAATGAATTTTGGCTATAAAGTTCTTTATATAGTCACTTCACTTATGTGACTAAAAGAACAAAAAAACCCCATTTTTCATCAAATGACCAGCCTACCATAGGCATTGCGCAGTTTAGGCCCTTTTGAATCTCAAGTCATTTAAGTTGTCATACAGCTTAATTTATTGGGCTTGACTTTCGAAGCCCATTGGGCCATGAGACCCAAAACTAACCCGAGGTCTAAACCAAACTTATTCGTTTGATTAATTAACATATTAATTAATCCTAGCCATATACAATTAAACCATTTAATTGTTCTTACTCAACTCCGTTGGTTCTTCAATCTCTACCTTACATGGTGTACGATCCATTAGGTTTCTTTTAGCGAGGCAGTGGGCGATTAAAACTCTTTCAAATCCATTGTGAATTGTAACTTACTTTCAATTCTCCCTTTAGTGATTATACACGTTTAGGGCTTCCACAAACCATGAGTGACACCTAGCAGTATGTTATGGTTACCCAAGCTAATCAGAAGAGGTGGAGAACCTATTCAGTTTAGGATTACAATGCAATACGGTCTTTCTCTAATACAATACTCTTGACCACATTGTTTGGTTTGATAGTTTATTCATTTCTACTATCCAATGTGATTCATTTACTTATATGATTACTTTGAATGTGATTTGGAACGTCTTTCTAAATCTCATTCATACTCTGGCCAGAGATTCTTAATCATATCATAGAGTATTCTCCCTTAAATGGTTTGAAGGTTAGAGATCCCTTGTTGCGCATTCACTTGCCTCCATGGCTAAGTGGCTTAACCCCAACTATGTCGTGGACACCCTCTGACGGAGTGACTTTGACATAGTTAAAGATCAAGGACCTAACCACAAGACAACTATGATGCCTCAGGTCAAAGGACTAATGTGACATGAGTATGAGAACTCCTCGTTGATCATGTTCAGTGGACTCATTCTCTATTGAGCACCTACATGCTTGTCTTGGTGTCAGTCACACCAACGACTCGAGACCAGTCACTCTCCCTGAGAGAAGACATAGCACATACTGATCTTAACGGACTGTCAATGCCCAACTGGCAATCCTATGATCAGGAACGTTTTGGATATGTATACGAAAGAGAATGGTCTCATGAATCTAACTTCTTTAGATTACATTCTCCTAACTACATATTCATTGTACTTATCGTTCAAGCATATAACATTTATATGAGATGGCTTTAAACAATAATCTTTGCCCTTTATATTAAACTAAATTAGTTTAACATGTGAAATGTCCGTAAAGTATCATCATATGATTAGCAAGACTATCATGCCTTTCATAGTTACGAATGCTTTATCAATGTTTATGATTTTCACAGAACTTAATGATCTTTGAGATGTATCTCTATCATGCTTTTCATAGTTAGGGAAATTGAGAAGAATAATTTGGTTGCGTTGCTGAGTCCAATTCAAGGAACTTAGGAAAATCTGGGTGTTGGTCACAATTAATTTGGGGCATTGTCATTCATGGTTTATAAGAAGAATAACTAGAAATCAATTTATACGCATATGATTCATGTGTGGAGAAGAATCCTCTACCTATCCATTCATCCACATTTCATTCACAACTTAATTTACTTGCTACCCTTTACTTTTGTTTTAGTTAAATTCATCCACAATTCCCCTAGTCATGGTTTTAGTGTTAGTTTAAGTAGTTTTTAGGTTTATAAGTTAAATTTGTGTTGATTAGCATTCCTTGTAATCCCTGGAATAGAACGATCCCTACTTGTACGTACTATGATTGCATAATTTATAGGGTTTAATTTGTGTGTTAATTTCTACCACATCAAATTTTCGCGCCATTGCTGGGAAGCAACCAAAATTCAATCCCCTTAGTTCTAGTTCTGAATCTGAATTTGGAGCTAAAACTATAACAGAATCGGAAGAGGAACAAGACATGGTTGTTGACAATCAAACAATCAAGGAGTTTTCAGCCTCGAGATTGGATATTGTCGTTACCCTTTGCATTCAATACCCTGAGGCAGTTCAAGGCAAAACTGACGAGTTTGAATTAAAGTGTAGTTTGCTACATCACATTCCCCAATACCATGGGCTGTCCATGGAAGATTCGAACAAGCATCTTAAAGAATTTGAAGTAGTATGTTCGAGTATGACACCAATTAATATAGATGGGAATATTTTGAAGATGAAAGCCTTTCCATTTTCTCTTATGGAAAAAGGCTAAAGATTGGCTCTTTGAATTAGCACCTGGAACCGTCACTTCTTGGGAAAACATGAAGAAAGCATTCTTAGAGAAATTCTTCCCAACTTCAAGAATCATTCTTTTGAGGAAGAGAATTAGTGGAATTCATCAAGGCTCGGGAGAATCCTTTCCAGCGTATTCTGACCGTTTCAAGACTTTAGTTGCATTGTGTACACAACATCAAATGAAGAAAGAGCTTTTAATTCAATATTTCTACAAAGGACTACTTACACTTCAGAGACAAATGCTTAATGCTTCAGTAGGAGGTGCTTTGGTTGACAAAACAACAGTTGCTGCGAAGATCTGAATAGCAAATCGAGCTTTGAATTCACAACAATACAAAGGAGTTGGAGGAAGAGATCATACACGACAAAGTCAAGTTAATGAGGTAACTGCTATTTCAAAACTTCAATCTCAAATGGCTAATCTCTCTACTTTTATTTCACAAGTTATTGAAGGATCCAAAGTGTAAGGTGCAACTACTTATGGTGTGTGCTCTATGCATGGACATCTCACTAATCAACGTCCTCAATTAATGGAGAATGGAGGATGGGAAAGGGCCAATGCCATAGGTTATCAAGGCCAAAATCAACCAAGGTATGACCCGTTTTCCAACACATACAATCAGAGCTGGAGAGATCATCCAAATATAAAGTGAAGGGAACCTCAACAAACTCAACAACAAGGCGGATATAAATAGCCACCTCCGGGGCTCTATCAAAGGCCATATGCACCACCACAGCCTCCACCACAATCTTCCTAACCAAATTTAGGTTCGTCAATGGATAATGATAAAATTCTTCAAGTATTAACTTCTTTGACTCAAGGTTTACAAAATCAAGCCAAAGAGATAGGCGAGGTGGAGAAGCAAATTGGGCAGATGGCAGAATTCATGAGACAATTTAGAGAACAAAGCAAACTACCTAGTTCAACCATTGTTAATCCAAAGGGAGGTTTTGAAATTGCCAAGGCTATTACTTTGAGAAGTGGTAAAGAGATTGGAACCAATCAAAAAACGTCCAAACAAAGCCAAAAAGAGGACGAACAACTGCTACTCGAAGAAGAAGAGTCGGACAAGGCCACGGTAAGGGAAGAATAATCCTTGCCGCAGCCTTCTAAGGCTCCTACGCCACCCAAATTAGGTAAGGTTGGTTCGAATTCAACTCCTTCAAACCCTATTCCGCCAAATGTGCCTTTTCCTCATAGGTTTATGCAATCTAAGAGAGAAAATAATGAAAAAGACATCTTAGAAACCTTCAGAAAGGTACAAGTTAATATCCCTCTTTTTGATGCAATAAAGCAAGTTCCGAAGTATGCTAAGTTTTTTAAGAAGCTTTGTTCAACAAAGAAACGGATTTTGGAGAATGAGGTGGTACATGTAAGTGAAAATGTCTCTACAGTTTTGCAAAGAAAACTGGCAGCTAAATGCAAAGATCCAAGTGGTTTCACTATCCCTTGTGTTATTGGTAATACAAGGTTTGAACATGCTATGCTAGATTTAGGTGCTTCCATTAATGTCATGCCATATTTCATTTATGCATTTATGAATCTAGAAGAGCTTAAAAATGATGGTGTCATTATTCAATTGGTTGATCGATCTAATGCATATACGAAAGGAGTTTTGGAAGATGTTTTGGTGCAGATAGACCACTTAATTTTTTCTAGTAGATTTTTATGTGCTTGAGATGGAGGATTCAGCCCACTCTACACCATTGCCAATTTTACTTAGAAGACCTTTCATGAAAACAGCGCAAACCAAGATAGATTTGTCCAAGGGAGCGTAGTTTGATAGCGATGTGATTAATTTTAATGTTTCTGACTCTATTAAGTATCCTAGTAATGTTCATTCATGTTTTGCCATTAATGTGACTAAAAATATAGGGCAAGAACATTCAGCACCTATCAAGAAGGATGTTCTTAGAACCACCATTGAAAAGGGAATTGAAATGGATAACACGGGACAAGCCACTACCCTCAATGCACCCAAGGCTAAGAGCACCACCTCTAAAATTGTTGACAATGCTGCTACTTTTGAGTCTTCATCATATTACATTAGTAAGCCTCCTCTTCCAATGCCAATTCCCATTTCAACTAATAGGTTGTTACCTTCTTTGGTTCAGGTGCCCAATCCAATCCAAGCTGGTGGGAGAGTTTGCATAGACTTTGGGAAACACAATGCCATAATCAGGAACGATCACTATCCCCTTTCGTTCATAGATCCAATGCATGGAAGTTTTAAGTAGCATGTTGTGGAAGATGTACCCCTCCATGCCATTGGTCCTAATGAAGCTTAAATGGAGGTATCATCCGACTAGAAGACATAAATGCAAGCGCTTCTTGGGAGGCAGCCCATGTGTTCAAACAAAGAGACAATGGAAATTTCTGCTCTTACCACTAGATTTGCTCTCTTTTACCCTTCTCTTTATTATTTTTCCTTTGCCATGATTTTCTTGTTTGCTATTTTGTCTTTTATTGCATTCTTGTTCAAGTTTACTTTTGAAACATTGAGGACAATGTTTGGGGGGGGGGTAAACATATTGCTTTTCAAAACTTCTTTTTGAATTTCACAACCTATCACTACTAATGTTTTTATTCTCCGTTTTAAAGTGTTTTATTGTGTGTCATAAAAAGTTTGAAAAAAAATCGAAAAAGCTTGAGAAAAAACCAAAAAGAGTCGTTTTTGTTGTTTGATTGTGTCTTAGGATACCTTCCAACACAATGATGAGGATTTAGTAAAGCTCTCGGCTGCTCCCAGTCTTAACCTATTGGTCTCAGTTACTCTTCTATGTGCTCGACTCTTCAATGCTGCGGCGGCAGTGCATATTGTTCGTTCCTAACTGGCAAAGGAATTCCTCGTAAGTTACTGGTTAAACTTAAGCCAGATTGAATAACTGCTTCTTTCTATCCGTTGTCCTACTGGCTTCGATGTGAGTTCGAGGTTGCTTTTTGCGGGCCTAGCTATGAATGAACACTTTGTCTAGAAGGTTGCTCATGTTGATTATCATAGTGTGGTCCCAACCGTGAGTGTATGCTCGTTCGTGGGCCTAATCTAGAGTGCACGCTTATATGTGTGCTAAGACAGGAGTATACGCTATCTCGGGGGTTCAATTAGGTATGTATACTACCGAAATGCTCGGTTCGTGGCTGGTCAAGTGGCTACTTACTGGGACACTGCTGGAGAGTTTCTTCTTCTACCCTTATCCTGCTTCGAGACACCTCACCCGAGGCACGTTGTAGCTCAGTTTGTTGTAACTCTATAACTAGTTGAGACAAGTGGTGTTCCCTATTTGGCTTGGAAGAGCTTGGAAAGAATGCGTCTCATTGAGTAGTGGAAGTGTGGTAGGCTATAGGAAAGAGATTTGAGTTACGCAATGTTAAATCCGCGATGAAATGAGGTGAAAATACCCCTGGTTTAATCGTCGGCCCATAAATTTCAAGCTAGGACAGTTGAACCGGTCTTGGACTGGCTTGGGTTGCTTGGGACACCATGGGAGTAGACTGGATTGCATACGGTGCATGTTGGGCCTGGGCTCAGCTTGGTAGGTCTTGGGCTTGGGCCAATGGAGCTTCAAACATGGTGGGGCGCTAAGTTCGCGTGGCTTGGGCTCATGGGCCTTGGGCTGTGTATGAAGTTTGAGCTGTTGGGGCAATGGCTTGGTCTGCCATTGTCGTCTGGGCTTGTTTCTCCTTGTGAGGCATGGGCCATCCAAAGGTGGCCGTGGTGGTTGCTGTCGTGGTGGCCATTGTGTTGGCTGCTGCAGTAGTGCCCAATGGTGGTGCCACTCAACTTTTTGTAACCTTGAGCCTCGTGGATCGCCGCGGTCCCAACTCTTGAACGTTGGAATTTCAATTCGTCATGGTTTCCGAGTCTCTTGTCATTGTCCATTTCTTTTACGTTGATTCAAAGAATTTTTATTAAAAAATCCTAGGAATGAGAGCGTATGAAATATCTATAAATCAACAAGAAAATGAAAAACCTTGAATGCGAGAGTCTTCTACGAGCGTGGAAATCAAGACTTTCAAGAATTTCAATGCAAATTTCTACCATCTTCTTCTCAGACAAAAATGCACCTGTAAAACATTTAACACCTTAGGTCAAAACACCTTAGGTCAAAGCCAGGAGCCTCACGCGCCCGCGATGAATGAAGGGCTTAGGCCTAAAAACCTCTGATGCCAAAGTTAGAATTTGAGGGAAAAGTGTTTAGAGAAATTTGGAGTGTAATTGTAATCAATTAGACAATTAATCAATTAAATAAGTAATGAATCCTATTTTGAAAAGAATAAATAAGAATTATGTTATGGGGAAGATTTGATGAGGATTGATTAAATAGGTTTTGAATAAATACCTATTTTGATCACTTTTGACCTTAATTGAGCCGTTATTGTCTACTTCTTATGCGTGGGTGTTCTGGGGTGCCTTGGGGATAATCTTGTCTTTTTTAACCCAAGAATCCATGTGTCGCCTCCATATTTTTCTTGGTTATTTTTGGCTCAACAGATACGTCATCGCATAGTGGATATGGCAGAGATTTCAAAAATTTGCCTTGATCTTTCAAATTGAAGAAAATGGTGATGGACGAAATAAGGATAGGTGGATGAGGTTTGGCTGCTGCTCCCTATCCAGTTGCTTTTCCTAGTTTTTTCTGTAAATAACTAGAGTTGATGGGTTTGGGGATAGCTCAGAAGGTAAAACACCGTCCCCACCCCGTTAACACCATCGCTAGCCATATTTTTGGGTAAATTACTTTTTAAAATCACTATCCTTTTTTATTTGTTTTATTCCACGTGATTATCGTTGGCATCCACATTAACAAAAAAGATGGAAAAGGATTATGCGAGGATCCTTTTCCTAGAGATCTTGGGAATCCCGTGATCATGACCGGTCAGCGTATATTAAGCGATCAGAAATTATTTAAAATTAAATATAAATAGTACCTAACGAAAACTGACCACACGATGTACAATGAACGATCACGATCACGGGATTCCCAGGACGCCCAGGATCCCCAGGAAAAGGATCCGATGAGGATCCTTTTCCAAAAAAGATGACCTCACATTTGGCATGTCGTCACTTAATGGTCAACTTGAAGAATTGACTAAGGGAGGTATGAAACTGTAATGGAATCATAAGTAATGTATTAAATTGAAATGTTTAAAAGATATTGTATGAGATTGCAATTACACTTAAACTCGTGGATAATTTACGCTTTTTAATTTTATGAATTAACTTGATATTGCTTAAGTCATGATGCTTTGTTCACAGTAGATGTATTGTTATAAAACCTTGTTCAAAGGGTATATATTGTTGAATTCGGTTGCATTAAGGGTATATATTATTGAATTTGGTTCTGTTGAATGTTTGTATATTGTTATGTGTATAAGAAATGGCAACTTAGGGGGTTCAATTAGCACCAAATGAAGAAGAATCATACAGATGAAGGGTTAACAACCTTTCTCAAGGAAGTCATGTTCTAGAAGTCATGCGTCAAAATCTTAATGACGCACAACTTGCTGTCTTTAGTGCATCGTGCTTTGGCCACTAGAGAATGTCGATAAACTTGCTTTAGTGGCAAATTAGTGCATGAATTATCACTCTATATAGTGGCTAATTAAGAGATGAAAGACCTAAAAGGACTCACTTATTTAATAGGTTGTGAAGTGACCTGGTTCACGAAGAAAGGCTTTTGCCTCCTTACGGGGCTTCGTTGTGACAAGCCCTATGGTGTTGAGCTTAAGCCTTTAAATGTTAAGATTTTGATTAAGTATTCTCCTAAGAAATCTCATTTTGTTGGATAGAGTAGCAAGGGTAGGAAAGGCAAAATTGAACCAAAGACTGCCCCTAAGAAAGTGAGCATAAATATTTGGGTGACTTATGTCGAGCTTGAATGGGCTTTTAAATAATGTGAAAATGAGGATGATGCATTGAAGATAGGGATGGTATACTTTGTTGAGGTTGTTGTAGTAATGCCCAGCACCATTGCTCCCAATAATGTTGGTGAGTTGAAAGTGAAAATAAAAGAGTTGAAGGTGTCTTTGGCCCATTTGGAGAAGGACATTTCAAAGTGGAAGCTGTTGAAGATGGTGGAAGAGTTGACCAAGGAGGTCGAGGAATTGAGGAGGGAAGTTAAGGAAAAATGTGTGGATGAGAAGACTGTCGAAGTATGCCTTGAAAGTCAATCTTGAGAAGACATCTTTTCAGATAATGTTTAAAAGTATAGTTAAGTCTAATAGAACTATAAACACGAAATTTTCCTGAAACAAGAACACGTGTACAAAATATATTTTGTATTAATGAATTTGGGTTACAATCTCTTTTAAACTTAATCCTCTTTGATTTGTGGATTTTCTTGATCCAATGGTCGTCGAGGCTTGATCTTGGAGGTGGATGATTGTTTCTTCATGGGGCTATTAGCGGTTTGATCTTGAAGGTTTTATGAATGACGAACGACGAATGATCTTCAAAGGCTTATGGGCTTGTTCTTGAAGAATAGATGAACGAAGAACAAAGGACGAACTTCAAGGGCTTTTGGTCTTAATTCTTGAAGAACGGATGTGTTGATCCAAGGGTCGTTGGGGCTTGATCTTGGAGGAACAGATGAACGAAGAACGAAGAACGAAGAACAAACTTTCTCGATCTTTCGGGATTCTTAGGAACCTAGATGCTTGAGGGCTTCGGAGTTTCAAAGCTTCAAGGATTTTGCATAATGATTTGTTGGTTATGAATTGGTGTCTTGAAATGAATGAATGGCTTATATTTATAGAAATTTTCAAGGCCTAATTTTGAATATAATGTTTAAATGAAATAAATCGTTTCTACCAGATGTTGACACGTTTCATGTTTGATGACTTTTTCAACTCTTTTCGATTTTTCGTTGTCACACGCTAGGTGCAAAATTTATGTGACACGTGAGCGTTGAAATTTTAATTATTGGTCAACATTTATTCTACCGAAATTTTGATGTCTACAAATGCCCCCACTTCAATGCGCGTCGTATATATGTGTCTGTCACGTGTAGAAGATGCATTTTGAAGTCCCTTAATATAGATGTGGATCTAATGGCTGTCAAGGCTTGATATTGGATTGGGCTAGAATTTTCTTCAAGGACTGTTGAGGCTTGATCTTGAATAAAGCTGAAAGTTTCTTCAGCTTTGCTAGGGATGAAAGGCACGTGCATTTATTGTGCTTGTTGACTTTCCGCAGGCTTAATCTTGAACTGGATTTGATTCAAGGGCCGTTAAGGCTTGATCTTGAAGGTTGATTCAAGGGTGTTAGACACTTGATCTTGAATCGATCTTGTAATTTCTTCAAGGGCCATCGAGGCTTGATCTTGAAGGATTTGATTCAAGGGTGTTGGACACTTGATCTTGAATCGATCTTGTAATTTCTTCAAGGGCCGTCGAGGCTTGATCTTGAAAGATTTGATTCAAGGGTGTTGGACACTTAATCTTGAATCAGATTTGTGATTTCTTATACAGCCGGTTTTCCCACGCCTTTGGGCAGTTTTGGGCTTCTTGAATTTTGGTTGTTAAGTTGTCATACAACTTAAGCTAATGGGCTTGACAATTCGAAGCCCAATTTGGGGTTTAAGGCCCAACACTAACTCAAGGTTTACAACGAACTTGTTCGTTTAATTAAGTAACATACTAATTAACCCAAGCCATAAATAATTAAACCATTTAATTATCCTTACTCATCTCCGTTGTTTCTTCAATCTCTACCTTACTCGCTGTACGATCCATTAGGTTCCTTTTAGCGAGGCAGTGGGAGATTATAACTCTTTCAAATCGATTGTGAATTGAAACTTACTTTCAATTCTCCCTTTAGTGATTATAAACCTTTAGGGCTTTCACAAACCGTGAGCAACACCTAGCAGTATGTCATGGCTACCTAAGCTAATCAGAAGAGGTGGAGAACCTATTCAGTTTAGGATTACAATGCAATACGGTCTTTCTCTAATACAATACTCTTGACCACATTGTTTGGTTTGATAGTTTTTTCAACTGTTGTTAAGTCGTCATGCTTAGCACCTCCAATCATCATATCAATAGTTGAAAATGAATACTTGAGAGCAATGTTAGGTAAGCAATCAGGGAAGGGGTTCCAGGCATTCAGTTCCAGATCGGAAGTTTGATTTCAGGTTTTGACTGATTGCTCTCTTTCTTCTTGTCTTGCAGGTGAGAACAAGGATAAAGACAAGGACATAGAGAAAGCATGATATGAGATACTCTTTCTTTCGACCCTAACGATATGGGACACTCTTGCTTTAGTGTTTTTTTTGTAGGGGTATTCCAGGGGATGAGGAATACTAAGTATTTTGAGAGGCTTTGTTGGAAATGCATTTTCAAAGATAGGGAAAAGCTTGGCATTTTTTTGTAGGTCGACCTTGCTGTAGAAGATGAAGGTTGACATATATAGGGATTTCCCAATAGCAAGAAGTAGTATTATTCCTTTACTCTTGTCGGCAACCGTTATGTAATTGAAACAGTAAGATTGACGCGTTTTCAACTTTGTCAGAAATCTTTAACAAAGTCGCCTGTAAAGCTGAGGTTGCGTGTGAAAGGTATTGACAAACTTTGATCCAGAAAATTCGGCTTTGGATATTTGGAAAAGGGTGCGTCTTTGATCTCTAAACAAATGGCCCGACTTTTTGAAATTTGGAGAGAGTTGCCTCTTCGATTTCTAAACGAGCGCCTCTTCAATTTTTGAACGAGTAGCTCTTTGATTTTTGAGCAGGCAGCTATTCGATTCTTGAGCAAACAACCTTGTTGCCTCTTCTTTTTATGGTGGCATCAATTGTATTCCAAAGTATGATCGAGAGTTGCTGCCTGTAGAAACTCCCCTTTTGAACTTCTAAGCTCTCGATTTATCCGACCTTTTCTTTTTCTTCAATATCTTTGGAAATGGTTGCCTATCTGATCGTTGTCTTGATTTGAACGTCGGGAAAGACGCTAGCATGTCTTATGTAGACAACATATGGCATCCATCCTTCTTATCCACCAATGGTCCTCTTACAATTGGGGATTCTGTGATGAAGAACTACATAATCGGTACTGTGGTACCGAAGAATCTTCTCACCCCAAGGATAATAGGAT
Organism: Crataegus laevigata; assembly: GCA_963580275.1. NCBI lineage: Eukaryota > Viridiplantae > Streptophyta > Magnoliopsida > Rosales > Rosaceae > Crataegus > Crataegus laevigata. Next base: position 32,586,584 of record OY756948.1, on the reverse strand, counting down.
TATTTCCAAGCGGTCTGACGAGTTACCTGTTCAAGATTCTTTGGCTTTCAGCGTCCAATGTGCTCACACTTTATCGAATATGGGCCAACACCTTATTACTCGACCTCATCTGTTGAGTCACTGATGGCTGAGGTGGCAAGTCTTAAGCAGGAGATCAGAGGGCTTAAGCATGAAAACAGGGAGTTGCACATGCTTGCCAATAGTTACTCGACGAGCATGAAGAGAAAACTTGACCAGCTGCAGGAGTTTGAAATTGGATTTAGAGTGAGAATCAATGGTGCGGCAAAGAGGATTATATATAGGCTCGGGCACTACTGGGATTAGGGAAGTTGTAGAACTTAGCTATTTTGGTTCCACAATTTAATAGGGTGAGTAAAAGGCAGAAATTCAATTAAAACAAGCAAGGGATATGCGGCAAGAATTAGGAAAGAAGAATAGGAGTCAGAAATCAAGACAAAAAAGGAAAGGATAGGTGCGGCAGATTTGAAGAGAAAAGGAATGTGGTTTTGCAACACAAAATAAGAAAAAGGATATCCCCCTTGTGCGGCAAGGCTGTGTAGGAAAAGGAATGTGGGTTTTAAGGCAGAAAATAGGAAAGGAGTAACCTTCTTGTGCGGCAAGGAATAAGGAGATACAAGGGTGGTGCGGCATGGACTTTAGGGCAGGTTTAGGAAGTCTAGAATAAGTGATTAAGTGTCCCAACATGTTTTGGAAACCCTTTTGTAGCTGGAACTTAAGTGTCATACGATTAGGAAAGTTTAGGACCAAATTAGGAAACTTTGGCTTACAATTCTTCTTTCTTTTCTAAGCTCATTGACTTTATTTGTCTTCAATTTATCTCTTAACTCATTCCTAGCCTCCTTTGGTCTTCAATTTTGTCCATCCACTTGGCTCCAAGCATAAGCTATCATTTGCAAGCCCAAAACTGCTTCAAAATGCACTTCGTTGCTACCTTAGCCCTTTAAACCTACAAACACATGAAAATAGCTTAAAATACTAAAATAACTAAGAACTAACAATGTAAATGCAAGGAAACAAGCTAACTAAGTTGCATAAATATGCTCTTATCAAATACCCCCACACTTAGCTTTTGCTAGTCCTCGAGCAAAACAAAAGAAACAAAAGAAACAAAACACAATCAACAAACAAAAGAAACAAAACACAATCTAAACCTTCCAACATTTGCCTGAGGGATTTCCAATGCACATGACATATTAAAAATCATCACTTACACAGATTGTGGTCATCCTTACCCTTAAGCACATACTTAATCACAGTCACCACTTACTAGCTCACATTTAATCAATTAAAACAACATTTTGAATGTAGTAACATGGCTTAGAGAATTCCCTCAATTCCTTACTAGATATACACTCCATTTTCACTCAGATTTTATGACTACACTCCCTACACTAGGTATATGTGAGAAGATTGATGTAAACATGAAAATGAACACTCACATATGTTATAGCAAAGAAAGCATTTTTTGGAGTTTGATAGGAGCATATTTATGCACCTTAGTTAGCTAGTTCTTATGCATTTATGTTATGTTTCTTACTTAATTTAGTGTTTAAAGTCATTTTTCGTGTGTTTGTAGGTTTATATGTCAAAGTATGCAAAAAGAAGCAATTTGGAGCATTCTAGAGCAATTTTGGGCCAAGATTGGATAGTGCAAACATGGAGGCTTGAGGATGGACGAATTTGATGCAAAGAAGCCCAAGAATTTGATGCAAAGAAGCCCAAAAATCTATTGCAATGGGCCTAAAAAAATGATGTAATGCTTAGCTCACCATGACATGTGAGTGGATGATGCAATGCTTAGCTCATCATGACATTTGAGTGGATGATGCAATGCTTAACTCACCATGACATGTGAGTGGATGATGCAATGCTTAGTTCACCATGACATGTGAAGTGGATGACTCAAAACCTACCACCACCAATAAATCCCACTTATTGCCATGACTTTCCTTTTAATTCCCACCAAAAAATTGAATTAAACAAGTCCATCCTCTCCCTATAAATACCCATGGTAGCAACCTCATTCAAATCATCCAAGAATAAACCATTCTACAAGCCTTTCCTTGCCTCTCCCTACATATCTAAACTTCCCCCATCCATTCCTCCATAAAACCAACTCTTCAACATCATTCAAAGCCTTGTGCCGCAACAAAGAGAAGAAGAGGAAAGTCCTTGGAGGCGCTTGGATCGTTGGAAAGTTTAGGTGTTTTCTTTCTTTTGCTTTTGTTTTTCAATGTTTAATTTAAATTGTTGTTCAATTATGTTAAACATGTGGAACTAATTTCTTTTTAGTTAGAGGTGAATTTGAAACCATGGATATATGTTTATTATAATTTGATTTACCCCAGTTATGAATTTATGAATGTTGGATGTGGTTTACTTTTCTGTTTTGATTAAGAACTTGTTTATGTATGTGGGTTAAGGGTCGACACTTAATTTGCATGTCTAAACTTGATGCTAGGATATAAGGGAATTTCACCTAATCGTTATGAACTTATATTCATGAGTAGTAAAGATCGCTAGTCACGATTGTGTTAAGTAAATCCTTGGCAAGAGTAACATGCGTATTCCATAGTTATGAATGCCTCGTCAATGCTTATGGTTTTCATAGAACTTAATAATTCTTGCTTGTATCTCTATTATGCAATTCATGTAGGGAACTTGTGGGGAATGTTTTGGGTTGTTGTATGCAATCATCCAATCTAATGACTTTAGGAAAATCTGAAAGTTAATTTAAGTGGACCTAATTAACTTGGAGCATTGTCATTCATTCGTTTGTTGAATTCATAACTGGGAATCAAATTATATGCATATGTTCATGTGTGGATAAGGACCCCTCTAACTAACGTATCATCATTCTATTTCATTAAATTATATTTTCTTTGAAGTTTATTTATAAGTTTCTGTTTTAAATTCAATTTCATCAAAATCAATCCCCCATTTATTTTAAAGTGTTAGATTTGTTAGAAATCAATTTAGTTTGTGTTTTCTAAAATCTTGAATTATTTTGAGTCTTTTGATTTATTTTAGTTTATTTGTTAGTTTTATTTTGAGTTATTCTAGTTAAGTGTTTTGAGTCTAGTTTAGTGTTTTAAACTTTGTTTTTACGTTTTTAAATTAATTTTACATTGGTTAGCATCCCTAGTTAATCCCCGGTTAGAACGATCCCTACTTGCATCATTACTACAATTGTCATCAATAGGGTTTAATTTGTGTGTCAAGTAATTCTCGCATCAGAGTTATTAACATGAATATGTATATGATCTCATGAACGGAATGCTACTACTTAGATGCAAGAACCAGGGACACCATATGCTCATACCAATCCCAAACTCCACATATTGAATACATAACAATCAAGATACAAGTGTAAGGGTTGTAATGGGCCTAAGGTGTTTGGCTAACAAAGAAAGGATAGGATAAACAAACGTTCTTAAAGAAATAGTGAGCAAAGTAATAAAATTGACACATAGAATTCACTTTTGAATGCATCACTCAACTTTGAACAACAAGGGGAGATTTACACATTTTAGGGCCAAATTCAAACTTTTGGACCCTTTCTTCAACAATCAAACACTTTTGAACTCATTTTCACTTCTTTTCAAACTCTTTTTTCTTTCTTTGTTTCTTTTCTTTTCTTTGTTTCTGTTCATAGGTTTTTCTTCTTTTTCTTTTCTTTTGAAACCCTAAACGTACAACTGAGCTTAAAACAACCAATCCCTCCCCCCACACTTGTTTTTCTGCATAATGTAGATAAAAAGGAATTCATTTTAAGGCATGCTTCACTATGCTCTAAGAACAAGGGTATGGACAGTCCTACACTAGGCTAGGTAAGGTTAATGTGGCTAACAAGGAAAATAGGCTAAATAAGGCTCAAAAGGGGTTAAACCTAAAAAACATATGAAATAGGGGGGTACGGCTGTTTGGCTTTGGTTCACTAAACAACGTCATCTTGATATTTGTTATGCAATTCAATGTCATGCTTTGAATGAAACAGGTATAAATTCTAGCATTTGGTTCTATAATGATGAAAACGCATTCTAAGTAGCAACCAAGAAAAGGAATAATGAGATCATGCAACGACTTTAGAAAATAAAGAATCACAAATTAATAACTCTCCAAAGAGAGTATAAGCTCAAGTCTCACAGGGATGTAGCATTAGTTTGAGTTCCTTCCTTCAAGCATGTTACAAAAGCTGGTTTTATCCTTTTTGTGATCAAATGTGAAATCATAAACAACAACTACAACTAAGCATAAACCAGGAGTATATCAAACTTCCATCCATGTTCGTAACTTTCTTTAACAATCATGCAATTAAAAACCAAATCCTCATCATTGTGTTGGAAGGTACCTAAGACACAAACACACAAAAACAACTCTAATACAACTCTTTTTGGGTTTTTCAAAACTTTTTTTTCAATTTTTTTTAAAAGTTTCGTATTTTACGTCAAGGCACACTAAAACACTCCAAAACACTAAAAAACAGTGAGTAACAACCTTAGAAGTGATGAGTGATCAAATCCCATAAATTTACATGAAAAACACTTTGTTTACCGCCCCCTCCCCCCACACTTAAACTAAACATTGTTCTCAATGTTTCAGACATAAACTCACAAAATCAAACAAACACACAATGAACTAATCAAGGCAAAATGAATGCAGTAAAGAGAAGGAGTTAGGAACGCAAATCTGGTAGTGAGGCGATTCCTAAGTCTTCCTTCTTGGAATGCATGGGTTGATCTTTGAATGGACGGTGATACTTGAAATGATCCGGCAATGGTTTAAATTCTAGAGTAGGTGTCGGAATCATTAAAATCAGCAATATAGTAGAAAACAAAATTGAAGTTGGAGAAGATGGTTTACTTGCTTGCTTCGACACAAACTCAATGACTAACATCACATCTTCAAAAATTTCAGGAACTTTGCACTTGGCCAGATTTATTATGATGGTTGTGACTTGTCCCGTGTCATAAAATTAAACTTCTTTGGGCTTTGTTGTCTCATATACATCCTCTTTGATGAATTCTTCATATTTTCCAACCACTTCTTTTTCTTGAATCATTCTTCATGGTGTACAACTCTCTTCAAATAATTCAACACATTATGGAATTTGTTTTGGTGTACCGAGAATTGGGATATCACTTTGCACCTTTGGAAGAGCTTCCACGACGTCTTTTTCACTCTCTTCGTTATTAGAAATCATGAAACTGCGAGGAAAAAGGACATTTGGTGGAATGGGGTTAGAAAGATTTGGATTTAGAACTACTTCACCTGAGTTGGACGGCATAGGGACTTTAGTGGCTTGCGGCAAGAGTTGTTCTAAGCTGCCCATGGTTGATTCTTCCTCCTCCTCTACATACTGCAGCTCTTTGTCCACTTCTAGGATATGTTTGGATGTTTTTTGGTCAGCTCCAACCTCCATATTACTTCCCAAGGTGACAGCTTCAGCAATTTCAAATTCTCCCATTGAATTTACAATGTTTGAGTTGTAGAGTTCACTTTGTTCTTGAATATGTGCCATGAACTCCAAAATTTGCCCCATTAGCTTCTTCAATTCATCCGTCTTTTTGGCTAGAATTTTTAATTCATGCGGCAACGAAGTTAGTAATTAAAGCATGTTATCATTATTCATTGACAAACCTGAATTGAATTGGGCAGATTGTGTTTGGCACTGTGATGGTGCATATGGCCATTGATAGAACTCCTCTGATGGCTGCAAATACTCTTCTTGTTGTGAGCCTTGTGTCAAAGAAGTTAATACGTCAAGAATTTCATCATAAGTCATGGGCATACTTGAATTCGATTGGAATTGTTGTGGGGGAGGTTGTGGTGGCTACATTTGTTTTGAATAGAACTCCTATTGCTGCCAATATCCACCTTGTGGAAATTGTTGAGGTTCCTACCACATATAATCTGAATAATCTCTCCAATCCGAATTGTAAGCGTTGGAAAACATGTTGTCTCTTGATTGGTTATATCCTTGATAACCCCAGGCATCTTCATTCGCAGTGAATTGAGGACGTTGATGAGTTTGATATCCTTGCCCAAAGGGTACACCAAATGTAGGGGCAGTATGCAATGTGGTTCTTTCAGGAATCTGGGACAATTGAGAAGTAAGATTTGCCAATTGAGCTTGAATGGTAGCAATTGCCATGTCTTACTTCTCTAGTACCTGAAATCAAAGAATAAAAACTAAATCAAATATCAAAAATCAAAATAAAAGACACAAACATAAACAAAGACAACAACTAAAACAAAAGACACAAAAAAGAAACAAAGAGCGACTAGCAAACTTGCTAATCCCTGGCACCGGCACCAAAAATTTGATGTGATGTAAAACAGCACTCAAATTAAATCATCTTGTTGATAGTTGTAGTAAAAATGCAAGTAGGGATCGTTCTAGGCTGGGGATTAGGAAGGATTGCTAATCTACTCTAAACTGACTTAAAAACACTAAACAAGACTTAAAAACACAAAACTGGGCTCTAATAACTCAAAACAAACTAGAATGACTCAAAACAATTAAAAACAAGCAGTTTAACTCAAAACAATAACTAATGAATGATTTGGACGAAAATTTATTCTAACTTCACCCAAACAATGAAAAGACACCGTATTGGACATATTGACACTAAAAGACACTAAATGTAAAAGGGGATTGGGTTTCGACGAATTTAAAGTAAAAACAAAACAAACTTTGTAAAAATAGTTTAAAAGACATATTTCTATGATTCAATGGATAAAAGGCTAGCGAGAGGGTTCTTCATGAGACATATGCAACACAAAATTGATTTCCAGTTACGACTTCAATAAACCATGAACCTTAACACCCCAGATTAACCGTGAACAACACTAATTAACCCTCAAGTTTTCCTTAAGTTATTGAATTGGACGGACAACGCATACAACAACCCTAAACATTCCTCAATAGTTCCCTACATGAAGTGCATAATAGAGATACAATCAAAGACCATTAAGCTTTGTGAAAACTATAAGCATTAACAAGGCATTCATAACTCTAAACTGCATGATACTCCTTCCAGGAATTCACTTAATGCGATTGTGACTAGCAACCTCTACTACTTGTGAATATAAGTTCATAACGATTAGGTGAAACTCCCTCATATTCTAGCATCAAATTCATGCATGCAAACTAAGTAGGCCTCCTTAATTGTTGTACAAGAATAAGTTTTGAATCAAACAGTTAAGCAAATTGCATTCACAATTCATGAAACAATAGCTGAAGGTAATCAATTCATATTGCAAATATATTCATGGTTTTGAATCTCCCCTAGCCAAAACGAATTTAGCTCCTCATGTTTGCAAAACAAAGATAAACAAACTTATACATTGAAAACAAAAGAAAGAAAACACATAGAACGCTCCAGAAAACACCTGAGCTTTCAATTTATCTCTTAACTCATCCCTAGCCTCCTTTGGTCTTCAATTTCATCCATCCACTTGGCTCCAAGCATAAGCTATCCTTTGCAAGCCCAAAACTGCTCCAAAATGCACTTTCTTGCTAAAATAACTAAAATAACTTAAAATAGCTTAAAATAACTAAGAGCTAACAACGTAAATGCAAGGAAACAAGCTAACTAAGTTGCATAAATATGCTTTTATCTCACCTGCTTGATATTTACTTCCATTTGAGTTAGGTACTTTGATACGGCATATATCTGAATTTCGATATTTGAGTTTATTGTTTCTAGTATGACTTTTCCTATACGAATATATGATATTTTCTGGGAACTATACTTGATTTACAGTGAGGGGTTATTATACTGATTTATGATACGGTTTTGGAAAAGATTTGTTTTTGCCCACTCACATTTTTTGTTTTGCGCCTCTCCATGTTCTAGGCTATTCTGATAGACCACCATGCATGTAGGATTTCTTCAGTTATCTTTTTAGCGTTTGTTTAATCCGGACTGCACCTAGAATTTGGTCTGTGATGTCGTGTTGCTTTACTTCTGCTTTACCTTTCACTTACTCTTTTATCCTATTGTAAATTATCTTGTTTGACTTTTATTGCTGCACTTCATTCATATTTGTTCTTTCGGCTTGTGCTTTTGGCTACACTCTCACGTGACAGCCAGCACGCCTCGATATTTTGGGTCGGGGCATGTCCGTTTAGTATCAAAGCCTAGGTTTGGCAGTCCTGTATATCTTCTGAATATTCTAATTAATCTGGTGTTTTCTGTTAGAATTATGCCGCCTCGCCGAGAGCCACGTCCACCTTATGAGTCTAGTTTCCTCGACTTTTCTCAATTAGCGGAAGCTATTACAAGTGCGATTTAGTCAGTGCTTTGTCCTAACCAGAAGACCCCTCTGGAGAGTGTTTATAATTTGAAGTTAAGTGGTTTTGTGGGAAATGAGAGGCATAAGGGTGCCGAGAGATGGATACTTCAAATTGAGAAAACCTTCAATTTGATGCAAAGTCAGGGAAGTCTACCTACTGAGACGTGGGTAGAGACTTTGTAGTGTTTAGGTAAGGAACCTGCGTCCTGGTGGGAACAACAGACTAAAGGAATGCTTGTGGAGGAAGCTGCAGATTGGTAAGTCATTAAACAGTTTTTCTATAAGCGATTTATCCCAGCTGCTTCTATCGATAGCAAGAAACAAGAATTCATAAGTCTGAGGTAGAAGAAGATGTCGGTGAATAAGTACTATAGAAAGTTCACAGATCTGTCCTGCCATCATTATGAGATTGCAGAGAATCAAGCAGAGATGCTTCGTCGATTTAAGCTTGGTACTCGTAAGAATTGACATTCGTTGGAGACCACGACCCACTGCAGCACTTATCATGAGTTTTATGAGATTCTGTTGCAGATTAAGGATTCAAAAAATATACCTAGCGATAGCGAGGAAAATGAGGAAAAAGAATAACCGAAGAAATATGATAAAGGTAAAGGGCAGACATCACAGGGACCCCAGAAGACTCAGAGTTTCAAAAAAAGCTGAGTCAGTTCGAGTTCGTCTAGCGGAGGTGTGAATTATCTAGGTCAATAGAGAAGGGGTAGATTCACTAGAGGTCCGCGTTTTCAGAGACAGCGAGATGCTGTGGTTCTGGCGGTTCATTAGCATTGTTTTGTCAGAGGTGTAATAGTCGGCATACTGGCGAGTGTAGACAGGGTAGTCGAGGATGTTTCACTTATGGATAGATTGGTCATCGATCAGCAAATTGTCCACAGACTCAGCAGAGGCCTCAGATACGTTCCTTACCACCACCACTAGTTTCGATCCAGCAGGCTCCAGCTCCAAGTGGATATGGTTAGTCGAGTCGCGGAGGCACTTATTATTATCAGGGAGATGTTGCTCCTTATTCAGTGACACCATATCCGTATCCTCCAGATCCGTATTATTCGAGTGGTTATCAGAGTGGATATCATCACTATCCTAGACGATATACCTCGTATCCTCCTTATCCTGCCAGTGGATTGTAGTGGTATCCTGGAGTGCAGCCACAACTGGGAGAGGTTGCTTCGAGCACCGTAGGGTCATCTAGACAGCCTAGTCCGACGGGACAGAGCCGTGGTGCACCTGGACGTAGTGGTCAGACTAGCAGAGGTCGCGGTGGATGACAGCAGCCTCAGGGCCGTATTCATAACCTTACAGCACAGGACGCTAAGAACAACCCTGATTTGATAATGGAAGTTTCGATGCCTAGGGGAGAAACATGTATGGTCAGTTGGATGTATCCAGGGTGTCCTGTGTTAGTTGAGGATGTGGTTATGCCTGCTAATCTCATTCCGCTGGACATTGTTGAGTTTGATGTTATCTTGGGCACTGATTGGCTACATTGCAATCGAGCCAACATTAATTGCTATGAAAAGAAAGTTACATTCCATCATCCGCAGCTACCTATGGTTACATTTGTTGGCGAGCGTAGTAATGTTAGACACGGCATCATCTTGACTGTGAGGGCTAAGAAGTTGTTACAAAAGGGTTGTCAGGGGTATCTGGCACATATGGTATTGAATGATAGTGCTTCTAGCAGTATAGAGAATGTTAAGGTATGGTGCGAAAATAAACTAACACACAAATTAAACCCTCTTGTTGTCAATTGTAGTATATATGCAAGTAGGGATCGTTCTAAACCGGGGATTAGGAGGGATTGCTAATCTATATAAAATGAACTTAGAAAACACTAAATAAAACTTTAAAAACACAAATCTAAAATCAAAACATTTAACTAGATTCAAATGATTCCAAATAAACTAGAATAACTTAAAATAAAATTAATAAATAAACTAAAACAAAATCACGAATGAATTTAAAAGATTCAAGCTATGAAAATTAACCAACTCTAAACTAAATTAACTCAAAGAACTCAAAAGAAATCAAATAAGGTAGATTCAAATCAAAAGACAAAAATTGAAAAAGGGGGATGTGATCTTGATGAGAATAACTTGAAAATAAACAAATTGAAAACTAGATAGAATTAAGCACAAAATATGGTTGTGTGAATGGATGATGGATTAGCTAGAGGGGTTTCCTCCACACATGATACACTTGTATATAAACCAATTTTTAGTTGTTCTTTCGATAACTTATGAAACTCAACACTCCAAGTTAATTAGGTCCGCTTAAATTAACCTTCAGATTTCCCTAGAATCATTGAATTGGATGAATATGCATCGCAACCAAATCATTCCTAACAAGTTCTTTATATGAACAGCATGATAAAGACACAAGTTAGAATCATTACGTTTGTTGGAAATCATAAGCATCGACAAGGCATTTGTAACTATGAAAAGCATGATACTCCTGCCAGGAATTCACTTAACACGATTGTGGATAGCAACCTTCACTACTCTTGAATATAAGTTCATAACGATTAGGTGAAATTCCCTTATATTCTAGCATCAAACTTATGCATGAAAACTAAGCGTGCACTCTTAATCAACATACATAAATAAGTTATCAATCAAATAGTTAAGCGAATTGAAATCACAAATTATTAAATCACAACCAAAAGTAATTAATTCATAATGCAAATGTAATCATGGCTTTGAATCCCCCCCTAGCAAAGAGGGGGGGTTTAGTTCCTCATAATCATAAAACAAAGGTAAATAGATTTATACATTGAACATAAAAGAAAGAAAGCACCTAAACGCTCCAACGATCCTCGTTGAGTGACAAGCACGTCCAAGCACTTTCCTTTCCTTCCTTTGATATGGCACAAGGAGTGGATGTGGTTTGAAGGTTTGGTTGTATGGAGGAGTGGATAGGGGGATGTATGGTGGTGTTTAGGATGGTTAAGGGGGGGTGGCACGGCTAGGATAGTTTATGGGTAGATTTTGTGGAGGAAAGAAAGGGTTTTGGCTAGGATAGTTTAGGGTGTGTGAAAATGGAATTGTTGTGTGAATTGGTGAGTCTAAGCCTTGCTAGAAGGCTTATTTATAGGTGCACAAAGGTAAGGAGCCACTCAAGTGATTTTAATAAACAAATAAAAAGCAAGAATTATTCATCAAAAACAGCTAGCAACACATGCTTCATTGCAGAAATTTCATGTGGAAACAACTTGCATTCATCCTCCTTGGTCCATGCCTTGGATTCCCCTTGGTCTTCTCATGATGAATCAGCTAGAACACTTGCAAACAGCTAGCACACTTGTATTTCATGATTAAACAAGCTAGCACACTTGCAAAACATAATCATTCTTCCAAGCCGTGGGTCATCCATGCCATGTGCTCTCTTGACCTTTCCTTACTAAAATGCCCATAACTTCTTCTAGAAAAATGATCTTAACAATCCGAAAATGCTCCAGAAAATAGACATCTGTAGCTTTCCAAGCATATAAGGCTCATTCTCTAGTTCATTTTGGGCCGTTCGCAAATTGCTTCCAAAATGGGCTGATCCGCACAGGCAGTTTTGACCCATGTGCTCTCTTGACCTTCCCTTACTAAAATGCTCATAACTTCTTCTAGAAAAATGATCTTAACAATCCGTGAAATGCTCCAGAAAATAGACATCTGTAGCTTTCCAAGAATATAAGGCTCATTCTCTAGTTCATTTTGGGCCGTTCGCAAATTGCTTCCAAAATGGGCTGATCTGCACAGGCAGTTTTGACGAATTTGTTACATAAAATCTCACTTGTGCTATTTTTCTTTTATTTGCTTGACAATTCATATAAAACACAAAATCAAAGTAAATAGCTCAAAAATATAAGGAACTAACTAAGAAAAGATGAGAGAATTTGATGTAAAATATATATAAATATGAGCTTATCAAATACCCCCACACTTAGCTTTTGCTAGTCCTCGAGCAAAACAAAGAAAACAAAAAGAAACAAAACACAATCTAAACCTTCCAACGTTACCTCAGGGATTTCTAATGCACATGTTAAAAATCATTACTTGCACAGATTTTGGTCATCAATATCCTTAAGCATACACTTAACCACAGTCACCATTTACTAGTTCTCTTTTAATCATTTAAAACATCATTTTGAATGTAATAACATGCTTTAGAGAATTCCCTCAATTCCTTACTAGATATGCACTCATTTTTCACTCAGATTTTCAAACTACATTCCCTACACTAGGTATATGTGAGAAGATTGATATACACATGAAAACTAAAACTCACATATTTTAACAAAGAAAGCTCTTTTCTGGAGTTATAAGTGAATATATGAATATGATCTCATGAAAGGAATGCTACTACTTAGATGCAAGAACTAGTGACACCATATGCTCATACCAATCCCAAACTCCACATATTGAACACATAACACTCAAGATAGAAGTGTAAGGGTTGTAACGGGGCTAAGGGTGATAGGTTACAACGAACAGATATGGAAAACAAGGGTTCTTAAAAACATAGTGAGCAATAGCAATGAAATCAACTTAGAATTCACTTTTGAATGCAAACTCAAATTTGAACACAAGGGGGGATTCATGCAACACTTAGGGTCAAATTCAAACTTTTGGACCCTTTTCTTCAACAATCAACACTTTCAAACTCATTCTTTCTTCTTTTCTTTTTTTTTTTTTTTTTTTTTTTTTAAACGTACAAATGAGCTCAAAAATAACCATTCCCTCCCCCACACTTATTTTCTTGCATAATGTAACTCAAAAGGAATTAATTTTAAGTTATGCTCACTATATTTTAAGAACAAGGGGTGGACTGTCCTAAACTAGGATAGGTGAGGTTAATGTAGTTAACAACAAAACATAAGCCATAAGGGAAGTAAGGCTATTTGGCTATGGTGGCAACTACACAACTTCATCTTGATCGTGTGTTATGCAATTCAATATCATGCTTTGAATGAAACGGATATAAGTTCTAGCATTTAGTTCTATCATGATACGCATGCATTCTAAGTAGCAACCAAGCAAAGAATAATGAGATCATGCAACGACTTAAGAACACAAGAAATCACAGATTATAACTCTCCAAAAGAAGTAAAGGCTCAAGTCTCACAAGGATGTAGCGTTAGTTGAGTTTTTTCCTTCAAGCATGTTACAAAAACTGATTTTAACCACTTTATAATCAAATGTGAGTTCATAAACATCAACTACAACTAAGCATAAGCCAAGAACATATCAAACTTCAATCCATGCTTGTAACTTTCTTTAATAGTTATGCAATTCAAAACCAAATCCTCATCATTGTGTTGGAAGGTACCTACGACACAAACACACCAAAACAACTCAAAAACAACTCTTTTTTGTATTTTCCAAACTTATCAAATTTTTATGAGTTTTTCGGATTTTTATGCCACAACACACTAAAATGCTTCAAAACACACTAAAAACACTTAAAAACAGTGAGAAACAACATTGGAAGTGATAGGTGAATAAAACCCACGAAAATCATGCAAAACAGATTGTTTACCCCCCCCCCCCCACACTTGAATCAATCATTGTCCTCAATGTTTTAAATAGAAACTCAAACCAAATTAAACAAACTAAACATAGAAGAATAGAAACAACAAAGAGAAAGAGTTAGGAACGCAAATCTGGAATTGGAGTGATTCCTAGGTCTTCCTTTGTTGAATGCATGGGTTGCCTCCCACGAAGCGCTTGCTTTAACGTCTTGCAGCCGGACGATGCCACAGGGATCAACCTTTATGGAAACCCACGGCATAGTGGGTTGTCTCCTCAACATCATGTTCTACAAAGCCCTCGTAGTAAGGCTTCAATCTGTGCCCATTCACTTTGAACTCTTTACCTGTTTTGAAGCTACGAACTTGGACTGCACCATGAGGAAAAATGTTAGTAATAACAAAGGGCCCAATCCAACGTGAACGTAATTTACCCGGAAATAGACGAAGACGAGAATCAAACAACAACACTTTCTGTCCAACAGAGAAGGACTTGGTGCGAATCATCTTATCATGAAAGGCCTTCGTCTTTTCTTTGTAAATGCGAGCATTCTCGTAAGCTTCATTCCGTATCTCCTCAAGTTCATTCAATTGAAGCTTACGATGAAGTCCCGCGGCATCCACATCCATGTTGAACTTCCTCACGGCCCAATGAGCCTTGTGCTCCAACTCCACAGGTAAGTGACATGGCTTGCCAAAAACAAGCCGAAAGGGGGACATTCCTATGGGTGTTTTGTAGGCGGTCCTATAAGCCCACAATGCATCTTCTAGCCTTAAGCTCCAATCTTTTCTTGTTGGACCCACCGTCTTCTCAAGAATCTGTTTTATCTCCCGATTCGACACCTCGGCTTGCCCGCTTGTTTGAGGATGATAGGGTGTGGAAACCCTATGTGTAACGTTGTACTTCTTGAGCAAAGCCTCAATTGTACGATTACAGAAATGTGAACCTCCATCACTTATAAGGACTCGAGGCATCCCGAACCTAGCAAAAATGTTAGACTTCACAAAATCTGCAACTACCTTGGAATCGTTAGTACGGGTGGCTTTTGCTTCCACCCATTTGGAAACATAATCCACTGCCAACAAGATATAGAGAAAACCATGTGATGAAGGAAAAGGACCCATAAAATCAATGCCCCACACATCAAATATTTCAACAGCAAGTATAGGGTTTTGTGGCATTTGATCCTTAGCACTTATATTACCCATTCGTTGACAACGATCACATGTAAGGCAAAACGTCCTAGCATCCCTAAAGATGGTTGGCCAATAGAACCCACATTCTAAGACTTTAAGGGCAGTGCGTTGGGTGCCAAAATGTCCCCCACAGGCATATGAATGACAAAATGTTAAAATAGATTGAAACTCAGATTCATTCACACAACGTCGGACAATCTGATCGGGACAAAATTTCCAAAGGTATGGGTCATCCCAAACATAAAACCTAGCATCCTTTATAAGCTTATCACGTTGATTCCTATTAAGTGTGCTAGGGGTATGTTTAGACACCAAAAAGTTCACCAAATCTGCGTACCAAGGCTCACTTACCTGGATAGACATTAATTGTTCATCGGGGAAGGTTTCAGAAATGGGCATTGCTTCCTCATGCACCATTCGGCTTAGGTGGTCAGCCACCACATTCTCCACGCCCTTCTTATCCCGAATCTCAATGTCAAACTCTTGTAGAAGCAACATCCATCGAATTAGTCTAGGCTTGGCCTCCTTTTTTGTGAGCAAATATTTGAGAGCTGCATGATCAGTAAAAATAAGAACTTTAGTACCCAGTAAGTAAGATCGAAACTTATCTAATGCAAAAACCACAGCAAGTAATTCTTTCTCAGTGGTTGAATAATTTAATTGAGCATCATTTAATGTCCTAGAAGCATAATAGATAACGTGGGGTTGCTTGTTCTTTCGTTGCCCCAAAACAGCACCAATGGCATAGTCCGAAGCATCACATATCAACTCGAATGGAAGGCTCCAATCTGGAGGTGTGATAATAGGAGCCGAAGTGAGGGCCTCCTTTAAGTGCTTGAATGCCGTGGAACATGCTTCATCAAACTCGAAAACCACCTCTTTTTGAAGCAATCGGCATAGTGGCTGTGCAATCTTGGAGAAATCCTTAATGAAACGCCTATAAAAACCTGCGTGACCAAGAAACGAACGAACCTCTCTAACCGAAGTTGGAGAGGGTAAGTGGCGAACAAGGTCTACCTTAGATTTATCCACTTCAATGCCTTTTTCAGAAATAGTATGTCCTAGAACAATACCTTGCTTAACCATGAAGTGACATTTTTCCCAATTAAGCACAAGATTCGTTTCAACACAACGTTTCAAGATTAAGGTCAGATTATTCAAGCAATGATCAAATGAATTACCAAAAACACTAAAATCATCCATGAATATCTCAATAATCTTTTCCACATAATCAGAAAATATACTCACCATGCATCGTTGAAACGTCCCCGGAGCATTGCACAAACCAAATGGCATGCGTCTATATGCAAAAGTGCCAAAGGGGCACGTAAATGTTGTCTTCTCTTGGTCCTCCGGAGCTATCACAATTTGGTTATATCCGGAATATCCATCAAGAAAGCAATAAAATTCATAACCGGCTAACCTTTCCAACATTTGGTCGAGGAATGGTAATGGAAAGTGATCCTTCCTTGTCATGGCATTTAACTTCCTGTAATCAATACAAACACGCCAACCAGTAACAACACGAGTGGGTACAAGCTCTTGTTCTTCATTCTTTACCACTGTGACTCCGGACTTCTTTGGAACAACCTGCACAGGTGACACCCAACGACTATCAGAAATAGGATATATAACACCACAATCAAGCAATTTTATAACCTCTTTTTTTACTACTTCCAACATGGGTGGATTAAGGCGACGTTGAGCTTCACGAGATGGTTTGGCTTCCTCCTCCAAAAGGATACGATGCATGCACGTGGTGGGACTAATGCCTTTGATATCCGCCAATGTCCATCCAATGGCAGATTTGTGCTCTTTTAACACCCTTATCAACTTGTCTTCTTCTTGGGCCTTGAGTAAGTTGGAGATGATGACGGGTAGCGTCTGATCTTGTCCCAAGAAAACATACTTCAAGTGACTAGGTAATGGCTTTAACTCAAGTGTAGGTGGCTGCACAATTGATGGAAGTGACTTGTTAGTCAAAACCGAATCTAAAAGTGAGAGTGGAGACTTACCAGAGTAGGAGGGCAATGACCCGAGGGCAGCGACCATTTCAAGTACTTCATCACAAGGGGGCACGGCAATATGGTCAGATTGCATGCCGTGGGTTTCAAAGGCTCCCCCACACCTAATTCTTGCTCCTATGCCGTGCACTAGAGCTACCTCAAGTGCATCTTCGTTCATTTGATCCAATTGCACCTGTGCCAAAGAATCAACAATGTCAATAGCAAAACAAGAATGGTCCTCAAGTGGATATTTAATGGTTTCAGAAAGATTAAAATGAATAATGTCCCCATCAAACTCCATGGTTAATGTTCCCGTGAACACATCAATCTTTGTTCTTGCTGTTTTCATGAATGGACGGTCTAGCAAGATTGGCAATGATGGAGCATGGCTTGAATCCTCCATGTCTAAAACATAGAAATCTGCAGGGAAGATAAGGTGATTGACCTGCACTAAAACATCCTCAAGGACTCCCTTGGGATAAGCGTTAGAACGATCGGCCAATTGAATTATAACGCCATCTTGTTTTAGCTCACCAAGATTCATTGAAGCATAAATGGAATATGGCATTACATTGATAGAAGCACCTAAATCTAACATGCATTGTTCAAATCTAGTGTTTCCAATTATGCATGGGATAGTAAAACTCCCTGGATCCTTACACTTTGGAGGTAACTTTCGTTGCAAGACCGCGGATACATTTTCACTTACTTTCACAACTTCTTTCTTTGAAATTCTCTTCCTAGTTGTGCATAACTCTTTTAAAAACTTTGCATACCTGGGCACTTGCTTAATGGCATCAAGTAAAGGAATGTTTACTTGGACTTTTCGAAAGGTATCCAAAATGTCCTTGTCGCTTTCTTCCTTCTTTGATTGTGCAAATCTGCGAGGAAAAGGAACATTGGGCAGATTAGTGTTTGAAATCACAACATTTGGGACAACATTACCTGAGGTGGACGGATTGGAATGCTTAGATGGCTGCGGCATGGTTGGTTCCATCCTTGCCGTGGGGTTGAATTGCTTTTCTTCTTCCTTGTTTAGGGCATGTTCATGTGCTTTGCTTCCCACTTCTTTTCCACTTCTTAAAATGATGGCTTTTGCAGATTCAAAACCACCCTTTGGATTAATCACCGTATTGCTTGGTAACTTACCATTCTCACGAAATTGTCCCAAAAATTCGGCCATTTGGCCCATTTGCTTCTTAAGCTCATTAACCTCCTTTGCTTGATTCTGCATTCCCTGTGTCATTGTGGTTAGTAACTGATATGTTTTATCATCATTCATAGACATACCTGAGTTGGTTTGGGATGATTGTGCTTGAGGAGGTGGTTGTGGTGCCATTGGCATTGGAAAGAAACCCGAGGGTTGTCGGAATCCACCTTGTTGGGCCGGTTGTTGTGCATCTCTCCATCTGAAATTGGGGTGATCACGCCATCCCGGGTTGTATGTATTAGAGAAAGGATCACCCCTTGGTTGGTTTGGATTCCCATAACCCACGGCATGGGCAGATTCCCATCCTCCATTTTCAATTAATTGAGGGCATTGATCAGATTGGTGTCCTTGAATGGAGCATACACCACAGATTGTAGTTCCTTGCGGTTTGGGGCCTTCAACAAACTGTGACAACATGGACGTAAGGTTAGCCATTTGGGATTGTAACTCAGAAATAGAACTTACCTCATTGACATGATGTGGCCGTGGGGTCTCTCTCTGCCCAACACCTTCATATTGTTGTGCATTGAGTGCTCGATTAGCAATGAGAATTTTGGCATCCATGGGTGTCTTATCCACTAAAGCTCCTCCCGCGGATGCATCCAACATTTTCCGTTCAATTGGTAAGAGCCCTTCGTAGAAATATTGAAGAAGAAGCTCCTCCTTCAATTGGTGCTGTGGACATGAAGCAACAAGGGTTTTAAAACGTTCATAATAAGTTGGAAAAGATTCACCTTGGTTTTGCTGAATTCCACTAATTTTCTTGCGAAGAAGAATGACTCGTGATGTTGGAAAGAACTTCTCTAAGAAAGCTCGCTTCATACTCTCCCATGATGTGACAGTTCCGGGAGCCAACTCGTACAACCAATCCTTGGCCTTTTCCAACAAAGAAAAAGGAAAAGCCTTCATCTTCAATATGTTGCTATCCACGTTCACCGGTGTCATACTTGAGCATACTACTTCAAACTCCTTCAAATGCTTATTGGGGTCCTCCATTGATAAGCTCATATTTATATATTTTTTTACATCAAATTCACGTGTCTTTTCTTAGTTAGTTCCTCATATTTTGAGCTATTTACTTTGTTTTCGTGTTTTATGTGATTTATCTAGCGAAGAAATTAATAATAACTTAAGTGCATATTTTTAGTAATAAAATCGTTAAAACTGTCTTGTGTATTTTCGGTGAATAAAAATATAAAAGTATTATAAATATATTTATATATGTATATATAATTATTTATATATTTATATATGATGTTGTGTGTTTGTGTGTGTGATCAGGAATCCACCGAAAGAAAATAATGATGAAAAGGCATCTGGGGGAGTCGGCAAAGGATTAAAAGAATGAGGAAAGCAGAAGCATAATTAAAAAGACAAAAGGCAGCAGAACATGGCACATGCAGTCGGTGGAAAACAAAAGGAAAAGAAAAGAAGCAAAGTTGATTTTTCAACTTAAGAGGAGGACTGGAAGAGCCTCGGGGCTGGCCTTGGAGAAAAACAGAAAACTGCTTGGGGGATATTAGAAGAAAGGCAGAGGAGCTGCCCTTGCAGCGATTAAAGAAAAAAATAAATAAAATAAGCTGCCAAGGCAGCGTTGCGCAGGGAGGATATACCGAGAGCTGCAAGGCAGCGAGAGAAAGCCTCGGGTGGTAGGACGAGCTCGGGTGAGGCTTGTGGTGAAGGCAGGTCCTAGAGGGGATCCGAGGGAAGTAGAGAGAGGGGGAGTCTTGAAGGCTGCCATCAAGCAGCCAATAGGAAGGCAGGGGCCAAGTGAAGTCAACGGAGAGCCTCGGTGGGCTCAAGTCGAGAGAAAACAGAGGGAAAGGCAGGTGTGTTTGGCAGAGGCGAATCAAGGGAACCTCACGGGGGCACTGGCAGCAGGAGTCTCGGAGGAAGGATACCTCAAGGCTGAGCTTGCAACGATAGAAATTGGAGGGCGCATGCCACGGGGAAGGCCAGGCGCACGGAATCAGGGAAACAAGGCGCTGCCTTGGGTAGCTTGCGAGGGAGTGCGCCTCGGACAGAAAACAAAACTGCACAGTGCGCAGCAATTGCACAGTGCACAGTACACTACCCCGTTTCGGTTTAATCCTCCAACTTATGTTTTTATTTATGTTTTAATTTATAATAATGTGTAACTAATTTTATATTGGCTAGAGGTTAATTCAAAACCATGATTATATTTGTAATTTTGAATTGGTAATTTCAGTTGTGATTTAATTTGCTTAACTGCTTGATTGATAACTTATTTGTGTATGTTGATTAAGAATGCATACTTAATTTACACGCATGAATTTGATGCTAGAATATAAGTGAATTTCACCTAATCGTTATGAACCTATATTCATGAGTAGTGAAGGTTGCCATCCGCAATCGCGTTAAGTAAATTCCTGGCAAACGTATCATGCTGTTCATAGTTACGAATGCCTTGTCAACACTTATGATTTTCATAGAACATAATGATCTTTAATCGTATCTCTATTGTGCTTTTCACGTAGGGAACTTTTGGGGAATAATTTGAGTTGTTGTATGCTGTTCATCCAATTCAATAACATAAGGAAAATCTGAAGGTTAATTTAAGCGTACCTAATTAATCTGGAGTATTGAAATTTACAACTTATTGAAAGAACAACTGAAGATCAATTTAGATTGCATTTGTGTCATGTGTGGAGAAGAACCCTCTAGCCAATCCGTCGTCTATCCGTTTACTTAAATTTAATGTTTTTGTCAACTCTGTAATTTATTTAAGCTAAGTTTACTTTTCATCCAAACCAAACCCCCCCCCATTATTATATTATATTATTTAGTTAGTTTTCATTGTTTTTTATCTTTTAATTTAAATTCCGTCTATTTTAATTTCCTAGTGTCTATTTTAATTGTTTTCATTATTTTGAGTCATTTTTAGTGTGTTTCGAGTTTTTAGCTTAGTTTGTGTTTTCTAGAGTCTTGAGTTGTTTTGAGTCTTTTGATTTGTTTTAGTTTATTTGTTAGTTTTATTTTGAGTTATTTTAGTTAAGTGTTTTTATTTTAGTTTAGTGTTTTTAAACTTTGTTTTTACGTTTTTAAATTTATTTTAGAGTGATTAGCAATCCCTCCTAATCCCCGGCAACGGCGCCAAAAATTTGACGGGATTTTTAAACCGCACAAATTTAACCCTCTTTTTGACAGATGTAGTATAGGTATAAGTAGGGTATCGTAAAATTTGGTGCGAAAATAAACTAACACACAAATTAAACCCTCTTGTTGTCAATTGTAGTATATATGCAAGTAGGGATCGTTCTAAACCGGGGATTAGGAGGGATTGCTAATCTATATAAAATGAACTTAGAAAACACTAAATAAAACTTTAAAAACACAAATCTAAAATCAAAACATTTAACTAGATTCAAATGATTCCAAATAAACTAGAATAACTTAAAATAAAATTAATAAATAAACTAAAACAAAATCACGAATGAATTTAAAAGATTCAAGCTATGAAAATTAACCAACTCTAAACTAAATTAACTCAAAGAACTCAAAAGAAATCAAATAAGGTAGATTCAAATCAAAAGACAAAAATTGAAAAAGGGGGATGTGATCTTGATGAGAATAACTTGAAAATAAACAAATTGAAAACTAGATAGAATTAAGCACAAAATATGGTTGTGTGAATGGATGATGGATTAGCTAGAGGGGTTTCCTCCACACATGATACACTTGTATATAAACCAATTTTTAGTTGTTCTTTCGATAACTTATGAAACTCAACACTCCAAGTTAATTAGGTCCGCTTAAATTAACCTTCAGATTTCCCTAGAATCATTGAATTGGATGAATATGCAT
This sequence comes from Crataegus laevigata, assembly GCA_963580275.1. Lineage (NCBI taxonomy): Eukaryota > Viridiplantae > Streptophyta > Magnoliopsida > Rosales > Rosaceae > Crataegus > Crataegus laevigata. Next base: position 32,564,491 of record OY756948.1, on the reverse strand, counting down.
CGCAACCAAATCATTCCTAACAAGTTCTTTATATGAACAGCATGATAAAGACACAAGTTAGAATCATTACGTTTGTTGGAAATCATAAGCATCGACAAGGCATTTGTAACTATGAAAAGCATGATACTCCTGCCAGGAATTCACTTAACACGATTGTGGATAGCAACCTTCACTACTCTTGAATATAAGTTCATAACGATTAGGTGAAATTCCCTTATATTCTAGCATCAAACTTATGCATGAAAACTAAGCGTGCACTCTTAATCAACATACATAAATAAGTTATCAATCAAATAGTTAAGCGAATTGAAATCACAAATTATTAAATCACAACCAAAAGTAATTAATTCATAATGCAAATGTAATCATGGCTTTGAATCCCCCCCTAGCAAAGAGGGGGGGTTTAGTTCCTCATAATCATAAAACAAAGGTAAATAGATTTATACATTGAACATAAAAGAAAGAAAGCACCTAAACGCTCCAACGATCCTCGTTGAGTGACAAGCACGTCCAAGCACTTTCCTTTCCTTCCTTTGATATGGCACAAGGAGTGGATGTGGTTTGAAGGTTTGGTTGTATGGAGGAGTGGATAGGGGGATGTATGGTGGTGTTTAGGATGGTTAAGGGGGGGTGGCACGGCTAGGATAGTTTATGGGCAGATTTTGTGGAGGAAAGAAAGGGTTTTGGCTAGGATAGTTTAGGGTGTGTGAAAATGGAATTGTTGTGTGAATTGGTGAGTCTAAGCCTTGCTAGAAGGCTTATTTATAGGTGCACAAAGGTAAGGAGCCACTCAAGTGATTTTAATAAACAAATAAAAAGCAAGAATTATTCATCAAAAACAGCTAGCAACACATGCTTCATTGCAGAAATTTCATGTGGAAACAACTTGCATTCATCCTCCTTGGTCCATGCCTTGGATTCCCCTTGGTCTTCTCATGATGAATCAGCTAGAACACTTGCAAACAGCTAGCACACTTGTATTTCATGATTAAACAAGCTAGCACACTTGCAAAACATAATCATTCTTCCAAGCCGTGGGTCATCCATGCCATGTGCTCTCTTGACCTTTCCTTACTAAAATGCCCATAACTTCTTCTAGAAAAATGATCTTAACAATCCGAAAATGCTCCAGAAAATAGACATCTGTAGCTTTCCAAGCATATAAGGCTCATTCTCTAGTTCATTTTGGGCCGTTCGCAAATTGCTTCCAAAATGGGCTGATCCGCACAGGCAGTTTTGACCCATGTGCTCTCTTGACCTTCCCTTACTAAAATGCTCATAACTTCTTCTAGAAAAATGATCTTAACAATCCGTGAAATGCTCCAGAAAATAGACATCTGTAGCTTTCCAAGAATATAAGGCTCATTCTCTAGTTCATTTTGGGCCGTTCGCAAATTGCTTCCAAAATGGGCTGATCTGCACAGGCAGTTTTGACGAATTTGTTACATAAAATCTCACTTGTGCTATTTTTCTTTTATTTGCTTGACAATTCATATAAAACACAAAATCAAAGTAAATAGCTCAAAAATATAAGGAACTAACTAAGAAAAGATGAGAGAATTTGATGTAAAATATATATAAATATGAGCTTATCAAATACCCCCACACTTAGCTTTTGCTAGTCCTCGAGCAAAACAAAGAAAACAAAAAGAAACAAAACACAATCTAAACCTTCCAACGTTACCTCAGGGATTTCTAATGCACATGTTAAAAATCATTACTTGCACAGATTTTGGTCATCAATATCCTTAAGCATACACTTAACCACAGTCACCATTTACTAGTTCTCTTTTAATCATTTAAAACATCATTTTGAATGTAATAACATGCTTTAGAGAATTCCCTCAATTCCTTACTAGATATGCACTCATTTTTCACTCAGATTTTCAAACTACATTCCCTACACTAGGTATATGTGAGAAGATTGATATACACATGAAAACTAAAACTCACATATTTTAACAAAGAAAGCTCTTTTCTGGAGTTATAAGTGAATATATGAATATGATCTCATGAAAGGAATGCTACTACTTAGATGCAAGAACTAGTGACACCATATGCTCATACCAATCCCAAACTCCACATATTGAACACATAACACTCAAGATAGAAGTGTAAGGGTTGTAACGGGGCTAAGGGTGATAGGTTACAACGAACAGATATGGAAAACAAGGGTTCTTAAAAACATAGTGAGCAATAGCAATGAAATCAACTTAGAATTCACTTTTGAATGCAAACTCAAATTTGAACACAAGGGGGGATTCATGCAACACTTAGGGTCAAATTCAAACTTTTGGACCCTTTTCTTCAACAATCAACACTTTCAAACTCATTCTTTCTTCTTTTCTTTTTTTTTTTTTTTTTTTTTTTTAAACGTACAAATGAGCTCAAAAATAACCATTCCCTCCCCCACACTTCTTTAATAGTTATGCAATTCAAAACCAAATCCTCATCATTGTGTTGGAAGGTACCTACGACACAAACACACCAAAACAACTCAAAAACAACTCTTTTTTGTATTTTCCAAACTTATCAAATTTTTATGAGTTTTTCGGATTTTTATGCCACAACACACTAAAATGCTTCAAAACACACTAAAAACACTTAAAAACAGTGAGAAACAACATTGGAAGTGATAGGTGAATAAAACCCACGAAAATCATGCAAAACAGATTGTTTACCCCCCCCCCCCCCCACACTTGAATCAATCATTGTCCTCAATGTTTTAAATAGAAACTCAAACCAAATTAAACAAACTAAACATAGAAGAATAGAAACAACAAAGAGAAAGAGTTAGGAACGCAAATCTGGAATTGGAGTGATTCCTAGGTCTTCCTTTGTTGAATGCATGGGTTGCCTCCCACGAAGCGCTTGCTTTAACGTCTTGCAGCCGGACGATGCCACAGGGATCAACCTTTATGGAAACCCACGGCATAGTGGGTTGTCTCCTCAACATCATGTTCTACAAAGCCCTCGTAGTAAGGCTTCAATCTGTGCCCATTCACTTTGAACTCTTTACCTGTTTTGAAGCTACGAACTTGGACTGCACCATGAGGAAAAATGTTAGTAATAACAAAGGGCCCAATCCAACGTGAACGTAATTTACCCGGAAATAGACGAAGACGAGAATCAAACAACAACACTTTCTGTCCAACAGAGAAGGACTTGGTGCGAATCATCTTATCATGAAAGGCCTTCGTCTTTTCTTTGTAAATGCGAGCATTCTCGTAAGCTTCATTCCGTATCTCCTCAAGTTCATTCAATTGAAGCTTACGATGAAGTCCCGCGGCATCCACATCCATGTTGAACTTCCTCACGGCCCAATGAGCCTTGTGCTCCAACTCCACAGGTAAGTGACATGGCTTGCCAAAAACAAGCCGAAAGGGGGACATTCCTATGGGTGTTTTGTAGGCGGTCCTATAAGCCCACAATGCATCTTCTAGCCTTAAGCTCCAATCTTTTCTTGTTGGACCCACCGTCTTCTCAAGAATCTGTTTTATCTCCCGATTCGACACCTCGGCTTGCCCGCTTGTTTGAGGATGATAGGGTGTGGAAACCCTATGTGTAACGTTGTACTTCTTGAGCAAAGCCTCAATTGTACGATTACAGAAATGTGAACCTCCATCACTTATAAGGACTCGAGGCATCCCGAACCTAGCAAAAATGTTAGACTTCACAAAATCTGCAACTACCTTGGAATCGTTAGTACGGGTGGCTTTTGCTTCCACCCATTTGGAAACATAATCCACTGCCAACAAGATATAGAGAAAACCATGTGATGAAGGAAAAGGACCCATAAAATCAATGCCCCACACATCAAATATTTCAACAGCAAGTATAGGGTTTTGTGGCATTTGATCCTTAGCACTTATATTACCCATTCGTTGACAACGATCACATGTAAGGCAAAACGTCCTAGCATCCCTAAAGATGGTTGGCCAATAAAACCCACATTCTAAGACTTTAAGGGCAGTGCGTTGGGTGCCAAAATGTCCCCCACAGGCATATGAATGACAAAATGTTAAAATAGATTGAAACTCAGATTCATTCACACAACGTCGGACAATCTGATCGGGACAAAATTTCCAAAGGTATGGGTCATCCCAAACATAAAACCTAGCATCCTTTATAAGCTTATCACGTTGATTCCTATTAAGTGTGCTAGGGGTATGTTTAGACACCAAAAAGTTCACCAAATCTGCGTACCAAGGCTCACTTACCTGGATAGACATTAATTGTTCATCGGGGAAGGTTTCAGAAATGGGCATTGCTTCCTCATGCACCATTCGGCTTAGGTGGTCAGCCACCACATTCTCCACGCCCTTCTTATCCCGAATCTCAATGTCAAACTCTTGTAGAAGCAACATCCATCGAATTAGTCTAGGCTTGGCCTCCTTTTTTGTGAGCAAATATTTGAGAGCTGCATGATCAGTAAAAATAAGAACTTTAGTACCCAGTAAGTAAGATCGAAACTTATCTAATGCAAAAACCACAGCAAGTAATTCTTTCTCAGTGGTTGAATAATTTAATTGAGCATCATTTAATGTCCTAGAAGCATAATAGATAACGTGGGGTTGCTTGTTCTTTCGTTGCCCCAAAACAGCACCAATGGCATAGTCCGAAGCATCACATATCAACTCGAATGGAAGGCTCCAATCTGGAGGTGTGATAATAGGAGCCGAAGTGAGGGCCTCCTTTAAGTGCTTGAATGCCGTGGAACATGCTTCATCAAACTCGAAAACCACCTCTTTTTGAAGCAATCGGCATAGTGGCTGTGCAATCTTGGAGAAATCCTTAATGAAACGCCTATAAAAACCTGCGTGACCAAGAAACGAACGAACCTCTCTAACCGAAGTTGGAGAGGGTAAGTGGCGAACAAGGTCTACCTTAGATTTATCCACTTCAATGCCTTTTTCAGAAATAGTATGTCCTAGAACAATACCTTGCTTAACCATGAAGTGACATTTTTCCCAATTAAGCACAAGATTCGTTTCAACACAACGTTTCAAGATTAAGGTCAGATTATTCAAGCAATGATCAAATGAATTACCAAAAACACTAAAATCATCCATGAATATCTCAATAATCTTTTCCACATAATCAGAAAATATACTCACCATGCATCGTTGAAACGTCCCCGGAGCATTGCACAAACCAAATGGCATGCGTCTATATGCAAAAGTGCCAAAGGGGCACGTAAATGTTGTCTTCTCTTGGTCCTCCGGAGCTATCACAATTTGGTTATATCCGGAATATCCATCAAGAAAGCAATAAAATTCATAACCGGCTAACCTTTCCAACATTTGGTCGAGGAATGGTAATGGAAAGTGATCCTTCCTTGTCATGGCATTTAACTTCCTGTAATCAATACAAACACGCCAACCAGTAACAACACGAGTGGGTACAAGCTCTTGTTCTTCATTCTTTACCACTGTGACTCCGGACTTCTTTGGAACAACCTGCACAGGTGACACCCAACGACTATCAGAAATAGGATATATAACACCACAATCAAGCAATTTTATAACCTCTTTTTTTACTACTTCCAACATGGGTGGATTAAGGCGACGTTGAGCTTCACGAGATGGTTTGGCTTCCTCCTCCAAAAGGATACGATGCATGCACGTGGTGGGACTAATGCCTTTGATATCCGCCAATGTCCATCCAATGGCAGATTTGTGCTCTTTTAACACCCTTATCAACTTGTCTTCTTCTTGGGCCTTGAGTAAGTTGGAGATGATGACGGGTAGCGTCTGATCTTGTCCCAAGAAAACATACTTCAAGTGACTAGGTAATGGCTTTAACTCAAGTGTAGGTGGCTGCACAATTGATGGAAGTGACTTGTTAGTCAAAACCGAATCTAAAAGTGAGAGTGGAGACTTACCAGAGTAGGAGGGCAATGACCCGAGGGCAGCGACCATTTCAAGTACTTCATCACAAGGGGGCACGGCAATATGGTCAGATTGCATGCCGTGGGTTTCAAAGGCTCCCCCACACCTAATTCTTGCTCCTATGCCGTGCACTAGAGCTACCTCAAGTGCATCTTCGTTCATTTGATCCAATTGCACCTGTGCCAAAGAATCAACAATGTCAATAGCAAAACAAGAATGGTCCTCAAGTGGATATTTAATGGTTTCAGAAAGATTAAAATGAATAATGTCCCCATCAAACTCCATGGTTAATGTTCCCGTGAACACATCAATCTTTGTTCTTGCTGTTTTCATGAATGGACGGTCTAGCAAGATTGGCAATGATGGAGCATGGCTTGAATCCTCCATGTCTAAAACATAGAAATCTGCAGGGAAGATAAGGTGATTGACCTGCACTAAAACATCCTCAAGGACTCCCTTGGGATAAGCGTTAGAACGATCGGCCAATTGAATTATAACGCCATCTTGTTTTAGCTCACCAAGATTCATTGAAGCATAAATGGAATATGGCATTACATTGATAGAAGCACCTAAATCTAACATGCATTGTTCAAATCTAGTGTTTCCAATTATGCATGGGATAGTAAAACTCCCTGGATCCTTACACTTTGGAGGTAACTTTCGTTGCAAGACCGCGGATACATTTTCACTTACTTTCACAACTTCTTTCTTTGAAATTCTCTTCCTAGTTGTGCATAACTCTTTTAAAAACTTTGCATACCTGGGCACTTGCTTAATGGCATCAAGTAAAGGAATGTTTACTTGGACTTTTCGAAAGGTATCCAAAATGTCCTTGTCGCTTTCTTCCTTCTTTGATTGTGCAAATCTGCGAGGAAAAGGAACATTGGGCAGATTAGTGTTTGAAATCACAACATTTGGGACAACATTACCTGAGGTGGACGGATTGGAATGCTTAGATGGCTGCGGCATGGTTGGTTCCATCCTTGCCGTGGGGTTGAATTGCTTTTCTTCTTCCTTGTTTAGGGCATGTTCATGTGCTTTGCTTCCCACTTCTTTTCCACTTCTTAAAATGATGGCTTTTGCAGATTCAAAACCACCCTTTGGATTAATCACCGTATTGCTTGGTAACTTACCATTCTCACGAAATTGTCCCAAAAATTCGGCCATTTGGCCCATTTGCTTCTTAAGCTCATTAACCTCCTTTGCTTGATTCTGCATTCCCTGTGTCATTGTGGTTAGTAACTGATATGTTTTATCATCATTCATAGACATACCTGAGTTGGTTTGGGATGATTGTGCTTGAGGAGGTGGTTGTGGTGCCATTGGCATTGGAAAGAAACCCGAGGGTTGTCGGAATCCACCTTGTTGGGCCGGTTGTTGTGCATCTCTCCATCTGAAATTGGGGTGATCACGCCATCCCGGGTTGTATGTATTAGAGAAAGGATCACCCCTTGGTTGGTTTGGATTCCCATAACCCACGGCATGGGCAGATTCCCATCCTCCATTTTCAATTAATTGAGGGCATTGATCAGATTGGTGTCCTTGAATGGAGCATACACCACAGATTGTAGTTCCTTGCGGTTTGGGGCCTTCAACAAACTGTGACAACATGGACGTAAGGTTAGCCATTTGGGATTGTAACTCAGAAATAGAACTTACCTCATTGACATGATGTGGCCGTGGGGTCTCTCTCTGCCCAACACCTTCATATTGTTGTGCATTGAGTGCTCGATTAGCAATGAGAATTTTGGCATCCATGGGTGTCTTATCCACTAAAGCTCCTCCCGCGGATGCATCCAACATTTTCCGTTCAATTGGTAAGAGCCCTTCGTAGAAATATTGAAGAAGAAGCTCCTCCTTCAATTGGTGCTGTGGACATGAAGCAACAAGGGTTTTAAAACGTTCATAATAAGTTGGAAAAGATTCACCTTGGTTTTGCTGAATTCCACTAATTTTCTTGCGAAGAAGAATGACTCGTGATGTTGGAAAGAACTTCTCTAAGAAAGCTCGCTTCATACTCTCCCATGATGTGACAGTTCCGGGAGCCAACTCGTACAACCAATCCTTGGCCTTTTCCAACAAAGAAAAAGGAAAAGCCTTCATCTTCAATATGTTGCTATCCACGTTCACCGGTGTCATACTTGAGCATACTACTTCAAACTCCTTCAAATGCTTATTGGGGTCCTCCATTGATAAGCTCATATTTATATATTTTTTTACATCAAATTCACGTGTCTTTTCTTAGTTAGTTCCTCATATTTTGAGCTATTTACTTTGTTTTCGTGTTTTATGTGATTTATCTAGCGAAGAAATTAATAATAACTTAAGTGCATATTTTTAGTAATAAAATCGTTAAAACTGTCTTGTGTATTTTCGGTGAATAAAAATATAAAAGTATTATAAATATATTTATATATGTATATATAATTATTTATATATTTATATATGATGTTGTGTGTTTGTGTGTGTGATCAGGAATCCACCGAAAGAAAATAATGATGAAAAGGCATCTGGGGGAGTCGGCAAAGGATTAAAAGAATGAGGAAAGCAGAAGCATAATTAAAAAGACAAAAGGCAGCAGAACATGGCACATGCAGTCGGTGGAAAACAAAAGGAAAAGAAAAGAAGCAAAGTTGATTTTTCAACTTAAGAGGAGGACTGGAAGAGCCTCGGGGCTGGCCTTGGAGAAAAACAGAAAACTGCTTGGGGGATATTAGAAGAAAGGCAGAGGAGCTGCCCTTGCAGCGATTAAAGAAAAAAATAAATAAAATAAGCTGCCAAGGCAGCGTTGCGCAGGGAGGATATACCGAGAGCTGCAAGGCAGCGAGAGAAAGCCTCGGGTGGTAGGACGAGCTCGGGTGAGGCTTGTGGTGAAGGCAGGTCCTAGAGGGGATCCGAGGGAAGTAGAGAGAGGGGGAGTCTTGAAGGCTGCCATCAAGCAGCCAATAGGAAGGCAGGGGCCAAGTGAAGTCAACGGAGAGCCTCGGTGGGCTCAAGTCGAGAGAAAACAGAGGGAAAGGCAGGTGTGTTTGGCAGAGGCGAATCAAGGGAACCTCACGGGGGCACTGGCAGCAGGAGTCTCGGAGGAAGGATACCTCAAGGCTGAGCTTGCAACGATAGAAATTGGAGGGCGCATGCCACGGGGAAGGCCAGGCGCACGGAATCAGGGAAACAAGGCGCTGCCTTGGGTAGCTTGCGAGGGAGTGCGCCTCGGACAGAAAACAAAACTGCACAGTGCGCAGCAATTGCACAGTGCACAGTACACTACCCCGTTTCGGTTTAATCCTCCAACTTATGTTTTTATTTATGTTTTAATTTATAATAATGTGTAACTAATTTTATATTGGCTAGAGGTTAATTCAAAACCATGATTATATTTGTAATTTTGAATTGGTAATTTCAGTTGTGATTTAATTTGCTTAACTGCTTGATTGATAACTTATTTGTGTATGTTGATTAAGAATGCATACTTAATTTACACGCATGAATTTGATGCTAGAATATAAGTGAATTTCACCTAATCGTTATGAACCTATATTCATGAGTAGTGAAGGTTGCCATCCGCAATCGCGTTAAGTAAATTCCTGGCAAACGTATCATGCTGTTCATAGTTACGAATGCCTTGTCAACACTTATGATTTTCATAGAACATAATGATCTTTAATCGTATCTCTATTGTGCTTTTCACGTAGGGAACTTTTGGGGAATAATTTGAGTTGTTGTATGCTGTTCATCCAATTCAATAACATAAGGAAAATCTGAAGGTTAATTTAAGCGTACCTAATTAATCTGGAGTATTGAAATTTACAACTTATTGAAAGAACAACTGAAGATCAATTTAGATTGCATTTGTGTCATGTGTGGAGAAGAACCCTCTAGCCAATCCGTCGTCTATCCGTTTACTTAAATTTAATGTTTTTGTCAACTCTGTAATTTATTTAAGCTAAGTTTACTTTTCATCCAAACCAAACCCCCCCCCATTATTATATTATATTATTTAGTTAGTTTTCATTGTTTTTTATCTTTTAATTTAAATTCCGTCTATTTTAATTTCCTAGTGTCTATTTTAATTGTTTTCATTATTTTGAGTCATTTTTAGTGTGTTTCGAGTTTTTAGCTTAGTTTGTGTTTTCTAGAGTCTTGAGTTGTTTTGAGTCTTTTGATTTGTTTTAGTTTATTTGTTAGTTTTATTTTGAGTTATTTTAGTTAAGTGTTTTTATTTTAGTTTAGTGTTTTTAAACTTTGTTTTTACGTTTTTAAATTTATTTTAGAGTGATTAGCAATCCCTCCTAATCCCCGGCAACGGCGCCAAAAATTTGACGGGATTTTTAAACCGCACAAATTTAACCCTCTTTTTGACAGATGTAGTATAGGTATAAGTAGGGTATCGTAAAATTTGGTGCGAAAATAAACTAACACACAAATTAAACCCTCTTGTTGTCAATTGTAGTATATATGCAAGTAGGGATCGTTCTAAACCGGGGATTAGGAGGGATTGCTAATCTATATAAAATGAACTTAGAAAACACTAAATAAAACTTTAAAAACACAAATCTAAAATCAAAACATTTAACTAGATTCAAATGATTCCAAATAAACTAGAATAACTTAAAATAAAATTAATAAATAAACTAAAACAAAATCACGAATGAATTTAAAAGATTCAAGCTATGAAAATTAACCAACTCTAAACTAAATTAACTCAAAGAACTCAAAAGAAATCAAATAAGGTAGATTCAAATCAAAAGACAAAAATTGAAAAAGGGGGATGTGATCTTGATGAGAATAACTTGAAAATAAACAAATTGAAAACTAGATAGAATTAAGCACAAAATATGGTTGTGTGAATGGATGATGGATTAGCTAGAGGGGTTTCCTCCACACATGATACACTTGTATATAAACCAATTTTTAGTTGTTCTTTCGATAACTTATGAAACTCAACACTCCAAGTTAATTAGGTCCGCTTAAATTAACCTTCAGATTTCCCTAGAATCATTGAATTGGATGAATATGCATCGCAACCAAATCATTCCTAACAAGTTCTTTATATGAACAGCATGATAAAGACACAAGTTAGAATCATTACGTTTGTTGGAAATCATAAGCATCGACAAGGCATTTGTAACTATGAAAAGCATGATACTCCTGCCAGGAATTCACTTAACACGATTGTGGATAGCAACCTTCACTACTCTTGAATATAAGTTCATAACGATTAGGTGAAATTCCCTTATATTCTAGCATCAAACTTATGCATGAAAACTAAGCGTGCACTCTTAATCAACATACATAAATAAGTTATCAATCAAATAGTTAAGCGAATTGAAATCACAAATTATTAAATCACAACCAAAAGTAATTAATTCATAATGCAAATGTAATCATGGCTTTGAATCCCCCCCTAGCAAAGAGGGGGGGTTTAGTTCCTCATAATCATAAAACAAAGGTAAATAGATTTATACATTGAACATAAAAGAAAGAAAGCACCTAAACGCTCCAACGATCCTCGTTGAGTGACAAGCACGTCCAAGCACTTTCCTTTCCTTCCTTTGATATGGCACAAGGAGTGGATGTGGTTTGAAGGTTTGGTTGTATGGAGGAGTGGATAGGGGGATGTATGGTGGTGTTTAGGATGGTTAAGGGGGGGTGGCACGGCTAGGATAGTTTATGGGCAGATTTTGTGGAGGAAAGAAAGGGTTTTGGCTAGGATAGTTTAGGGTGTGTGAAAATGGAATTGTTGTGTGAATTGGTGAGTCTAAGCCTTGCTAGAAGGCTTATTTATAGGTGCACAAAGGTAAGGAGCCACTCAAGTGATTTTAATAAACAAATAAAAAGCAAGAATTATTCATCAAAAACAGCTAGCAACACATGCTTCATTGCAGAAATTTCATGTGGAAACAACTTGCATTCATCCTCCTTGGTCCATGCCTTGGATTCCCCTTGGTCTTCTCATGATGAATCAGCTAGAACACTTGCAAACAGCTAGCACACTTGTATTTCATGATTAAACAAGCTAGCACACTTGCAAAACATAATCATTCTTCCAAGCCGTGGGTCATCCATGCCATGTGCTCTCTTGACCTTTCCTTACTAAAATGCCCATAACTTCTTCTAGAAAAATGATCTTAACAATCCGCAAAATGCTCCAGAAAATAGACATCTGTAGCTTTCCAAGCATATAAGGTTCATTCTCTAGTTCATTTTGGGCCGTTCGCAAATTGCTTCCAAAATGGGCTGATCCGCACAGGCAGTTTTGACCCATGTGCTCTCTTGACCTTCCCTTACTAAAATGCTCATAACGTCTTCTAGAAAAATGATCTTAACAATCCGCAAAATGCTCCAGAAAATAGACATCTGTAGCTTTCCAAGCATATAAGGCTCATTCTCTAGTTCATTTTGGGCCGTTCGCAAATTGCTTCCAAAATGGGCTGATCTGCACAGGCAGTTTTGACGAATTTGTTACATAAAATCTCACTTGTGCTATTTTTCTTTTATTTGCTTGACAATTCATATAAAACACAAAATCAAAGTAAATAGCTCAAAAATATAAGGAACTAACTAAGAAAAGACGAGAGAATTTGATGTAAAATATATATAAATATGAGCTTATCAAATACCCCCACACTTAGCTTTTGCTAGTCCTCGAGCAAAACAAAGAAAACAAAAAGAAACAAAACACAATCTAAACCTTCCAACGTTACCTCAGGGATTTCTAATGCACATGTTAAAAATCATTACTTGCACAGATTTTGGTCATCAATATCCTTAAGCATACACTTAACCACAGTCACCATTTACTAGTTCTCTTTTAATCATTTAAAACATCATTTTGAATGTAATAACATGCTTTAGAGAATTCCCTCAATTCCTTACTAGATATGCACTCATTTTTCACTCAGATTTTCAAACTACATTCCCTACACTAGGTATATGTGAGAAGATTGATATACACATGAAAACTAAAACTCACATATTTTAACAAAGAAAGCTCTTTTCTGGAGTTATAAGTGAATATATGAATATGATCTCATGAAAGGAATGCTACTACTTAGATGCAAGAACTAGTGACACCATATGCTCATACCAATCCCAAACTCCACATATTGAACACATAACACTCAAGATAGAAGTGTAAGGGTTGTAACGGGGCTAAGGGTGATAGGTTACAACGAACAGATATGGAAAACAAGGGTTCTTAAAAACATAGTGAGCAATAGCAATGAAATCAACTTAGAATTCACTTTTGAATGCAAACTCAAATTTGAACACAAGGGGGGATTCATGCAACACTTAGGGTCAAATTCAAACTTTTGGACCCTTTTCTTCAACAATCAACACTTTCAAACTCATTCTTTCTTCTTTTCTTTTTTTTTTTTTTTTTTTTTTTTTTAAACGTACAAATGAGCTCAAAAATAACCATTCCCTCCCCCACACTTATTTTCTTGCATAATGTAACTCAAAAGGAATTAATTTTAAGTTATGCTCACTATATTTTAAGAACAAGGGGTGGACTGTCCTAAACTAGGATAGGTGAGGTTAATGTAGTTAACAACAAAACATAAGCCATAAGGGAAGTAAGGCTATTTGGCTATGGTGGCAACTACACAACTTCATCTTGATCGTGTGTTATGCAATTCAATATCATGCTTTGAATGAAACGGATATAAGTTCTAGCATTTAGTTCTATCATGATACGCATGCATTCTAAGTAGCAACCAAGCAAAGAATAATGAGATCATGCAACGACTTAAGAACACAAGAAATCACAGATTATAACTCTCCAAAAGAAGTAAAGGCTCAAGTCTCACAAGGATGTAGCGTTAGTTGAGTTTTTTCCTTCAAGCATGTTACAAAAACTGATTTTAACCACTTTATAATCAAATGTGAGTTCATAAACATCAACTACAACTAAGCATAAGCCAAGAACATATCAAACTTCAATCCATGCTTGTAACTTTCTTTAATAGTTATGCAATTCAAAACCAAATCCTCATCATTGTGTTGGAAGGTACCTACGACACAAACACACCAAAACAACTCAAAAACAACTCTTTTTGGTATTTTCCAAACTTATTTTCAAATTTTTATGAGTTTTTCGGATTTTTATGCCACAACACACTAAAATGCTTCAAAACACACTAAAAACACTTAAAAACAGTGAGAAACAACATTGGAAGTGATAGGTGAATAAAACCCACGAAAATCATGCAAAACAGATTGTTTACCCCCCCCCCCCCCACACTTGAATCAAACATTGTCCTCAATGTTTTAAATAGAAACTCAAACCAAATTAAACAAACTAAACATAGAAGAATAGAAACAACAAAGAGAAAGAGTTAGGAACGCAAATCTGGAATTGGAGTGATTCCTAGGTCTTCCTTTGTTGAATGCATGGGTTGCCTCCCACGAAGCGCTTGCTTTAACGTCTTGCAGCCAGACGATGCCACAGTGATCAACCTTCATGGAAACCCACGGCATAGTGGGTTGTCTCCTCAACATCATGTTCTACAAAGCCTTCGTAGTAAGGCTTCAATCTGTGCCCATTCACTTTGAACTCTTTACCTGTTTTGAAGCTACGAACTTGGACTGCACCATGAGGAAAAATGTTAGTAATAACAAAGGGCCCAATCCAACGTGAACGTAACTTACCCGGAAATAGACGAAGACGAGAATCAAACAACAACACTTTCTGTCCAACAGAGAAGGACTTGGTGCGAATCATCTTATCATGAAAGGCCTTCGTCTTTTCTTTGTAAATGCGAGCATTCTCGTAAGCTTCATTCCGTATCTCCTCAAGTTCATTCAATTGAAGCTTACGATGAAGTCCCGCGGCATCAACATCCATGTTGAACTTCCTCACGGCCCAATGAGCCTTGTGCTCCAACTCCACAGGTAAGTGACATGGCTTGCCAAAAACAAGCCGAAATGGGGACATTCCTATGGGTGTTTTGTAGGCGGTCCTATAAGCCCACAATGCATCTTCTAGCCTTAAGCTCCAATCTTTTCTTGTTGGACCCACCGTCTTCTCAAGAATCTGTTTTATCTCCCGATTCGACACCTCGGCTTGCCCGCTTGTTTGAGGATGATAGGGTGTGGAAACCCTATGTGTAACGTTGTACTTCTTGAGCAAAGCCTCAATTGTACGATTACAGAAATGTGAACCTCCATCACTTATAAGGACTCGAGGCATCCCGAACCTAGCAAAAATGTTAGACTTCACAAAATCTGCAACTACCTTGGAATCGTTAGTACGGGTGGCTTTTGCTTCCACCCATTTGGAAACATAATCCACTGCCAACAAGATATAGAGAAAACCATGTGATGAAGGAAAAGGACCCATAAAATCAATGCCCCACACATCAAATATTTCAACAGCAAGTATAGGGTTTTGTGGCATTTGATCCTTAGCACTTATATTACCCATTCGTTGACAACGATCACATGTAAGGCAAAACGTCCTAGCATCCCTAAAGATGGTTGGCCAATAAAACCCACATTCTAAGACTTTAAGGGCAGTGCGTTGGGTGCCAAAATGTCCCCCACAGGCATATGAATGACAAAATGTTAAAATAGATTGAAACTCAGATTCATTCACACAACGTCGGACAATCTGATCGGGACAAAATTTCCAAAGGTATGGGTCATCCCAAACATAAAACCTAGCATCCTTTATAAGCTTATCACGTTGATTCCTATTAAGTGTGCTAGGGGTATGTTTAGACACCAAAAAGTTCACCAAATCTGCGTACCAAGGCTCACTTACCTGGATAGACATTAATTGTTCATCGGGGAAGGTTTCAGAAATGGGCATTGCTTCCTCATGCACCATTCGGCTTAGGTGGTCAGCCACCACATTCTCCACGCCCTTCTTATCCCGAATCTCAATGTCAAACTCTTGTAGAAGCAACATCCATCGAATTAGTCTAGGCTTGGCCTCCTTTTTTGTGAGCAAATATTTGAGAGCTGCATGATCAGTAAAAATAAGAACTTTAGTACCCAGTAAGTAAGATCGAAACTTATCTAATGCAAAAACCACAGCAAGTAATTCTTTCTCAGTGGTTGAATAATTTAATTGAGCATCATTTAATGTCCTAGAATCATAATAGATAACGTGGGGTTGCTTGTTCTTTCGCTGCCCCAAAATAGCACCAATGGCATAGTCCGAAGCATCACACATCAACTCGAATGGAAGGCTCCAATCTGGAGGTGTGATAATAGGAGCCGAAGTGAGGGCCTCCTTTAAGTGCTTGAATGCCGTGGAACATGCTTCATCAAACTCGAAAACCACCTCTTTTTGAAGCAATCGGCATAGTGGCTGTGCAATCTTGGAGAAATCCTTAATGAAACGCCTATAAAAACCTGCGTGACCAAGAAACGAACGAACCTCTCTAACCGAAGTTGGAGAGGGTAAGTGGCGAACAAGGTATACCTTAGATTTATCCACTTCAATGCCTTTTTCAGAAATAATATGTCCTAGAACAATACCTTGCTTAACCATGAAGTGACATTTTTCCCAATTAAGCACAAGATTCGTTTCAACACAACGTTTCAAGATTAAGGTCAGATTATTCAAGCAATGATCAAATGAATTACCAAAAACACTAAAATCATCCATGAATATCTCAATAATCTTTTCCACATAATCAGAAAATATACTCACCATGCATCGTTGAAACGTCCCCGGAGCATTGCACAAACCAAATGGCATGCGTCTATATGCAAAAGTGCCAAAGGGGCACGTAAATGTTGTCTTCTCTTGGTCCTCCGGAGCTATCACAATTTGGTTATATCCGGAATATCCATCAAGAAAGCAATAAAATTCATAACCGGCTAACCTTTCCAACATTTGGTCGAGGAATGGTAATGGAAAGTGATCCTTCCTTGTCATGGCATTTAACTTCCTGTAATCAATACAAACACGCCAACCAGTAACAACACGAGTGGGTACAAGCTCTTGTTCTTCATTCTTTACCACTGTGACTCCGGACTTCTTTGGAACAACCTGCACAGGTGACACCCAACGACTATCAGAAATAGGATATATAACACCACAATCAAGCAATTTTATAACCTCTTTTTTTACTACTTCCAACATGGGTGGATTAAGGCGACGTTGAGCTTCACGAGATGGTTTGGCTTCCTCCTCCAAAAGGATACGATGCATGCACGTGGTGGGACTAATGCCTTTGATATCCGCCAATGTCCATCCAATGGCAGATTTGTGCTCTTTTAACACCCTTATCAACTTGTCTTCTTCTTGGGCCTTGAGTAAGTTGGAGATGATGACGGGTAGCGTCTGATCTTGTCCCAAGAAAACATACTTCAAGTGACTAGGTAATGGCTTTAACTCAAGTGTAGGTGGCTGCACAATTGATGGAAGTGACTTGTTAGTCAAAACCGAATCTAAAAGTGAGAGTGGAGACTTACCAGAGTAGGAGGGCAATGACTCGAGGGCAGCGACCATTTCAAGTACTTCATCATAAGGGGGCACGGCAATATGGTCAGATTGCATGTCGTGGGTTTCAAAGGCTCCCCCACACCTAATTCTTGCTCCTATGCCGTGCACTAGAGCTACCTCAAGTGCATCTTCGTTCATTTGATCCAATTGCACCTGTGCCAAAGAATCAACAATGTCAATAGCAAAACAAGAATGGTCCTCAAGTGGATATTTAATGGTTTCAGAAAGATTAAAATGAATAATGTCCCCATCAAACTCCATGGTTAATGTTCCTGTGAACACATCAATCTTTGTTCTTGCTGTTTTCATGAATGGACGGCCTAGCAAGATTGGCAATGATGGAGCATGGCTTGAATCCTCCATGTCTAAAACATAGAAATCTGCAGGGAAGATAAGGTGATTGACCTGCACTAAAACATCCTCAAGGACTCCCTTGGGATAAGCGTTAGAACGATCGGCCAATTGAATTATAACGCCATCTTGTTTTAGCTCACCAAGATTCATTGAAGCATAAATGGAATATGGCATTACATTGATAGAAGCACCTAAATCTAACATGCATTGTTCAAATCTAGTGTTTCCAATTATGCATGGGATAGTAAAACTCCCTGGATCCTTACACTTTGGAGGTAACTTTCGTTGCAAGACCGCGGATACATTTTCACTTACTTTCACAACTTCTTTCTTTGAAATTCTCTTCCTAGTTGTGCATAACTCTTTTAAAAACTTTGCATACCTGGGCACTTGCTTAATGGCATCAAGTAAAGGAATGTTTACTTGGACTTTTCGAAAGGTATCCAAAATGTCCTTGTCGCTTTCTTCCTTCTTTGATTGTGCAAATCTGCGAGGAAAAGGAACATTGGGCAGATTAGTGTTTGAAATCACAACATTTGGGACAACATTACCTGAGGTGGACGGATTGGAATGCTTAGATGGCTGCGGCATGGTTGGTTCCATCCTTGCCGTGGGGTTGAATTGCTCTTCTTCTTCCTTGTTTAGGGCATGTTCATGTGCTTTGCTTCCCACTTCTTTTCCACTTCTTAAAATGATGGCTTTTGCAGATTCAAAACCACCCTTTGGATTAATCACCGTATTGCTTGGTAACTTACCATTCTCACGAAATTGTCCCAAAAATTCGGTGATTAATCCAAAGAGTGGTTTTGAATCTGCAAAAGCCATCATTTTGCCGCACCCGGTTTTGAACCCCGGTTTTCAAAAGATCATCATTCCGGTTTTGTCGTCACTCGTCTTTGCATCGTCAGCCTCGCGGAAATTACGGACGCTTTGTCAGAAAGCGCGTAACGGGCACTGTTCATCCATCACCGGCTGCCGACAAATAGTGCAAGAATAGTTCCGGTTGAGGAAGAAAAATTTCTATAAGTTTCGACATTTGCTTCCACATCAAAGGCACACCTTCACACCCTCTCACCTCTCAACCTCACAACCTCTCAACCTCTCAACCTCTCTTCATCTCCGATAATGTCTTCCCAAAGAAAGCTTTCGAGTTATTCAGTGTTCTTCATCCCTTGGATCACCCCAGAAAACAAACCTTCCAGAGCAAAAGTATTTCATATTAAAAAGGTTAAAAGCAAAAGTATCTCATATTATGCTTTCTCCTCTCCTTCATCTGAGGAACGTGGAGAAAGTGAGATCCTGATTGCTTACCTAGTCTTGCTCTCGAGTACTCATCTCAGACCCCTCCCAGCCCACTTCAAAAATAAAACCGTGTTGAGGTACTTCTTCAAAAACAAAAGTACCTCACAGACGAAGCAGGAGGAGTCTGAGGTGCACCCAAGAGCAGATGAGTCTGGGTTGATCCAAGAGTTCAAGAAGATGCCACACCTGCGTGGAGACCGGACTACTTGAAGCATGTGGAGACACGTGCTGACTCATCCTCAACTAAGCTGAGGAGCACTTGCAAGAAGGAGGCCCATCCAGTTCAAGATGAAAGCTGTGGAAAATCAACAAGGACGACCAATGATCGCCTATTAGTTCTTTTTGTTATCTTTTATTATCATTTTCAATTTTCGTTTACTTTATTTTCTATTTTTTCTTGCGTGCTTAACTGTTTATTTCTGTTCTTTGCAGGAACGTTTGGTTATTTTCTCCCTTGAAGATTGATTGCAAAATTTACGCTTGGGGGTCATCGCTTGGTTTTCTGCAAATTAGAGAAGTTTTCAGTCCCTTTTCTTTATTTTGTTTCGTATTATTTATTCATTTTATTTTTATTTGCATATTTTTGTTTTATGACATTGGGGACAATGTCTAGTTTAAGTGTGGGGGTATCAAGATAA
The DNA here is from genome assembly GCA_963580275.1 of Crataegus laevigata. Lineage (NCBI taxonomy): Eukaryota > Viridiplantae > Streptophyta > Magnoliopsida > Rosales > Rosaceae > Crataegus > Crataegus laevigata. The sequence continues at coordinate 32,544,845 of OY756948.1, read as the reverse complement.
AAAATGACCAAATTGAAAATTTTTGTACCTTCGACTTTGAACTGGTTTCATTTGTTTCCGTGTTGTTGCTTTTTGTTTTCTTAGTGTTTTATGCTGTTTTGGTGTGTTTTATTGTGTTTTGAGGAAATCTTACGAAAATGACATAAAAATTTGAAAAATATTTTGAAAAACCCAAAAAGAATTTTTTTTAGTTGTTTTTGTGTGTTTGCGTCTTAGGTACCTTCCAACACAATGATGAGGATTTGGTTTTTAATTGCATGACTGTTAAAGAAAGTTATAAACATGGATGGAAGTTTGATATGCTCTTGATTTATGCTTAGTTGTAGTTGTTGTTTATGAAATTAAATTTGATCACAAAAGAATAAAATTAGTTTTTGTAACATGCTTGAAGGAATGAACTCAAACTAATGCTACATCCCTGTGAGACTTGAGCTTATACCTTGTTTGGAGAGTTATAATATGTGATTTCTTGTTTTCTAAAAGTCGTTGCATGATCTCATTATTCTTTGCTTGGTTGCTACTTAGAAGGCGTTTTATCATCTTAGTTCCAAATACTAGAACTTATATCCGTTTCATTCAAAGCATGACATTGAATTGCATAACACATATCAAGATGAAGTTGTTTAGTGAACCACCACATCCCAAAAAGCCTTACCCTCTATCTTTCTTATGTTTTGTAGGTTTAACCCCTTTGGAGCCTGGTTTAGCCTATTTTTGTTGTTAACCACATTAAACCGCACCTAACCGTCCGCACCCTTGTTCTTAAAGAATAGTGAGCATGACTTAAAAAGAATTCATTTTATTCTACACTATGCAGAAAAACAAGTGTGGGGGAGGGATTGGTTGTTTTGAGCTCAATTGTACGTTTTGCGTTTAAAAAAAAAAAAGAAAAAAAAAAGAAAAGAAAGAAGAAAAAGAGTTTGAAATCTGGCCATAAATGTGTGAATCCTCCCCTCGGGTTTAGAGTTGAATTTTCATTCAAAAGTGAATTCTGTGCGTTAATTTCATTACTTTGCTTACTATTTCTTTAAGAACCTTTGTTTTTCCATATCCTTCCTTTGTTAAGCCTATATCCTTAGCCCCGTTACAACCCTTTGACTTCTATCTTGGTTGTTGTGTGTTCAATATGTGGAGTTTGGGATTGGTATGAGCATATGGTGTCCCTGGTTCTCGCATCTAAGTAGTAGCATTCCGTTCATGAGATCATATTCATATGTACATTAATAACTCCAGTAAATGCTTTCTTTGATATAACTTATGTGAGTACTCGTTTCCTTGTTTACATCAATCTTCTCACATATACCTAGTGTAGGGAGTGTAGTCATAAAATCTGAGTGAAAATTGAGTGCATATCTAGTGAGGAGTTGAGTAAATTCTCTAAGGCATGTTACTACATTCAAAATGTTGTTTTAATTGATTAAATGCGAACTAATAAATGGCGATTGTGATTAAGTATGTGCTTAAGGGTATGGATTGCCAAAGTCTGTGTAAGTGACGATTTTTAATTTGTCATGTCCATTGGAAATCCCTGAGATAATTGTTGGAAGGTTTAGATTGTGTTTTATTTCTTTTTGTTCGTTTGTTTTGCTCGAGGACTACCAAAAGCTAAGTGTGGGGGTATTTGATAAGCTCATATTTATATATTTTTTTACATCAAATTCACGTGTCTTTTCTTAGTTAGTTCCTCATATTTTGAGCTATTTACTTTGTTTTCGTGTTTTATGTGATTTATCTAGCGAAGAAATTAATAATAACTTAAGTGCATATTTTTAGTAATAAAATCGTTAAAACTGTCTTGTGTATTTTCGGTGAATAAAAATATAAAAGTATTATAAATATATTTATATATGTATATATAATTATTTATATATTTATATATGATGTTGTGTGTTTGTGTGTGTGATCAGGAATCCACCGAAAGAAAATAATGATGAAAAGGCATCTGGGGGAGTCGGCAAAGGATTAAAAGAATGAGGAAAGCAGAAGCATAATTAAAAAGACAAAAGGCAGCAGAACATGGCACATGCAGTCGGTGGAAAACAAAAGGAAAAGAAAAGAAGCAAAGTTGATTTTTCAACTTAAGAGGAGGACTGGAAGAGCCTCGGGGCTGGCCTTGGAGAAAAACAGAAAACTGCTTGGGGGATATTAGAAGAAAGGCAGAGGAGCTGCCCTTGCAGCGATTAAAGAAAAAAATAAATAAAATAAGCTGCCAAGGCAGCGTTGCGCAGGGAGGATATACCGAGAGCTGCAAGGCAGCGAGAGAAAGCCTCGGGTGGTAGGACGAGCTCGGGTGAGGCTTGTGGTGAAGGCAGGTCCTAGAGGGGATCCGAGGGAAGTAGAGAGAGGGGGAGTCTTGAAGGCTGCCATCAAGCAGCCAATAGGAAGGCAGGGGCCAAGTGAAGTCAACGGAGAGCCTCGGTGGGCTCAAGTCGAGAGAAAACAGAGGGAAAGGCAGGTGTGTTTGGCAGAGGCGAATCAAGGGAACCTCACGGGGGCACTGGCAGCAGGAGTCTCGGAGGAAGGATACCTCAAGGCTGAGCTTGCAACGATAGAAATTGGAGGGCGCATGCCACGGGGAAGGCCAGGCGCACGGAATCAGGGAAACAAGGCGCTGCCTTGGGTAGCTTGCGAGGGAGTGCGCCTCGGACAGAAAACAAAACTGCACAGTGCGCAGCAATTGCACAGTGCACAGTACACTACCCCGTTTCGGTTTAATCCTCCAACTTATGTTTTTATTTATGTTTTAATTTATAATAATGTGTAACTAATTTTATATTGGCTAGAGGTTAATTCAAAACCATGATTATATTTGTAATTTTGAATTGGTAATTTCAGTTGTGATTTCTGAGTTGTGATTTAATTTGCTTAACTGCTTGATTGATAACTTATTTGTGTATGTTGATTAAGAATGCATACTTAATTTACACGCATGAATTTGATGCTAGAATATAAGTGAATTTCACCTAATCGTTATGAACCTATATTCATGAGTAGTGAAGGTTGCCATCCGCAATCGCGTTAAGTAAATTCCTGGCAAACGTATCATGCTGTTCATAGTTACGAATGCCTTGTCAACACTTATGATTTTCATAGAACATAATGATCTTTAATCGTATCTCTATTGTGCTTTTCACGTAGGGAACTTTTGGGGAATAATTTGAGTTGTTGTATGCTGTTCATCCAATTCAATAACATAAGGAAAATCTGAAGGTTAATTTAAGCGTACCTAATTAATCTGGAGTATTGAAATTTACAACTTATTGAAAGAACAACTGAAGATCAATTTAGATTGGATTTGTGTCATGTGTGGAGAAGAACCCTCTAGCCAATCCGTCGTCTATCCGTTTACTTAAATTTAATGTTTTTGTCAACTCTGTAATTTATTTAAGCTAAGTTTACTTTTCATCCAAACCAAACCCCCCCCATTATTATATTATATTATTTAGTTAGTTTTCATTGTTTTTTATCTTTTAATTTAAATTCCGTCTATTTTAATTTCCTAGTGTCTATTTTAATTGTTTTCATTATTTTGAGTCATTTTTAGTGTGTTTCGAGTTTTTAGCTTAGTTTGTGTTTTCTAGAGTCTTGAGTTGTTTTGAGTCTTTTGATTTGTTTTAGTTTATTTGTTAGTTTTATTTTGAGTTATTTTAGTTAAGTGTTTTTATTTTAGTTTAGTGTTTTTAAACTTTGTTTTTACGTTTTTAAATTTATTTTAGAGTGATTAGCAATCCCTCCTAATCCCCGGCCTAGAACGATACCCTACTTATACCTATACTACATCTGTCAAAAAGAGGGTTAAATTTGTGCGGTTTAAAAATCCCGTCATCCATTGATAACCCATGGAACTTGGGTATGTGATGTAGCAAACTGGACTTCAACTCAAATTCATCGGTCTTCTCAGGGGCTGCCCTAGGGTATTGGATGCATAGGGGTGCGGTGTTGTCCAATCCCGAAGCTGAGAGCTCCTTGATTGTTCGGTTATCCGCCGCCATGACTTGTGGTTGCTCAACTCCTTGAGCCTTGGGCTCATTTTCCTCTTCTACTTTGTTTTCCTCGAGCTCAGGTTCAAGATTGGATGGTTGAGCTTCTTGTTGTTTCTTTGTCCTTCTCAAAGTTCGCTCAAAGTCATTGTCAAAGTCAGAGATATGCTTTTGAACCGGATGAGAACTTCGAGTCATACACTAGTACCTAAGAAGCAAGAAGAATAAAGCAAAGTTACTATCTAAATTAAAACATAAAAAATAAAAAAAATAAAAAAGAAATAAGGGATTAGCAAAGTTGCTAATCCCCGGCAACGGCGCCAAAATTTGGTGCGAAAATAAACTAACACACAAATTAAACCCTCTTGTTGTCAATTGTAGTATATATGCAAGTAGGGATCGTTCTAAACCGGGGATTAGGAGGGATTGCTAATCTATATAAAATGAACTTAGAAAACACTAAATAAAACTTTAAAAACACAAATCTAAAATCAAAACATTTAACTAGATTCAAATGATTCCAAATAAACTAGAATAACTTAAAATAAAATTAATAAATAAACTAAAACAAAATCACGAATGAATTTAAAAGATTCAAGCTATGAAAATTAACCAACTCTAAACTAAATTAACTCAAAGAACTCAAAAGAAATCAAATAAGGTAGATTCAAATCAAAAGACAAAAATTGAAAAAGGGGGATGTGATCTTGATGAGAATAACTTGAAAATAAACAAATTGAAAACTAGATAGAATTAAGCACAAAATATGGTTGTGTGAATGGATGATGGATTAGCTAGAGGGGTTTCCTCCACACATGATACACTTGTATATAAACCAATTTTTAGTTGTTCTTTCGATAACTTATGAAACTCAACACTCCAAGTTAATTAGGTCCGCTTAAATTAACCTTCAGATTTCCCTAGAATCATTGAATTGGATGAATATGCATCGCAACCAAATCATTCCTAACAAGTTCTTTATATGAACAGCATGATAAAGACACAAGTTAGAATCATTACGTTTGTTGGAAATCATAAGCATCGACAAGGCATTTGTAACTATGAAAAGCATGATACTCCTGCCAGGAATTCACTTAACACGATTGTGGATAGCAACCTTCACTACTCTTGAATATAAGTTCATAACGATTAGGTGAAATTCCCTTATATTCTAGCATCAAACTTATGCATGAAAACTAAGCGTGCACTCTTAATCAACATACATAAATAAGTTATCAATCAAATAGTTAAGCGAATTGAAATCACAAATTATTAAATCACAACCAAAAGTAATTAATTCATAATGCAAATGTAATCATGGCTTTGAATCCCCCCCTAGCAAAGAGGGGGGGTTTAGTTCCTCATAATCATAAAACAAAGGTAAATAGATTTATACATTGAACATAAAAGAAAGAAAGCACCTAAACGCTCCAACGATCCTCGTTGAGTGACAAGCACGTCCAAGCACTTTCCTTTCCTTCCTTTGATATGGCACAAGGAGTGGATGTGGTTTGAAGGTTTGGTTGTATGGAGGAGTGGATAGGGGGATGTATGGTGGTGTTTAGGATGGTTAAGGGGGGGTGGCACGGCTAGGATAGTTTATGGGCAGATTTTGTGGTGGAAAGAAAGGGTTTTGGCTAGGATAGTTTAGGGTGTGTGAAAATGGAATTGTTGTGTGAATTGGTGAGTCTAAGCCTTGCTAGAAGGCTTATTTATAGGTGCACAAAGGTAAGGAGCCACTCAAGTGATTTTAATAAACAAATAAAAAGCAAGAATTATTCATCAAAAACAGCTAGCAACACATGCTTCATTGCAGAAATTTCATGTGGAAACAACTTGCATTCATCCTCCTTGGTCCATGCCTTGGATTCCCCTTGGTCTTCTCATGATGAATCAGCTAGAACACTTGCAAACAGCTAGCACACTTGTATTTCATGATTAAACAAGCTAGCACACTTGCAAAACATAATCATTCTTCCAAGCCGTGGGTCATCCATGCCATGTGCTCTCTTGACCTTTCCTTACTAAAATGCCCATAACTTCTTCTAGAAAAATGATCTTAACAATCCGCAAAATGCTCCAGAAAATAGACATCTGTAGCTTTCCAAGCATATAAGGCTCATTCTCTAGTTCATTTTGGGCCGTTCGCAAATTGCTTCCAAAATGGGCTGATCCGCACAGGCAGTTTTGACCCATGTGCTCTCTTGACCTTCCCTTACTAAAATGCTCATAACTTCTTCTAGAAAAATGATCTTAACAATCCGTGAAATGCTCCAGAAAATAGACATCTGTAGCTTTCCAAGCATATAAGGCTCATTCTCTAGTTCATTTTGGGCCGTTCGCAAATTGCTTCCAAAATGGGCTAATCTGCACAGGCAGTTTTGACGAATTTGTTACATAAAATCTCACTTGTGCTATTTTTCTTTTATTTGCTTGACAATTCATATAAAACACAAAATCAAAGTAAATAGCTCAAAAATATAAGGAACTAACTAAGAAAAGACGAGAGAATTTGATGTAAAATATATATAAATATGAGCTTATCAAGGTAGTCAGGCGTTTCCCTGATGTATTCCCTGACGATTTACCAGGCTTGCCACCGGATCGAGACGTAGAGTTCTCTATCGATCTATTGCCAGGTACGGACCCAATATCTTTGACTCCCTATCGAATAGCTCCTGCTGAGTTACGAGAGTTGAAAATCTAGTTACACGAGTTGTTAGATAAAGGTTTTATACAGTTGAGTACTTCGCCTTGGAGAGCTCCACTATTGTTTGTGCATAAAAAGAACGGTACTCTAAGGCTATGTATAGACTATCGGCAGCTGAACTGGGTGACGATTAAAAACTGTTATCCCTTGCCTCGTATCGACAATTTGTTTGATCAGCTGCGAGGAGCTTGTGTGTTCTCGAAAATTGGCTTACGATCTGGCTACTATCAGCTGAAGATTAAGAGTGAAGATGTTCCAAAGACAGCATTCGAAACCCGATATGGTCACTATGAGTTCTTGGTAATGCCGTTCGGGTTGACTAACACCCCAGTTGCTTTTATGGATTTAATGAACTGGGTATTTCAGCTTTATTTGGACCGGTTTGTCATTGTCTTGATCAACGACATTTTAGTATACTCTAAATCGAAGTCAGACCATATGTGACATCTTTCATTAGTGCTGAAGAAGCTGAGGGAGCATCGACTATACGCTAAGTTTAGCAAATGTCAATGTTGGTTAGACCAAGTGGCATTTTAGGGCACGTCATCTCAGCTTAGGGTATTCAAGTGGATCCCCAGAAAGTAGCGGCCGTGGAGAATTGGGAGCAACCACGGACCATCTCTGAGGTACGGAGTTTCCTCGGATGAGCAGGCTACTACAAGCAGTTCATTTAAAACTTCTTAGTGATAGCGCTACCGCTTACGAGGCTAACTAGAAAGAACTTCAGATTTGAGTGGGATGATAGTTGTGAGTGAAGTTTCCAGCAGTTAAAATATTGTCTCACTCATGCTCTAGTATTAGCCCTTCCGGACGACAGTGGTAACTTTGAGATCTACAGTAACACGTCATTGAACGGCTTGGGTTGCGTACTGATGCAGCACAGTAGAGTGATCACTTATGCGTCGAGGCAGTTGAAACCACACGAGATGAATTATCCCACTCATGATCTTAAGTTAGCAGTGATCATTTTTGCGTTGAAGATCTGGAGACACTACCTCTATGGTGAAAGGTGTAAGATTTTTACAGACCACAAGAGTCTCCAGTATCTGTTCACTAAGAGCGTTTTAAACCTTCGTCAACAAAGGTGGATTGAACTGCTGAGTGACTACGACTGCACGATCGATCAGGAGGGGTAAGTACCGCTATGGCGTGCTCGGTTACCTCCGGGGCACTTTCGGACTGTGCTGCTGCATCTTTCAGGCTTGGGTGAATTGTGCTATGAAGTACGCCAGTGCCTAGGCTTTTATTGATGTGCGGGGTTGGTATACTAAGCCGTACTGACCAAGTTCCAATGCACACTTCATTACTCGCTGAGAAGCGTCTGGACTATTCAAAACTGATCGCAGTAGGTATTGGGTCATGATGATGACTGGGTGCCCTTAAAAGTAGGGTCTCAACTTCCGAGCTGCAACAACTAGTGCTAAAATTAGTTTTCGATCTTCAGAAATCTGGTTTTTGCATCGATAAGAGCTTTCGATGTGTAGAATACGGGCAGTTGGGCTCCCAACTCTTCTCGTATAAGGGCAGAGCTCACTGCTACTTCTGATACTGCCAGATAGATATATAGGTTTTCCGCTGCTTCCGGTTTGGATAGTAGTGGAGGTGATGTCAGGTACTGCTTCAGATCCTGAAATGCTTTTTCGCACTCATTGTCCCATTTGTCCTTCTGCACCTTTTTTATTGCCTTGAAGAAGAGCTTACATAGGTGATAGATTATGAAATGAAGCGATTGAGTGTGGCTGCTCGACTGATCAGATTTTGGATCTTCTTCAGAGTTGTAGGCAATTTCATGTCCAGGATCGCTTTGATCTGCCTTGGTTGAGCTCGATTCCTCGTTGGGTTACAAGGTACCCTGAGAATCAGCCTAAGGAGACGCCAAATGTGCACTTGGCCGGGTTGAGCTTCATGTTGTATTCTTGAAGAATGGCAAAAGTTTCTACCAAGTTCCGAATGTGGTCTGACCCCTGCTTGCCTTTCAGCATGATGTCGTCGACGTAGACTTCCATGGTGACTCCGATTTGCTTCTTGAACATCGTGTTTAGGAGTCACTGGTAGGTTGCTCATGCATTCTTGACGCCAAAAGGCAACACTTGTAGCAGTATGTGCCTCGCTTGATCACGAATGTAGTTTTTTCTTTGCCAGGCTTATGCATGGCAATCTAATTATAGTCTGAATATGCGTCAAAGAAGCTGAGTAGCTAGTTCCCTGACGTTGAGTCAACAATAAGGTCAATTCGGAGAACCGGGTAGTTGTCTTTAGGGCATGCCTTTCTCATTTTCATCACTAGCACAACATTGGCCAACCATGCTAAATGCAATGCAATCATCGATGGTGTGTCCAGGACCCTTGTGGAATGCACAATATTTGGTCTGGTCCATCTTTGAGCTGTCACCCTTTATAGGTGGCGGCGGCTTGAACCATGGCTTGTCTTTGAGGTCGTGAAGGATTTGGCTGATCGGGATCGAGAACCTAATGTACGACTTGGGCGCCGTGCCTCCCTTCATTGGTGACCAATTTCTGCGCTACTCCTGGCTTGCTTTTGACGTTGAGTAGTTTATCGCTCGCCTTTTTCGGAGTTGATTTCGCGGCTCTACGTGGCTGCTCAAACGGCTTTTGGGAGCACTTTTCCTCGTCCCAGAAGGAGTACATTTCTACCAAAGCATAAGAGGTTTCCACGGACAAGTTCTCGCCCATAATCAATTCTCTGAAAAGCGGGTGATCTGCTGGGAGTCCTTTTCAAAAAGCTGAGCATGCAATGTTATCATCGCATCCAACGATCTTGGCCTTTTCTGCCTTGAATCTCTTGACATAAGTGTGGGGTGACTCCTTCGGGTCCTTCTTCTTGCTGAAAATGTGGTCAAATTACTTCTTGGTCGAACAGTAATTTCGCACATGAGAGTGTAGAACCAAGGAAAGTTCATCGAAGTTCTGGATTGAACGTGGTGGCAGAGTGTGGAACCAGTCTTGTGCCTCTCCTTACAGCGTCGTGGCAAAAATCTCGCACATGAGAGCATCATTGCTAGCGTAGAGGGTCATGGCACTTCAATAGTGCATCAAGTGCCTATCCGGATCTTCATCTTCCCTAAACAAGGTGAAATGTGATGGATTGAACCTCCGCAGTGGTTCTGTCTGCTCGATTTCGTCTGTGAATGATGACCTGCTCAAGTAGGTCACGTCTCTACGGAGGGTATAGTCAGTAGTGTCAACGTGCTGGAATCCATGCAGTTGCTCTGCTACAAGCCTCTGAACTTCATCCTAGATTTGCACTTGGTGGGGCAGCGGAGCCTCTAGCTATCCCTGGTGCTTACCCACTGGTCTATATTGCTCTTCGGCTCGTTCTGCTCGTCTGTGCCGCGACTGGGGTGCGCGAAGTTCGCCTTGTGCTGCACGCCGTCTCTCTGGATAGAGGCTGCCAATGGAACTTGAGCTAGACTGCTCACATGCTCTTCTATGGGCGTCATGCGGCTGCCTATTTCGTTGCCTCGTAGGAGGATCTTCTTGTGAGCCTTGCCTCGTATGGATGTTTCTCCCAAAAGGTCTTGAGTGCTCGTCGGAGTGTGAACCCAACCTCGAATGAACACTAACTCGTGAGCCGAGTCCGGAATGAACAATTTTCTGTGCATTTGGGCATAAGAAGATGTTTCCCCGAGGGCCCAAATGAGAATGCACACTACCTGAACGCATAGTTCATGGTGAGCTGAGCGGCTCTTTGCCAGGACGTCTCTATAATGAGTCATGTTCTTCCGTCCTTGGCCTCGAAACCCAAAACTAACTTAGAAGCCCAATACGAACGTTTCGTATAATTAATTAACTTTGACCATATATCAATTAACCATTTAATGCTTATCCATTTCATTTAATTACATCACTTTCATCTTTACTCGGTGTACAATCCATTAGGTTCCAATTAGCGAGGCAGTGGGCGATGTTACTCTTAACTATCGATTGTGAATTGAAACCACATTTCAATTCTCCCTTAAGATTAGTGTTTGCCAATCTTTAGGGCTTCCACAAACCATGAGTGACACCTAGCAGCATGTCATGGTTACCAAAGCTAAGTAGAAGTGGTTGGAGAACCTATCCAGTTATAACTACAATGCAACACGGTCCTTCTCTAATACAATACTCTTAATCACATTGTTTAAGTGATAGTTTGTTTCATGTCTACTATCCAATGTGATACTTCTCTATATGATTCGCTTGAATAAGATTTGGAACAAACTTCCTAAGTCATATTCATATGCTTTGGCCAAAGACTCTCGAATCATATCTTAGAGTATTCTCCTTCCACCATGGAAGGTTAGAGATCCCTTGTTATGCATTCATATGCCTACACGACTAGATAGCTTGACCCCAACCATGTCGTGGACACTCCAAAGGAATGCCATTTGACACGATCAAAGATCAAGGACCTAACCATTAGACATCAATGATGCCTCAGGTCAAAGGACTACTTTGCATATTGTAACCATCGAGTTCTTACATGACATGTATGTTCGAACTCTGTGTTTGATCGTAGTTCAGTGTACTTGAGTACTCTTTCAAGCACCTATGTGTTTGTCTTAGTGTCCAACACTAAATGACTTGAGACTCGTCATATCCACACTTGAGTCGACATAACACATACTAACCTTAGCGGATTGTCAATGCCCAATTGGCAACCCTATGGCTAAGAACGTTTTAGGAATGAACATAAGAGAAAGGTCTCGTTAATCTAACTTACTTAGATCACTTATCTCTTAGATCGAATACATTCCTTGGATTCCCTTATTGCTTAAACACAAGATACAATAAACAGTGATTAACAATAACCTTTCCCCTCCATTAAACATATAAAAGTTTAATACATTAAGTATTCCAAAAAGCTATGACATCAAATGAGTGGCTTTGTGGGCATACTTCCAACAATCTCCCACTTGCACTTAAAGCCATCCTCCCATGTATCTAATACCCATCTTTTCCATATGGCGGTCAAGTTGGATTTGAGACATTGGCTTCGTCAGTGGATCTGCTACGTTATTGGCTGAAGTGAAGGAAAATTTATGTCCTAGTGAAGAACATTAAAGAACATTTGAATACATATGCATAATATTAACAAATTAAATTAAACATGCATCCAAAATCAATTCATAAAACCCATGACTTTCAAAGCCTAGTAGATGGTGAACCATGACTCTTTAACAACATTAAAGAGATTAAGGATTTAGAGAATCTTACCCTTGAAGCTCATCCTTGATTACACAAGGGATTCACCCAAGTGGAGGGCCTTCAAGTCACCTCCTTGCTTCTTTTGAGGACTTGTTCTCCAAAACACCAAAGATGTGATATCTCCAAGTCTCTACACCAAAGACAAATTGTGAAGATAAAATGGATGACTTAGGGGTGAAGAAATTGCTAGATTTCCTCCCTAAGTGGCCGGCCCCCTTTGGAAATTTAGAGAGAAAAGTTTCACCCAAATTTCTTAAGCAAAAACCCTAAATGAAATAAAGCTATAAAGTTTAATTTATACTTCATTTCTTGTGAGTGGCAAACTTGTAAATAACACAAGTTTGCTACCCTTCAAGTTGTGGCCGGCCTCCCTTTAGTCTTTGGGCTAATTGTCCAATTTGTTTTAGTTGTCATACAACTTAAACATAATGGGCCTTGTGGACCAAAACACTTTTGGGTCCCGAAACCCAAAACCAACTTAGAAGCCCAATACGAACGTTTCGTATAATTAATTAACTAATTAATTAACTAATTAATTAACTTTGACCATTCTTCAATTAACTATTTAATTGCATATCCATTTCATTTAATTACTTCACTTTCATCTTTACTCGGTGTACGATCCATTAGGTTCCAATTAGCGAGGCAGTGGGCGATGTTACTCTTAACTATCGATTGTGAATTGAAATCACATTTCAATTCTCCCTAACGATCAGTGTTTGCCAATCTTTAGGGCTACCACAAACCATGAGTGACACCTAGCAGCATGTCATGGTTACCCAAGCTAAGTAGAAGTGGTTGGAGAACCTATCCAGTTACAATTACAATGCAATACGTGAAGGATTATTTTGGAAGATCATGTTCATTTAAGCAATATCATTAGCATGCAATTAACAAATTAAAGGCGGAATCATGCTTGCATATACTTAAAAACAAAACATTAACCATGAATGTTCAAAGCCTAGTAGATTGGTGAACCTTTAAACAACTCAAAACAAGTGAGTTGAAATTAATACCTTTGTAGATTCCTCTTTGCATAAGCAAAGGCTAATCACCCAAAGAGAGGGCCTTCATTCCTTGCATCTTAAAGCTATGGATTTATATAGAAAGGATAGGTTCTCTAAGTTCTCAAAATTGAGAACCTCTAAGTTTCTACACCAAGGTATGATTTAAGAAGAGATGAGTGACCTTGGAGGAGTAGGATTGCTAGCTAATCCCTCCAAATGGGGCCGGCCATTCTAGAGAGAAGGGAGAGCATTTCATCTCTCCAATTTCCCTAAAACAAACCCTAAATGAATTTTGGCTATAAAGTCAAATTTATACCTTAATTCATTTGAGTGGCAAACTTGTAAATAAGTCCAAGTTCACTACCCTTACATAGTGGCCGGCCTTAGGGATATTTTTGGAGTATTTTGGGCCTTTGTTAAATCATTATTTATTAAGTTGTCATACAACTTAAGTCAATGGACTTGACGTTCGAAGCCCATTGGGCCTTAAGGTCCAAAACCATCCCGAGGTCTTTAACGAACTTATTCGTTTGATTAATAATCATATTAATTAATCCTTGCCATAAATAATTAAACCATTTAATTATTCTTACTCATTTCCGTTGAATCTTCAATCTCTACCTTACACGGTGTACGATCCATTAGGTTCCTTTTAGCGAGGCAGTGGGCGATTCAAACTCTTTCAAATCGATTGTGAATTTGAAACTAACTTTCAATTCTCCCTTTAGTGTTTAAACACGTTTAGGGCTTCCACAAACCATGAGTGACACCTAGCAGCATATCATGGTTACCCAAGCTAATCAGAAGAGGTGGAGAACCTATTCAGTTTAGGATTACAAATGCAATACGGTCATTCTCTAATACAATACTCTTGACCACATTGTTTGGCTTGATAGTTTATTCATGTCTACTATCCAATGTGAATCTCGTGCTTATATGATTACCTTGAATGTGATCTGGAACGCATTCCAACATCTCATTCATACTCTGGCCAGAGATTCTAAATCATATCATAGAGTATTCTCCCTCAACGGTTTGAAGGTTAGAGATCCCTTGTTGCACATTCACTTGTCTCCATGACTAGATAGCTTGACCCCAACCATGTCGTGGACACTCCAAAGGAATGCCATTTGACACGATCAAAGATCAAGGACCTAACCACAAGACGACTATGATGCCTCAGGTCAAAGGACTAATTTGCATTATCCTAACCATGAGTTCTCACGTGACATGAATATGAGAACTCGTCGTTGATCGTGTTCAGTGAACTCATTCTCTATTGAGCACCTACGTACTTGTCTTGGTGTCACTCACATCAATGACTCGAGACTAGTCACTCTCCCTGAGAGAAGACATAGCACGTACTGATCTTAACGGACTGTCAATGCCCAATTGGCAATCCTATGATCAGGAACGTTTAGGATGTGTCTATGAAAGAATGGTCTCATGAATCTAACTATTTAGATCGCATTCTCCCAATCACATATTCCTTGGACTTTATCGTTCAAGCATATAACATTTATATGAGACCGCTCAAACAATAATCTTTGCCCTTGATATTAAACTAGATTAGTTTAATCATGTGAAATGTCCGTAAAGTATCATCATATGATTGGTTTTAGGGCACATTTCCAACAATCTCCCACTTGCACTAGAGCCAATCAGTTTGGTCATCAGTGATGATACCTCTTCTGTAGTCATTTCATAAATGGCTGAATAGTAGGCCTAGACAATGGATATCTATATGTTATCCATAGAAGCAACCTTGAGAATAACGACGTCACCATTATACATGATTCCCAATCATGTGGTTTAGTCTCTCATATGAGTTCGGACCTTGATGAGACCTTGATTCCCTGGCTTGAGCTATCGCCCCATTAGTGTCATACACTTTCTGGTTGGAACCGAATAGAGAGTTCATATATGAACTTTCCCATCCAAACAACATTGTTGTAAGCTTCTATATGGCAATATATTTTGCATTCATAATGGAACACACTAAAGTCATTACTTTAATGTTTCCATCCAAATATCTCTTTAGTCATAATAAAGAGATATCTGTTTATCTCTTCATTCATAATGAAGAAACATCCAATGATGGATTAGATTCATAATCTAATACATTTACGCTTCCATTACGTTACTCTAATTCTTCCTCAATTATTGAGAAATCTATCCTTTAGTATTTCTTAAATACTTAAGGACTCACTTGACAGTTGCCATGGTTCTGATCCTGGGCTTGCACTGATATCGTTTTGTACCGTTCTAGGTACAACTCATATCAATGTTTTCATACAATATGAAATACATAAATCACCTTTGTGCGTATGCATAAAGGATTCGATTTACGCATTATTTCTTTGGGAGTCAAAGGGTACATTCCCTTTGAGAAGAACAATTTCCTAGTTTCACTAGAATTGTCATTCTAATTGAAGTTTATCATCATATGAGAAACTTCCTAGCATCTCATGTCTATTTTAGGGATTGATATAATCCAATTATATCTTGAAATACATCATTATAGATTTCAATCCCATATACATAGACTATATCTCCCATATTTATTCTATCATTTATAGAATGTTTAAAGTCATAACTTTAACGAAGAAGAATTCATTTCATTTCCAAAAATTAATATATCATATATATTTAAATTTAGGAATATGATAAACTCCCACTAATCTTTTGTAAACCTAGTAAACAAAAGATTCATTTACATCTTTATGAGAAATCAAACGATTTGATCTTTCTTCATAAGACGCTTATAGCTCCCACTAGCGTGGTAAGATCCATGATGGATGGATCTCTACAACTTACATGTCTTGTGATTTATAGTTTTAGACATACATTATCAAGACTATCTTAATAATGGTTAAGGAAACCCATATTATGTCGAAACATTAAATCACCATTTAGTTGTAGCTAGTGATCCTCGAATTAATTGAAGCTTAGACTATATCAAAGATGGTTTCTTCAAAGTCAACCATACTCTTTGAGTGTAGTTACCTTAAGCTACCAATTAGCTTTTAAGGTTTCATTATTTCGAGTCAAATGGTATTTTACCATTTCCTTGAGTATATATCGTATATACACTCAATGTAGTCATAAGGATTTTCATTCTTATTTCTTTCGAATTAAGAGGTGCAACTCTATGACATATAAAGTTCAAACCATTCAACTAAGACGGTTTATAAATCCTTCTTGACTACCTTGGAGCTTGTGGTATAGGAACTAGGTTGTTATATTTGTTGATTACTATCTTGTCTCTCAAAGAACACATTCTTTGAGTTCTATGTCTTGTTCATTTGCTTTTAGGCAAATCATATTGTAGGATTACAATGAACTACCCAACAAAACAACATTTGTTAGTTGGTTTATAGAAGCGATATCCAAAAGCTAATTTAAGGATATCCCACAAGATTATTATCAATCAAACATTGCTTTTTAGCACACAACCCCAAATCTTAACATACTTAAGATTTGTCTTTCTTTCCAACTACATCTTTATGGAGTCACGAAAATTTTGGAAGATCTTCTAATTCACAATCATATTGTTTTAGAAGTATATATATATATATATATATATCCTATATATGGGTAATAGATAATATCCAACGAACTAAATCATATTTGAGTACGTTCTTCTCCTAATGGAGAAATTCTTTATCTTATGATGCTACCTTCCTTGACATCTTTCAAGGAAACGTATCTAAAGTGTTACTTTTCCTTGGATCAAATCTAAGGAGGTAAATACCTTAGACGTCTTACTCATCAACTTACATTTCTTGAATTCTTTGAAACCTTTTGCAAAGTATTCGGACTTATGTTTATTCAAAGTAAACTATAGTCCAACCGAGAGTGATCTTCGGTGAATGTCATATAACATGAGTAGTATTATGTTGTGGACTAGTGCCACTAATATCTAAGTGAATTAACCTCAACAACTTTGTGATTCTTTCTTCTTTCCAAAAGAATAAAGATTCGAACATTTCGCCTCTATACAATTTTAACAAGAAGGCATTGGATCCGGATCTAACGATCCAAAGCATCCATCCATAACCAACTCGTAATTTATGTTTTTAGAGGTATCACAACTTAGTTGGGATTAGTCACTACTTTGCAACCTTTTGGGTTTTAAGCATCGTTTTATTCTAAACAATTAACACTACCACATCATCTCTACTATAGAGATAATTAATTAGATTACAATAATCTAATCATTCTTATTTGGTAGTTCATATGAGGAAGTAAGTACAATCCGCTTTCGCAGAGATCTATATTTTATTCACTTTCCGAATGTGAAGTACTTTCTCTTCTCTCATTAATCTTCTACTTCTTATTAGCCACACTTTTACAACGACTTGTAAAACATAGTTACTAATACAGAATCAAGCATTCAAGTAGAAGAACCAACTGTTATGAACTTTTCAAGAACATTCTACAACACCTTCGAAAAAGGTGTGTTCTTGACACTTGCAAGACATTTCTTGCAAATACCCCTTCCAATGTCCATCCTTTCATAAAGAAAGTTTGTTCCCTTGGAGTTATTTGTTTTCTTCATTTAACTTCTCCTTTGACTACAATAGTCATGGTCCCTAAACTCCCACTATCTCTCTTGAAACTTGTTTCAATCGTGTTTTACACATCAAACAATTTGGAGAGCGTGTGGTTATTGTTCACCATATAGTTTACAATAAGCTTAGTGAACGATTAGGATAGGGACACAAAGGTGAAGTCCTTATCTAGTTTCCGTCTCGTTAAGTGTTTTAACACTTCAACATACAATGATTCAAAATCATCATAAGTCCATGTTGATGGACTATTTTTGTCAACCAACCATTATGTTCTAAACATAATTACAAACATTCAAGAGTTGTTTAAGGCAACTCTCATTTCTTCATACAACGATTTGTAAGTGAAGAATCATGGCACATAAAGTGTCCATGCCCTTGTGCTTACTTCAAAAGTTCCTTGTTTATTTAACAAAGAAACAAGCACTAATGTTTGCGTTGATTAAGGGTTGTTCAAAGCAACTCTTATTTCTTCATACAACAATTTGTATTTGAAGAATTATGACAATTAAATTGTTGTCCTCTTTATGATAGACTTATCTAACATGTTCTTCCAATGATACATTATCGATAGGAAGATTGTGAGGGTGAGACTACTTAGGTACATTTACAATCCATTAAAGACAATTTATGGAATTGTAGTACTAAGTCCGGAAACTAAAGTTTTCGGCTTTTCTTTGTCAAGTATTGGATAGCGTTTGCAAATATATTGGTAAACAAATACATAACGAATATAAATGATTGATTTTAAGCTATTTGATTCGGGTCTTTAAATCATAATAGCACCACCCACTATTTTTGGCAAATTCCACATCCCTCATCGGAATTCGAGAGTTTTGGAAGAAACTCTTAGTAGGTTATGGGAGACTCACTATTACCAAGTTCACCTCACGATGATACGATGTTGGCTAGCATTAATAATAATGAGAGAGTACACTTACTCCTTTACATCTAATGTAAGAACCCATTTTATTTGGCCTCTAGAGAATGTAACCTCACAATGATATGATGTTGGCTTCATTGCACTTAGTTAAGTCATTCCCACCATGCGAGTTCAAGTTAGGGGTTCAAGAACAACCTCACGATGATACGATGTTGGCTATTCTCGTTGCCTACCTTTCACAACATCAAGTATGCATATAGAATCCTCCCCGAGTGTAAGCATGCACTTTGAACTCCCCCATGATAGGGTGAAGCCGGTGTACAATTTTACAAACGTTCGGACCTACCACGGTGGAAGGCCACGAAAGAGTGTTCAAAGCACTCTCACGCTTATCAACTTAATATTGGTTTGGTTGAGGGTTTTTAGGTCTCATCACATATAAACATACATTTTAATCCAATTAAAACATTTTTGGTCCTATCACAACTATTGGTCCATATGATTTATTTAGTTGTATATAATACTCCCACTAAGCTTTTAAAACGGTTTTTAAAGCAAGAGTACATGATACTACTAACATAAGGTTTGCATTCATTGATGGACTATATAGTTGCCTTAGGGCCTTAGGATGACTATGAACCTTTTGTTTAGATCCAACACGAGCCTTGTGTTGAATCTCGGACTAGGGATGGTGATTGATTTTAGTTACGCGTTTAATCATATTAAGGCGTGTTGTCTTAGGGGCGTTGGACCCAATTACTTCATTTTCATGCATATCATATAAAGCAAGAAAGAAGTACTTCAAAATAAAGAAGAGCTTATGCTCTTTTACAACAATTGATCAAATCAAATTACTTTAAATTAAAGAAGAGCTTATGCTCTTTTACAACATTTGATCTAATCAAATTACAACCAAAATCTAATCTACACATTCCCATGGTTCAAACAAATTTGAAACGGCCTTTCACATAGCTCAATTATCGTAGGCTTAGGTTCATAATCACCCTTTAATTAATTAACACTTTAACTAATTAAATTGAATGCAACATTTTTCATTTGGTTTTTGTATCCATAAAATTTGATTTTAAATGAAGCTAACTAAAATGAAAATCCAATTCTCATTTAAAGAGACAAAACAATTTTTGTTCTCTATTTAATTTGGGCCAATATGTAATGACCTCAACTTATTTGGGCCATTATGCAATTAACCTCAATATTTGGGCTATTTTGCAATTAGCCACAACTTTTGGGCTATAGTGCAATTAACCACAACTTTTGGGCTATTTTGCAAAAACTTAAACTTTTGGGGTCACTTTGTAAAAACACAAAAGTACAATACTTTATGTAATCACAACTAGAACCCAAACTTTTCCACAAATGTAAAAACTTCATTAAAGGAGCAAAACAATTTGTCCTTTAGCGTTTTTGGACCTAAACGTAAAAACGTAAACTTTTGGGCCAAAGTGCAAATACACAAAAGTATCAAAACTTTATGTAATTGCATGAAAGCCCCAAAAGTACTCCCACTTGAGGGAGTGGCCGGCCTTGGGATGAAAGGGAGTGATGTGTGTGTTGATTTGTAGTTTGACATAAAGCATGTAAGGTGTGTGTGAATGGGATTTATACCTTACACACCCATTAAAGTTTCTTACACCTTTCAAACAAATATCTAACATATATTCAAAGTTTTGACTAACATTAAAATTGTTAATCATTAATAAATATATGAAAATATCTTATAACAAAACTTTATGAAATAATTCAAAACTTTGAATCAAAACACCAAACTTTTTGTTCTTGGCTAAAATGTCAAGAACAATGAAGAACACTCATGAAAAACTCAAAAAATTTCCATGATGATTTTTCACCCAAAAACATTCCAAAACCTTTTAAGCTTAAGGGAAATTTCATATAACCAAACTAGGGTACTTAGGGGTTCCAAAAGTCACTTGAAAAACATTTTAACAAGACAAACAAGAACCCAAAAAATCACCCTTTTAATTTGGCCGAAAATCCCAAAAGTCTTGGCACCAAATTTTAGCTTCAATATTCATGCTCATATGAACTACATCTACAACATTTGAGATGCCAAATTTTCCAACAAAATTTACATCCATAAAACAAGAATAAAGCTTGTAACATTTTACAACTTTTAAATCACATATTATGAACTACAAAACCCAAAAGGATTCACCAACTACTAGACCTAGGCTCTGATACCACTTGAAGGATTATTTTGGAAGATCATGTTCATTTAAGCAATATCATTAGCATGCAATTAACAAATTAAAGGCGGAATCATGCTTGCATATACTTAAAAACAAAACATTAACCATGAATGTTCAAAGCCTAGTAGATTGGTGAACCTTTAAACAACTCAAAACAAGTGAGTTGAAATTAATACCTTTGTAGATTCCTCTTTGCATAAGCAAAGGCTAATCACCCAAAGAGAGGGCCTTCATTCCTTGTATCTTAAAGCTATGGATTTATATAGAAAGGATAGGTTCTCTAAGTTCTCAAAATTGAGAACCTCTAAGTTTCTACACCAAGGTATGATTTAAGAAGAGATGAGTGACCTTGGAGGAGTAGGATTGCTAGCTAATCCCTCCAAAGGGGGCCGGCCATTCTAGAGAGAAGGGAGAGCATTTCATCTCTCCAATTTCCCTAAAACAAACCCTAAATGAATTTTGGCTATAAAGTCAAATTTATACCTTAATTCATTTGAGTGGCAAACTTGTAAATAAGTCCAAGTTCACTACCCTTACATAGTGGCCGGCCTTAGGGATATTTTTGGAGTATTTTGGGCCTTTGTTAAATCATTATTTATTAAGTTGTCATACAACTTAAGTCAATGGACTTGACGTTCGAAGCCCATTGGGCCTTAAGGTCCAAAACCATCCCGAGGTCTTTAACGAACTTATTCGTTTGATTAATAATCATATTAATTAATCCTTGCCATAAATAATTAAACCATTTAATTATTCTTACTCATTTCCGTTGAATCTTCAATCTCTACCTTACACGGTGTACGATCCATTAGGTTCCTTTTAGCGAGGCAGTGGGCGATTCAAACTCTTTCAAATCGATTGTGAATTTGAAACTAACTTTCAATTCTCCCTTTAGTGTTTAAACACGTTTAGGGCTTCCACAAACCATGAGTGACACCTAGCAGCATATCATGGTTACCCAAGCTAATCAGAAGAGGTGGAGAACCTATTCAGTTTAGGATTACAAATGCAATACGGTCCTTCTCTAATACAATACTCTTGACCACATTGTTTGGCTTGATAGTTTATTCATGTCTACTATCCAATGTGAATCTCGTGCTTATATAATTACCTTGAATGTGATCTGGAACGCATTCCAACATCTCATTCATACTCTGGCCAGAGATTCTAAATCATATCATAGAGTATTCTCCCTCAACGGTTTGAAGGTTAGAGATCCCTTGTTGCGCATTCACTTGTCTCCATGACTAGATAGCTTGACCCCAACCATGTCGTGGACACTCCAAAGGAATGCCATTTGACACGATCAAAGATCAAGGACCTAACCACAAGACAACTATGATGCCTCAGGTCAAAGGACTAATTTGCATTATCCTAACCATGAGTTCTCACGTGACATGAATATGAGAACTCGTCGTTGATCGTGTTCAGTGAACTCATTCTCTATTGAGCACCTACGTACTTGTCTTGGTGTCACTCACATCAATGACTCGAGACTAGTCACTCTCCCTGAGAGAAGACATAGCACGTACTGATCTTAACGGACTGTCAATGCCCAATTGGCAATCCTATGATCAGGAACGTTTAGGATGTGTCTATGAAAGAATGGTCTCATGAATCTAACTATTTAGATCGCATTCTCCCAATCACATATTCCTTGGACTTTATCGTTCAAGCATATAACATTTATATGAGACCGCTCAAACAATAATCTTTGCCCTTGATATTAAACTAGATTAGTTTAATCATGTGAAATGTCCGTAAAGTATCATCATATGATTGGTTTTAGGGCACATTTCCAACAATACGGTCCTTCTCTAATACAATACTCTTAATCACATCGTTTAAGTGATAGTTTGTTTCATGTCTACTATCCAATGTGATACTTCTCTATATGATTCGCTTGAATAAGATTTGGAACAAACTTCCTTAGTCATATTCATATGCTTTGGCCAAAGACTCTCGAATCATATCTTAGAGTATTATCCTTCCATAAGGTTAGAGATCCCTTGTTGTACATTCATATGTCTACATGACTAGATAGCTTGACCCCAACCATGCCGTGGACACTCCAAAGGAACGCCATTTGACACGATCAAAGATCAAGGACCTAACCATTAGACATCAATGATGCCTCAGGTCAAAGGACTACTTTGCATATTGTAACCTTGAGTTCTTACATGACATGTATGTTTGAACTCTCTTTTTGATCGTAATTCAGTGTACTCGATTACTCTTTCAAGCACCTATGTGTTTGACTTAGTGTCCAACTAAATGACTTGAGACTTGTCATATCCACGCTTGAGTCGACATAACACATACTAACCTCAGCGGATTGTCAATGCCCAATTGGCAACCCTATGGCTAGGAACGTTTTAGGAATGAGCATAAGAGAAAGGTCTCGTAAATCTAGCTTACTTAGATCACTTATCTCTTAGATCAAATACATTCCTTGGATTCCCTTATTGATTAAACACAAGATACAATAAACAGTGATTAACAATAAGCTTTGCCCTCTATTAAACATATATAAGTTTAATACAATAAGTATTCCAAAAAGCTATTACATCAAATGAGTGGCTTTGTGGGCATACTTCTAACATGAAGCAACTTTGAGAATGTTGACTTTCCCTTCGGCAGCATATCTTCTAATGATATTAAAGTGCCTGTCAAAATGCTTGTTCTTTTGATGTGCCCTGGGTTCCTTGGCTTGAGCTATCGCCCCACTATTATCACAGTACAAAGTTACTGGTGATGTAATGGTTGGAACCACTCCAAGTTCAGTGATGAACTTCTTCATCCAGAACGCTTCTTTGCCGGCTTCAGCTGCAGCGACATATTCAGCCTCTGTCGTGGAATCAGCAATTACCCATTGTTTCTTGCTTTTCCAGCTGACAGCCCCACCATTCAGAGTGAATACATATCCAGAGTTGGAACTTCTATCATCGACGTCAGATTGGAAATGTGGGTCTGTATAGCCTTCCACTCGCAACTCTGTCGCTTCTCCATAAACGAGGAACATGTCTTTAGTTCTTCTTAAGTACTTAAGGACCGTCTTGACAGCTGCCCAGTGTTCTAATCCTGGGTTAGATTGATATCGACTAGTAATGCTCACAGCATATGCGATATCAGGCCATGTACATGTCATGGCATACATAAGACTTCTTATGGCAGAAGCATAAAGAATAGTATTCATTTGCCGTATCTCTTCAGGAGTCTTAGGTCCCATGGACTTAGAAAGGTGAATTCCATGTCTCACAGGAAGAAAACCTTTCTTAGATTGTTCCATCTGGAACCTACTTAGCACCTTATCAATGTACATAGATTGGGATAATGCAATTAGTCTTCTGGATCTATCACGATAGAGCTTTATCCCAAGTACATAAGATGCATCTCCTAAATCTTTCATGTGGAAGGTTTTGGACAACCACACTTTTACAGAAGAAAGTACTGCAGTGTCATTCCCGAACAGTAATATGTCATCTACATATAACACTAGGAATACAACTGCATCCCCTACGACTTTTTGATAAACACAATTGTCGTCTTCGTTTTGAGTAAAACCAAACGATTTGATTTCACTATCAAAACGGATGTTCCAGCTCCTGGAGGCTTGCTTAAGTCCATAAATGGACCTCAGAAGCTTGCATACCTTAGTCTTTTCAGACTTGGACACGAAACCTTCGGGTTGAGCCATATAAAGCTCTTCCTCTAGGTAGCCATTCAGAAAGGCCGTCTTCACGTCCATTTGCCAAATTTCATAATCATGGTACGCAGCTATAGCAAGCAAAATCCGAATGGACTTAATCATGGCTACAGGAGAGAAAGTTTCTTCATAGTCAATCCCTTCTCTTTGCCTGTAACCCTTGGCTACCAATCTAGCCTTATAAGTCTCCACATTCCCATCAACGCCTATCTTCCTCTTGAAGACCCATTTGTTTCCAATAGGTATAATACCTTCTGGAGGGTCTACAAGAGTCCAGACCTGATTTTGATACATGGAATCCATCTCGGATTTCATGGCCTCTTGCCATCTCTTTGAATCAATGTCGGACATTGCTTCTTTGTAGTCCCTAGGGTCCTCCTTTGCGTCATTGTCACCTAGAAGGTATAATTCCGCAAAGTCATTGTCTAAGCCATACCTCTTAGGTGGCTTACTAACCCGTTCAGATCTACGTGGAGCTTGGGGTCCAGGAACAGGTTTGTCAATATGTCGTGTGCTTGTTTGTGGTTCATCATTAATCTCATTAATTTCCATCGTTTTACTTATAGTTCCTTTGAGAACAAATTCGTCCTCTAGAAACTTAGCAATTCTGGCGACAAAGACTTTTTGGTCGTCAGGATGGTAGAACTCATATCCCATAGTTTCTCTAGGATATCCCACAAAATAGCACCTTACTGATCTCGCTTCAAGCTTGGTAGCTTCAAGCTTCTTGACATATGCTTCACAACCCCAAATCTTAATGTGATTAAGACTTGGCTTTCTTCCATGCCATATCTCATAGGGCGTTTGTGAAACTGATTTGGAAGGTACTCTATTAAGCAAGTAAGCTGCTGTATATAGAGCGTATCCCCATAATGTTATTGGTAGATCAGCGGAACTCATCATAGAACGAACCATGTTCATTAAGGTTCGATTTCTCCTTTCAGAAACTCCATTAAGTTGTGGAGTTCCCGGTGGAGTCCACTGTGATATTATTCCACACTCTTTGAGATAATCTAGGAATTCATTACTCAGATATTCACCCCCTCGATTTGATCTAAGGATCTTTATCTGTTTCCCAGTTTGCTTCTCAACTTCATTCTTGAATTCTTTGAACCTTTCAAAGGATTCTGACTTGTACTTCATAAGATACACATAGCCAAACTGAGAGTGATCGTCGGTGAATGTGATATAGTAGGAGAAACCTCCTCTCGACGTAGTAGATATAGGTCCACATACGTCAGTGTGGATTAACCCTAGAATTTCAGTGGCACGCTCTCCTTTCCCAGTGAATGGAGATTTGGTCATCTTCCCTTTCAAACAGCATTCACAAGTACCCATTTGGTCATTACCTAATGGGCGGACATATCCGTCTTTCGACATCTTGCGAATCTTTTCAAGGTTCACATGTCCAAGTTTAAGATGCCACATCCTTTCTTGGTTACCTTCTTCTCTAGCCCTTTTGGGTTTTGAGGTATTCCCGCTTTCAATACAGTGCATCCCACTATTCGTCTCTAGGTGAAAATTGTTGGAAATGTGCCCTAAAACCAATCATATGATGATACTTTACGGACATTTCACATGTTAAACTAATCTAGTTTAATATCAAGGGCAAAGATTATTGTTTGAGCGGTCTCATATAAATGTTATATGCTTGAACGATAAATGTTATATTCTTTCATAGACACATCCTAAACGTTCCTGATCATAGGATTGCCAATTGGGCATTGACAGTCCGTTAAGATCAGTACGTGCTATGTCTTCTCTCAGGGAGAGTGACTAGTCTCGAGTCATTGGTGTCAGTGACACCAAGACAAGTACGTAGGTGCTCAATAGAGAATGGGTTCACTGAACACGATCAACGACGAGTTCTCATATTCATGTCACGTGAGAACTCATGGTTAGGATAATGCAAATTAGTCCTTTGACCTGAGGCATCATAGTTGTCTTGTGGTTAGGTCATTGATCTTTGATCGTGTCAAATGGCATTCCTTTGGAGTGTCCACGGCATGGTTGGGGTCAAGCTATCTAGTCATGGAGACAAGTGAATGCGCAACAAGGGATCTCTAACCTTCAAACCGTTGAGGGAGAATACTCTATGATATGATTTAGAATCTCTGGCCAGAGTATGAATGAGATGTTGGAATGCGTTCCAGATCACATTCAAGGTAATCATATAAGCACGAGATTCACATTGGATAGTAGACATGAATAAACTATCAAGCTAAACAATGTGGTCAAGAGTATTGGATTAGAGAAGGACCGTATTGCATTTGTAATCCTAAACTGAATAGGTTCTCCACCTCTTCTGATTAGCTTGGGTAACCATGATATGCTGCTAGGTGTCACTCATGGTTTGTGGAAGCCCTAAACGTGTGTAAACACTAAAGGGAGAATTGAAAGTTAGTTTCAAATTCACAATCGATTTAAAAGAGTTTGAATCGCCCACTGCCTCGCTAAAAGGAACCTAATGGATCGTACACCGTGTAAGGTAGAGATTGAAGATTCAACGGAGATGAGTAAGAATAATTAAATGGTTTAATTATTTATGGCAAGGATTAATTAATATGATTATTAATCAAACGAATAAGTTCGTTAAAGACCTCGGGATGGTTTTTGGACCTTAAGGCCCAATGGGCTTCGAACGTCAAGTCCATTGAATTAAGTTGTATGACAACTTAATAAATAATGATTTACAAAGGCCCAAATACTCCAAAAATATCCCTAAGGCCGGCCACTTAGTAAGGGTAGCAAACTTGGACTTATTTACAAGTTTGCCACTCAAATGAATTAAGGTATAAATTTGACTTTATAGCCAAAATTCATTAGGGGTTGTTTTTGGGAAAATTGGAGAGATGAAATGCTCTCCCTTCTCTCTAAAATGGCCGGCCACTTTGAGGAAATAATCTAGCAATTCAACTTCCTCAAAGTCACTCATTTCTTCTTCATCTAACCTTGGTGTGGAGACTTAGAGGTTCCCAATTTTGGGAACTTGGAGAAACCATTTCATCCAACCAAATCCATAGATCTTAGATGCAAGGAATGAAGGCCCTCTCTTTGGGTGATTAGCCTTTGCTTATGCAAAGAGGAATCTACAAAGGTATTAATCTCAACTCACTTGTTTTGAGTTGTTTAAAGGTTCACCAAACTACTAGGCTTTGAACATTCATGGTTGATGTTTTGTTTTTAAGTATATGCAAGCATGATTCCGCCTTTAATTTGTTAATTGCATGCTAATGATATTGCTTAAATGAACATGTATTTCCAAAATAATCCTTCAAGTGGTATCAGAGCCTAGGTCTAGTAGTTGGTGAATCCTTTTGGGTTTTGTGGTTCATAATATGTGATTTAAAAGTTGTAAAATGTTACAAGCTTTATTCTTGTTTTATGAATGTAAATTTTGTTGGAAAATTTGGCATCTCAAATGTTGTAGATGTAGTTCATATGAGCATGAATATTGAAGCTAAAATTTGGTGCCAAGAATTTTGGGATTTTCGGCCAAATTAAAAGGGTGATTTTTTGGGTTCTTGTTTGTCTTGTTAAAATGTTTTTCAAGTGACTTTTGGAACCCCTAAGTACCCTAGTTTGGTTATATGAAATTTCCCTTAAGTTTAAGTGATTTTGAAATGTTTTTGGGTGAAAAATGTTCATGGAACTTTTATGGGTTTCTCATGAATGTTCTTCATGTTCTTGATGTTCTTGCCAAGAACATTAAAGCTTGTGGTTTTGATTCAAAGTTTTGAATTATTTCATAAAGTTTTGTTATAAGATATTTTCATATATTTATTAATGATTAACATTTTTAATGTTAGTCAAAAACTTTGTAAATATCTTAGATATTTGAATATAAAAGATGAAAGTATTTTTGGTGGTGTGAAAGGATTAATTTCCTTTCACACACACACCTTGCATGGTTTTATGAAACCAAAACCACCTCACAAAAACTTTGAAATTTTTTTTAAAAAAAAAAACTTGTCAAAACTGGCCACCCCTATAAGAAGGGTATTTTTGGGCCTTTTGTGCAATTACATAAAGTTTTGATACTTTTGTGTATTTGCATTTTGGCCCAAAAGTTTACGTTTTTACGTAAAGGTCCAAAATCACTAAAAGGACAAATTGTTTTGATCCTTTAATGAAGTTTTTACATTTGTGGAAAAGTTTGGGTTCTAGTTGTGATTACATAAAGTATTGGACTTTTGTGTTTTTACAAAGTGACCCCAAAAGTTTAAGTATTTGCAAAATAGCCCAAAAGTTGTGGTTAATTGCACTATGGCCCAAAAGTTGTGGCTAATTGCAAAATAGCCCAAATGTTGAGGTTAATTGCATAATGGCCCAAATAAGTTGAGGTCATTACATTTAGGCCCAAATTAAATAGAGAACAAAAATTGTTTTGTCTCTTTAAATGAGAATTGGATTTTCATTTTGTTTAGCTTCATTTAAATCAATTTTATGGATACAAAAACCAAATGAAAAATGTTGCATTCAATTTAATTAGTTAAAGTGTTAATTAATTAATTAAAGGGTGATTATGAACCTTAGCCTACGATAATTGAGCTATGTGAAAGGCCGTTTCAAATTTGTTTGAACCATGGGAATGTGTAGATTAGATTTTGGTTGTAATTTGATTAGATCAAATGTTGTAAAAGAGCATAAACTCTTCTTTAATTTAAAGTAATTTGATTTGATCAATTGTTGTAAAAGAGCATAAGCTCTTCTTTACTTTGAAGTACTTCTTTCTTGCTTTATATGATATGCATGAAAATGAAGTAGTTGGGTCCAACGCCCCTAAGACAACACGCCTTAATATGATTAAACGCGTAACTAAAATCAATCACCATCCCTAGTCCGAGATTCAACACAAGGCTCGTGTTGGATCTAAACAAAAGGTTCATAGTCATCCTAAGGCCCTAAGGCAACTATATAGTCCATCAATGAATGCAAACCTTATGTTAGTAGTATCATGTACTCTTGCTTTAAAAACCGTTTTAAAAGCTTAGTGGGAGTATTATATACAACTAAACTAATCATATGGACCAATAGTTGTGATAGGACCAAAAATGTTTTAATTGGATTAAAATGTATGTTTATATGTGATGAGACCTAAAAACCCTCAACCAAACGAATATTAAGTTGATAAGCGAGAGATGCTTAGAATGTCTCTTCGTGGCCTTCCACCATGATAGGTTCAATCGTGTGTGACTCATACACCGTATTCGTCCAGTTCTGGGGTTGCAAAGTATGTGCTTACATTCAGGAGAAGCCTATAAACATATGATGAGGTGAAAGTAGGCAACGAGTATGGCCAATAAGATATTCTTCTGAGGCCATTCTTGAACCCCTACTTGAACTAGCATGGTGGGAATGACTTAACTAAGTGCAATGATGCCAATAAGATATTCTTCTGAGGCATCATTCTCTAGAGGCCAAATTAGATGGGTTCTTACATTAGATGTAAATGAGTAAGCGTACTCTCTCATTATTATTATTACTTGCCAATAAGATATTCTTCTGAGGTGGGCTTGGTAATAGTGAGTCTCCCATAACCTACTAAGAGTTTCCTCCAAAACTCTCGAATTCCGATGAGGGATATGGAATTTGCCAAAAATAGTGGGTGGTGCTATTTTGATTTAAAGACCCGGATCAAATAGCTTAAAATCAATCTATTTATATTCGTTATGTATTTGTTTACCAATATATTTGCAAACGCTATCCAATACTTGACAAAGAAAAGCCGAATACTTTAGTTTCCGGACTTAGTACTACAATTCCATAGATTGTCTTTAATGGATTATAAGTGCCTAAGAAGTCTTATCCTCATAATCTTCCTATTTGATAATGTATCATTGGAAGAACATGTTAGATAAGTCTATCATAAAGAGGACAACAATTTAATTGTCATGATTCTTCAAATACAAATTGTTGTATGAAGAAATAAGAGTTGCTTTGAACAACCCTTAAATCAACACAAACATTAGTGCTTGTTTCTTTGTTACATAAACAAGGAACTTTTGAAGTAAGCACAAGGGCATGGACACTTAATGTGCCATGATTCTTCACTTACAAATCGTTGTATGAAGAAATGAGAGTTGCCTTAAACAACTCTTGAATGTTTGTAATTATGTTTAGAACATAATGGTTGGTTGACAAAAATAGTCCATCAACATGGACTTATGATGATTTTGAATCATTGTATGTTGAAGTGTTAAAACACTTAACGAGACGGAAACTAGATTAGGACTTCACCTTTGAGTCCCTATCCTAATCGTTCACTAAGTTTATTGTAAACTATATGGTGAACAATAACCACACGCTCTCCAAATTGTTTGATGTGTAAAACACAATTGAAACAAGTTTCAAGAGAGATAGTGGGAGTTTAGGGACCATGACTATTGTAGTCAAAGGAGAAGTCAAATGAAGAAGATAAAATTTAACTCCAAGGGAACAAACTTTCTTTATGAAAGGATGGACATTGGAAGGGGTATTTGCAAGAAATGTCTTGCAAGTGTCAAGAACACACCTTTTTCAAGGTGTTGTAAAATGTTCTTGAAAAGTTCAAAACAGTTGGTTCTTCTACTTGAATGCTTGATTCTGTATTAGTAACTATGTTTTACAAATCGTTGTAAAAGTGTGGCTAATAAGAAGTAGAAGATTAATGAGAGAAGAGAAAGTACTTCACATTCGGAAAGTGAATAAAATATAGATCTCTGCGAAAGCGGATTGTACTTACTTCCTCATATGAACTACCAAATAAAGAATGATTAGATTATTGTAATCTAATTAATTGTTTCTATAGTAGAGATGATGTGGTAGTGTTAACTGTTTAGAATATAACGATGCTTAAAACCCAAAAGGTTGCAAGGTAGTGACTAATCCCAACTAAGTTGTGATACCTCTAAAACATAAATTGCGAGTTGGTTATGGATGGATGCTTTGGATCGTTAGATCCGGATCAAATGCCTTCTTGTTAAAATTGTATAGAGGCGAAATGTTCGAATCTTTATTCTTTTGGAAAGAAGAAAGAATCACAAAGTTGTTGAGGTTAATTCACTTAGATGTTAGTGGCACTAGTCCACAACATAATACTACTCATGTTATATGACATTCACCGAAGATCACTCTCGGTTGGACTATAGTTTACTTTGAATAAACACAAGTCCGAATACTTTGCAAAAGGTTTCAAAGAATTCAAGAAATGTAAGTTGATGAGTAAGACGTCTAAAGTATTTATCTCCTTAGATTTGATCCAAGGAAAGATAACACTTTAGATGAGTTTCCTTGAAAGATATCAAGGAAAATAGCATCATAAGATAATGAATTTCTCCATTAGGAGAAGAACGAACTTGAATAAGATTTAGTTCGTTGGTTATTATCTATTACCTATATATAGGATATATACACTTCTAAAACAATGTGATTGTGAATTAGAAGATCTTCCAAATTTTTCATAACTTCATAAGATGTAGTTAGAAAGAAAGACAAATCTTAAGCATGTTAAGATTTGGGGTTGTGTGCTAATAAGCAATATTTGTTTGATAACAATCTTGTGGGATATCCTTAAATTAGCTTTTGGATATCGCTTCTATAAACCAACTAACAAATGTTGTTCTGTTGGGTAGTTCATTGTAATCCTACAATATGATTTGCCTCAACGCAAATGAACGAGACATAGAACTCAAAGAATGGGTTCTTTGAGAGACAAGAAAGTGATCAACAAATATAACAACCTAGTTCCTATTCCACAAGCTCCAAGGTAGTCGAGAAGGATTTATAAACCATCTTAGTTGAATGGTTTGAACTTTATGACTATGTCATAGAGTTGTACCTCTTAAATCGAAAGAAATAAGAATGAAAATCCTTATGACTACATTGAATGTATATACGATATATACTCAAGGAAATGGTAAAATACCATTTGACTCGAAATAATGAAACCTTAATAGCTAATTGGTAGCCTAAGGTGACTACACTCAAAGAGTATGGTTGACTTTGAAGAAACCATCTTTGATATAGTCTAAGCTTCAATTAATTCGAGGATCACTAGCTATAATTAAATGGTGATTCAATGTTTGGACATAATATGGGTTTCCTTAACCATTATTAAGATAGTCTTGATAATATATGTCTAAAACTATGAATCACAAGACATGTAAGTTGTAGAGATCCATCCATCATGGATCTTACCAAGCTAGTGGGAACTATAAGCGTCTTATGAAGAAAGATCAAATCGTTTGATTTCTCATAAAGATGTAAATGAATCTTTTGTTTACTAGGTTTACAAAAGATTAGTGGGAGTTAATCATATTCCTAAATTTAAATATATATGATATATTAATTTTTGGAAATGAAAAGAATTCTTCTTCGTTAAAGTTATGACTTTAAACATTCTATAAACGATAGAATAAATATGGGAGATATAGTCTATAATAGACAAGAGATACTAGGAAGTTTCTCATATGATGATAAACTTCAATTAGAAAGACAATTCTAGTGAGACTAGGAAATTGTTCTTCTCAAAGGGAATGTACCCTTTGACTCCCAAAGAAATAATGCGTAAATAGAATCCTTTATACATACGCACAAAGGTGATTTATGTATTTCATATTGTATGAAAACATTGATATGATTTGTACCTAGAACGGTACAAAACGATATCAGTACAAGCCCAGGATCAGAACCATGGCAACTGTCAAGTGAGTCCTTAAGTATTTAAGAAATACTAAAGGATAGATTTCTCAATAATTGAGGAAGAATCAAAGTAACGTAATGGAAGCGTAAATGTATTAGATTATGAATCTAATCCATCATTGAATGTTTCTTCATTATGAATGAAGAGATAAACAGATATCTCTTTATTATGACTAAAGAGATATTTGGATGGAAACATTAAAGTAATGACTTTAGTGTATTTCATTATGAATGCAAAATATATTGCCATATAGAAGCTTACAACAATGTTGTTTGGATGAGAAAGTTCATTTGTGAACTCTCTATTCGGTTCCAACCAGAAAGTGTATGACACTAATGGGGCGATAGCTCAAGCCAGGGAATCAAGGTCTCATCAAGGTCCGAACTCATATGAGAGACTAAACCACATGATTGGGAATCATGTATAATGGTGATGTCGTTATTCTCAAGGTTACTTCTATGGATAACATATAGATATCCATTGTCTAGGCCTACTATTCAGCCATTTTTTGAAATGACTGCAGAAGAGGTATCATCATTGATGACCAAGCCGATTGGCTCTAGTGCAAGTGGGAGATTGTTGGAAATGTGCCCTAAAACCAATCATATGATGATACTTTACGGACATTTCACATGTTAAACTAATCTAGTTTAATATCAAGGGCAAAGATTATTGTTTGAGCGGTCTCATATAAATGTTATATGCTTGAACGATAAAGTCCAAGGAATATGTGATTGGGAGAATGCGATCTAAATAGTTAGATTCATGAGACCATTCTTTCATAGACACATCCTAAACGTTCCTGATCATAGGATTGCCAATTGGGCATTGACAGTCCGTTAAGATCAGTACGTGCTATGTCTTCTCTCAGGGAGAGTGACTAGTCTCGAGTCATTGGTGTGAGTGACACCAAGACAAGTACGTAGGTGCTCAATAGAGAATGGGTTCACTGAACACGATCAACGACGAGTTCTCATATTCATGTCACGTGAGAACTCATGGTTAGGATAATGCAAATTAGTCCTTTGACCTGAGGCATCATAGTTGTCTTGTGGTTAGGTCATTGATCTTTGATCGTGTCAAATGGCATTCCTTTGGAGTGTCCACGGCATGGTTGGGGTCAAGCTATCTAGTCATGGAGACAAGTGAATGCGCAACAAGGGATCTCTAACCTTCAAACCGTTGAGGGAGAATACTCTATGATATGATTTAGAATCTCTGGCCAGAGTATGAATGAGATGTTGGAATGCGTTCCAGATCACATTCAAGGTAATCATATAAGCACGAGATTCACATTGGATAGTAGACATGAATAAACTATCAAGCTAAACAATGTGGTCAAGAGTATTGGATTAGAGAAGGACCGTATTGCATTTGTAATCCTAAACTGAATAGGTTCTCCACCTCTTCTGATTAGCTTGGGTAACCATGATATGCTGCTAGGTGTCACTCATGGTTTGTGGAAGCCCTAAACGTGTGTAAACACTAAAGGGAGAATTGAAAGTTAGTTTCAAATTCACAATCGATTTAAAAGAGTTTGAATCGCCCACTGCCTCGCTAAAAGGAACCTAATGGATCGTACACCGTGTAAGGTAGAGATTGAAGATTCAACGGAGATGAGTAAGAATAATTAAATGGTTTAATTATTTATGGCAAGGATTAATTAATATGATTATTAATCAAACGAATAAGTTCGTTAAAGACCTCGGGATGGTTTTTGGACCTTAAGGCCCAATGGGCTTCGAACGTCAAGTCCATTGAATTAAGTTGTATGACAACTTAATAAATAATGATTTACAAAGGCCCAAATACTCCAAAAATATCCCTAAGGCCGGCCACTTAGTAAGGGTAGCAAACTTGGACTTATTTACAAGTTTGCCACTCAAATGAATTAAGGTATAAATTTGACTTTATAGCCAAAATTCATTAGGGGTTGTTTTTGGGAAAATTGGAGAGATGAAATGCTCTCCCTTCTCTCTAAAATGGCCGGCCACTTTGAGGAAATAATCTAGCAATTCAACTTCCTCAAAGTCACTCATTTCTTCTTCATCTAACCTTGGTGTGGAGACTTAGAGGTTCCCAATTTTGGGAACTTGGAGAAACCATTTCATCCAACCAAATCCATAGATCTTAGATGCAAGGAATGAAGGCCCTCTCTTTGGGTGATTAGCCTTTGCTTATGCAAAGAGGAATCTACAAAGGTATTAATCTCAACTCACTTGTTTTGAGTTGTTTAAAGGTTCACCAAACTACTAGGCTTTGAACATTCATGGTTGATGTTTTGTTTTTAAGTATATGCAAGCATGATTCCGCATTTAATTTGTTAATTGCATGCTAATGATATTGCTTAAATGAACATGTATTTCCAAAATAATCCTTCAAAAAAGTCCCTCTATCATATTACCATGAGAGATAATACGACCGTTCAAGTATAAAGTGCAACTCATTTTGTCAAACAATACTGAGTGCCCATCTCGTAAAAGCTTAGAGATAGAAATCAAATTCTTTATACATGAAGGAAAATATAAACAATTTTTAAGTTCCAGGACTTCCCCAGAGGGTAGGTTAAGCATATAGGTGCCTATTGCTTTTGCAGAGATTTTAGTGCCGTTCCCAACTCGCACAACCATCTCCCCATTGCGCAGTGACTTTCTCCCTGCTAGTCCCTGCATCGTATTACAGATATGTTGACTAGCGCCTGAATCAAATATCCAGGAATTAGAGCTCACTGTAAAAGCAATCTCTATGACGGAAATAGTCTCTTCAAAAGTTCGTGTTGTTGGAAGTATGCCCACAAAGCCACTCATTTCATGTAATAGCTTTTTGGAATACTTATTGTATTAAACTTTTATATGTTTAATGGAGGGCAAAGCTTATTGTCAATCACTGTTTATTGTATCTTGTGTTTAAGCAATAAGGGAATCCAAGGAATGTATTTGATCTAAGAGATAAGTGATCTAAGTAAGTTAGATTAACGAGACCTTTCTCTTATGTTCATTCCTAAAACGTTACTAGCCATAGGGTTGCCAATTGGGCTGCCAATTGGGCATTGACAATCCGCTAAGGTTAGTATGTGTTATGTCGACTCAAGCGAGGATATGACGAGTCTCAAGTCATTTAGTGTTGGACACTAAGACAAACACATAGGTGCTCGAAAGAGTAATTGAGTACACTGAACTACGATCAAAAGGAGTTCAAACATACATGTCATGTAAGAACTCGATGGTTACAATATGCAAAGTAGTACTTTGACCTGAGGCATCATAGATGTCTAATGGTTCGGTCCTTGATCTTTGATCGTGTCAAATAGCATTCCTTTGGAGTGTTCACGGCATGGTTGGGGTCTAGCTATCTAGTCATGTAGGCATATGAATGCACAACAAGGGATCTCTAACCTTCCATGGTGGAAGGAGAATACTCTAAGATATGATTCGAGAGTCTTTGGCCAAAGCATATGAATATGACTAAGGA
This sequence comes from Crataegus laevigata, assembly GCA_963580275.1. NCBI lineage: Eukaryota > Viridiplantae > Streptophyta > Magnoliopsida > Rosales > Rosaceae > Crataegus > Crataegus laevigata. The sequence continues at coordinate 32,508,398 of OY756948.1, read as the reverse complement.
AGTTTGTTCCAAATCTTATTCAAGCGAATCATATAGAGAAGTATCACATTGGATAGTAGACATGAAACAAACTATCACTTAAACAATGTGATTAAGATTATTGTATTAGAGAAGGACCGTATTGCATTGTAGTTGTAACTGGATAGGTTCTCCAACCATTTCCATTTAGCTTGGGTAACCATGACATGCTGCTAGGTGTCACGCATGGTTTGTGGAAGCTCTAAAGATTAGCAAACACTAATCTTAAGGGAGAATTGAAATGGGGTTTCAATTCACAATCGATAGTTAAGAGTAACATCGCCCACTGCCTCGCTAAATGGAACCTAATGGATCGTACACCGAGTAAAGATGAAAGTGAAGTTATTAAATGAAATGGATAAGCAATTAAATGGTTAATTGAAGAATGGTCAAAGTTAATTAATTAGTTAATTAATTATACGAAACGTTCGTATTGGGCTTCTAAGTTGGTTTTGGGTTTCGGGGCCCAAAAGCGTTTTGGTCCACAAGGCCCATTATGTTTAAGTTGTATGACAACTAAAACAAAATGGGCAATTAGCCCAATAACAAAGGGAGGCCGGCCACATAAGTGAGGGGTAGCAAACTTTTGTTATTTACAAGTTTGCCACTCACTAGAAATGAAGTATAAATTAAACTTTATAGCTTTATTTCATCAAGGGTTTTCTAATAGAAATTTGGGGAAAACATCTTCTCTCTATTTTTCTAAAAGAGGCCGGTAACCTTAGGGAAGGAAATCTAGCAATTTCTTCTTCCCTAAGTCATCCATTTTATCTTCACATTTTATCTTTGGTGTAGAGACTTGGAGACATCAAGCTTTTGGTGTTTTGGAGAACACATCCTCAAAGAAGCAAGGAGGTGACTTGAAGGCCCTCCACTTGGGTGAATCCCTTGTGTAATCAAGGATGGGCTTTAAGGGTAATGATTCCCTAAATCCTTTCTTCTCTTTAATGTTGTTAAAGAGTTATGGTTCACCATATACTAGGCTTTGAAAGTCATGGGTTTTATGAATTGTTTTTGGATGCATGCTTACTTTAATTTGTTAATAGTTTGCCTATGTATTCAAATGTTCTTTACATGTTCTTAGCTAGGACATAATTTTTCCTTCACGTGTCATAAGGCTCGCAATGCGCACCCTGTATTTCTTCTTCCAACGTTCATCCTTTCCACAATGAAAGCATGTTCCTTTGGATTTTATTGCCTTCTTCTTTTGCAATCTTTTCCTTATGTTTGCATTCTCACTCCCACTGTCCCTTTTGAAACCTTTTTCAAATTTACAGCACATGTCAATCATCTCGTTAAAAGTATGATCGAATCTATTCACTTTGTAGTTTACAAGAAACTTAGTGAAATCATCCGAGAGAGATGCAAGGAAAAAATCTTGGGCCATTTTCCAATCGATGGAAGTTCCTAAACTTTCAAGATCTTGAAAAATCCTTTCCATCTTTTGTCTATGTTTATGGACCGATGCCCCCTTTGCCATTTTGGCATTTAATAGACTACAAACATTTGAGAATCGTACATTACTAGTCTCTATGTCATGCATCTTATGCAAACTTTCAACCATGGCACATGAAGTGTCCATGTGCTTATGTAGCTTCATAAGTTCCTCACTAAGTGAAGTGAGGATTAAGCATTTGGCTTTTAAGTCATCCTCATAGTGTCTTGCATAATCATGACACTCCTCCTTTGAAGCTAGTTTCTTAGGAGGTACATGAGGAGGAGATTGCTTAAGCACATACAATATGTCTTTCACCTTTGAGACATTCTCAATGTGGCGAAACCAAGCAAGGAAACATTGGCCCCTAAGGCCCCTTTTGTCAAGTATAATGGTGGGTATAATTTTAGGCATGTCGTTCACTACATAACATAACATAAATCGCATTAGATTGTTGATAAACTAATTGATTGGGTCTTGAATCAAATAGTACCACCCACTATTTTTGGCAAATTCCACATCCCTCAATAGAATCCGAGAGTTATGTTGAACTCTTAGTGGGTTATGGGAGACTCATCATTACCAAGCTCACCTCACGATGATACGATGTTGGTTAGCAAAAATAATGATGAGAGAATAACGCATTACTCATTTACAACGTTTTGTAATTACCCATCTTGTTTGGCCTCTAGAGAATGTTGCCTCACGATGATACGATGTTGGCATCATTGCACTTAGTTAAGTTATTCCCACCATGCTTAGTTCGTGTAGGGGTTCAAGAATAACCTCACGATGATACGATGTTGGCTATCCTCGTTGCCTACCTCACCACATCATGTATGTATATATGGACTCTTCCTGAATGTAAGCACATACTTTGAACTTCCCCATGATAGGGTGAAGCCGGTGTAGGAGTCACAAACGATGGAGCCCACCACGGTGGAAGGCCTACGAAGAGACATTCAAAGCATCTCTCGCTTATCAACTTAATATTTATTTTGAGGGAGTAGTTTTAGGCTACATCAAAACATTTTAATCACATTAAAAGAACAAGGGCCTATCACAACTATTGGTCCAAGTTTATATGAATTAGTAGCATATAATACTCCCACTGTTTCGTTGAAACAAGCGAGACTATATGGAACTACTAACGAACGCATTGCATCCTCATATGGACTATATAGTCGTTTTAGGTTTTAGGATGATTATGAACCGTTTGATTTGATCCAACACGAGCCTTGTGTTGGACCTTGGGTTTTAGGTAGATAGTTTGTTGATTTTAGTTACGCGTTTAATCTAATTAAACCGTTTATTTCCTATTGGGTGTTGGACCCAACTATTCCAATTTGCATACAAATAAACAAATATGATTACATGAAAATAAAGAGAAGGGCTTATGCCCTTTTACAACACATTGGAGGACTTATGCCCTTTACAACACTTTGGAGGACTTATGCCCTTTACAACAAACTTGAATTAATCAAATTACATTCATATCTACTCTACTAAACCCAAACATTCACAATGTTAAGCGGCCAATCACATAGCTCAATTATCGTGGCATTTGGTTCATAATCACCCATTTCTTAATCAATCAAATTAACTAAGAAAGCAACTTTAAACAATTGGTTTTTGGATCCATAAAATTGATTTAAATGGAACTAAATAAAATGAAAATCCAATTCTCATTTAAAGAGACAAAACCATTTTGTTCTCATTTTGTTTTGGGCCAAAAAACAATGACCACAACTTTTTGGGCCATTATGCAAAACAAAAAACTTTTGGGGTCACTTTGTAAAAACACAAAAATCCACAACTTCATGTAATTACAACTAGAACCCAAAATTTTTAACAATTGCCAAAACTTCATTAAAGGAACAAAACAATTTGTCCTTTTGTGATTTTGGACCTTTTACGTAAAATACGTAAACTTTTGGGCCAAAATGCAAATGCACAAAAGTATCAAAACTTTATGTAATTGCACAAAAAGCCCAAAAAAATCCCACTTCGGGGGTGGCCGGTCTCTAGAGTCAAATTTTGAAAAATTTCTAAAAAGTTTTTGTGAGTTGATTTTGGTGGGTGAGATAAAGGTGACTTTGATGGTTTGTAAGAGATATTTGTCTTAAAATTAAATTTGTTTTGACAAACAATAAAGATATTTATTTTACTTCACCATTAAGTCTTCACCCAATTTTAATAAACCAAAACTTTATGAAAAACATAAAAATTTTGAATCAAAACTTCAAAACTTTTTTGTTCTTGGCAAGAACTTCAAGAACATTGAAGAACACTCATAAAAACTCATAATAGCTCCATGAATGTTTTCACTTACCAAAACTCAATTTTTCACAACTCAAAAGAGGGTTAATATTCTAGGGTACTTAGGGGTTCCAAAGAACACATTAAAACCATTTTAACAAGACTAATTTGAACCCAAAAAATCACCCTTTTAATTTGGCCGAAAATCCCAAAATTATTTGGCACCAAATTTTAGTTCCAATATTCATGCTTTTATGAACTACATCTACAACATTTGAGATGCTAAATTTTCAAGCAAAATTTATATTCAAAGCAAGAACAAAGCTTGTAACATTTACAACACATAAATCACAAATTATGAAAAATCACAAAACCCAAAAGGATTCACCATAAACTAGGCCTAGGCTCTGATACCACTTGAAGGAAAAATTATGTCCTAGCTAAGAACATGTAGAGAACATTTGAATACATAGGCAAACTATTAACAAATTAAAGTAAGCATGCATCCAAAAACAATTCATAAAACCCATGACTTTCAAAGCCTAGTATATGGTGAACCATAACTCTTTAACAACATTAAAGAGAAGAAAGGATTTAGAGAATCATTACCCTTGAAGCTCATCCTTGATTACACAAGGGATTCACCCAAGTGGAGGGCCTTCAAGTCACCTCCTTGCTTCTTTGAGGATGTGTTCTCCAAAACACCAAAAGCTTGATGTCTCCAAGTCTCTACACCAAAGATAAAATGTGAAGATAAAATGGATGACTTAGGGAAGAAGAAATTGCTAGATTTCCTTCCCTAAGGTGGCCGGCCTCTTTTAGAAAAATAGAGAGAAGATGTTTTCCCCAAATTTCTATTAGAAAACCCTTGATGAAATAAAGCTATAAAGTTTAATTTATACTTCATTTCTAGTGAGTGGCAAACTTGTAAATAACACAAGTTTTCTACCCCTCACTTATTTGGCCGGCCTCCTTAAGTCATTGGGCTAATTGCCCATTTTGTTTTAGTTGTCATACAACTTAAACATGATGGGCCTTGTGGACCAAAACACTTTTGGGCCTCGAAACCCAAAACTAACTTAGAAGCCCAATACGAACGTTTCGTATAATTAATTAACTTTGACCATATATCAATTAACCATTTAATTGCTTATCCATTTCATTTAATTACTTCCCTTTCATCTTTACTCGGTGTACAATCCATTAGGTTCCAATTAGCGAGGCAATGGGCGATGTTACTCTTAACTATCGATTGTGAATTGAAACCACATTTCAATTCTCCCTTAAGATTAGTGTTTGCCAATCTTTAGGGCTTCCACAAACCATAAGTGACACCTAGCAGCATGTAATGGTTACCCAAGCTAAGTAGAAGTGGTTGGAGAACCTATCCAGTTACAACTACAATGCAACACGGTCCTTCTCTAATACAATACTCTTAATCACATTGTTTAAGTGATAGTTTGTTTCATGTCTACTATCCAATGTGATACTTCTCTATATGATTCGCTTGAATAAGATTTGGAACAAACTTCCTAAGTCATATTCATATGCTTTGGCCAAAGACTCTCGAATCATATCTTAGAGTATTCTCCTTCCACCATGGAAGGTTAGAGATCCCTTGTTGTGCATTCATATGCCTACACGACTAGATAGCTTGACCCCAACCATGCCGTGGACACTCCAAAGGAATGCCATTTGACACGATCAAAGATCAAGGACCTAACCATTAGACATCAATGATGCCTCAGGTCAAAGGACTACTTTGCATATTGTAACCATCGAGTTCTTACATGACATGTATGTTCGAACTCTGTGTTTGATCGTAGTTCAGTGTACTTGAATACTCTTTCAAGCACATATGTGTTTGTCTTAGTGTCCAACACTAAATGACTTGAGACTCGTCATATCCACGCTTGAGTCGACATAACACATACTAACCTTAGCGGATTGTCAATGCCCAATTGGCAACCCTATGGCTAAGAACGTTTTAGGAATGAACATAAGAGAAAGGTCTCGTTAATCTAACTTACTTAGATCACTTATCTCTTAGATCGAATACATTCCTTGGATTCCCTTATTGCTTAAACACAAGATACAATAAACAGTGATTAACAATAAGCTTTGCCCTCCATTAAACATATAAAAGTTTAATACATTAAGTATTCCAAAAAGCTATTACATCAAATGAGTGGCTTTGTGGGCATACTTCCAACATGGGGGGGGGGGGGGTTAGGTCAACGGATCTCCGATGCCTAAGTTAGTTTCTCTGAAAGAGTAAAGTGTTTAGGCTTTTTAGGGTTGCCTAAAAAACTGTCTGAAAATGATTGAACATGGGGTATTTATAAGGTTAGGGCTGGCCATATAGGGTTTAATGAACAAATTATTCTCTAAATATTCCCAAGATATTTATTAGGAGATAATAGGGTAATAATCCTCAATTGATTTAAATTAGGATTACTTACTTGATTGGAGTCAATCTTTAATTAGGAATGTATTAAAGATAGGATTTGTGGTAATTAATCCTTATGTTTAATTCCTTGACATGGGCAGGTGAGCTGTGGGCAGCTGTATTCAGCTGCTGGGTCCTTCGGGGAGGTAAGCTGCGCGTGGGAAAATCTGAGAAGTCTGCCCATTTATTGAGGGCAATCTTGTCCTTCTTGAATAAAAGTCCACGTGTCACCTCTAGAAATTTTGGGATTATTTTTGGCTCCACAGCCATAATCTTAGCTGTTATTATTTTACAGGTGCATTTTGATCAAAGGAGAAGATGACAGAAATTTGCATCCACATCTATTATGTCTCTCATAATATGATTTTGACATATGTTCTCTAACTTATCCAATACTTAACTGTAACAACCCGTCCCGATTAATATGTGGTCCTAAATTATTGGACCAATTATAGCCTAGAACTTAGATCACACACACACTCCCGTCACTTCTCTCTCTCCTCTCTCACGATCTCACTTTCACTCTCTCTCTCCCTCGCCAAAACGTACGGACGAACCCAAAACCACCATCAAACTTCACAGATCGAATCATCCATCAGCACCATTCGACTCCTGAGGCTCCTACGACTTCATTGACACCCATTTCAGGTGAGATTTAGTTCGTTTTCACGTCGAAACACCGAGGCCCGATTTTGGTACTGTTCACAAACTTTTTGTACGTTGTGTTTTAGGCAAAACTAAGCTCACTACGAGTCTTAAAAGGTCCCAAGGAAGCTCGAGGACGTTCGTTTGCTGGGCGTTGACGTCGGGATCGTCGAGAACGAAGGTGGCCGGTTTTGGAGAATTTCCCGACGAGATTCTCGTTGGTTTTCGAAGTTTTTGAAGGTATAGACTTGTTCTACACTTAATTTAGAGTACGTAGGAAGAAAAATGGGACAAAACGGTGCAAAATTGGCCGAGAAACAAGAAGTTGCAGGTTTTCCGGCGACCGGTGGCCGGCGCCAGCGGAGCTCCGGCGAGCTCGAGGTTGACGACGCGTGGGGGGCGCGTAGACCCGTGCCACGTCAGGCGCGTGGGGGCGCGTGCCACGTCAGAAAATTATTTTTAAAATATAGCGACGCTCGTGACGTCGAGTAGGTCGCGTTGGTATATTCGTATGCCAAAATTGAGCTATGTATGAGAAGTTATTCCCGTATGAGCGTGTATGTGCTTAAATGACGTATTTATAGTGATTTCTCATATAGGTGAGACATACACCGAGGACGAGCGTAGCCAGGCTAGACGCGGGGGCTACGACCCAGCGACATATCAGTGAGTGGGCAGCTTTTACCGTATTTACCTATATATTATTATTATTTTTCCCAGAAAACGATAAATGAACGTTTATGTGATTTTGATGCCATGCAAAGTATTCATATATTATATTAATGCATTAATGATTGCATATTCATATGTCGGTGCTGAGGACGCACAGGTAAGTGTCAGGTAAGATTATATGCTGATTATGACGAGAATGATGTGATATGATGTGATTAGAGCTTATATACCTGCACATTGATATTAGTGCTCACGCCCAGAGATAGGGGCACAGTCTTTCACGTGTCGTTCACCTCTCGCACCGCATGCTCGTCTTGGATCCAAGTTAGGTGCACAGTCTTGTCGTATAGACCACCTCTGAGTGGATTCGACTCGTATGTGACCCGCGTTTATTCGCATAGTCTTCACATGATTGTAGCACTAGAGCATAATTACTTGATATACATGATGATGAGTAGACCACCAGATGTGGTAGTGACGATTGTGCAGTATTAATATACATGATGTTATGAGCTATATGAGATATTAGATGGCCGAGGGCCAAGATGATTACCTGGCATTTGATCACATCATCAGTTTATGATTGAGTTTCTGTTTTGGATACTTTGGCATGGCATACATACACTTATCAGCATGATTTTGAGAACCTACGTATATATGAGTATATATTTTGATTCTGGGAAATTATACAGGTTTTACGGTGAGGGGCTATATGTTTGAGTAAAGATTGGTTTTAAAAGAGAATTGTTTTGCTGACCCACTCAGTTTTGTTTTTCGCCCCTCCAGGTTCTAGGTAGCTAGAGGCTAAGCAGGTGGACGCGAGGGCTTCGGCAGTTCTGACACCTTCACTTATGTATGGCACCAGTGGTGTTATCTAGACTTATTTTATGCTTGACTGCATTCGAACTTAGAACGCTCTGATTATGTATAAGTACCTTTTTATGCCCCTAGTACACTATCTTGCCTAGGTTGCTAGTGGTTTCGATTTTAATTGGTTCGTACTTAGTTTTCGATCTCAGCTTCCGCACAGCGCACATGGCTTCGTCACACTCACGTGACGGCCAGCACGCCCTATTTTCGGGTACGGGTGTGTCATTAACACTATTAAATTTTATTATTTTGTTTTCAAACACAAATTAATAGACTTCAAACTCCAAAGCTTCCCGCCATCAAATTAGCTACAGCAACCACTCTTTTCACCGTCGCCTTCGCCGCCGACAAGCCTCCACTATCTTCTCTATTTCTCCAACCTTGTCAACAACAAAAAAAACAGCTATTATTGAATTGGAATCCAATAGTCAACTATTTGCATCAGAGTTTGATTTGTCAGCTTCCATTCAGTTCGATTAGATTCTTTTACTGTGGTTCAATTCGATTCCTTAACCATTAATTACTAAAATAGGAAGAATATGTGTGTATTCCCGCTAACGACTTCTATGATGCCTGATCTGGTGTGGGAGAAAAAAGAGGCTTTGTGAGGTTATGGTATATGGGAAGGATGAAGAAAGTCACAAGTGGCGGTGGTTGTTTTGTTGTGTTAATTTGTTGTTATTTTATTATATTCTTTATATATTGAAGTTAACAGCATTAATTGTTTGGTTAAGTGGCTCAACACATGTCAAGACATGAATGAGACACTAAAAATGGAGATAGCGAACCCAATGTTGTTTTGATGGCAATCATTTTTTTTTTTTTTTGTTCCAATTCCTGACAGTTTGTAAATAAGAATGCATGACTCTGATTCCTGGATACTATGATTCCTTCTTATTCCGATTTCTAGTTAGTTTGATTCATTCTTACCCTAATTCTTGATTAATAAATGTTAATATATAACATTAAAAAAAAGTAAATAAAAAAAAACAAAGAATAAAAAAACAAAAAAGAGTTGTTAATTGGGCATATTGTTTAATTAGTTACACAAGAGCAAGTTTCCAAGCTTAGTACTAGCTGTTGACTAGTAATTAAAAAGAGGAAGATTAAAAAACTTGGCCTAGTTCCTAACTTCCAGTCAAACATAAAAACTAAGTAATCTACATGCTGAGGAACCCTACGCATGATATCCAACTTTTTTTTTATTGTCTCCAATAGTCAGGTTTCTTCCTTGTGTTTTTAAATGCGCAGCATCCTATGCTATAGACAAGCACGAGGAAGCCAAGGAATACAATTTTGAGAAAGTGCATCGTCTTCCAGGTATCCAGTAGTTGTTCCAAAGTTCCAGCTTTGCAAGAATCGCAGTTATAGCACAAAACCTTTGGGTCGTTGTTCCATGCTTTGCAGTCAGGGCTGGAAGAAGTGCTGTTATTTCTTATCCACACGGTGGGGCTCTTATAACTAAATCCACACTCGGCTAATGGCTTACAGCAACCAGCCTGCAAATCATAAGCATGCACATTATTTATCTGCAGTGTGTAAATATATATCATAAAATGCATGTGCATGTGTGTGTGTGCATACATACATACATATATATATGTGTGTGTGTGCGTGGAAAAATTAGTATCAGGTTTCTAATGTTTATTGACTAAGACCTTATTAGTTTTTTTATTTTTATCAAACTCCCTAACATTAATATATTAATGAATTACGTGTAAGTTACATAATTTTTATAATAAAAATTAGTAATTTATTTAGAGTTTTAATACTCACACCCTTATTATTATTTTTTTGTTCAATTCAAACATTTCCAAATTAAAAAAAAATATCAGAATAAGTTTGTACCCATTAAATTTTTATAAACGAATGGTATGTACCCATTATTAAATATGCCAATTTGTTATATGAAAAATGTACCCTTTTTTAATATAAAATGTATCCATTTTTCATATAAAATTCATTCAATCTTTTCTCTAATCAATTTTTTAAACTTATAAGGGTACATTCTATTTCGTTGATTTAAGAATGTATTCATATCAAGTTTAATAGAAGAAATGCTTAATAATTATTAAGCGTAATATCTTTCTTTTCTTTTTTTGTGTTTTTGAAAAATGTACCCATGTTTTGGTACAATAATGTTTTGGTTAGTTTTTTATGAATGTACCCATGTATACACATAATATATTGGAGAGTATAATTTATCTTTAATATTTGTATTCCCATAAATTATGAGTTTTTATTTGGAATCTCATTAATATCAGTGTTCTAAAAAACATCCAAGGTGGCCGCCTAGGCGCTAGGTGCCTTGGAACCGAGGCGTTTTTGTGTAAAACATGTGAAAAAACTGGGTTGGCTCTAGGCAGCGGTGCTAGGCGGCTAGGCGGTTTTTTTTTTTATTTTGTTTAAAGTCTAAGTTCTAACTCGTGCCCTGCATCTCTCTCTTACTCTAAATTCCGGGATGCTAAAGATAAGTATCTTACATTACTAAATTTCCTTATTTTCCTCCTATTTTCTATTTTATGTTGTTTTAAATTGTGAACTTGTTGTTCATGTGTCATTCTACAATACTCCTCACTACGGTTATATGGCATATATGCTTAATGTGTTTTTAAATTTTGGACTTGCTGGATACTCTTTTTGCATTTTATCATTCTTTTATTATCTTATCCATGGATTTCATACAATTATAATCTTTTTTTTAAGTGTCAATAGGCACTTACTTACAAGATATACAAACAATTTACCTAAATCCGCTTAGGCCGCCTAGGCTCTAGGCGCTATCCCACCGCCCGACTAGCACCTAGCTTTTTTTAGAACCTTGATTAATATACATAACTACAAATTTTATTTTTAGTTTAAAAATAAAACAACCTACATAGAAATACATTATTACATTAATGTCAAGGACTTCGATAAAAAAAAATAAAAATCACAAAGGTTTTAGTTAAAGAACATTGATCCTTAGGGACAGCATCCAAAGTGTGTGTGTGTGTGTGTGCGCGCGCGTATCCTGAAAGTAAAGCAATTGAGGACCAAAGAAATAATGACATGGCCTTGAAATGAGGAGGGTTTTGAGTTTATGGCCTTGAAATTAGACATGGCAAAGGCTTATGATCGAGTGGAATGGGTCTTTCTGAATGCTATGTTGCATAAGTTGGGTTTCGAAGATCGGTTCTTCCATTGGGGGATGGAATGTGTACAAACTGTGTCTTATAGTGTGGTTGTGAATGGGGAGACAACGGTTTACATAACACCTAGTAGGGGAATTCGGCAAGGCGATCCACTATCACCTTTCCTATTCTTTATATGTGCTGAAGGCTTTTCGTCTTTGATTCATGCTGAAGAGAGGATGGGTCGTATTTGAGGTATGGCAGTTAATGCTTCTGCTGAGCCTCTATCACATGTGTTCTTTGCTGGTGATTCTGTTTTTTTCTGTCGAGCTACTGAGATTGAGGCTTTTAATGTTAAATTTTTGCTCCAATGGTATGCGGAGGGGTCTGGGCAATTTATTAATCTCGATAAGAGTTTGGTACATTTTAGTGTGGGGTGCTCTAAAGGGCTGAAAGATCAGTTATCGCAGATCTTGGGGATTCGTCACCGGAAAGGATTTGGGAAATATTTGGGGATTCAAGCAGATTTTGGAGCTTCCAAGAAAAAGGTTTTTGAGGAAGTACGAAATAAATTGGATGAAAAAATTAATAGTTGGGCGAAACAATTTTTATCAATAGCTGGAAAGAAGATCCTCATTAAGAGTGTTGCGGCGGCCCTACCTGTTTATACCATGTCATGTTTCCAGTTACCTATTCAATTGGCAAAGAAAATTGAACAAATTATAGCAAGATTTTGGTGGAGAGATCAAACAACAAAAAAGGGTATCCATTGGCTTGCTTAGAAGAAGGTGGCGTTTAAGAAGGCATCTGGTGGTCTCGGCTTTAAAGAAATTGTTGACTTTAATTTAGCAATGCTAGCTAAGGTGGGATGACGCCTGATATGCAATCCGGAGTCAATTTTAGCTAAAGTTCTTAAAGCTAAATATTTCCCAAATTCATCGTTCTTTGATGCACCAATGGGACCTGGAACTTCATGGGGGTGGAAGGGACTTTTACAAGGGAGGAAAGTTTTGAAATCTGATGTTCATTGGAGGATTGGTGATGGGAAAAGTGTTCAGGTTGTGGAGGATCCTTGGTTGCCTACGGCAAGAACGTTTCGACCTATTTCAAGACATCCGGAGATGCCTAAGATGGTTGCTGAAATGGTGTCCCTTGAAGGTACATGGAGACAGGAGGTCTTCTAACACTGCTTTAATGTCGGTGAGGCTCAAATCATTTTAAGTATGCCATTGAGTCTGTTTGGGTGATCTGATCGTGTTATCTGGCATTATGCGAGAAATAGAGTCTATTCGGTGAGGTTATTTGGTAGCCCAGGAGATGAATAGAAATGGTGAACTTGGAAGGAAAGGCGTTAGGCAGTCTAGCAAACAGGACAATGAAGATTCCGTATGGAAGGTTGTTCGGAGTTTGAGGGTTCCTCCTAAGCTCAAACATTTTATATGGAAAGGATGTCGGAATGTACTTGTAGTCCGTACTAATTTATGTAGGAAAGGGATCCAGTTAATCACTTCTTGTCCATTCTGTGATTGTGAGGAGGAAACATAAGTACATATCCTTTTTAAATGTTCATTTGCTCGGGTTTTTTGGTTTGGTTCCCCGATCCAATTAGATGTGTCCATGGTGGTGGGGGATGATTTTATGCAGTCTTGGAATTGGATGTGTGCAAAATATGGTAAGATGGAGGATGCTTGTGCATTTATGCATTGGGTGGTGTGTGGCCTATGGCAATTATGGAAGTGTTGCAATAGTGTGGTGTTTGAAAAGACTATGGTCGAACCAGAGGTTGCATTGCATTTTCTGCGAAGGCAATGGGAGGAGCTAATGGAAAATGATGAGAACTTGCAACCATGTACCAACTCTGGGAGTCTTGGGAGTGGGACGATATCGAATGGATGGATTAAGCCACCATTTGGTATTATTAAACTTAATTGTGATGGTGCTTGGTGTGCTCGCACTGGCTTGGGAGGCTTTGGGGTGGGTAACGAGAGATTTTGCGGGCATTTTCAAAGGTGCGGGTCGTATGGGGAAGGTTTTTTGTGGATCCAGCCTCCTAGCGGAAATAGAAGCTCTTATGATGGCGTTAGTGGCATCTATGGAACGGGGATTTAATTTGTTATGGTGGAATCTGATTCGAAGGTCCTTGTGGATATGATTCATGGAAAGGTGCAACCTGAGGCAACTGTGGAAGCTATCTTGTGGGATGTTCAGACTATTAAGCAACAGTTATGTTCTATTGAGTTTAGTTTTGCTCCTCATGCCTGTAATGAGGTTGTGCATCTTGTGGCATCTTATGTCACGCGTGTGGGGCGTATGCATTCTTTGGATGTGTTTGAGCCTGAGTGGTTGTTTAAAACTCTTGCGTCTGATGTAAACATTTCTATTCGTATTTAATTCTATGGTTTTTTCGACAAAAAAAAAAATAATGACATGGTAATTAGGTATAATTAATCAATAAATTTATAAATAAACATAATACTTCATACCATAATGGGGGGCAACGCCTTCATATTGAACTCCTGGATTTTAGTATCATTTTTTGGCATATAATTGCATGCTTGGCTAACAACGAGACAGTTCTTGAGGCTATCCCAACCCTTTCCTTGAACTGTGTTCTGCAACCACTCTGCGTAACCGCTGAGCTTGTACTCCTTCAGCTCTGTACCAGGAACCCTAGTTCCACCGCTTGATTTCCAAATGATAAAGAAGGATATGGCATAAATGCTCATGAGTCCGATGAGGAGGAGGAGCATTACTAAGAGGTAGATCCAGAGGAGCCAAGAAATACGACAACACGCGCTGATTATGCCTACGATCGACATCACCATGATTAGCACACCCAACACGAGGACGGGCAGCCTAAAAACCTCCAAGCACTGTCCAGCCGCATTTACCCTATACAGCTGCACGCCAACGATGACGATTGGAACCGATATCAGGAAGGTGAGGATGTTGAGAAGACCTAACAGGTTGTTTGCTAGATTCATTCTGATATACGTTATCCCCTATTATTCGAGACCCTAACTCCCGAAAACCATGAAAGGTTGAGCCTAAAAAATGAAGAGGGAGATATAGATGAAGAAACAACACCAATAGATTGTAGGGATAAGGTTGAATTTATATTGTGGAATTCACGAAATGTTATCAGAGATTATACCGTGCGTCCGTACGTATTTGAATCTGTCGACTAGATTTTTTTTTCTATTTGTAGCCAGTATAGTCAACTAAAAGTCATACTCGGATAAAAATAGAATCACTACCAAAATCCGGGAAAAGAAACCTAGTTTAAGAGATCGATAGGCACTTGGAAAATAAGGATCTAATGATACCGTCGGTAGCAACAAATTTCCACCATCTTTAGCCTTAACAAAAAAGAACCTGTAAAACAATCAACATCTTTGATAAAAGACCAAAGCCTTGCACCCACGACGAGTTGGGGGGAGGTTTGGCCAATGGAACTCCGATGCCTAAGTTTCTCTGAAAATAGGAAGTGTTTAGGGCTTGTATGCATAGCAAAAGCTTACCGACATAGGTGGAGATGGAGGAGTTTTAGGAGGTAGTGGCCGACCATGTTGTAAGTTTTGCCTCACACATGGCGGCCTCCTATTCGCCAAGTTATGTCATCTGTAGGATGCGCAAGGAAAGGATATCTCTAAGATATTAATTAAGAGATAATATCTTAGAATAATGGTGAAAATATCCCTAATTCATTGCGATAGGGATTCCTTACTTGAGAGAGTTGGCCTTCAATTGGGAATGTATTAAAGATATATTTTAGTAATTAATCCTATCTTTAATGCTTTTGACTTTTCCACGCCACGAGTAGGGAAGGCTTGAACAGTTGTAGTCTGTTGTCTGCACTTCTAGGGATGATGAGCTGCGTGTGGGAATATAAATGTGCCTTGCCCATTGAATGAGGGCAATCTTGTCTTTCTTGAACAAAAGTCCACGTGTCGCCTCTAAGATTTTTGGGATCATTTTTGGCTCCACAAATTACCTCACACCTACAGGGCTGCTCGCAGGAAAGGGCAGTAGGTGTAGAAATCTCAAACTGCTTAGGTAAGTACAAAGTTCGTTCCCAATTTGATGTAGATACTTAAACTTGGAGATAAATTCTTTGGGAAAGGGAAACCAATTGCCACCAATACTTACTTAATTATGCCTTAAGCAGGGGGTTAAATAAATTTGAAGAACAATCTTTATCCTTACAAGAAAGAGAGGAAGCTAGAGGAAATATATTCCCTTCTTCTAGCCTTCTCTTTGCTTGTCTTTGCAAAGAATTGTTTTTCATTGTTCTTTTTCTTCTCCACGCCACACCAAGGTAAGAAAAAAATTATTTTTGTTGTCTTCTTCTTTGGTAGTGCTGTCACAAGTCAGCCGTCAGGGTAGTGTGGCGCGTCGGCTTGTAAGGGTAGGAGGTCAACTTGACTCGGGCCAAGGTGAATGACTAGCGCGAACTAGGAAACATCAGGGGCGTTAGAAAAATGTCTACTAGTAGAGAGTAGTTTGGGCAGCGAGCCTAGCCTATTGGATTGATGAAGGTGGAGGCGTGGGTTTCCTATCTAGCTTGGCCCAATAAGAGAGAGAAATGGGGGAGCTAGTGTAGGCTGGGCTCCCTGCCTTGCTAGATCAAGAAAGATGAGGGAAGAAAGGGCAATGGTCTCTTCCTTATGAGCCAAGAAGATGAAAAGAAAGGTATGTATGAGGTGTTGGTAAGCCTCCCTAGCCTCGGGTCGTGGCGTGCTAGCTTGCTACTTGGCGCCCCCTGCTTCATGCATGCTTTTATCTTTTTTTTTCTTTTGTGAACCTCATTCTAATATTTTCCTTATGTCCTACATGCATGAATTCTTTGAATATGTCTCACTCAAGTTACCAAGGTCATGGATATATTCCGTCGTTATACAGTCACGGTAAATTTTCTGGTAGGTAGGGTACTCTAAGGTTACTCTTGTCAAGATTAATTCCAATGAGCTATTTAGAAACTTCTTTGAGACGTATAGGCACGCAATTTCGCACGATGCTGGCATTTTACTGCTTCTGGAAATCTAATATCAAGCTGTTTTTAGCGTCTGAATAAGGAGATAGAGTGAAGTATCCAATTGTGGCAAAGTCTAGATCGGCTTCTGAAAGGCTCACCACTATGAGAAGTGGGAAGGAAAGTCTGTCACTTGGAAAAGTGGATTAGGCTGTTAAAGTGGTGTCAAAGCCTGCTCCTTCCACTGCTACTACATTTGTACTTCTTAATAAGAAATAGGGAACTACTCGAGTTTGATTTCTCAACTACCTTAGATGAAGAAGTTAAGGATGATCCTACCAAGATTAGAGATCCTAAAGATCAAGTGTCGGATGAGCAAATTGTTGAGTGTGAAATGGTTGTTGAAGGCTAGATGGCTGCTGAAGGCTGGATGGCTGCAGGAAAGCTAAATATCATCCAAGCTGCTAATGAGTAGTTTGCTTTGTTTAGCCTGTGTTGGATTTTGATGAACTTCGTGCTAATTTGTCGACCTATAAGAAATTTAATATACTGTTTTCTTTCTTTACTCCATCTTCATTTTTCTTGAAACTTTTCTTGCTTGAAGTGTCTTGCAAAACTTTTACCCATGGAGTCATTATGGCACATTGCTTTGAAAAAGAAGACGATTCCATGGAGTTATTATGGCTTGAGCTTTGGCTTCTCGAGGCATCGAGTTGTTGGGTTAATCACGAGTTACTGCCCTCTGACCATATACTACTTAGCGGGTTGTTGATTCTTCAGTCCTTCGAGCTTCATTGCCTACATCATAACATGATAAAGATTTTTGGGACATAAAAATTGTTAACTAATCACATAAAAAATGGCAGTTTACCCTCTCTTGCTGGAGAGTAGACCTAGATAGGTGTCAGGGAATTAGTTTACCCTCTCGTTGAGAGCAGACCCAAATGGGTGTCAAGAAATTAGTTTACCATCTAGCGTTGGAGAGCAGACCCAAATGGGTGTTGAGGAATTACTTTACCATCTTGCGCTAGAGAGCAGACCTAGATGGGTGTCAGGTGATAGGAACATATTTATGTGACTTTATTAGTTTGTTTCCCTGCATTTACTTAATTAGTTTCATCTTATTAGAATGTTTTAAGCTATTTTCGTGTGTTTGTAGGTTATAAATAACAAAGTTAGCAAAGAAGTGCATTTTGGTGCAATTTGGAGCTATTTTTGGGTGAAATAGATTGCATGCATGGGGAGCATAAAAATGGATGGTTGAGATTCATTCTCACCAACAAAATGGATGGTAGTGATTCATTCCCACCAATAAAAATGGATGGTGGTGATTCATTCTCACCAACAAAATGGATGGTAGTGATTCATTCTCACCAACAAAAATGGATGGTAGTGATTCATTCTCAAAGCCTATAAATAGGCTTCTCCATCACGGCCAAAAACCAATTCACAGCTACAACACATTCCGTAAACAACACAATTTCTACCACAAGTTTCCTTCTTCCTCCATCCATTTCCATCCACCTCTTTTCCTATCCATCCCCTACCACCCTTCCATACTCTCTCAACCTATCTAATCTCTGCCACATCCCCTAGACCATCCAAACACCACACCCACCTTGGTGCCGCATGTTTGCAAGAAAGGAGGAGGACTTGGAGCTGTGCTAACCATTCAAGACGTTGGATTGTTGGAGCGTTCTAGGTGTCTTCTACTTTTGTTTATCATGTTTAAATTCAATTATAGTTGTTTAATTGCAAATATGTGGAACTAAATTCGTTTTGGCTAGAGGTTGATTCAAAGCCATGAACATATTTATAATATGAATTGATTACCTTCAGTTGTGATTTCATGAGTTGTGAATTCAATTTGCTTAACTGCTTGATTTATAACTTATTCTTGTATGTCGATTAAGGATGCATACTTAGTTTGCATGCATGAAGTTGATGCTAGAATATAAGGGAGTTTCACCTAATCGTTATGAACTTATATTCACAAGTAGTGGAGGTTGCTAGTCACAATCGCGTTAAGTGAATTCTTGGCAAGAGTATCATGCTGTCCATACTTACGAATGCCTCGTCAATGCTTATAGTTTTCACAAAGCTTAATGATCTTTGATTGTATCTCTATTGTGTTGTTCACGTAGGGGACTTTTGAAGAATGTTTTGAATTGTTATATGCGCTTTTCCGTCCAATTCAATAACTTAAGGAAAACTTGAAGGTTAAAAGAGTGCTGTTCATGGTTAATCTGGGGTGTTGAGATTCATGGTTTATTGAAAGAACAACTGAAAATTGGTTTGTATGCAAGTGTGTCATGTGTGGAGAAAAACCCTCTAGCTAGTCCATCAACCATTCAATTCGCCAAATCTGTCTTTTGAAACTATTTTTATAAAGTTTGTTTTGTTTTTACTTTAAATTTGTCAAACCCCAATCCCCCCCTTATATTTAGTGTCTTTTGGTTCCAATTTGTCATATTTGGTTTGTTTTCGTTGTTTTTAGTTAAGTTAGAATATGTCTTAGTTTGTGTCTAGTTAGTTATTTGAGTCTAGTTGAGTGTCTTTTGCTTAATTTTGTGTTTTTTTTTAGTCTTGTTTAGTGTTTTAAAGTCAGTTTTGAGTAGATTAGCAATCCCTCCTAATCCCCGCCCTAGAACGATCCCTACTTACATGTTTACTACAATTGTCAACAAGAGGGTTTAATTTGAGTGTTGTTTACATCGCATCAATTTTTGGAAACTAATATCAAGCTGTTTTTAGCGTCTAAATAAGGAGATAGAGTGAAGTATCCAATTGTGGCTAAGTCTAGATCGGCTTCTGAAAGACTCACCACTATGAGAACTGGGAAAGAAAGTCTGTCACTTGGAAAAGTGGATTAGGCTGTTAGGTGTCAAAGCCTGCTCCTTCCACTGCTACTACATTTGTACTTCTTAATAAGAAATAGGGAACTGCTCGAGTTTGATTTCTCAACTACCTTAGATGAAGAAGTTAAGGATGAAGCTACCAAGATCAGAGCTACTAAAGATCAAGTGTCGGATGAGCAAATTGTTGAGTGCGAAATGGTAGCTGAAGGCTAGATGGCTGATGAAGGCTGGATGGCTGCAGGAAAGCTAAATATCATCCAAGCTGCTAATGAGTAGTTTACTTTGTTTAGCCTGTGTTGGATTTTGATGAACTTCGTGCTAATTTGTCGACCTATAAGAAATTTAATATACTGTTTTCTTTCTTTACTCCATCTTCATTTTTCTTGAAATTTTTCTTGCTTGAAGTGTCTTGCAAAAATTTTACCCATGGAGTCATTATGGCACATTGCTTTGAAAAAGAAGACGATTCCATGGAGTCATTATGGCTTGAGCTTTGGCTTCTCGAGGCATCGAGTTGTTGGGTTCATCACGAGTTGCTGCCCTCTGACCATATACTACTTAGCAGGTTGTTGATTCTTCAGTCCTTCGAGCTTCATTGCCTACATCATAACATGATAAAGATTTTTGGGACATAAAAATTGTTAACTAATCACATAAAAAAAGGGTAGTTTACCTTCTCTTGTTGGAGAGTAGACCTAGATAGGTGTCAGGGAATTAGTTTACCCTCTCGTATGAGAGCAGACCCAAATGGGTGTCAAGAAATTAGTTTACCATCTAGCGTTGGAGAGCAGACCCAAATAGGTGTTGAGGAATTAGTTTACCATCTCGTGCTGGAGAGCAGACCTAGATGGGTGTCAGGAAATAAGTTTACCTTCTTACGCTAGAGAGCAGACCCAAATAGTTGTCGGGGAATTATTTTACCCTATCACATTGGAGAGCAGACACATATAGATGTCGGGGAATTAGTTTACCTTCTCTCAGATAGGTGTCGAGGAATTAATTTACCTTCTTGTAGATGGGTGTCGGGTTTACGCTCTTGCACTAGAAAGCAAACCTAAATGGATGTCAAGGAATTAATTTACCCTCTTGTACTGAAGAGTAAGGAAAAGAATAACTAGATGGGTGTCGGGAGACTAAGTTACCTTATTGCACTAGAGAGTATGAAATTCATTATTGTGAGTGTAGCTGAAGAAAGCTAGACTGCTAGACAACTGAAATAATCCATAGCCTGTGAGGTTTTGTTCAGCGATTTGCTTAAGACTTTGAACTACTTGTGAAACCTGCATAACGGTGTAGGTGGGAAGAACAGTGAGCTGCTTCCAGACCTATCTAAGTATTACATCATCCTTGGATGTTTCATCACGTGCTCTCTGGACACTTGGTTGGTGATCAACTATGAATTGGAGTAGATTGCAAGTTTTTTCATCGGTAAGTGTTTAGCTAGCAAGAGCTACTAGTTAAAGTCTCGTCTTCTGCTTCGTCATTAAATGTTTTGATGCTTAGAGTGCTCCCTGCCTGATTGGCGCAGTTGGGACCCATAGAGCATAAGTTGACACGACGAGAAGCCGCGAGGCAAGATCGATACAACTCGGAGTCGTGGTGCAAAATCGAGGATGGCAAGGAAACGCAGAACAGGTAGGCACAATTATGAGCTATGAAGTGGGGACTGGTTGGGCCAGGTTATACACAACGAAAAGAGTTGGGACATTAGGTCATCGGTGCTTTGCTACTGGCGATGTGTTGCGCAAGTGTTAAACCATTTGAGGTAATGAGAACAAGGCTTGCCTTCGATTCCTAGTGGTTGAAAGGACTCTCTTGCAAGTTGGGCTGGTGTATCCTTTTCGCACTCATCTGCCCCCGACGCACTATCTAGCTGAGTTTTTGCATTCGTCGAAGCATAAGCAATCTTTCCATCCGCCAGTATATGTTGTGTGGTTTCGTCTACTTGATCTTGTCAATGAAAGATGAGTTATTCATACAGGCTACGTTCTTTCTAAGTGGCTTCGCCGCTAAAATCCGCATAATTGCTCTTCTATGAGTCTTTGTACTTCCTCCTAGGCTTGCCTTTGCTAGGGCAGTGAAGTTTTCGATGCTCTTTCGCTCATCCTTCGTCTATGTCGCAATTGCAGTTCATGTGGTTTGTTTCTAGCTGGTGAGTGAATTGTTCTCGATAACGCTTGGCGTGGTTTGCCAGTTGAACTTGAGCTGAACTGGCATTTCTACTTCCTTCTGGATTTGCCTCCATTGCCTTGGCTACCTCTAACGATGGTTTGCAGGTCTGTGTTATTTTTCCCGACAGTCTGCTTACCTGTGTCGCGTTCTTTTCTAGCTAGTGAGTGGGCTGCTCATGACTGCGGTAGGCATTAAGAGCCAGTTGAAGGTGAGCTTGAGTATCCTCGAGTTTCTTCATGCTCTATGTTTTTCCTACTATAATATAAGTAGGAACACCCTACGAGCCACGTCATAAGTAAACACTGTGCCAAATTCGAGTCTTCAATATTCGTCAAAACATAAGCCCAATTGTGAACTTGCACTCGCATGTTCACCATTTTTTTAGGGCACTTAGGCGTGAGAAAATGTTTCCCCAACGGCTGATAAAGGAGTGCATTGTGAAAGTCCTAGGATGGGCACAAATTTAATCTATAATCACGAAAGCAAATTATGAATTAAATTAATCAGTTATGCAAACTTAATTCTACACAAATATTCAACACGAATATAAAGAGCACACACACGATGTAGGATTTTACGAGGCAAAACCCACCGCTGGGAAAATCCTCGGGCTACGAAGCCAGGAAGCACTAAGAAAGAAAGAATACATAAAGACTTACAAAACTCATCAACTAGACACTCATACCAGTTGGCAGCTTTGTCTCTGCGCTTTGCTACTCGATCTTTCTTCAGTCTTCAAGTTGAAGTGGCACGACACTAACGCGATCGTCAATCACCTTTTCCTTGAACTTTGCAAGATACTAACTCGATCATGCAGTATGTATATATGATGAAATGTTTGTTGAAAAATAATCAATTACGAAAATCACAAGGAACATTTCCATAATTGATATTCAAATTGAAACCTCACAAAAATCAGCATGAAAAACAATATCTTCTTCTTTAAAAACCCATGCTGTTGGAACCACAAACTAATAGCATTATTCAAATTATTTTTCTATGAACACAAAATCCCAGCCGGTGCTTTTTCAAAAATTATTTTTAATAAAATCAGCTTTTATGCATATGTGGCTCTCTGGAGCACGTTCCTGACTTCCATATCTATATTAAATGCACCAACTCAATTTTCTTATATGATAATAACTACCATGCAATCCATGTAATTCAATAACTCTACTAACATGCAATCAGGCAATCAGATAACTCCCATATAAACTGATAAGTCCTACCAACATGCAAACAGATAAGTTTGAAAACCACGGTTTGATAGAATAGAAGGGATAATTCATTCTAGAGAAATAAAACACACAAGAATTAGAGTCCTAACCGAATATAATCACACACGATATAGATGAATGTAGTTGGATGCATGCAAACGTACCTGAATGTGTATCGCGTTTCGGTAATATCTTCTCATCGAAAGTGTGAGAAACCTCCCTAGACTTAAACTATTACAATTGAAAATATATAACAAGTCTAATCTATTACAGACTCAGGCATTTAGTTAGGGATTGCCAATTTTACCCTAACACATTGCATGAGTGCCTAGTTCATGACTGGTTCAGCAACTACTTGTCAAGACATATTTGGGTCCTCAGCTTCTGTCCTACTTCAATACACCTCAGGAAGTTAACTTGTCAAGGGGGACTGTTGCGTGAAGATGCTGCTGAAGTCTCTAGCCTACCGAGATAAGTGTGGATCGCCTTGTGAAATGGAAGAGCTCGTTTGTAGAAAAATAGGGCCAAAATACTCTTTGTTCAACCACCGATTCGGTGACCAAAATCTGGGTTAACTGAACTAGTCTGGTCGGGCACGCAGGTCCGTAGCAGGGTCGGCTTGGCCTATCTGATCATGGAATAGAGCACGTTGGGCTCGTGTATGGTTGGCCTACTATATTACAAGGGCTTGGACCTGGACTGTTGGGCTTGCAATAGTTGTTGTAATGCTGGACCTCCTGCATAGGACATGCTTCCTCTTCTGGCTGGGCCAGCTCCTGTGCCGCCTGCATGTGACCCTGAGGGTTTTGGGTTTTGCTAAGCAGCATGGTCTACTAGCTGGGTGCCACATGGTGGGTGCTGGGCAATGACCATGGTGATGGTTGTGCTCCGTTCTCTAACTTGCCGTGTTGGTGAAAACCTAAGTATGTAAAAAGCGCCATTCGTCATGGTTTTGAAATTTTGTACTATTGTATCCTTTCTCCAGGGACTGATAAAAAACTTTTCTTGAAAAAAATTCAATGATACCGCATGTGAGAAATTCAACGTAACAGAAAATTTAGAAAGTGAAATACAAAAGCCTTCTTCGAGCGTTTGAATCAAGCTCTCAATGAAAGCACTTATTTGTGGTAGCAAATTTTCTTCATCTTCAGTCTTGATGAAAAAGTACCTACAAAACAATCAACCCTTTGATCAAAATCCAAAGCCTCACATGCCCCCAGGGAGTGAGAAAGGGGAGCTTTGACCAATGGACTTTGATGCCTAATAATTTATCTGAAAATAATGAGTGTTTGAGGCTTGTATGTGTAGCAAAAGCTTACCAAAAGTGTAATATAAATGGCCCAATGGAAACTGGAACGAACCTAATAATCTGATTGGACTCCGAATTGTAGGAAAGAAAATGATTGGTAGATAGGTTTTGTTCTCTTTTTTTTTTTTTTTTTTTGCCCAATTATATTCTAACGTTCGTAACTTTTTTGTTACGAATCCGATTTGGCCTTAATTTGCGTCCACTCATTTGTGATGATGAATACTATTTAATTACGCTAGCAAGAAAAATAATTTAAAACTATATACATACATCCACGTCACTAACCCATGAGGGCATTATCGTCATTTTACATACTCGGGGATAAAATATATACCGTAAATTGGGACGGGTTGTCATAGGTCACATATGGTCAAATTGTGAGTGTAATTGCAAGATATTATGTGAAATAATATCTTGCAATTAACTTGGCAATTAATCCCAAATTGAATAGGAAAATTGGGAGTCACCTTTTAGTGAGGATTTGATGAGGAGTGGTGAGAGGGTTTGAATAAATACCATTTTGATCACCTTTGACTCTTCCTTGATTGAGCCATTATTGTCCGTTGCATGAGCGTGGGAATCTTGGTGTCCCTCGAAGGTCATTTTGTCCTTTTAATCCAAAAGTACACGCGTCGCCTCCATAATTTTCTAAATTTTTTTTTGTTCCACAATTTTGAAATCATATTTGGGGAACTAAATTAATGTTTCAACATACAAAAATGAGGTATTGGAGTCTGAGGGATGTAGAAAACGTCCCAACAAGTTCGTAGCAACTTCAACAATATTTTTCCAACATATAACGAATTTATTATTAATATTTTCTTTTCTTTTTCATAAAAAATTGTAATAAATACATTATTCGTTGAAAAAATATTTTGAAAAGTGCTAAGAACTCATTGAGACATTGCCTACTATGATAGTGTCCCAAAATAATTTTAGGCAATTAGCCCCAATAAAGATATTTTGACTTTTTCTTGCAGAAATATGATTAATACATCATCGTTACTGAAAACTGATCATTTGTGCAAAACAAATATCAAAAAATGTCTATTACAGCTAATTGTCCCTTTAAAATGACATACAGAGTAATGGAGTTTAATTAAGTTTGTAAACATTTAGTCGTATGTATTCAAAATGACTTTTGAGAACTAAGGGCACGTTTATTTGGCCTCTTTAAGTCTCACTGGACTAGAGTGGACTACCTTAGATTGGAGTCCTAACCCGAGTTTGGAGCAAACAAAGACTACCTTTAATGAGACTAAATCAGGCTCGCACCGACTAAAAACTTCACTAGCTGTTCTAAGCGAGTCCCCCGAAAACTGGCGGATTACTACTCTCGTCTCTAGCACCCGTGCTGTTTGTAAGCATGCAACCCCGATCTCCTTCTTCCCGCAAACCCAGTCACCAAATCATGCCTTCCACCCCATTTTCCAGTCACCAAACCTAAAACAACTCTTGCCAATCTCCGTTCTGCGAACTCAACCACCTCTTCGCTTTAGCGATGAATTCATTCAGTTATGCTTCCAATAAGCTTAGTCCACACCATAAACAACACTTCAATTCAAAGATTCAAGCTAATAAATCCCTAATATAGAAAATATCAAAATCTGCAATGAACCCAAAAATCAATTACCTTAGGTTGTTGTGCTCTTCTCTAGAAACCCATAAATGTATTACCTTAATTTGAGATTTTTGTGAAGAAGAAAGCTATCTCTGCTTCGAGGAAAAAGAAGAAAGACCTATTGGTCTTTCAATCCAAATTAGGTGCAAATTGCACAACTTCCTTCTTTGTAAAAGAAAATAGGAAGAAAAGGGGCAGAAAAAAAAAAGAGAGGAGAAGGAGACGGTGTGCCAGAGAACGAGGGAGATGGGTGAAAAGTAGAGAAATGGTGGACGTTTCCAGAAAGAGGAAGAGAGAATCCAAAAAGAAAATGATAAATTAATAATAAAATACATAAAATATTAATTGTTATAAATTATATAATATAATATTATAATTTATTAATTATTATGCTTCTTAGTCCGACACTGCACCAAAAGCTTCACTAAGTCAACCTCGCTTAGTCTAGTCTTAGTCAGTCTAGCTTAATTCCTGAAGCTAGTCCAGTCCGAGATAGTCCAGTGTACAAACGCACCCTAAGAGTTTGTTTGTTTGGGCTCCCTAAGATTTATTGGACTAGACTACACTAATTTTTAGTGCAGTTTCATGTTTGGTAAGCAAGGGATTGCGTTTAATGGGATTAAAACCGACTCGCTTCGACAAACTCCTTCACTAGGAGTTCTTAGCGAGAATTCCCAATTTTTAGAGGACTAGCTAAGACTGAGCGAAGAGCTCATTTGCTTTACTTCGATTAGGACTCATCGGCTTCGTACGATTGACGACGAACATACATCACCGTCGTCGATGGTCTCCGCTAAAATCCAAATCCCAAAACATGGGATCTTTGTGAACGCAATGGTGGGTTAGCCATCCAGTGTGCTTGAAGGATTTTAGGAGACCAACAATGTCGGCGCTCACGAACCTGTCACAAACATAAAGCTAGTCCAGTCCGATTTGGTTTTAATTTTAATTGGGTTTTGATTTCTATTCTATCTGTCATAAACCCAATATAAAAACCTTAACGTCTCTTCTATTACCACAAACCTATCACTCTCTCTCCCCTTCTTCTTCTTCTCCAACTTCACAATCCTCATCTCTACCATAGCCTACCTCCAACTTTTTACATTTGCCCCAATTTCAATCATTTTCAATCCAGTTCTAGGGTTTTTTCTTGTCTCCTAATTTGGTGGTTTTGCAAGTCAAAGATGATGAAGAATGAAGTGGTTCTGATAATGGAGCACATGAAGGCGACGTTCAGCGGAGTGAAGATCGTGGCAGTGAGGGAGTTAGAGGGTGAGGGACACAAAGAAGAAGCTGGAGTTCGAGAGGGCCTTGACAACATTCAACAAGAGAAAGTATGAGGCTGCCATAAGAGACTAAATGGTGGGACCTAGTAAAAGCCTGCTACCTCCTACCATTTTCCTTTAACTTGCCATTTTAATTGAAAAAAAAAAGAAAAAAAAAACCCCAGACCATGGAAAATACACCATTTTTAAGACCAACTCTAACCCTTGGAGTAAGTCTCAAAATTTACCTTCTATTCCCAAACCACCCCCACCCAACAAAAAATAAAAAAATAAAAAAACTCCAACCTTTGGCCAAAAATGGGGTTATGGGTTACAATCCAAAAGTTGGGAAAATTCTGGCCAAGATTTAGGCCAAAGTTAGAGGTGAAGCCCACATGCGGGAGTGAGAAAAGCAAAATTGAAGTTCACCCGCTAGGCAAGGACGCGCGCACGCGCGACACTTGCCAAGCCTAGCAGGTCTCTGGCCCCACCCATGTCGGCCACTTGTCGGCACGAAGGATGAGCCTAATGGCTCTTTTGCTTAATCTAATCGCACAAATTCAAATAGACCAGCGGTTCAAATTCATATTTGTTTTTTTTTATATTTATAATTGAATTAAATCCAACAGTTGATATTTAATATGATCAAATTCAATGGTTTAAAAAAAGATCTAATAGCCCAAATTTAATTCCAACGGCTAAAATAATTAAAAAAAAAACTATTTAACTTAAAATTCACCCAAATTTAGTGATTTTTTAATATTTATTGGAATCTAAATATTTTTAGGTAAAAATGTTCATAAAATTAAATTATGATAATGTACCTTTAAAAAAAACATTTACTTAAAACAAATTTGCGTAAATTTATTTTTTAATAACCTTGGGCTAAAAAATTTAACCTAGAATGGTTGGAGGAGAAAAACAGTTTCTAGGTCAAAACCTAAATTTTCTGGATTAAAAATTTTAGGCTTTACACTAAGGATTGGAGATGGTCCAAGGGAAGAAAGTAGTAAAAGGGAGCATCATATTTTATTTTATTTTTTTAAATTTATTTTTATATATAATCGGATGCCTTTTTGGTTGTGGTGGTGACTGAGATTTTCGAGAACAAATTTGAGGGTTTTGACTAGAGGGAGGGATGGTGTGAAAAGTAAAGAGGGGGACAGGTGCAGGCAGGTCCTTTTCATTTTGTGCTTTATGCAAGATCACGCACCCTCTCTCTAGTTTTGCTTGTTTTGGTTCAACGGGTCTTTCATGTCCCTTTTAGGCGTTCCCCAATATCATATTTTTATGTCCAACAGCTCTTATTGCACACGAGGGATTTATACTTTTTATTTAGTTGTGATACAGGTGACCTAAGACCAACTTCAACCATGGACTAAAACCTATAATTTCCCTTTTATTCCCCACCCCCCTCCAAAATCCATCCCAACCCTAGTTCTAATTTGAAGTTAGAACCTAAAACTTGAAAGACAAAAAAAGCCAGATTACAGCTAGGTTGTAGTCCAAAAAATGATGTGGGCCCCACTAGCAAAAGTGAAACTTGGCGCTTGAATGCCAGACGAAGGGTTGTGATGCGCGCAGGCGAGAGACGCGGCAAAATGACAGACTAGAATGGCCCCACCCATGTGGGCATGTCAGCCACTTGCGTCAGATTCCAACAGCTAGCTTTTCAACCAACGACTGAGATCAACTGGTTGTTGGTTGATCCAACGGCTTACATTCCATTTTTTTTTTGTTTTATATTTATATATTTATTGTAAAAAAATCTAATAGCCCAAATTTAAATCCAACGGCTAAAATAATTTAAAATAATATTTAACTCAAATTTCACCCAAAACTATATAAATACCTATGTATTTGTTCAAATATCCACACAAAACTCACTTTTCTTCTACAATTCTTCCAATTTTTCTTTCTACCATTTCTTCCCATTTTTCAAGATGGCAAAAGAGCATATTGGAGGTCATAATTGGACCTTTGAGAAAGATGTTGCATTATGCTTGTTAGGGTTTTCTATTAGCAAAGATAGTGTCGTTGGCACGAATCAAAATAAAAAGGTTTTGTGGGATAAAATCGTTGATATGTTCAATGAAACCTCCAACGGTAACCGGAAGGAAGGTGGTGGCATTTACGATCGGTGGAAGGTTATCAACAAAGCATGGACTTATTGGAAGGGAAGTTTTGAGAGAACCGTATGAAGGAAAATTTATGTCCTAGTGAAGAACATTAAAGAACATTTGAATACATATGCAAAATATTAACAAATTAAATTAAACATGCATCCAAAATCAATTCATAAAACCCATGACTTTCAAAGCCTAGTAGATGGTGAACCATGACTCTTTAACAACATTAAAGAGATTAAGGATTTAGAGAATCATTACCCTTGAAGCTCATCCTTGATTACACAAGGGATTCACCCAAGTGGAGGGCCTTCAAGTCACCTCCTTGCTTCCTTGAGGATTGGTTCTCCAAAACACCAAAGATTTGATGTCTCCAAGTCTCTACACCAAAGATAAAATGTGAAGATAAAATGGATGACTTAGGGGTGAAGAAATTGCTAGATTTCCTCCCTAAGGTGGCCGGCCTCCTTGTAGAAAATAGAGAGAAAAGTTTCACCCAAATTTCTTAAGGAAAACCCTAAATGAAATAAAGCTATAACTTTGAATTTATACTTTATTTCTTGTGAGTGGCAAACTTGTAATTAACACAAGTTTGTTACCCCTCACCACATATGGCCGGCCTTGCTTTGTCTTTGGGTTAATTGCCCAATTTGTTTTAGTTGTCATACAACTTAAACATAATGGGCCTTGTGGACCAAAACATTTTTGGGCCCCGAAACCCGAAACCCAAAACCAACTTAGAAGCCCAATACGAACGTTTCGTATAATTAATTAACTAATTAATTAATTTTGACCATTCTTCAATTAACTATTTAATTGCTTATCCATTTCATTTAATTACTTCACTTTCATCTATACTCGGTGTACGATCCATTAGGTTCTAATTAGCGAGGCAGTGGGCGATGTTACTCTTAACTATCGATTGTGAATTGAAATCACATTTCAATTCTCCTTTAAGATTAGTATTTGCCAATCTTTAGGGCTACCACAAACCATGAGTGACACCTAGCAGCATGTCATGGTTACCCAAGCTAAGTAGAAGTGGTTGGAGAACCTATCCAGTTACAATTACAATGCAATACGGTCCTTCTCTAATACAATACTCTTAATCACATCGTTTAAGTGATAGTTTGTTTCATGTCTACTATCCAATGTGATACTTCTCTACATGATTCGCTTGAATAAGATTTGGAACAAACTTCCTTAGTCATATTCATATGCTTTGGCCAAAGACTCTCGAATCATATCTTAGAGTATTACCCTTCCATAAGGTTAGAGATCCCTTGTTGTGCATTCATATGTCTACATGACTAGATAGCTTGACCCCAACCATGCCGTGGACACTCCAAAGGAACGCCATTTGACACGATCAAAGATCAAGGACCTAACCATTAGACATCAATGATGCCTCAGGTCAAAGAACTACTTTGCATATTGTAACCATCGAGTTCTTACATGACATGTATGTTTGAACTCTGTTTTGATCGTAGTTCAGTGTACTCGATTACTCTTTCAAGCACCTATGTGTTTGTCTTAATGTCCAACACTAAATGACTTGAGACTTGTCATATCCACGCTTGAGTCGACATAACACATACTAACCTTAGCAGATTGTCAATGCCCAATTGGCAACCCTATGGCTAGGAACGTTTTAGGAATGAGCATAAGAGAAAGGTCTCGTAAATCTAACTTACTTAGATCACTTATCTCTTAGATCAAATACATTCCTTGGATTCCCTTATTGTTTAAACACAAGATACAATAAACAGTGATTAACAATAAGCTTTGACCTCTATTAAACATATATAAGTTTAATACAATAAGTATTCCAAAAAGCTATTACATCAAATGAGTGGCTTTGTGGGCATACTTCCAACAATCTCCCACTTGCACTCAAAGCCATCCTCTCATGTATCTAATACCCATCTTTTCCATATGGCGGTCAAGTTGGACTTGAGACATTGGCTTCGTCAGTGGATCTGCTACGTTATCGGCTGAAGAAACTTTGAGAATGTTGACTTTCCCTTCAGCAGCATATCTTCTAATGATATTAAAGCGCCTGTCAAAATGCTTGTTCTTTTGATGTGCCCTGGGCTCCTTAGCTTGAGCTATCGCCCCACTATTATCACAGTACAAAGTTACTGGTGATGTAATGGTTGGAACCACTCCAAGTTCAGTGATGAACTTCTTCATCCAGAACGCTTCTTTGCCGGCTTCAGCTGCAGCGACATATTCAGCCTCTGTCGTGGAATCAGCAATTACACTTTGTTTCTTGCTTTTCCAGCTGACAGCCCCACCATTCAGAGTGAATACATATCCTGAGTTGGAACTTCTATCATCGACGTCAGATTGGAAATCTGCGTCTGTATAGCCTTCCACTCGCAACTCTGTCGCTCCTCCATAAACGAGGAACATGTCCTTAGTTCTTCTTAAGTACTTAAGGACCGTCTTGACAGCTGCCCAGTGTTCTGATCCTGGGTTAGATTGATATCGACTGGTAATGCTCACAGCATATGCGATATCAGGCCTTGTACATGTCATGGCATGCATGAGACTTCCTATGGCTGAAGCATAAGGAATAGTATTCATTTGCCGTATCTCTTCAGGAGTCTTAAGTCCCATGGACTTAGAAAGGTGAATTCCATGTCTCACAGGAAGAAAACCTTTCTTAGATTGTTCCATTTGGAACCTACTTAGCACCTTATCAATGTACATTGATTGGGATAATGCAATCAGTCTTCTGGTTCTATCACGATAGAGCTTTATCCCAAGTACATAAGATGCATCTCCTAAATATTTCATGTGGAAGGTTTTGGACAACCACACTTTCACAGAAAAAAGTACTGCAGTGTCATTCCCGAATAGTAATATGTCATCTACATATAACACTAGGAATACAACTGCATCCCCTATGACCTTTTGATAAACACAATTGTCGTCTTCGTTTTGAGTAAAATCAAATGTTTTGATTTCTGTATCAAAACGGATGTTCCAGCTCCTGGAGGTTTGCTTAAGTCCATAAATGGACCTCAGAAGCTTGCATACCTTAGTCTTTTCAGACTTGGACACGAAACCTTCGGGTTGAGCCATATAAAGCTCTTCCTCTAGGTAGCCATTCAGAAAGGCCGTTTTCACGTCCATTTGCCAGATTTCATAATCATGGTACGCAGCTATAGCAAGCAAAATTCGAATGGACTTAATCATGGCTACATGAGAGAAAGTTTCTTCATAGTCAATCCCTTCTCGTTGCCTGTAACCCTTGGCTACAAGTCTAGCCTTATAAGTCTCCACGTTCCCATCAACGCCTATCTTCCTCTTGAAGACCCATTTGTTTCCAACAGGTACGATACCTTTTGGAGGGTCTACAAGAGTCCATACCTGATTTTGATACATGGAATCCATCTCGGATTTCATGGCCTCTGGCCATCTCTTTGAATCAATGTCGGACATTGCTTCTTTGTAGTCCCTAGGGTCCTCCTTTGTGTCATTGTCACCTAAAAGGTACAATTCCGCAAAGTCATTGTCTAAGCCATACCTCTTAGGTGGCTTACTAACCCTTTCAGATCTACGTGGAGCTTGGGGTTCAGGAACAGGGTTGTCAATATGTCGTGTGCTTGTTTGTGGTTCATCATTAATCTCATTAATTTCCATCTCTTTACTTATAGTTCTTTTCAGAACGAATTCGTCCTCTAAAAACTTAGCAGTTCTGGCGACAAAGACTTTCTGGTCGTCAGGATGGTAGAACTCATATCCCATAGTTTCTCGAGGATATCCCACAAAATAGCACCGCACTGATCTTGCTTCAAGCTTAGTAGCTTCAAACTTCTTGACATATGCTTCACAACCCCAAATCTTAATGTGATTAAGACTTGGCTTTCTTCCATGCCATATCTCATAGGGCGTTTGTGAAACTGATTTGGAAGGTACTCTATTAAGCAAGTAAGCTGCTGTATATAAAGCGTATCCCCATAATGTTACTGGCAGATCAGCAGAACTCATCATAGAACGAACCATGTTCATCAAGGTTCGATTTCTCCTTTCAGAAACTCCATTGAGTTGTGGAGTTCCCGGTGGAGTCCACTGTGATATTATTCCACACTCTTTGAGATAAGTTAGGAATTCATTACTCAGATACTCACCCCCTCGATCTGATCTTAGGATCTTTATCTGTTTCCCAGTTTGCTTCTCAACTTCATTCTTGAATTCTTTGAACCTTTCAAAGGATTCTGACTTGTACTTCATAAGATACACATAGCCAAACCGAGAGTGATCGTCGGTGAATGTGATATAGTAGGAGAAACCTCCTCTCGACGTAGTAGACATAGGTCCACATACGTCAGTGTGGATTAACCCTAGAATTTCAGTGGCACGCTCTCCTTTCCCAGTGAATGGAGATTTGGTCATCTTCCCTTTCAAACAGCATTCACAAGTACCCATCTGGTCATTACCTAATGGGCGGACGTATCCGTCCTTCGACATCTTGCGAATCTTTTCAAGGTTCACATGTCCAAGTTTAAGATGCCACATCTTTTCTTGGTTAACTTCTTCTCTAGCCCTTTTGGGTTTTGAGGTATTCCCGCTTTCAATACAGTGCACCCCACTATTCGTCTCTAGGTGAAAAAGTCCCTCTATCATATTACCATAAGAGATAATACGACCGTTCAAGTATAAAGTGCAACTCATTTTGTCAAACAATACTGAGTGCCCATCTCGTAAAATCTTAGAGATGGAAATCAAATTCTTTATACATGAAGGAAAATATAAACAATTTTTAAGTTCCGGGACTTCCCCAGAGGGTAGGTTAAGCATGTAGGTGCCTATTGCATTTGCAGAGATTTTAGCGCCGTTCCCAACACGCACAACCATCTCCCCATTGCGCAGTTTCTTGCTCCCTACTAGTCCCTGCATCGTATTACAGATATGTTGACTAGCACCTGAATCAAATATCCAGGAACTGGAGCTTACTGTAAAAGCACTCTCTATGACAGAAATAGTTTCTTCAAAAGTTCGTGTCATAAGGCTCGCAATGCGCACCCTGTATTTCTTCTTCCAACGTTCATCCTTTCCACAATGAAAGCATGTTCCTTTGGATTTTATTGCCTTCTTCTTTTGCAATCTTTTCCTTATATTTGCGTTCTCACTCCCACTGTCTCTTTTGAAACCTTTTTTAAATTTACAGCACATGTCAATCATCTCGTTAAAAGTATGATTGAATCTATTCACTTTATAGTTTACAATAAACTTAGTGAAATCATCCGAGAGAGATGCAAGGAAAAAATCTTGGGCCATTTTCCCATCGATGGAAGTTCCTAAACTTTCAAGATCTTGAAAGATCCTTTCCATCTTTTCTCCATGTTTATGGACCGATGCCCCCTTTGCCATTTTGGCATTTAATAAACTACAAACATTTGAGAATCGTACATTACTAGTCTCTATGTCATGCATCGTATGCAAACTTTCAACCATGGCACATGAAGTGTCCATGTGCTTATGTAACTTCATAAGTTCCTCACTAAGTGAAGTGAGGATTAAGCATTTGGCTTGTAAGTCATCCTCATAGTGTCTAGCATAATCATGACACTCCTCCTTTGAAGCTAGTTTCTTAGGAGGTACATGAGGTGGGGATTGCTTAAGCACATACAATATGTCTCTCACCTTTGAGACATTCTCAATGTGGCGATACCAAGCAAGGAATCGTTGGCCCCTAAGGCCCCTTTTGCCAAGTATAATGGTGGGTATAATTTTAGGCATGTCGTTCACTACATAACATAACAAAAATCGCATTAGATTGTTGATTAACTACTTGATTGGGTCTTGAATCAAATAGTACCACCCACTATTTTTGGCAAATTCCACATCCCTCAATAGAATCCGAGAGTTATATAGAACTCTTAGTGGGTTATGGGAGACTCATCATTACCAAGCTCACCTCACGATGATACGATGTTGGTTAGCAAAAATAATGATGAGAGAATAACGCATTATTCATTTACAACGTTTTGTAATTACCCATCTTGTTTGGCCTCTAGAGAATGTTGCCTCACGATGATACGATGTTGGCACATTGCACTTAGTTAAGTTATTCCCACCATGCTTAGTTCGTGTAGGGGTTCAAGAATAACCTCACGATGATACGATGTTGGCTATCCTGGTTGCCTACCTCACCACATCATGTATGTATATATGGACTCTTCCTGAATGTAAGCACATACTTTGAACTTCCCCATGATAGGGTGAAGCCAGTGTAGGAGTCACAAACGATGGAGTCCACCACGGTGGAAGGCCTACGAAGAGACATTCAAAGCATCTCTCGTTTATCAACTTAATATTTATTTTGAGGGAGTAGTTTTGGGCTACATCAAAACATTTTAATCACATTAAAAGAACAAGGGCCTATCACAACTATTGGTCCAAGTTAATATGAATTAGTAGCATATAATACTCCCACTGTTTCGTTGAAACAAGCGAGACTATATGGAACTACTAACAAATGCCTTGCATCCTCATATGGACTATATAGTTGTTTTAGGTTTTAGGATGATTATGAACCGTTTGATTTGATCCAACACGAGCCTTGTGTTGGACCTTGGGTTTTAGGTAGATTGTTTGTTGATTTTAATTACGTGTTTAATCTAATTAAACCGTTATTTCCTATTGGGCGTTGGACCCAACTATTCCAATTTGCATACAATTAAACAAATAGGAATACATGAAATAAAGAGAAGGGCGTATGCCCTTTTACAACACATTGGAGGACTTATGTCCTTTACAACAAATTGAATTAATCAAATTACATTCATATCTACTCTAATAAACCCATACATTCATAATGTTAAGCGGCCAATCACATAGCTCAATTATCGTGGCTTGGTTCATAATCACCCCTTTTCTTAATTAATCAAAATTAACTAAGAAAGCAACTTTTAAACAATTGGTTTTTGGATCCATAAAATTGATTTAAATGGAACTAAATAAAATGAAAATCCAATTCTCATTTAAAGAGACAAAACCATTTTTGTTCTCATTTTGTTTTGGGCCAAAAACAATGACCACAACTATTTGGGCCATTATGCAAAAACAAAAAACTTTTGGGGTCACTTTGCAAAAAACACAAAAGTCCACAACTTCATGTAATTGCAACTAGAACCCAAAATTTTTAACAATTGCTAAAACTTCCTTAAAGGAACAAAACAATTTGTCCTTTAATGATTTTGGACCTTTACGCAAAAAACGTAAACTTTTGGGCCCAAATGCAAATACACAAAAGTATCAAAACTTTATGTAATTGCACAAAAGACCCAAAAATATCCCACTTGGGGGGTGGCCGGCCTTAAGAGTCAACAAGTGAAAAATTTTCAAAATTTTTGCAAGTTGATTTCAAAGACAAATATCTATAAAGCAAGATTGGATTTAAAATTAAATATCTTTCAAGTGATAAGAAATTTTGTCTAACATTAAATTTGTTTTGTCAAACTTAAAAGATATTTCTTTTACTTCACAATGAAGTCTTCTCCCAATTTTAACAAACCAAAACTTTATGAAAAAAAAACATAAAATCTTTGAATCAAAACTTCAAAACTTCTTGTTCTTGGTAAGAACTTCAAGAACATTGAAGAACACTCATGAAAACTCATAATAGCTCCATGAATGTTTTCACTTACCAAAACTCAATTTTTCACAATTCAAAAGGGGGTTAATATTCTAGGGTACTTAGGGGTTCCAAAGAACACATTAAAACCATTTTAACAAGACTAATTTGAACCCAAAAAGTCACCCTTTTAATTTGGCCGAAAATACCAAAAAATATTTGGCACCAATTTTAGTTCCAATATTCAAGCTATTATGAACTACATCTACAACATTTGAGATGCTAAATTTTCAAGCAAAATTTATATTCAAAGCAAGAACAAAGCTTGTAACATTTACAACACATAAATCACAAGTTATGAAAAATCACAAAACCCAAAAGGATTCACCATAAACTAGGCCTAGGCTCTGATACCACTTGAAGGAAAATTTATGTCCTAGTGAAGAACATTAAAGAACATTTGAATACATATGCAAAATATTAACAAATTAAATTAAACATGCATCCAAAATCAATTCATAAAACCCATGACTTTCAAAGCCTAGTAGATGGTGAACCATGACTCTTTAACAACATTAAAGAGATTAAGGATTTAGAGAATCATTACCCTTGAAGCTCATCCTTGATTACACAAGGGATTCACCCAAGTGGAGGGCCTTCAAGTCACCTCCTTGCTTCCTTGAGGATTGGTTCTCCAAAACACCAAAGATTTGATGTCTCCAAGTCTCTACACCAAAGATAAAATGTGAAGATAAAATGGATGACTTAGGGGTGAAGAAATTGCTAGATTTCCTCCCTAAGGTGGCCGGCCTCCTTGTAGAAAATAGAGAGAAAAGTTTCACCCAAATTTCTTAAGGAAAACCCTAAATGAAATAAAGCTATAACTTTGAATTTATACTTCATTTCTTGTGAGTGGCAAACTTGTAATTAACACAAGTTTGTTACCCCTCACCACATATGGCCGGCCTTGCTTTGTCTTTGGGCTAATTGCCCAATTTGTTTTAGTTGTCATACAACTTAAACATAATGGGCCTTGTGGACCAAAACACTTTTGGGCCCCGAAACCCAAAACCAACTTAGAAGCCGAATACGAACGTTTCGTATAATTAATTAACTAATTAATTAATTTTGACCATTCTTCAATTAACTATTTAATTGCTTATCCATTTCATTTAATTACTTCACTTTCATGTTTACTCGGTGTACGATCCATTAGGTTCCAATTAGCGAGGCAGTGGGCGATGTTACTCTTAACTATCGATTGTGAATTGAAATCACATTTCAATTCTCCCTTAAGATTAGTGTTTGCCAATCTTTAGGGCTACCACAAACCATGAGTGACACCTAGCATTATGTCATGGTTACCCAAGCTAAGTAGAAGTGGTTGGAGAACCTATCCAGTTACAATTACAATGCAATACGGTCCTTCTCTAATACAATACTCTTAATCACATCGTTTAAGTGATAGTTTGTTTCATGTCTACTATCCAATGTGATACTTCTCTACATGATTCACTTGAATAAGATTTGGAACAAACTTCCTTAGTCATATTCATATGCTTTGGCCAAAGACTCTCGAATCATATCTTAGAGTATTACCCTTCCATAAGGTTAGAGATCCCTTGTTGTGCATTCATATGTCTACATGACTAGATAGCTTGACCCCAACCATGCCGTGGACACTCCAAAGGAACGCCATTTGACACGATCAAAGATCAAGGACCTAACCATTAGACATCAATGATGCCTCAGGTCAACGGACTACTTTGCATATTGTAACCATCGAGTTCTTACATGACATGTATGTTTGAACTCTGTTTTGATCGTAGTTCAGTGTACTCGATTACTCTTTCAAGCACCTATGTGTTTGTCTTAATGTCCAACACTAAATGACTTGAGACTTGTCATATCCACGCTTGAGTCGACATAACACATATTAACCTTAGCGGATTGTCAATGCCCAATTGGCAACCCTATGGCTAGGAACGTTTTAGGAATGAGCATAAGAGAAAGGTCTCGTAAATCTAACTTACTTAGATCACTTATCTCTTAGATCAAATACATTCCTTGGATTCCCTTATTGTTTAAACACAAGATACAATAAACAGTGATTAACAATAAGCTTTGCCCTCTATTAAACATATATAAGTTTAATACAATAAGTATTCCAAAAAGCTATTACATCAAATGAGTGGCTTTGTGGGCATACTTCCAACAATATAAGTCTTGTATCTCAACAAGGATACAACAAGACAATATTCAATTCTTAACACTACTTTTAAGGAAATATCATATATATTTAGAAGGCATACATCACATTACACTGATGTGATGATTAAACATTCAAAATGTTTCAATACAAAAAGAATTAGCTCTATTCATTTAGAGACTAATTAAATGCCTTCATTTAGGCATTAATAGTGGTCTTACATCACATGAAGCCACATAATGAGTTCTTTACAAAATAAGAAAGTTTCAAAGACTTTCTTTAAATGCCTAAATTAACTTCCTAAGTAGTAAGCAAAAACATGGTGGCCGAACCCTTCCCCACCTTCCTTGCTTGTTCTTCTTCTACTTGCTTCCTTCACCTATATACAATTATACGAGTGATTAGCACTTTATATCAAATATAAACATTTAGAAGATCTAACAATTGGAATTGAAGATAAGAACATAAACCATACCTTTTGGCTTGTTCTTCAGAGTTGTAAGATAGAACCTGCAATTCCTCCTCCAATGCCCCTCCTTTCCACAGTGGTGGCAAGTCCCCTTGGGCTCCATTGCCTTCCTTTTCTTCACTCCTCCTTTCGGTTTAGGAGTGGTAGACTTCTTCTCCTTCCCTTTTCCTTTGCCTTGCGGCTTAGGAGTGGAAGAGGATGGCTTGTTGTAGACTACTGCAGAAGTCCCTACAACGTTCTCTTTCTTCATAGTCTTCTCAGTAGTCACTAACATGTTTAGCAACTCAGAGATAGTACTATCCATCTTATTCATATTGTAGTTCATTACGAACTGCGAAAATGAATCAGAAAGAGAAGCCAAAATGAAGTCCTGGGCCAATTCCCCGTCAAGTGGAGTTCCAAGGTTCTCCAGTTGTTCTATGAACCCTATCATCTTCAGTACATGTTGATGCACTAGAGCCCCCTTGACCATCTTGGTCTTGACAAGTTCACAGACAGTGCTGAAGCGACGATTGCGCGTCCCTTCACCATATAACTCCTTAAGATGGAGTATGATGGAAGATGCACTGTCCATGCCCTCATGCTGTCTCTGTAGCTCCTCATTCATGGAAGCCAACAGATAGCATTTGGCTTGTGAATCGTCCTCAACGTGCTTGTCATACTTAGCACGTTCATCCTCAGAGGCATCAGGCCGAAGAGGTATGTAAGGTGGGGCCTTGTCTAGGACGTAAACAATCTTATCCAACGTTAGGAGAATCTTGACATTACGATACCACGATGGGAAATTGTGCCCCTCTAGGCAATGTTTGTCGAGTATTTTCGCGAGTGTGCTTCCAACCATATCTATATACATAAACAATAAATAAATTAGTTTGATTGTTGATTAAGCCACACGATTCGGGTCTTTAAACCGAATGACATCACCCACCATTTTTGGCAAATTCCATATCCCTCATGATGGAATCCGGGAGGTTTCAAAGAAAGCTCCTAGCGGGTTATGGGAAGCTCACTATCACCATGCGCACCTCACGATGATACGATGTTGGCTAGCAAAACAATAATGAGAGGGTACATTTACCCATTCACAACAACGTTTTGTGATTACCCATCTATTTGGCCTCTAGAGAATAATGCCTCACGATGATACGGTGTTGGCACCATTTCTTCTTAGTTAAGTTCATACCCACCATGCCGGTTTAGATAGGGGTCCAAGCATAACCTCACGATGATACGATGTTGGCTACACTCGTTGCCTATTTCTCACCACATCAAATGTTTTTGAATAGATTCCTCCCGACTTATAAGCATGTACTTTGCACTCCCCCATGATAGGGTGAAGGCGGTGTACAAGTCATCAACGATTGGAGACTACCACGGTGGAAGGCCACGAAGAAGTGTTCAAAAAACACCTCCACGCTTTCAACTTAAAATTGCATGTTGGTTGATGGATTTTAAGGTCTCATCAAATTTTATTTATTTAAACATATTCAAATAAATTGTGTCCTATTATAACTACTAGTCCAAAGTTTTAATGAATTTAGTAGTATATAATATCTCCACTATTCGTTTTTCATAAAACAAATCAATATCAAAACATTTTTCAAAATATTGGAGATATGTATAACTACTAATTATATTCATTATAGTTTAGTAGCGTATGATACTCCCACTATTTGTTTTGAGAAAAAACAAATCAATATTAAAAACGAATTTTTCAAATATTGGAAGTAACTACTACTACTACTATGGTTTTGCAATCCTTTGAAATTGGACTTTATAGTTATCTTAG
The DNA here is from genome assembly GCA_963580275.1 of Crataegus laevigata. NCBI lineage: Eukaryota > Viridiplantae > Streptophyta > Magnoliopsida > Rosales > Rosaceae > Crataegus > Crataegus laevigata. The sequence goes on along the minus strand of OY756948.1, from coordinate 32,467,342 downwards.
GCTATTGGATGACCATGGACTTATATGGTTATTGCAACAACGAGCCAACATTGTTGAATAAGATCTCAGGGATATTGTGTCAATTTAATTACGTGCTTATCAATCCAATTAAAACATTTTCATTGAGCCATTAGAAATGAAAGACAATCAATTATTGCTAATTAGGGCATTGGACCCATTTAATCTTTGTCTCATGTCAAAAACCCTCTTTTAAATATGTCTCCTTACCAATAGTTAAAGAAACTCTAGTCTAGTACTAGAGGGAATCAACTAACTAATAGAGTTTAAGAAGTAATAAGAATTACAAACCGATTTGTACAAATTCCTACAAATTACATATACTAAGAGGGAGAGATAGATTAATGTCAAACATGATAAGGTCCAATTAAAACAATAATTAAAATACATTCCCAAGGTTCAAACAATTTGAGTTTAGCGCCTTATCTTATAGCTTAATTATCGTTTAAGGCTTAAGTCCATAGTCACCCTTTTGCTAACTACTTAATCACATTAAATAATCAAATAAGAATGCAACATAAACAATTAGATTTAGTGCATATGGGCATAATTAAATGATGAGTTTAAACAATAAACAAAATTAAAATCAAATATTTTAACTTTTTCAAATAGTAGGGGCCTAAATGCAAATATGCAAAAGTTAGGAGTCAAAGTGTAAATACTCAAAAGTAAAACAACTTTTTGTCAAAACCACAAACCCCCCCCCCCGCCCATGTGGGTTTTGTCATAGGGTGGCCGGCCATGTGGTGGGGAGAAGCAAAGTCTCACCCACCTTTCTTTAATTCAATGCAAGGAAGAAAAATCAAAATTTGCTTGTCACTTGGTTTTGCTTTAAGGATATTTTGCAAAGATTTTGAGGAAAATATCCTACAGTTGTCTAGGATTAAAATTACATTAAGGAAATATTTAGATGATTAATGTATCACCCAAATCCATAAAACAATTTTATAAACTTAAATAAAATCATTTTCACCCAAAACATAACCATAAACACCAAGAACAAAACCATGAACATAATTTCAAGATTTTCATATTCTTGGTGATTTCTTCACAAAACCAAAAACAAAAGTGACAAGAATACTTTTTCCTAGCACCAAAGAGTGTGTGTGTGATTCAAAATAAAAAACACAAACACATGCAAAAACACATTTTGTGCCGTGCCTCCCTTGACCCAAAAAACCCAAATTTTTGTTCTAAACTCGTTCTTCATTCATGCATCTAAAACACTTTTTACATGCATACCTTTCTCAACTATTGATTAACATTTTTCAACACTTGAAAAAACAAAAGATAAACATACTTTAAATGAAGAACATATATTTCAAAACATAAAATTAAAACCCATATGCATAAAATCCAAAAGGACATATCATACATAAACCTTTGGCTCTGATACCACTTGAAGGAATTTATGAGATTCATTAGGGATTTCATTTGACTAGCATGCATATATAAATCAAAATATATATACTAAAACAGCGGAAGCATGTTAACAATTAAAATTAAAGCTCTAGTCATTTAAATCCCCTTCAAGATGTATAGGTTTATGTAAGATGCATCACAAATTATTTTATTGAAGAACAAAGTTAAGGAGTAGATTTATACCTCTTGATCTACTCTTAAGACCAAGGATGGACCACCTCCAAAACCTTTGCTCCTCAAAGTCTTTGAGCCTAGCTTGCCTCCTTGCCTCCTCCACTTTGATAGTTTGAGTGCTCCAAGGTTCTCTTAGAGTTTTCAAAGAGAAAACCTCTAAAGATCCTCACCCACTAGTGTAGTGAGAAGGATTAAGGAATAACCAAAAGGGTGGAAAAATGATTAGCTTTTCTCCCTTAAGGTGGCCGGCCTCTTTAGTGTTCTAGAGAGATGTTTTTCTTTTTCTCTAAATCTTTTGAACACAAAAAATAACCCTAAGTGAGATATTTCCTATAATGTTGTATATATAGACAAAAGGAAACAAGTCAACATTTGACTTCCTCACCTCCTCAAAGTGGCCGGCACTTAGTGTGGTTATTTGGGCTTTGGGCTTTTATTATTTCAAGTCATCCAATGCTTGAATAAAGGCCCAATGGGTTTAGGCCCAATGGACCCAATTAAACCCGAACGTTTCTTTAAGCCCAAAACGATCTTTTATCGTTTTTATGATTACTTTAGACTTTCTAAATTAATCCCCACACCTAATTAATCCAATTAATTATTTCCTTCATCCATTAGTTACTCACTACAAGAATGTATTGGTGAACAATCTTTTAGGTTCTAATTAGCAAGGCAGTGAGATGATTGGCATCAATCCAATTGATTTAATCCAATCACTTGAAGAATTAAAACTTACTTTTAATTTACGTTCTCCTTTTTGACAATTACAATTAATCGTCTAGAAGAACTCACAAGCCATGAGTGACATCTAAACATATGTCATGGCTACCCAAGCTAATGTAGAAGTTATTCAGAGAGCCTATTCAGTTGGAATTACAATGTAATTCGATCCTTCTCAAATACAATACTCTTAATCACATCACTAGGGTATGGATGTACCATGTCAAACCCCTAATGTGATTATTCATTCTTATATGATTCACATGAGACGTATAGGAACGCTTTCCTTTACTACACTCGATACTTCGGCCGAAGATTCCCGAATCATATCTTAGAGTATTCATCCTCTCTTAACGAGGATTAGAGATGCCGTGGACTCTCCAAATGGAATGCCATTTGACATGGTCAAAGATCAAGGACCTAACCATTAGACATCAATGATGTCTCAGGTCAAAGGATTAGTTACATTATTCCAACTATCAGAGTTACTTGCTTGACATGTGAGTAAACCTCCATGCAAGTAATCTCGTTCGATTGTGTTCAGTGAACTCATTCCCTTAATGAGCACCTACATACTTGTCTTAGTGTCACTACACGAATGGGATGAGACTTTCCATCCTTCTATTTGAAGCGGACACAGTATGTACTGATCTATGCATTGTCAGTATCCCTCCGACAATCCTATGATCAGGAACTTTCTGGACATGATGGTTATGTGAAGAAGGTCTCTGTAGTCTAACATCATTAGATTACTTCTTCCATCTATCCATTGTCCATGGATTAACTATTTAGGACATATTTCGTTCATTGAGATATTCCTAGTTAGTATCTTCGCCTTCCGATGTATAAGAGTCATATATATACACATCATTGCAATGTCCTGAAAGATTTCTTCCAAAGATTGACTTTCAGGGCATACTTCCAACAGAGGCATCTACTAAAAACGTAGCACTGCAGCGCCACGAACTATCAACGACAACAAGAACGACGCCAACGACGACAAGGCCAACTATCAACTCTTTCTCTTTCCGATAAGGAGACGTGCGTTTTGAAATCTCTTTTCGACAAAATGAAATATAAAATCATACCTGGTGTTACCTGCAAATTAAACGGATCCTAAAGACCCGATTCTATTGATGAGCTTGGCTGATCCCAACCGCTAGATTTTGGGTCGCACAGTAGAAACACCCGAGGTCGTTTTGTGATTTTGTTTTTTGGAGTTTTAACGAAACATTTTTATACTGTTTATTTTAACGAAAAATTACATTTTTAGTCTAAAAAGTCACTCTTGATAGAATTCACTTACTGTTGTAGGTATAATTTACTAAACTGTATAAAGGCCATAGAGAGTGAAGGGGTGCGGCACATAGAGAGGAGAAGAGAGAGATGTGTAACTGTGAGGTGTGTTTTATTCACCCCTTTGTGCCTCTATTTATAGTAGTAGAAAGGGCAAACCCTTTCCCATAAGGATTACAATACTTAATAAGTAATCTACTCCTAATAGGAATATAAGATACATTCCTATATCTACTAGGATTTACACAATCGCATTCCTATTCTAAATAGGATTGCAACACTCCCCATTGAGTGTGTAAATACTCAAGTAAATGGTGCATCAGGTCTTCAGTGATGAAGTAGGTACAGTTGATGAAATCGTCGACAAAATGAGCGAATGCGAGTCTCAAATCAACGGAAGAATGCATAAAAAGTAAAACTCACAAAACCTCGCTATGGTAAAACCCAAGGTGGGGAAAACCCATAGTCTAAGGAGAAAAGTGAGAAGTTGCATTAAGTCAAAACTATACGTCATTTGGATGCAAGTAGAAGAGCTCACAAGGGTATGATCAGCCCAGGATGGGTGCCTTATTAAAACCTAGTTAGGTAGCGAAAACCCAGTGGGAAAAATGCTCCTAATCGTAGGGAAAAAGAGTACATTAAGATCAAGTGAGTATACTTCTAGATACTCCCCCTGAGTTTGACATAACTTCTAAATGAGAACTAAAAGCATTGCATATGATAGTTAGGCATACCAATTCCTTGGACAAGCTTTCGAAAGGTTGACTTCGGTAGTGACGTCGTGTAGAGGTCGACAAGGTTGTCTGGGATCAGCTTGCATGACTTCAATCTCCTGATGCTTTGCTGATGTAGATGTAGACGCAATATGTCTTGGCGTTGACTTTGTTGATGTATCATGGCTTGGTCGGGTTGATACATGCGGCATAATCTTCATGGATCGTTGTTGCGACTCAACGATGAATGAAAACACAACAAGTACTACGAACATGCTCAACAAGAACTCCTAACCATGTCTCACTTGTGGAGTAGTGAAGTGAGGTGAGTTTTGGAACGATTCAAAGATTTCGCAACTAAGGTCATATCATGCACCTCCAAGATATTGCGATATCCCTAATGGTAAAGACATAACCATTTGGGGATTTTGCCTTGTGCGAGTTTGATAAGTAACCAGCGTCAGCATAACAATAAGGCAAACATCATTTCGAGGATCAGGGGGGTCAGATCCGCTAAGATATGTTGGGATTTGCCCTCATAATACCTTCAGGGTACGTCTTTAATACCAATTCAGTGGTTGCGTGTAGGCGCGGTGCTGCATCTTTACCAAGATCAACAGCGAAGAAGATGTCCGTCTAAATACAACGAGCTAAGTACAACGAAGCACAAAGTTGAACTTAGATATGGAATTTTAGATTCCATAACTTCTTCAAGGGTCTCATTTGTATATAACGTCTGGACGATCAAAGGTATACTCAAAAGTAACACATTCGGAGTGTAGTTCAACTGGTAAACCAAAATACCGTCAGAACAATGCTTGAACTTCAGGTCAAGGCATAAACGAGTTTTCCTAAGATCCTTCATCTCAAATTCCATCTTTGGGTGCGAGGCAGTTTTCTCAAGATCTTCAAGAGTCTTAGTGAGATTCGTGTTAACGACATAAACTGTAACTCTAGCCATTTGGAATAAGACTTCATAGTTTAACATGCAAGGGCATAATTCATATCCTTGACTGATCAAACAATCACTTCAACGGGTAAACCACATCCGTCGAATTTAAGTGAACGCCTCAAAACAAGTGAAGAGGGTGTTCCGTGGTTTGGGAACTTTTTGAACTAGTCCATGTAATTCTTCGGGAACTTACATGTCAATCTCCGTATTTATATCTCCATGGAGAAAACACTAACCACATTTCATAATGCTGCTATCAATCACAAGACATTTGAGAGAAACCTTGCGCCGTAAGGCGTGCATCACATCGCAGTATTTCATTCATCTCATAACGCTTCCTTTCCCAGTTGTAACATAATAGGGTTACCTTGGGAAGTGTAGGAACGACAGGTCCAATACACAATTTGGTAAGGAATTTGACCTAGATTGTAATCTCAGTTGTCCAATCAGTTCTACGTTGTCACTTAATCAACGGAACACGGTTCAATATCGTCACTTTTCATTTATGTCGGTAGCTACCATATAAGTGAAAACATCATCAATGATAATCTCATTTCAATTCCATTTCTCTCATCCAAACTAGTATACTGGACCAAGAACTTCATGTCTCAGGAGTAATCCGGATTAATCTCATGAGATGGAAATGATTTGAGACAATGATCGAGTTTAGATTCATAGTTGTGTCGTGTCTTCCTCTTCTAGGGAAGTTAATCCTACGAACCGAATGATCTGTCGTGCTCCAGGCTAAGACAGATTGATTGGCTATCCGCCGTTGTACCGGACCGTCCAACAGGGGCGTCCAAACCGTCCAACAGGGGTGGCACACCCTCTAGGGATGTTGACTTGACGTCCTTTAAGTACGTCTATCCTTGCAGGCATATTTGTTGCTGGTATATGATCTCGCCACTTTTAGCTAGATCAGAGGAATGTGTCTGGAGCAACATTCTAAAATCTAGAATTCATCGCACTTGCTTATCACACTTGTGCGGTATAGGGATTGAGATGAGACATAGTGGGTAATGTCCACGCAACTTCGCGCCGTTCTACAGAAACGTTGACGTTCTTATCTCCCTCTAACGGCGGGAAGATTGTCTCATTAAAGTGACAACCCGCAAATGAGCGATAAAGAGATCGCATGCAAGGGCTCGAAGAGAGCTAGTGTGAAGGAGAATCATGATCGACAAAAGATACACATCCTTCTTTGAGGACCCATGGTGGTACATTGCGGTGGCGTGACGGGGTTTTAAACCGCACAAATTTAACCCTCTTTTTGACAGATGTAGTATAGGTGTAAGTAGGGTATCGTTCTAGGCCGGGGATTAGGAGGGATTGCTAATCACTCTAAAATTAATTTAAAAAAATTAAACAAGACTCAAAAATATAAAACTAGGTTAAAAACTCGAAACACACTAAAAATGACTCAAAATAATGAAAACAATTTAAAATAAAAACTAGGAATTAAAATGGACGGAAATTAAATTAAAAGATTAAAAATAATGAAAAACTAACTAAATAATATAATATAATAATGGGGGGTTTGGTTTTGGTTTTGACGAAGTAAATTAAACTTAAATAAATTACAAATTGACAAAAACATAAAATTAAAAGTGAATGGATGGACGACGGATTGGCTAGAGGGTTTTTCTCCACACATGACACAAATGTAATCTAAATTGACCTTCAGTTGTTCTTTCAATAAATTATGAATTCTCAACGCCCCAAATTAACCGTGAATTGCACTAGTTAACTTTCAGATTTTCCTTATGTTATTGAATTGGATGATTGCATACGACAACCCAAAACATTCCTCACAAGTTCCCTACATGAATTGCATAATAGAGATACAAGCGAGAATCATTAAGTTCTATGAAAACCATAAGCATTGACGAGGCATTCGTAACTATGAAAAGCATGATACTCCTGCCAAGAATTTACTTAACGCGATTGTGGATAACAACCTTCACTACTCATGAATATAAGTTCATAACGATTACGTGAAATTCACTTATATTCTAGCATCAAATTCATGCATGTAAATTAAGTTGCATTCTTAATCAACATACACAAATAAGTTATCAATCAAGCAGTTAAGCAAATTAAATCACAACTCAGAAATCACAACTGAAGGTATCAATTCAAATTACAAATATAATCATGGTTTTGAATTAACTTCTAGCCAACACAAATTAATTACACATTATTTATAAATTAAAAACATAAATAAAACATAGTTGGAGGATTAAACCGAAAGAGAATAGTGCAATTCTGTTTTCTGTGCTCTCGGTGACAAGTGGCTGCGCCTATCCCGTGTGCCTTGACTGCCCAATAGGCGCTGACTCCAATTGACTGCAGATTCCCGAGCCTCCCTGCTTCTTTCACAGCTGCCTTCTCCAAGATGGGCGTTCCCCTTCTTTATGACTGCCCTCCAGCCGCCTGTGTAACTGCTGCCACGTCCCCAGCTCTCGGTCAGCTGCCAAAGATGGCTTTGATTTCTGCTCTTTGCCCAGCTGCTCCCGAGGAGCTCTCCCCCCTTTTCTCTTCCGCAGCTCTCCTCGTCAACCCTCTTCCAGCTGCCTGGAAGGCAGCTTTCCCCCTCGACCAACGCTGCTTCTTTCCTCTCTTTCAAATGGGCGCTGCCCTTTGTTTTTCAAAACCCTCTCTAACTTCTCACCGACGCTGCCAAGAGGCAGCTCTCTCTTCCCTCCTTTTGTTTTCCTCCGCTGCCTATTTTAATGGCAGCACCTCCTATCTTTCTCGGTGCTCACTCACTTTGTTTATTCCTCTTTTTTTTTTTATATTTTCTTTTCTTCCTACTTGGCCCCGAGGCCACCTCTTGTAATAATACCCTCCATCATTCTTCTCTTTTATTATTTCCTTTCTTTCCATCATGCAGCCTCAATGCTTTGGTGCTCCATTCCCCCATGTGTTTTCATCCTTTTTTTCGGCTTTTGACTTTGTTTATTACCCCACCAAGCTTCCCACACTTGCACCGAGTGCTTCCAGCTATCACATGCACACACAAATATTTAAATATATATATATATAAATATATATATATATATTATTTTCCAAACGAGAAGTATAATTCAACAAGCAAGATAATTTAGACGAAATTAATACTTAACACTTCACTTATTCTATTTTTATTTCCTTAACTTGATAAATTTATAAAACATAAAAATAACGTAAATAGCTCAAAATATAACGAGCTAACTAAGAAAAGACGAGTGAATTTGATATAAAAATTTGTATAAATATGGTCCGATCATGGCGCAACTTGGCACATGGAATGCTCACCCAAATGCGTAAATACGAAAATCGTCAGGTTCGTACCCAGTAACCAACTGTAACGTCATATAGGTTGGGTGGCAATGGGCCTCAAGGCGGACCAACATAATTGCGTACAAGATTGCATAGCCCTAGGCAGAAAACCGAAAACTTGGTACTTTTACCAAAATTCGGGCGATCATTTAAATTGCGCTTTATGATCACAAGGCGAGGCTATTTGGGGTGAACATGGGAACTCAATGTTCAATTAGAAACCGAAAACAACATACAACACTTTATCGAAAACCGTCGATATAAACTCTCCGGCATTATCCAGTCTCTAGGACCTTAAAGGATAAGTAGGGTGGTGAACCCATAATCGACTAAGAGGTTTAGCAGTAATGTGTGTGGACAAACATGTGACCAGTTTGTCGATTCATCAATCAAAACCATAAGTCTTTATATGGTCCGCATTTTGATTGGATTAGTCCACATATATTCCCTTGAATCCACTGTGAAAAAGAGGTGATTTCGTATCTTTGTGAGGAATGATATAGAAAATCAATTTTCCTAATGAGCAGGCTTGGCAAAGTGTGCTTATAGGCACAAGATCCTTACTTCAGGTAAGGAGATGCTCGTAGCATCATTGTTCGACCTAAAAGTCCCAAATGGTCGTGCCAAAGCAAGTAAACTTCTCAATCACCCAGCTCTAGGCTGGCCATATGTGGCATGTTCCCAATTAGGAGACAACCCATTGGCCCCAAATCAAAGCTTCAGGCTCATTTTTGGAGGTGGTGCAAAGATATTTCACTCTATTTTCTTTAGTGGTTTCATTTATGATCATTGTCATCTCGAATATCCTTAAAAACTCAACGTTAGGGAGAATTTAAGGTCCCTTAAATGGTGATGCAGTACCATTCATACAACGAGGAGCGTGCCAATGCTCTTAATCAGGTTGGATAGACCTGAAGTCGTTGTTAGAGATGTGATTTAGGTGTAAAGTTAGTGTGCGTAGTATGTATTCGTCTAGACAACTAACTTCCCCACATTCCTACCTAATCACGTGTTTAATTGAAACGGTCACGTGTACTAAGAAACATGATTCAATTAACTCATATTCGAGGACAATATCAATAAGATTATCCATAAGTAAAACATACACCAAACTTGAATCCAAGAACATGGAAAAATGTTCACAAAGTAAATGGTTTACTAAGGGGATTCGGCCAATAAGGCCATCCATGTCAAAATTCTGCTCTTCCAACGGTGTTTGGTGGAGCAAAATTAATCTCACATATTGACTACGAGAATGGTACTCCTTAACAACATTGGTAGGGGCACGAACAGGTGCTTAACCAATGATCTATTCCATCGAGACGAAAGTAGATTCTGTAGGGTTAAGGTTCGGGAATACTATCCTTTATTCTTGAAGTTTTGGGTCTTAGGTGCCAAGGATCACGCTTCGGGCATGATGCCACACCTTGGCAGGCCTTGATTCTATCATATGAATGTGGTAGTAATCAAATCCGAGAACTCGGTAAACTTCCTCTTTCTACACTTGTTGCTTCAAGAGCGAGTTAGAAATAAGGAAGGACGAGAAAAGTATTCTCTAGTCAAAATTCAATCGGATTTATAAACTTCAGAATTGTACTCATTCATGGACGTAATCATGGTATGCTTCGGGCAATATCTTTCATGATAAAACAGTCCATAGAAGCGAGCGAAAGAGCCATGGAATCCTCATTCGGGAGGTATTTCCATTTGTAATGCTTCGAGCATAAGTCTTCGAATGAAGATCATGGTGGAGGCTTATTCAGCTCTTCTATACCATTGTTGGCTTCAATGGTTTCTCAGCTACTTGATAGTCAAGTGGAGATTCACGTCCTGTACCCCACATAAAGTGGTTTAGAAACATTCAAAAGAAGGGAAATCAAACTTGTGACGGTTCGACAATCCATTGAATTTGGAGGGAACAAGATTGTGATTGATGCTATGGGAAGGAATCATCCATAAGCATCAAAGTTAGAACATTCAAGTTCTAAGACATGGTTTCATGAAAAACGTCGGGTTTTCATGGGTGTATTGTTTTATGAAAACTTCAGGTTTCAAAGGCACTAAATTCGAAACTACAGGTTCAATTTAGTTTATGAACGTTTAGTTCATAAAAGAGAGGTTCTTGCAAGAACACAAAATGCAATATACAACTAAGTGTAGTGGATTTTGAGGTTCTTCGGGAACTCAAGTGTGAGTGCTTCGGGACTACGAAAGTAAGTCAACGGTTCAAAGAAAAGAAATAAATTATTGAATCGTTAATGTCCAAAAGTGATCTTCAGATCAATAATTTTGGATTCAATATCAGATTAATGGACTACAGGTCACTTTTAATTAATTCAATAAATCGGGCTATACAGGGTCGATTGTAGAAGCTAAATAATATTAACATACAGGTTAAAATTATTTAAAATGCTAAAATATTAGCATTGGGTCGAAAAATTGAAGCAGCCCAACATGATTAGGTTGGCTTGCAGTGCACGGGGTAGTGCCACACGTTTGCAGGCCACAAGGTTGAAATCTGGGCAAGCCCAGCCACAAGGGCTGGCGTGGTTTAGTCTCAGGCCGGAGCTCAAGCAAGCCCAACCAAAGCTGGCTTTGGGTTGAGGTGTTACAAAGCTCAGCCAAAGCTGGCTTTGTGGTTGGGCCGAGAGGGACAGGTGGTAGCCCAACAAGCCTAGGCTTGCTGCATGCAGGCCGAGACAAGGCAAAATCCTAGCAAATGGCTACAGGCCGTGCTGGTGTGGACTCGGGGGCTTCAGACCCATGCGGGAGTCAACCCAGGCTAATGCCTGGTTGCAGTGTTGCGGCAATAGATCCAAAGGGCTATGCGAGGTTCATGGTGTCGGAACGACGCCGTCCCAGATTTTTTTTCGATATCTAGGGTTTGGAAAACCCTAATTGCTTCTAATTTATTTTCAATTCTTTGACTCACAGATTCCATATAACATAATTGCGTAATGCATGAAACAAATATATATATTGACAAATATATGAACATATACAATATATATATCGGAAGGTAAGTATAAATGTAGGGGTTCATGCATCATGGGGAATGTTTTTATGCTTCAAGGTCGTTTCAAATATCTTACTTTATTTTAAGTGTACCTGATTGGCAGAAAACTTACAAAAGCCTTTGAATTTGTAGAAGATCCTTCTCAGAAAGCCGAAATTGGGTCTCCAATGCGTTGTATCACGTTCAACACAGAAAAATTAAATTGAATCAATAGCATGTAGATCAATTCAAAATAATAATAAATTATAAAAAGAATAATTAAAACGTAATACTCCCCTGATTGAAGAATAAACTCTCTTTAGCGTAGCATCAAGAGCATACTGATAACGTGTTGTAGGTATAATTTACTAAACTGTATAAAGGCCGTAGAGAGTGAAGGGGTGCGGCACATAGAGAGGAGAAGAGAGAGATGTGTAATTGTGAGGTGTGTTTTATTCACTCTATTGTGCCTCTATTTATAGTAGTAGAAATGACAAACCCTTTACAATACTTAATAAGTAATCTACTCCTAATAGGAATATAAGATACATTCCTATATCTACTAGGATTTACACAATCACATTCCTATTCTAAATAGGACGGCAACCCTTACAACATTTTTTTTGTTATTTTCGTTTTTTAAGCATTTTTTTTATTAATTTCTTTTGTTTGTTTTAAGCTTGATGGGGTGGGAGTAGGAATGGCCCATTTCCTACCCAAGGAGACGAGAGGAGAGATGACTGAGCGGGGCAGTGGGAACCACAGCCTTCTTCCGGGTCTCTAAATTCTCCCTCGTAATTTTTCCGGTATCTTTCTTCCTCTCCCTCTTGTTTTCTTTCTGTAATTGCAAAATTACATTAAATTTCCAAGGGAACAAGGGAGAAGGTAAAGACATGGACTCTCCTTACCCAATTTATTGCGCTTCCTTCAACCAAGACACCAGGTATAACAAAATTCAATTCAATTCAATTCACATTTCCTGATTTTTTTCTGATTTTTTTTTCTCGTGGTTAATAAAATTTGTAATCCGTGGGAATTCGTCAGTTGCTTTGCAATCGGCACAAAGGACGGCTTCAAAATATTCGATTCCAGTACTGGCAGACTCTGCTATGAGCGAGGCAAGTTTTTCAATTTCTTGTTCTTTTTCTTTTCTGTCGGTTGTTAATTTGGAAGGAAAATCATACAGCTGTTGGGTTAATTTTGTTTAATTTTTGTGGTTTGCTAGCTATTGGAGCTTTCGTTATAGTAGAAATGCTATTTAGCTCTAGTCTTCTTGCCATTGTTGGAGCTGGTGAAGAGGTACGCTACACAATCTAGCTATTTACTCTTTCCATTCGACCATCAAATATTTACTCACAGTATGACTGCCCCCAGCCATCCCTATCGCCCCGCCGCCTCTGTTTGTTCAATACCACAACTGCAACTGCTCTTCGAGAATTAAATTTCTTAACTTCCATACTTGCTGTCCGAATGAATAAGAAGAGGTAACCTGCACATTGTATAATGATGAGTGATCGATCAATTTGGCTTTGCTATCGTAATCTTCGTTTTCAGCGATTTGTATCCTTTTATTTGTTAAAAAAAACCATAAGTTTTTAGTCTAGATATGATAACAAAGACAACTGGCATATTTGGCATCTGTTGACACTTGTTAAGTCATTTATTGCGGTTCTGTACCATGTGAGGTGGTTTTTTCAAGAGTATCATGTTTTTTCAGGAGTATCATGTTAATCCATTAATTGGACTCCAATTCTTTCTCCTTTGTTGTTGATGAATTTTATATGCCTTATTGGAAAATGCAGACTTGTTGTCATTTTACAGGACAAAACATATGTATATGACATAAATAGCCTCGCAATCTTGGACACTATTGATACTATACCAAATATAAAAGGTGAAATTGGGTCATATTCTTGTTGTACCTGTACTCGGTTTATATTCTGTTCTACCAACAATCATTGTGTTTATTGTTATAACATCATTATAACATCATTGTGTTTTTATCAGGGCTTTGTGCATTCTCACCAAGTTTGGAAGGGTGCTTTTTGGCTCTTCCTGCTAGCATCTCGAAGGGATCTGTGTTGTTGTACAATGTCATGGACCTGCATTTACATTGTGAGGTTATGGCATATTCTCTCTCATACATAACAGAAAGATGATAAAGTTTATATCACAACACTTCATTTTGTTACCTAACTTAATTATACTCGCGGAATAATGATTTCCAGGATGAATTGTGAGTGTTCTATTTTCAAGTAATGAGAAAGATTGAATGACTTTGTCTTTTCTTCTATCTGGCTGGTCATTTTCACGGTTCTGTTTCTCTGCACACTCATGACCAAAATATTTCTCTTTTAATTCCGAAGAATTTAAAAACTTAATCATGCAAGTTGCATGCAGTATGATTATTTAAATGCATTTATGCTTTGTTGAAATCCTCAAATCAGGATGTTTTGCAGCTTCATTTTGAAAACTTGTGGGCATATTAAAAAACCACTTCTGTGAATTGGAATTTACATATCGAACATAAACGATCAATTTTTCCTTTAATAAGTTAATTATTATATATGCTGAAAATGATTTTCTTTGTCCATTTCCTGATTAATATTATTTGTATCCTTGGAACTTATTTACAGATAGATGCGCATCGATCCCCACTTGCTGCAATTGCCCTTTCTTCCAATGGAATGTACATAGCAACAGCATCTGAACAGGGAACCATTATCAGAGTCCATCTAGTCTCAGAAGCAACTAAGGTAAAGAATAGCAAAATATGAAGAAGATTGTTATTGGCACCGCCATTCGGGCTTAGTTAATATGATTATATGAATCATATGAATTGTGCTTCAACAAATTCAAGTCTGGCAAAATCTCTTTCTGTAGTCAGCCTCAAAATTGCACTCTTCTCTAGATGTTGCTCTTTGAAGTATCTGGCACTAGACTAAACTTAGCAAATTAGAGAATGACTGGAAAGACAAGATTTATACTAGTTCGGCACAACTTTTCCCTACGCCCAGTTCTAATTTCTCTAGGTAGAGAAATCACGGCTTATTAATTAATGATAGAGCATACAGTACTTTTGCAAACCCTAAATCTATTCCGTCTTCTTTCTCTTGGCTGTCTCAGGCCTTTTTCTCCCTTTTTTCTGGTCTTGCCACACCCAATTTATAAGTATAGGATGCGGTTTACATGCCTATTTTCTGATTAAGTTTCCTATTCTATATGGAAATAGGAAAATAATGTATTTCCTATTTGGTCTAATTGGATAAATGGTCCTTATGGTGATAGGGTATTCGGAAGGAGCCCCTATGGTAAAAAAAATTTGGATTTAAACCCTTGTATTTAAGCCCAAAAACAGAATTTCCATTAAGCTTCCTTTTGTTTTTTTGTTTTGTTTTGACTTATTTATTTATTTATTTATTTTCTTTTTAAGTAGAGGGAATTCGCTTCAGGGTTTTGTCAATTCTAGAATGCCAGAAAGTATTACCAGCTGCAAGGGCAGGTGGAGAACCTTTGCCTGAGGGTACAGTACCTTTTTAGTCTGATGGATTTTTTTTTTCTTTTTGCATAAACCATAGTTTGGTAGTTTCCTTTTCCCATTTGTTTATAGAAACATCAAACTTTAAAAAGTGTGTGATTTTGAATCCTACTATGAACTTTGATTTCAACAACCCTTGCATAATTTAAGAGAAAGGAAAGTCTGCTGTCTCTTGAGGTCAGAATCACTTGCTCTTGGCTTTTCAGAACAATGCAATCAGCTTACACCCACACGCATATCTATATTTATATAGTGCATAAGTATTGTCATGCTAGGCATCATCTTTTTCCCTAACTCGTAATAAGCTATAGCCACTGAACCAAGTCGTGGCAGTACCTCTAATTGCCTGTAATTTGTTACAAGTAAAATGCATGTCTAACCGATCCTTCTTTGGCAGTCGTATAGCTTTCGAAGAGGGACATATCCATCAACTATATTTTCTTTGTCATTTGGGCCATCTATGCAACTGCCAGATATTCTTGTGGGAACAAGTTCTTCAGGTTCTGTTCATGCCTTTTCTCTGGGGTTCTCCATTTATCAACGGTTAGAACGACAACTGAACTTTCCTGTTTGGAGACAACACAAACTGCTAATAATACTACCAAACTGATTGTGCTGATTGTGCACATGCTTTATTAAGTCTTAATATATGTGAATGGCTTATGTTATAGCATGCTAAGTATTGGTTCCTTATAGCTTATGGGTCTTGAATATAAGTTACTTTTTTCCTATGATATTACACAGCCATAATCTTGTACATATATCCTAAAAAGTCTCTTTTTGTTATTTATATTTCCAGTCCTTTTATCATTCATTTCCCACTTATTTGTTGTCTTTTCTTTCTCTTTACCTCGTCATTCGTAGCAGATTTCTTTCCTTTGTTCTTTGTCTAATTTTTGTGATTTCACTTTTCTCATGTCTGAAGACAACTAAAGCTTGATGGGCCTTCAGTAACATTTGTTTATTATTTTTTTTCTCAATGGTATTTATTTTCTGCTACGTTGCGCAATTGACATAAAAGAGAAAGGAAAAGCTGTATTACTATAATCATGTTCTGCCAAATCCATTAATTTGATTTGATGTATTATTCTTGCTGTTCAATCTTCATATTGAATTGAATAAAAAAGAGTGCAAAAAACTTAATAAAAAAAGGAGGAAAGAAAAACTGGACAGAAAAGTTATTAAAAAAAAGAGGAATATGTACTTGAAATTCAAAATTTTGTATCTAAAGATGCCTATCCTGCTTCATGGTATGGATTAATCTGTCATCAACTTTCAGCATCACATGTCAACCAGATGTAATTCCTTGTAGATGTAAACTATGCATTAAATATCACAGCGACTTTTTCTTTTATTGGCAAGAACCTTGAAAAGTAAGCTCTATAAATTTCTAGACGTACAAAGTTCTTTCATGAAATACATGTCTACTTACTTTTCCAATATTAGAGAGTACTTGCCGATCCTTTTCATTTACATTTGCAAAGTTATATAATCGTATTTTCACTCTTCGCAGAAGCAAAAGATCAGGGAGTTTTCTTGGATCAATTATACCCGACTCTGTGACTGATGCATTAGATCCGGCACATCATGATGTACTTCATAATGCTGCACCAGCAGGAGTCAAAAGGTGGACCACTTGTAACTTACGCACTGAATCCATATTATGTTTTATATTGTATCCATAGTATAGTTTTACTGCAAGTCTGCTAACAGCATGGCATCAGCACTGTTGCTTAGAGTTAAAATAGTCAATTGAAATTTTCTTTATTCCACTTGTAGGGAAAGTATTTTGCATTTCTAGTTTCCCAAATTGGCATAAAGCTAAGTGCAGCCTAAATCTAAGAAACTAAAACATAACTATAAAATATGATAAAGGTGCTCCCATCAGACCTTGCCCCAAGTTCCCGAACTGAGTCTGGTGCAATACACCTTAGTCTCTGTCCAGCCGTGTCTTTTATTCATTATTTTGAATTCCGTAGACGATTAATTTGTTATATCAAATATTTCAACTCCAGAGTTGGATATAGAGGATGTGATGCACTATGTGAACCTTAATAGTTTGGTTAATGGTGATTCTTTGATTTTTGAGGGTAAATTTTAAAAAACATGGAGTTTGTGATGCACAACGTGAACCTCAAAATTTTCGGGTATAAGCGACACCAAAATTTACATATAGAGATTTAAGAAGCAGTAATATGTTTGATTGATATAGAATTATCAACTGCCCAGCTAATCAAGAGAATTTTCTTTTTGTAAGAATCTGTATTACATTGTGAATATTGTGGTATTGCTATGGACTTATAAATTTCCAGCTAAGCAATGGAAATCAAATTCTTTTAGATTCCATTTATGTTTCCTTGCTCTTCAATTTCCCGTGGATTCAATTTAAATTGTAGACCGTACATCAGATTTGGACATTTGGTAACTCAGATATCTAGTATGATATTATCCCGCCTTCTCTAAGAAAGCCCTTAACCTTTGGCTAATTGTTATTACTGTATCAATAATTTACAAAGTCAGTTTAGTTTTACTTATTTCGTCAACTTTTTAACAGCTATGCAGTGATACGAAAGGTAGACAAGGTTGCTGATACATCAACTTCAGAAATTGTGGCTTGTAGGTTAGTTACTGGTACTTGTCTGTATGTAGTCATATATATTTGAAGTCTTTTATTTGTGATTCCTTCGTCTCTCTCTCCATTCTATTCTTTTCTACTACTTTGGGTACTGAATTAGCCAGTTGAATAGAGTTCTTAGTAAATAAATGTGCAAAGTATTTCATGTACCCAATGCAGAGGATGGTATTGCAAAGCATTATCATTGGGCCATGAATTACTACCAGGTTTCCACGAATGATTGAGAAATTTGAGGTGCCCTTTCCCTGAGTTTTAAGTAAAAACTCTGCCAATATTCACTAATGGGGAACAAAATTGTTGGCACCTTCGTCCAGTCGAGTTTTGAATACTATTTCAGTTAGCTCTCTGGTGTAATCGCTTCTTTGTTTAGGTTTGAATGCCTTTCTATTGGATTTTAATTTTCAGGGCAACTATTTCCATCATAAGCTACAATGGATACTTCCAGGAGTACAACTTAAGCGTCAACCGTCAGAATGAATTTGTGTGGAGCTTGGAGCGCGAGTTCAAGCTACTTACTGTCATCACAGATGATTCCACCAGCTCATGATCAAAAAGTTAGTATGCTTCAAGGCCTAGTTGACTAGCCTTGAAGGAACATGTAATACAACTCGGTAACACAAATTAATTCCGACACGGAATTAGTAGGTTAGTATATGGCCAATCAAAGTCGTGTTTGATTCTTGTTGACCCTAATAACACGAGTACACGGCAACTTGTGTATATGTGAATAGCTCGAGTGAGTGGAACAGCTTTCCAATACAAGAAAATTATATGGTTCACAAATTGTATGACTTTACATGTGGCGAATAATCAACTAAACATAGAAAGAGACGAGCTACGCAACCCAAAGACCTTAAAAATACATCTCGTAAGCTAAATGTAAGGTACAAAATGTTAGCAAAGATAAACGGAAGCAGGTGCCAGAGCCATCAGAAATAACCAAAGTCCCTAAGACTGCCTCTGGTGGTCCTTCAGAGTCTCAACCTCTACCAGTTCGTCCTACCCGAGGGTTTTGAAGGCCAGATCGAGGAACTGCTCAACCATTGAACTTTCAATTGACTTGGTTAAGAGTATTAACGTTAAAATTTAGAGTAGGTTGAGTCTGAGATCGAACCAACGTTGATTTTCGACTTGGGTTGGCCTTTCTTATGACATGGGTGGACGGATGGAACGGTAATGTAGAGCATTGGAGAGAGGAGGAAAAAAAGGGGTTGAACTTTATTAATCTCCTACAGAACGGGAGGGAAACGGTTTTCACACCCCTACTTGGTTCCCTAGCATACTCGTTTCTATTAACATATGCCTATGTAGAAAGAGAAAACAAGTGAAAATTATTTTCTTTGTTTTACTTCTAAATGAACTTTTGAAGAGGCAAAAGCAAAACAAATCTCGCACTTAAATCTTTGTCAGTTTCATAGCGAACCTATAAATGTTAAGTCAAAAAACACGACAAATGGGGTTGGATGTTGCACCATCTTGATAGGAGCATATTTATGCGACTTAGTTAGCTTATTTCCTTACATTTACTTAGTTAGTTTCTGTTTATTAGAGTATTTTAAGCTATTTTCGTGTGTTTGTAGGTCCAAATGACAAAGTTGGCAAGAAAAGGCAATTTGGAGCAGTTTTGGGCTTGAAATGGATAGCACATGAATGGAGTAAGGTGGATGGACAAAATTGAAGACCAAAGGAGGCTAGGAATGAGCAAAGAGATGAAGGAAATAAATTCAAGACAAAAGAAGTCAAGGAACTCAGCAAGAAAGAAGAAATGCTAACCAAGTTTCCTTATTTTGTCCTAAACCTTTCCTAATCCTAATTCACCTAAGTTCCAGCTGCAAAGGGGTGTCCCAAACATATTAGGATCCTTAATTACATGGTTCTAGAAGGTTAAACTCAGTCAAAGAAGGGTGCCGCACCACCCTAGTCCTTTACCCTTCCTTGCCGCACAAGGGAGCACATTCCCTTTCCTATTTTCTGCTGCAAATCACTTACCCTTCAAGATCCTGACGCACCTCTCTTTCCCTTTTCCTCTTGATTTCTAACATCTATTCACCTTTCCTAATTATTGATGCATCTCCCTTGCCTATTTCTCATTAATTTCTGACATTTACTCATTGTGGGACTAAATAGCAAAGTTTTAATCCTTTCCTATACCTTGCCGTGTCCTCTACCTTATATATACCATTCTCTGCCGCACCATTCAAGCCTTCCCATCAATTCCATCCATCTATCAACCTACACAACCCTCTACCACCAGACTACCATCCATTCCATCTATTCATTCACCTATCCATCCACCACACACCACCCATCACCCATTACCCATTCTACACACCCAAATCCTTTGTGCCGCATGTTTTGCAAGGAAGGAGGATAACTTGGAGCTGTGCTAGCCATTTAAGACCTTTGGATTGCTGGAGTGTTCTAGGTGTATTCTACTTTTGTTTATAATGTTTAAATTCAATTATCGTTGTTTGATTGCAAATATGTGGAACTAATTTTGTTTTAGCTAGAGGTGGATTCAAAGCCATGAACATATTTGCAATATGAATTGATTACTTCCAGTTGTGATTTCGTAAATTGTGAATGCAATTTGCTTAACTGTTTGATTGATAACTTATTCTTGTATGTTGATTAAAGGTGCACACTTAGTTTGCATGCATGAATTTGATGCTAGAATATAAAGGAATTTCACCTAATCGTTATGAACTTATATTCATAAGTAGTGGAGGTTGCTAGTCACAATCGTGTTAAGTAAATTCCTGGCAGGAGTATCATGTTGTTCATAGTTACGAATGTCATGTCAATGCTTATGATTTTCATAGAACTTAATGATCTTTGATATGTATCTCTATTATGTAGTTCATGTAGGGAATTATTGAAGAATAATTTGGTTGCCGATGCGTTGTCCATCCAATTCAATGAATTTAGGGAAATCTGATGGTTAATTTGTGCAGTTCACGGTTAACTTGGGGCATTGTCATTCATGGTTTATCGAAATAATAACTGGAAATCAATTTGTGTTACATATGTGTCATGTGTGGAGAAAAACCCTCTAGCTAGCCTTTTGCCCTTTGAATTACCCAACTTCGTGTCTTTGTTTAGAATCTGCAAGTTACTTAGCCTTAGTTTTAATTTTCGTAGAAAACAAACCCCCCATCCTTAAGTTGTGTTAGTTTAGTTAGAATCTGTTTAAACTTGTTCCTAGTGAGTCTTTTGAGTCTAGCTACTTCAATTTTCGTCCAAATCACTCTCTAGTTTCTGTTTTGAGTCAATTTGTTTGTTTAGTGTTGTTTTGAGTCATTCTAGTTTGTTTTGAGTTATTAGAGTCTAGTTTTCTGTTTTTTGAGTCTAGTTTAGTGTTTTAGAGTTAAATTTGTGCAGATTAGCATCCCTCCTAATCCCCGGCCTAGAACGATCCCTACTTTCATATACTACAATTATCAAAAAGAGGGTTTAAGTTTGTGTGCTGTTTTATAACGCATCACATCTTCAACTCTTCTCTGGATCCAGAGTTTTTCGAGAAAAGGTCCCATTCTTCTGCGTCTGTCCTTTCTTCCGTCTCTATGTGTATTTCTCAATAGGCAATGAATGAACAACTTCTTATATAAGGACTTCTCTGGGAAACCATCCATGACATTCATAGACAGGTCCTTATTATTCCCTAAGAAGTAAAAGATAATGTAATTAATTAATTATTTTAGTATAGCTTACTTTGTTTAGTTCAGATAAGTCCTATATTAGCTGACTAAATCATCGTCATGTTCATGTAGATTCTAGTGCAAGAAAACAAGATATTTAATTAGAAACAGCGGCAACAGTGGGGAAGGTGAGTCGGCTTGATGAACGACTACGACACACTTGCTCCATATTTGGAAACTCTTGTGCAATTCCTCGGAAGCTTTGCCTTTGAACGTCGGTTCTTGATGTGAAAATTATCTGAACACACAAATAAAACCCTCTTTTTATCAATTGTAGTAAAGTATGTAAGTAGGGATCGTTCTAAACCGAGGATTAGGAGGGATTGCTAAACACTTGGAAACTGACTTAAAAACGTAAAAACAAAGTTTAAAACACTAAACTAGACTCAAAGAATGCAAAACTAGAATTTAAAACACTAAAACAAACCAAAAACTCAAAACAGCAACCAAAAGACTCAAAACTGCCTTAAAAACACTTTCTGGGCAGTTTTGAACACAGAGCACTAAATTGGACGAATTTGGGTTTTAACTTGACTCCAACTACTTAAAAACACAAACAAAACAAGTTTAGAATAATTTGAAACAAGAAAGTAAATGGGGGGTTTGATTTGGACGAATTCAAACTAACAAAACAGATTCTAGAACTAAACAGATTGCAAAACGAATTTGGGGATTAAGATGAATGATGGACAAGCTAGAGGTTCTTTCTCTACACATGATATGTATGCAAACAAATCAATTTCCAGTTACTTCTACTTGAATCATGAATGACAATGCCCCAAATTAACTGTGACATCACTAGTTAATTCTCAGATTTTCCTTAAGTTATTAGATTGGATGACATCATTCGACAACCTAAAGTATTCTCCAAAAGTCCTCTACATTAATAGAGATACATTCAAAAATCATTACGTTCAATGAAAATCATAAGCATTGACAAAGCACTTATAACTATGACATCATGTTACTCATGCTAGGAATTGAACTTAACACAATCGTGACCAACGACCTTCACTACATATGAATATAAGCTTGTAACGATTATGTGAAACTTACTTATACTCTAGCATCAGATTTATGCAAGCCAATTAAGTGTCGACCCTCAATCAACAAACACAAATAAGTTATCAATCAAACGGTTAAGCCAATTACATTCAAAACTCAATAATCCATAACTGAAATTTATCAATTCATATTACACACATAATCATGGCTTGGAAATCACCCCTAGCCAAGAGGGGTTTAGCCACTCATGTTCACAACAAGGCAAAGTAAACAGAAATTAAACATAAGAGACATGAAACGAATTACACCTAAAACGCTCCAATCTTCAAACGTCCAAGGTTCCTTCTTCTCCTCCTTGTTGCGGCACAAGTGCTAAAGGATGTGGTTGATGTGTATGGATGAAGGGGATGTGTTTTGGATAAAGGGGGGCTGCGGCAAAGGTAGGGAATTGTGTTTAGGGTGTGTATGGTGAATGAATGGTTCCTCTCTTGTGGCTGAAACAAGAGAGTATTTATAGGGATGGGAAAGTCCTAATCCCTAATTAATTTAGAATGACATAATTTCATCCCAAATCCAAAAGGTGTGGCAAATTTTAGGGAAAAGTTGTGCCAGATTTTAGGGAAAAGGTAAATCCAAAAGCATGGTCAAGTATAAAAAAAAATGACCAAATTGAAAATTTTTGTACCTTCGACTTTGAACTGGTTTCATTTGTTTCCATGTTATTGCTTTTTGTTTTCTTAATTAGCTTTGTGTTTTACTTAATTTTTTTTCGGAGTTTTGTGTTTTATTTAATTTTTCTCGAAAATTTAAAAAAAAAAATCAACAAGGCTATGTGCATTTGGTTTTTCAAAGATGATCAAACATGTACAATACTAACAAGAGAACAAGGAATTTCATAAAACACATGTTAACTAAGTTCTTGATAATCATGGTTCAAATTTCATCCAGTTATATCATTGGGTCGGGAAACTAATAAAAATCTAATTGAAAACCATAAGGAAAACAAGACAATATTTTCGGAGTTTTGTGTTTTATTTAAAAATTTGACGGGATTTTAAACCGCACAAATTTAACCCTCTTTTTGACAGATGTAGTATAGATGTAAGTAGGGTATCGTTCTAGGCCGGGGATTAGGAGGGATTGCTAATCTACTCTAAATTAATTTAAAAATATTAAACAAGACTCAAAAACACAAAACTAGGCTAAAAACTTGAAACACACTAAAAATGACTCAAAATAATAAAAACAATTTAAAATAAAAACTAGGAAATTAATTAGACGGAATTTAAATTAAAAGATTAAAAGTAATAAAAATTAACTAAATAATATAATATAATAATGGGGGGGTTTGGTTTGGATGAAACGTAAATTATACTTAACTAAATTACAAATTGACAAAAACATAAAATTAAAAGTGAACAGATAGACGACGGATTGGCTAGAGGGTTTTTCTCCACACAAGACACAAATGCAACCTAAATTGATTTTCAGTTGTTCTTTCAATAAATTGTGAATTTCTCAACGCCCCAAATTAACCATGAATTGCATAGATTAATTCTCAGATTTTCCTTAAGTTAATGGATTGGATGATTGCATACGACAACCCAAAACATTCCCCACAAGTTCCCTACATGAATTGCATAATAGAGATACAAGCGAGAATCATTAAGTTCTATGAAAACCATAAGCATTGACGAGGCATTCGTAACTATGAACAGCATGATACGTTTGCCAGGAATTTACTTAACGCGATTGTGACTAGCAACCTTCACTACTCATGAATATAAGTTCATAACGATTAGGTGAAATTCACTTATATTCTAGCATCAAATTCATGCATGTAAATTAAGTTTGCATTCTTAATCGACAAACACAAATAAGTTATTAATCAAGCAGTTAAGCAAATTAAATCACAATTCAGAAATCACAACTGAAATTACCAATTCAAATTACAAATATAATCATGGTTTTGAATTATCCTCTAGCCAATATAAAATTTATTTACACATTATTATAATTTAAAACAGAAATTAAACATAATTAAAATCTGAGTTTGGAGGAGATAAACCAAATTGAGGAGTGTATTTTCTGTCCCCGTGCAGCTTCTGTGCTTGCTGCCGTGATTCTGCTTCTGTGCACTGCCTCCTGGCCTTTTCTGTCTCGCTGGCGCTGCCTAATTAGGCAAGCTGTTTCCGCTACTCCGCTGGACTGGTGCTGGACTGCCAGCTCACGCCGAGAGCTGCCTTTTTATCCCTGCGCAATTGGGCAGCTTCAGTCCCCCCGTAGCAGCGTCTGCTGCGTTTCCTTATTGACTGCCAACTGCTTGCTTTGCTGCCCGTGGAGGGCAGCCTTCCTAACTGATGGGTCTGGCGCTGTCTCTCCCCCCTTCAAGGCTGCTTTCTCTCCTGGCGTGAGCTCCCAAGGAGCTCTTATTTTTCCCCCAAGTTTCAGCTGCCCCCTCGCTTTTTATGTTCTTCCCGAGCCTTATTCCTTGGCTCGCTGCTAGTGCCCCCTCCGTTTCCCTTGGATTCTTTTCAGACTTTACACCCACTTCTTAAGGCCCCAAGGCCCTTTTTTTTATTCCTTCTTATTTTCTTGCGGTGGACTCCATCATTTTTTTTTTCTGCTTTTGACTTGTTTATTACCCCACCGAGCTGCTTTCATGCAGCTCCCCTTTCTATCCGCATGCTCCTTTGGCCTAATTTATGTTTCTCCAGCTGTAATCACACACTCACACAATATTAATTATATTTAAAATATAAATATATAAATAAATATATATATATTATTTTTCAAATGATACGTATAATTCAACAGACAATATAGTTTAAATGAAATTATAACTTAACACTTCACTTATTCTATTTTTATTTTCTTAGCTAGAAAAATTCATAAAACATAAAAATAACGAAAATAGCTCAAAATATAACGAACTAACTAAGAAAAGACGAGTGAATTTGATATAAAAATATATATAAATATGGTCCGATCAAATACCCCCACACTTAGCTTTTGCTAGTCCTCGAGCAAAACAAAGAAACAAAAACAAAACTCAATCTAAACCTTCCAACATTTATCTCAGGGATTTCCAATGGACATGACAAATTAAAAAAACATCACTTACACAGATTTTGGCAATCCATACCCTTAAGCACATACTTAATCACAGTCACCATTTATTAGTTCGCATTTAATCAATTAAAACAACATTTTGAATGTAGTAACATGCCTTAGAGAATTTACTCTATTCCTTACTAGATATGCACTCAATTTTTCGCTCAGATTTTCTGACTACACTCCCTACACTAGGTATATGTGAGAAGAATGATGTAAGCAAGGAAACGATCACTCACATATGTTATAGCAAAGAAAGCATTTTCTGGAGTTATTAATGTGCATATGAATATGATCTCATGAACGGAATGCTACTACTTAGATGCGAGAACCAGGGACACTATATGCTCATACCAATCCCAAACTCCACATATTGAACACACAACAACCAAGATAGAAGTCAAAGGGTTGTAACGGGGCTAAGGATATAGGCTTAACAAAGGAAGGCTATGGAAAAACAAATGTTCTTAAAGAAATAGTAAGCAAAGTAATAAGGTTAACGCATAGAATTCACTTTTGAATGAAAATTCAACTCTAAACCCGAGGGGAGGATTCACACATTTTATGGCCAAATTTCAAACTCTTTTTCTTCTTTCTTTTCTTTTCACGCGTTTTTCTCTTCTTTTTTTTTTTTTTTTTTTTTTTTTTTTTAAAAGAACAAAACGGACAATTGAGCTCGAAACAACCAATCCTTCCCCCACACTTGTTTTTCTGCATAGTGTAGAATAAAATGAATTCTTTTTAAGTCATGCTCACTATTCTTTAAGAACAAGGGTGCAAACAGTCCTATAGTAGGTTTGGTGCGGTTTAATGAGGTTAACAACAAAAATAGGCTAAACAAGGCTCGAGATGGGTTAAGCCTACAAAACATAAGAAAGATGGAGGGTAAGGCTTTTTGGTTAAGGTGGTTTACTAAACAACTTCATCTTGATATGTGTTATGCAATTCAATGTCATGCTTTGAATGAAACGGATATGAGTTCTAGTATCTGGAACTAAGATGATAAAACGCCTTCTAAGTAGCAACCAAGCAAAGAATAATGAGATCATGCAACGACTTTAGAAAACAAAAACATCAAAATTAATAACTCTCCAAACAAGGTATACGCTCAAGTCTCACAGGGATGTAGCATTAGTTTGAGTTCCTTCCTTCAAGCATGTTACAAAAACTAATTTTATCCTTTTGTGATCAAATTTAAATTCATAAACAACAACTACAACTAAGCATAAACCAAGAGCATATCAAACTTCCATCCATGTTTATAATTTTCTTTAACAGTCATGCAATTAAAAACCAAATCCTCATCATTGTGTTGGAAGGTACCTAAGACACAAACACACAAAAACAACTAAAAAAAATTCTTTTTGGGTTTTTCAAAATATTTTTCAAATTTTTATGTCATTTTCGTAAGATTTCCTCAAAACACAATAAAACACACCAAAAAAGCATAAAACACTAAGAAAACAAAAAGCAACAACACGGAAACAAATGAAACCAGTTCAAAGTCGAAGGTACAAAAATTTTCAATTTGGTCATTTTTTTATCTTGATACCCCCACACTTAAACTAGACATTGTCCCCAATGTCAGAAAACATTAATATGCAAATAAAAAAAAAAAAAAAAAAAATAATACGAAACAAAATAAAGTAAAGGACTGAAAACTTCTCTAATTTGCAGAAAACTCAATCGATGACCCCCAAGCTAAAATTCTGCCATCAACTTCAAGGGTGGAAATATTCAAACGTTCCTGCAAAGAAAAGAAATAAATCAGTTAAGCACGCAAAAATAAAAATGCAAACGAAAAATAAAAATTGAAAATAAAAGACAACGAAAAGAACTAATAAGCGATCATTGGTCGTCCTTGTTGATTTTCCACAGCTTTCATCTTGAACTGGATGGGCCTCCTTCTGGCAAGTGCTCCTCAGCTTAGTTGAGGATGAATCAGCACGTTGTCTCCACATGCTTCAAGTAGTCCGGTCTCCACGCAGGTGTGGCATCTTCTTGAACTCTTGGATCAACCCAGACTCATCTGCTCTTGGGTGCACCTCAGACTCCTCCTGCTTCGTCTGTGAGGTACTTTTGTTTTTGAAGAAGTACCTCAACACAAGTTTATTTTTGAAGTGGGTTGGGAGGGGTTTGAGATGAGTACTCGAGAGCAAGACTAGGTAAGCAATCAGGATCTCACTTTCTCCACGTTCCTCAGATGAAGGAGAGGAGAAAGCATAATATGAGATACTTTTGCTTTTAACCTTTTTAATATGAAATACTTTTGCTCTGGAAGGTTTGTTTTCTGGGGTGATCCAAGGGATGAAGAACACTGAATAACTCGAAAGCTTTCTTTGGGAAGACATTATCGGAGATGAAGAGAGGTTGAGAGGTTGAGAGGTTGAGAGGTGAGAGGGTGTGAAGGTGTGCCTTTGATGTGGAAGCAAATGTCGAAACTTATAGAAATTTTTCTTCCTCAACCAGAACTATTCTTGCACTATTTGTCGGCAGCCGGTGATGGATGAACAGTGCCCGTTACGCGCTTTCTGACAAAGCGTCCGTAATTTCCGCGAGGCTGACGATGCAAAGACGAGTGACGACAAAACCGGAATGATGATCTTTTGAAAACCGGGGTTCAAAACCGGGTGCGGCTCGTGGTTTTCGCAACGCTCCACGCTGCACGTCATGAGTGACGACACGTCCGGCCAAATCGACCGCCTCGTGATTCCTGACTGCTCCTGCTTTTGAGAAAGGCGCCCGACTTTTTCGATTTGCGCGAGGACGCGTCTTCAATCTTCGAGCGAACGCGTCATCGACCTCTGAAGAACGCCTCTCAATTTCTTCTTCTTATAGGGGCACGAAATTTGTTTCACGACACACTGAATTGCCATAAACACTCTCTCCTCTTGTAAACACTTCCCTCTTGTAAACACTTCTGCAACTTACTCCTTTCTTGCACTCTTCCTGCACTCTTAAACTTTCCGAACTCTTTTCTTCCTCAACCCCCTCTAAAAATGTCTTGCCCTTCCGACCGTCGCTTAAACTTGAATGTCGGGGAAGACGATGACTCGTCTTCTCCGAACAACATTTGGAATCCGTCCTTCATATCCCCCAATGGTCCTCTTACAGTCGGGGACACAATGATGAGGAACGATATAACCGCAACGGTGGTTGCAAGAAACCTTCTAACTCCCCGAGACAATAGGTTGCTGTCCATGCGATCAGACGAGCTGGCCGTTCAGGATTCTCTGGCCCTCAGTGTCCAGTGCGCAGGCTCGGTTTCAAACATGGGCCAACGTCTTTTAGCTCGATCTCGTCAGGTGGAGGCTCTGATGGCAGAAGTGACTAGTCTTCGGCAAGAGGTCAGAGGACTCAGGCATGAAAATAAAGAGCTGCACATGCTCGCCACCAGTTACTCGACCAGCATGAAGAGGAAGCTGGACCAGCTGCAGGAGTCGGACGGTCGGATTCAGAGCGATCATGAAAGGTTCATGGCGCTACTCCCTAGGTTTATGTTGCCTTCGTCCTCTGGAGCAGCACCAAGCGTTCCGGCTCCGGAGATTCCAACTCTGGCTCTTCGTCTTCCCGGAGCTCCGTCAACCTCTGAGGCGCCACCTAACCAATAACCAATGATTGCTATTAGTTTTTCGTATTATTGTAAATTTTATTTATGCTTTTAATGTTTATTTAAATAAAAATATATATATTACTAATATTATTATTAAAAAAAAAATTTATTTTTTTTTATTTA
This sequence comes from Crataegus laevigata, assembly GCA_963580275.1. Classification (NCBI taxonomy): domain Eukaryota; kingdom Viridiplantae; phylum Streptophyta; class Magnoliopsida; order Rosales; family Rosaceae; genus Crataegus; species Crataegus laevigata. The sequence goes on along the minus strand of OY756948.1, from coordinate 32,438,005 downwards.
TTTTTTATTTATTTTTTAGGTTTATTTTAAGCAAGGTAAAATATGTAATGTAAAATAAGTAAATTAATGCAAAAAGACTTTATTTACTCGCACTTAAAATAAACAAGGCCCTAAATTTATTTAAACTCAAACTAAATAAAAATCAACCAAATAACACAACTAACTAAGCGAAACAAAATGAAAGTAAAAGCAATAAAGAAGAAGGTTAAGAAATGCAAATCTGGTTGCTTGGGTTGCCTCCCAAGAAGCGCTTGCTTTAACGTCTTTAGCCGGACGAATCTTTCCATTAACCTCCCCTTGGCTCCAAAGCATGAAATTTATCTTTTAACGGGAGGTGATATTTGAAATGATTCGGCAGCGGTCTGCATTCAAGGGTGGGCGCCTGAATCATTAAAATTAGAGACAAGTTAGTATAAAATAAAAATAAAATTAAAATTGGAGAAAATGGCTTACTGTCTTTCTCCGACTTAAACTCAAATACAAAAACTTCGCCTTTGGATATTTCGGGGACTTTGCACTTGGCCAGATTGACGATGATGGTTGTGGCCTGTCCCGTGTCATCGATCTTAATTTCTTGGGCCTTGATTGTCTGCACTGCCTCTGTGATGTTTTCTTGATGTTGCCCAACCACTTCGATATCTTGAACTATTTTTCTTGGTGCACCAAGAATTTGGATTTCACTATGGACCTTTGGAAGAAATTCCACAACGTCTTTTTCACTCTCATCAAAATTTGGAAGTAAAATTCTGCAAGGAAAAAGGACATTCGGTGGAAAAATGTCAGAATGAATTGAACTTAGAACAACCTCACCATAGTTGGACGACATAGGGACTTGAGGGGTTTGAGACAAGAATTCGTCTAAACTGCCCAGGTCGTCCTCCTCATCTTCTTCTTGCAGCGGCAAGTCATCCACGTTCGGGCTATGGTTGGATGGTTCTGGGACAACTTCATCCTCCTCGTCACCTTCCAAAAAGATGGCTTCTTCATTTTCAACTTCTGCATTTGAATTTGCAATGGTGGAGTTGGAGAATTCACTTTGATCTTGAATCTGTGCCATGATCTCCATAATCTCCCCAACTTGCCTTTCCAATTCATCCACCTTGTTGGTCCGGTCTTGCATCTCCTGGATTCGATTTTCCACTCCCTGATTCAAAGAAGTGAGTAACTTATTAAATGTATCATTATCCAGAGATGTACCTGAATCGAATTGGGCAGATTGTTGTGGTGGTTGTGATGGTGATGTATAGAACTCATCATACGGCTGCCAATATTCTCCTTGGTGAGTCTCCTTAGCTTGATTTTGTGACCCCTGCACCAAAGAGTTTAATTCATTAAGAATTTGATTATAATCCACGGGCATACTTGAATTCGATTGGAATTGTTGTGGGGGATGTTGTGGTGGCTGCATAGGTCTGGAATAGAACTCGTCTTGCTGCCAATATCCACTTTGTTGAAAATGTTGAGGTTCATCCCACATTTGATTTGAATAATCCCTCCAATCCGAATTGCAAGCGTCGGAATACATATTGCCCCTTGATTGATCATAGCCTTGATATCCCCAATCATCTTCATATGCAGAAAATTGAGGATACTGATGAGTCTGATATCCTTGCCCATAGGGCACATCAAGTGTAGGGACACTTGGCATTGTGGTCCGTTCGGCATTATGCGACAATTGAGAAGTAAGATTTGCCAATTGAGCTTGAATACTAGCAAAATCCATGTCTTACTTCTCTAGTACCTAAAATTAAAGAAAGAGAAATAAATCAAATACCAAAAGTACAATACATAAACACAAATATAAACTAAAACACAACAAAAACACAAATATAAAATAAACACAAACGAAAATAAAAGGATTAGCAAAGTTGCTAATCCCCGGCAACGGCGCCAAAAATTTGACGGGATTTTAAACCGCACAAATTTAACCCTCTTTTTGACAGATGTAGTATAGATGTAAGTAGGGTATCGTTCTAGGCCGGGGATTAGGAGGGATTGCTAATCTACTCTAAATTAATTTAAAAATATTAAACAAGACTCAAAAACACAAAACTAGGCTAAAAACTTGAAACACACTAAAAATGACTCAAAATAATAAAAACAATTTAAAATAAAAACTAGGAAATTAATTAGACGGAATTTAAATTAAAAGATTAAAAGTAATAAAAATTAACTAAATAATATAATATAATAATGGGGGGGTTTGGTTTGGATGAAACGTAAATTATACTTAACTAAATTACAAATTGACAAAAACATAAAATTAAAAGTGAACAGATAGACGACGGATTGGCTAGAGGGTTTTTCTCCACACAAGACACAAATGCAACCTAAATTGATTTTCAGTTGTTCTTTCAATAAATTGTGAATTTCTCAACGCCCCAAATTAACCATGAATTGCATAGATTAATTCTCAGATTTTCCTTAAGTTAATGGATTGGATGATTGCATACGACAACCCAAAACATTCCCCACAAGTTCCCTACATGAATTGCATAATAGAGATACAAGCGAGAATCATTAAGTTCTATGAAAACCATAAGCATTGACGAGGCATTCGTAACTATGAACAGCATGATACGTTTGCCAGGAATTTACTTAACGCGATTGTGACTAGCAACCTTCACTACTCATGAATATAAGTTCATAACGATTAGGTGAAATTCACTTATATTCTAGCATCAAATTCATGCATGTAAATTAAGTTTGCATTCTTAATCGACAAACACAAATAAGTTATTAATCAAGCAGTTAAGCAAATTAAATCACAATTCAGAAATCACAACTGAAATTACCAATTCAAATTACAAATATAATCATGGTTTTGAATTATCCTCTAGCCAATATAAAATTTATTTACACATTATTATAATTTAAAACAGAAATTAAACATAATTAAAATCTGAGTTTGGAGGAGATAAACCAAATTGAGGAGTGTATTTTCTGTCCCCGTGCAGCTTCTGTGCTTGCTGCCGTGATTCTGCTTCTGTGCACTGCCTCCTGGCCTTTTCTGTCTCGCTGGCGCTGCCTAATTAGGCAAGCTGTTTCCGCTACTCCGCTGGACTGGTGCTGGACTGCCAGCTCACGCCGAGAGCTGCCTTTTTATCCCTGCGCAATTGGGCAGCTTCAGTCCCCCCGTAGCAGCGTCTGCTGCGTTTCCTTATTGACTGCCAACTGCTTGCTTTGCTGCCCGTGGAGGGCAGCCTTCCTAACTGATGGGTCTGGCGCTGTCTCTCCCCCCTTCAAGGCTGCTTTCTCTCCTGGCGTGAGCTCCCAAGGAGCTCTTATTTTTCCCCCAAGTTTCAGCTGCCCCCTCGCTTTTTATGTTCTTCCCGAGCCTTATTCCTTGGCTCGCTGCTAGTGCCCCCTCCGTTTCCCTTGGATTCTTTTCAGACTTTACACCCACTTCTTAAGGCCCCAAGGCCCTTTTTTTTATTCCTTCTTATTTTCTTGCGGTGGACTCCATCATTTTTTTTTTCTGCTTTTGACTTGTTTATTACCCCACCGAGCTGCTTTCATGCAGCTCCCCTTTCTATCCGCATGCTCCTTTGGCCTAATTTATGTTTCTCCAGCTGTAATCACACACTCACACAATATTAATTATATTTAAAATATAAATATATAAATAAATATATATATATTATTTTTCAAATGATACGTATAATTCAACAGACAATATAGTTTAAATGAAATTATAACTTAACACTTCACTTATTCTATTTTTATTTTCTTAGCTAGAAAAATTCATAAAACATAAAAATAACGAAAATAGCTCAAAATATAACGAACTAACTAAGAAAAGACGAGTGAATTTGATATAAAAATATATATAAATATGGTCCGATCACATGGCAGATTTTAGGGAAAAGGGGAATACAAAAGTATGGTAGATTTTAGGGAAAAGGTAATCAGATTTTAATTAATTTTTCTTCCTCTCTTTGGCTGATTCCTAGCATGCTTTGGTCATCAATTTCGTCCATCTACATTGCTCCAAGCTTATGCTATCCATTTCATGCCCAAAACTGCTCCAAAAGGCTCCAAAATGCATCTTCTTGCATACTTTGTCCTTAGAATCTGAAAAGACACGAAAATGACTTTAAACACTAAAATAACTAAGGAAACACAACGCAAATGCACGAGAACAAGCCAATTAATTAGCATAAATATGTTCCTATCAGTTCTAGGAGGATTAGGTTAACCAACCCCCGGTGACAATCACTACTATGTTTTACTATTTGCGTGATGAACCAAAGTTGGTTGCGCAAAGTGTTTTTCCGTCGCACAAATTTCAGCACAACAGAAACGTCGTCGTGCAAAGATCGTGAAGAAAGGTCTTGCGCGACGAAAATCATCATTGGTTGTAAAAACACGGTGCGACGATTTACCTTTCTTCGCACAAAATACCAGGATACATACGTGGGACGACTATTATTCATCTCTCTAAACTTTGGACGATGACAATTGATTATTGTGCGAGAAAACCTAGTTTCTCGCTTGAGTTTTGCGAGACAAAGGATTTCGTCGCACCAAAAAAAAAAATTTAATTTATTTTTATGTTTTTTTTAATTTTGTAATAAAAATAAATTACTTTTTTTGGTAATATAATTAAATTGCAATTAAAAAATGTAATGAAGAGAAAAATAATATATTTAAAGCAATATAAATGTATGTACTGTGTACACAAAAAATGTTTAAAAAGTAAGGAAGTAAAAAACTTAGAAAATAATGCGGCATAATGTACGTGGTCGTCTTGCAGAGGCGGCTAGAAGGTCTCGAGGTTGTCGACATGCTCAGACGTCGAAGGGGCAGAGGTGTGGCCATGCTCGGGTTGGAGTAAACTCGACAGTTTCTTACACGACATGGTGACACGACATGAAAATAACGGGTTTCAAGTCAACAAGATAACTAATGGAGGAATAAGGAGAGGAGAGAGGAATAGGAGCCAATCAGAAAAGAAGGAAATGAGAAAAAAGGAGGGAGAATGGGTGCGGGGGATCTCTGACTCGTGAGGATCCAACCCAACCCGGTCGGCTTCTACCTCCATTTATGACGGAATTTCATCCTTTTTCCGGAGAATTTCTTTGCACAACCACTTGGGAACCTCTCCACAACCCTTCCTCTTCAATTTCCACCCCAAATTAGATGGTTTTTTGTTCCATTTTGCGGGAACGGGCCGGCAGGACCATAGGGAAGATTGGCGGAAATCTGCCATTTCTGAAGGTAAACTCGTAGATCCATACCGTAAAAAAAATCCCCTAGAAACCCTAGAACAAAACCCAAGCAGTTGTGGAGGCGTCGGAGCAAATTTGGAGGTCGAATTGGAGCCACACCCAATTCTAGGGTTCATACGGGTTTTAGCAAAATTGGAGCTCTTATCGACCAAATTGGCCTTGACCACAGGTATGAAAGTTGTTCTACTCATTGATATCTTCAATTCTAAAAATTTTGAGAATTTTTGGAGAAAGTTGATTTTTCCGACGAGGCGGGGCGGACCACCATTCACGGCGGCGCGTGGCCAGAGGGCCGCCAATGTTATTTTTAGGTGTTATTCAATGCCTTGAAATCAGTTTTGAGAATGGATTGACTTGGATTGATCATTAAGACCTAAATTCGCTACAATACGTTAATAGGTCATTATTTGAATCGATGATCCGACCGTTGGATCATCACCAAACTTTAATAGGTTGTTATTCATAATATTTGAGGAATGTAGGAATTTACGGATCAGGAATCCGTCGTCCGGATCTTCTCGAATTGGATTTGTATGTTCGTAAAATAAAATGTTAACCACCACTTGGTTTTGGCAATTGGCAGAGATCCAACTGTTGGATCGTAATGAAACTTTAGGATATTGTTCTAGAAGCATAATGTGGCTTTTTTGGAAGTAACGGATCTTCGAGATCAAATTACGTAGAGATGCGTTATATGTAAATTACATGTCCTCTCAGTAAGGATTCTGAGAAGTGATTTGATATTTGTGCTAGGTGATGATCATTCAAGACATCTCGATAGTCATGCTAGGGAGTTGTAGCGTGGACTCTAGGTGAGTGGGCTTTTGTTTTCAATATATATATATGCTTGGTATTTTTCCCAGAAAGTACGTTTCAAATGGTTTTATAAATTAGAATGCCATGTCAAGTAGCATTTATATTTAGTATGGTTTTTTGTGATGACTATTGATTGACGCCACAGACGCTCAGGTAAGTGAGGTGAGTATGTTTTATAGTGATGGTTATGATGATGATGATGAGATTGGTATATAGCTCATATTCTTGCACACCGGTGTTTGTGCTCCACCAGAGTAGGGTGCCTTCTTGTGATCGTTCACCTCCCGCACCGTACACTTACCTTAGGTCCAAGGCAGGTGCTAGCCTATCATACAGACCACTATAGTGGTTCTGACTCGTAGGTGACTTGCGATACGTCGCACAGCCTTCATGTGATCGTACCACTGAGCGTATTTATATACACCCAGCTTGTCGTACAGACCACTATAGGTGGTTCCGACTCGTGTGCAGGAAATTGGTTGAGGAGCTATAGCTTCAGCTGTACAGGTCACGTTAGGTGACTCTAGCTGACATATTGATATTGCCGGCATATAGTGGTTATTGATTTATCTCACCTGATTGATGCATATATTTCTTGGCTGGATATTTTGACATGGCATATTTTGGATTTACCATTTTTCTAGTATGATTTGAGATATGATTACGTATAATATTCTCTGGGAAAGTATACAGGTTTTATAGTGAGGGGTTATTACTTTTGATAAAGAAAAGGGTTTTGAAAAGCTTTGTTTTTGCCCACTCACACTTTCTGTTTTGCGCCCTTCCAGGTTTTAGCTGATGAGGTTCGTATCAACGAGGATTCTTGGTGAATCTCAGGATTGGTGGCTACCTCTGAGGGTATAATTCTTACCCGCTTTACTATACTTTACTTATGCTCTGACGTCACATATGAGATGGGTTCGCTCCCGCTCACCAGCACACTCTGGTATTTAGGCACTTTAAGATTTAAATTTATTCACATTTTCCACATCACTACACTTTATGGCTTCGTCACCTTCCAGGTATCGGCCAGCACGGCTCGACTTCGGAGTCCTAGTGGACATTATGGGTCGGGGTGTGTCAATTTGGTATCAGAGCATAAATTAGGCAGTATTGCATCCATCACATGCGTGATGAAAGTGTTATAGGCTCTCGAGCCTAATTTTGTAATGTTGCCACCTCGTCGAATACGAAAGAAATGTGTTAGTTTTCCTAAGTTTTGGGGCCATTTTGTAGACATGTCGACCTTTTAGAAGATCGCTTTGGCGAACGCTTAGACTTAAAGTGAAGAACTTTCTTGCGAAGGAAAGATGTAGATGAAGACTTGTTGATGGCTTTAAATCAAGGTTAAGGTCGAGATCGGCGTGTCACGAGGGACCTATAGATCAATTCTATCACTATACTTTAGCCATCATTGTTAAACCTTTTTGAGGTTGGAAATCAGAGATTAGTTTTGATTCCTTGGCAGTACTAGTCAGTGTACCACCTATTAGAATTCATACAAAGTCTACTCTTGACAAGACTCTAGAAATGTCTTGAGTGACGATGTAGTGCTACAGGGGTAGCCTCGATGGAAAAACATTTTGGGACAATCACTTTTGGTCCCTGATAGCACTAATCTTTCTAAACATGTTGGTGATCACATCGGATCTTCAGGAGGAAAATCGACTTCCGTTTAAGTCCGTTCTAAAATAGATAATTGGAAAATTCTATTTTTTTTTTCGGTTTTAGGACATGGTGATGTACCCATTATTTTAATAAGTATAGGCACAGAAGTACGAGTTGTTACGCCAAGGGTTAGTTGAAATCCCTAAAGTAGAAAGTATTTTTCCTAGAATAGTGAACCACTTCCTAGACCAATTTCTTACCCATTATTAGAAACCAACTACCTGAGTGAACTCCAACTTATAATCAGTCTATGGTGGTGCTACTAATCAGCGACACTGTTCGATATCCAGAAGTTGCTAATCGATATTTCGGCGATGTGATTTTTGATATCGGACTCATGCTAGTATCTGGAAGTGATATCCTTGTGCCAGAATGCCGATATATAGTTCAGGGTAGCAAACAAGATCAAATTGTCGTATATGCGTTATTTAACAACGCGTCTGGTAGATTAATAATGGTGACTACTTGAGCTGAAGAAACTAAATGGAGGAAACTTAATGGTAGACCTCCTATCAAGTTAGTAAACTCACGGGAATGTGAACCATATTACCTATTTAGGTAATCAGAACTTCTTTGACTAGTCCCTTATCAGTCACTTCCACAGGTAGGCAGTAGAATTGAATTACGAAGTGGCATCTCACTGCTAGCATGTTTGGAGTGTCTAGAAAATTGTGAAGACATTTTAGTTCATGTTGTAAACTTGGTTAGCAGTTTAGTACGCTGCAAGGATGTTTACCTTTGGCATCTTTTCTTGAAATTATGCGAGGGATGCCACCAAGTGTAAGAGGTGGATTACACCATTGATTTACCTTGTTATTACCACATTTATTCTCCCTTTCCTTATCGAACCACCCTTATATCAGTTCCTTTATGGCTTTTTGAGCGAGTTCTACTCCATTTGGAGAACTTAGCTGTTAACCTCATCGATTAGGGAGTTACCCAATTAAACGCTCTATCTGGAGAATTTCAAACCTATTCATGAAAGCGGAAGATTGGACCCTAGGTTTGTACCTAGATTTTAGCCACTTGATCGGGTAACGATTTGAAACCGTTATATACTGCTTCGAACTGTTGGTCTAGTCAACCAACCTTTGTTACTTGAGGTTGCCTCCATGGTCTGGTGGATTCGTAGTGGTCTTATCGACTACCCTCTTACTTACCTTGGCAGTGAGATCAGATTCTTCAAGCTTTGTTAGTCAGCTTTGTACCAGATCTTAGACTGTAAACTTTGGTTGATTGATACTCTTCTTGGGAAATGTGATCTCAGTGGATGAGATTCCTTTCTTTTCCCAAAAAGGTTGTAGTGGAACAAAGTGGAAATTCTCACAATGTATCGAGAAATTCGATATATCTTTGGCCTTGTTGATTTTATCGACAATTTGTTAGTGATTTTTTTACTATAGTATCCTTCTTCCCTTTTGGCCGAAGATAGTTAGTTTAGTCTGGAAAGTTGGATATGAATAAAGTTTTTGACAACCAAAGTGTTGTCTTTCTTTATCTTTATTATATGTCTTGTGATGACGTTGATCATTCTAAAATCCATGATGACGTGTTCTTTGGATGTTTCAGCAGTGCAGAGGCAGTATGACGATTTATCACTTATATTTCCAAAGGTGTAACACTGTTTGGATGAGTTGTCTTATTCATGACTTAGAGTCAACATTTTTCATCTTTGCTTGAAAATCAAATGACATTTCTCCATGGAGAACATGTTTAAAATCCTTACCAACCTTAGAACTTTTAAGTACACTTACTTGGAGATTGAGCTAAGTTTCAGACAACGGCAGTAAAAGGATTAAATCAACAATTGTGAATGCATTATTAGGTATCAGTTCAGTTGTACAAAGAGAACGTATCTACTCTTGAATACTTGCAGCTTATCCTATTCCATTGCAGTTGGAAAGTACGAGTATCGATATGGCGTTATCTTTAATCCATCAAGAAATAGTTAGAATGGTTATAATCACTTTCGGTGTAGGAATGGAGTGAGAAGTATCATCATACACTCTCGATATGAGGTATTTTGTACCTGTAGGGAATGTGGAAATCAATAGTCATGGTGCTGAACCAATGTTGCGCTTGTATGGTGTTTTAGTTGGTGGTAACTTTACTTAAGTGAAAGGTAATGTTCTTTCAGCCTCGAAGTTAAAGTTGGTATTAGTGATGATTTTCTTACCTTGAAATGGGCGATGGGATTTTAATAACAAGACATTTGTGAAGCCAACTAAGATAGAAGTGAAGTGTTGTTAACTTCCCTGCATGTTGTGACAGAGAAGTACTCGTGCATGGAATAATCATGGTGGAAATAGGAAAGGAATCAAAATCGAGGCTCCATTTGATGTATTTGAAGTGAATCCTCATTCCAGGCATACCTTGCTTTCGGTTAGAGTAGAAAGAATGTTCGAAGATATAAAGTCCAAACTTTATGGATAGCCACAGTTTCTTCTCTATTTGCTTCTAGACAATGATGGCATTATGAGAAGGCTACTTTTGGACTTTTACGCTAGTTCAGGCAAATAGAATCCAGACCAGGTTATTATTTGGATGCATACATATTTCCCCAGTTACACACTTTGTTTCCAAGTTTTGGGAAATCTTTCGAAGGGTTATGAGTACTAGATTTTGACTAGTATCACATTACCACCCTGGGACTGAGGTTTAATTTGAAATGAGTTACTCAGACCTTTGTTGGCGTGTGACATTTGTTCGTTCCACAGATAGTGTGGTTGTAACTTGGCATTATCTTTATTTTCATTACTTGTAACTATGGTTACAACATTGGTTTAACCGTGGTATCATTGAGGTGGACATATAAAGATTTTATGGCCAATACGTGATAGGTAGATACTCACCTCTGTAAAGTTATGTGTAACTATGGTTACACTCCTGAGTTGTGCATGGCATCATTTAAGATGTGGGATAAATATTTATGCGCAATATGTTATTTACTGGAGAGTATCGTCAACGGATATTTGAATGGTGAAGATGGTGATATGGAAAATTCTGTGTTATTGACGATGTTGTTTGAGAAAGTAGTGTAAGAGCATAGACGAGGTTTGTTTAGGCGTTGTATGCATATTTCCCAATGAGGAGCAAGATGGTAATATTGCACCCTCAGGAATTCTGTTGTTAATATTGCGGGCTATAGACCGTAATATCGATAACTTATTTGTTGGATTCGTTAAGTAAGTGGATAGATAGACCTTTTGTGTTAGTTACTTTTTGTGTTTACCTATTTAAGGGTTGGACTCGATCTAGGGGTACTGCATGCATGCCTTCAGAGTACGATACGCTACGAGTGCGTAAGCAAAGATTTTTTCTATACTCAGTTTTGATTTCAGGAAAATGGGTTTTTTTGGCAGGTGAGAAAGACACTTAGATTGATTTTAGTTTTGAGCATCTACAAGAATTCTGCTACAAATGTGGTCCAATAGGACATATTGACAGGGAATGCACAATGGAAGGCAATGGAGAAGATCTCGTGGTCTACAGGGAATGGATGAAAGCAAGAATGATTATAGATATACATGAGAACCCATAACCTCAGATGATTCCTAAATCGGAGAGGAGGCACGCATGCATGGTCAGAAATGCTCAAAGAGATGCAACTCAAGGGAAGGGTAATTCCACGCGCGGGGAAACGAATGGAACCGCCATTAACGCGGAAGGTATACCCTTTGATGGACATCAAGCACTGACAAAAACCCAAAGTACGAGGTACGTTCCTCATACCACCTTGGAAACCAATAGAAGAATTTTTTACGATAGGGAATCCTATTAATTTACCACTGGGAAAAATGATGAAAGTGGCGGGAGTCAGAGAGTACTGGAATATAGTAACAAGGAAATGCCAAGGGAGCACCTTTATGGAGTGGAAACAGGGGCCCAGCCTAGTAAGGTGATCATAAAGGAATTGGATGGAAGGAGATCAAGTGGGCCGTTGAGGGGATGACTAGGCAGATAGGGAGAACAACATGGGCTTCTAGCGAGCAACCATTAAGGCCCATTAGGAAATTCACAAGTACTAAACAAATGGCTTCTGCAGCAAATGAAGGAAAAAACCCAACCCATGGAAGGAGGGAAATGGAAAGAGATCCTAAATTAATTGACTTATTTGAGGGACTGGGAATGAAAAAAATGAGTGGTGGAAAACAACCCCAAGTCTCAACCAAGTTAGTCAAAAAAGCAAGAAAGGGGGAGGGAAGCTCACCCACGGGAATATGAGGAGGTAGGACTCCACTCCCAGATAATGAATTCTGCGAGGGTCCAAAGCAAAAAGAGGCTAGTTGGCTGAACACATAAGGCTTCATGGGAAATAGAACAAGATTGGGAATGACATCCCAAGGTGGTGGCGGCTGGCCTCAAATAGCCGTAAAACCCCAATGATCTACCTCCTATGGAACTGTCGTGGCCTTGGGTTGGACACGGTAGTTCAAGTTTTCCATGGGCTTATAAGAAAACATCGACCCACTATGGTTTTTCTGTTCGAAACAAAAATGCAGAACCATAGAATTGGAAGACTAAGAAAGAGAATGGGTTTTAACTTTGGTTTGGATGTTCCTCATATTGGGGTAGCAGGGGGGGCTTAGTTTATGGTGGAATGACCCAGTTAAGGTATCGTTGTTGTCATCCACAAAAAACTTTATTCATACATTGGTAAGGATTAAGGGTGTTTGTGACTGGTTCCAGGCCACATGGCTTTATGGGAACCCTTATAGAGCTGAAAATGCTGCATTCTGGGTGGGAATTTCGAATGTTCTGAGGCTAGCAGTGCAACCTTGGTTTTGTGGGGGTGACCTTAACGAATATCTCTGGGATTTCGAGAATGAGGGGCGAAGGGAGGGTTCACACACACAGCCTCGCTACCTGCAGGACTTCATGTCAAAAATGGGTCTTATTGATATGGGGTTTAGCGGACCAAAGTATACTTGGCGAGGCACCAGGAACAATCAATTGGTTCAAGAAAGAATCGATAACAGATTGGTTAAGAACCGATGGCAAGAGATATGGCCAAGAACTTCAGTAATACATGGAACGGTTAGAGGGTCAGACCACTGTCCTCTGATTGTGAATACTGACCCGCGAAGAGGCAGGTACAAGCCTTTTTTTTGCTTCGAGGCCTTTTGGGTAAATGAATCAGATTGCAAAGAGGTAGTGGAAAGTAGCTGGCCTAGGCAAGTCGAAGGGGGGTAGAATCACAGGTGGCGGAGAAAAATTCATAACTGCAAAATGAGTTTATAGGACTAGAGTAGAGGCAAGTTCAAAGGGAGGAAAATTGAAATATCAAACTTGACCAAGACCCTTGACAACCTGCAAATGGATTGGGTCAACAATGCAGATCAAATCCGTGAGACCACTGCAGAAATTGAGCGGCTTGAGGTTCAGGAGGAACATTTCTGGAAGCAAAGTTCCAAGGTCAAGTGGCTCCAAGCAGGTGACTCAAACACGGCATTCTTCGAGACACAACACAATCGAGAAGCTCAGAATATCTAATGAGAATTGGGTGGAGAGTGAACATGGAATTAGATCCATAATTGAGGATTACTTCAAGAACTTGTTCACCATGGGGGGACAGCGGAATTGGGGTTCCCTCCTTGACTGTGTTAAACTGGTGGTTATGACAGACATGAATGAAGCTCTCACAAGGCCTGATAATGATGATGAGATAAAATGCACCGCGTTCCAAATGGGCAACCTCAAAGCCCCGGGCCCTGATGGATTTCAGGGAGTCTTTTTCCATTCTTTCTGGGACATTATTTCTTCGGGGGTTAGAGGATTGGCTTCAGACTTTGTCAATGGGAGAACTAGCCTGACTGAATTAAATGACACCCACATGGTCCTTATCCTGAAGATCCCTCACCCTGAGACTGTGAATCAGTTCTGTCCCATAAGCCTGTGCAACTACTCATATAAGGCGGTTGAAACCGTATCTCCAAACCATTATTTCACCCTATCAGAATGCATTTATGGAAGGGAGACTGATCCAGGATAACATCTTAATCGCTCATGAGGCGTTTCACTTCTTAAAAATGAGGAAGACGAAAAAAAAATTTGAGCTGGGCATTAAACTTGACATGAACAAAGCTTATGACCGGGTGGAGTGGGACTTCCTTTAGGCAGTTATGAAAAAAATGGGATTCGATCCTATGTGGGTTAGCATGGTGATGCAGTGCGTTTTGACTGTGAACTTTGCGGTGTTAATCAATGGCAAGCTAGGAAGGCGCTTTAAGCTGTCAAGAGGTCTAAGACAGGGGAACCCTCTGTCACCCTACTTATTCCTCATAATCAGTGAAGTCTTGTCACTACTCATGAGAAATGTGGCAAACCTGGGTTTCTTGGAGGGCATAAAAATTAGTCAAAATGGCCCGACTCTGCCCCACCTCCTTTTTACCAATGACACCCTTATATTTCTTAAGGCCAAAATGAGCAGTTGCATTAATGTTGGCAAGTTGTTAGAGGCTTTTTGGCAAGCATTGGGACAAGAAGTGAGCCTCCAAAAATCCACGGTATTCTTTTGTGCGAATACCCCAATGATGCTTCGTGATGAGTTATGCTCCATCTTGAACATGCCGCATGGAGGACCCCGGGAAATATCTGAGCATTCCAATTGTTTGGGGAAGGTCTAAGAGAAATGCGCTTGCCTATGTAAAAGACCGGGTTATGGAAAAACTTCATGGATGGAAGCAACAATTTTTGTCTTGTGCCGGGAAGGAAATCTTAATAAAGGCAGTGGCACAGGCAATCCCTGCTTATCCGATGAATATCTTTAAGCTTCCTGATAATGTTTGCAATGAAATTGATGCTGCCACGGGCAAGGGTGTTAAAGGAAAGATACTTCCCTAATGTCGCATTCCTGCATGCTAAAAAAGGTGGTCATGCTTGAAGGAAAATTTGTGAAAAACAAGTTCATTTGAGCAACATCTATGGCATGCAATTAACAATTAAAGGCGGAATCATGCTTGTATGCACTCAAAAACAAAACTTTACCCATGAAATTCAAAGCCTAGTAGAAAGGTGAACCAAGACTCAACTCAAGAACAAAGTGAGTTGAGAAATCTTATACCTTTGTTGATTCCTCTTTGCATAAGCAAAGGCTAATCACCCAAGGAGAGGGCCTTCATTCCTTGCTTCTTAGCTCCATGGATTTCTTGGAGGATGATGGTTGAAAGGGATTCTCTAAGTTCCCAAAATAGAGAACCTCTAAGTATCCACACCAAGGAGAGCATTGATGAGAAGATGAGTGACCTAGGAAGATTTAGATGCTAGTGAAATCTTCCTAGGGTGGCCGGCCTCTTAGAGAGCAAAGAGAGCTTTTTGTTCTCATCTTTTTCTCTAAAAGAAACCCTAAGGATGAAATGGCTATAAAGTTGCCTTTATACCACTTCACAATGGAGTGGCAAACTTGCAAGCCAAGTTCACTACCCCTCTCTATATGGCCGGCCATATTGGGTTCTTTGGGCTTTCAGGCCCTTTGTTATTCAAGTTGTCATACAACTTGAGTTATTGGGCTTGACATTCAAATCCCATTGGGCCTTGAGGCCCAAAACTATCCCGAGGTCTATAACAAACTTATTCGTTTGATTAATTAACATATTAATTAATCCTAGCCATAAATAATTAAACCATTTGATTATCCTTACTCATATCCATTATTTCTTCAATCTCTACCTTACTCGGTGTACGATCCATTAGGTTCCGTTTAGCGAGGCAGTGGGCGATTAGAACTCTTTCGAATCGATTGTGAATTGAAACATACTTTCAATTCTCCCTTTAGTGATTATACATCTTTAGGGCTTCCACAAACCATGAGTGACACCTAGCAGTATGTCATGGCTGCCCAAGCTAATCAGAAGAGGTGGAGAACCTATTCAGTTTAGGATTACAATGCAATACGGTCTTTCTCTAATACAATACTCTTGACCACATTGTTTGGTTTGATAGTTTATTCATGTCTACTATCCAATGTGATTCATTTACTTATATGATTACCTTGAATGTGATTTGGAACGACTTCCTAAATCTCATTCATACTCTGGCCAGAGATTCTTAATCATATCATAGAGTATTCTCCCTCAAACAGTTTGAAGGTTAGAGATCCCTTGTTGCGCATTCACTTGCCTCTATGGCTAAGTGGCTTAACCCCAACTCTGTTGTGGACACCCTATGGCGGAGTGACTTTGACATAGTCAAAGATCAAGGACCTAACCACAAGACAACTATGATGCCTTAGGTCAAAGGACTACTTTGCATTATCCCATGTTGGAAGTATGCCCACAAAGCCACTCCTTTGATGTAATAGCTTTTGGAATATTTATTGTGTTAAACTATAATATGTTTAATAGAGGGCCAAGCTTATTGTTAATCACTATTTATTGTATTATGTGTTTAAGCAATAAGGGAATCCAAGGAATGTATTTAATCTAAGAGAGAAGTGATCTAAGTGAGTTGGATTAACGAGACCTTTCTCTTATGTTCATTCCTCAAATGTTCCTAGCCATAGGATTGCCAATTGGGCATTGACAATCCGCTAAGGTTAGTATGTGTTATGTTAACTCAAGCGTGAGTATGACTGGTCTCAAGTCATTTAGTGTTGGACACTGAGACAAACACATAAGTGCTCAAAAGGTAATTGAGTACACTGAACTACGATCAAAAGAGAGTTCGAACATACATGTCATGTGAGAACTCGTAAGTTGCAATATGCAAAATAGTCCTTTGACCTGAGGTATCATAGATGTCTAATGGTTAGGTCCTTGATCTTTGATCATGTCAAAGGCATTCCATCGAGAGTGTTCACGACATTGTTGGGGTCAAGCTATCTAGTCATGTAGGCATATGAATGCACAACAAGGGATCTCTAACCTTCCACGGTGGAAGGAGAATACTCTGAGATATGATTCGAGAGTCTTTGGCCAAAGCATACGAATATGACTTAGGAAGTTTGTTCCAAATCATATTCAATTGAATCATATAGAGAAGTATCACATTGGATAGTAGACATGAAACAAACTATCACTTAAACAATGTGATCAAGAGTATTGTATTAGAGAAGGGCCGTATTGCATTGTAGTTGTAACTGGATAGGTTCTCCAACCACTTCTACTTAGCTTGGATAGCCATGACATACTGCTAGGTGTCACTCATGGTTTGTGGAAGCCCTGAGGATTAGTAAACACTAATCTTCATCAAAGGGAGAATTGAAATGTAGTTTCAATTCACAATCGATCGTTAAGAGTAACAATCGCCCACTGCCCCGCTAAATGGAACCTAATGGATCGTACACCGAGTAAGGATGAATGTGAAGATATAAAAGAGATGGATAAGCAATTAAATGGTTTAATTGAGAATGGTAAAGATTAATTAATTAGTTAATTAATTATACGAAAGGTTCGTATTGGGCTTTTAAGTTGGTTTTGGGTTTTGGGGCCCAAAAGGGTTTTTGGTCCACAAGGCCCATTGAGTTTAGGTTGAAATTAACCCAAAAACAAAGCCAAAACTGGCGTAGGGTGAAGGGGTAGCAAACTTGGGTTAATTGCAAGTTTGCCACTCACATGTGAGGTGGTATAAAAGCAACTTTATAGCCATTCTCTCACTAGGGTTTTCTAGAGAAAAGAAGAGAAACATTTTCTCCCTTTTTCTCCATAGAGGCCGGCCATCTTAGAGGGTTTTTACTAGCATAAAAAACTCTCTAAGTCATCCATTTCATCTTCACACCTCATCCTTGGTGTGGAGACTTAGAGACACCAAATCTTTGGTGTTCTTAGAGATCCTTTCCTCATATCCTCAAGGAGCAAAGGAGCATCAACAAAGAAGAAAATCACAAGGAAGATCGAAGGAGCTAGGAGGTGACTTGAAGGCCCTCCACTTGGGTGAATCCCTTGTGTAAGCAAGGATGAGCTTCAAGGGTAATGAATCTCAAATCATTCCTTCTGTTTAATGTTGTTAAAGAGTCTTATGGTTCACCATTCTCTAGGCTTTGAAAGTCATGGGTTTTAGAATTGTTTTTGAATGCATGCCTACTTTAAAGTGTTATTAGTTTGCATATGTGTTCAAATGTTCTCACATGTTCTTAGCTAGGACAAAATATTTCCTTCAAGTGGTATCAGAGCCTAGGTCTAGAGTATGGTGAATCCTTTTGGGGTTTGTGTTTTTCATGATTTATGATTTAAATGTTGTAAATGTTACAAGCTTTGTTCTTGCTTTTGAATATAAATTTTGCTTGAAAATTTAGCATCTCAAATGTTGTAGATGTAGTTCATTTAAGCATGAATATTGGAACTAAAATTTGGTGCCATCTATCTGGGGAAATTCGGCCAAATCCAAAGGGTGGATTTTTGGGTTCATGTTTGTCTTGTTA
Organism: Crataegus laevigata; assembly: GCA_963580275.1. Classification (NCBI taxonomy): domain Eukaryota; kingdom Viridiplantae; phylum Streptophyta; class Magnoliopsida; order Rosales; family Rosaceae; genus Crataegus; species Crataegus laevigata. Next base: position 32,419,933 of record OY756948.1, on the reverse strand, counting down.
AAAATGTTTTAAAGTGACTTTTGGAACCCCTAAGTGCCCTAGGATGTTAACCCTCTTTTGAGTAGTGAAATTTTGATTTTTATTGAGTGAAAACATTCATGGAGCTTTTATGAGTTTTCATGTGTGTTCTTCAATGTTCTTGATGTTCTTACCAAGAACAAAAAGGTTTGGTGTTTTGATTCAAAGTGTTTGTTGTTTTTAATAAAGTTTTGTTTATGGTGGTTGGTGTGACTTTATTGTGATGGATGGTTTGATTCAAAGTGTTTGTTGTTTTTAATAAAGTTTTGTTTATGGTGGTTGGTGTGACTTTATTGTGATGGATGGTTTGACATAATTTGTACTTTTTCAATCAACACCCATACCAATCACCTTTTCCACACCTACCTATCACCTTTTTCCACACACTTTGAAAATTTAAATTTTCACCAAAACCAACCCCCCTTTTTCACTACCAAAAGCGGCCACCCTATAATGTAGGGTACTTTTGGGTCTTTTATGCAATTACATAAAGTTTTGATACTTTTGTGTATTTGCACTTTGATCCGAAAGTTTACATTTTTTACGTAAAGGCCCAAAATCACTAAAGGACAAATTGTTTTGCTCCTTTAATGAAGTTTTTATAATTGTTGAAATGTTTGGGTTCTAGTTGTAATTACATGAAGTTGTGGACTCTTGTGTTCTTACAAATTGACCCCAAAAGTTTATGTTTTAGCATTGTAGCCCAATAGTTGTGGTCATTGCTTTTTCGGCCCAAATTGTGATGAGAACAAAATTGTTTTGTCTCTTTAATGAGAATTGGATTTTCATTTCATTTAGTTCCATTTAAATTAATTCTATGAATCCGAAACCAATTGTTTAAGTTGCTTTCTTAGTTAATGTGATTGATTAAGAAAAAGGGTGATTATGAACCAAATGCCTCGATAATTGAGCTATGTGATTGGCCGCTTTACATTATGAATGTTTGGGTTAAGTAGCTTAGATTTGAATGTTATTTGATTAATTCAAATGTGTTGTAAAAGGACATAAGTCCTTGCAATGTGTTGTAAAAGGGCATAAGCCCTTCTCTTTATTTCATGTATTCCTTTTTGTTTATTTGTATGCAAATTGGAATAGTTGGGTCCAACGCCCAATAGGAAATGACGGTTTAATTAGATTAAACGCGTAACTAAAATCAACAACTACCTACCTTAGACCCAAGGTCCAATACAAGGCTCGTGTTGGATCAAATCAAATGGTTCATAATCATCCCAAGTCCTTTTAATAAGATTAAAATGAAATTGATGTAGCCCAACAGTACTCCCTCAACAAAACGAATATTAAGTTGATAAGCGAGAGATGCTTTGAACATCTCTTCGTAGGCCTTCCACCGTGGTGGGCTCCAATCTTTTGTGACTCATACACCGGCTTCACCCTATCATGGGGAAGTTCAAAGTATGTGCTTACCTAAAGGAGGAGTCCATATGAACATACATGATGTGGTGAGGTAGGCAACAAGGATGGCCAACATCATATCATTGTGAGGCTATTCTTGAACCCCTACATGAACTAGCATGGTGGGGATAACTTAACTAAGTGCAATGGTACCAACATCATATCATTGTGAGGCATCATTCTCTAGAGGCCAAACTAGATGAGTAATTACAAGAGTTGTAAATGACTAAAGCATTATTCTCTCATCATTATTTTTGCTAACCAACATCATATCATTGTGAGGTGGGCTTGGTAATGGTAAGCCTCCCATACCCCGCTAAGAGTTCAACATAACTCTTGGATTCCATTGAGGGATGTGGAATTTGCCAAAAATAGTGGGTGGTACTATTTGATTTAAGACCCAATTAAGTAGTTTTAAAATCAACAATCTAATACGATTTCTGTTATGTTATGTAGTTAACGACATGCCTAAAATTACACCTACCATTATACTTGACAAAAATGGCCCTAGGGGGTATCATCACATTGAGAATGTCTCAAAGATGAATGACATATCGTATGTGCTCAAGCAATCCCCTCCTCGTGTACCTCTTACGAAACTAGCTTCAAAAGAGGAGTGTCAAAATTACACTACACACTATGAAGATGACTTACAAGCCAAATGCTTAATCCTCACCTCACTTAGTGAGGAGCTTAAGAAGCTACATAAGCACATGGACACTTCTTGTGCCATGGTTGATAATTTGCATAAGATGCATGACATTGAGACAAGTAACGTACGATTCTCAAATGTTTGTAATCTATTGAATACCAAAATGGCAAAGGGGACATCGGTCCAAAAACATGGACAAAAGATGGAAAGGATCTTTCAAGATCTTGAAAGTTTAGGAACTTCCATCAATGGGAAAATGGCCCAAGACTTTTTCCTTGCATCTCTCCCGGATGATTTCACTAAGTTTATAGTAAACTATAAAGTGAATAGATTCGATCATACTTTTACCAAGATGATTAACATGTGCTGCAAGTTTGAACAAAGTTTCAAAAAGGACAGTGGAAGTGAGAATGCAATCATAAGGAAAAGGTTGCATAAGAAGAAGGCAAGAAAATCCAAAGGAACATGCTTTCATTGTGTAAAGGATGAACATTGGAAGAAGAAATACAGGGTGCGCATTGCGAGCCTTATGACACGAACTTTTGAAGGGACTATTTCTGTCATAGAAAATGCTTTTACAGTAAGCTCCAATTCTTGGATATTCGATTCAGGCGCTAGTCAACATATCTGCAATTCGTTGAAGGGACTAACGGGGAGCAAAACACTGCGCAATGGGGAGATGATTGTGCGAGTTGGGAACGACACTAAAATCTTTGCAAAAGCAGTAGGCACCTACATGCTTAAACTACCCTCTGGGGAAGTCTTGGAACTTAAAAATTGTTTATATTTTCCTTCATGTATAAAGAATTTGATTTCCATCTCTATGCTTTTACGAGATGGGCACTCAGTATTGTTTGACAAAATGAGTTGCACTTTATCCTTGAACAGTCGTATTATCTCTTATGGTAATATGATAGAGGGGCTTTTTCACCTAGAGACAAGTAGTGGGATGCACTGTATGGAAAGCGGGAATACCTCAAAACCCAAAAGGGCTAGAGAAGAAGTTAACCAAGAGAAGATGTGGCATCTTAAACTTGGACATGTGAACCTTGATAAGATTCACAAGATGTCGAAAGACGAATATTTCTACCCCTTAGGTAATGACCAAATAGGTACTTGTGAATGTTGCTTGAAAGGCAAGATGACCAAATCTCCATTCACTGGGAAGGGAGAGCGTGCCACAGAGATTCTAGGGTTAATCCTCACTGACCTATGTGGACCTATGTCTACTACGTCGAGAGGAGGCTTCTCCTACTATATCACATTCACCGACGATCACTCTCGGTTTGGCTACGTGTATCTTATGAAGTATAAGTCAGAATCCTTTGAAAAGTTCAAAGAGTTCAAGAATGAAGTTAAGAAGCAAACTGGGAAACAGATAAAGATCCTAAGATCAGATCGAGGGGGAAAGTATCTAAGTAACGAGCTCCTAGATTATCTCAAAGAGTGTGGAATAATATCACAGTGGACTCCACCAGGAACTCCACAACTTAATGGAGTTTCTGAAAGGAGAAACCGAACCTTGATGAACATGGTTCGTTCTATGATGAGTTCCGTCGATCTACCAGTAACATTCTGGGGATACGCTCTATATACAGCAGCTTACTTGCTTAATAGAGTACCTTCCAAATCAGTTTCACAAATGCCCTATGAGATATGGCATAGAAGAAAGCCAAGTCTTAATCATATTAAGATTTGGGGTTGTGAAGCATATGTCAAGAAGCTTAAAACGAGATCAGTTAGGTGCTATTTTGTGGGATATCCTAGAGAAACTATGGGATATGAGTTCTACCATCCTGACAACCAGAAAGTCTTTTTCGCCAGAACTGCTAAGTTTCTAGAGGACGAATTTGTTCTCAAAGGAACTACAAGTAAAACGATGGAAATTAATGAGATTAATGATGAACCACAAACAAGCACTCGACAAGTTGACAACCCTGTTCCTGAACCCCTAGCTCCACGTAGATCTGAATGGGTCAGCAAGCCACCTAAGAGGTATGGCTTAGATAATGACTTTGGGGAATTGCATCTCCTAGGTGACAATGACACAAAGGAGGACCCTAGAGACTACACTGAAGCAATGTCCAACATTGATTCAAAGAAATGGCAAGAGGCCATGAAATCCGAGATGGATTCCATGTATCAAAATCAGGTCTGGACTCTAGTAGACCCTCCAGAAGGTATAGTACCTGTTGGAAACAAATGGGTCTTCAAGAGAAAGATAGGCACTGATGGGAACGTGGAGACTTATAAGGCTAGACTAGTAGCCAAGGGTTATAGGCAACGAGAAGGGATTGACTATGAAGAAACCTTCTCACCTGTAGCTATGATTAAGTCCATTCAGATTTTGCTTGCTATAGCTGCATACAATGATTATGAGATATGGCAAATGGACGTGAATACGGCCTTTCTGAATGGCTACCTAGAGGAAGAGCTCTATATGAATCAACCTGAAGGTTTCGTGTCCAAGTCTGAAAAGACTAAGGTATGCAAGCTTCAGAGGTCCATTTATGGACTTAAGCAAGCCTCCAAGAGCTGGAATATTCGTTTTGACACTGAAATCAAAACGTTTGGTTTTACTCAAAATGAAGACGACAATTGTGTTTATCAAAAGGTCGTTGGGGATGCAGTTGTATTCCTAGTGTTATATGTAGATGATATATTACTATTTGGGAATGACACTGCAGTACTTTCTTCTGTAAAAGTGTGGTTGTCCAAAACCTTCCACATGAAAGATTTGGGAGATGCATCTTATGTGCTTGGGATAAAGCTCTATCGTGATAGATCCAGAAAATTAATTGGATTATCCCAATCTTTGTACATAGACAAGGTGCTAAGTAGGTTCCAGATGGAATAATCAAAGAAAGGTCTTCTTCATGTGAGACATGGAATTCACCTTTCAAAATCCATGGGACTGAAAACTCCTGAAGAAATTCAGCAGATGAGCAAGATTCCTTATGCTTCCGCCATAGGAAGTCTCATGTATGCCATGATATGCACAAGGCCTGATATCGCATATGTTGTGAGCATTACTAGTCGATATCAATCTAACCCAGGATCAGAACACTGGGCAGCTGTCAAGACAGTCCTTAAGTACTTAAGAAGAACTAAGGATATGTTCCTCATTTATGGAAGAGCGACAGAGTTGCGAATGGAAGCCTATACAGACTCAGATTTCCAATCTGACGTCAACGATAGAAGTTCCAACTTTGGATATGTGTTCACTCTGAATGGTGGGGCTATCAGTTAGAAAAACAAGAAACAAGATGTAATTACTGATTCCACGACAGAGGCTGAATATGTTACTGCAGCTGAAGCTGGCAAAGAAGCGTTCTGGATGAAGAAGTTCATTACTGAACTTGGAGTGGTTCTAACCATTACATCACCAGTAACTTTGTACTGTGATAATAGTGGGGCGATAGCTCAAGCCAAGGAACCCAGGGCTCATCAAAAGAACAAGCATTTTGACAGACGCTTTAATATCATTAGAAGATATGCTGCCGAGGGGAAAGTCAACATCCTCAAGGTTACCTCATCCGATAACGTAGCAGATCCACTGACGAAGCCAATGTCTCAAATCCAACTTGACCGCCATATGGAAAAGATGGGTATTAGATACATGGGAAAGTGGCTTGGAGTGCAAGTGGGAGATTGTTGGAAGTATGCCCACAAAGCCACTCATTTGATGTAATAGCTTTTGGAATACTTATTGTGTTAAACTATAATATGTTTAATAGAGGGCAAAGCTTATTATTAATCACTATTTATTGTATTATGTGTTTAAGCAATAAGGGAATCCAAGGAATGTAATTAATCTAAGAGAGAAGTGATCTAAGTGAGTTGGATTAACGAGACCTTTCTCTTATGTTCATTCCTGAAACGTTCCTAGCCATAGGATTGCCAATTGGGCATTGACAATTCGCTAAGGTTAGTATGTGATATGTTAACTCAAGCGCAAGTATGACTGGTCTCAAGTCATTTAGTGTTGGACACTGAGACAAACACATAAGTGCTCAAAAGGCAATTGAGTACACTGAACTACGATCAAAAGAGAGTTCGAACATACATGTCATGTGAGAACTCGTAAGTTGCAATATGCAAAGTAGTCCTTTGACCTGAGGCATCATAGATGTCTAATGGTTAGGTCCTTGATCTTTGATCATGTCAAAGGCATTCCATTGAGAATGTCCACGACATTGTTGGGGTCATGCTATCTAGTCATGTAGGCATATGAATGCACAACAAGGGATCTGTAACCTTCCATGGTGGAAGGAGAATACTCTGAGATATGATTGGAGAGTCTTTGGCCAAAGCATACGAATATGACTTAGGAAGTTTGTTCCAAATCATATTCAATTGAATCATATAGAGAAGTATCACATTAGATAGTAGACATGAAACAAACTATCACTTAAACAATGTGATCAAGAGTATTGTATTAGAGAAGGACCGTATTGCATTGTAGTTGTAACTGGATAGGTTCTCCAACCACTTCTACTTAGCTTGGATAGCCATGACATACTGCTAGGTGTCACTCATGGTTTGTGGAAGCCCTGAGGATTAGTAAACACTAATCTTCATCAAAGGGAGAATTGAAATATAGTTTCAATTCACAATCGATCGTTAAGAGTAACAATCGCCCACTGCCCCGCTAAATGGAACCTAATGGATCGTACACCGAGTAAGGATGAATGTGAAGATATAAAAGAGATGGATAAGCAATTAAATGGTTTAATTGAGAATGGTAAAGATTAATTAATTAGTTAATTAATTATACGAAAGGTTCGTATTGGGCTTTTAAGTTGGTTTTGGGTTTTGGGGCACAAAAGGGTTTCTGGTCCACAAGGCCCATTGAGTTTAGGTTATGTGACAACTAAAAATTAAATGGAAATTAACCCAAAAACAAAGCCAAAACCGGCCTAGGGTGAAGGGGTAGCAAACTTGGGTTAATTGCAAGTTTACCACTCACATGTGAGGTGGTATAAAAGCAACTTTATAGCCATTCTCTCACTAGGGTTTTCTTGAGGCAAAGAGGAGAAACATTTTTCTCTCTTTTTCTCCATAGAGGCCGGCCACTTAGAGGGTTTTTACTAGCATAAAAAACTCTCGAAGTCATCCATCTTCTCTTCACACTACATCCTTGGTGTGGAGACTTAGAGACACCAAATCTTTGGTGTTCTTGAAGATCCTTTCCTCATATCCTCAAGGAGAAAAGGAGCATCAACAAAGAAGAAAATCACAAGGAAGATCCAAGGAGCTAGAAGGTGACTTGAAGGCCCTCCACTTGGGTGAATCCCTTGTGTAAACAAGGATGAGCTTCAAGAGTAATGAATCTCAAATCCTTCCTTCTCTTTAATGTTGTTAAAGAGTCTTATGGTTCACCATTCTCTAGGCTTTGAAAGTCATGGATTTTAGAATTGTTTTTGAATGCATGCCTACTTTAAAGTGTTATTAGTTTGCATATATGTTCAAATGTTCTCACATGTTCTTAGTTAGGACAAAATTTTTCCTTCATCCCAACCACGAGTTCTCATGTGACATGAGTCTGAGAACTCCTCGTTGATTGTGTTCAGTGAATTCATTCTCTATTGAGCACCTACATGCTTGTCTTGGTGTCAGTCACACCAATGACTCGAGACCAGTCACTCTCCTTGAGAGAAGACATAGCACGTACTGATCTTCATGGACTGTTAATGCTCAATTGGCAATCCTATGATCAAGAACATTTAGGATATGTATACAAAAGAGAATGGTCTCATGAACCTACCTTCTTTAGATTACATTCGCCTAATTACATATTCCTTGGACTTATCGTTTAAACATATAACATTTATATGAGACAGCTTTAAACAATAATCTCTGCCCTTCATGTATATATTAAACTAGATGAGCTTAATATGTGAAATGTCCGTAAAGTATCATCATATGATTGGCTTTTAGGGCACACTTCCAACAGTGCTTCATGGGCTTGGTCTAGTCTTCTGGAGGGCAGGGATTTAATTCTAAAGGGGACTCACTGGCAAATTCTGAGTGGAGATACAACCAGGTTGTGGTGTGACAGATGGCTCCCACGGCATCCAAATGGACATCCTACACCTACACTTGGTTTCGACTTTGACGTTAATCAAACGGTCACCACCATCATATCTCCAGAGACTCAGCAATGGCAAGTAGATAGTAAAAAGTCTATCATCTCAGAGGCAGATTGCGACGCCATTGCTGCCACTCATGTGGGGATTCCCAGTCGTCCTGATCACCTTATTTGGCAGGCTCACCCTAAGGGCCTTTATACCGTCAAATCTGGCTATTAGTGGTTGCATGCTAATTCCAGTGATTGCGGGGGGCTTTGGAGTATTGGAGTATTGTTGCACTTGGAGTATTGTTGCACCTCCCAAGATCCGAAATTTCATGTGGCGTGGTTTGCGGGGGGTTTTGGCTACACAAGTATGTCTCTTTAGACGACGATGTGCTCAATCCCCAATATGCCCTATTTGTGGCGAGCAGGAGAAATCAGTTGAACATCTGTTACTTCTCTGCCCGTGGGTGGATCGTGTTCGGTTCGGGGGCCCTCTAAACTATAAGGTACAAAGATCTGAGGTGTCGACTATGGTGGATTGGATTAGAAGGGTGGGGCTTGCGTGTCCATCAAACAAGGACGAAATGAGGCTGTTCCTCACAATAGTAGCTTATACATGCTGGCATATCTGGAAATGACAGTTTCGAGCACTGTTTAATCATAAGCCACTCTGTTTGGTTTGTCCAACCCTAATGTGGTGACACCCACCATCTCGGAAGGCAGGATTAGGAACGGCAGACATGCTTGGTCTCCACCACCTCCCCACATGGCAAAGGTGAATGTTGATGCTAGTTGGAGACAGGGGCAGTCCAGGGGTGCAGTTGGAGTGGTGATTCAGAACTCCTCAGGACAATGTCTAGCGGTCAAGAGGAGAGAGGTTTCAGCGGCTAGTGTGCTGGCTGCTGAGGCTCTTGCGGTGCTAGACGGTTGCCTCCTAGCTCGGCAGGAAAATTTGAACCAGGTTATTATTGAATCTGACTCTCAACCTATCATCACTTGATTAAAGGAATCGATTTGCAAGGCAACTTGGGAGGCTTTCCCCGTGCTAACCCAGGTGTTAGACATAAGTGCCTCATTGCACTCATGCAGATGGTCTTGGATTCCAAGATCAGGAAATGAAGCAGCAGATTTTGTTTCGTCGCATCAGGTTCTGGAGATGTGCGACTCTGTCTGGGTAAATAGAGCCCCATCTTCGTTTGTAAGAATTCTAAATAAAGATGGCTTTCCTTGCCCCCTAACTTAGTTTTTGTGTGAGGAGAGGGTGACACTCTTGCCTCTTGTGGCGGTGTCGTTTGTTCTCTCTATCCTCATGGATTTGGACCCTTGCTGGTTGGTTGCTGGATTTTCGTGTAACCTTTGTCTTCTGGCTTTTTATGTGATTTGATCCGACCCTTTCGAAAAGAAAAAAAACACAAAAGACGCTTTTCTGATTAATTAATTCACTTTTGAAATATTTTTCTAGTACTTAGGATGATTCCGTAAGACCATTGAGCAACAATTTACAAATAATTTGAGTCATACATGTGGAAACAGATCTCATGGTAAAGAAAAGCAAATTACCAAATAGGACTTAGTTAATACCAATAAGGATCTTCTCTAGATTCTTTTTGTGAGTATTTCAAAAATTCTTTAATAGTATCCGTTCATCGTACATCGTGCAGCCAGTTTTCGTCAGGTACTGTTTGCTCTCAATTTTAAATTAAAATTTTTAAAATAATATCTACCCGCACAATGTACAATGAACGAACACGATTAAAAGATTATTGGGATCCTCACAAAGAAGATCAAAAGAGGATCCTCATTTAGTTAATACAACAAAATATTAACTTCAACCCTTCCCTCTTAATATTTTACTGCTTCACACCGAGAAGCTCTCTTAAGTAAATGAATCCCTTTGAAAGCACGAATTCCCTGCAACAAATAAAACAAAACACGTGTACAAAGATTTGATTTGAAGGTTAGGGTGTAGAATGTATGTGTAGAGGTTTTGATCCGAGGGTCATAGTGACTCATCTCGAATCAACCAATACCACAAGGATTTGGCTTGTAGCAATGGAGAAACTGGTATTGTAGTGGTGCTTGAAGGTTCTTCGAGAAAAGTCTTTCTTTATCTTGGAGTCTTGTATTTATACTCTTCAAGTCTTGTTTGAGGCTTGATTTGGTCTTGATTTTGGACATGATTAATTGACGAAAGAATCAAGACTTGATTTGTGCTTGGTTCGTGGTTTGACTTCATCACATTATCCATGACTTAATCAAATAATCTCATTTGATAAAATCAAATAAATCAATCACATTTTATCCTTAATTTGGTCATCCTTAATTTGGCCAATCTCTTCTAATTTGGCATTTCATTTATTTTAAATTTAAATAAATTAATTTGTGCATTTAAATTAAAATTAATTAAAAATAATTCCTTGATTACTTTTCGTCAAATGTCAATGCATGTCACTCATGATGACATGTTCGGTTTTGATGAGTCAAATGTCATGTGTATGATTTATAAGACACACGGGGCATGTCACGTAAGCCCTGACACGTCAAAATTTTAATGTGATAGTGAACATTTATTTCACTGAAATTTTGATGTTGCTTGAGTCAGACTCGTTCACTTTTTTGTTTGGAGTATCATTTGCTCTTCACTCTCTTTATATTACCTGCAGGGAGTGCGATACTAGCTTTTCTACAGAATTCGTACATTCAAAAGTAACAAGTCATCAACACTACTACTCCCCAATCACCATGAGTCTATGACCGAACCTAAACAATTTTAGCTCAACATTTCTTTCATACATAATACCAAAGTCAATGGCACCTTGTATGTATATAAGGATCCTCTTTGTAGCTCCATAGTGAATGCGAGTACACTTGGGCATAAATCCGGACAACAAGCTTGCAACATACATGATATCGAGTCTAGTCGTCAAATACAACAAACTCCCTGATCTCTATACACAAATCCATCAGAATCACCACTACCATGCTCTTTTTGAAAATTTCATTCGCAACTATAGTGAAATACTTAATCACATAAAAATAGATTTGGCTTACATCTGTCAAGTGCTCTAGTATATCTTTTCTTAAAACATGATTATATCGCGGCGGTGTTATGTTTATTTGCTTTGGCCATTAGAGGGTAATTGCCCTCACTTGATCCCTTCGCGGCGGTGTTATTATTCATAACGATCATCATGATTTATATAAATATCTCTAAATGGAGATGAAAGCCCGCCAATGACATGACGATGATTGCCGGTAACACCAACCCCGCCATCATAAACAGGGCTTCCAAAACTTTCCATGTTGTTGGTCGAGGTGGTCAGATAATCTGGTTGTGATTTGAGGTATTTTCTTCTGGTAAATATTTGAATCGGTATGAATTTCCTTATCGATCATTTAGCAAATTAAGGATAACAGTTTCTTGATTCTGCCTTAATTATTATTGGTACGGTTATGGTTGTAGGGATTTGAGTTATATGAACATGACATTTAATATATACTTGTTCGTCTAGTGTTTTTTCCTTTAACATTCATGTTTTTCGTTTGAGGTTGAATTTATGTTTAAAAAATATTGATATAAACCAAGAGGAATGCTAGCTACCTTTCCAACTTATTAATGAAATATACATGTCAAACGATGAGTGGGAACTGTAGATAGGGAAAGGCAAATGGAAAAGATAGCTAGCATTCCTCAAAACCAAAGGGCTAACTACATTTACACCCTTCATGGTTGATGTAACTTTCAAAATGGGTCATCAAGTTCTAATTTTCTCGCATTGCACCCGCAAGCTATGAATTGTATCCATTTACATCTCTTGTCTCTTTCAATTTCTAATCATCTATTTGTTGAGTTTTTTTGTCAATGTGGTGCAAACATGACTTATACATTAGAACGTATAAATGACTCAAGTTCACCACGTCACCAAAGTAATAAATTATCTTACAATAGATCAGATCAAAAGCACAAATTGATACAATTTTAACACCATAGTTTGAATATGAAACATAGAAACTTCATGGCTCATTTTGAAAAGCTTATTTATTCTACGGCCCTAGGAGCTCGATTTTGATTTCACCTTACTCCGTGAAACTCAAAAGTCATCACTTTACTCTAATAAACTCATTTTTTAACCAACAAAAAAATTTATTATATAGTTTATTTACTACATGTTAAATAGTTTTAGACGGAATAAATAGAAGCAGGACAAAGTGTAACGAATATTAAGTTTCAAAGAGTAAAAGAGTGACTTTTGAGTTTTAGTCAAAAAGTAGAATCACGATCTAGTGGGGAGCATAACTAAAATTACGCCTTTTAAAAATCACACCAAACCTAAATCCTAAAAAGCATAAAATGGGTAAACCCTAAACAGGTCAACGAATAAGAATTATTTGAAGGCCGGTGACATTTTTATCTTAACTCATTGACCACCATTTTGTTGTAGATCATGTATATGGGTTGCTTCATTATTCATTTTTATCTTAACTCATTGACCACCATCATACAACCAGAAAAACAGTTAAAAGATTATGATGCCCTGAATCAAAAGTTGATTAACCCATGGAATATATGAGAACGCGAACAAGAACGAGCACAACCCCACCGTAACAAGTGAACTTTTACAATGAGAGACCTTCAGGATTCTTCATCGATATAAATCTCCGAATCCCAAAACTTTTCAAGATTATGCATGCTACGGTGACAGGACAACAAACAACATTAAACCTCCGGCATATCTTTACTCTGAACATTTGTGAAAGGGAACAAGCAATAAAATATGTTCGCTACCCAACCTGCACTGTGGATTAAAACAAGGCATCTAGCTAGCTTGACTCTTGCAATCTTCTTCGGAAATGTTAAACAAGACTTTCGGAAGTGAGGGAAGCGAGGCAATCCGAGGCAGATGAAACAGCAATTCCGCAAAGGAGTCTTTTCTTGACATTCCTGGTGCCTTCTTCCCGTCAGAAACACCGTCTTCAGGGTCCTTGATAACAGCTCCAGATTTATTATCAGGAGTGTGATTGGGCTGAACATCCCTTCCACCACCTGATCCTTCAATGTAACTATCACCATCAACCTGCGTATGAGCTGCAGCAGGGTCCTTCTGCAGAAGGCAACAAAGAGAATTGACCCTTGACATGAGCGATTTCTCATCTGAAGCTGTTGTAAATTGAGTGTCGCTCAGCAGGTATTGTGCAATGTCCTCTAGCATGTCCTGGTATTCTGACTGCTGATCGGCAGAAGGCGGATTTCCAGAAGTCATTTGTTCTGAAATACAGTTTCCAATGTGACTCATAAGATCACTCATCGACATTGATGAGTGAAGCCCCGGCACTTTTATTTGGTCCCAATTTCTGTCCTCCCTGGAATTTACGACTTCCGAACTGCCATTTCCTTCCATTGCACGAGCATCCATAACTAATAGGATACGGTCAATCAGTGATTTAGTAATTAATAGACAACAATAAGTGCCAAATTTACCTAAAGCTTGAAAGAAAAACTATGCCCCTCAAAACAGAAGACAAAAATAAAAATAAAAAACAAAACTTTAAACCTGAATTGCAGTAATAAGCATAATCAACATCATACCAGAACTCGGATTACGAACTAAATCAGCATCAGTGAAATCTCAAAACAATGTTTGAATTATCAATGACTTCACAAGTATAAAAGAAAACTTCTGCCAAGTCCTGAAATATTTTGGAATTTGGGAATTAACATGATTAAAAGAAACAAAAATAAGGACCACATATACACCTAGTATTCCAGACATCCAAGATGTAACCAATTGCACCGTAAAATCAAACAAAAGAAATTCTAGTTCTATTTAATATGATGACAACCAAGAAACTAGAAGCCAAAAGGATAAAAAGAAGATGATTGTTATCTAATATTGTGCTAGAAACAAATGCCAATAAATGCCAAGTTCATTTATTATACCTGAGCTGGAAGCTGTATCCTGCTGGTCAATATTCAAAGAAGATGACTGGCTTGCAGATGGTGATGCTATATCTTGAAAACCAGCAACAGACGAAACTATACCATTTGGTCCATTCCCCAGTTGATCAAAACCATGACCTTTGCATTCGCCTGGATCTTCAAAAGCGGAAGAGCGTGGTTCAAAATATGGTGATTCCAAAACAATCTCTGGCTGCTGGTTTAAGACACAAAGTCGTGTGTCACACTGGATAAGCTTTTCAAAATGTTTGTTTAATAATCCTTGCGGGCATTGCAGAAAATGTTCCCTACAAAAACCACAACGCCAAAGCTTGTCCATAAATGTCACAGCATCAATTTTAGAACCTGAACATGGCTGAGGCATGTTCAAATAGACTGAACATCTTGAAAACATGTCCCAAATATCAATTTAACAGTTAAAAGGAGTATCCACACTGCCTGTTATACAACAAGCCCCAGTTTGGCAATTGGACAAGTATTGGCACAAAGAGAGTTTATTTGTCAAAAGTAGGTGGAACACCAACCTAAAAACAGGATAAACATACAAAGCAAAACAAGAGTGTCACCAGAACTCGACAATTAACCACCAAAGGAGATCCTCGATAATACATTCTTTTTATCTGAAACCACAGGCTAAGAAAACATATACCTGAAACCACTAGCACCACCCAATAAAAGATTTGAGGCCACTTACTTAAAGAAAATATGAGACTATCCAAAAGATGAACAAAAAATTGCAAGGAGCAGGGGAAAACATAGTACAAGTGTACATACGTGAACAAAGAAAATAAAAGGTGTGTCGAACTTTATAGCTTAACAGTGACATTACGGTCTGATGGTATTCATCTTCGCTTAGAAGTGAGAGGTCTTAGGTTTGAATCTCGTGGATGACAAATTCAATACCAAATTAGGCTACCCATTGTGGGGCTTAGCTGAACTCTCCCTTCCCTTAGTGTAAAAGTATCAATGTACTCAAAAAAAAAAAAAGTGACATCAGCCAAAATAAATATAAAGCCTTTTTCCCAAGGAAATATTAGAGTAAGGATCGCAACCACCAATTGAATTTTACCTATAACTGCTAGCTTGTCCACCAGTAAAATCTGCTGTTGCCTGCCACAATGTGTGCTTTCTAGGTTGAGGGTTAGTCTCCCGGAAGAAAAGGGGTTGTCTAGCCAACTGTAAACAGAAGCGGCCACTAGGTTAAAAAATTCAGACACGAAATAATAATTTTGAGTACAGAGAACATAGGTAAAGACCAGTGTTTTAAAACACGAGCCTCGAGGCGCGCCTAGGCGGCCTTCAAGGCAGGGCGGTGAGGAAAACACCTGTGCCCAGTGGGAGCAGGCTTAAACTCGCCTAGACGCCTGAGGCATCAGCTGGGGCATTTTTCCTTCTTTTTTGTTTTTTTTTTTTAAAGGTTAGGGTTTCTCACCTACAGTGAAAATATTTTATTTTTTATTTTTCTTATACAATGTTTGATTTCGACTCTATTGTTGACTATATAATATATATTAATAATTTTAGGTCCCGTGAGGCCTCAAGGCTTTCACCTAGACAGGGCTATCCATGAAACACCTTGGCTTTGCCATTGCCTTTTAAAATGTCGGTAAACACACACACAAACATACACAAAACATAGGAAAGGAAATACATAAACATTACCATAACAGTAAAAATACCAGGTCCATCATCAGGACAATTTGCTTTCAGAGCCATAATATCTGACCACTGGATTTCTATTTTACTCTTGAGGCCACCTTCGAGAACTTCCCAAACAAGCTTATGCTTAGCAAAGTAACACTTCGCCACTAAATCTCCCTCATATCTTGATTTATACTGCAACCAAATAAAGTAGTTTCAGAAACTTTTAGCCAGACAAATCCAATCAATAAACCAAAATATAAACTTAAAAACTAGAGAGGATGAGTACCTCCCAACCCCCAATCCTTAAAAGTGAAGCTGGAAAATTCGAAGCCTTCAGCTTATCCACCATCCCTAATGGAGCATTTTCTTTACATTCCTTTTTAACTCCAGAGTTAAGATTTTCGCTCTCTATCGCTCCAGCTGCAGAAGCACTCCCTTGAGCAAGCTTCATTTGAATTAACTCTAATAAAGATGGGCTCTTTCTCAGCCTCAAACCCAAAGGGCTAGGCTCATCAAGGGGATTGTATTGTGATGGTTGAACAGCAAACACATTATCCCCAACACTCCTCTGCAACTCAGCCAGAAAAACCAGTAAGAGAATACTTCAAAACAAAACCAAATTTATACAAAGGTAAAGGAAACAATCAAATCTTTCAGCTAAACATAACCAAAGTTCAAGCAAGCCAAATTTCAAAATATTATATTACAGCCCAATACCTAAGGAAGCTCAAATTTGTATATTTACATCCCAATTAATAGTCACAAGTTTAATAAATCAATAATTGATAAGAAAATGGTAAACTTTATGGACTGTAAGGATAACACATATAATCCTCCCATGCAGTTTCCAAGAGACTGAAGAGATTGCTACAATCTTCTGAACCAATTTCAATCATTAATGTCACAAAATTTATAGACTTACTAAGCTATTGAAAATAGCATACAAGAAGCAGAAACATTAATTTCTGGGAACCACAATTTCTGATTGAATAATACATACAAAATCAAAAGAGAAATAGAGAAAACTTCGATCGGGCCATATTACAAATAACAAAAGCAAAAAGAAAAAAAAAACAAAAGATTAGCAATGAAAATACGTAAACGAAACAGAAACAAGATACAAAACTGAACCTCTTGAAAAGCAGGAGAGGGTTTAGGACGTTTGTTGAGAGGACCATGCTCCTCTTCTAAAGATTCCTCAATCTCCAACTTCACCGGTACCTTTTCTGTACACGGCATCGTATGGAGTTCTGGTCGGAGATCTCCAGATTTCATCAACTGCACCATCAATTCTTTTCCCCAAAACAAAAAATAAAAAAATCTGAAGAATCCAAATTCCCAAGAAACAAATTAAGGTCTTTGATCTAAAGACCTGGAAATGGGATGATTGATTGATTCTTTGTGCTATGCAAGAAAGGAGTATTTTTTAGGCTGAAAATAATCACTGGGCCAAATTGCACGTTTACAGTTTTCTCATTTTTCTGGTCTACACCACGTCTTTACGATTTTCATTTCAGATAATTGTTCTTGGACAAAGCTACCAAACACATTCTCAGATCTTAAACATACAAATTTCAATTTGTTGATTTCACTTTCCAAAACATATTTCAGAAACCTGTTTTGTAAATCATTACCAAATGGTCATAAGTTTTCCACTTTTTTACATGTGGATCATGTTATGCTGATACGCAGGGAAATGACAACTTTATTTGTGCCTCCAAACGTAATTAGGCAAAGGGCAAGCATTATTACTGAATGTGACAAACATTGTTTGAGGTTTACACCCAGTACAATCCAGTCAAACTGATCAGGAGAGGAGCATATGGTGTAGTGACCTCGTACACATCAATAGGAAAACAAATCAGTAAGTTGCAATCAAGAAGATCAATATTGTGTTTGACAACTGCATAGATGCATTGATGACTCTGCGGGAGCTAATGCTTCTTAACATATTGGGCATGAGAATGTGATTGCTTTGAAAGATGTTATGATGGTTATCCACAGGACAAGGTTCAAGGATGTGTACTATGTTTATGAGCTCATGGATACGGATTTTCATTAAATTATAAATTTCAAAGGGTTTACAATATACCTTGAATTTCTATTGAATGTTTTCATGACCTTTTCCAGTGCATATATATTATTTAATATATGAGTAAAGTAATTTGTTTATTCTTCAATTTTGTTAGTTCAACGTCAAAAATTCAATTCACATTCACAGCAAGAAACCAATATATTCACAGAAAGCAAAGGGTTGAGATTTTTTTACCGGCCGGTCCAGCAACAGCAACCAACACAACAGCCCCAATTCAAAGGCCAACCCCTTCTCCAACAGAAAACCCTACGATTCACAAATTTATAGAATTAGAACCACACTAATGAAATTGAAGCCAAAATTTTAAGCTGAAACCCGAAAATGAAAATGAAATTGAACAAACCCAATTAAATTGAAGCCCCTCTAAAAACCCCACACTGATATTGAAATTAAACAAAACCCCTCCCTGATTTCAAAATCTGAAAATCGACCTCATACCTTAAATTTGAGTTTCGAACTTGAAGAGAAGAGGGAGAATGATATCGTCTAAAACTAAAAAGAATTGAAGCGTCTGGTTTGATGTTCGGGTTTTGGGTTTGGGATAATTGCGGATTTGGGATAATTGGGAATTTGGGAGTACTCTTTCAAGAAAGGTGGTCGCCGGTCGTTAATGGTTATGGTGCTTTTTCGGGAAAATCTTGTATAGGATGGTGCACCGTAATTACATGGACTACACACCCACCGATGAAAAGTCTGTCTACTTTAGAGCAACTCCAGTGTAGAAGCTCTCCCCAGGCAATACACTATTCAATCCACCTAATGAACAGTAATTACCTTAATAAACAGTGTATCCCCCTGGCAATAGCCTTTTTGCATCTCCACTCCTGCACTTGAATAGCCCTGACAATTGTCAATAAAATATTAGTAATTTTTTATTTATAAAATAATACATAATAATTTTATTTGTAATTTTAGATAATATTTTTAATCGTTCTCATTGCGCAACGTGTCATTATTCGAAAAGCCAATAGCAATAAAATATTTGAATTTTTTTCTTTATAAAAAAAAATTCAAAATAATTTTATTTGTAATTTTGGATTTCCGATAAGATTTGTAACCAATCACGTCGTGCCACGTGTCATGTGACGACCCGTCCCGACATATATTAAATATTAATGGTGAAATGACAGAATTACCCCTTCGGGGAATTTAGCACGTGTGCATGTGTGTGTGTATTGAACCAATTATATGTGGTCCTAAATTATTGGTACCAAGTATAGCCTAGAACTTTGTTCACACACACACACACACTCCCGTCACTCTCTCTCTCTCTCTCTCTCCTCCCTCGACTGTCTCTCTCTCTCGCCAAAACTGTACGGACACACCCACAAACCCTCAAATCTCCACGGATCGAGCAAACAAACTATACCATTCGACTCCTGAGGCCCATACGAACCCAGTGGTACCCATTTCAGGTAAGAACCAAGTCGTTTTCACGTCGGAATCACCACATCCGATTTGGGTACTATTCACGAACTTTTTCTTGGTTGATTTTTAGGACAATCCAAGACCACAGCAAGCTTTGTGAGGTCCCTAGGAGGCTCGGAGTAATTCGTTGGAGGTGCTTGGACGTTGGGATCGTCGAGAACGAAGGTGGCCGGTTTTGAGGAATTTCCCGAGTCGATTCTAGACGTTTTTGAAGCATTTGGAAGGTATATTCCTCTTCCCCTCGTAAATTAGGGCACGTAGGAAGAAAAATGGAGTAAAATGGTGCAAAAATGGCGAAGAAAAGTCGAGTCGCAGGTTTTCCGGCGACGGTGGGCGGCGCCGGCGAGAGCTCCGGCGAGCTCGAGGAAGAAGGCGCGTGGCGCGTACGCGCCTGCGCGTGGGGGGCGCGTAGCCCCGTGCCTGTGCTGGCGCGTGGGGGCACGTGAGACTCCAAAAAATTATTTTAAAAATATAGCGACGCTCGTGACGTCGAGTAGGTCGCGTTGGTATATTCGTATGCCAAAATTGAGCTATGTATGAGAAGTTAATTTCGTAGTTACGTGTATGTACTTAAATGACGTATTTATAGTGATTTCTCATATAGGTGAGACATACACCGAGGACGAGCGTAGCCAGGCTCGACGCGGGGGCTACGACCCAGCGACATATCAGTGAGTGGGCAGTTTTTACCGTATTTCCTATATTTTATTATTATTTTTCCCAGAAAGAAATAAATGAACGTTTATGAGAATTTAATGCCATGCAAAGTATTCATATATTATTTTTATGCATTAATGATTGCATATTCGCATGTTGGTGCGGTGGACGCACAGGTAAGTGCCAGGTGAGGGCATGCATTAATGAGAATCGATAAATTAACAGTGATGAGATTGATGAGAATGAATGAGATATATATATGCAGCCGAGGGCTGAGATGATTATGATATATATATGCAGCCGAGGGCTGAGATGATTATGATATATATTTGCAGCCGAGGGCTGAGATGATTATGAGATCTACATGCAGCCGAGAGCTGAGATGATTACCTGACAATTAATCAAGTCTATAGTTTATGATTGAGTTTCTGTTTTGAATACTTTGGCATGGCATACATACTCTTTTCAGCATGATTTTGAGAACCTACGTGCATTGAATATATATATATTTTGATTCTGGGAAATTATACACGTTTTACGGTGAGGGGCTATATATTTGAGCCAAGATTGGTTTTAAAAGAGAATTGTTTTGCTGACCCACTCAGTTTTGTTTTTCGCCCCTCCAGGTTCTAGGTAGCGTGAGTTACGAGTTTGGCACTTCGAGGACTCCCGGCTTTCTGACAGCTTTATTCATATGTATGTCACCGAGGGTGTAATTAAACCCTTTTTCTTTATGCTTGACTGCAGTTGAACCTAGAACGCTCTGATTATGTATAAGTACTTTATTATGCCTCTAGTACACTATCGTATCTGGGTTGCTAGTGACTTCGATTTTAAATTAGTTCGTCCAATCAGTGCCAAGAATGACATCAAAGTCAACGATATCTAGCGGAGTAAGGTTAGCAGGCATAACCACGTTCTCCACTATCACGGGACATTCTGGATATACATAATCCACATAACACTTCTCCCCTCTGGGCATAGCAAACTCCAACTCATACCCCAGGGGTGAAGATTGAGGTTGAGTCAGCTGAGCAAATGTATGAGAAATAACAGAGTGGGTGGCACCACAATCAATCAAGACTCTAGCATAGTGACCAAGAATATTCAACGTACCCATAATCAGATCCGGGTTGTTTTGTGCGTCCTGAAGTGATAGGTTATGGATACGACCCTGGGCCTGCTGACGTCCTCCACGACCTCGGTTTGCGTGCATCCCACGCCCCTGCGGGTTTCGTCCCTGATTCGACGATCCAGTCTGCCTCGACGATCCAACACCACTAGAGGTAGCATCCAACTGCTGGGGCTGTCCCCCCGAGTACCACTGAGAGCTACCTGCCGTAAACTGCTGCTGGGGCTGATACCCACCTGAGTACTGCTGCGGATGAGGCATATACCCTCCAGAATACTGCTGCTGAGGAGGCATATATCCTCCGGAATACTGGCTATATCCACTCTGGTGGTAAGGATCCATGGGGTACTGCGGCTGGTACTGGTCCGAAGAATACGGAATAGGATCCCCTGAGTAGTGAAAGGCTCCACCACGTCCCGGCTGAGCATAACCATTAGGACCAGAAAACTGCTGCTGAATCGGTGCTGACGGCGGTAAGGCAGGCTGCTGGGGCCTCTGCTGGCCCTGAGGACAATTCTTCGCCAGGTGTCCGTCCTGGCCACAAGTATAGCATCCCGTAGTACCCCGCCGACACTCACCAAAATGCCGATTGTTGCACTGACGGCACAACGGAGTCCTCCCAGAGTTCCCCTGCCTCTGACCTCTGGCGCCACCGAAGAATCGGCCTCCACCTCTCTGCCCGGTGGAACTAAAACCTCCACTCGAGGAGCTAGAACTGGCCCCACTGCGTTTGAAGTTCTGAGTCTGCCGGGGCCCCTGCACGTACGGGCCTTTGCCTTTATTATTCTTACCCTGACTGGCCTCCTTCTCCTCATCACTATCACTCGGCAAGTTCTCCGAATACTCAATCCGAAGCAATATTTCATAAAACTCGTGGTAAGTAGTGCACTGAAACCCTGTAGCAATCGTACGCCATTTTTTCTTGGTACCCAACTTGAATCGGCGCAACATCTCTGCCTGATTGGCAGCAACATCCGGGTGATAGCGCGAAAGATCAGTGAAGGTACGGTAATAGTCATTAGCACCCAAATTCTTCTGTTTGAGACTGGTAAACTCCTGTTTCTTTCTATCGATGTAGGCTGGAGGAATAAACCTTCAGTAGAATAGTTCCTTAAATACCCCCCAATCGTTTGCCTGCTCCTCAGGCATGTGCTTAGCTAACTCAATCCACCACGAAGCTGGTTCCTTGGTCAAAAACCATTTTGTCGTCTCCACCCACTTATTCGGCTGTAAACTCCCCTGACTCGTCAGAATTTCGAAAGTCTTTTCGATATGTATGAACCATTTCTCAGAACCCTCGGGCCCTTCACTCCCGTCTAATGGGTTAATCTTTAAGTTATGAACTGACTCCAAAGGGGTCCGCTGAGGAGGGGGAGGAGGAGGACGGATAATACTCTGAAATGCATGGGCAATAGCTTCCCCTAGCTGGGCAATATTGGGGAACATAGGCTCAGAAGAACGACGAGGCTCACGACGAGGCGGCATAGTTCTGACAAAAGACACCAAGTCATTAAAATTTTCACAAAATATGCAAGACTGCAACCTAGGGCTCTGATACCAAACTGACACACCCGTACCCGAGAGTGGGGCGTGCTGGCCGTCACGTGAGTGTGACGTAGCCATGTGCACTGTGCGGAAGCTAGGATCGAAAACTAAGAACGAACTAATTTAAAATCGAAGTCACTAGCAACCCAGATACGATAGTGTACTAGAGGCATAATAAAGTACTTATACATAATCAGAGCTTTCTAGGTTCAACTGCAGTCAAGCATAAAGAAAAAGGGTTTAATTACACCCTCGGTGACATACATATGAATAAAGCTGTCAGAAAGCCGGGAGTCCTCGAAGTGCCAAACTCGTAACTCACGCTACCTAGAACCTGGAGGGGCGAAAAACAAAACTGAGTGGGTCAGCAAAACAATTCTCTTTTAAAACCAATCTTGGCTCAAATATATAGCCCCTCACCGTAAAACCTGTATAATTTCCCAGAATCAAAATATATATATATTCAATGCACGTAGGTTCTCAAAATCATGCTGAAAAGAGTATGTATGCCATGCCAAAGTATTCAAAACAGAAACTCAATCATAAACTATAGACTTGATTAATTGTCAGGTAATCATCTCAGCTCTCGGCTGCATGTAGATCTCATAATCATCTCAGCCCTCGGCTGCAAATATATATCATAATCATCTCAGCCCTCGGCTGCATATATATATCATAATCATCTCAGCCCTCGGCTGCATATATATATCTCATTCATTCTCATCAATCTCATCACTGTTAATTTATCGATTCTCATTAATGCATGCCCTCACCTGGCACTTACCTGTGCGTCCACCGCACCAACATGCGAATATGCAATCATTAATGCATAAAAATAATATATGAATACTTTGCATGGCATTAAATTCTCATAAACGTTCATTTATTTCTTTCTGGGAAAAATAATAATAAAATATAGGAAATACGGTAAAAACTGCCCACTCACTGATATGTCGCTGGGTCGTAGCCCCCGCGTCGAGCCTGGCTACGCTCGTCCTCGGTGTATGTCTCACCTATATGAGAAATCACTATAAATACGTCATTTAAGTACATACACGTAACTACGAAATTAACTTATCATACATAGCTCAATTTTGGCATACGAATATACCAACGCGACCTACTCGACGTCACGAGCGTCGCTATATTTTTAAAATAATTTTTTGGAGTCTCACGCGCCCCCACGCGCCAGCACAGGCACGGGGCTACGCGCCCCCCACGCGCAGGCTTGTACGCGCCACGCGCCTTCTTCCTTGAGCTCGCCGGAGCTCTCGCCGGCGCCGGCCACCGTCGCCGGAAAACCTGCGACTCGACTTTTCTTCGCCATTTTTGCACCATTTTACTCCATTTTTCTTCCTACGTGCCCTAATTTACGAGGGGAAGAGGAATATACCTTCCAAATGCTTCAAAAACGTCTAGAATCGACTCGGGAAATTCCTCAAAACCGGCCACTTTTGTTCTCGACGATCCCGACGTCCAAGCACCTCCAACGAATTACTCCGAGCCTCCTAGGGACCTCACAAAGCTTGCTGTGGTCTTGGATTGTCCTAAAAATCAACCAAGAGAAAGTTCGTGAATAGTACCCAAATCGGATGTGGTGATTCCGACGTGAAAACGACTTGGTTCTTACCTGAAATGGGTACCACTGGGTTCGTATGGGCCTCAGGAGTCAAATGGTATAGTTTGTTTGCTCGATCCGTGGAGATTTGAGGGTTTGTGGGTGTGTCCGTACAGTTTTGGCGAGAGAGAGAGAGACAGTCGAGGGAGGAGAGAGAGAGAGAGAGTGACGGGAGTGTGTGTGTGTGTGTGAACAAAGTTCTAGGCTATACTTGGTACCAATAATTTAGGACCACATATAATTGGTTCAATACACACACACATGCACACGTGCTAAATTCCCCGAAGGGGTAATTCTGTCATTTCACCATTAATATTTAATATATGTCGGGACAGGTCGTCACATGTCACAATCCGATTACAATGATAGAGTCATTCAACGATTTTTTTACACTTTTTTCAATTTTTTAACACTTTTTTACCGATTTTTTTACACTGTTTTCTGCAAAGTTTCTGAACAGTGCTGTTTTTTCTGAAATTTGGTCTGGCGACGCACCCCCACGCGCGCGTGGGGTGCACGCGCCTGACAGAAAAAAATTTGAATCTTTCTGACGCGGGCTGAGGTCACTTGGGCCCAAATCCACCCAGTGGCTCGGTGGGTGGATTTTCCACCGGCCTGTCCACCGGGCTCCCTCTTCACTCGGGCCTCCAGCAACGTTGGAGCAAATCCACTGGCCCTCGGGCCGTTTTTTCCTGCCTGTCCTTCGAGCGGTATGCACCACTGGACCTGCTCTTAGAGCAAATATGTCTAATTTTTTTGTAAAAGAATAAAAAAATAAAATAGTTTTAATTTTGGATAGGATTTTTAACTAATCTCGTCACGCCACGTGTCATTATTCGAACGTACTATTTTGTAAATGGATTTCCGCTAAGATTTTCAACCAATTCCGACGCACCACGTGTCACTCCCGGTTTACAATAATTTAGCCAAGATTTCGATAAGATTTTCAACCAACCTCGTAATGACACGTGTCATTATCCGAAACGTACTATTTTGTGAATAGATTTTTGATAAGATTTCCAACCAAGGATCATACTACCTTGCAGATGGCATTTACCCAAGGTGGGATACATTTGTCAAAACAGTGCCGCATCCACATACTGAAAAAGAAAAACACTTTGCAAAATTGTCAAGAAAGGTGTAGGAAGAATGTTGAGCGTTGTTTTGGTATCTTGCAAGCTCGTTGGGCGATTGTTAGGACTGCAGCTAGAATGTTTGATGTCGAGGCTCTTCGATCTATCATGATGACTTGTATTATTCTCCACAACATGATTGTTAAAGATGAATATGATTATGATGTCGTCGATGAATATGAGCCGGATCTGATGAACAACTCACAAACACGTATCTACTGTGCTCATGACAATACCGAAGACCCCGTGCGACATGAGCCGTTGGAACGGGATGGACATTATGATAAGCTCATATTTATATATATTTTACATCAAATTCACTTGTCTTTTCTTAGTTAGTTCCTTATATTTTTGAGTTATTTACTTTGTTTTTGTGTTTTATAGGATTTATCAAGCAAAGAAAATAAAAATAGAACAAGTAATAAATTCGTCAAAACTGCCTGTGCAAATCAGCTGACTTTGGAAGCAATTTTTGAACTGTTCAAAACGAACTAGAGAATGAGCCTTATATGCTTGGAAAGCTCCGGATGTCTATTTTCTTGAGCATTTTGCAGATTGTTAAGATCATTTTTTTAGAAGAAGTTATGGACATTTTAGCATGGAAAGGTCAAGAGAGCACATGGGGACGGAATGGCAGTGATAAAGCAAATAAGGGCAGCGCCCTTTTGTTTGTTTGAAGGCAGCTGCACAAAAGCAAATAAGGGCAGCACATGCAAAAGAATGATTGCCTTTGGATGAAGGCAAGGCACGGCAAAAAGAAAGAATAAAGAAGGAAAGCACATGAGAATGATGAATCAGCATGGGATGTATTACACAAAGGCAGCATGGCTAAAAGAATTAAAAAAAAGAACACAGCTGCCCTTTGTGTTTTTGAAGACAGTGGACAATAAGGAAATAAGAAGAAAGCAAAAACACATGCGCACATGGAATAAAGGCACGACAGAAAAGAAAAGGTGGGAGAAGAAAAGTCAACACATGCAAAATAAAAGGGCAGTTTTAAAAAGCTGCCAAGAGGGCAGCGGCACAAAGAAGAAAATGTGGATAAATAGATAGAGCTGCACAGAGGCAGCATACACAATGCAGCCAAGCAAATAGAGAAGAGCTGCACGGCAATGGCAGATTGCAGCCAATCAAAAGAAACAATCTTTGCACTCTCCTCTTTCGGTTTTATCTTCTCAAACTCATGTTTTACTTTTGTTTTAATTTGAAAATAATGTGTAACTGATTCGTTTTGGCTAGAGGTTGATTCAAAGCCATGAACATATTTGTAATATGAATTGATTACTTGCTTAACAGCTTGATTGATAACTTATTCTTATATGTCGATTAAGGATGCATACTTAGTTTGCATGCATGAATTTGATGCTAGAATATAAGGGAATTTCACCTAATCGTTATGAACTTATATTCATGAGTAGTGAAGGTTGCTATCCACAATCGAGTTAAGTAAATTCTTGGCAGGAGTATCATGCTTTTTATAGTTACGAATGCCTCATCAATACTTATAGTTCTCATGAATCTTAATGATCTTTGATTGTATCTCTATTGTGCTATTCACGTAGGGGACTTTTAGAGAATGTGTTGAACTGTTGTATGCGTTTTCTCATCCAATTCAATAACTTAAGGAGAACTTGAAGATTAAAAAAGTGCTATTCACGGTTAATCTGGGGTGTTGAGATTTACAATTTATCGAAAGAATAACTGAAAATTGATTTATGTTGCATATGTGTCATGTGTGGAGAAGAACCCTCTAACTAGTCCATTTATCCATCAATCTATCTTAATTTTATATCTTTGTTTAATTCTGCAAGTTTATTTAGGTTTAGTTTTAATTTTCGTCAAAGCCAAACCCCCCATTGTTAAGTTGTATTATTTAGTTAGAATCTGTCCAATTTGGTGTCTCTTGAGTATTTTGAGTCTTAGTAGTGTAAAATTCGTCCAAATCAGTCCCTATTGTCTAGTTTGAGTCAATTTGGTTGTTTTGAGTCATTCTAGTGTGTTTTGAGTTATTAGAGTTTAGTTAAGTGTCTTTTGCCTAGTTTTGTGTTTTTAGTCTTATTTAGTATTTTTAAATCAGTTTAGAGTAGATTAGCAATCCCTCCTAAGCCCCCGCCTAGAACGATCCCTACTTACATCTATACTACAATTGTTAACAAGAGGGTTTAATTTGAGTGTTGTTTTACATCGCATCACATTACAATGAATTGATCGTTCAGCGGTACACTTACTTGCAAGAGCCATACTGGCACGTAACCCGCCAGAATGACTTGATTGAGGGATTGCAAGAAGGTGAAGATAATTAAAATGAGGCTTGTGGTTGATGAATAAAGTGTACTTTTTTTTTAAGTTTATGTAATTCTATGTAGTGTGGTTTGTTTTTAAGTTTATTTGGTAAGTTTATGTAATCTTATTTGGTGAGTTTATGTAATCTTATTTCATGTGTTTAAATAAAGTACAAACATAAATAAAGAATCACATTGAAATTGCATAATAAATTAAATAAAAATAAATAAAGTTCTAACAATAAATAAGAAATAACATAAGAAATTAAATAAAGTTCAAAAGAAAAAAATAAAAAAAACATAAAAATTACATAAGAATTTAATTAAAATTTTAAAAAAAAAAATTACATAAAAATTACATAAGAATTTAAATAAAGTACTACAAATAAATACGAAATTATACAAAGTCATTGGAGCTAGGATATGTGGTGCTAGGATCTTGGTTGCTATGATTTGTATAGCTAGAAGCCCCTTGACTTGTTTCTGCATCTCTTGCACGCCTCCTTCGCATGACATCTCTTAAAGTATAGAAAATATTGAAATGTAGATAGTATAGAAAGTGTAGAAATATTGAAATGTGGTGTAAGGTGGAAGATGAGGTTAGGTATTTATAGAAAAATTAATTAATTATTTAAAATTTTTCTGTATTTTAAAAAAAAATTTATGTATTTTTTTTATAATTTTTAATTAATTTTAATATAGTTAATTAATCTGGACCGTTGGATTTGAAAAATATTCAAATCTAAGAGCCAAGATGATGCCACGTGGCCAATGGTCATAAATCTGACCGTTGGGCCCTTTTTTTCTTTTTTTTTTAATTTTATTTTTGGGGGACAAAACGTGGACCGTTGATCTTTGATCGGACGGTCCACTTTAAAAGTAAAATTTAATTTTTTTTACCGTTGGAAATCCAACGGTCTAGAAAAACTAGCCGTTGGAAATCCAACGGCTATCAGAAGGCCACGTCGATGAGCCCAAGTAGGTTGACAACTTTTCCGGAGCAGCTGAAATCCGCTCACGCCATACGCACTTGTGTTGCACGCGCCTGGGAAACAGGCCAGCTTCTTGGTCAGTCAAAAACGGGCTGGGTTGTTCCCTGGCTTGGGCTGGGTGCAAGGCAACTCCACGGGCTGGAGTAAATGGACAGGGGGTTGGGCTGTTTTTTTTACTGGGTGTTGGGCAGCTTGTCCTCCAATGGACTTGCTCTTAATACACGTGTGTTTTTGCTACAGCGAGAAGATGGTTTTGTCAAGCCCACGTGTTGGTCATGGTGTGCTGCTTTGTTTGGGTTATTTTTTCTCTCCTTTTTTTCCATCTCTCATACGAATCTTTACTTCCTAGTCGCTCGGAGCTTACATCCTTTTCGTCTCAAAAATCTCTGCTTCGGGTGGTCACAACTTTTACTCCAGTTGGTTTCAGTCACTGATTTCGTCTAAAAAATCTCGAATTTTTAGTTTGGCTAGAAGAAAGAGTTTTGTTTGTTGTGTTTGAAGATATCAAAAATGAAATCTTTTTCTTTCCCTTAATTTTTTAACCCGGATCAAGTTATAGGTTGTGATCAAAGATTAAAGGATAAGTTAGGATAATTGGGGATTAGCATGATAATTAGGGATCAGTCCCAAACCAAAACCCCCAAACATTCCAAATTGTTTTTGTTCTGCAAATTGACATTTGTATCGTGTGTAACAATGATGATCAGTCGTGGTAATTAAGTATCAATTGATAGGTGTTTTCATTTTTGTTGATTGTTTGTTTCAATGTGTTCTATTTTTCGCTCAAGTGTGTCATTGTTTGTTTATGGGATCATTTATAGTTGTCCTCATTGATTTTTGAGAGCTTTAATAAAAAAGGCTTGGGCCAACAAATATTTAACCAAAAACCATTCTAAAATGTTATTTAAATTAAAGGGCTCAAAGTTTAATAAAAAAAATCCAAAACTATTGTCCACAAGCCAAACTTTCAAGCTCAACCCGCTACAAATCTACACTTCCGTAAATACCCCTAAATGATTCAATATTATCTTGACTCTTCACCAACCTCAACCCAGCACGAAACTTCCATAATAACTCCCAGTCTTCCTATCAAATCGAATTCCCCCATTTCAAAAACAACCAAATCAAAGTTGAAAAATGTAGCATTCATTGGAACAAAGCTACTGAAACAAGTTGAAAGAAGTTTAATGGCAGAAACCAACGAAAAAGTGTTCAGGAAAAAAAAAAGAACCAAAACATAAAACTGTTTCTGGAGAACCCAAAACATAACACTGTTTCTGGAAAAAAAAAAAAAATCAGATATAGTGTTTGTTTTGTCTAGGCACAAACAAACACAATATCTGGGGAAAAAAAAAACCACAATCCAGAAATGATGACTTAAATTCTAGAAACAGTGACTTAAATTTCAAAAACAGTTACTTAGATTTCAAAAACAATGACTTAGATTCTAGAAACAATCTATGTTTTAACCTTTGACTGTTTCTTTTCTTTCATGCATCATTTGATTATATTTAAGAAACATAGTGCTTATTTTGCTTTGAATCCAAATACAGTGAATTTTAATATTTCTTTTCTAGCTTACATTTAAGAAACAGTGTATCTATTTCATTTAAATCTAGAAACAGTGGCTTAGATTTCAGAAACTGTAATCTAGATTCCAAAAATAGTGGCTTAGATTCCAGAAATAGTATTACTTAAAATCAAGAAATAGCTTATTTTTACATGTCAAAAACAGTGACTCATCGTTATTATTGAATAGCATGCATATCTCAAATTTGTTTTCTAGAGAAACAAACGATGAACTCCACTGACGAAGAAAAATTGAAAGACAGTACCTCGAATACACTATGAATAATAACGATGATCACATTTCAACGAAATAATACAAAATATAAATTAAATAGCATGAGGATCTAGATTTTTGCTTCAAAGACAACAAAGAAGGTCTGCAAAACAACGATGAACTCCATCAACGACGAAATCTGGAACTCAACCTAAAATAGTTAGGGGTAAAATTGACAAATCATAATTTATTATAGGGTAAATTGTTGGAAATATGCCCTAAAACCAATCATATGATGATACTTTACAGACATTTCACATGTTAAACTAATCTGGTTTAATATAAAGGGCAAAGATTATTGTTTTAAGCTGTCTCATATAAATGTTATATGCTTGAACAATAAGTCCAAGGAATATGCAATTGGGAGAATGTGATCTAAAGAAGTTAGATTCATGAGACCATTCTCTTTCGTATACATATCCTAAAGGTTCCTGTTCATAGGATTGCCAATTGGGCATTGACAGTCCATTAAGATCAGTATGTGTTATATCTTCTCTTAGGGAGAGTGATTGGTCTCGAGTCATTGGTGTGACTGACACCAAGACAAGCATGTATGTGAAGGAAAAATTATGTCCTAGTGAAGAACATTAAAGAACATTTGAATACATATGCAAAATATTAACAAATTAAATTAAACATGCATCCAAAATCAATTCATAAAACCCATGACTTTCAAAGCCTAGTAGATGGTGAACCATGACTCTTTAACAACATTAAAGAGATTAAGGATTTAGAGAATCATTACCCTTGAAGCTCATCCTTGATTACACAAGGGATTCACCCAAGTGGAGGGCCTTCAAGTCACCTCCTTGCTTCCTTGAGGATTGGTTCTCCAAAACACCAAAGATTTGATGTCTCCAAGTCTCTACACCAAAGACAAAATGTGAAGATAAAATGGATGACTTAGGGGTGAAGAAATTGCTAGATTTCCTCCCTAAGGTGGCCGGCCTCCTTGTAGAAAATAGAGAGAAAAGTTTCACCCAAATTTCATAAGGAAAATCCTAAATGAAATAAAGCTATAACTTTGAATTTATACTTCATTTCTTGTGAGTGGCAAACTTGTAATTAACACAAGTTTGTTACCCCTCACCACATATGGCCGGCCTTGCTTTGTCTTTGGGCTAATTGCCCAATTTGTTTTAGTTGTCATACAACTTAAACATAATGGGCCTTGTGGACCAAAACACTTTTGGGCCCCGAAACCCAAAACCAACTTAGAAGCCCAATACGAACGTTTCGTATAATTAATTAACTAATTAATTAATTTTGACCATTCTTCAATTAACTATTTAATTGCTTATCCATTTCATTTAATTACTTCACTTTCATCTTTACTCAGTGTACGATCCATTAGGTTCCAATTAGCGAGGCAGTGGGCGATGTTACTCTTAACTATCGTTTGTGAATTAAAACCACATTTCAATTCTCCCTTAAGATTAGTGTTTGCCAATCTTTAGGGCTTCCACAAACCATGAGTGACACCTAGCAGCATGTCATGGTTACCCAAGCTAAGTAGAAGTGGTTGGAGAACCTATCCAGTTACAATTACAATGCAATACGGTCCTTCTCTAATACAATACTCTTAATCACATTGTTTAAGTGATAGTTTGTTTCATGTCTACTATCCAATGTGATACTTCTTTATATGATTCGCTTGAATAAGATTTGGAACAAATTTCCTTAGTCATATTCACATGCTTTGGCCAAAGACTCTCGAATCATATCATAGAGTATTATCCTTCCATAAGGTTAGAGATCCCTTGTTGTGCATTCACATGTCTACATGACTAGATAGCTTGACCCCAACCATGCCGTGGACACTTCAAAGGAATGCCATTTGACACGATCAAAGATCAAGGACCTAACCATTAGACATCAATGATGCCTCAGGTAAAAGGACTACTTTGCATATTGTAACCATCGAGTTCTTACATGACATGTATGTTTGAACTCTCTTTTGATCGTAGTTCAGTGTACTCGATTACTCTTTCAAGCACCTATGTGTTTGTCTTAGTGTCCAACACTAAATGACTTGAGACTTGTCATATCCACGCTTGAGTCGACATAACACATACTAACCTTAGCGGATTGTCAATGCCCAATTGGCAACCCTATGGCTAGGAACGTTTTAGGAACGAGCATAAGAGAAAGGTCTCGTAAATCTAACTTACTTAGATCACTTATCTCTTAGATCAAATACATTCCTTGGATTCCCTTATTAATTAAACACAAGGTACAATAAACAGTGATTAACAATAAGCTTTGCCCTCTATTAAACATATAAAAGTTTAATACAATAAGTATTCCAAAAAGCTATTACATCAAATGAGTGGCTTTGTGGGCATACTTCCAACAATCTCCCACTTGCACTCAAAGCCATCCTCCTATGTATCTAATACCCATCTTTTCCATATGGCGGTCAAGTTGGACTTGAGACATTGGCTTCGTCAGTGGATCTGCTACGTTATCGGCTGAAGCAACTTTGAGAATGTTGACTTTCCCCTCGGCAGTATATCTTCTAATGATATTAAAGCGCCTGTCAAAATGCTTGTTCTTTTGATGCGCCCTGGGCTCCTTGGCTTGAGTTATCGCCTCACTATTATCACAGTACAAAGTTACTGGTGATCTAATGGTTGGAACCACTCCAAGTTCAGTGATGAACTTCTTCATCCAGAACGCTTCTTTGCCGGCTTCAGCTGCAACGACATATTCAGCCTCTATCGTGGAATCAGCAATTACACTTTGTTTCTTGCTTTTCCAGCTGACAGCCCCACCATTCAGAGTGAATACATATCCGGAGTTGGAACTTCTATCATCGACGTCAAATTGGAAATCTGCGTCTGTATAGCCTTCCACTCGCAACTCTGTCGCTCCTCCATAAACGAGGAACGTGTCCTTAGTTCTTCTTAAGTACTTAAGGACTGTCTTGACAGCTGCCCAGTGTTCTGATCCTGGGTTAGATTCATATCGACTAGTAATGCTCACAGCATATGCGATATCAGGCCTTGTACATGTCATGGCATACATGAGACTTCCTATGGCAGAAGCATAAGGAATAGTATTCATTTGCCGTATCTCTTCAGGAGTCTTAGGTCCCATGGACTTAGAAAGGTGAATTCCATGTCTCACAGGAAGAAAACATTTCTTAGATTGTTCCATTTGGAACCTACTTAGCACCTTATCAATGTACATTGATTGGGATAATGCAATCAGTCTTCAGGTTCTATCATGATAGAGCTTTATCCCAAGTACATAAGATGCATCTCCTAAATCTGTCATGTGGAAGGTTTTGGACAACCACACTTTCACAGAAGAAAGTACTGCAGTGTCATTCCCGAATAGTAATATGTCATCTACATATAACACTAGGAATACAACTGCATCCCCTACGACCTTTTGATAAACACAATTGTCGTCTTCGTTTTGAGTAAAATCAAACGTTTTGATTTCTGTATCAAAACGGATGTTCCAGCTCCTGGAGACTTGGACACGAAACCTTCGGGTTGAGCCATATAAAGCTCTTCCTCTAGGTAGCCATTCAGAAATGCCGTTTTCACGTCCATTTGCCAGATTTCATAATCATGGTACGCAGCTATAGCAAGCAAAATTTGAATGGACTTAATCATGGCTACAGGAGAGAAAGTTTCTTCATAGTCAATCCCTTCTCGTTGCCTGTAACCCTTGGCTACAAGTCTAGCCTTATAAGTCTCCACGTTCCCATCAACGCCTATCTTCCTCTTGAAGACCCATTTGTTTCCTACAGGTACAATACCTTCTGGAGGGTCTACAAGAGTCCAGACCTGATTTTGATACATGGAATCCATCTCGGATTTCATGGCTTCTTGCCATCTCTTTGAATCAATGTCGGACATTGCTTCTTTGTAGTCCCTAGGGTCCTCCTTTGTGTCATTGTCACCTAAAAGGTACAATTCCGCAAAGTCATTGTCTAAGCCATACCTCTTAGGTGGCTTACTAACCCTTTCAGATCTACGTGGAGCTAGGGGTTCAGGAACAGGGTTGTCAATATGTCGTGTGCTTGTTTGTGGTTCATCATTAATCTCATTAATTTCCATCTCTTTACTTATAGTTCTTTTGAGAACGAATTCGTCCTCTAGAAACTTAGCAGTTCTGGCGACAAAGACTTTTTGGTCGTCAGGATGGTAGAACTCATATCCCATAGTTTCTCGAGGATATCCCACAAAATAGCACCTTACTGATCTCGCTTTAAGCTTAGTAGCTTCAAGCTTCTTGACATATGCTTCACAACCCCAAATTTTAATGTGATTAAGACTTGGCTTTCTTCCATGCCATATCTCATAAGGCGTTTGTGAAACTGATTTGGAAGGTACTCTATTAAGCAAGTAAGCTGCTGTATATAGAGCGTATTCCCAGAATGTTATTGGCAGATCAACGGAACTCATCATAGAACGAACCATGTTCATCAAGGTTCGATTTCTCCTTTCAGAAACTCCATTAAGTTGTGGAGTTCCCGGTGGAGTCCACTGTGATATTATTCCACACTCTTTGAGATAATCTAGGAATTCATTACTCAGATACTCACCCCCTCGATCTGATCTTAGGATCTTTATCTGTTTCCCAGTTTGCTTCTCAACTTCATTCTTGAATTCTTTGAACCTTTCAAAGGATTCTGACTTGTACTTCATAAGATACACATAGCCAAACCGAGAGTGATCGTCGGTGAATGTGATATAGTAGGAGAAACCTCCTCTTGACGCAGTAGACATAGGTCCACATACGTCAGTGTGACCCTAGAATTTCAATGGCACGCTCTCCTTTCCCAGTGAATGGAGATTTGGTCATCTTCTCTTTCAAACAGCATTCACAAGTACCCATCTGGTCATTACCTAATAGGCGGACGTATCCGTCCTTTGACATCTTGCGAATCTTTTCAAGGTTCACATGTCCAAGTTTAAGATGCCACATCTTTTCTTGGTTAACTTCTTCTCTAGCCCTTTTGGGTTTTGAGGTATTCCCGCTTTCAATACAGTGCACCCCACTCTTCGTCTCTAGGTGAAAAAGTCCCTCTACCATATTACCATAAGAGATAATACGACCGTTTAAGTATAAAGTGCAACTCATTTTGTCAAACAATACTGAGTGCCCATCTCGTAAAAGCTTAGAGATGGAAATCAAATTCTTTATACATGAAGGAAAATATAAACAATTTTTAAGTTCCAGGACTTCCCCAGAGGGTAGGTTAAGCATGTAGGTGCCTATTGCTTTTGCAGAGATTTTAGCGCCGTTCCCAACACGCACAACCATCTCCCCATTGCGCAGTTTCTTGCTCCCCACTAGTCTCTGCATCGTATTACAGATATGTTGACTAGCACCTGAATCAAATATCCAGGAACTGGAGCTTACTGTAAAAGCACTCTCTATGACAGAAATAGTCTCTTCAAAAGTTCGTGTCATAAGGCTCGCAATGCGCACCCTGTATTTCTTCTTCCAACGTTCATCCTTTCCACAATGAAAGCATGTACCTTTGGATTTTATTGCCTTCTTCTTTTGCAATATTTTCCCTATATTTGCGTTCTCACTCCCACTGTCTCTTTTGAAACCTTTTTCAAAATTACAGCACATGTCAATCATCTCGTTAAAAGTATGATTGAATCTATTCACTTTATAGTTTACAATAAACTTAGTGAAATCATCCGAGAGAGATGCAAGGAAAAAATCTTGGGCCATTTTCCCATCGATGGAAGTTCCTAAACTTTCAAGATCTTGAAAGATCCTTTTCATCTTTTGTCCATGTTTATGGACCGATGCCCCCTTTGCCATTTTGGCATTTAATAAACTACAAACATTTGAGAATCGTACATTACTAGTCTCTATGTCATGCATCTTATGCAAACTTTCAACCATGGCACATGAAGTGTCCATGTGCTTATATAACTTCATAAGTTCCTCACTAAGTGAAGTGAGGATTAAGCATTTGGCTTGTAAGTCATCCTCATAGTGTCTAGCATAATCATGACACTCCTCCTTTGAAGCTAGTTTCTTAGGAGGTACATGAGGTGGGGATTGCTTAAGCACATACAATATGTCTCTCACCTTTGAGACATTCTCAATGTGGCGATACCAAGCAAGGAATCGTTGGCCCCTAAGGCCCCTTTTGTCAAGTATAATGGTGGGTATAATTTTAGGCATGTCGTTCACTACATAACATAACATAAATCTCATTAGATTGTTGATTAACTACTTGATTGGGTCTTGAATCAAATAGTACCACCCACTATTTTTGGCAAATTCCACATCCCTCAATAGAATCCGAGAGTTATATAGAACTCTTAGTGGGTTATGGGAGACTCATCATTACCAAGCTCACCTCACGATGATACGATGTTGGTTAGCAAAAATAATGATGAGAGAATAACGCATTATTCATTTACAACGTTTTGTAATTACCCATCTTGTTTGGCCTCTAGAGAATGTTGCCTCACGATGATACGATGTTGGCACATTGCACTTAGTTAAGTTATTCCCACCATGCTTAGTTCGTGTAGGGGTTCAAGAATAACCTCATGATGATACGATGTTGGCTATCCTTGTTGCCTACCTCACCACATCATGTATGTATATATGGACTCTTCCTGAATGTAAGCACATACTTTGAACTTCCCCATGATAGGGTGAAGCCGGTGTAGGAGTCACAAACGATGGAGTCCACCACGGTGGAAGGCCTACAAAGAGACATTCAAAGCATCTCTCATTTATCAACTTAATATTTATTTTGAGGGAGTAGTTTTGGGCTACATCAAAACATTTTAATCACATTAAAAGAACAAGGGCCTATCACAACTATTGGTCCAAGTTAATATGAATTAGTAGCATATAATACTCCCACTGTTTCGTTGAAACAAGCGAGACTATATGGAACTACTAACAAATGCCTTGCATCCTCATATGGACTATATAGTTGTTTTAGGTTTTAGGATGATTATGAACCGTTTGATTTTATCCAACACGAGCCTTGTGTTGGACCTTGGGTTTTAGGTAGATTGTTTGTTGATTTTAATTACGCGTTTAATCTAATTAAACCGTTATTTCCTATTGGGCGTTGGACCCAACTATTCAAATTTGCATACAATTAAACAAATAGGAATACATGAAATAAAGAGAAGGGCTTATGCCCTTTTACAACACATTGGAGGACTTATGTCCTTTACAACAAATTGAATTAATCAAATTACATTCATATCTACTCTAATAAATCCATACATTCATAATGTTAAGCGGCCAATCACATAGCTCAATTATCGTGGCTTGGTTCATAATCACCCATTTTCTTAATTAATCAAAATTAACTAAGAAAGCAATTTTTAAACAATTGGTTTTTGGATCCATAAAATTGATTTAAATGGAACTAAATAAATGAAAATCCAATTCTCATTTAAAGAGACAAAACCATTTTTGTTCTCATTTTGTTTTGGGCCAAAAACAATGACCACAACTATTTGGGCAATTATGCAAAAACAAAAAACTTTTGGGGTCACTTTGCAAAAACACAAAAGTCCACAACTTCATGTAATTGCAACTAGAACCTAAAATTTTTAACAATTGCTAAAGCTTCCTTAAAGGAACAAAACAATTTGTCCTTTAATGGTTTTGGACCTTTTCGTAAAAATACGAAAAAAATTTGGGCCAAAGTGCAAATACACAAAAGTATCAAAACTTTATGTAATTGCACAAAAGTCCCCAAAACACCCCACTTGGGGGGGTTGGCCGGCCTCTTTGGTCAAAGGTTGAAAAATTTTCTAAAAAGTTTTTGTGAGTTTGATTGGTGTAAGAGATATTTGTCTTTTAATAAATTTGTTTTGACAAATATCAAAAAATAAATACCTTTCTTCACCATGAAGTCTTCACCAAAAAATAATAAACCAAAACTTTATGAAAAACATAAAATTTTTGAATCAAAACTTCAAAACTTTTTGTTCTTGGTAAGAACATCAAGAACATTGAAGAACATTCATAAAAACTCATAATAGCCCCATGAATGTTTTCACTTACCAAAAACTCAATTTTTCACAACTCAAAAGAGGGTTAATATTCTAGGGTACTTAGGCGTTCCAAAGAACACATTAAAACCATTTTAACAAAACTAATTTGAACCCAAAAAGTCACCCATTTAATTTGGCCGAAAATACCAAAAAATATTTGGCACCAATTTTAGTTCCAATATTCATGCTTTTATGAACTACATCTACAACATTTGAGATGCTAAATTTTCAAGCAAAATTTATATTCAAAGCAAGAACAAAGCTTGTAACATTTACAACACATAAATCACAAGTTATGAAAAATCACAAAACCCAAAAGGATTCACCATAAACTAGGCCTAGGCTCTGATACCACTTGAAGGAAAAATTATGTCCTAGTGAAGAACATTAAAGAACATTTGAATACATATGCAAAATATTAACAAATTAAATTAAACATGTATCCAAAATCAATTCATAAAACCCATGACTTTCAAAGCCTAGTAGATGGTGAACCTGAAGGAAATTATGAGTTTCATTAGGGACTTCATGTGACTAGCATGCATATACAAATCATTATATATATACATAATAGCGGAAGCATGTTAACAATTAAATTTATTACTCTAGTCATTTTAAATCCCCTTCAAGATGCATAGGTTTATGTAAGATGCATCACAAATTATTTTATTGAAGAACAAAGTTAAGGTGTAGATTTGTACCTCTTGATCTACTCTTAAGACCAAGGATGGACCACCTCCAAGACCTTTGCTCCTCAAAGTCTTTGAGCCTAGCTTTCCTCATTGCCTCCTCCACTTTGTATGTATGAGTGCTCCAAGGTTATCTTAGAGTTTTCAAGGAGAAAACCTCTAAAGATCCTCACCCACTAGTGTAGTGAGAAAAGGATGAAGGAATGACCTAAGGGGAGATTAAATGTTTAGCTAAAATTCCCCAAAGGTGGCCGGCCACTTTTGTGTCCTAGAGAGATGTTTTTCTTTTTCTCTAAGTCTTTTGAACACAAGAATAACCCTAGTGAGATATTTGTCTATAATGTTGTATTTATAGACAAAAGGAAACAAGTCAACATTTTGACTTCCCACCTCCTCAAAGTGGCCGGCCTATAGTGTGGGTTTTTGGGCTTTGGGCTTTTATTATTTCAAGTCATCCAATGCTTAAATAAAAGCCCAATTGGTTTAGGCCCAATAGGCCCAATTAAACCCGAACGTTTCTTTAAGCCCAAAAAGATCTTTTATCGCTTTTATGATTTCTTTAGACTTTCTAAATTAATCGCCACACCTAATTAATCCAATTAATTATTTCCATCATCCATTGATTACTCATTACAAGAGTGTATTGGTGAACAATCTTTTAGGTTCTAATTAGCAAGGCAGTGAGATGATTGGCATCGATTCAATTTATTTAATCCAATCACTTATTGAATTAAAACTTGCTTTTAATTCACGTTCTTCTTTGACGATTACATTTAATCATCTAGAAGAACTCACAAACCATGAGTGACATCTAAACATATGTCATGGCTACCCAAGCTAATATAGAAGTTATTCAGAGAACCTATTCAGTTGGAATTACAATGCAATTCGATCCTTCTCCAATACAATACTCTTAATCACATCACTAGGGTATGGATATAATATGTCAAACCCCTAATGTGATTTATACGTTCTTATATGATTCACATGAGTCGTATAGGAACACTTTCCTTAACTATGCTCAATACTTCGGCCGAAGGTTTCCGAATCATATCTTAGAGTATCCTCCTCTAACGAGGATTAGAGATCCCTTGTTGACCATTCACATGCCTACATGTTTAGATAGCTTGATCCCAAGAATGCCGTGGACTCTCCAAATGGAATGCCATTTGACATGGTCAAAGATCAAGGACCTAACCATTAGACATCAATGATGTCTCAGGTCAAAGGATTAGTTACATTATTCCAACTATTAGAGTTACTTGATTGACATGTGAATAGACCTCCATGCAAGTACTCTCGTTCGATTGTGTTCAGTGAACTCATTCCCTCAATGAGCACCTACATACTTGTCCTAGTGTCTCAACACGAATGGGATGAGACTTTCCATCCTTCCATTTGAAGGGGACATAGTATGTACTGATCTATGCATTGTCAGTATCCCTCCGACAATCCTATGACCAAGAACCTTTTGGACATGATGGTTATGTGAAGAAGGTCTCTGTAGTCTAACATCATTAGATTACTTCTTCAATCGATCCATTGTCCATGGATTCACTATTTAGGACATATTTCGTTAATTGAGATAGTCCTAGTTAGTATCTTTGCCTTTCGATGTATAAGAGTCATATGTATACATCAATGCAATGTCCTGAAAGGTTTCTTCCAAAGATTGACTTTCAGGGCATATTTCCAACAGAACCATGACTCTTTAACAACATTAAAGAGATTAAGGATTTAGAGAATCATTACCCTTGAAGCTCATCCTTGATTACACAAGGGATTCACCCAAGTGGAGGGCCTACAAGTCACCTCATTGCTTCCTTGAGGATTGGTTCTCCAAAACACCAAAGATTTGATGTCTCCAAGTCTCTACACCAAAGACAAAATGTGAAGATAAAATGGATGACTTAGGGGTGAAGAAATTGCTAGATTTCCTCCCTAAGGTGGCCGGCCTCCTTGTAGAAAATAGAGAGAAAAGTTTCACCCAAATTTCTTAAGGAAAACCCTAAATGAAATAAAGCTATAACTTTGAATTTATACTTCGTTTCTTGTGAGTGGCAAACTTGTAATTAACACAAGTTTGTTACCCCTCACCACATATGGCCGGCCTTGCTTTGTCTTTGGGCTAATTGCCCAATTTGTTTTAGTTGTCATACAACTTAAACATAATGGGCCTTGTGGACCAAAACACTTTTGGGCCCCGAAACCCAAAACCAACTTAGAAGCCCAATACGAAAGTTTCGTATAATTAATTAACTAATTAATTAATTTTGACCATTCTTCAATTAACTATTTAATTGCTTATCCATTTCATTTAATTACTTCACTTTCATCTTTACTCGGTGTACGATCCATTAGGTTCCAATTAGCGAGGCAGTGGGTGATGTTACTCTTAACTATCGTTTGTGAATTAAAACCACATTTCAATTCTACCTTAAGATTAGTGTTTGCCAATCTTTAGGGCTTCCACAAACCATGAGTGACACCTAGCAGCATGTCATGGTTACCCAAGCTAAGTAGAAGTGGTTGGAGAACCTATCCAGTTACAATTACAATGCACTACGGTCCTTCTCTAATACAATACTCTTAATCACATTGTTTAAGTGATAGTTTGTTTCATGTCTACTATCCAATGTGATACTTCTTTATATGATTCGCTTGAATAAGATTTGGAACAAATTTCCTTATTCATATTCACATGCTTTGGCCAAAGACTCTCGAATCATATCTTAGAGTATTATCCTTCCATAAGGTTAGAGATCCCTTGTTGTGCATTCACATGTCTACATGACTAGATAGCTTGACCCCAACC
This sequence comes from Crataegus laevigata, assembly GCA_963580275.1. Lineage (NCBI taxonomy): Eukaryota > Viridiplantae > Streptophyta > Magnoliopsida > Rosales > Rosaceae > Crataegus > Crataegus laevigata. The sequence goes on along the minus strand of OY756948.1, from coordinate 32,377,927 downwards.
ATGCCGTGGACACTCCAAAGGAATGCCATTTGACACGATCAAAGATCAAGGACCTAACCATTAGACATCAATGATGCCTCAGGTCAAAGGACTACTTTGCATATTGTAACCATCGAGTTCTTACATGACATGTATGTTTGAACTCTCTTTTGATCGTAGTTCAGTGTACTCGATTACTCTTTCAAGCACCTATGTGTTTGTCTTAGTGTCCAACACTAAATGACTTGAGACTTGTCATATCCACGCTTGAGTCGACATAACACATACTAACCTTAGCGGATTGTCAATGCCCAATTGGCAACCCTATGGCTAGGAACGTTTTAGGAACGAGCATAAGAGAAAGGTCTCATAAATCTAACTTACTTAGATCACTTATCTCTTAGATCAAATACATTCCTTGGATTCCCTTATTAATTAAACACAAGGTACAATAAACAGTGATTAACAATAAGCTTTGCCCTCTATTAAACATATAAAAGTTTAATACAATAAGTATTCCAAAAAGCTATTACATCAAATGAGTGGCTTTGTGGGCATACTTCCAACAGTATGTGCTCAATAGAGAATGAGTCCATTGAACACGATCAACGAGGAGTTCTCATACTCATGTCACATGAGAACTCATGGTTGGGATAATGCAAAGTAGTCCTTTGACCTGAGGCATCATAGTTGTCTTGTGGTTAGGTCCTTGATCTTTGACTATGTCAATGTCACTCTATCAGAGGGTGTCCACAGCATAGTTGGGGTTAAGTCACTTAGCCATGGAGGCAAGTGAATGCGCAACAAGGGATCTCTAACCTCCAAACAGTTTGAGGGAGAATACTCATGATATGATTAAGAATCTCTGGCCAAAGTATGAATGAGATTTAGGAAGTCGTTCCAAATCACATTCAAAGTAATCATATAAGTAAATGAATCACATTGGATAGTTGACATGAATAAACTATCAAACCAAACAATGTGGTCAAGAGTGTTGTATTAGAGAATGACCGTATTGCATTGTAATCCTAAACTGAATAGGTTCTCCACCTCTTCTGATTAGCTTGGGTAGCCATGACATACTGCTAGGTGTCACTCATGGTTTGTGGAAGCTCTAATAGTGAGTAATCACTAAAGGCAGAATTGAAAGTAAGTTTTAATTCACAATCGATTTGAAAGAGTTCTAATCGCCCACTGCCTCGCTAAAAGGAACCTAATGGATCGTACACCGTGTAAGGTAGAGATTGAAGAAATAACAGAGATGAGTAAGAATAATTAAATGGTTTAATTATTTATGGCTATGATTAATTAATATGTTAATTAATCAAACGAATAAGTTCGTTATAGACCTCGGGTTAGTTTTGGGCCTCAAAGCCCAATGGGATTTGAATGTCAAGCCCAATAACTCAAGTTGTATGACAACTTGAATGACAAAGGGCCTCAAAGCCCAAAGAACCCAATCATGGCCGGCCATATAAGAGAAGGGTAGTGAACTTGGCTTAATTGCAAGTTTGCCACTCTATTGTGAAGTGGTATAAAGGCAACTTTATAGCCATTCCATCCTTAGGGTTTCTTTTGGAGAAAAGATGAGAACACTTCTCTCCCTTTTCTCTCTAAGTGGCCAGCCCCCCCTTAGAGGGGATTAACTAGCATCTAAGTCTTCCTAGGTCACTCATCTCTTCTAAATGCTCTTCTTGGTGTGGAGACTTAGAGGTTCCCTTTCTTGGGAACTTGGAGAATCCATTCTACCATCCTCCTCCAAGAAATCCATGGAGCTAAAAAGCAAGGAATGAAGGCCCTCTCCTTGGGTGATTAGCCTTTGCTCATGCAAAGAGGAATCAACAAAGGTATAAGATTTCTCAACTCACTTTATTCTTGAGTTGAGTCTTGTTTCACCTATCTACTAGGCTTTGAATTTCATGGGTTAAGTTTTGTTTTTTAGTGCATATAAACATGATTCCGCCTTTAATTGTTAATTGCATGTTGTTGATGTTGCTCAAATGAACTTGTTTTTCACAAATTTTCCTTCATAAATTACATAGAAACCCCTCAGGTTTGAGGTCTATTACAATCCTATACAACATCTTTAAAACATTTCACTTTCAAACCTCACGTACTATTTTATTTCAAAATAATACATCCGTTACATTTTCCATTAATTAATCTGTTAAGTGTTGACGTGGATGACGCATGGCAAAAAAAAATAATTAAATTTTTTTTAGAAAAAAAACCTAAATCTTCTTATAAAAAATAATAATAAATAATTAAAAAAAAATGAAAGAAAAGTTTGAAAACCCATCCCATGAACCCCATACCTATCCCGTGAACCCCCATACCTAGAAAGATCAAAACCCTCCCCCCCCAACCCCCGACAGTCCCTCCCTAACCCCCTACCCACCGGAGACCCCCCTTCCCCCCACCCACTAGCGACCCTCCATCCCCACCCCGACCTCCGCGACCCATCTAACCCGAAAATCTACATCCCTCATTCCGCACCCACTTCTCACTCACCCTCTTTCCTCCTCTACACCCCCCACTTCTTAAATCCACTCCCATTCCTCTTACTTCACGAACTTGGCGATGGCGAAAAGAGATATGGGTTTTTTTTTTTAATGGGTTGCAGGTAGGGGAGTGGTGGGGAAGAAGATAAAGATGGGGGAAAATAGGGGGGAAGACGAATTGAAGGGTTGCTTTTTTTTTTTTTCTGGGTTGCAAGGAAGAAGATGAAGATGAGGGAGATGGATTTAGGGGTTGCGGGGAGGAAGAGAGCAAGGTGAGGGGGGATACGATTTCATTTTTTTTTATATAATAAAGAAGAGTTAGGCTTTAAAAAAATTAATTTTTTTTTGCCACGTGGCTGCCAAATGTGCGCCACGTAGCATCCACGTCAGCGCTTAAAGGATCAATTGATAGAAAATGTAACCGATGTATTATTTTGAAATAAAATAGTACGTGAGGTATGAAAGTGAAATGTTTTAAAGATGTTGTATGAGATTGTAATAGACCTCAAACCTGAGGGGGTATGGTGTAATTTACCCTTTATTATAGTTAGGCCATTTTTAGTTGAACTGCTTTAATATGGGACTTGTAATAATCATTAAACAGAACTTATAACATGGTTTTTTTATATATTAAAACTAAATCTTTTCAAGTCATTTTCATTAGTTTTCCTTCGATTTTTATGTGTGTGAAGTACATTATGATTGACAGTACTTAGTCGTGAATTCTTTTTAGTTAATAGTTGTGTCCTCATTGATTTTTTCTTTTTTTTTTTGGGTTTCTTCTCTGTTTTTGCAGTATCAATTTTTAAAGTAATTATTTATTTTATGGCTGTGTTGTGATGGTTATAAGTCTGATTCGCACAAGAATGTAAACATGATCTTGGTTTTGTAAAGCCTGGAATAGTTTTTAGGGTATAATTGTTCATTGAGGATGAACATATTTATTTTATTAAATTGATAATGGATTTTATTGTTGTAGCCTATTTTATCTGACAAGTTTAAGAGGGTCGGCTTGTTGGAAATGTGCCCTAAAACCAATCATATGATGATACTTTACGGACATTTCACATGATTAAACTAATCTAGTTTAATATCAAGGGCAAAGATTATTGTTTGAGCGGTCTCATATAAATGTTATATGCTTAAACAATAAAGTCCAAGGAATATGTGATTGGGAGAATGCAATCTAAAAGAAGTTAGATTCATGAGACCATTCTTTCGTAGACACATCCTAAATGTTCCTGATCATAGGATTGCCAATTGGGCATTGACAGTCCGTTAAGATCAGTACGTGCTATGTCTTCTCTCAGGGAGAGTGACTAGTCTCGAGTCATTGGTGTGAGTGACACCAAGACAAGCACGTAGGTGCTCAATAGAGAATGAGTTCACTGAACACGATCAACGACGAGTTCTCATATTCATGTCACGTGAGAACTCATGGTTAGGATAATGCAAATTAGTCCTTTGACCTGAGGCATCATAGTTGTCTTGTGGTTAGGTCCTTGATCTTTGATCGTGTCAAATGGCATTCCTTTGGAGTGTCCACGGCATGGTTGGGGTCAAGCTATCTAGTCATGGAGACAAGTGAATGCGCAACAAGGGATCTCTAACCTTCAAACTATTGAGGGAGAATACTCTATGATATGATTAAGAATCTCTGGCCAGAGTATGAATGAGATGTTGGAATGCGTTCCAGATCACATTCAAGGTAATCATATAATCACGAGATTCACATTGGATAGTAGACATGAACAAACTATCAAATCAAACAATGTGGTTAAGAGTATTGGATTAGAGAAGGACCGTATTGCATTTGTAATCCTAAACTGAATAGGTTCTCCACCTCTTCTGATTAGCTTGGGTAACCATGATATGCTGCTAGGTGTCACTCATGGTTTGTGGAAGCCCTAAACGTGTGTAAACACTAAAGGGAGAATTGAAAGTTAGTTTCAAATTCACAATCGATTTAAAAGAGTTTGAATCGCCCACTACCTCGCTAAAAGGAACCTAATGGATCGTACACCGTGTAAGGTAGAGATTGAAGATTCAACGGAGATGAGTAAGAATAATTAAATAGTTTAATTATTTATGGCAAGGATTAATTAATATGATTATTAATCAAACGAATAAGTTCGTTAAAGACCTCGGGATGGTTTTGGACCTTAAGGCCCAATGGGCTTCGAACGTCAAGTCCATTGACTTAAGTTGTATGACAACTTAATAAATAATGATTTACAAAGGCCCAAAATACTCCAAAAATATCCTAAGGCCGGCCATATTGTGAAGGGTAGCAAACTTGGACTTATTTACAAGTTTGCCACTCAAATGAATTAAGGTATAAATATGATTTTATAGCCAAAATTCATAAGGGCTTGTTTTTGGGAAATTGGAGAGAAGAAAAGCTCTCCCTTCTCTCTAGAAATGGCCGGCCACCTTGGAGGGTTTTAGCTAGCACTCTAGCTCCTCCAAGGTCACTCATTTCCTCTTAATCAAAACCTTGGTGTAGAAACTTAGAGGTTCTCAATTTTGAGAACTTAGAGAACCTATACTTTCTATATAAATCCATAGCTTTAAGATGCAAGGAATGAAGGCCCTCTCTTTGGGTGATTAGCCTTTGCTTATGCAAAGAGGAATCTACAAAGGTATTAATTTCAACTCACTTGTTTTGAGTTGTTTAAAGGTTCACCAATCTACTAGGCTTTGAACATTCATGGTTAATGTTTTGATTTTAAGTATATGCAAGCATGATTCCGCCTTTAATTTGTTAATTGCATGCTAATGATATTGCTTAAATGAACATGATCTTCCAAAATAATCCTTCAAGTGGTATCAGAGCCTAGGTCTAGTAGTTGGTGAATCCTTTTGGGTTTTGTAGTTCATAATATGTGATTTAAAAGTTGTAAAATGTTACAAGCTTTATTCTTGTTTTATGAATGTAAATTTTGTTGGAAAATTTGGCATCTCAAATGTTGTAGATGTAGTTCATATGAGCATGAATATTGAAGCTAAAATTTGGTGCCAAGAATTTTGGGATTTTCGGCCAAATTAAAAGGGTGATTTTTTGGGTTCTTGTTTGTCTTGTTAAGGTGTTTTTCAAGTGACTTTTGGAACCCCTAAGTACCCTAGTTTGGTTATATGAAATTTCCCTTAAGTTTAAGTGATTTTGAAATGTTTTTGGGTGAAAAATGTTCATGGAACTTTTATGGGTTTCTCATGAATGTTCTTCATGTTCTTGATGTTCTTGCCAAGAACAATAAAGCTTGTGGTTTTGATTCAAAGTTTTGAATTATTTCATAAAGTTTTGTTATAAGATATTTTCATATATTTATTAATGATTAACATTTTTAATGTTAGTCAAAAACTTTGTAAATATCTTAGATATTTGAATATAAAAGATGAAAGTATTTTTGGTGGTGTGAAAGGATTAATTTCCTTTCACACACACACCTTGCATGGTTTTATGAAACCAAAACCACCTCACAAAAACTTTGAAATTTTTTTTTTTAAAATCTTGTCAAAACCGGCCACCCTATAGATTAGGGTTATTTTGGGCCTTTTGTGCAATTACATAAAGTTTTGATACTTTTGTGTATTTGCATTTTGGCCCAAAAGTTTACGTTTTTACGTAAAGGTCCAAAATCACTAAAAGGACAAATTGTTTTGATCCTTTAATGAAGTTTTAACTTTTGATGAAATTTTTGGGTTCTAGTTGTAATTACATAAAGTAGTGAACTTTTGTGTTTTTACAAAGTGACCCCAAAAGTTTAAGTATTTGCAAAATAGCCCAAAAGTTGAGGTTAATTGCACTATGGCCCAAATAAGTTGAGGTCTTTGCACTTTGGCCCAAATGTTGAGGTTAATTGCATTATAGCCCAAATAAGTTGTGGTTATTAATATTGGCCCAAATTAGGTAGAGAACAAAAATTGTTTTGTCTCTTTAAATGAGAATTGGATTTTCATTTTGTTTAGCTTCATTTAAATCAATTTTATGGATACAAAAACCAAATGAAAAATGTTTGCATTCAATTTAATTAGTTAAAGTGTTAATTAATTAATTAAAGGGTGATTATGAACCTTAGCCTACGATAATTGAGCTATGTGAAAGGCCGTTTCAAATTTGTTTGAACCATGGGAATGTGTAGATTAGATTTTGGTTGTAATTTGATTAGATCAAATGTTGTAAAAGAGCATAAGCTCTTCTTTAATTTAAAGTAATTTGATTTGATCAATTGTTGTAAAAGAGCATAAGCTCTTCCTTACTTTGAAGTACTTCTTTCTTGCTTTATATGATATGCATGAAAATGAAGTAGTTGGGTCCAACGCCCCTAAGACAACACGCCTTAATATGATTAAACGCGTAACTAAAATCAATCACCATCCCTAGTACGAGATTCAACACAAGGCTCGTGTTGGATCTAAACAAAAGGTTCATAGTCATCCTAAGGCCCTAAGGCAACTATATAGTCCATCAATGAATGCAAACCTTATGTTAGTAGTATCATGTACTCTTGCTTTAAAAACCGTTTTAAAAGCTTAGTGGGAGTATTATATACAACTAAATAAATCATATGGACCAATAGTTGTGATAGGACCAAAAATGTTTTAATTGGATTAAAATGTATGTTTATATGTGATGAGACCTAAAAACCCTCAACCAAACGAATATTAAGTTGATAAGCGAAAGATGCTTTGAATGTCTCTTCGTGGCCTTCCACCATGATAGGTTCAATCGTGTGTGACTCATACACCGTATTCGTCCAGTTCTGGGGTTGCAAAGTATGTGCTTACATTCAGGAGAAGCCTATAAACATATGATGAGGTGAAAGTAGGCAACAAGTATGGCCAATAAGATATTCTTCTGAGGCCATTCTTGAACCCCTACTTGAACTAGCATGGTGGGAATGACTTAACTAAGTGCAATGATGCCAATAAGATATTCTTCTGAGACATCATTCTCTAGAGGCCAAATTAGATGGGTTCTTACATTAGATGTAAATGAGTAAGCGTACTCTCTCATTATTATTATTACTTGCCAATAAGATATTCTTCTGAGGTGGGCTTGGTAATAGTGAGTCTCCCATAACCTACTAAGAGTTTCCACCAAAACTCTCGAATTCCGATGAGGGATATGGAATTTGCCAAAAATAGTGGGTGGTGCTATTATGATTTAAAGACCCGAATCAAATAGCTTAAAATCAATCTATTTAGATACGTTATGTATTTGTTTACCAATATATTTGCAAACGCTATCCAATACTTGACAAAGAAAAACCGAACGCTTTAGTTTCCGAACTTGGTACCACAATCCCATAGATTGTCTTGAATGGATTGTACATGTGCCTAAGAAGTCTCATCCTCATAATCTTCCTATTTGATAATGTATCATTGGAAGAACATGTTAGATAAGTCTATCATAAAGAGGACAACAATTTTAATGTCATAATTCTTCAAATACAAATTGTTGTATGAAGAAATAAGAGTTATTTTGAACAACCCTAAATCAACACAAACATTAGTGCTTGTTTCTTTGTTACATAAACAAGGAACTTTTGAAGTAAGCACAAGGGCATGGACACTTAATGTGCCATGATTCTTCACTTACAAATCGTTGTATGAAGAAATGAGAGTTGCCTTAAACAACTCTTGAATATTTGTAATTATGTTTAGAACATAATGGTTGGTTGACAAAAATAGTCCATCAACATGGACTTATGATGATTTTGAATCATTGTATGTTGAAGTGTTAAAACACTTAACGAGACGGAAACTAGATAAGGACTTCACCTTTGTGTCCCTATCCTAATCGTTCACTAAGTTTATTGTAAACTATATGGTGAACTATAACCACACGCTCTCCAAATCGTTTGATGTGTAAAACACAATTGAAATAAGTTTCAAGAGAGATAGTGGGAGTTTAGGGACCATGACTATTGTAGTCAAAGGAGAAGTCAAATGAAGAAGATAAAATTTAACTCCAAGGGAACAAACTTTCTTTATGAAAGGATGGACATTGGAAGGGGTATTTGCAAGAAATGTCTTGCAAGTGTCAAGAACACACCTTTTTCAAGGTGTTGTAAAATGTTCTTGAAAAGTTCAAAACAGTTGGTTCTTCTACTTGAATGCTTGATTCTGTATTAGTAACTATGTTTTACAAATCGTTGTAAAAGTGTGGCTAATAAGAAGTAGAAGATTAATGAGAGAAGAGAAAGTACTTCACATTCGGAAAGTGAATAAAATATAGATCTCTGCGAAAGCGGATTGTACTTACTTCCTCATATGAACTACCAAATAAAGAATGATTAGATTATTGTAATCTAATTAATTGTCTCTATAGTAGAGATGATGTGGTAGTGTTAACTGTTTAGAATATAACGATGCTTAAAACCCAAAAGGTTGCAAGGTAGTGACTAATCCCAACTAAGTTGTGATACCTCTAAAAACATAAATTACGAGTTGGTTATGGATGGATGCTTTGGATCGTTAGATCCGGATCCAATGCCTTCTTGTTAAAATTGTATAGAGGCGAAATGTTCGAATCTTTATTCTTTTGGAAAGAAGAAAGAATCACAAAGTTGTTGAGGTTAATTCACTTAGATGTTAGTGGCACTAGTCCACAACATAATACTACTCATGTTATATGACATTCACTGAAGATCACTCTCGGTTGGACTATAGTTTACTTTGAATAAACACAAGTCCGAATACTTTGCAAAAGGTTTCAAAGAATTCAAGAAATGTAAGTTGGTGAGTAAGACGTCTAAAGTATTTACCTCCTTAGATTTGATCCAAGGAAAGATAACACTTTAGATGAGTTTCCTTGAAAGATATCAAGGAAAGTAGCATCACAAGATAATGAATTTCTCCATTAGGAGAAGAACGAACTTGAATAAGGTTTAGTTCGTTGGTTATTATCTATTACCTATATATAGGATATATACACTTCTAAAACAATGTGATTGTGAATTAGAAGATCTTCCAAATTTTTCATAACTTCATAAGATGTAGTTAGAAAGAAAGACAAATCTTAAGCATGTTAAGATTTGGGGTTGTGTGCTAATAAGCAATATTTGTTTGATAACAATCTTGTGGGATATCCTTAAATTAGCTTTTGGATATCACTTCTATAAACCAACTAACAAATGTTGTTTTGTTGGGTAGTTCATTGTAATCCTACAATATGATTTGCCTAAAACGCAAAATGAACGAGACATAGAACTCAAAGAATGGGTTCTTTGAGAGACAAGAAAGTGATCAACAAATATAACAACCTAGTTCATATACCAAAAGCTCCAAGGTAGTCGAGAAGGATTTATAAACCATCTTAGTAGTATGGTTTGAACTTTATGACTATGTCATAGAGTTGTACCTCTTAAATCGAAAGAAATAAGAATGAAAATCCTTATGACTACATTGAATGTATATACGATATATACTCAAGGAAATGGTAAAATACCATTTGACTCGAAATAATGAAACCTTAATAGCTAATTGCTAGCCTAAGGTGACTACAATCAAAGAGAATGGTTGACTTTGAAGAAACCATCTTTGATATAGTCTTAGTTTCAATTAATTCGAGGATTGCTAGCTATAACTAAATGGTGATTTAATGTTTGGACATAATATGGGTTTCCATAACCATTATTAAGATAGTCTTGATAATGTATGTCTAAAACTATGAATCACAAGACATGTAAGTTGTAGAGATCCATCCATCATGGATCTTAGCAAGCTAGTGGGAGCTACAACCGTCTTATGAAAGATCAAATCGTTTGATTTCTCATAAAGATGTAAATGAATCTTTTGTTTACAAAAGATTAGTGGGAGTTTATCATATTCCTAAATTTAAACATATGTGATATATTAATTTTTGGGAAATGAAAAAGAATACTTCTTCGTTAAAGTTATGACTTTAAACATTCTATAAACGATAGAATAAATTTGGGCGATATAGTCTATAATAGACAAGAGATGCTAGGAAGTTTCTCATATGATGATAAACTTCAATTTGAATGACAATTCTAGTGAGACTAGGAAATTGTTCTTCTCAAAGGGAATGTACCCTTTGACTCCCAAAAGAAATAATGCGTAAATAGAATCCTTTATGCATACGCACAAAGGTGATTTATGTATTTCATATTGTATGAAAAACATTGATATGAGTTGTACCTAGAACGGTACATAACGATATCAGTGCAAGCCCAGGATCAGAACCATGGCAACTGTCAAGTGAGTCCTTAAGTATTTGAGAAATACTAAAGGATAAATTCCTCAAAAATGAGGAAGAATTAGAGTAACGTAATGGAAGCGTAAATGTATTAGATTATGAATCTAATCCATCATTGGATGTTTCTTCATTATGAATGAAGAGATAAACAGATATCTCTTTATTATGACTAAAGAGATATTTGGATGGAAACATTAAAGTAATGACTTTAGTGTGTTCCATTATGAATGCAAAATATATTGCCATATAGAAGCTTACAACAATGTTGTTTGGATAGGAAAGTTCATTAATGAACTCTCTATTCGGTTCCAACCAGAAAGTGTATGACACTAATGAGGCGATAGCTCAAGCCAGGGAATCAAGGTCTCATCAAGGTCCGAACTCATATGAGAGACTGAACCACATGATTGAGAATCATGTATAATGGTGACGTTGTTAATCTCAAGATTGCTTCTATGGATAACATATAGATATCCATTGTCTAGGCCTACTATTCAGCCATTTTTGAAATGACTGCAGAAGAGGTATCATCACTGATGACCAAGCTGATTGGCTCTAGTGCAAGTGGGAGATTGTTGGAAATGTGCCCTAAAACCAATCATATGATGATACTTTACGGACATTTCACATGATTAAACTAATCTAGTTTAATATCAAGGGCAAAGATTATTGTTTGAGCGGTCTCATATAAATGTTATATGCTTAAACAATAAAGTCCAAGGAATATGTGATTGGGAGAATGCAATCTAAAAGAAGTTAGATTCATGAGACCATTCTTTCGTAGACACATCCTAAATGTTCCTGATCATAAGATTGCCAATTGGGCATTGACAGTCCGTTAAGATCAGTACGTGCTATGTCTTCTCTCAGGGAGAGTGACTAGTCTCGAGTCATTGGTGTGAGTGACACCAAGACAAGCACGTAGGTGCTCAATAGAGAATGAGTTCACTGAACACGATCAACGACGAGTTCTCATATTCATGTCACGTGAGAACTCATGGTTAGGATAATGCAAATTAGTCCTTTGACCTGAGGCATCATAGTTGTCTTGTGGTTAGGTCCTTGATCTTTGATCGTGTCAAATGGCATTCCTTTGGAGTGTCCACGGCATGGTTGGGGTCAAGCTATCTAGTCATGGAGACAAGTGAATGCGCAACAAGGGATCTCTAACCTTCAAACTATTGAGGGAGAATACTCTATGATATGATTAAGAATCTCTGGCCAGAGTATGAATGAGATGTTGGAATGCGTTCCAGATCACATTCAAGGTAATCATATAATCACGAGATTCACATTGGATAGTAGACATGAACAAACTATCAAATCAAACAATGTGGTCAAGAGTATTGGATTAGAGAAGGACCGTATTGCATTTGTAATCCTAAACTGAATAGGTTCTCCACCTCTTCTGATTAGCTTGGGTAACCATGATATGCTGCTAGGTGTCACTCATGGTTTGTGGAAGCCCTAAACGTGTGTAAACACTAAAGGGAGAATTGAAAGTTAGTTTCAAATTCACAATCGATTTAAAAGAGTTTGAATCGCCCACTACCTCGCTAAAAGGAACCTAATGGATCGTACACCGTGTAAGGTAGAGATTGAAGATTCAACGGAGATGAGTAAGAATAATTAAATAGTTTAATTATTTATGGCAAGGATTAATTAATATGATTATTAATCAAACGAATAAGTTCGTTAAAGACCTCGGGATGGTTTTGGACCTTAAGGCCCAATGGGCTTCGAACGTCAAGTCCATTGACTTAAGTTGTATGACAACTTAATAAATAATGATTTACAAAGGCCCAAAATACTCCAAAAATATCCTAAGGCCGGCCATATTGTGAAGGGTAGCAAACTTGGACTTATTTACAAGTTTGCCACTCAAATGAATTAAGGTATAAATATGATTTTATAGCCAAAATTCATAAGGGCTTGTTTTTGGGAAATTGGAGAGAAGAAAAGCTCTCCCTTCTCTCTAGAAATGGCCGGCCACCTTGGAGGGTTTTAGCTAGCACTCTAGCTCCTCCAAGGTCACTCATTTCCTCTTAATCAAAACCTTGGTGTAGAAACTTAGAGGTTCTCAATTTTGAGAACTTAGAGAACCTATACTTTCTATATAAATCCATAGCTTTAAGATGCAAGGAATGAAGGCCCTCTCTTTGGGTGATTAGCCTTTGCTTATGCAAAGAGGAATCTACAAAGGTATTAATTTCAACTCACTTGTTTTGAGTTGTTTAAAGGTTCACCAATCTACTAGGCTTTGAACATTCATGGTTAATGTTTTGATTTTAAGTATATGCAAGCATGATTCCGCCTTTAATTTGTTAATTGCATGCTAATGATATTGCTTAAATGAACATGATCTTCCAAAATAATCCTTCACGGCTGCAAAGAGAAATTGAGAGAGATGTGTTTGTAGAATTGTAGGGGAATGTGTGTGTTATCCCTCCTACATAGTGCCTTTATTTATAGTAGTAAAAGGAGAGAAGATATTCCTTCATCCCCAAGGAATACAAGTTGTAATAAGAAAAGATAACTAGAATAAAATCTAATCTAGGATTTACACAATCACACTTATACTAGGAAAGTTTACAACACTAACCCTTTAATGTGTAAATTCTCAAGGTAGATTTAGCATCATGCAGAAGTTGAGGAAGTCGACTCGTCGGCATTGTTTCTAAGGAACAATGCTTATTCTCAATAAGGTAGGAACTTGCATAAGTAAGTCTCACTAAAAAAAGGGGGCATTTGTTTAGAAACAATGCTTATTCTTAATAAGGTAGGAACTTGCATAAGTAAGTCTCACTAAAAAAAAAACCCTAAGGGGGCATTTGTTTGCCCTCACTAAGTGTCACTGGACTAGACTGGACTAACTAGTAGTCCAGTCCTATGTTTGATATCATGCGAGAATAGTGTTAATGAGACTAGCTCGGACTTGCCTAGACTAAAGGCATCACTAAAGGTTCTTAGCGAGAGTCCCCGAAAACCATAGGACTAGCTAAGAACTGCCTTTCTCCACTCTCTGTTTCACTCTCTCCTACTCTCTCCCTTTCTCCTTTCCCAGAACCTAGAATCATGAGACCTCATATCTGCTTTTCCTGTGCACATCTCAAGTTTATCGCCTAGCTCGCTGTCGAAAGGCAATGCTTCTCCTCTGCTCAGATCATCAGCTTCCTCAACTCCTAATATCACTCTCAACCATCCCTTTCATTCGCCGAGACATCGTGGGAAAACTCCACAATGCCAGCCAAAACCCAGAAACAAAAAAATATACCAATTTTCCAAAACCCAAATGAAATTCAGAAGCTTGTGAAAAATTCAGAATAAAAAATAAAAAATAAAACCCATATGACAAATTAGAAGCTTTTTTTTAGAATGAATGAAAAAGAATGGAATTTGATGATGACAGAAAAGTGGTGAAAATGAATGAAATTTGGTGATGAGAGAGAAAGTAAAAAGAGAGAGTCAAAGAGGCAGTTGGACGGGAAGGAGTAAAAAATGGAGAGCATTCTAGAGAGAGGGTGTTCTAGAAAGGTAAAAGAAAAAAAGAAAAAGAAAAAGAAATAAAATGTAAAAGATAAAATTAAATATTATTATTTTAGTTCTTAATCTGATACTACACCAAAACTTCACTAAGCTAGTCCAACTTAGTTTAGTCTATGCCAGTCCAGCTTAGCCCTTAAAGTTAGTCCAGTATGAATTAGTCTGGTGCAACAACGAACCCTAAGACAATGTCAAAAACCCGAGTAGGGACAAATCCATAGTCTAAGGAAAAATGTGTGAGAAATGCAAAGTCAAAAGAAATGTCTACGGGACGTCATCAATGATATGACCAACCCAAGGTAAGTGCCTCGTTAAAACCTAGTTAGGTAGTAAAACCTCAGTGGAAAAAATGCTCCTAATCGTAGGGAAAAATAGTACATTAAGATCAAGCAAGTATTCTTTAGGATACTCCCCCTGAGTTTCACACAATTCCAAAGAGAAATAACAATGTTACGCCTCAAAAAGTTTACGTATACCAATTATATGAACAAGCTTCTGAAACGTAATCTTTGATAGTGATTTGGTGAAGAGGTTGGCCAGATTGTCTTGTGAACAGATTTGTGTGACTTTAATCTTCTGATGCTCTTGTTGTTGATGTGAAAAGAAGAACTTCGGTGCAACATGCTTGGTGTTGTCTCCTTTGATGTAACCCTTCTTAAGCTATTCGATGCATGTTGCGTTGTCTTCAAAGCTTGTCGTCGGGAGATCAACGGCGGGATAAAGATCGCAGGAGCTTCGAATATGGCCCACAATTGCTCTCAGCCAAAAGCATTCCCGAGTTACTTCATGTAAGGCGAGAATTTTAGCATGGTTAGACGAAGTGGCAATCAAGGTCTATTTAGTTGATCTCGAAGAGATTGCGGTATCTCTAACGGTAAAGACATAACCCGTTTGAGAACGCACTTTGTGCAGATTAGACAAGTATCCTGCATCGGTATAACCAACAAGGGCATAATTGACTAGAGAGGTAGGGGGTGCAGCATCACCCGAGGATCCGTAGGGATAGAACAAGCCCAAACCCGTACCCTTAAGGTAATAGAAAATGTCTTTCACACCAGTCCAGTGTCTGCGTGTAGGTGCATTACTGTATCTTGCCAAAAGATTAACAACGAAGAAGATGTCGGGTCTAGTGCATTGAGCTAAGTATAATAAAGAGCATATCGCACTTAGATAAGGAACTTCAGGCTCCAAAATCTTTTCATCATCCTCCTTTGGACAGAAGGGATCTCGTTTTGCATCTAGTGATCGAACGATCATACGAGTACTCGAAGGCTTCGCTTTCTCCTCAGTAAAGTGGCGCAACACCTTATGGGTGCAGTTCGATTGATGTATTAGGATTCCATCTGAACAATGCTCTATCTCGAGACCGAGATAGTATCGAGTCTTACCTAGATCTTTCATCTCAAATTCTAACTTCAGGTGCGCGGCAGTTCTTGTGAGCTCTTCAGGAGTTCTGATAAGATTTTTGTCATCGACATATACTGTAACAATTGTAAATCTGGAATGTGACTTCTTAATGAACACACAAAGGCATAGTTCGTTGTTCACATATCCCTGACCAGTCAAATACTCACTTAGACGACTATACACATTCTTCTGGATTGCTTCAAACCGTCGAGTGAACGCCTCAACCGAATTGAGAGCATGTTCTGGGGTTTGGAAATATTTGAACTAGTCAATGTAAGTCCTTCAGGAACTTTCATATAAATTTTTGTATCAAGATCCCCATAGAGATACTCGGTTGCTACGTCCATCAACTGCATACTCAGTTTTTCAGAAACTACCAAACTTGTAAGGCAATGAAAAGTAATCACATCCATAACGGGTGAATAAGTTTCATCATAGCCAATCCTAGGGTGTTGTGAGAAGCCTTGTGCAACAAGACGAGCTTTGTAACGCATAATTTAGTTCATCTCATTATGCTTCCAAAAGAAAACCCACTTGTAGCCAATGGGCTTCACATGTAGAGGAGTAGGAGCTACAGGTCCAAACACCTTACGTTTCGTAAGCGAATCGAGTTCGACTTGGATTGCTTGTTTCCAGTTTGACCATTCAGTTCTACGTCGACATTCATCAACGGAACGCAGTTCTATGTCATCGCTCAACAGGATCTTAGTAGCTACTGCAAATGCTAATGCATCATCGACAATCATCTCATTTCTATGCCACACATCATCTAAACTAGCATAATAGACTGAAATCTCATGATTCTTCGGAGGGGGATTTGTCTCTTCAAGGACACTTCCGTAATCTAGAATTTCCTTATGAGTTGGATAGAATGAGTAAGTGGTAGTCAGATTCACGGTGGGTTCTTCAGGACCTTGTGCCATGGATTTCCTCTTTGGGGGGTGTGAATTATTTGAAGTAAGAGGTCTGCCATGCTTTTGTGTAAGGGCAGATGATTAGCTAGTCGCTAATGTATGTGGATCACCAAGATTGGTGCCCCGAGCTTCCAAGAGGGAAGTTAGTCGTACATTTGGTACATCCATCTTTGCAGGCATATTCACAATTGGAATATGTGATCTTGTCACGCGCACTAGATCAGCGAAAGCATCCGGCAAGCTTTGAGTTATGCTCTGGAGATCTAATATGTGTTGGACTTCAGTTTCAGACTGAGCGGTTAGGGATCTAAATGAGACAAAGTGAGAGTCGTCCATGATAATTTGCGTCGTTCTTCAAGAACGTTGACATTCTTATCTCCCTTTAACAATGGAAAGACTATCTCATAGAAGTGACAATCCGTAAAACAAGCGATAAACAGATCGCCTGTCAAAGGTTCTAAGTAATGAATTATCAAAAGAGGATCATATGGTGAGATTAGCACATATACCAGACAACCAAAAAAGGCCAGATGCAATATGTCGTGTTCGTATCCAGTAACCAACTAAAGGGGACTAAATGTTATGTCATAACAGGACTCAAACGAACCAATTTTGCTGCGTGTAATATTGCATGGCCCCAAGCAGCAACTGAAGCTTGGTACGTATGATCAACAATCGAGCAATCATTTGTAAGCGCTTAATAAAAGCCTCAGCTAGACCATTCTGGGCGTGAACATGGGGTACATGATGTTCAACTTCAACCCCAACAGGCATATAATAGTCATCAAAAGTTTTAGATGTGAATTCTCCAGCATTATCCAATCGAATAAATTTGATCAGATAATCAGGGTGATGAGCCCTGAGCTTAATAACCTGAGCCAATAGTTTAGAGAATGCATCGTTCCTTATAGACAACAAGCACACGTGTGACCAATGTGAGGAAGCGTCAACCAAAACCATAAATTATCTAAATGGTTCGCAGGGAGGGTGAATCGGTCCATAAATGTCCCGCTGAATCCATTGTAGAAAATGGGAGGATTCGAGCGAATCTTGTCATAAGAAGGCTTAGTAATAAGCTTTCCCATAGAACATGTTTAACATGCGATTCCTTGGATCGAACCTAAACTTCGGGTTAGTGGATGCCTATGTGATGATTTGAGGATTCGGCACATTGCTATTCATCCAGGATGTCCCAAACGATCATTCCAAAGTGTAATTTCGTGCGCGGTCCAGTAATAGGGCCGGCCACAAGTGGCATTCTATAGGGCATATGGTCGTAGTATACAGATCACTCGAGATACGCTCCATCTTTTCTAGAATACACTTCTGGCCATATTTTGTAAGAAGTTATGCACAGAAATTCAACTCCGTTTTTTACAAGGGTTTTAGCGTGGTAATTGTTATCTCTAATGTCCTTGAAACTTAACAACATTCTTCCGGAATGTGGAGAATAGAATGCCTCAGCAATGGTCAAGATTATACCATTGGACAACATTATATGTGCCTTACTTACTGTATCCTTCTATCAGGTTAGATGGGCCGGACAGGGTTGTCAGATGTATATTCTTAGGTATGAAGTTAGTTAAATAGATTCATTCACGTAAAACGATGTGCATGGTTGCACTATCTGCTAGACAACTAACTTTCCCACTAGTCATATCTAGAATGAAAAATTAATTTGAATCGGTCACATGCATAAAAGTTCTAAAAATGAATATCAATTCAAAATAATTTCATTTATTCAAGGATGGTAATTAATTAAACCTTAATATCCAAAAACAAATCACCAATAAATAATCCAAACATAAAGAAAAAATTGTTCAAAAATCAACCAAAAAACAAGGGAGGGTTCGGCCAGTAAGTAGAATTTATGAAGGATAATTTGTGAAAAACAAGTTCATTTGAGCAACATCAACAACATGCAATTAACATTTAAAGGTGGAATCATGTTTATATGCACTCAAAAACAAAACTTAACCCATGAAATTCAAAGCCTAGTAGATAGGTGAACCAAGACTCAACTCAAAATAAAGTGAGTTGAGAAATCTTATACCTTTGTTGATTCCTCTTTGCATAAGCAAAGGCTAATCACCCAAGGGGAGGGCCTTCATTCCTTGCTTCTTGGCTCCATGGATTTCTTGGAGGAGGATGGTAGAATGGATTCTCCAAGTTCCCAAGAAAATGGAACCTCTAAGCATCCACACCAAGGTGAGCATTTAGAAGAGATGAGTGACCTTGGAGGAGGATTAGATGCTAGTTAATCCCCTCCAAGGGGGCCGGCCACTTAGAGAGAAAAGGGAGAGAAGTGTTCTCATCTTTTCTCCTAAAGAAAACCCTAATGAAGAAAAGGCTATAAAGTCATATTTATACCTACCTTCATTGGAGTGGCAAACTTGTAATAAGTCCAAAAACCACTCCATCCTCAATGTGGCCGGCCTCTTCGGGTCTTTGGGCTGTTTTGGGTCCTCTTGAATCTTTATTCATTAAGTTGTTATACAACTTAAGTCAATGGGCTTGACGTTCGAAGCCCATTGGGCCTTGAGGCCCAAAACTAACCCGAGGTCTATAATGAACTTATTCGTTTGATTAATTAACATATTAATTAATCCTAGCCATAAATAGTTAAACCATTTAATTATTCTTACTCATCTCCGTTGTTTCTTCAATCTCTACCTTAGTCGGTGTACGATCCATTAGGTTCTTTTTAGCGAGGCAGTGGGCGATTAGAACTCTTTCAAATCGATTGTGAATTGAAACTTACTTTCAATTCTCCCTTTAGTGATTACTCACTATTAGAGCTTCCACAAACCATGAGTGACACCTAGCAGTATGCCATGGCTACCCAAGCTAATCAGAAGAGGTGGAGAACCTATTCAGTTTAGGATTACAATGCAATACGGTCTTTCTCTAATACAACACTCTTGACCACATTGTTTGGTTTGATAGTTTATTCATGTCTACTATCCAATGTGATTCATTTACTTATATGATTACTTTGAATGTGATTCGGAACGACTTTCCAAATCTCATTCATACTCTGGCCAGAGATTCTAAATCATATCACAGAGTATTCTCCCTCAAACAGTTTGAAGGTTAGAGATCCTTTGTTGCGCATTCACTTGCCTCCATGGCTAAGTGACTCAACCCCAACTATGTCGTGGACACCCTCTGATAGAGTGACATTGACATAGTCAAAGATCAAGGACCTAACCACAAGACAACTATGATGCCTCAGGTCAAAGGACTACTTTGCATTATCCCAACCATGAGTTCTCATGTGACATGAGTATGAGAACTCCTCGTTGATCGTGTTCAATGGACTCATTCTCTATTGAGCACCTACATGCTTGTCTTGGTGTCAGTCACACCAATGACTCGAGACCAATCACGCTCCCTAAGAGAAGACATAGCACATACTAATCTTAACGGACTGTCAATGCCCAATTGGCAATCCTATGATCAGGAACGTTTAGGATATGTATACGAAAGAGAATGTCTCATGAATCTAACTTCTTTAGATTACATTCTCCTAATCACATATTCCTTGGACTTATCGTTTAAGCATATAAAATTTATAAGAGATAGCTTAAAACAATAACCTTTGCCCTTTATATTAAACTAGATTAGTTTAACATGTGAAATGTCCGCAAAGTATCATCATATGATTGGTTTTAGGGCACATTTCCAACAATCTCCCACTTGCACTAGAGCCAATCAGCTTGGTCATCAGTGATGATACCTCTTCTGTAGTCATTTCAAAAATGGCTGAGTAATAGGCCTAGGCAATGGATATCTATATGTTATCCATAGAAGCAACCTTGAGAATAACGACGTCATCATTATACATGATTCTTTAATCATGTGGTTCAGTCTCTCATTTGAGTTCGGATCTTGATGAGACCTTGATTCCCTGGCTTGAGCTATCGCCCCATTAGTGTCATAGTGTCAACACACTAAAGACACTTTCTGGTTGGAACCAAATGAAGAGTTCATAAATGAACTTTCCCATCCAAACAACAATGTTGTAAGCTTCTATATGGCAATATATTTTGTATACATGATGGAACACATTAAAGTCATTACTTTTAATGTTTCTACCCAAATATTTCTTTAGTCATAATAAAGAGATATTCTATTATCACTTCATTCATAATGAAGGGACATTCAATGATGGATTAGATTCATAATCTAATACATTTACGCTTCCAATACGTTACTCTAATTCTTCCTCATTCTTGAGGAATCTATCCTTAGTATTTCTTAAATACTTAAGGATTCACTTGACAGTTGCCATGGTTCTGATTCTGGGCTTGCATTGATATCGTCTTGTACTGATCTTAGTACAACTCATATCAATGTTTTTCATACAATATGAAACACGTAAATTACCTTTCTGCATATGCATAAAGGATTCCTTTTACACATTATTTCTTTGGGAGTCAAAATGGTACGTTCCCTTTGTGAAGAGCAAATTCCTAGTCTCACTAGGATTGTCCTTCTGATTAAAGTTTATCATCACATGAGAAACTTCCTAGCCTCTTTTGTCTATCACAAGGGATTGATATGATCCAATTATATCCTGAAATCTATCATTATAGATTTCTATCCCATGTTTATAAACTATGTCTCCCATATACATTCTATCATTATAGAATGTTTAAAGTCATAACTTTGACGTTGAAGAATTCCTTTCATTTCCAAAATTAATATATATATCATGTATATATGTTCAAATTTAGGAATATGATTGACTCCCACTAATCTTTTGTAAACCTAGTAAACAAAAGATTCATTTACATCTTTATGGGAAATCAAACGATTTGATCATTTTCTCATAAGATACTTATAGCTCCCACTAGCTTGCTGAGATTCATGATGGATGGATCTCTACAACTTACATGTCTTGTGATTCCTAGTTTTAGACATATATTATCAAGACTATCTTGTTTAAATCAGACTGCACTTAGGGTTGGCTCTGTGATACTTAACTACTTCACTTTCGTCCTACCTTACTCTTTATCGTATGTACATTATCGACTTTGACTTATTCTGCTGCACTTCATGCATAATTACTCTTACGCTGACGTTTTGGCTACGTCACTCACACGTGACGGCCAGCACGCTCCTACCTCTGGGTCGGGGTGTGTCAGTTTGGTATCAGAGCCTAGTTTTGGCAGTCTTGTATAGCTTGTGAATATTCTAATTACTTTGGTGTTTTCTGTCAGAATTATGCCGCCTCGCCGAGAGCCACCTCCACCCTATGAGCCTATTTTCGCCGACTTTTCTCAGTTATGGGATGCTATCGCTAATGCCATTCAGTCTACACTTCGTCCTTCTCACAGGACCCCTATTGAGAGTGTGCATAATTTGAGGTTATCTAAATTTGAGGGTGACGAGGGGCACGAGGGTGCCGAACATTGGATACTTCAGATAGAGCGGACTTTTAAGGTAATGCAAAGTCAGGGTAACTTAGCGCCAGGGACATGGGTTGAAACTGTTACTTGGTTCATGGGAAAGGAAACTGCGACCTGGTGGGAACAGTTGGCTGAGAGGATGCCACCAGAGGAAGTCAAGAATTGGGAGGTCTTCAGGTAGTTATTCTACAGACGATTTATCATTGACGCGTACCTTGATCGCAAGAAACAAGAATTTACAAGCTTGAAGCAGAAAAAGATGTCAGCAAATGAGTATTACAAGAAGTTCACGGATCTTTCTAGCTACCATCCCAAGATTGCAAAGAATCAAGCTGAGATGCTTCGAAGATTCAAGTTGGGTACTCGAAAGAAGTGGCGTACGATGGCTACCACGGTTCACTGCGAGACTTATCATGATTTCTACGAAGTTCTGTTACAGATAGAAGATTCAGAATATCTGCCTAGTGATAGCGGTGAAGAAGAAAAAGAGGAACTGAAGAAAGACGATAAAGGCAAAGTGATAGCATCACAGGGACCTCGGAAGACTCAGAGTTTCAAAAGAAGTGGAGTTAGTTCGAGCTCTTCGAGTGGGGGTGTAAACTCCCCAGGCCAGAGGAGAGGGGATAGATTTACTGGTGGTCAGCGCTTTCAGAGACAGCGAGACGCTGGTGGTTCTTCTGCACCATTCTGTCGGAGGTGTAACAGCCGACATTTTGGCGAGTGCAGGCAGAGCACTCGTGGATGCTTTACGTGCGGGCAGATGGGTCATCGAGCAGCAAATTGTCTGCAGAATCAGCCGAGACCTCCATTTCCTGCATTACCACCCCCAGTTCCTATTCAGCAGACTTCAGCTCCTAGTGGATATGGTCAGTCGAGCCGCGGTGGTACCTACCACTATCAGGGCGATGTTGCTCCTTATTCTGCTGCACCGTATATATATCCTCCTGATCCGTATTATTCCGGTGGTTATCAGAGTGGTTATCCTCAGTATCCTTGAAGGTATACCCCGTATCCTCCTTATCCTGCCAGCGGATCACAGTGGTATCCTGGAGTACAGCCACAGTAGGGAGAGGTTACTTCGAGCGGCGCAGGATCATCTAAACAGCCTAATCCTGCGGGTCCGAGTCGTGGTGTACCTGGACGAGCTGGTCAGACGAGCAGAGGTCGCGGTGGTCGACAACAGCCTCAGGGCCGTGTTCATAACCTTACAACACAGGACGCCCAGAATAACCCTGATCTGATAATGGGTAAGTTAAATTTTTTGGTTATTTTGCTAGGGTGTTGATAGATTGTGGCGCTACTCATTCGGTCATTTCTCACTCATTTGCTCAATTGACTCAACCCGAGTCTGCACCCGTCGGATTTGAGCTAGAGGTGTCGATGCCTAGGGAGAGACTTGTCTGGTTAGTTAGATGTACCCAGGGTGCCCCGTGTTGGTTTAGGATGTGGTTATGCCCGCTAATTTTATTTTGCTGGATATCATTGAGTTTGATGTGATCTTGGGCACTGATTGGCTACATTATAATCGAGCCAACATTGATTGCTATGAGAAGAAAGTTACGTTCCATCGGCCGGGGTTACCTGTGGTCACATTTACTAGCGAGCGTAACAATGTTAGACACGACATTATTTCAGCTGTGAGAGCTAAGAAATTGTTACATAAGGGTTGTCAGGGGTATCTAGCCCACGTGGTATTGAATGATAGTGCTTCTGTCAGTTTAGAGGATGTGAAGGTAGTCAGGCGATTCCTTAACGTGTTCCCTGACGATTTACCGGGCTTGCCGCCAGATCGAGACGTGGAGTTCTCTATCGACTTATTGCCAGGTACAGACCTTGTATCTTTGACTCCCTATCGGATGGCTCCCGCCGAGTTGCGAGAGTTGAAAATCCAGTTACAGGAGCTGCTAGACAAAGGTTTTATACAGCCGAGTACTTCACCTTGGGGAGCTCCAGTGTTGTTCGTGCATAAGAATGATGGTACGTTACGGCTGTGTATTGACTATCGGTAGCTGAATCGGGTGACAATTAAAAACTGTTACCCATTACCTCGTATTGACGATTTGTTCGATCAGCTGCGAGGAACTTGCGTATTCTCGAAGATCGACCTACGGTCTGGCTACTATCAGCTGAGGATTAAGAGTGAAGATGTTCCAAAGACGGCGTTCTGAACCAAATATGGCCATTACGAGTTCTTAGTCATGCCATTCGGATTGACTAACGCCCCAGCTGCTTTTATGGATTTGATGAACCAGGTATTCCAGCAGTATTTAGATCGGTTCGTCATTGTCTTTATCGATGATATTCTGGTATACTCTAAATCGAAGTCAGATCACATGCGACATCTTTCATTAGTACTGAAGAAGCTGAGGGAGCATAGATTATACGCCAAGTTCAGCATATGTCAATTCTGGTTAGACAATGTGGCATTCTTGGGGCACGTTATTTCAGCTCGGGGTATTCAGGTAGATCCCCAGAAGATAGCAGCGGTGGAGAACTGGGAACAACCACGAACTGTTTCTGAGGTACGAAGTTTCCTCGGACTAGCAGGCTACTATCGACGATTCATCCAAGACTTCTCAGTGATTGCATTACCTCTCACGAAGTTAACCAGGAAGAATGTCCGATTTGAGTGGGATGATAGCTATGAACGGAGCTTTCAGCAGTTAAAACATTGTCTCACTCATGCTTCAGTGCTAGCACTTCCGGACGACAGTAGTAACTTCGAGATCTACAGTGACGCATCGTTGAACGGCTTGGGTTGTGTATTGATGCAGCACGGTAGAGTGATTGCCTATGCGTCGAGGCAGTTGAAACCGCACGAGATGAATTATCCTACACATGACCTTGAGTTGGTGGCGATTGTATTTGCGTTGAAGATCTAGAGACACTACCTCTATGGTGAGAGATGTAGGATCTTTACAGACCACAAGAGCCTTCAGTATTTATTCACCCAGAGAGATCTGAACCTTCGTCAGCGAAGGTGGATGGAGTTGCTGACTGATTACGATTGCACGATCGAGTACCATCCGGGTCGTGCAAACGTAGTAGCTGACGCACTTAGCCGAAAGTCGCAGGGTAGAGTGGATGCTATATACGCGAGCCGTGTTCCTCTGTTAGATGAGTTGAGGTCGACTGGAGTAGGATTAGAGATTGAGTACTTGGAGGCCGAGAATTGAGGGAAAGCTTTACTCGCTCACTTCTAGGTCAGGCCGATTCTGATTGACTGTATTCTCGAGGCCCAGTTGGATGACGAGGAGACTCAAGAGTTGATTCGACTGAGAGGTGAAGGTAAAAAGAAAGATCTACGGATTCAAGAAACCGACGGTATGCTCATGCAAGAAAACAGGATGTACGTACCAGATAACGCAGAGCTAAAAAGGGCTATTCTAGATGAGGCATACGTTTCAGCTTATGCGATGCACCCGGGCAGTACCAAGATGTATCATACCATTCGGCCGTTTTATTATTGGCCCGGTATCAAGAGGAAGATTGCCGAGTATGTGAGCAGATGCATTGTTTGCCAGCAGGTTAAAGCCGAGAAAAAGAAACTGTTCGGACGAATGCAACTGCTTCCCGTTCCTCAGTAGAAATGGGAGAATATCACCATGGATTTCGTCTATAAGTTACCCTGTACGCAGAGTGGTTACGATGGCATTTGGGTAATAGTAGATCGACTCACGAAATCTGCACACTTCATCCCAGTTCGAGAGAAGTTTTCTCTGCGACGACTAGCTGAGCTTTTCATATCGAAGATAGTTAAGTATCATGGCGTGCCAGTCAGCATTATTTCAGATCGAGATCCGAGATTTACATCCAAGTTTTGGACAGCATTCCAGGAAGCCCTTGGCACGAGGTTACTGTATAGTACGGCTTATCATCCACAGACGGATGGGCAGTCCAAGAGGACCATTCAGACTCTTAAGGACATGTTACGATCTTCCGTACTATAGTTTGGTGATGCGTGGCATCTACGCTTGGATCTGATGGAGTTCGCGTATAATAATAGTTATCATTCGAGCATCAGAACGTCACCGTTCGAAGCGTTGTACGGCCGAGCTTGTCGCACTCCCTTATGTTGGTCGGAGGTTGGCGAAAGAGTATTAGAAGGCCTAGAGATAGTGGATGAGACGACACAGAACATTCAGGTAATCAAGTCTAACCTGAAAGCGGCCCAGGATCATCAGAAGAGCTTACCCGAAAGACATGCCACAGATCGAGTTTATGAGGTAGGTGATTGGGTATTCTTGAAGTTATCACTATGGAAAGGGGTTGTACGATTCGGTAAAAAGGGGAAACTGAGTCCTAGATATATCGGACCATACCAGATCACCGAGCGCTTAGGTGAAGTGGCGTACAGACTCGAGTTGCCTCCGGAGCTATCCAGAGTTCATGACGTGTTTCACGTTTCGATGCTACGTCACTACGTTGCTGATCCGTCTCACGTTCTACCTCCGCAACAGTTAGAGGTTAATCTTGATTTGACGTATGAGGAGGAGCCAGTGACTATCTTAAACTGGAAAGATAAGGTTCTGCGGAACAAGACGGTTCGATTAGTAAAGGTGTTGTGGCGAAACCATTCGGTAGAGGAGGCTACTTGGGAGACAGATGAGCGGATGAGAGACATGTATCCGCGCTTATTCTATGGTTATTAGTGTTTGCTTGTGTTATGTAAATTTCGAGGACGAAATTTTATTAAGGAGGGTAGGTTGTAACATCCCGTCCCGAGTTTTATAATAGTGGCGATGTGAAAGGACAATTTTACCCTCAGTTACGTGTGAACGGGGGTCTTATGGTCTCATATTGGACCTTGGGTGCCTTAAGTAGTAAGCCCAATAATTTGGGCTGATGATTGGTGGATAATTATATACACACACACACGCAGCATGCACACTGCCCTGATTTCTGTCTTCCTTTCTCTCGAACTCTCTCGTCCTCCCCTCACCATTTCTTTGTACGGACACACACATACCACTTCATCAAGGCGTAGATCAAACCTAAGGTAAGTATATATCTGATCTCTGAGACTTACTAAGTATTTATGTGTTAGTTTTAGGTTCGAAAGTCCTTGAACCATGTTGAACCCGTGAGTTATCACTTAATGTACTGTTCACCATCTTTTTCTTGGCTTCGTTTTTTAGGTGAAAACAAGATCACCACTCGTCTTAGAATCATCCCACGAGTCTCCGAGTACCTCGTTTGCACGCGTTGGATGTCGGGATCGTTGGTTTCGAACTCGGCCGGTTTTGGAGAGATTTCCCAACGAATTTCTAGCCGTTTTTCAAGGTATTTGAAGCTATAGAAATGTTCTACTCTAAATTTAGATCATGTAGGAAGAAAAATGGACGAAAAAGGATGAAAAACGAGTGAGATATGGAGGTTGGAAAAACTCACTGGAATCCGGTCATCGGAAAAACCAGTCCGGCGAGCTGGAGGTTGAAGACGCGAGTGGGGGGTGCGTCTGCCCGTGGGCTTCCCGACGTGTGGTGGCGCGTGACATCCCCTAAAAAAATTTCTAAAAATATCACGACATTCGTGACGTCGTGTAGGTCACGTTGGTATATTCATATACCAAAATTGACCTTCGTAAGAAAAATTATTTACGTAGTTCGTTTATGTGCTTTAAATAATAATTTTACAGTTGTTTCACATATAGGTGAGACGTATCCAGAGGACGAGCGCAGCCACGCTAGGCTCGGGGGATACGACCCGTTGACGTACAAGTGAGTGGGCTTTTGTTTTCAGTATATATATATATAAATGACTGCCGTTTTTCCCAGAAACATGAATTAAATGGTTTATGAATTAAATTGATTTCATAATTGAATTGCCATGTCGTATGCCAATTATATTTTATAATTATGAGTATGATTGCATTCATTATGCTCCGGCACTGTGGACGGCCAGGTAAGTCAGGTGAGTATGATAGTTAGTAGTTGAGATGATGATGGATTGTGATATAGCTCTATTACCTGCACCTCAGGTGTTTGTGCTCCGCGAGAGTAGGGCCTAGCCTTCACGTGATCATTCACCTCACGCACCGTACGCTCACCTTAGATCCAAGGCAGGTGCACAGCCTGTCGTACAGACCACTATAGGTGGTTCCGACTTGTAGGTGACCCGCGATTTGTCGCACAGCCTTCACGTGATTGTAGCACTGAGCGTAATCTTATACACCTAGCCTGTCGTACAGACCACTGAAGGTAGTTCCGACTCGTGTGCAGGATAGTGATGGATTGTGATTGATGAGCTATAGATTCAGCCGTACAGGTCACTAGAGGTGACTCCGGCTGACATGATAATATTGATGCATATTGATTTATCTCACCTGTCTGATGTTGATTGTTTTGAGTTGGTATATCGACATGGCTTATTTCTGAGATTTGACGATGAGTTTTGATTTTTGGACGATGTTTTCGTACATGAGTATATATACGTATTATTTTTTGAGAAATTATACTGGATTTACTGTGAGGGGATATACGGATTTTGTGAAAAGGTTTTGAAAAGTATTTGTTTTTGCCCACTCACGTTTTCTGTTTTGCGCCCCTCCAGGTTCTAGGTAGCGGCGACGAGGATGGCTATCGAGGCACTGAGGCAGTTCTAACAGACCACCACCTATGTAGGGTTCTTCTGTTATTATATCGTTTTGTTTAAATCAGACTGCACTTAGGGTTGGCTCTGTGATACTTAACTACTTCACTTTCGTCCTACCTTACTCTTTATCGTATGTACATTATCGACTTTGACTTATTCTGCTGCACTTCATGCATAATTACTCTTCCGCTGACGTTTTGGCTACGTCATTCACACGTGACGGTCAGCACGCTTCGACCTCTGGGTCGGGGTGTGTCAATTTATATGTCATCTAACTACAAATATATGGAAATAAGACACAAAAAAAATAGAAAACAAAATCATTATAGGAAAATATAGTATAATTGTAGACTATGCAAAATAATGTCATAATCTAGTTTCAGAATTAGTCCCAAGTTTGCAAAACAATGTTGCAAACAAGAAATAGTTCGAATTTTTTTTTCCAGCAGCAATCCATTCAACATCCATTATAGTTGCAAAAACAAAAATAGTGTCATAATCTTGTTTAATAAATAGTTTCAGTTTGCAAAACAATATGGCAAAATAACAAATAGTTCCATTTTTCCAATACTTATGTGTCATCTAACTACAAATTTATGGAAGTACGACACCGAAAAAACATAAAACAAAATTATTATAAGAAAATATAGTATTATTGTAGACTATGCAAAATAGTGTCATAATCTAGTTTCAGAAATAATTTCAAGTTTGTAAAATAGTATTACAAACAAGAAATAGTTCCTTTTTTTTTCAATACTTATATGTCATCTAATAGAATTATATGCAAAAATAAAACACAAAAAAAGAACAAAAAATAAAATCGTTATGCTTCCAAAGCGCGCTTTACTAATATAATAGAAAGGGGCTTTCATATGGCATCAATTTAGACTTTGCAAAATAGTGATATAATCTAATTTTAGAAATAATTCTAGCTTGCAAAACAGTATGACAAAACAACAAATTGTTCAATTTTTTTAGTACTTATATGTCATCTAACTACAAATATATGGAAATAAGAGACAGAAAAAATAGAAAAAAAAATCATTATAGGAAAATATAGTATAATTGTAGACTATGCAAAATATTGTTATAACCTAGTTTCCAAAATAGTTCAAAGTTTGCAAAACAGTGTTACAAACAAAAAATATTTCCAATTTTTTTTCAGTAGCAATCCATTCAGCATCCATTGCAATTACAAAAACATAAATAGTGCCATAATCTAGTTTAATAAATAGTTCCTGTTTGCAAAACAGTACTACAAAACAGCAAATAGTTTCATTTTTTTTCATTACTTATATGTCATCTAACTAAAAATATATGGAAGTAAGTGTAACATCCCTCGAGGCTTAGTGACGTGGGCGTACATATGTACAATTAAATTATTTTTATAATCACAACGACGCGAATTAGGGTCTAATCGAGTTCATAATGGGAGAGTTTGAACGCTAGAGCATAATTGGGCCAAAATAAGAAAGATAAAAACCTAAACTAATTCCCCAGATTCTATAGTTTTAAGTCCAATTAAAACTTTGGGCTTAAACTATTTTGGGAGATCCAATTGTTTTGCCCAATCCGAATTCGAACCCACATTTCTTAACTAATTAGGAAACCCATAATTTCCCCTATTTCTATTACCCAAATCATGCAGCCCAATTAGGGCTCGAGGCAATTTAAAATTGCCCAATTCGAATTCATACACATACACGTGCCTAATCCCCCATCTCTCTTTCTCTCTCTCTCTCTCTTTCTCTCTCTCTCTCTCTCTCTCTCTCTCTCTCTATGTGTGTGTGTTTCTCAAACACTCTCCGTCTGTACGTTCAAACCCCATGACCTACAAACACTACCAAATCAACATAGACCGTCCCTAGATTAGTCACCATCATCTTCCTTGCGACTCCACAAGTCTGTCCATACCTATAGTTGAGGGAATAGACGACGGGAATGTTGGAGCCTCAACTCCAGCGAGGAGTCTAACTTTTGTTGACCTGATTGAGGAGGATTCATGTGATTTTGAGACTCAAGAAGGTATCCATATAACTTCCTTAGTGTTTTAGACTGGTTTTGGTTAAGGTTGAACATCGGAATAAGCTTAACTGTGGGTTTTCAGGTTTTGCCAGAAATTCCAAACAATTTTCTGACTGTGTTTCATTGGATTTAGCACCCCAAAGAGGTAATAATGTGTTTCTCATGTTGAGATCTTTAAATTGGTGCAAAAAATCGTAAGTTTTGGCGTTAAAATAAAGTAGAAATCAAGGTTTTAGGATTTTCCAGAAACCGGCGACATAGACAGGCGATCGGTACTGGAATTCGATGAAACCACTGGAGAAGACAGAGAATATTCCATCAACTTTGACGGAATATTCCTAACGGCGTCAATTATATATAACAGTATATTCCAATGTTTAACGGAATATTCCCTAACAGCGTTAGGGATTTCATCCGTGTGCCAGACACATGCTTGCACGTGGCTGGCAAGTGCGGCCGTGTCTTGGCAGGCACATGATAGTGCGTGGGACCTCAAAAAATTATTTTAAAAATATAGGGGTGTTCGTGGTGTTGTGCAGATCACATTGGTATATTCAAACATCCCATTTGAGCAATGTATGAGAAATTTATTCTAGGTTTCGTATATGTGCGTTATAAATAATGTTAAATCAGTGATTTCTCATATATGTGAGACGTTTCCGTAGGAAGAGCGTAGTCGGGCAAGACTCGGGGGTTACGACCTAGCTACATACCAGTGAGTGGGCTTTTGGTTTTCTATATATACGTATATATGCATTACGTTTTTCCCAGAAACTGTTTTAGATGAAATGCGATTGAAATGCCATGTCATACTTGCATTATGTTTCAGCATATGCATTAGTTAGAAATGCATAATATTCATTGATGCTACGGAGGCCCAGATAAGCTACAAGTGAGTATAGCATGTTGATAGTGATTATGGTGAGTATAATTATGTTGAGATGCATTTAGAGCTCATTATCCCACACCTTGGTGTTAGTGCTCTCACCCATGGCTAGGGCACAGTCATTCATGTGATGTTCACCTCCCGCACCACACGCTCACCTTGGATCCAAATTTGGTGCACAGTTCTGTCGTACAGACCACCTTAAGTGGTTCCGACTCATAGGTGACCCGCGATTATTCGCATAGCCTTCACGTAATCGTAGCACTTGAGCGTACATATCTACACCTAGCCCTATTGTACAGACCACATTAGGTGGTTCCGATTATTGTGCAGGTTAAAGTCATATAGGTCAAATTAGGTGACTCTGACTGGATGAATGAGATATAAGTTCAGCCGCAAAGGTCATGTTAGGTGACTCCGGCTGACATATCATTTTACATTGAGTTATTTCACCTGGCTTACATGTTTACTTCAGAGATACTTGACATGGCATATACTTGGATTTCCACCGCTTTAAGCATGATTCTTATATACGCCCACTCACTTTTTCTGTTTTGCGCCCCTCCAGGTTCTAGCTAGACGTATGGATTGGTGGCTCACGAGTACTCCACAGCGGTTTTGATAGCACTGTAAAATAATGTAAAATTTTCCTTCATGTTCTGTATAATTTATACTTATCTTGCAAGACTGCAACTAGGTTACCTACACTCTGAATGTTTGTATTGTTATCTTGCACACTATCACGCACTCATATATCTTCCTAGTATAACTTAGTTTCAGTTTTTAATTATTCATACATTCATATCACTTTCACTTCCATACTGCGCACATGGCTATGTCACCTTCACGTGACGGCCAACATGCCTCAATTCAGGTCGGGATGTGTCAGTAAGACATAGAAAAAACAGGAAACAAAATCATTATAAGAAAATATAGTATAAGTTGTAGACTATGGAAAATAGTGTCATAATCTAGTTTCAGAAATAATTCCAAGTTTGCAAAACAGTATTACAAACAAGAAATAATTCCTTTTTTTTTTAGTACTTATCTGTCATCTAATAGAATTATATGCAAAAATAAAACACAAAAAGGAGCAAAAAATAAAATCATTATGCTTCCAATATCGTATAACAAAACAACAAATAGTTCCATTTTTTTCAATACTTATATGTCATCTAATGACAAACATATGGAAATAAGACACAGAAAAAACAGAAAACAAAATCATTATAGGAAAATATAGTATAACTGTAGACTATGAAAAATCGTGTCATAATCTAGTTTCAGAAATAGTTCCAAGTTTGCAAAACAGTGTTACAAATAAGAAATAGTTCTATTTTTTTTTCAGCAACAATTCATTCAGCATCCATTGCAGTTACAAAAAAATAAATAATATTATAATCTAGTTTCACAAACAGTTCTAGTTTGCAAAACAGTATTTGTGACAGCCCACCCCGAAATATTTTATTGATAGTGTGGAAATGACTAATTTTCCCTCGAGTGTTTGGTAATGATGTGTGTAAATGGACTATGGATTTTGGACCAATCCATTTTTCTTCCTAAATATTTGGAACTAATTAGAACTTAAGAATTTTTTTGCTTTGTTTAATTTGTTTGGTTGGCCAAATTTGAACCGCACACACACACACACACACACACTCACACCCGTGGACTCTCTCTCTCTCTCTCTCTCTCTCTCTCTCTCTCTCTCTCTCTCTCTCTCTCTCGAATTTTCTTCCATTTCCATACAACGGTACGGACAAACCCTCAACCAAAACTTTCTTGCACGGATTGAGGTTGTGGATGGTATTTGTGGACTCCTTGCAAGCTCAGGAGTCTATCTATACCTTTGCTTGGATGACGGGATTTTAAACCGCACAAATTTAACCCTCTTTTTGACAGATGTAGTATAGATGTAAGTAGGGTATCGTTCTAGGCCGGGGATTAGGAGGGCTTGCTAAAACCTCTAAAATAATTTTAAAACGTAAAAACAAAGTTTAAAACACTAAACTAAAATAAAAACACTTAACTAAAATAACTCAAAATAAAACTAACAAATAAACTAAAACAAATCAAAAGACTCAAAACAACTCAAGACTCTGGAAAATACAAACTAAGCTAAAAACTCGAAACACACTAAAAATGACTCAAAATAATGAAAACAATTTAAAATAAAAACTAGGAATTTAATTGGACGGAAAGTAAATTAAAAGATTAAAAATAATAAAAATTAACTAAATAATAATATTATAATAATGGGGGGATTTGGTTTGGATAAAACGTAAATTAAACTTAACTAAATTATAAAATTGACAAAAACATAAAATTAAAAGTGAACGGATAGACGACGGATTGGCTAGAGGGTTTTTCTCCACACAAGACACAAATGCAATCTAAATTGACCTTCAGTTGTTCTTTCAATAAGTTGTGAATTTCAACACCCCAAATTAATTAGGTACGCTTAAATTAACCTTCAGATTTTCCTTATGTTATTGAATTGGATGATTGCATACGACAACCCAAAACATTCCCCACAAGTTCCCTACATGAATTGCATAATAGAGATACAAGCGAGAATCATTAAGTTCTATGAAAATCATAAGTGTTGACAAGGCATTCGTAACTATGAATTGCATGAAACTTATGCCAAGAATTTAGTTAACGCGATTGTGACTAGCAACCTTCACTACTCATGAATATAAGTTCATAACGATTAGGTGAAATTCACTTATATTCTAGCATCAAATTCATGCATGTAAATTAAGTTTGCATTCTTAATCGACAAACATAAATAAGTTATTAATCAAACAGTTAAGCAAATTAAATCACAACTCAGAAATCACAACTGAAATTACCAATTCAAATTACAAATATAATCATGGTCTTGAATTATCCTCTAGCCAAAATAAATTAATTACACATTATTTATAAATTAAAACAGAAATAAAAACATAAGTTTGGAAGAGATAAACCGAAATGGGTAGTGTGCAAAGATTTGCACCGTGGCTCCCTGCAGTCTCGTGCACTGTTTTTCCGTCTCCTGTGCACTGCCTTGAATTCCCACCAGTCCCGAGCTTCTGCGCCTCTGTCCCCGTGCAAGCTGCCTTCAAGGCCTTCCTTTTCTTGTCTGACCTCGCAGCTGCCTCTATTGAACCCGCTGCCTAGCAGCTTCTCCCCGTTAGCTGCGTCCTTCTCTGATTTCCAGAGGCTTTGCGCCTCAATTCTCCTATTATATTCTATTTATTTAGCGCCTCCCCAAGCCTTGAGGGCAGCTTCTCCCCGTGATGAAGGCTTGGTTTTCTTCTCGCTGCCTTAAGGGCAGCCTTGGTTCCCCGTGCGCTCCCTTCGAGCTGCCTTCGAGAAACTCTTCACTGGAACCTCCCAGACTCTCCTCTTTTTGAATCAGCCTTGGATGCCTTTCTTATTTGTTTTTTTCAGCTGCCTTGCTGTTTATCTTTCTTTATGCAATACGGGCAGCTTCCTTGATTATTCCTCTCGTGCCCACCGAAAGCAGCTTCATCATTTCTTTGTGCTTTCCAGCCACAACTCACACACAAACACAACATATTATATCAATATATATATATTAGTATATAAATATATATATATATATAAATAAATATAAATATATACATAAATATAAATATATATATATTATTTTCTAAATGATAAGTTTTAGCACTTAAAATTTCAT
Organism: Crataegus laevigata; assembly: GCA_963580275.1. Taxonomy (NCBI): domain Eukaryota; kingdom Viridiplantae; phylum Streptophyta; class Magnoliopsida; order Rosales; family Rosaceae; genus Crataegus; species Crataegus laevigata. The sequence goes on along the minus strand of OY756948.1, from coordinate 32,342,746 downwards.
TTATTCTATTTTTATTTTCTTAACTAAATAAATTCTATTAAAACACAAAAACAAAGTAAATAGCTCGAAATATAACGAACTAACTAAGAAAAGACGAGTGAATTTGATATAAAAATATGTATAAATATAGTCCGATCAAATACCCCCACACTTAGCTTTTGCTAGTCCTCGAGCAAAACAAAGAAAACAGAAAAAGTAATAACATGAAAAACATTAGCTTCCCCCTATTTGACCCTCATAGAATTTCATTTGAGAACGCAAATCATCAAGAACCATAGCTAGCACAAAAAAAACTAATTCAAGCTCATCTTCTTTATTCAAATATTAGCAGTAATCTTTAAATCATCCTTGAAGTGTAGTGTGTGAGATAGCCATGCTAATGCAATTTCAAGTTTTTATTTTTAAAATCATCATATGCAAACTAGCAACCTTCTCACGGGATATGCACTCAATCACACATGTGTTTAGTTTTAATGTGTTTCGCTCAAAGAAACAAATGTGAAAGATCTACCATAAGCTTGCATAAAAATCACTTCTCCACAATCATAATTGCAAAACTTAAATCAAGAGGACTTTTATTGGATGTAATGAGGCTTAGGGATAGGGCTATTGAAACGAAAGAATAGGAAAACACAAGTTCCAAGCTATATTGCAATCAATTCTTTTGTTGAGATTTATAAGAACTCAAGTTCCCAGCGATTCTTCTAACACCTCCCATCACACCCTTAAAATGAAACTTTAAACACTTTTTATTTTCTTCGAATATAATCTTTCTTTTCTTTTTCTTTTCTTCTCTTTTCTCAAATTTTTTTTTTTATAAATACAAACATGAAATACCCCCACACTTATTCTTTTGCCAAACTCATTCCAAGTACTTCATAAACATTTCTCATAAGACAGTCTCAAATTGCTTGCTTGGAAAGGGTAAGGAAACATGTTTGAGGTATAAGGGTAGACATATCTGGTGATAAGAAATAAACGGCTCAACAAAACGGCTCAAATTGGCAATCTAATGATATCATTTTTTTCTTTGGGAAATATGGATATTTGGGCCATGGTGGGGAACCTAATGCCTCTATCATTTTCAAGTTCATGCAATTAATGACAAATATTTCAAAAGATCGTTACGCAAGTTCTAGAGATGTATCTCACATAAGTTCATCACACATGAAAGAATAGGAGTGTATGAAAAATGCACACACTTTCAATAGGCTCAAAACCTCACATAGGGTGTATATGGTCACTAAATTCACATATGAATGCTTTAAGTATGCTTTAATTTCACATCAACAAGGCTATGTGCATTTGGTTTTTCAAAGATGATCAAAAATGTACAATACTAACAAGAGAATAAGGAATTTCACATAACACATGTTAACTAAGTTCTTGATAATCATGGTTCAAATTTAATCCAATTATATCATTGGGTCGGGAAACTAATAAAAATCTAATTCAAAACAATAAGGAAAATAAAACAATATTTTTGGATTTTTTAAATTTTTCGAGAAAAATTAAGTAAAACACAAAGCTAATTAAGAAAACAAAAAGCAATAACATGGAAACAAATGAAACCAGTTCAAAGTCGAAGGTACAAAAATTTTCAATTTGGTCATTTTTTATACTCTTTATACCCCCACACTTAAACTAGACATTGTCCCCAATGTCAGAAAACAAAAATATGCAAATAAAAATAAAATGAATAAATAATACGAAACAAAATAAAGAAAAGGGACTGAAAACTTCTCTAATTTGCAGAAAACCAAGCGATGACCCCCAAGCGTAAATTTTGCAATCAACTTCAAGGGAGAAAATAACCAAACGTTCCTGCAAAGAAAAGAAATAAATCAGTTAAGCACGCAAGAAAATATAGAAAATGCAAACGAAAATTGAAAATGAAAATAAAAGATACGAAAAGAACTAATAGGTGGTCATTGGTCATGACTGTTGATTTTCCACAGCTTTCATCTTGAACTGGATGGGCCTCTTTCTTGCAAGTGATCCTCGGCTTAGTTGAGGGTGAGTCAGCACGTTGTCTCCACATGCTTCAAGTAGTCCGGTCTCCACGCAGGTGTGGCATCTTCTTGAACTCTTGGATCATCTCACCCTCCGCCTTCATCAGGATGCACCTCAGACTCCTCCTGCTTCGTCTGTGAGGTACTTTTGCTTTTGAAGAAGCACCTCAACACAAGTTTATTTTTGAAGTGGGTTGGGAGGGGTCTGAGATGAGTACTCGAGAGCAAGACTAGGTAAGCAATCAGGATCTCACTTTCTCCATGTTCTTCAGATGAAAGTGAGGAGAAAGCGTAATATGAGATACTTTTGCTTTTAACCTTTTTAATATGAAATACTTTTGCTCTGGAAGGTTTGTTTTCTGGGGTGATCCAAGGGATGAAGAACACTGAATAACTCGAAAGCTTTCTTTGGGAAGACATTATCGGAGATGAAGAGAGGTTGAGAGGTTTAGAGGTGGAGAGGGTGTGAAGGTGTGCCTTTGCTGTGGAAGGCGAAGGTCGACTTTATAGAAATTTTCCTTCACAACCGGAACTGTTCCCTCACTATTTGTCGGCAGCCGGTGGATGGATGAACAGTGCCTGTTCCGCGCTTTCTGACAACGCGTCCGTAATTTCCGCGAAGCTGACTGCGCATGCGACGAGTGACGACAAATTGGAATGATGATCTTTTGAAAACCGGGGTTCAAAACCGGGTGCGGCTCGTGGTTTTCGCAACGCTCCACGCTGCACGTGATGAGTCACGACAAACTGGAAAAACAAAACCACGTGATTGCTGAGTCAAGCCCAGCTTTTGAGAAAGGAAACGGCTCTTTTGAGAAAGGAGCGTCGGCCTTCGATTTGCGCGAGGACGCGTCTTCAACCTCCGAGGAGCGCTCTTTGATCTCTGAGGAGCGGGCGCTCTTCATTTTCTTCTTTTTATAGAGGCACTAATTCTGCTTCACATAACACTTGAACTCCCTCAAACACTTCCTTCTGAAAATACTCCCTTCTGTAAGCACTCTTAATCTTGTCGAACTCTTCTTCCTCAACCCCCTCTAAAAATGTCTTGCCCTTCCGACCGTCGCCTAAACTTGAATGTCGGGGAAGACGATGACTCGTCTTCTCCGAACAACATTTGGAATCCATCCTTCATATCCCCCAATGGTCCACTTACAGTCGGGGACACAATGATGAGGAATGAAATCACCGCTACGGTGATTGCTAGAAATCTGCTCACTCCAAGGGACAATAGGATGCTATCTAGGCGGTCGGACGAGCTGGCCGTTCAGGAATCTCTGGCCCTCAGCGTCCAAAGTGCAGGCTCAGTTTCGAACATGGGCCAGCGCCTGCTTGCCCGATCTCGTCAGGTGGAGTCGCTGATGGCTGAGGTGGCCAGTCTTCGGCAGGAGGTCAGAGGACTCAGGCACGAGAACAAGGAGTTGCACATGCTTGCAACTAGTTACTCGACCAGCATGAAGAGGAAGCTGGACCAGCTGCAGGAGTCGGACGGTCGGATTCAGAGCGACCATGAAAGGTTCATGGCGCTACTCCCTAGGTTTATGTTGCCTTCATCTTCTGGAGTAGCACCAAGCGTTCCGGCTCCAGAGATTCCAACTCTGGCCCTTCGTCTTCCCGGAGCTCCGTCGACCTCTGGGGCGCCACCTAACCAATGACCAATGAATGCTATTAGTTTTTCGTATTATTGTAATTTTTTTTTATGCTTTTAATGTTTATTTAAATAAAAATATATTACATATTTTATTTTGCTTAAAATAAACTTAAAAAAAAATAAAATATGTAAATTAATGCAAAAAAAAAAGACTTTGTTTATCCGCACTAAAAATAAACATTGCCCTTAATTTATTTAAACACAAACTAAACAAAAATCAACCAAATAACAAAATTAACTAAGCAAAACAAAATGAAAGTAGTAAAGAGAAGGGTTTAGAAATGCAAATCTGGTTGCTTGGGTTGCCTCCCAAGAAGCGCTTGATTTAACGTCTTTAGCCGGACGAATCTTTCCATTAAGCTTGAACAGGGCCCACATCACGGAGGATGATATCGTCCACAACGTACTCATATGTTGAATCTTTAAACGGACGGGGATAATGATCCTTCCTGATTTTAGCGGTTCGCTTCCCTACGTCAACACGAACTCTTCTACCACCTTTGATTTGAGTAGGTACCTGCACAATAGAAGGTAGCAACCTATTAGTTGAAATGGGAATTGGAATTAGAGTAGGTGACTTACCAATGGGTGGCGTTGAAGTGGCAGTATTATGAACAAATGCGCAAGGGGTGTTCTCGGCCAAATCTGGGGGTTCTTTGATGGCAGGGACGTGTCCCTTGTGTGTCATTCCAATTCCTTCTTCGTTCATGGTTTGCATAAATCTGCCAGGAAAGGGCACATTCGGAGGAATAATGTTAGAAGGAATTGAATTTGACACATTATTACCTTTATTTGATAGATTGGATGGCTTAGGAGCAATAGGGGCATGTGGCAAAGGTGTTTCCACCCTTGCCGTGGGTATGGTGTGTTCCTCCTCCACACTTTGCAATCTTTCATCTTCCTTGTGATTTGATGATTGTGGGTCTGCTCCAACCTCCTTGTCACTTCTCAAGATGATTGCCTTGGCAGTTTCAAATCCTCCATTTGAATTCGCAATGGTTGAACTAGGGAGTTTGCCTTGGTCTCGAAACTGTCCTACGAACTCCGATATCTGCCCAATTTGCTTTTCTAAGTGATCCACCCTTTTGTCTTGATTTTCTTTCTCCTGAGACAAATTGGTGAGTAACTTAAAAAGTGTATCATTATCCATAGACATACCTGAATTTGTTTGGGCAGGTTGTGTTGGGGCGTAGGGCTGTTGGAATATCCCAAGGGATGGCCGAAATCCTCCTTGTTGTTGAGGCTCTTCCCAATTGAAGTTTGGGTGATCACACCATCCTGGATTGTACGTGTTGGCGTATGGATCATAATTGGGCTGATTTTGGCCTTGATACCCAATGGTGTTGACACTTTCCCATCCTCCATTCTCAATCAATTGAGGGCACTTTTCATATTGGTGTCCTTGCATGGAACATATGCCACAGATTGTGTTTTCATGCACTTTGGGTTTTTCAACAGCCTGTGACACAAGAAGAGTGAGATTAGCCAATTGAGATTGAATCTCGGAGATTGCATATACCTCTTGCTGCCATGGGGGGTCCCTTTGTCCAACGCCTTCATATTGTTGTGCGTTTAAAGCTCGGTTGGCAATTAAGGTCTGGGCATCCACGGGTGTTTTATCAACCAATACACCACCTGCTGAAGCATCTAACAATTGTCGTTCGAAGGGAAGAAGTCCTTCGTAAAAGTATTGAATGAGCATCTCTTCTTTTATTTGGTGTTGCGGACATGAGGCAACAAGGGTCTTGAATCGCTCATAGTACGTTGGGAATGATTCTCCTTGATTTTGCTCAATGCCACTAATCCTTTTGCGTAGGAGAATGACTCGAGAAGCTGGGAAAAACTTCTCCAAGAACGCCCGTTTCATGCTCTCCCAAGATGTGATAGTTCCGAAGTCTAATTCGTAAAACCAATCTTTTGCCCTTTCCAAGAGAGAAAAGGGAAAAGCCTTCATCTTCAGAATGTTGCTATCGAAATTGCCGGGAGTCATGCTTGAACAAACCACTTCAAACTCCTTCAAATGCTTGATAGGATCTTCCATGGACAGCCCATGAAACTTAGGAATATGGTGCAGCAAGCTGGACTTTAGTTCGAACTCATCGGTCTTGTCTTGGGCCGCCCTAGGGTATTGGATGTATAGGGGTGCTGCATTGTCCATCCACGAGGCTAAGAGTTCTTTGATTGTTCGATTGTCCACCATGATGAGTACCTGAAAACAAGAAATAAATCAAATATCACAAGTAAAATACACAAACACAAAAATAAACAAAAAGACAAATATAAAAATAAACACAAACAAAAATAAAGGGATTAGCAAAGTTGCTAATCCCCGGCAACGGCGCCAAAAACTTGACGGGATTTTAAACCGCACAAATTTAACCCTCTTTTTGACAGATGTAGTATAGATGTAAGTAGGGTATCGTTCTAGGCCGGGGATTAGGAGGGCTTGCTAAAACCTCTAAAATAATTTTAAAACGTAAAAACAAAGTTTAAAACACTAAACTAAAATAAAAACACTTAACTAAAATAACTCAAAATAAAACTAACAAATAAACTAAAACAAATCAAAAGACTCAAAACAACTCAAGACTCTGGAAAATACAAACTAAGCTAAAAACTCGAAACACACTAAAAATGACTCAAAATAATGAAAACAATTTAAAATAAAAACTAGGAATTTAATTGGACGGAAAGTAAATTAAAAGATTAAAAATAATAAAAATTAACTAAATAATAATATTATAATAATGGGGGGATTTGGTTTGGATAAAACGTAAATTAAACTTAACTAAATTATAAAATTGACAAAAACATAAAATTAAAAGTGAACGGATAGACGACGGATTGGCTAGAGGGTTTTTCTCCACACAAGACACAAATGCAATCTAAATTGACCTTCAGTTGTTCTTTCAATAAGTTGTGAATTTCAACACCCCAAATTAATTAGGTACGCTTAAATTAACCTTCAGATTTTCCTTATGTTATTGAATTGGATGATTGCATACGACAACCCAAAACATTCCCCACAAGTTCCCTACATGAATTGCATAATAGAGATACAAGCGAGAATCATTAAGTTCTATGAAAATCATAAGTGTTGACAAGGCATTCGTAACTATGAATTGCATGAAACTTATGCCAAGAATTTAGTTAACGCGATTGTGACTAGCAACCTTCACTACTCATGAATATAAGTTCATAACGATTAGGTGAAATTCACTTATATTCTAGCATCAAATTCATGCATGTAAATTAAGTTTGCATTCTTAATCGACAAACATAAATAAGTTATTAATCAAACAGTTAAGCAAATTAAATCACAACTCAGAAATCACAACTGAAATTACCAATTCAAATTACAAATATAATCATGGTCTTGAATTATCCTCTAGCCAAAATAAATTAATTACACATTATTTATAAATTAAAACAGAAATAAAAACATAAGTTTGGAAGAGATAAACCGAAATGGGTAGTGTGCAAAGATTTGCACCGTGGCTCCCTGCAGTCTCGTGCACTGTTTTTCCGTCTCCTGTGCACTGCCTTGAATTCCCACCAGTCCCGAGCTTCTGCGCCTCTGTCCCCGTGCAAGCTGCCTTCAAGGCCTTCCTTTTCTTGTCTGACCTCGCAGCTGCCTCTATTGAACCCGCTGCCTAGCAGCTTCTCCCCGTTAGCTGCGTCCTTCTCTGATTTCCAGAGGCTTTGCGCCTCAATTCTCCTATTATATTCTGTTTATTTAGCGCCTCCCCAAGCCTTGAGGGCAGCTTCTCCCCGTGATGAAGGCTTGGTTTTCTTCTCGCTGCCTTAAGGGCAGCCTTGGTTCCCCGTGCGCTCCCTTCGAGCTGCCTTCGAGAAACTCTTCACTGGAACCTCCCAGACTCTCCTCTTTTTGAATCAGCCTTGGATGCCTTTCTTATTTGTTTTTTTCAGCTGCCTTGCTGTTTATCTTTCTTTATGCAATACGGGCAGCTTCCTTGATTATTCCTCTCGTGCCCACCGAAAGCAGCTTCATCATTTCTTTGTGCTTTCCAGCCACAACTCACACACAAACACAACATATTATATCAATATATATATATTAGTATATAAATATATAAATATAAATATATATATATATAAATAAATATAAATATATACATAAATATAAATATATATATATTATTTTCTAAATGATAAGTTTTAGCACTTAAAATTTCATTTATTCTATTTTTATTTTCTTAACTAAATAAATTCTATTAAAACACAAAAACAAAGTAAATAGCTCGAAATATAACGAACTAACTAAGAAAAGACGAGTGAATTTGATATAAAAATATGTATAAATATAGTCCGATCATTGGACGTGAGGACTTCGAAAACCCAAGAACCAGTGAGCTTCGTCGAGGTGCATAGTTGCTGCGACGTGATTGAGTTGGTTTCAGGTAGATTTAAGACTTAGAAAGCTTTTATTTATGTTTTTCGAGCACCTTGGGTTAATTTTGGAGGGTTTTAGACGTAAGAAGGCTCGGGGTTTGTGAGTTGTAGAGGTAGCCAGATTATCAAGATTTTTCCAACAAGATTCCGCTGGATTTGGGTCCTAAAAGTGGTATGGATGTGTTCTTCTTGTCTTAAGCTTCATTTTAGTGTAAATTTCATGAATTTTGGTGGAGTAATGAGTGAGAAACCAAGTTTAAATTTTTTTCCGGAATCTGGCCGGCGCTGGACTCTGGCGAACCAAGGTAGGAGAAAAAAAATATTTCGTCAACTTTGACGGAATATTCCTAACGACATCAGTTAGAATTAACGGTATATGCTGATTTTTAACGATATGGTTGCGCATATGGCCGTGCCTTGGCCGGCACGTGAGGTCGCGTGGGTGGTCGGAAATGTTTTCTAAAAATATGGGGATGTTCGTGGGGTTGAGTAAACCACGTTGTATATTCAAACACCCTAATTGAGCAATGTATGAGAAGTTATTACCTAGTTTAGGTTATGTGCTTAAAATAACATTAAAACAGTGGTTTCTCAATAGGTGGGACGTTTCCCGAGGATGAGCGCAGTCAGGCGAGGCTCGGGGGTTAAAACCCTATAACTTATCAGCGAGTGGGCTTTGGTCTTTAGTATATACGTATATCCTTGATATTTTTCCCTGAAAGTATATTTAAATGTTTTATATTTTAAAATGCCATGTCAAATGCTCTTTATATTTGATTATACGTTAATATAATTATGTATATTGTTGCTTGGCACTGCGGACGCTCAGGTAAGCTTCAGGCGAGTATATGTCGATGGTAGTACTAGTAATGAGTATGATTATGATGAGATGTAATTATAGATCATTATCTTGCACCCCGATGTTAGTGATCTACCAGAGGATAGGGCCTAACCTTCACGTGATCGTTTACCTCCCGCACCACACGCTCACCTTGGATTCAAGGCAGGTGCCAGCCTGTCGTACATACCACTTTAGGTGGTTCCGACTCGTAGGTGACTTGCGATACTTCGCACAGTCTTCACGTGATCGTAGCACTTAAGCGTATTTATTTACACCCAGCCTGTCATACAGACCATTATAGGTGGTTCTGACTTGTGTGCAGGAATTGGTAGAAGAGCTATAGACTCAGCCATACAGGTCACGTTAGGTGACTCCGGGTGACATACTATTTTTATTGATTTATGTCACCTGATTGCATATATTTCATGACTAGATATTTGGCATGGCATACTTGTGGATTTACCATTGTTTTAGTATGATTTGAGTTATGGTTATGTGTTATATTTTTTGGAAAGTATATAAGTTTTCCAGCGAGAGGTTATTATTATTTTTTATATAGAAACGGTTTTCAAAAGCTTTGTTTTTTCCCACTCACACTTTTTGTTTTGCGCCCCTCCAGGTTTTTGGTAAAAGTGATTGTTGGTGGCTCACGAGGAATCGACGGCAGTTCTGACAGATTATCACCAATGTAGGACTATCTCTGGTATTGTATAATTAGTATTCGTCTTACTGGACTGCACTTAGGCTACTTATGCTCTAATCTTGCGTGTGTTTCCATCTAAATGCTATGCTTTTACTTATATTACCTTTTATCATTATCGTTTCCGCATTGTGCACATGGCTACGTCATTCTCACGTGACGGGCAGCATGCCCTGATTTGGGTCAGGGTGTGTCAGTATTACAAAATAACAAATAGTTTCATTTTTTTTCTAGTACTTAAATGTAATCTAACTATAATTATATAGAAGTAAGACACAGAAAACAAAATCATTATAAGAAAATATAGTATAATTGTATACTATACAAAATAGTGGCATAATCTAGTTTAAGAAATAATTCCAAGTTTGCAAAATAGTATTACAAACAAGAAATAGTTCCATCTTTTTTAGTACTTATCTGTCATCAAACAGAATTATATGAAAAAATAAAACACAAAAAAGAACAAAAAATAAAATCAATATGCTTAAACTGTTTCTGGATTACATGTACACACTATATCCAAAAGATCCCTAAAATCAATTACTATCATTTTTGAAATATAAATTTGTTTCATCTGTTATACATCACAATCAAATTAAGTAATACAACAACCATACAAAAAATTTATTCAAACTATAATTTTGATAGAACAATTCAAAAACAACCGCATTTTATTATCCAAAGAATATACTTACCAATTTAGATAAATTTATGGAAAACAAAAAACTAGATAACTTAAACTGTTTTTGGATTACATGTACACACTATATTTGAAAAAATGGAAAATAACAACTATTTATTCTTCTTTTTTTAATTTGTTTAGTGCCAAATCAGCACCCAAACATCACATCCTTCACGCATAATTAACCCCAAGCAAAAATCATCATTTCACACTCTCTTATTAACTTCACCTTCTCACCCTAACACCAACTTCCATTTTCACACACAAATAAGTCATTCGCAATGAAGAAACTTCCTGCACTACAGAAAAACCAAAAACCCAGCCCCTAGCACAAATCATCAATCCTCATTTCCCAATTTCGTACATCATTCTAGTTCTTTCACGAACAAATTCAAACAAACTTCAACTTCGATGAGCAACTTGGTCACAAAAATACCCAAAAAAAAAAATCAAGGTAACAATCTTACAATTTTTCTCAACATATTTCAAAAAATCTTATGTGGTTCATTGTTTATATAACTAATATCTACTGAAATCAAGTATATACAATAACTGACACACCCCAACCCGAAAGTGAAACGTGCTGGCCGTCACGTGAGTATATATAACTAATAACTCGCACCACGCCTAAATTGTTCAGTCCAGTACACAAACAATTATAAGTATCTAATCTGTAAATGATGTCACTAGATTGGTAATAATAAAGAACAAACATGTGCAACCTATGCAAACGACAGAGATTTTGGGCATTGGAAAATATCTTATCAACCAATGATTTTATTTTAGAAGTTGTATCTTTCTTCAACTGTTTCTTCCTTTTTCCTCTAAGTTCTTCTGCAGTTCGCTTTAGAAATTTATGAATGCTTTCCCACCACCCGACTCCCAAAAACTTAAACAACCCCACCATAAAAGTAAAAACTTGATAATTAAGAATAGAAAATGCATGGAGGAGTGGGCTGAGTCACACAATGAATTAGCAATAATATGGTTTAAATTCACCTTTGGGGAGAATTGAATCTATGACTTCTCACTTACAAGTGAAAAAGAATACAACTATACCATAGTACTAAGTGGTCATTAAAACATGATTTTAGGAAAAAACTAACTTATCAAAACACATATATATATGGTTGCCTGAACTATTATGAGCATACCACTGAGTAAGTATGGGTGCCCAGATCGGAGAATTTGGCATTACACTCGCAATGGGATTTATTCGGTGAAAACTGGGTATTTGGTGGCCCAGGAAATGAATTGAAATGGGGAGCTAGGAAGGAAGGGAGTGGGCCAAGCAAGTACGAGGGATAGCTTGGACAAGGTATGGCGTGAGGTTTGGCGTCTGAAGGTCTAACCCAAGCTCTGTCACTTTGTGTGGAAGGGATGTCGTAACATTCTTGCTGTGCGCACTAACTTGCACCGTCGGGGTATCCGGTTAGAGACTTGTTGCCCACTGTGTGAAGGTGAAGCTGAAAGACAGGTACATATTTTTTTTAGATGTCCATTTGCCCAAGTTTTTTGGTTTGGTACTCCGCTCCAGCTAGACATTACCCAGGTAGTGGGAGATGATTTCTTAGCATGTTGGAAATGGTTATGTGCAAAATATGGTGGAGAGGGGGAGTGCATGAAGGGGAGTCCTTGCACCTTGCAGGCCGTGGGCAGCAAGGGAAACGAATGGGGTTACAGGGGTGGTTAAAGCCACCATTTGGAAAACTTAAAACTTAACTGTGATGGACCATGGTGTAATCGTACTGGTAGGGGTGGATTTGGATGGGTTGCTCGGGACTTTGCAGGTATCTTTAAAGGAGCTGGAGGGGTGGGTAGTAGTATGTGTGTATCGAGTCTCTTGGCAGAAGCAGAAGCTATGCGCTTGGCTTTAGTATGGTGTGTGGATGAGGGATTGCAATCGGTTCAGCTCGAAACTGACTCTCATGTTCTAGTTGATATGATTCGTGGGAGCTTGCAGCCAGAGGCAGTGTTGAATGGTATCTTATGGGATATTGCTCTTCTTAAACAATAGTTATGTGATGTTGAGCTTCTTTATACTCCTCGTGCCTGTAACCAAGCTGCGCATATGGTGGCTTCTTTTGTCACGCATATGGGGAGTGTTCATTCTTGGGATGCTTTTGAACCGGAGTGGTTGTTTAACACTCTGGCATTTTATGTAAACATTTCCATTCATATTTAATAATACTCATCTTCTTGGAAAAAGAAAAAAAACACATATATATGGTTGAACGTGAGATATAGCCAATGAATAGCAATAATTTAATAGGTTTTCATCACAAATGGTCTCTAAGATTGACCGAACTCATTATTTTGGTCCCTCACTTTCAAAATCAATCAATGTTGTCCCTGACATTCACTACCTCACATCAATTTGGTCATTCTGTTAAGATTTCGTCAACTATTTTGTTAGTTTGTATGTGGGACCCACAAATCCAATCAAACGGTGACACGTGGATTACACAAAATAAGAGTTTTTATCGCAAATGGTCCTTGACATTGATCCAACTCCTCATTTTGGTTCCTGACTCTCAAAAATCAATAAATTTGGTCCCTAACTTTCACTACCGATCATCAATTTATTCCCTCTGTTAATATGGTCCCATTAATCCAATATAAGAAACTATTTTTTTAAGAGTGAACCAAAAGAAGAGTATTCACACAGACATTTTACTCGCATCCCACAACCCCAATTGGAAAAAAATTCAATCTAAATTCCATAAAATCAAATCCAAATTCAATTCAAACTTGATAGGATTTATTATTATAACCAACTAGAGAGAATGAGGAGCGAGTTCAGAGGCTATGTACTTTAGTGGTGTCATGGTGCCTTCCTTTTCCTTTTGAGCATGCCTTGATGAAGACGACGATGACATTTTTTCTTCTTTTAGTTTTTGATTTTTAGCTTCTTATTTTACTTTTAGTTTTAAATCTTTAAAAAAAAAAGTTTCTTATAGTTAATCTATGTGATACCATATGATTGGATTAATGGATAAAACAATATTGACGAAACTTTAACGGAATGATTAAATTGATGTGCAGTATTGAAAGTCAGGGACCAAATTTATCGATTTTTGAAACTCATGGACCAAAATGAGGAGTTTGATCAATGTCAAGGACCATTTGCAATAAAAATCCTTATTTTGTGTAATCCACGTGTCACCGTTTCATTGGATTTGTGGGTTCCACATATAAACTAACAAAATAGTTGACGAAATCTTAACCGAATGACCAAATTGATTTGCGATAGTGAATGTCAGGGATGACATTGATTGATTTTGAAAGTGACGGGTTAAAATGATTAGTTTGATCAATCTCAAGAACTATTTGTGGTAAAAACCTTGATTTTATAGATATGCAATTTCAACACTCAAACAAAAATTATTGTCAAACTTCATTTCGCAATCAGGAAACAAAAGATAATCAAGAGCCCATTGTAGATCAAAGTTTTAAATAACGCGTTGTGAGCCACTCCTGAGGTGTAAAGTGTAGCAAGGTGAAAGGATTTTGCTCCAAGGAATTTAATGTTTTGCAATTGTCCCATTTAGCCAACATTGTTTGGATATAGCATGCGCTACACTATTTGCCCAATATTGACGACTCTAGGCTATCTAGGATGTCCCAATTCAAAAATTAGATAGAAAGAAATTTCCTCTTCTTTTTAAATAATTTTCTCAGCAACGAAATAGAATTAAACAAAACTGAAATTCACTTTCGAGAAAGAGGGATTCGTACCCCCGGCCTAGTGTAATATACAAACAGAGAGCACAACAAAATTTTCTCTTCCTTCTAAATTATTTTTCTCGACAACCAAACAAAATTAAACGAAACCAAAATTCACTTTCAAGAAAGAAGAATTTGTACACCACCTAGTGTAATACACAAACAGAGAAAAAAACTAATAGAGAATACAACAAAAATTTTCCTTCATTCCAAATTATTTTCTTGGCAACCAAACAGAATCCAACACTTCAGGGAAAGAGGAATTTGTACTATGGGAGAGATTTGATGGAAATTCATCTGAAATCTTTGTCTCAATTGAGGGTGGATGCAGAAGAAATTTTTGAAAAAACACGTGGAGGAGAGGGTCTTTGCAAAAGGCGAAAATGAATTCGTTTCCTCTTTTGTTTGCACTTTGGGGGTTGAACGACATGATGTTTCCTCTATAACGTGCAGTAGATGGCGCTGTTTGGCAAATCGGATAAAGGATCGGATATGATTAGTTATACGGACCCAAGTGTTTGGCGTTCATTCGTACTAAATAAGCACCGGATTAATCTAACCGGTCTGCTTATTTAAGCAGGTATACGCCTACTTAATAATACCAACCAAAAGGCTCGAATTATTAGTCGGTTTTGCTCTTTTCTCTCTCTCGGCTTCTTTCGGCGTCGTCGTCTTCCCCGTCACCTTCTCTCGCCATCGCCGTCCTCCCCGTCGCCTTCTCTCGTCGTCCCTTTCTCTCGTAATCTCTGATTTCCTAGTCCTCGTCGCCCTCTCCTTGTAGCCTTCCTCGTCACCTACTCGCCGTCCTCCCCTGTAACTGGGTCTTGCAAAGAAACATCGTGCGGCGGAGAGATGATTTCAATTTAGGATTCTGCTGCAACTGGTTGTTTGAATTTATTTGGGATTCTTCTACAGTCGGGGAAGAAGAAGAAAGGAGAAAGAGGGGGAGATTAGAGGGTGCGGTGGAGAGATCTGGGGAACAATTATTTGGGATTATGCAATTGCGGAAGAAGAAGAAGGGAGAAAGAGGGAGGGAGTTTGGGGTGCGAAGACATCTGGGAACAAAAAGCTGATTTCAATTTTTTTATTTTTTTATATTTTAAGTTTGATTCCTCCTATCCGGTATAATACCAAACATAGTATAAATAATACGGTCATTAGTCTAATACTGCACTAAACGCTCGACTAATTTAGTCAGTACTATCTGGTGACTATTTATCCTATTCGACAGAAATAGTCAGTACAGTCCGAACTGCCAAAACAAGGCCTATGTGGATATGTGGAAAGTTTTGAATTATCTAGTGTTTTTTTTTCTTTTATATTTTTAGTTACTCCTCTGAAACTTTATTTTGTCTCACTTTGCTCATGTAACACAAAAGTTACTATTTTACTCTCTAAAACTCAAAACTCGCTCTACTTTTAGTTGGTTTAGAATTGCTTAAATTTTTTGAAAGGAGTTTTCTAGAAAATTTGAGCCATAAATTGTGTTTGGTAAATAAAATAATTTTTTTTCTTTTCAAAATGATGTATCAAGAAGAGCAGAAAGTAGAACAAGGTCCACCCGTGCTTTCTAAAAGCGCGTTTTTTTATTTCATAGAGGCGCGTAAAAATTATCAATTAATGAACTATTTATGCTGACAATACTACCCCTTTTTCTCCTATGCGTTGTTCACTTTTCAACTCTCCATATTTCTCTCACACGCTCCTCTCCCTCTCATCTGGTTCGAGCAGAGTCCCATTTTTCCTCTTCCTCTCCTTTGGTTCAAGAAACAAAAGGTAAATTTCCTTCTTTCGCAACGTCTTTTTCTGCTTATTTTGATAAGTTTTTGTTAGACTATTGTGTTATGACCCAAATTATTACTAAAGTTTTATGCTTTATTACTGTGAAGAATTGTTAATATGCCAGCTGGCATTTGAAAGTGTAGAGGCTGTATAAAAGGAGCCCAGCTCTCAAATGTATCAGATCAGAATTTTACAAAAGAAATCAATACAAAAAATATTGGAGCTCTGCTTCTTCTTCTCTCCTTCACTCGTCTTCCATAGTTTTCTTGTGCTACTTGCAGGTTAATTAAGAGAATTGAGAATTGGATCTTATCAATGGTATCATCCTTCTCGAATCCTGGTTTCCCTCATGTGCACGCCCACCCGACTCGTCTTCCTACCATGGATGCACACCTCTCCGCTGGAATCGACTCATTTGAAGCTTCGATGTCTACTACAATCCGTGATGCGATCCGCGAAGCTATGGATTCTGCACTCACCGTCATTCACACGGCTGTGAATCCCGTACTCGTTGAAATCTGCAGTGACCTTGCTCAGTTACGTTGTGACTTGGCTCTCGGCGTCGAGGGAGATTCTGATCCAACCTCGATGTGTTCCAAGGAAGCTGAATCGATCGCAGTAGGTCACTAGAAACTTCAAAAACTTGAGACGCACGACGGAGACGACAACCCATTGCGAATTGCGTTGGCAATCCACGACCATTTCATTCCGCCATTGCTCTTATCGTCACCAATGTTGAGAGCACTTGCAAGTTCTTCGATCAAGTCCCAATTGAAAGAGTCTGTGGCAGCCACAATTTCACTACAACATTTTGAGAAACCCATGCCTTTTGCGATGGTGACCATAGTGCCATTCCCATTTTCAGCAATCGTTGGCAAAACTGCGGCCTTATCTCAACTGGCACACCAGGACGCCAATGTTACACATTGAAGATCACAAGAGCTTCAAATTGCAAATTCTATGCAACTGTATGTTGCCCTCAACGCATACGAACACCACAAAGCTTCGACATGAGGTATTGACATCCTTGCTTTCCAATTTTACAAATCGGAAGGACAAATGGTATTGGATTTTGCAGTTTATTCTGGCTTATTATCTTGGTGTTATTGCGATCATGTATGAAGACTTATTTACTGATAAATGTGGATGGGTTAATTGGTACCTTGTGGGTAAGTTTGTGATGAAGAATTTCTATGCGTTGCATCTATTTGATGAAATGTTTAAGAGGCATAATATTGAGAATATGTCATTCAGTAGCAACCTGGAAGCATTGGATATTGTTATACTTGTGTCTTGGTCTTGGCCTAAAGATCTTGTAGCTAGTTTCACTGATAAGAATGGGACTTTGGGTCATATCCATGCTATCAAGCAGTTCATTTGCTTATCATTGTTACACATCTGTGCGTTGACAGTTCTAGCCATTTCCCAGCTTCACTGTTCTATTTTCACCAGCTTGTTATTGAAATTGAATCAGGAATTTTGTAATAGGGTTGATGTACACCTTGATGCTGTTTCTTTTCCTAATTGCATGAAGAATGACCAGATTTTCCAGCAACTGGGTTGGTGTCACAAGCTCAATGATCCTTGTGACAATATATCTTATCAAAGAGTTGTCTTCAATAAGGGGAATAATGCAAAATGGTTGATGGAGAAGCCATGCATTTTTTCTTTCATGTAGTAGAAGAAAATGGGAAGAGAAAGGCTTTCGGGTTTATTACATTCATTATCAGGCTCTTGGAAGAATCTGCCAACTTGAAAGGGCTTAAAGAAGGACATGTTGGACAAGAACAGGACATGTTTGCAATTATCAGCTGTAAACACATAAATGATCCTCTCAAAATCAAGGCAGAGATATTCCCTTGTAATTTCCAGAAGCTGCTTCCTATAGTTCTTTGCCTACCCTTGGTTATTGAGCAGGATAATGCTTGGAGAATTGCCATATTATTCTGTGATGTTGCACTAGATACTATAGTATTCCAATTCCTCTTGGAGCCATTGAGTGTAGGAAAGGCTAGTGTGGGTATTGTTATCGGAGAGAAAGCTACAAATGAAAATGTGCCTGATATCTGGACTTGGGCCATTTTGTTTGAAGATCATTGTTTCATGATCGAGGAGATGTTATATTTGGCAGAGATGGATCAACATTTTCCTGATGACGCCTACTTATCTGATGCCTTGCCACTTAATCCAAGGAAATCACTGATTACACAGACCTCTTACTTCAAGAAAGTCATTTCCATGGTTACCAACAGTCTCACAAGTTCCCTGAATTTAGAGGTCAAGCTTCTTTTTCAGGATAATGGAACAACAACAGCTTCAATCTTACTTTTCTTATTTCATGGAATGCATTCCAAGGAGCGTGGGAAATCTGGGACAAAAGAGGCACTACAATTTATGGCGTGGCAGTGTGGTACCGTGAATGCAGTGAGGCAGTACTTGTGGTTGTTTGAAGAATTTCCTCCAAAAGTTGTGCATGCTTACGTGGATTCCTTCAATTCAGAGGTAGGGGCTTTGATGAAGCATGGTTCCACCGCTTTGCAGGGAAATTCAAGGAAAATTACAAGATTGATGTTTTCCAAAATGCAAGGGCTTGCCTTCACCTTTGTACCGCATGTGAGATGCTGAAGAAGGTATTTAATGCAAATCATGAGGCACATTTGAATACAGAGTGTTTAGTGGAAGAGAAGGTATTTTCACGCATGAAGTTATTCTCTTGCTACTAAAAAATGCCGACACCCATGAGAATGTTCTTAAGTATCTTGCAGAGGTGATCAACAAATACTCATCATGGGCTCATATTCAGGTGGATCCTCTTCCCTGTGATATTTCGAGGTTTGAATATCAATGGCATGTCCCAAGTCACCAAAATGCTTGGAAACAGATTACTAAGGATGGTTCATATAATGGCCAGTTCCAAGGACAGTTTCACTTTGTCTTTATTATTGCTAGCAGGACAAGCGTCTTCAACACCAAGGCTGGAATTGTGTTGAAGGAAAATTTTGCTACTGCCGCCACCCTGCTAGTTGCTGCTCATTTCAAACAAGTTTCCACAGTTTTTTTTTTAAGCCTTGAGGACAAGGCTAATTTTCAAGGGGGAAGTATTGTTATGACCCAAATTATTACTGAGGTTTTATGCTTTATTACTATGAGAAATTGTTAATATGCCAGCTGGCATTTAAAAGTGTAGAGGCTGTATAAAAGGAGCCCAGCTCCCTCAAATGTATCATAACAGAATTTTACAAAAGAAATCAATACAAAAAATATTGGAGCTCTGCTCCTTCTTCTCTCCTTCCCTCTTCTTCCATAGCTTTCTTGTGTTACTTGTAGGTAGATTAAGGGAATTGAGAATTGGATCTTATCATATTGAAATATTGAACTGGTGCAAACTGTAAATCATCTCCCTCCTTCTGCAATTGATTTTTGTATCGAAATTATTTAAGTTTGCTGATTAATTTTGTTAAATTCGATTTTTTGATTAATTTCTAGGACTTGAGGTGGATTAATTTAGTTAAAATCATTTTTTTCTTACAATTAATTATTGGAGCTTGATGATTAGTTGTAACAAGTACAAATACTTAAACAATAGAATATCTACATGGCATATTTACATGGCATATCTACATTGAGGATAGTTTTGTTCATTACTTAAACAATAGAATATCTACATGGCATATTTATATTGACTCTACATTAAGAACCTATAAACAACCCAAAATGCCTCTATTGACTTCACATTAAGAGCTACTTATAACAAAAATGAATCCGTTGCTCTTTTTTTCATGACTTAATTTTCAGCTCCAATGGTTCTTCTGCTCTTCACTTGTTTCAATAGTTTTTAAAAGGGAACTGTTATTGACACTAAAAAAAATCTTATTTTATACTTCCAAACTTTTTATAATTAGAAAGAAAAATACACTTTGTGAAAAGTGTAGAACGAGATTTTTAGAGTGCTAATAACAGTTCCCTTTTAAAAAAAATTCAAATTTTTTTTCAGTTTTTTCCTTGCAAGAGCACGGGGGAAGTCGACATTAAGGATTTAGGGCAAAAGAAAACGAGGGAAAATAGAGGGTTTTTGGAGAAAATAATGTGAGGAAAAGGGGGAGAGAACCTGTCAATTTATAGTTCATCGTGCAAAGGTCTCAGCACATTGGCTGAAACATTTAATTTGCCATTTTAGATCTCTTTGTGTAACAAGATTTGTTGCGCAAGATAGTAGCAGGAAAATCTTAGTCACGCGACCAAAAACTCACCTTCCCAACCTTTTTCCTTTGGCTTTGCGCGATGAAAGTATGTCTTCGTCGTGCAAAGGTATCTTGAGTGTCGTGATTCTTTGTCACACAAGTTTTTTTACTTTTTTTTTAAATGTTTTTGCTCGACCCTTCACTGAATTGGTTGCGCTAGTGTCAATTTCGCGACGAGGTTTAATTTGTTGTGCAAATAGTTTTTCCTACTAGTGTCATCTCGTTCCGAAAGAACGTTGTTGAGCTTTAAGAATATTTGAGAATAATTATCATACTGAAATTGCTGAAGAGAATGGTTTAGAATATCTATGTATCATTTTATACGAATTTGGCTAGAAGCATATTCACGAGAAGATGGAGAGTCTCTCGATGGATTATCATTGTTCAAAAAATCTCAGCCTAGCGCCACCTAGGTGCTAGGCGATTGGCCACCGCCCCGATTAATATCTAGGCGTTCGAAAGTTAGGAAGGGCCCCTAGATCTACTGAGGTGGCCACCTAAACTGCTTAGGCACCTACCTAGCTCGACCAGACTCGCATAGGTTGCGACTCACTGAAACAGAAAAGAGATGACTTTCATTTTGCATTTTATTTTTTCTAATAAATTGTAAGATACTTGCTGAATACTTACATGAATGCACATTATATGCTTGTTCTCCATGTTTTCATTATGTTCCAATAGCTCATAATATATATATATATATATATATATATATATATATATATATATATATATATATAATTCTATTTTGTAGGTAATGATGAAATTATATATATTTTAAGTATAAACATACACTTATTTATACAAAATATAATAGATTTAATTAAATCCTCCTAGTCTGCCTAGACCTTGCCTAGCCTCCTAGGTGCTAGGCCCCAGCCTGCCACCAGGCTAGCGCCTAGTGTCTCTTAGAACCTTGTGGATTATATATTATACCCATATGAGTTGTGAAGGCCCACCATGTGTCTGCCCCAAAAGTCTGGGTTTAAGAGCATTTTCCTGCTTTGACATGATCGTTTGAGACATCCAAGAAAGATATGATGCGTTGTATACTCAAAATATCTCACAGGCATCCTCTTACTAGAATTATGAAACTCAAGGAGGAGTGTCGACGACTTCATCAATTGTTCTTACTTCATCACTGAAGACATGAAGCGACATTTTGTTTTAGTATTTATGTACTCAATGGGGATTGTTGCAGCCCAATTTAGTTAGGAATGTAAGTGTGTAAATCCTTATGGGATTCTGTAGTATCTTTTAGATAGCGTCGTAATTGTACCGTATTACTTGAAAGATAATGATTCTCCCTTTCTTACTATTATAAATAAGGGCACAATGGGGTGAGATAACACACACCTCATAATTCATCAATTCTCTCTTCTCTTCTCTCTTGCCATCGGTCTTTCTCTCCTCTCTATAATTCTTTAGTTAAATAGGCCTACGGAGTTTTGACATTTTTATGCAGAAATGTCTATATACCATTGTTATGTCGTTGATATATGATTAATATGTCGTCGTTTGATCATTTATGCAAACCAAAATATTTTTATTGCTGCCAATTGCTCCAATTTGATAAAAACAGATTATTTTACACAACTTTAAGCTTCTCACACCTCTTTATTTTTAACCATTAAATTAAATAAATCATATAGAATTAATGACTGTGATTAAACAATTGTGTGTAAGACGCTAAAAAAGGTGTGCATTTATCATCTTTTAGACTAATCTTGCCTTTGAAATAGGATATCAATAGAGAAACTATTTTGTCAATACGTTTTTCTGTTTAATCAACCAAGGATATATAACGAGTACTTGAATTTATAATATCTTTCAACATTTGTAAGTTGTGGTAAGGATCAAATTCTAGTTTTAAGTTTGTTGGTAAAAAAAATAACAATAATCAAATAGAAATCCAATGGCCAAAAAGTGTTTTATTCGTTCTGTTGGTAATACTACAGCTTTCGTCCCTTTGCAACACTCTCGTCTCTTGTACGCAAATACTATAGCTGCCTAGCATTGCTTTGCCTTTTTTTTTTGGTCTCGTTTCGTCTCCCATGAACAAACCAACCAACCCAAACCATTGACAGGAATCAATGTAAGTTTGGTATCGAGCCTACTCGCTGACAAAGGGTATCACGCTATATAGCTTACCCGAGACGCCATTCTTGAGGAGGCTGTGATGCCATACCACACCACCACCACCACTACTATTACCCTCTTTTGCCCTCCGGATCATGCTTTCTTAAAGTCCAAGCACCCACAGCGTCCATTGGCGCTCCTCAAGTACCATGTTATACCCTTCAAGCTCGACAAAGCTACTAACGGAGGCAACTTTTGGTCATGTTTCCAAGGTTGACACTCCTCTTACCAGTCATCCTATTGTCGTTACTTCCCTACCTGGCAGCACCCACAGATTCGCTTCTCTCAACCAAGCAGAGGTCACCAAGTGGGATGCCAACAATAACGGACAATTGATTGTTCATGGGGTAGGGGAGTTTTTCTCTAATAACGCGAAACCATATTGGGATGCTGTAAAATATGCAGCGAGGTTGCTTAATCCGCTGGCCATGGCTGTTTTACCTTCTTTCCAAAACCCTAAACTTACAAAATAGAGCAGGAACTATTTCGAGGACATGCATTAACTTTTCATCATGTGTTGTGCAAGTTTGTATCACACAAATTCAAATTTCATATCAATTTTGAGACTAAATCAATAAAAAGTATTCAAAAGCAACAAGATCAACAGTGAAACTGAACATTACTAGAGCTATTCAGTTATAGCATATTGCCCAAAAGCGATGTTTGCTAAAACAAATCTGATCCTAAACAATAGTGTTCAAGTACTCAAGCAAGACACTGTAACCCATACTAGCGGTACTCAACTATGAGCGCAGCCTTTGGTCATATTTTTCCTGGGTTTGAACAGCCTGTGTCAATATTAAGAGTAGCCGGGTTTGTTTCTTTTGTGAGGAAACTTGATGGTACGAGCGCAAGTGTAGTCAGTTTAAGCAATGGTAGGTTGGCTCATAAGTACCTTATCTATTTCTTGTCTTGACAAACTGGGTTCTTGAAGCCGCCTTCTTCAACTTTTCCCTCTTCTTCCGAGTCTTTTCATCCTCAACACCGCCCTAATAGTTACACCAGTGATATCAAATCATTCACAGAACATCAAAACTATATTACCATCAGGCAATTACAAAAGCAAGAAAGGGTACCTCTGAACCTTGAGACATAAATCCTCTAATGAAACCGAATGATTTGTATGCTCCAAAACCTGGTATCTGTAAACCAACAAAACAAAGTGTAATGCTACCTATTACCATCTGACCCACGGATATTATTCTAAAAATTCTCCAAAACAAAAAAAATCCTCCTAAATGATCGGATCATAATTATATATATTTTACATCAAATTCTCTCGCCTTTTCTTAGTTAGTTCCTTATTTTTTTGAGCTTTTTACGTTGTTTTTGTGTTTTATAGAATTTGTTAATTAAAGAAAATAAAAATTGAATAAGTGAAATTTTAAGTGCCTAATTCGTCAAAACTACCTTACTCACTTATTTTCTTTGTTTATGTTTTCGATTCGGTTTGAGTGATTGAATTTGGTTTGGTTTGTTTTGTGTGAAAATTTAGGAGTGGAAAATTGAATAAAAGAATGGAATCATGAGCTGCCCTTAAGGCAGCATGTGGAGAAAATAAAAACAGAAAAGAAAGATTGGAGGGGCCTTGGTGCTTAAGAAAAGCAGGCAGAAAATAATAATAGGAGGGCTGCCCTTCGGTGGAGGGAATGATGGCAGCACATGCAGTGAGGCTCGGCACTAAGGGAAAGCAAAAAGAAATAATAAAGAGGAAAGCAGTCGGTGGCTGCAAAGGGGCAATAAGAGAGGAGATCGAAGTGAGAAGAGGTCGGCAAAACCAAGACGCTGCCTCTGGCAGCTTGGGAAAACCAGAGAATAAGGAGGGCAGCACGCTGAGGAGCCTTGAAGAGAAACACGAGGCAGCTTGCGGCCAATCAGAGGGCAGCGCTGAGAAGGAATCAACCAGGCAGCTTGCGGCCAATCAGGCAAGCCTCGGTGAGGGCAGTCAGGTGACAGACGGGGGAGAGAAGGAAGAACCAGTTCGGTGAGCAGAGAGAGAAATCTCGGGAAGAAGCTGCATTTGGCAGCTTTGGAACCAATGCAGACTCGGGCCAATCACAGCGTGCCAAGGCAGAAAGCACAGTGCACATGCAAGTGCACAGAAAGTTCTTGCACTCTCAATTCGGTTTAATCCTCCAAACTCATTTTTTACATATGTTTTAATTTATAAATAATGTGTAAATAATTTGTTTTGGCTAGAGGTTAATTCAAAGCCATGGATATATTTGTAATTTGAATTGATTACCTTCAGTTGTGATTTCTGAGTTGTGAATTTAATTTGCTTAACTGCTTGATTAATAACTTATTTGTGTATGTCGATTAAGAATGCATACTTAATTTACATGCATGAATTTGATGCTAGAATATAAGTGAATTTCACCTAATCGTTATGAACTTATATTCATGAGTAGTAGAGGTTGCTAGTCACAATTGCGTTAAGTAAATTCCTGGCAAACGTATCATGCTGTTCATAGTTACGAATTTCTTGTCAACACTTATGATTTTCATAGAACATAATGATCTTTAATCGTATCTCTATTGTGCTTTTCACGTAGGGAACTTTTGGGGAATAATTTGAGTTGTTGTATGCTGTTCATCCAATTCAATAACATAAGGAAAATCTGAAGGTTAATTTAAGCGTACCTAATTAATTTGGGGTGTTAAGATTTACAACTTATTGAAAGAACAACTGAAAATCAATTTAGGTTGCATTTGTGTCATGTGTGGAGAAGAACCCTCTAGCCAATCCGTCACCCATCCATTCACCTTAATTTCATGCCTTTGTCAAATTTGCAATTTATTTAGGTTTAGTTTTAATTCTCGTCAAAACCAAACCAACCCCCCCCCCCCCATTTTTAAATTATATTATTTAGTTAATTTTCATTGTTTTTAGTCTTTTAATTCAATTTCCGTCCATTTCAGTTCTTAGTGTCTAATTTGTGTGTTTCCATTATTTTGAGTCATTTTAAGTGTGTTTCGAGTTATTAGAGTTTTTAGCCTAATTTTGTGTCTTTGAGTCTTGTTTAATATTTTTAATTCAATTTCGAGTAGATTAGCAATCCCTCCTAATCCCCGGCCTAGAACAATACCCTACTTCCATCTATACTACAACTGTCAAAAAGAGGGTTAAATTTGTGTGTGGTTTTACAAACCCGTCACTAAATTGTCCAAATATTCTAGTCACACCATCTAAACTCATCTGATGAAGGTCGTACAACAATACAGTTCCCAAAGGAAAACTTGGCCCTTCGTGTTACTCATCCGAAACCTACCACCGGACCACACAAGCAAAAATAAAAGTGAAGACGGACCAGATTTATGAGTCATTTTAACCACTCAAAGACTAAGTGACAGTGACACATGCGAGATATCCCCAATTAAACCAGATTAATTTTCCTTCTAAGTCAAATACTAAATTTTTTATGGACCTTTTCCCAAGAAGATTCTAGGTCACCAGGGTTAACCACCCTTTGGGCAGGTACAATTCCAATTTAGGTATGGGAAGGGAATGATATTTATATTGTTCTAGTATGGGATAAACAAGCCCCCGTTGGGAACAATACCTAGTTGAAATTGGGAATGAAATACATATTTTCAACGTCAGACCCAACATTTTCATTCCTTGTGTGTTAGTAAATGCAGATATGTCAGGAATGAGAATAATACCCAAATCTTACATTCTTATTCCTGGTAAGTAAACACAGGATAATGGTGATGAGTTTCTACCTCATTGGAAAACATTCATGCAAGGTTCTAATATATATATATATATATATATATGCGTGGCAACAAGAAAAATGGTTAATTAGATCTCACCAACAGATATATGTACCAAAATTTTCCAGAGATTATGGACATGACTTGCACGAAGCATGTGATGTAGATGACATCATGCAAATAGCTGCAACACATGACCAACCAAAAGTCAAGATTTTACCACAAACAAAAGTTGTAATTTAATACCCCAATTATACGTTACATTTCTTCACCAAGTAAACTTGTCTGGGTTGTTAGATGTCAATGAAGTAATGGATGAGAGACAATTGATAAAACATGGAATTAGTTGGTTTTGCTTATTCATTTGATGTTGAGTTCCCAAAGAAGAGAAACACACATTGTACTCTAATTATGGCCACACTGAAAAGTAAAAAAATCTACCAGCTTTAACGTTGAATATAAAGAATTTTCCAATTTGTGAACTTAAATGAAAATAATCACACAATTTAGTACCATATTTGTTAAAGTAACCAAGGAGACAAGCACATAACACAAAGTCGAAATCGTTGCAAGGGTATTCCTAAACTTGATCACCCTCCAACACCCAAATCCTGTACTAACCTATTTCTTTTAAAATTATCAGCAAATAAACGAACAAGAAAGAAACGTGTTTCAAATGATAAGAAGTGTCATTAAAAACAAATACATACCCGCATACTCCATCAGTAGTCATATCAAAGCCACCATCTAGAAGTTCCCCATCATCGCTATAAGAAGGATTTGCCATTTGGGCCAGTTGTTGATAGGGAAAGTAATAAGCGAGAGAAGTGAGGATCAAAGCAACCCAATTTTTCCAGGTGAAACTAGAATGGAAGATGAGCATCCTTACTAGCACATAAATAATCTACATTGTCAAGTCCCCAACAAAACATCAGCATCACTAAGCTTACAATGGGATTTGTAGATGAAACTATGCATAACCAGAACGAGAGTCAGCCAAAGCTTACATTACAGGCCATGATGAGACGACGGAGATTGGCCATGTGGCGGGCATTCTCTTCCTTGCGCTTCTTTGCACCTTGATTTGCCATCTCTGTCTAATCCACTCTCTGAAAGACTGTCACCCTAGCAAAATGGAAACCCTGTTAAAGTAAACAATGTTATGTAATGGATGAATTTGGGCCTTCAAACAGATTGAATGAGCAGGTCCGCATATATTCCATTTTTCAAGTAGTGCTTAGTGCCATGAAAGAAACATAATAAAATCACCTAAGCCTCAAGTACACCAAAATTCCCAAGTTCTCAAAAAAGGACCAACACACAATTAACCTAATTACCGCAATTAAATAATACTCATCATCATGAACAAAACACTGCAACAATTAACAGAAAAGAGAAGGATAAATTGGATTAATGGTCCCCGTGGTGAGAGGGTAATCCGAAGATAGTCCCTGTGGTGAAAAAATTCGGATTTAAACCCTCGTGGTGAACTCTGTTAGGATTTAAACCCAAAATTAACATTTATGTGAACTCTCCGTTAACCCAAAATTAACAATCCCAACCTTCCCCGAAAGATTTCATTGGGTTTTAAAACCACAAAGTCTGCTGTGTTCAATCTCAATTTGTCCTGCATTTTTCTCCATGCGTCGTATTTGAATAGCTGCAACCTCAATCTTTTGATCAGAAAAGCAAAAGAAGAAAGAAAAATTGTGTGAGCGTTGAGATACAGAGTGCAATCAAAGCAGCAACATTCTTACGATCAAATAAATGGCACCAAAAAAATCCAAATCCATCTCCCATCCAAAAGAGAAACCCATTTTCATGTTTCTTCAATCTCCATAGACGCATCCAACAGAAGAAACCCATTTCCCTGTAAATGAATACCACTACGTATTTTGGATTTTCATCGCCAATTTTATCCTCCTATTGTTTATAATTGTAATATTCATTTTCGTTTTGCTTTTTGCGAGCAGAAAATCACAATACTTTTGTAATCTGACAACTTAAGGATCTTTGAAATCATTTTTTCTCAAATGGGCATATTTAGGTAATTCACTGATTAATGGACAAAAGATCTTTGAATGGAATCGAATCATGGATCAACGAATTCATAGCCTTGGATGAATGAGTTTTTTTTTCTCTTTTGGTTATCTCTTCACGAATTGCAATAGCCCACTCTGCAACTTGGAGAATTATCGAAAGCTCCAATAACAATATCTTACCCCATTCAAAACCCAGAAGATAGGGATCCCAAATTTCTAATAGTACGGAAATTTTTAACTATCACATATAAAAATTACCCAATAAAAACCCTATGCTGAAGATAGACACCGACAACTTTGTAAAGTCCGTCGTCGAAGACCCAGCTTGATTAGGCAGAGAAATCGCTAGATTGTAGACCTGATCCGGTTTGAGATTCACATCGGATGCAAACTATTTAAATCCTAACGGATAGAGGAAGATGTTAATTTTGGGTTTAAATTCTAATGGAGTTCACCACGAGGGTTTAAATCTAAATTTTTTCACCGGCTATCTTCCCATTACACCATTAATCCGATTTAGCCATAAGAGAAATATATGTCAAAAAATCAGAAAAAAAAAAAAAGCACTCATCTCTCTCAGAATCCCAATTTCACTACTTGACCCACAGAAATGGATGAAAGGGTCATTCAAACTGAAAGGCAACCACAAAAGTAAAACCAAAATAAATAAAAAAATAACTCGAATCCAAAAACAACTTCATCTCCAACACAACTACCACTAAAGAATGAACCAAAACCAATTAGGTTTAAACTCGAAATTGGGGTTTCTTCAAAACTGAAACAACACCTAGAAGAAGTTACCTGCGAGGGTACAGATTGTCTCACTGAGATCGTCAGAGTTCGTGGGCAAAAACTGCACAAAATTTGGAGTTCCAAAGTGAATTTAAAGAGGAAAATAAGATTTGAAGGAGGAGAGGATCCAGGTCCGAAAAGGAAAATCCTCCTTGCTGCTGCGCGTCTGATTTCACGAACAAAAGAAAAGAAAAGTACGCATTTGTTTCTCACGTCCCCTCTCTCCTCCGCTCTCCCACTCTTCCCCTTCCCACACGTCATCGTGTAAGTGAGGGTCCCAATCAACCAATCAAGCTACACCACGTGTCTTGCACAGTAAATTCATGTTATATTTTTAAAAATTAATCGGTGTACGGAAGGATTTTTGTTTGGAACTTAAGGGTGTGTTTGGTACGTGGAACGGGACGGAACAGAGTGGGGCGGACGCGTTCCGTCCCACGTTTGGTGCGCCAATTTGACTGGAACGCGTCGTCCCGCGGAACGAATTTTAGCCATTTTTTTGTTCCACCTTACCCCCTGGAACGAGTTGTTCCAACCCACGAGACACAAATTTATAATTTTTTAGACAACAATACCCCTCATCTTTTTCATTAATTCCACTGTCTACCCTAACTCTCTCTCCCGTAGCCTCCCTCTCTCATGTAGCCTCCTCCTCCACCACAAACCCAGCAACCCAACTATGGCTAACCCAAACCCACCTTCTTTCTGCCGCCTCCCTCCCTGCTAGTCCCACCACGAGACCGTCGCCAGCAACGCCCAGGACTCGCATAGCAAAGAGGAGACCAAGGCTGTCGTTGACAATGTCGAAGCTCCTCCGCCGCCGGTTCCCTCCGCGCCTCACCTTCAACCCCAGCGTTCGGCACGCCGTCATCGACCCCGGCATTCAGGACGCCGTCATCGACCCCGGCATTCGGGACGCCATCGTTGACCCTATCGTTCTTTACTCCTTCGACCCCGGCCTTTGGAACTTTGTCGACGTCTGCATTTTTCGCCGGTGACTTCGGCGACTCCTTATTCAACACTCCGTTCTCTTCTCAAACTTAGCAACAACAGCAGCAAACGTCGTTGTTTCAGCAGCCTCAGTCTGCTGGCGGCTTTGGGTTTCAGGCTCCGTTCTCTACGCCGCAGCAGCCGACGCCCTTCCCTAATTCTCAATTGACGACTCAGATGGCTCATGTCGCTCCTCTCCCTTTATCAGAACCCGCAGCAAAAAATCCCAATCTAAGGTGTCAAAAGCTTTCCGAATGTCTAACATTATGGCCACATTTCCCCTTGCACACTTCTTATCAAGAATATTCATGCATTCAAAAGTAAGAATAGTTGCATCAAAGATGGAACGACCTTGAATAAAAGCATGTTGCCGAGATGAGACAATCCTTGATTCAATTAGCCCTAATTTGTCAGTAAAAATACAAGTAATAATTTTGTAAGCAAAATTAGCCAATTCAATAGGATGGAGCTATAAAACAGAATCCACACCTTGAACTTTTAGAATAAAGAGCACCAAATTATAATTGAAATGAAGAGGAATTTTCAATCAACAAAGAAATTTTGGATTGCTTGAACCACATTTGGACCAACAATACTCCAACAAGCAACAAAAAAGCAACCACTAAACCTATTTGGCCCAGAGGAACTAGAACAATCCATACTTTTGACTGCAGGATACACCTTCTTGGGAGTGGGCACCCTAAGTAAAGAAATATTATCCTCGGCCTTGACCAAATAAGGAATCACTCTTTCAACAATCCCAATTTTCATATTTTCATCAACTGAATAGAATAAATTCTTGTAGTGTGACACAATGTGACCTTGAATAGCTTCTGGATCTTCCAAGCATTGGGGGCCATTTGGAATTGAAACTAAAAACTACTGAAGTTTTTTGAATTTTACCATTGGATGAATTTTTATCCCCCCCAATGACAACCAGTGAACTCGAGACTTATCTTTCAAAAAAATTTCTTGTAACCTTAAAGCCTCATGGACTGCACTTTGAGCTAAAGATTCCCTTGCAAAACGATCATTAGATGGACCAAGATAAGAAATTTCTTCTTGAACCAAATCCAAATTGCTCAACGAGTTATTCACGAAGGAGTTGACATCACCAAAAAAAGACCAATTCCATGTTCGAAGTTTAGTTTTAAGAGCAAGCAGCTTGGCAAAAAGAGTAAACATAGGACAACCATGAAAATGGAGACTACCCTAAGCATTCGAAACCATAGAAAAAAAAACTCAGAGCTTTTTAACCACATCTTTTGAAAATGAAAGGGAACTTTGGGCACCACTGATAGTTTGTTGAAAGATAAAAGTAAAAGGCAACGATCTGAAGACAACCGAGACATGGTGTTACACCCAGAAGTGGCCCAAGAATCCATCCATCGAGACATGGTGCTACACTCAGTGAAACAAATTTCGTGACAAGTCTTTTTAGTGGTTTTGGAACTCATGGAACTTAGATGCCAGAAAACTCTAAAGAAAATTCATAGACTTATTTGCATATCCAACGACTTGGGGGCTCCATGCCTGTAAAGAAAAAAAAAAGATTCAACATGGTCTGTTTACTTTTTCACAGCAAGATTCAAGGACATCATCATCCTCGTTTCCTATGTCATTTTTTCACATGACTTGAGTTTCTTTTTAAGACATCGACACCACCATGCCACTGCCTATGCTTGGTGTCGATGCAAATTTTCGTTGTCTTCAGTCTTGACAAAAATGCAACTGCAAAACAATCAACACCTTTGATCAAAGACCTAAGCCTCAAGAGCCCATGAGGTGAGGGGGTTAGGTCGACAGATCTTCGATGCCTACGTTATTTTGTCTGAGAGAGTAAAGTGTTTAGGGTTGCAAAAGCTTTGAAAATTTGGTAGAATATGGGGTATTTATAGGGATAGGGCCGGCCATAGTGTTTAATGGAGAGATATTCTCTAAATATTCCCAAGGTATTTAATAGGAAATAATAAATTGAGATAATGGAGTAATTATCCCTAATTGATTTAAATTAGGATTACTTATTTGATTGGAGTCATTCTTCAAATAGAAATGCATTAAATATAGGATTTGGGTAATTAATCCTTATATTTAAGTCCTTGCCAAGGGCGGGTGAGCTGTAGGCAGTTGTATTTAGCTGCTAAGACCTCCAAGGATGTGAGCTGCGCGCGGGAGCATCTGAGAAGCATGCCCATTTATTAAGGGCAATCTTGTCTTTCTTGAATAAAAGACCACGTGGCGCCTCTAGAATTTTTGGGATAATTTTAGGCTCCACAAATGCCCCCACACCTACTTTGTTGCACGCATGAAAATGGCAGTAGGTGTAGAAATCCCAAGCTGCTTAGGTTTGTAGAGATGTTTCCTAATTTGAACTTGATCTTCTTTCTTGATTTGGAGATAGACTTCTTCTAGGAAAAGAAAACAAATTTCCCCCCATACCTATTTAATTCTGCCTTAAGCATAGGATGAAATAAACAAGGAAAAGAAGCCAAAGGAAATTTTTATTCCCCCTCCTCTAGCGTTCTTCTTTTGTTGCCTTTGCAAAATGTTGTCTCTTATTGTTGTTCTTCTTCTCCGTGTTGCACCAAGGTAAGAAAAATTTAAATTTTCTTCTTCTTGATTTTTTTGGGAGTTTTAGGACTTGAAAAATTGGCTCGGCAGGGGCCGAGGAGGTGTGAGTCGCTCGGTAGGAATGTCGGCTGGTGCACGAGGGCACTGGGCTAGGCGACCCATGAGATTCTAACCCATCTAGGTGGGCTCGGCATGGGCCAAGCATGGTGGAGCAAACTTAGGTCTACTATGGCAGGTGAGAGGGAGCAAGAGAGGTTGGGTTGAGAGGCCTTATGCCTTGCTAGATTGTAGTGGAGAAGGAAATAGACACGTGCATTAGGGCCCTTTTTTCTCTGTTGAACTGGGCAGTGGGCCTTAGAGCCTGCTTGGAATGCATGGTGCGTGAAGAAGGAGAGAGGAAAGAGGCATGAGCCTCCACTTTTCCTGGGCTGAGTAGCATGGGCCACGTGTGTAAAGACCTAGGGACTTCAGACCATGTAGTTCTCCTTACGTAGAGATTTTGAGATGTCTTCCTCTGATCACAAAAGTGACGAATATCCTCCAGCTTTGTACCTTCAAGGTGGTTCTTTCGACAAGGTGGGCTACTTCAAGGTTGTGCATGTCAAGATCAATTCTGACGAGCTATTTTGAGATTTTGTTAAGGCGTACAAATATGTGATTCCATCAGGGGTTCGTGTTAAGCGAGTGAAAGATGACAACGACCATGAGCCATACTGCAAGGGCACCGCTGCTAGAAAAAAGGCCATAAAATTCCATCCGTACTACTTTGTGTTGGGATTTACTTTTCCCATGCCGCGTCTTTTCTAGGAAGTGATCTGCTCCATGAAATGCGCCTCTATTCTGTGCTCCCCAAATGCAGTTCCTGGGATAGTGGGAGTCTCGAACTTGAGTAGGTTCTCTGAGAGGGTCTTCTTAAGGCAGTTAAGGATGGTCTTGTTGGACGCCTCGACCTGCCCATTATCCTGCGATATCGTAGCGTGGACATCTGTGGCTTGATGCCATATTTTTTGAAGAACTTTACCCTTTGCCCACAAACTATGGATTGTTGTCAGTGACAATGGTGTATGGGATGTTAAGGCGGCAGATGATGTTCTTCCATATGAAGCGTTCTATATCTGTCTAGGTAGTTGTAGTCATGGGTTTGGCTTCAACCCATTTTGTGAAGTAGTTGGTTGCCACGATCATCATGCCTCTGCCCTGTAGCAGGCGCCATTGGTCCTACCAAATCAATTGTCCACTGCATGAATGGCCAATGGTTAGTATGCAGATGGAGTTCCCTGGCAAGTAGTGCGTGCACGGGCTTGAAGCGCTGGCAGCTATCGCACCTTTATACATAGTCTTTGGCATCTTGATCCATGGTTGGCCAATAATAACCAGCGTTAAGAGTTTTTTGCGTTAGGGAGCGACCTCTTGAGTGGTCTCCACAGACACCCTCGTGGATTTAGTTAAAGATCTGTAGGTTGTCGAGAGGCGATAGGCAACAAAGATATGGTCCTGAAAAGGATCTTTAAACGAGCATGCCGTTGCACATATAGTAGCGT
This sequence comes from Crataegus laevigata, assembly GCA_963580275.1. Taxonomy (NCBI): domain Eukaryota; kingdom Viridiplantae; phylum Streptophyta; class Magnoliopsida; order Rosales; family Rosaceae; genus Crataegus; species Crataegus laevigata. The sequence goes on along the minus strand of OY756948.1, from coordinate 32,308,909 downwards.
GCTGCCTTCATATGGAGCTTCATGGACTAAAGTCTGTCTGCGGGGAGCATTCCATTGACTATGTAGTCAATGATGAGATCTTGCCAACTCGGGGTTGTGCTGATCTGCACCACTTCACCTGCTGGTTCCTCATCTATGCTCGACTTTTTGAAATACATGACTAAGATTGAGCTCCTGAGCTGATGGTCTTATGTGGAGCCTAAGCTTGCTAGTACGTTTGCATGGGCATTTTCTGCTCGTGGAACCTAAGTTAGTGTGTACACTTAGAAAGTTGCTAGCTGCTCTCGTACCGTTTTGTGGTATCAGGCCATCCTTGGATGCTTTGCTGTATACTCCCCTGAAGTTTGGTTGGTGATCAGCTGGAATCAAAATAGATTGTGAGCTTTTTCATCACTAGATGTTTTGCCAATCAGAGACCTGATAGTAAGGCTTCATACTCTACTTCATTGTTTGACGCCATAAAGCTTAGAGTGATCGCTTGTTCGAGCATCGAACCATCTGGAATAGTAAGAATTAGGCATGCTCCCGATCCCTGGTAGTTGGATGATACGTTGACGTGCAAGCTCTAAAAATCTCCTACAGGTTAGGCTGGTACGGCTACGGTGTGCTCGGCTGCCTCTGGGGAATTTTTGGGCTGAGTTATTGCATTCATCAAAACATCCACCAGTTTTTATGCCTTTAACATCGCGTATCTGGGTTGTGCGGAATGTCGCGTCATGACGATGACTGTGCATGTCTGAAGGTACGACTTGAGCTTCTAGGTTGCAACAACTAGCGCCAAAATCAAAGTTTTGATTTTGAAGTATCTGGTTTTCTCATCGAGGAGAGCTTTTGAACTATGAAATATAGGTGGTCGGGCCCCAGCTCTTCTCGTATGAAGGTGGAGCTTATTGCTATTGCAGATACCGCCATATAGATGCATAGATCCTTTGCTACTTCAGGCTTGGATTGCATTGGTCAGTAGGTCGCAAGAGGAATCAACTGAATGCAACTGCTCGTCAAGTAAAACCTTAGATCTCATTCAGAGTGGTAGAGGGCTTCATATCCAGGATCACTTAGATCTTCCGTGGATGTGTATTTTGCATGGTATCGCTGATTAGAGTCAGATTTGCTCGGCGTCATTTTCAGGTTTCATTCCTTATTCATCTGCCAATGTATTGTCGAACTTGACGCCATCTTCTTGACCTGTTTGCAGTGATTGCTATTTGGTGAAGCTATGATCGTCTTTCCGTACTTCAACTGTCACTGCTAGGGCAAAAGTTTCTTCTTCAACTCCATGAGAACTTGGTGTACGACATGGATGTCGTGCTTTATTTCGTCGGGGATCGAACCCTGCATCTGCTTCCTAGCTTGTTTTTGTCATTGTGGAGTTCATTGCCCACCTTTTTTTGAGTCGGTTCTACATTTTTGCTCGGCTGCTTAGACGGCTTCTGAGACAGTTTGCCAGGGTCAAGTTCTCGCCCATGATTAATTCTCTGAAAAGTGGGTGATTTGTTGGAAGTTTTTTTTGAAGGCTGAGCATACGATGCTGTCATCGCATCCGACGATCTTCACCTTCTCTGCCTTGAATCTTTTGACGTAAGTGCAGAGTGACTTCTTTGGGTCCTTCTTTATGTTGAAGTTTCGGATTAAACATGGCGGTAGGGTGTGGAACCAGTCTTGCACCTCGCCTTGGAGTGTCGTGGCAAAGATCTTGCACATGAGAGCGTCATTGTTAGCACAGAAGGTTATGGCGTTTCAGTAGCGCATTAGGTGGCTATCTAGATCTTCATCTCCTTTGAACAAAGTGAAATGTGGCGGGCTGAATTTTTGCAGTGGCTCCATCTGCTCGATCTCGTCTGTAAAAGGTGACTTGCTCAGGTTGGCCATGTCTCTTCGAAAGCATCGTCGTTAGTGTCAATGTGTTGGAATCCACGTAGCTCATCTTCTATAAGCCTTTGTACTTGTATCTGGATTTATGCGTAGTGGGGCAGTGAAGCCTCCAGTTGCCTTTGGTGTTAACCTGCTGGTCCATGTTGCTATTCGGCATGTCCTGCCCGTCTCTTTCGGGGTTGCAGTGCACGTGGTTTGCCCTATGCTACTCGACATTACTCTTGGTAGAGGCTGCCAGTGGAACTTGAGCTGGACTTTTCTCGTGTTCCCTTCTAGGCGTCATGCAGCTGTCTACTTCGTTGCCTCGTAGGAGGATCTTTTTGCAGGCCTAGCCTTATGTGGACGTTTCTCCTAAAATGTCTCGAGTGTTTGTGGAAGTGTAGACTCAACCTCGAATGTACACTAACTCGTGAGCCGAGTCAAGAATGAACGTTTCTCTGCACATTTAGGCTGGATAAGATGTTTCTCTGAGGGCCCAAACGAGAGTGCACACTACCCGAACACTTGGTTCGTGGCGGGTTGAGCGGCTCTTTGCCTGGACGTAGCTGGAATGAGTCATATTCTTATGTCCTTGTTCTGCTTCGAGACACCTCGTCTAAGGTGTGTTGCATCTAGATGTGCTAAAGGAATTGGGTTACTAAAGTGGTTTACTGAACAAGGGCGCTTGTCAAATTGGCGACCTGCTGCAACAAGTGGTGCTTGCCATTTGGATTGGAAGAGTTTGGAAAATAGGCGTCTCCATGTGCAGTGGAAGTATAGTGGACATCAGGTATAAAACCTGAGCCCAAAGTAGGCATTCCTACAGAAAAGTGGGGTAAAAGTAACCTTGAATCGATCGCGGGTCTGACGGTCAGAATCTGGATCGCTGGAGGTGGCTTTGGAATGGATTAAGCTATGGGCCAAGTCGTCGGAACGGGTCGCGTGGTGTGCTGGACTAATGCCTGCTCGCCTTGGTCCTGCATAGCCATAGGCCCTCCTGGCTGTTGGGCTACCATATCACGGCCTGCTGGCTGGATGGCCTAGGCTTGGGCTCGTTGAATTGCTTGGCTAGCAGCAGCTGTTGCAGAGGGCTGGGCTTCCTACCCTAGGCCTATTGTGACAGCTGCCAAGTTTTAGGCCTCCTACTCATTGACTTGGAAATGGACCTGGGCCTCTTGCCCAAGGTTTGGTTGGGTGTGGCGCTACAAAGGCAGTGGTAGTGGGTGTAGTGCCATGGGTCATGGTGGTGGTGGTAGTGGCGCGGCTCCGCGATAGTGGGGCTTCTCCTGCCATCACTTTGAGCCTTGAAGATCTTCGTCGTGGGGCTATGTCCTTGTCTCCACTTTTCGGTCCAAATCCTTGCACATAAGAGGTTATGTTTGTCTTTAGTCTTGACGAAAATGCACCTACAAAATAATCAATACCTTTGATCATAGACTTAAGCCTCACACGCACACAATGTGGGGGGGGGGGGGTTTAGGTCAACAGATCTCCAATGCCTAAGTTAGTTTCTCTGAGAGAGTAAAGTGTTTAGGGCTTTTTTAGGGTTGCAAAAGCTTTGAAAATTTTGTAGAATATAGGGTATTTATAGGGATAAGGCTGGCCACAGTGTTTAATGGAGAGATATTCTCTAAATATTCCCAAGTTATTTAATAGGAAATAATATTTTGAGATAATTGAGTAATTATCCCTATTTGATTTAAATTAGGATTACTTACTTGATTGGAGTCATTCTTCAATTAGGAATGTATTAAAGATAGGATTGGGTAATTAATCCTTATCTTTAATTTCTTGCCAAAGACAGGTGAGTTGTGGGCAGTTGTATTCAGCTGCCGAGACCTCCAGAGATGTGAGCTGGGCGTGGGAGCATATAAGAAGCCTGCCCATTTATTGAGGGCAATCTTGTATTTCTTGAATAAAAGTCCACTTGTCGCCTCTAGTACTATTTACTAGCGTACAAGCAAAATGCCATGCTAACCTACTATCAATCATCAAAGCCAAGCAAGTTGTGCTAATTTATCACAATTAAGCATATAGGCGTTGGAAGGAGAAGGAATAACAACCACAAACGATGACAACCTCGAACTCAAGCCACCATGCTATTACGTGGGTCATTATTTAAATAAAAGAGAATGTAAATATTGTGTAAATATTAGAGTCATGTTTTAGGAATGTTGTATTTGTGTCCCTTATTGTTTCCTTATGTAATAAGGAATGTATTTACTTGTATTCAAAATTATGGAATACATGAAAATTAAGCCGTAAAATTCTCTTTGGCATTTAAGTCGAGTTGTAACCCTAGAAACCCCAGCGTGTTGCTGCTGTCGTGAAAAAAGAGAAAAGAAATCATCACATTTGTGTTCCTCGTTGCATCCCTGCAATAAGCCATGACTGTGCCGTGTTCTCTGCTGTCTATGTGTGCCTTTGTGTGTGCTTGTTGCGATGGATGGTGTTCAAGAAAACCCACGGCTGAAGTTGGAGGATGGTTCACGCACTGACTATTTAGTTGTGAGTCCTGTGGTGATACATAATGATGCTTCAAACATACTGAATATTATAAAACTTAATGGATCAAACAACCATCTTTAGTCCAAAGTATTGGGGATGCATATTGTTAGGCGTGGTAATAACGAGTTCGTGATAGGGAGTATCAATGAACCCAAGGAAGAGAGTGCTGAGTATGAAGTTTAGGAAATAAGGAATGCAATTGTGAAATGATGGTTGATTAATTCCATGGATCCTACCATCATGGGTATTTTCATCCATCTTTGTATTGCTAAAGAAGTATGAGAAGAAGTTGCTCAGATGTATTATGATGGCTTTGATATCCCTCAAATTTATGAGTTAAAGGTAAAATCGTTTCAACTGCATTAGGAAGGGCGTCCTATTGGTCTATACTATGCTGATCCCAAGGTGATGTGGCAAGAACTGGATCAAAGAAGACCTATTAAGATGGAGTGTGCTCTTGACCTGAAGACGCTTTAAGAGGAGATACAATTGGACTGAGTTTATGCCTTCATGGCAAGTTTTGATGATGTGTTTGATAAGATACGTAGTGATATTTTGAGAACTCAACCTCTACCATCTATCGAGGAGGTGTTTTATGTTGTTAGGTGTGAAGCCCAAAATCATGCTACCATGATGGGAGGAAACAATGTCGGCATCCAAGGAGGAGCCTTGACACCACAGTGGCCATGGTGTCTCGGCAACTCCCTACTAGCCGACCATACGGCTCATCTTCATCAACACCTTTTCATCATTTTACTCGGGAGAATAAAGATGATTTAAAGTGTACTTTCTGTGGTCAAACCCGTCATACTGAGGATACATGTTTCCAAAAGCATGAAGTTCACGAATAGTTCCCCGAATTGAAGAAAAAATTATGTGCCAAGGTGCAAGCTGCTAAAGCCAAACTTAGTACCAAAGAAGTTGTGCCTAGTCTTGGAGATTCGGGTCAAAGTTTGTTGACTAGGACCACTCCTAGTGACTTACCGTCTAATACAAGTAGTATGGGGCGTGTCCTTTTAGCCTTTGACACGAAACATCATACAGGTTGAATTCTGGACTCTGGTGCAACTGATCAGATGACCTTTGATAAAAGTTTGTTTATGTGTATGACAACAACACCTTGGAAGTGTATAGCCACTGCAAACGGCACCATGGCACCGATTTTAAGGGCCAGCACCGTGAACCTCATGTTGGCTCTCTCTCTTCATCACTGCTTGCTTGTTCTGTCGTTGTCTCATAATTTGTTATCTATTCCTCAAGTTACTGAGCAATTAGATTGTGTTGTACTTATGTATCCACTTTTTTGTTTACTTCGTGATATTCAGACCAAGGAGAAAAGTGGGCGTGGCACTAAGAGATAGATGTTATATTATGTGGATGACGTCGTTTCTAACAAAGCTAATGTAGCCAAAGTGTGGTTGTTACATCGTCGGTTAGGACATGCTTTATTTAGTTTTTAAGGTGTACGTTGCCTAGTTTATTTCATGAAATAAAGGAATCAAACTTACATTGTGAAGTATGTATTCTCGCAAAGAGTCATCGCGCTTCGTTTTCTCCTAGTATGAATAAAAGATTGTTTCCATTTGATCTTGTGCACTCTGATGTTTGGGGGTCTATTCTTAGTTAGTATTTCTTCCGGAATTAAATGGTTTGTTACCTTTGTTGATGATTGCACCCATATGACTTGGATATATGTGATGAAGAATAAAAGTGAAGTTAGTATGGTGTTTCGGTCCTACTCTCAGATGGTTTCAACATAATATTCCTCTGTTATTAAAGTTCTCGGCTCTGATAATGGAGGTGAATATATTGGTTCTGAATTCTCTGCTTTTCTTCAGGATCAAGGGATTCTACATGAAACTTCATGTTCTAATACTCCACAACAAAATAGGGTTGCTGAGAGCAAGAATCGTCATATTTTAGAAACTACTCATGCCTTACTTATTGGTGAGTCCATGCCTAAACAATTTTAGCCTGAGGCTCTTACTATGCCGTGTGTGTGATTAACCGTATGCCATCTGGTGTTGTAACTTTCGTACACCTCTCCAAGTGTTGACAGAATATGTTCCATTTGTATTCACCAATACTCAAACTCTTCATGTGTTTGGGTGTGTCGCATATGTCCATATTCACAAGATTCATCATAGAAAATTGGATCCATGTGCTCTTCGGTGTGTCTTTGTTGGGTTTGCCTCCCAACAAGAAGGGTATAAGTGATATCAATGTGAAACTTTCCATATGTATGTGACCATGGATGTTACTTTTTTTGAATCCATGTATTTTTATTCTCTGAACCCATCACCTTCCGATCACCAGGTGGAGAACACTAGTGGTGACCAAGGTGATCTTGGGTGGTTGGAGGTACAAGACAGTATGATATGTAGTTTAGGGGAGCATGCGTTGATAACAATGAAAATCATGGGTCTCGACAAGAAACTGCCAAGAATGGGTGTCAATTGCTGTCTGCCGAGACAAGTGAAGTAGTTTTCCTGCTGTCTGCCGAGATAGGTGTAGCAGTTCGGCCACTGTATGTCAAGATTGATACAGCTAATAGGCAAGGTTATGCCGATTCCATTACAATAACCCAGCAGCCAACTGATGCCGATCCAAGTACAGTAGAAGAAGAAGTGTTATTTTCTGAACCTACATCACCCTCTCCTTCTAGCTCGATAATGCCACCCAATGTGTCTTCTTTGAATATCCCTGAGGTAAGTACTACAAATACTCGTGTAACTAATCCACCTAATGTTGTAAATATGTATAAGTTGTCGCCAAGGCAAAATTGTGGCGTTCTTTTTGACAGGTTCTTTCCAGAAGGAAAAGTGAAGTATCCAATAATGAATTATGTGTCATGCGAGAACCTTGCTCCAGAACATCAAGCATGGGTGAATAATGTGGAAACACTTCAAGTACCAACCCGAGCTGAGGAAGCTTTGAATGATCCTAAATGGGTTGTAGCAATGGATGAAGAGCTGATGGCTCTACATAAGAATGATACATGGGAAGTTATGGAGCTACTAAGAGGAAAGAAACCAGTTGGGTGTAGATGGGTCTTTACAATTAAATAAAAGGCTAACGGAACAATAGATAGGTATAAAGCAAGGTTAGTAGCAAAAGGCTATACTCAAACATATGGTGTTGACTACTAGGAAACTTTCTCTCCAGTCGCTAAGATGAATACAGTATGGGTTCTTATCTCATTGGCTGCAAATTTGAATTGGCCATTGAAACAATTTGATGTAAAGAATGCTTTTCTTCATGGGCATTTGGAAGAAGAAGTGTATATGGATTTTCGTCTGGTGTATAATGCCTGAGGGAAAATTGGAGTATGTAGGTTGTGAAAGTCTCTTTATGGGCTTAAGCAATCACCTCATGCATGATTCGGGAGATTTACTCAGGTTATGAAAAGGAATGGGTATTATCAGAGTCACTCTGACCATACTTTGTTTGTAAAATAGAGAAGTAGTAAAGTGATGGATTTAATTATTTATGTGGATGACATGATAATAATTGGTGATGATTCAGAAGAAATGGTAAAGTTGGAAGCAAGCCTTGCCGCCGAATTTCAAATGAAGAATTTTGGGAGATTTAAAATATTTCTTTGGAGTTGAAGTAGCACGGTCATCTCGAGGTATTTTCTTGTCTCAATGTAAATATGTTCTGGATTTATTGAAGGAGATTGGCATGCTTGGATGTAAATCGATAGACACTCCTAATGTAAAGAAACACTATTTAGGGATTTATCCCGATCAGAAACTGGTTGACAAAGGTAGATATTAGAGACTGGTAGGGAGACTAATTTATTTGTCTCACAGTCATCCTGATATTGCCTATGCAGTGAGTGTGGTGAGCCAGTTCATGAATTTACCGAGTGTGGATCATATGGCGGTAGTTATGAGAATTTTGGCTTATTTGAAGTTTGCCTTGGGAAAGGGTATTTTGTATAAGTGCCATGGTCACATGAGGATTGAGGGATTTATTGATGCTGATTTGGTAGGTGATGTGACTGATAGACGATCTACGTCTAGGTATTTTACATTTGTTGGAGGTAATTTGGTTACTTGGCAAAGCAAAAAAACAGAAGGTGGTGTCATGGTCTTCTACTAAAGCCGAATATAGGGGTACGGTGCATGGCATATGTGAGGTTCTTTGGTTACGGAAGTTGCTTTGGGGTTTTGGTTTTAAACAGGAAGAGGCGATGAAATTGTTTTGTGATAATAAGTGGGCAAGAGAGATATCCAAGAATCCAATGCAGCATGATAGAACCAAGCATGTTGACGTTGATCGACATTTTTCATTAAAGAGAAGCTTGAGGAGAAGATTGTGTCAATACCGTTTGTGAACTCGAAAGATCAACTTGCAGATGTTCTTACTCATGCCGTGTGTAGTAGGGTTTTTTATGACTCACTTATCAGGTTGGACATGTGTGATATCTATGCACCATTGAGGGGGAGTATTGCATGGGTCATTATTTAAAGAAAAGGGAATGTAAATATAGTGCAAATATTGTGTAAATATTAGAGTCATGTTTTAGGAAGGTTGTATTTGTGTCGTTTATTGTTTCATTATGTAATAAGAATTGTATGTACTTATATTCAGAATTATGAAATACATGAAAATTAAGCCGTAAAATTCTATTCATGCCATTGTCAAAGTTGTCAAGCAGGCCGCCTCTCGTGTAGCCACATCATCCATATCGCTGCTAATAACAACTTCTTTGAGTTGAGCTCCTTTCGAAAGATAAGCACTCTTCTAACCTATTCCATTTTTTTAGTATATTGCTTTTTTATTCTTAAAATTAATTAGAATCTCAATTGCATATTTTTATAAGCTCCCAATATCACACTATACCATGCCAAAAGATAATTTTGATATTTATATACTACTCATGCATATCATGGTTTGGGAAGTTTACGAGTCATTCATGAGTTTTCATTTACCATTGCCATCTACCGCTCGATACATATAGAAAATCCAAGAAGTTTTGATAGCTACTTAGCTATTTTTCACTCTTGTGTAAGTGAAGAGGCGATAATGTCTTAAGTTAAAGGTTGAAAATGCTAAATTCCATTGGAGTTCAAATGGCATGTGACACTACTTAGCTTATATGATGTGTTCTATAACTTATATTTCTCTTAACTTTTTAATAAGCCTACATGCCAAGCATGAAACCTTTTTGGCAAGCCAAACACTATTTGGCACTAGCGAACATGCATCATTTTTTTTTTACACTATACTAATTACAAGTACAAATCGATTATGTTGGTATCATATATTCTTCTATATCAAGACGTGACCATCAGGACTTTATATGATATATTCATATCTACAAATTGTTAGTCATAAAATTTTTATTTTTGAAGCATACAACCCATGCTTAACATCTTAAAATAGGTTGACTCGCCATTTTAATATGTGGTTTATGCATGCGCATCAATTTATTTAGTTCAAAAATCATCTATTCTTTACTAGCACCTAGTCACATGACACATTTCATTCTCATGACTCCACGCTGCTAGATACTTAATTAGTGATACATATCTATATGCAAATTATGTGCAATTGTCTGAACTCTAGTTTTCCTTTTGAATAACTCATCTATACTACCCTATGATAAAGTCTCATTGTCTTCTGTGCTTCTTATTGAGCCAGTGGCATCATCAATAGAACCCTGGAACTCCGATTAGTATGTTGGTGTTGCTGAAAATTGGGTGATTACTAGCTCTGCCAGCATTAGCAACCTGGTTCAAACCAAGCAGCTGCCGAAGGTAAAGAAAAAAAAAAAATGTGATGTGCTGAAAGCTGCTTAGGCAAACTTTTCAATATGACATGCCAAGCAAATGAAGAAAATAGACAAGCTCATGCTGTAGGGATCAATTGAGCTCACGCAAGCAATTCAATGAAAATGAAGACAACATCATAGCCGAATTCCAATCACGCAAGAACCCATCTCATAATCCCTCACTCATCTATGATTCATCACTATGTTCTTAAATAATTCCAAGTTTGGGTGATTGAGTGAGTTCTTTCCATGTAACACGCCAAGAACAACAATAAATTCATGCTCAATCAAGCAAGCACGCTATAATCATAACCACATGAAGAACTATACCAAGCTAAACTATGCTAGCGCCGAGAAAAGAGAATTTAAGGTTCTGTCTCTAGCTGCTGAAAGAGCTCTAAAAGCTTCCCCATGCAACTAAAACTTCGTTCAGCAGTGCAGGCAGTTTTCCCTAGGAACCAAAACTTCATTTGTCAGTCAGGAAGCTTCCCTTGGCAACTAAAACTTTGTTCAGCAATGCAGGAAGCTTTCCTTGGGAACTAAAAATTAATTCGGCAGTCAGGAAGCTTCTCTAGGCAACTAAATCTTCGTTCGGCAGAACAGGAAGCTTCCCCAAGCAATGGAAACTTTGTGTAGCAGTGTAAGAAGCTTTCCTGGGAACTAAAACTTCAATTGGCAGTCAGGAAGCTTCCCCAGGCTACTAAATCTTCGTTCAGTAGTGCAGGTAGCTTCCCCAGGCAACGAAAACTTCGTTCAGTTGTGCATGAAGCTTCGCCCAGGAAAAAAAAAACTTCATTTGACAGTGTTGGAAGCTTCCCCCGGGAACCTAAACTTCATTCACCAATGATGGAAGTTTCCTTCAGATTCATCAAAGCCAAATTCAATTCCATTCGCATGCTCAAGCATCCAACGCTATTAAAGAAAATGAAATTCAAGTGAAAACATTAAGTACATAAGCGAATTTTCATGCAAAATCAAGCGTGGAGGCTAGCAACGATTTAAACTATTCCCAATAACATGCACGTGGGGGCTAGATATCCAAGCCTTATAGTCATTGCCAACTTAAAACCCTCAGGCATAACCAAAGACTTGTCTGAACTCAGTGTCGTTAAAAGGACATTCACGCTCGAGCTGTTGTCAGCCACCTGTTAGCCGTATAAGGTTATACAATTAAAACACAATCGAAGGAGTGACTGACCTGATTCCAACAGCAGCCATGGAAGTTGAACACGAAAATAGGCAGGGCACGGCAACACCAAGATCTTCTATAAACTCCTAGCCGAATACAACTACTCTATGGGAAGCATTATGTTGTGTGTTCTAGGGCTTATAGGGACCAGTGTTTTATATAGGCTAAAAGCTAGGGTTTCCATCCATAAAGAAAACCTAAACTTACTTTATTAGCCTCCAAGTCAAGTATCATAATCATATTCAATTAAGGATTCCATCAATCATATTTCCAATATAAGACACCTTATATAAGATTGATATATTTAAGAGATCAAATCACAATTAACATTATTCTCCAATATTACATTCCTATTACATGTAGTAGACCACTTAAAGGTTGATTTATATTGGATAAATCCAACATTCTCCCACTTGGTCTACAAAATGTAATATTCACGTTTATACTTGAGATTGGAGACTAATGTCACTTTATTGGCCATGTAACAGTGATTACATCTCGTCCTTAATGCAGCTTCTGTCAAATGCATTTCTTAACATGGAACTAACAAGGTTGTAGGATTGACACAACCCAGAACCTTCATAATCACACATGCTAAGATCCTCATTCACATGAAACACAAATTATGATCAAGAGATGAAACTTTAAATTAAACTTTAAATTAACCAAAATGTCTTACTTTATATCATCTCAGGTCCACCTTATTGTAACTCACAAGTTACACTTTATGCTTCTTCGAAGCCTTAAATCTGTCAATGCAGATATCCTTCATCTAATGAAACCATCATAACCTGCAGGTGTGAATACATCTCCAAAACAATCATGCATCACTTTCATTAGATCAGTAACAATACAAACAATGTTTGTAGCCAACGGACATAACTGAAAATACCAAATTGGCACATGTCCAAGTAAAATATCCCAAAAACTTCATAAAACAAATTAATTCAACACTTGTGAGCAAGATGAATTAATATGTTTTTGACACTAATCTATGCACCATACCAGTTACTTTCATAGTGATTTCCAACACCTGTGGGCAAGATGGAAATCCTCACAACTGAGGTAGTGCACAAACCATGTCATGCCATTTAATATGCAATTTGACAACAACTTGATATCTGATACATATTTCATCAGATAATTGACTAGCACACGAAAAATGTGACTTAATGAATCCAACTGGAGATTAAAATGAATACATGGATTCTATACATACCTTATAGGTCATCTGCAAATGTAAGGTATTACTAACACGAAACTCAAACTCCCACTGATCTGCAACATCGTTACTTAATTTGCAAATCAATATTTAAATCATACTTTTGAAAATATGCCTTTGGGAATAGCCTTACTTAGTCAATGAATGCATATTACCTCAATGAAAGGTACAACTAAGCTTGAAAGCATTCACCGCTATTACACAAGACATGCATCCAACAACCATCTTATATGTATCAATAAGTCCACATTGATGCTAAGTCCTTATGAGCCTTAGCAATCCTTGATTAACCTTCATGGGTCTAATACTTTGCATCAACAAGTCTCATGAAGAGACACAAAATACGTCATGATGCAACCGATTTCCATGCCTTAAAAACACAACCTATTATGGGCTCATAGTGGAAATATTTTAACTGATGGCATGGAACTTTATCCCCAATAGACTTCATGAAACTAAATTGATTTACACCTGTAGGCAAGAAAATTAACTAGTTTCTAGTACTAGATTTTATGTCACAAAAGTACCTTCATGAAAAACTTCAACACCTGTAGGCAAGATGAAGATTTTCACAACTTTTGTGAAATAAAACCCATACTATGCCATCTTAATTAAACTAAAAGAAGTAATCCACACCTGTAGGCAAGAAGATTATCCCTTTTATTCTAATTAAGATGCAAAGTTGACCGAAGTAACTCAAAAACACAGTATCATCATCAACTAAGCCGTTGCGGCTTCCTTTAGTTGAAAAGACATTTATCAACTCCGCCCTGAAACAATAC